>CM060072.1:32935265-34175265 GCA_030533445.1 Cyprinodon diabolis | reverse complement strand
TCTGCAACACCGGTACCACGACCCATTGTCACGCATGTTGTAAATGAATCTCTGCTGCTGTACATCTAAATCATAGGAGTGCATTACCTCCTCAGCAGCTATCTAGCATTTTTTTTTTTTTTATAAATGCAAAACCTTGTGAAGACAATAGCCAATGAGACACAGAACACTCACTTATAAACATGCAATTTGGGACTGAAGTAGGAAACTGGAGTACCATAAGAGGGCTCAAACATGCAGAGGGAGAAGATGCAAACTGCACACAAAAAGGCCCAGAGAAGATCCCCCACTGCCTTTATCACTGCATAGTCAAAAGCATTATAATGTGATGTTACATTAAATTACACTGGTAAAATGTTTGCCAATATAGACATATAGATTCTCCACAAATCAACCACCTAGTTCATTTTATGGACTTAGCAAGCAGCAAAGCACAATTAACACAGATATAGCTGCATGTCAAAATGTAGCATGACAAAGCAGCCACAACAAGCAAGCATGTCTTTATAACTGCTGTTCAAAAAAGACTTATTAATTTCAAGATTAAAAAAAAAAAAACTTTTAGTCTTGTTTGAACTGATGCAGCTTGGGTGTTTTACTCATCCAATTTTCATGTATATATTCAGAAACTAGAGGGTGTTAGCTTTCAAATAACGTATCACACATGTAATTTGGGCTTACAGTTCCTCAGTTATTTGCTTTTCCATTTGGGTATGCAAAATAGGTATTTCCCAAAATAAGGTGGATATTAAGAGGTTAAATTTAATCTGAAGCCCATAGGAAATGTGGACTTCCTTAAAGATCGACTTGGCAGAAAGTTGTCATTCACACTTTGCGTACGCCATCATCAGCGGCAGCCCCCGCTCTGTCACTTTACATGAGCAGCCTACCAATTTGTGGCTGAGTTGTTGTTGTTTCCAATGGCTTCTACTGTTATAATATCACTGCCGGATGGCAGGTCAGTATTTAGGGGTGAGTACATTCCCTAAGTAGACCTGTTGCACAGGTGGCATCATAGGACCATGCTGAAATTCATGGAGCTCCTCAGAGCAACTCATTCTTTCACAAGTGTTCTTAGAAACTGTGTGAATGACCAGTTCTTGATTCACATGAGGCATTGGAAATTACTGGAGCCACTGCTTTCAGATATTTGGAAGAGCAAGCAATTTTTGGGCTTTATAATTTAAATGCCATCTGACCTTAGGTTCCCCACAATAAGTCAAAGAGATTTTGAAGTTAGAGTTGACCTGGTCGCCTGCCTTTGGTTTCTGTGATATTTGTGGAAGAGAGAAATTGCTTTTACAGAATATGTGTGTTAGTGATGATACAGTCAAAAGGAGAGGCTCTAACATAAGCAGCAGGTCTTATCCCTCTGATTTTTGTGTGAATGGAGTTCAAACGGTGCTGCGTGTTTCCACAGGAGGTCAGTGCGTTTGGCGAAGAAGGAGAGGGGGACCACCTTGACGAGTGGACAGTTCAGTGTGGGGGATCAGTGTGGAAGCGGGAGGAATCCGTCCGCTTCTGCCATAAAAGTACAGATGCCCTGCTGTCCGTGACGGGGGAGCAGTATGGGCGGCCGATCCACGGGCAGATGGAGGTCCACGCCATGCCGAGTCCCAGCCAGCACAGCTTGTGGAAGGTGATGGAGGGCATCTTCATGAAACCGAGCGACAGCGCAGCCGGCAGCCGAGACCGCAGTCACATTCACACAGAGTTCTGAACTTCCCCTTCTTTCAGCAGCTGCTTCCTCTCTTTTCAATCTGTATGAGCAGCTAAACTCAGTTAAAAAAAAGGGTTTAAACTACATTCTAAAAAGTGACCCAGACGCATTAAAACCTTCTTTATAATCTACTTACTTTAGTCTTGAGGTCTCAGCTGTTACTTGACACTCTGCTCCTCAGGAAGCTGGTTTGGTGAAGTTAATAATGTGTTGCCGGTTAAACAAGAAAAAAAAAACTCACATTGTTCTACATGTGCCTTTATCTGCATTTACATGATGTGGGTAATTAAACTTTTTCTATCTGTTGTTATGGCATTTAAGCCATAGTCGTCCTGATCGGTCCTCCCACAGTGTTCCTTTTCAGAATGACCTATTTTTCTAAAAGTTTTGGTGCTGCATATAAATTATTCCACATTGATTAACTTGTGAGAAAAAAAATTTCAGATGAAGAGTATTTTGTCTTTAATTATATTGTTGCTTGTCAGTATTAAATGGGTTCCTAATTCTCCGGAGAGTGCAGTGTTGTAAATGCAAATATGTACGTAAAGTATGTGCTTGAGTATCAAAGACATCAAACTGACAATTAATACCTCATAATAAAGACTTTTTTTAATGCAAACAGTCTTTTGCATGAATTTTGTTCCTTATTTTGATGTCGAGCAGTTTTCATCACTATGTTAATCCCTTAATCATTAAAGGATTTGACAGTAAGGCAAACTGCTAATGTCTTACTGCACCATTAAACCTGCCTAATGCCTTGTTTGTCCAGATAATGGGCCTTTTTGGGTTCATTATCTGACCGGTAACGGTGTCTGGGGGAATGAGGGAACCAATTAGGAGGCTTATTTAACATATTTGAGCTGTCCATTCAAAATTAGCTCTGATTCTGACTCTGCGCTATAGAACGTTTGGAAAGAAAAGTGTTCTCAGCTGCTGTACATCTATAAGGAAAGTGTGAGATGATGTTAGAGATTTTTTTATTGTAAGGTCACAGTAATGGGTTCTTTCTCTGCATCTTTTTCACCACCACCGAAGTTTGTTCATGAGGCGCATGGACTTTACGATACACCCGTCTGCAGTTTTATCTGCTTGAAGAGACAGCTGAAAATCCCTCACTGTATTTTCTTCCTATTTTAAAGGTCAGCCTTAAAAATGACACTGATTATAAGTGACAAGCAGATCAACAAGCTTGTGCTTCAGTGCTTTGGTTTCAGAAACCATTTCATCTCACCTGCTTGTTGTGAATCAAGTCGTATAACATTTTGACAGATTATGTAGATTCTTTTGCAATCGGTTTTCAGTGGCTTCTAATGTTTTTAAAGAGATATATTGGCACATTTGTTTGATTCTGGGGAGAGAAAAAAACTAATGCAACAGCAGAGCTGTGAGATGTCTAATTTAAAAAAAGACTAACATTTTTGACAGTGTGGTGATAACTAGTCAGAGTAGAAAAGGTTTACAAAGTTAAAACGACTACAGTATACGATCCAGTACACCCCAATAAGTCCTTTAGGCTAGTTTCTCTGACGTTACATAGTTGTTTACCTAGGAATGTATTATTATATTTACTGAAGTAGCTCCTTCATTTCTGACACCTTATCAATATATAAAGCTGTATATAAACCCATATTCTGGCTTTTGGTTGAATCATGATAACATTTGGGCTTTTACTCTGCAATATATATAATCATTTAGTTTATTTGTAGATTGCTTTATGTTTTTATAATGGATGCTTTACATGAAGACATAAGCCTTTGAGTAAAATAAAAATAACAAAGATGACACTATCAGGGTTCTTGAAATAGAGCTTATAAAGCCTGGTTCAAGATGTTATGCTGGTATTTTTTTTGCACGACTGCAGCTGTGTCATTGTGTGTGCTTGCTGGCAGCACAGCGTTAGCTGAGCTGCTTTACAGGCGTTGTTTGCTGTCTTTCCAAGGATCTATTATTGAAAGCTTAAGCTTTGCTTTATGTGAGATTAAATTAACTGTGTCTCATGCTTAAAAGAACTGCACCTGTGTTGTAATAATCAAACTTTATTTATTTTTCATTGGATAAATTTACCTCTACTACCACTGTACAGCGCCCGGGGAGCAGTGTGGGGTTAAGGGTCTTTGTTCAAGGACCCAGAGTGGCAGTCTGTGGGAGTGGGGCTAAAACTCAGAACCTCAGGATTCCAAGCTCTATGCCCTAAACACCAGGCTGCCACTGCCATTATATCATATATATTTTTTTCATGATAAGTAGCCAATAATAGATAAGAATCTAATTTTGAGATTTTGTCAGCTTTTTCACTTAAAAAGTGGAACGTCAGAAAGTTTTAACCCTCTTATAACCAAAATTGCTTGTGGTGAAAATTTGATTACCAAACGACATAATTTATTTTTTAAGAAAAATTCCCAAACCTTAGTGTCACAGCTCTAACATGCCCCCTCATGCACTTCTCTGGTAAAAATATTTATATTTAAAACCTGAATTATTGTAGCAATGGCCAAATAACAACATCACTTAATCTCATGCTATGCAGTGCAGGTTGCAGTCTGTAATGCAAAAAACAAAACTGCTTGTATCTTGTATCAGATGAAACCTCTCTTTGCACTCTGAAGTTACATTTTTTTTGAGTTTCTACATAAAAACCATGCAACACAGCCCAAAAAGTTAAGATTTTGCTTGAGAAAGTTGCGCTCATTGAACAGCTTTTACATCCAATATGACTAGTTCCCATAGAAGACATAGTAAAAGTACAGGTATAAAGAAATTGTTAGCACTTCCTGTGGTTTGCATGTCCTCGAGGCAGTGACAGAAAGAGTATTGACCAACCTCTACTTGTTTTAACCTCTATTTCTAATCACAAAATCCAAGCAATGACTTTCATATAAATAGAACAACATAAGTCTAATCTCTGTTTCATAATAGTGACCACAGTGAGATATTTATCACCTGCTGAAGAGATATTTACTGCTCATTTTCCCTTTCAATTTGAGTCACCCTGAAATGCATCAGAAGTAAATACAGTGACATCAATTTCTATCAAAACCAGGTTTTATTGCATAAACATATATAGATATACATTTGTAGATTAATCAGATTATACTTAGCATTTTAAATACCCATTCAGTTTTTAACTATTGATGTTTTCTTTCTCCTTTTCTAAGCAGCATGCCAAGGTTGTATTACATATCTGTTAAATTTGATCTCTGTACAATATACAGCTGTTAAAAACTTTTTTTTTCTGAAAAAAAAAGAAAAGAAACGCATTTCGAAAACATGAAAAATCATAAACTGATCCTTATCCTGTGACAGAACCACAGGTAAAGGTATATGAACATTAAAAGTGTTTCTCTTACATAGTCATGCAATGACACTAAAGGGTAACATTTAGGGAAAAGGAGTAATGCTGGTTTGGTGCTGGCAGCCATAGGAAATGATTAAATGTCAATGTGCTGGGAATTTCAATGAGAATCTGACAAATAGGGATGAAAAGTATTAGATGAGACGTTTGTAGATGATGGGCCTATGTGGGCATTCAGTTTAACTCTCAAGTAATTAAAATACGTAACGCATTGATTTCAGTGCGTCAAACCATCAACATTGAGACCAACAGACTTCTTTAGAGATGATGCAAGACATAGCTCAGGATGATTGTGGTGACCTTGTATTTGCATATTTATGAAAATGCCCTCTCCTGCTCTCTGGTTTGATTAATAGCTGGTAGAAACTATAAAAATGCCTATTACAGTACAAATAGGAAAGTCAAATATGTGACAGTAATACATACATAATTACGCGTAAACCAACAAGAAAGAGGAACCGAGGTCCCTTTCTTTAACGACATAACAACAACATGCACACTGATATACAGTATTATACAATCCAGGTATGATGATGCTTGAGCTTTAAAAAAAAAAAAATTCTCTCATTTATTTATGCTTCCACAAAACTGCACAATAAACCCATATTGATACAGACCAGATTGATTGAACATTTTCCCTTTTTTTTCATCAGCAGCAAAATAATAAATTTAAGATTTGTCCAAAAGAAAGAATCTGTTGGCAGTTCAACATTGTCTCAGAGGGAGCACCGTTTCATAACTGAATCCACAAACAATTGAAGCCAGATATTTACATACACTGTGTTCAGGGAAGATTGTTGATGATTAAACAAAAAAGGCATTAAAAGGCATAGAAAATTTGGAAGGGCTAAGATGATGACATCCTAGTTTTGTAAGCCTCTGATTATTTCACAATCATGCATAAAAAAAAAATCTCTCTCTCTCTCTCTCTCTCTCTCTCTCTCTCTCTCTCTCTCTCTCTATATATATATATATATATATATATATATATATATATATATATATATATATATAGCCATTAGCCATTACTCCAAATGGAACATAAAAATATTATGGTTTTGCAAATGCACTCATCAAAAATACTCTACAAAAGTATGTTTTTGTGGATTTTTCTTGTAGTCTAAAAATCATATGAATTTTTTTTGCCATAATGACCAACATTTGTTTGAAAAGCAGATGTTCAAAATTATAAGGAAATGAATGAATGAATTATTTTACAAATGTAAAGTTATCAAAGACAGAATAATCTTGTTTCAGTTTTTATCAGATGGTGAGAAATCTGTCCTTATATGAAATATATGTAAATATCTGGTTTCAACTTTTCATGACGTGATGAAAAGACAGAGCTGAAATATCAATATACAAAACTATATATATATACATATATATATATATATATATATATATATATATATATATATATATATATATATATATATATATATATATATATATATATATATATATATATATATATATATATATGCACATATATTTCACATACTTATCATATAAACACCTAATCTCATGACTGAACATGGGCTGGTTACCAAAACAATTGTTTAATGTAATTTAACCCTTTCCCTCCTGGTGCTGCACACTTCCTTCCAGTTGGCTGAAAAGAGGCTCCCCCATTTCTCGCCTTGCTTACAAGAAAGACAAATTTACCTTTTTCAATAACCACCAGTTGCAAAAAAAAAAAACAAAACAGTGAGTCATGGTTGCTAAAAAAAAAAAAGTGCAATCAATCATTATTATTTATTTAAGTTGCTGTTTTTAAGTGTAAATTATATTGAATTTTGTTAAATACAAACAATAGACTGTAAAACGTATTAGATCATTTGGAATTTTGTGCTAAATATGGCTGTCCCCTTGCCATTTATTAAGGTTATTCTCACTACGTCTCATATATATAACTTTAGCACATAGATTCAGATTCACTTGGTCATTTTCATCCTGCAATTTAACAATGTGTGTCACACAGGGGACCTTGCAGGGTTTAAAATGTCTCAAGGTTTATATTTTGACCAATCAGTCATGTAAGCTTGGCAAAACTGCTAATCTTAAGCAAAAATACACTGTGCTTTAAATCTCCCAAATATTACAGTCTTCCATTTAGTCCTGAGCAGTAAAATTAGGATAGAAGATATATTTTTTTTACAGATACAAAGCAAAGTAACCTTCAAAAAAATGATACAGCACAAAGACTTAGATTAAGCTTTAGTTCTCTTTTTAGCCACTAGAGGGAACCCTTTTCCAATAATCAAATCAAACACATCTGTTAATCCAGATCCACTGGTCCATTGCATTGCATTGCTTTCCATTGTCTCATTTAGCATTGTCTAAGTGGCCATAAAATATAAGGTCCAAGGTGGCTACAAGAAGAAAGGACATTTCTAAATTGCAATTAAGTTGCTGAAAATACGCACAGAAGGTTTCCCCCGTGACACCACCACCAACAATACCCTATACAGTTAAACTAAAGGCATTGTGAAACCATACCTCCATGTTGTTTTCACCTAATTCTGTTTCTAAATCTGAAAATTGCAGCTAATATAAAAATCATGTGATCCAGGCCATAACTTTCCAATCTGTCACTGTCAGGGATTCTGTGAAAATTGAAGCCTCAGTTTAGTGTATAACTCAGATTCTGGATTCTACCCTGGTTTTAGAGGTTGTTTTTAAACTACTTTGGCCTATTGTTTCAAATCACTGTAGATACCCTCCTCTCATATCAAAAAGCTAGTCTTGTCCACAGAACTAGTGCTGAAGTGTTTTTTTTTTCTCTATTTTGGTCCATTCCCTGTGAACCTGAGAGAGACGGTGGTGCATATATTCCCAGCAGATGTCTGGCACCTAGTCATGCAAAGTTTCAAGAGTTTGCAACCATGTTACTGACTGGATCACATTTTTTGTCAACAGACCTTCCTCATAAAGTGGCATTGGTGTATATTTAAATTGATGTATAGTAAAGTTACTGTTTTTTCTTCTTTGATACTTTCTGCTTTAGAGAGGAGTAATAGATTACATTACATTATAGATTAATGGGAGTTTATATACTGGCATGCTTTTAGGGGGTTTGTACGGATGAGCAGTACTACAATGAATGCTAATGTAAGACCTTTTTTTCCCCACAAACACATACCTGACAATTACTGAATTCCGAGTGGTCTATTTTCTGTTTGGTCTATTTTTACACCTCTTGAGATGCCTCTGGTTATTATCTATATACACAGTGTTTGCCACAATGCAAAAAATTCATACAATTAGTCTGCTCTTACTAAAATGTGATGAAAACCAAGTTATCAATCTCTGAGATTTGGGATTGTGCTTCCTGTAGATACACATAAAGATTTAACACAGCAGCACAAATAGCAGACTGAGCTGAGGACACGAATGTTTCACGCTAAATGTGGCGCTGATGCACAGCTACATAAGATGTGAGGAAATTGGTATGCATTTCAATGCTGTGACCAGTAAAGAGTGCTCACATTCACTCAGTTCACATTCTCTGCACATTTTCTGGGATAGATATGCAGCTGTTTGATATGTTCGCTGTTTTTCCTTTTGAAAATCGGGCATGATTTAAAGCACCTGATACGCATTTCTGGTAATTATAAAATCAAGTTTAAAGGGTGGTTTTGGTCTTGAAAACAACAATTCCTGTTTAGTGTCACAATTTATAGAAAACCACAACTATTCTAGTCAGTAAAATTCTAGTCACTTTACCTGGTGACATCTTTATTGCAAAAAAAGAGAAGCTCTTAACATTTTATCCACAGTTTTCCAAGAATAATTCACATGAAAACAAACAGAAAATGCTCAACTGATTGTTGGGAGAAGTGCTTGGGTTGTGGCTGGTGCAGCTTTGGCCGTGAAGAGAAAATGTGAGGTCATGGCTGTTTCTGTCCCATTCCCCATGCTCACAGTGCAACCAGTGTTACTCCATGCCGTTCCGCAGCATCTGATTGGCTGCAATAAGCATGACACTGATGATAAAAGCCATGGCGAAGGCGCAGATCAGGCTTTTCCTAACACATGTTTGCCGATTCTTCTTCTTGGGATGAACTGAAAGGAATTCAAGGAAAGGAAAGTGTGAGGAAGCACAATATTTGCACAATTTTTCTTTCCTACTCTGAGTACGTTTGTAAAAATTGTTGAATAATTATTATTATTATTGTTATTGAATGTCAATCTAGGGATGCGCATCTCTTTCTGCTTTGTGTTTGCATGTTCTCCCCATGCATGCGTGGGTTCAGTTAATTGCCATCTTTAAATTGTCCTTACTGTAGGTGTGAGAGTGTGTGCATGGTTTTGTGTCTGTATTACGTTAGCTCATCTAACCAGCTTTTTTTTATTGTGATTACACAAGTATATAGCAAGTATATAGCAATGAAATCAACTGCATTTAACCCATCCCCTTGGGGGGCAGTGGGCTGCCATTGCGCAGCGCCCGGGGAGCAGTGTGGGGTTAAGAGTCTTGCTCAGTGACCACTAGGCCGCCACTCTGCTCCACCCTACTGATAAATCCAACCAATGCATTGACACATGTGTCGAGCTCATAGAGTAAAACCCTGTGTCGGCGCATGTATTGTTACAAGAAAGTCATGTTACTGATACAGGAGCTTTTTTTTTTTAACTGATTCTGATGCACTAAACTGTATTTATAAGCATATTTTTAAATAGAATATCTGATATATTGTAAAAACACCGTATAATATACTATTTCTATAAGCTTTTTGAAGGTCCACATTTGTGTGATCACTTTTGCTATAATCTTTTGCTGCTGCTCTAACACCACTATTTCCCCTATATGGGACAAAAAAGGTATTTTCTATCTTCTATTCTATCTTTTGCGGTTCATCATCAAATTAATTAAGAAATATGGAGCAGATATCATATTCGTTTTATTACCTTGTTATGTCATTATATTCCTCTCACTTAGTCAACTTATGTGAAATTAAATCAATTTCAAGTTGACTCTTAGTTAACTATTCTTACTGTATCTATTTTCTTGAATAAATAAAAAAATACTGTAAAACAAAAGGGGTATCATCAATTCTGTATAGCTGTGCATTGGAGGTGAGTATTGGCAGTATTGCTCAATATAGAGTGGGGACTATACAGACTTCATAGTGCACTCAGTTAACTGAAATCCCATGATGCTTTGTGACGAGAGCTCTTGCAAAGCATCCTGAGACATATCTGCTTGTCTAGCGACTATCAATGCACACTACTTTTCAAAGTCCATTGTGGGAAATGTTGTGTCCACTACTTTTTCACCCACTAGACATTTGAACACTCATAAAATGGCGTACTATGTAGGGCGGATATTTGGACAGCCAATGAATCAAACACTGCAGTTCTTACCCTTCCATCTTCATATCCTTCCTAATGTGCCCTATATTAAGCCTCTCCAGAACAGTATCTTGCACACATACGTACATCTACACACATCTATTGGTCCACAGTTTTTTTTAAATAATAGATGTTTTAATATTAGATTTTATATATAATTTTTTTTTCAAAGTATAGAGGTTAAAATCCATTTCAAATCCCCAAATATTAGTTTAAAAGTAAAATCACAGATCTCTGAATATTTTTTCAGAAGTAATTAGATGAAAGTCAGAAGTCATTAAATATTGACTCGCATCTGACTGGAGTCCATGTCACATGACTCATGCCTGCACGTCTGCTTCCAAGTGTTAACACTGAGGTCCTAACAAAAATTTCAGTGTCCAGGTGTCTGGCAATGACAGGTGGTGTACCAAGACTGCAGAATTAAACCTGAAGGAGATGAACTACTCATCATCTGCTAATGCCAACCAGCCACACAGTTGAATCTTTGTACCTGTTTCAGTTTAAAAACCACGGAAAATTAATCTGTGGGTCTGAATTCTAACATCAAGGTTAGTTAAAAAGCAGCATTAGCTCATCTAGTCTGACTTAAGACAAGAGCTGGATGGCAGAGTTTAAAAAAAACCCTGAAGGAATGTTTTCCATCTAAGAAAATGTGAATGAACACTTGAGTTTAGAGTGTGGCACTGTTCTTTATCTACATTTTCTTGTTTTTCTTGTGCAGCACAGGCAATGAGAACATTTCTCAGGTCGAAAGCGAAAACTTTCTAGTGAAGAAAAGGGGCCAAGGATGAAACGTTTGGGAACCAAGCCATAAAATCTTAAATATATATTCCATGAAACTGTCAACTAAAATCAGGATAGAAGATTTTTAGAGCTAACACAGTAATTAGTTTCATTTCTATGTATTTTCTGTTGAACGTCAATGAAAAATTGAGGTTTCAGGATCACTGCCTCTTTCCCCAGGGATGCATCAGTTCTTTGACTGAAACAAATATAGATGACAGAGCTGCTAAGATTGTGTGCTGCCTTGTTTTGCTTCTTGTGTCTGTGACCCAGATTATGAGTACAATGTCTCTGATGTAAAAACGTCAATACATGCAAAGGCTGGGTACAACCTTGCACAGCAGTAGCAGCAAAAACAAAGACAGGAAGATAAGAGGCAGATTTTTTATTTCATTATTTTTTATCCTGCTTCTTGGGCTGAGAGAGCTTTTGTTCTCTAAAGACTAAAATGAGGCAAACAAGAAGAGGCAGATGTGTTCTCCAACAGGTCTTAGTAAAAAGCCAAAAGTTTCCTCTCTGTCAAGTCCCATGTTTCAGTCTGTTAGAATCACAACCTGCATCAATAAGTCAGAGTCAAAGCTTGTGGATCTAAGAGCAACCGTAAAAGTAACCGAGGTCCCATTGAGGGTGGGGAAAAAAGCCTGCTTGAAAGAGGTAAGCCGAGGATATAGGATGTGGGTGAAATGTGGGGGAAAAATACAGCTGGTTTGCCTTTTCCTCTTTTCAAAACGACCCATTTCCGACTTCCCATAACTTCATGGTCCAACCATTCCTCATCAGAGGCAACTGTGTGCAGGAAGCTAAAGTCTAAATCCCTTCTTTATGCTCTTATCTCCTTCTTAACCAACCCTACTCCTCTTTTGAGAGCTATATGAGTTTTTAAGTTCAGCAGTTTTTTTTTTTTACACTTGAAGGGATTTACCAGCAGAAACCCAACTTGGAAATATTTAACTTTGCAAGTTTTGGAAAACACTCTCTTTTGCCAAATATTGTGAACACATCACACCTATGCTGTAGGACCATTGTTTTTTAGATATTAAATCTATCTATCTATCTATCTATCTATCTATCTATCTATCTATCTATCTATCTATCTATCTATCTATCTATCTATCTATCTATCTATCTATCTATCTATCTGAATCACCTTAACTACTTTGTTTTCCTTTTGTTAAGCATCTTTGTATTTAGTTCAGTAATTGAGGAAATGATGCACTTTATTTTTTTAAATATTAAATCAGTAACAATGCTGCATTCATCTTTTTGTATGTATGTATGTATGCATGTATGTATGTATGTATGTATGTATGTATGTATGTATGTATGTATGTATGTATGTATGTATGTATGTATGTATGTATGTATGTATGTATGTATGTATGTATGTACACTATATTGCCAAAAGTATTTGCTCACCTGCCTTGACTCACATATGAGCTTAAGTGACATCCCGTTCCTAATCCATAGGGTTCAATATGACGTCGGTCCACCCTTTGCAGCTAGAACAGCTTCAACTCTTCTGGGAAGGCTGTCCACAAGGTTTAGGAGTGTGTTTATGGGAATTTTTGACCATTCTTCCAGAAGCGCATTTGTGAGGTCGCACACTGATGTTGGACGAGAAGGCCTGGCTCTCAGTCTCCGCTCTAATTCATCCCAAAGGTGTTCTATCGGGTTGAGGTCAGGACTCTGTGCAGGCCAGTCAAGTTCATCCACACCAGACTCTGTCATCCATGTCTTTATGGACCTTGCTTTGTGCACTGGTGCACAGTCATGTTGGAAGAGGAAGGGGCCAGCTCCAAACTGTTCCCACAAAGTTGGGAGCATGGAATTGTCCAAAATGTCTTGGTATGCTGAAGCATTCAGAGTTCCTTTCACTGGAACTAAGGGGCCAAGCCCAGCTCCTGAAAAACAACCCCACACCATAATCCCCCCTCCACCAAACTTTACACTTGGCACAATGCAGTCAGACAAGTACCGTTCTCCTGGCAACCGCCAAACCCAGACCCGTCCATCAGATTGCCAGATGGAGAAGCGCGATTCGTCACTCCAGAGAACGCGTCTCCACTGCTCTAGAGTCCAGTGGCGGCGTGCTTTACACCACCGCATCCGACGCTTTGCATTGCACTTGGTTATGTATGGCTTGGATGCAGCTGCTCGACCATGGAAACCCATTCCATGAAGCTCTCTGCGCACTGTTCTTGAGCTAATCTGAAGGCCACATGAAGTTTGGAGGTCTGTAGTGATTGACTCTGCAGAAAGTTGGCGACCTCTTCGCACTATGCGCTTCAGCATCCGCTGACCCCGCTCCGTCAGTTTACGTGGCCTACCACTTCGTGGCTGAGTTGCTGTCGTTCCCAAACACTTCCATTTTCTTATAATACAGCTGACAGTTGACTGTGGAATATTTAGGAGCGAGGAAATTTCACGACTGGATTTGTTGCACAGGTGGCATCCTATCACAGTTCCACGCTGGAATTCACTGAGCTCCTGAGAGCGACCCATTCTTTCACAAATGTTTGTAAAAACAGTCTGCATGCCTAGGTGCTTGAATTTATACACCTGTGGCCATGGAAGTGATTGGAACACCTGATTCCAATAATTTGGATGGGTGAGCAAATACTTTTGGCAATATAGTGTATGTATGTATGTATGTATGTATGTATGTATGTATGTATGTATGTATGTATGTATGTATGTATGTATGTATGCCCAATCATTAGGTTAAAATCTTTTTCTTAGAAGGTCAGAAAAAAACATTAGGTCATGTGGAAATACCCCCTCCTCTTCTATTTTTCCTTCTGATTTGTAAAAAGCTTTGTTACACCATTAACAAACAGGAAAAGGTTAGGGTAAAACTATTTTACTGTGTTTTTCATCGTAGAAGTTGGTAACAAATGTTTCTGTCCAGATGGATGAGCTTGTAAGATAACAACTAAATCAGAGCACATGGAAAACCTATATGGACCATGAGAAACTTTCCAAGTCTTTATTAGTGGATAAAGCTTTCCCTGAGAACAGCTTCCTCACCTCCTTCGTACTCAGGGCAGTTCCCTGAGGTTTCGTTGAGGCTCTCCTCCTCGGTGATGATGATGTTCTCTATGTCCTTCATCGTCAGGTGGTCCCGAAAGGCATGAAACAGCACCTGCTTTAGCTCGTCCAAAGACAGCTGCTGCATGTCAAACTGTAGGGGCACAGAGTAATCAATGCAGACAAACAGAAACATCAGCAAACTCAGCTGGAGGACAGGCATGTAGAAACGACATCAGTGCTGCGTTTAGTCTAATCCAATAAGACATTTGACTTATTTATAGAGGTACAAGTTTGAATAGATTCTGGCTAATACATGCAGCCACACAAACCATTAATGTATTGGTTGTAATAAAAAAGCAACACGTTCACATATCTGTGGGTAGTTAGGTTGTGGATGTTTTTCATGGAAATGATTTGCAGTATGAGGCTGTCACCTGTTTTTCCCCATACTGTCAGAGTTTTTGCATCTTTCTTATTCTGCATCAGAAAATATCACCTGAGACTCTCAGCAGACTCCACAAATATCCCTAGATGCATGTGCAAGCAGCATCCTGTAAACCACCAACATGTCCGGAATATTTACATCCCTGATATCCTGGAATATGATCAGCTTCTTGGTTTAGCACAACAGATGGCCCCACTGAGGCAGGCATGGCGAAAAATGAGCTAAAAGAGGGAGGCTGAGAGAAGGAAAGCATAAAGAAGTTCAAGAAAAGCCAGATGAATGAAGTAGTGAGAGACAGATGGACAAAACAGAACTGGCAGACAATAGTTGTAAAGATGAAGAGGAGTTGTAACAGGAGAGGATGCTCAATTTAGCAAGGGAATGATAGTCTTACTGATCTTTAACCATCTGATATGTTTGTAGAATCAATAAAGATAGAACACAATTTTCAGTAAATCTAACCTCAAAGTTTCTTGTTCTCTTTTGAAAATAAGGACAAAAAAAAAACTCTGATCACAGCAAGATACGACATTTTCTAAAAGTTAAGACTGGGTTTGATTCAAAATCCTTTCACTGGTATTTGATAGACAGTAAAAGCACTTGATATTCAAAGTGCAAATAAAAAATAAAAAGGCTGTCTGTGAAGGATACACACATTAGAAAGTGCTTCGTGGAGCCTGGAATCCATGTATATTATTCATCATCCTGAGTGTTTGTGTTAGGAACAGATTTAACATTTGAAAGTAGGCTCAGTCACTTTAGGTATATGTAAATGGATCAAATTAATCAGATGACTGATTTTAAGGATAGTTACATATAGAAGATTCCAAATTTACACCACAAATTCAGATCTTGATGTGTTCTTATGCAATACTCTGTGCAAAATAATTCTATTTCAAAGTTTCTTTTGCCTTTTTAATTGATTTATTGTTCTATTAAAGCCGCTTTTTTCCTCTATGTATACTCCTACACAATTACAGTAAACAGAACAAAATCAAACACAAGCACATCAATATTAAACCTAAAACACTTTGCAAGAGAACAATTTCAGTACAGACAAAGAGATAGTGGTGTTCCTTTTTAGCATGTTTACCATTCTTAATAAACTCTAGAAGAAGGAAGCTACAGCAAAATGAATCCATTTAAAAGACGATACTGATATAAAAATGGGAAGAGTCCTGAAGCGTCTTCTTTTAGATGTCTCTGAAACTGTAAAACTAGGAGTATGAGTAAAAATTGTGATAGGAAGTAAAAGTATCAATATTAAAACAGCTTAGAAAGGGTTTAAAAAATCTGTTTAAAAAAGCTGTTAAAAATATAATTACCAAAAATATGCAAAGACCAAATTCATCTTGTTTTTCATAGTATTGCGGAAACCAAATTAACTACTGACTGCCTTATTCCAATCTTAATTCTTTTCTAAGACAGTTTTTACTATGAGGCATTTAGTTTTACATTGCATATTTAAATGTGAAAACATGTTACAAGGCAAAACTATAAAACAAACAAAAACTAAACACTTGCCAAACAGTGCCTGTCCTGACAGGATGACCTGTTTTGATCAAATTTAAATATAGAAACTAAACATAAAACTAAAAATAAAGCATTTTTGTTTCCATCGTACAATTTGCTGGGTTTATTTCATTTTGTGTAAAGATTTTCCAGAATTGTTTTTGTTTTTCATTGAATCCACAGTAGGTAATCTAAAGGGAAGTTGAGTCATAAATAAGACCATTCACTTTATGAGTAATCTGCATGCAAACAAAAATAGTATTGGAGCATTAAAGGTAAATACCATTTAGTTGAGACACTGATTAAAGTGGCAGAACCCTGAAGTCAAACCATAAGCAGATCCAAGAAGGTAAACAGACATGTACAGAGCCTAGTGAAAGTATTCAGCCCCCTTTAACACTTTGACCATTTGCCACACTTCAGGCTTCAAACTTTTTTAACAAATAAAGAACTGAAGATTGGGGTATGAAAAATTGGCCCTTTACTTTCAAGTTCAGGAATCTCTCTGGAGAAGTTCAGTGAGGATCCATAGCTGTTTACTGCACACATCTGGCCTTTATGGAAGAAAGGCCTTTCTTAAACATATCAATAAAACGTCCTGGGAGACACAGTAAATATGTAGAGGAAGGTGCTCTGGTCAGATAAAACCCAAAATCGAACTTTTTGACAACAATGCAAAATGTTATGTTTGGCGTAAAAGCAACACTGCTCATCACCCTGAACGCACCATCCCTCCCGTCAAACATGGTGGCGGCAGCATCATGGTTTGTGCCTGCTCTTCTCAGCACTTTCTCAGGGACAGATGGTTATAATTGATGGGAAGATGAATGGAGGCAAATACAGGACCGTTCTGGAAGAAAACCTTTTGCAAAAGACCTGAGACTGGGACAGAGATTTATCTTCCAACAAGACAATGATCCGAAACAAAAAGCAAAATCTGAAATGGAACGGTTCACAAATAAACATAACCAGGTGTTAGAATAGCCAAGTCAAAGTCCAGACCTGAATCTGATCGAGAAAACTGCTTTTCTCAAACGCTCACCATCCAACATCACTGAACTCAAGCTGTGTTGCAGGAAGAATAAGCAAAAAATTAAGTCTCTTGATGTTCAAAACTGATATACCCTAAGTGACTTGCAGCTGTAATTGCAGCGAAAGGTTGTGCTACAAATGTATTAACTCACGGGGGGTTAATTAATTTTGCACACCCAATTTTTCTGTTTTTATTTGTTAAAGTTTTGACTATCCAATAAAGTTCATTACACTTCATGATTGTTCCCCACATGTTGCTGATACTTCACAAAGAATTACAATTTATACCTGTACGTTAGACTGCTTACATAAATCAGAATAATTAAATGTTGCTCATAATTCCTATGGAATAAGCTTAAAAGCAAGACACAAAACAACCGTTAGAAACTGAAATGTATGCAAATACAGTGATCAAAGTCCTTCCAATTCATTTTTGTGCATTTAGAAGAAGCTCCATCCAATAGAGGTCTGCAACTGCCTTTGAGATGATATTTTACAAATATACAGTGTATGCATGCAAAGTGGCAGCATTATCTACATTCACTCCTTGGTTTTTTGGTTTCCTTCCTGTCAGAAAAGTCTCAGCATCAAACAAGCAATAAAAAAAGGAAAAGGTATTGATAAGCAGAACAGGTGCAGATGATATGATAACTGAAACAGGAAAAAAGGATGCTCTTTTCTGCCTATGTGTCTGCATGGAGACCCAGTACCTGTTACCAACAAACAGATTTTATTTTCCCTTGTTCCATCTTTAAACGACACAGAGAAACAGGGTTAAAACAAATGTAGTTTTCTTGTCCGTCTGTTCTGCATTATTTGAACTAACATGTGACTCGTGTGCATGCATGTGATCAAGCGGTTACCAGGGGCACAGCAGGGGTACTGTGACCAGGCACCCAATGACAAGTAGAAGAGGTCAAGACACATCAATCAGAAGAGCAGGTGCTAACACGTCGTCCTTCCTATTTAATCCTCCAGGCTTTTAAACAACAGAGGCTTGTTTCGTCAGCCCCTCCACATGCTTTGTCTTCTGACCCTTCTCCAAAAAGTCACCAAGACTGACTGGCTGCAGTCAGTTATTGTTAAACTCTGGTGCTGGAGTCTTTGAGTTCAAATAAAGTTTATGTTGTGTTATAACAGCAGGGCCTAAACAAACAGTAAACATTCCAATTTAGAAAAACATAAAAAAATAGATCCATTCATTTTAACACAGTAGTTTGAAAATAAAAAAACACCACTTAGTACTTGGATGCCACATAGAGGTATTTCTACATAGAGTGCTGCACTGCAGATTGAAGCATCAATTAAATGGCAGGCATTATATAACGTGAATGATACATTTTTATAAGTTTCACTAGAAAATGGATCGCAGAAGTCTTAAACAATTGAAAATGTATGATATTAGTTTCACTCCATCACCTTCTTTGACTCTTTGTTTGACTTTTGTCATAAATTTGTGTACAGTAATCTCATCGTCATATTATTTCTTTGACTTTCATTTGACAATTTTTTCCCAAAGTTTAATGATGATAGTTCAACAATAGTTGAATGCACAGGTTTGAAAACATAATGGATTTCTCCAAATTTACCTGAGATAAACTATTACATACATTCTGAACCATATATATATAAATGCTAGGGGTGTGATATACTGGCCAAGGACTGGAATTGCAATGCAAATACATAATTATGCAACATGTACAAAACGTACAGCTAAGACAAAAATCCAGCTTACAAATTTGACTAACATGCATGACATGCAAAGAAAGAATGCTGCAAAAGACATATTATACAAAAAAAAAAAATACATAAATCATGTAAATACACAAAAGCCATGCAATATGAAAATGCTGCACTAGTAGACGAATAGGCGGAGAAAATCATTTGCAGTTTATTTGGACTTCGCTGCTTTCTCTTTTCTGTGATTCCAGCACTTCTCTTCAGCAGCATTTCTTTTTTGCATGTGTTAGTGTGTCTGTCTCTTTTTTGCATTTTGCTAGTCTCATTCTTGTGTTTGCAGCAGTTTTGCAACATTTGTCTACATCCTTGTACCAGTAGGCATTTGCCTTCCTTGGCTGATGTAGTAAATCATCAGCTTTCTAACAATACAACCTTAGATCGATTTGCTTGGATGAGGATACAATGTTTGCCAATATCACAAAGTCTGTTGCAATACAATTTCCTTTCAATTTAACTCGTTAAACTGCAAATTATATCATGCAATTGTCATTTTCCCATCTAACAGTTATTTACATCCTCTGATGTGGGAATAATCTAGAGGGGAGGATATGGTCTTGTTTTTACAAGTAACAGAAAGAAATAATTCCCTGTCATCTTTTTAAGGCTTGTCAATATACACATTTCTGTACTAGTGTGTGGAAACAGGACACAGAGAAAAATTATTTATGAATACAATATCTCTTTGTAATTATAGGAGGTAAGTATTATGAAATAATACAATAGAATGTATACTGATTATCTGATTGAATGTCTTAGATATTAAAATTCAGTGGCAGTTTGTGATGTTGGCAACATGAACAGTTGCCCAGGAGATTGTATGAGCAGCAATTAGGAAAAAATAGGAACTTTATTACCTCTTATTTGAGCCTTGAATTGTTTTAGCATGCTAATTATATTATGCAGTCACTGGTGGCTCGCATGTAATGTCTTAGCTGGAAAGAGTTATTTCACTGTTTTTGTTGTGCTTTAAAACAGCTGTAAGAACTGCTTTCAGAAAAGACATTTAAGCTTTAATATACAGTTCAGCTTTTGTTATGTTAAGGGATTGTTTTTGCTTGGTTAGAATTTTTCTCAAGGAACCAAAATGATTAGAATTTGCAGCTTCCAGATTTAGAAAGCTAGGAGAGCCAAAAGTCTTGGAAACTGAGGTTCTTGTGACCTAAATCTGACATCCTAGACCAGAAAAATTATTAAAAAGAAAAAGATGTACTCTTTCAACTGTGAGTCCTAACCTTTCTCCCACTGAAAAGCTTTAAAGGGAGACAGAATATGGCACTGCCAAAAGGGAATCTGAAAGCTCTAGATAGCAAGAGGAAATTAAGAAATTGCAAAAAAAAATGCAAACACAATTGGAGGATGATATTGTGTCCATGGGTGGTATATAAATATGACTTTGTAACTTCCTTTATTGCTTCATAGGAGGAACATTGAGTTGTTGTTGTTTAGGCAACTGTAGTGGTCAGAAAACCCAAGACTTGTCCATTTATATAGAATAACTAGATTTGTTGAAAATGTCATTGCAGTACATCTTAGATCTAAAGGTAAGAGCCTCCTACTGAAATGCTATATCGTTTAAACAGCAAAGGCTTCTTTTGTCAGGCCCTCTAAATAAGGGGCAATGTGGGACAGATGAGGCTTTTTCCATCTGTGGACTTTTTTCTGTGACTCACCTTTGCAGTGTTTCTTAACATCACGCTTCCTTCACATCAAATTAAAAAATAACTTTGGGAAACTTCAGAAAAAGCTCTCTGAGAATCACCTCTCACTGGCCTTAGCCAGTTAAAAACTGTTTCACAGTCTTTGTTCTGGTTGGCCGGGCTTTCTTTTTCGTTAAAAAGTTTCCATCATAATTTGTATTAAAAATCTCTTCACCTGTTCTGTTTTAAGAGCATCATGCACAGCTTGGTCTTGACAGGGGGTGAAGGCACAGCTCTGAGACAATGACTGCAGCTCTGCTTTCTGAATCATGAACATACATATCGTTTTTTAAGTTTTTCTAATTTAACCCAGTCAAATGAGGGAGATCTGTACAATGTGTAGGACAGTGGGACAGAAGCGAGAAATGCAGGACTATTCCACACAAACCAGGACATCTGATCACCCTTCCTCCACCTGCTTTGTCTTCTGATCTTCCTTCGAGAATTCACCAATCCTAAAGGGCTATAGTCGCCATGTGTTATAGAAATCACCAAGCACACATTTTTAATTTACCTGAATGTGTGTTTCTCAAAAAAAAAAATGGCCCAATGTCTTTCTCAGTATGCATCAGGGATTCTCATTTTTGAATGACCACGTTTCTTTATCATGGAAGGTAACTTTTAAAATTAACCATGATTAATTCCTGTTGAATGTTGATTGCGTTAGATTCTAAACTGTCCATTTTATTAAACGGAAAAAAATACATCTTAAAATCTCGAAGGAAAACACAGCTCTAGTAAATATGTTATTTACCTAAATACAATAAAAAAACAAAAAAGTGAACAGCAAAAATAAAATGAGCACATGCCATATCCAATATCATGGTAGACTCTGGGCGACAGTGTAGGGTACACTAACAACAACACACCACAAGTAGAAAACAAGTGTCTCCAACATTTCCAAGGCCTTTTCATGCCATCTAAGTGACAGTCATTTCCTCAAGAGTTGTTTACAATCTGTTGATCGTGGTGACATTTATGGGACACATTATAAAATATCTGCAGATGTTTACTAATGCAACTGGATTAAAACCATTGCTCTATTTGGTGAAACACTTAGACTTTCTCAGCAACTTGTTGTTATTGCAAAAAAAATAAAAATAAAATCCAACACCTGGAAAGCAGAATTGATGATTTGGGGCAGTATTCAAGAATGGATGACCTCCTGATACCAAGGAGGTATTAGGAGCACTTATGGACAAGCCACAGCTGGTGACAGGGGAAAGGACAGAGAGCTACCCGCAGCACTTGATGGCATACAAAGATACAGCAAAAAGCCAAATGTAACCATCAGGGTTGCTAGTAGGACAATAAAAACGGAGGTGCTGAGAAATGCAAAAAAAAAAAAATAATAAAAATTGAAGGGCAAAAACATATATATGTGAATGAGCACCTCACAAAAAGAAAATCTGAAATTGCAAAACAAGCAAAGATCCAGAGAAGAAGATTCTCGACACTTGGACAAGAAACTGCAAAGTACTGATAAAGCTAAATGGAAAGCCAAGAACAAGCATAGGTGATAGTGTTGAAAGTGATGAAAGTGATGTGTTAAGTGGAGCTTTAATTGTTGATATATCTGATCATTTACATCTCTTTACAACAGTACAGAGGCCTCCAAAATTTACAAAAAGCAAAACTATTGTAGTTTCAAGACAATAACCTCAAATGGCAATAAGCTCATTTAAAGTTGATTTAATTTAACAAAGCTGGGATAAGGTTTATAGTATGTAGAAGATGTAAACAAGGCATACGACATTTTCAAATTATTATTATTACCATGTATGAAAAGGGTTGCACCCAACTCCATAAGGTAAAGAGAAATAAAATATGCAGAAAAGCCATGGCTGATCTTTAAAAAGCTTTAACAAAAAAATAAATAAAAATAAGTTACTTATAAGAATAAATTAATAAGCATTAAGGGTTTCAGTGAAAGAAATTTATATAGCAATTTCTGGAAGAAAACACATCAAATATAAAAAACTATTGAACTGTAATAAATCCGATAATTAAAATGGCAGCAGTTCTAGTTTCCCTAATTACTTTTAAGTAAAAGAGAAGTGTAAAAATCAACCTATCTAATGACATTGCCAATCAATTTTATTAAAACTTTAATTAAATTAGATTAAGGGGAACAATTCTAATTAGGAAAACGATGATATCGTAGGAAAATAACAAATTTCGATAAAACTATATTTTTACAGGGTACAAATGAAATTATTACAATTTTTAAAAGATTTAAAGTAAAATCTCAGAAGACTGGAATGGACTAGATATGTCAGAATTAAAATAAATAATTGAGTATATTGTCAAACCATCTACAAACATTTGTAACCAGTTCTTGTAGTAAGGCTGGTTTCCGAAAGAGATAAAAATAGCTGAGGTTATCTCTATTTAAAGGCTGGACACAAGCATGACCTTTTATAATTAAAGGTCGTTCTACCTTTTATCTCAATTTGGAAAAAAAAACATTTCATAAAAGATTATATAATTTTACTGCTAAACATACTATTCTCTGTGAACAGCAGTACAGTGTGGGTTCAGACATGACCGGACCACTGCTCCAGCATTTGTTGATCATGTGGAATAATATCTGACACCACTGATAATAAACAATACACTGTAGGGGTTTTCTTAGGCCTAACAATACATTTTGATATCGTTAATCATGAATTATTACTTTAAAAAATGTGTAGAGAGTTAGTGGTGTGGCTCTTTCTTGGATCAATATTTATTTAGAGAATAGATCAAAGCATGTCCACATTAAAAATTCTGATCCACCGTTACTGCCAATGACCACTGGTGTCCTGCAGGGGTCAGTGTTGAGTCCTTCATTATTTATATTAATGATATATTTTTAGCCTAAAAAATATGGCATTTTATATTATTTGCAGCAGATGACACTAATACCCGTAGTTCTGGTAAAATTTAAAAACCCTAATGGAGAAAACTGAAAAACAGTTAAAGATATAAAAGTATTGGTTTGATTTAAACAAATTACCCTTAAATCTAAAGACAACAACATTTAAATTTCACAAATTGCATTTTAAATATGCATACAAGACTGAGGACAAATGACCCAGATATCAAAGGAATAAGTGATGTTAAAGTTCTTGGGGTAACTATTGAAAATAAGTTAAGTTGGGAACCACATATAGGCTGTATCAGATCAAATAAAATAGTGGCAGTGTTATTTTAAGACTTTTTAAATTAAAAAACATTACATATCTTGTACTGTTTTTCATTTTGCCTTACATGATGTACTTTACTGAAGTGTGGGGAAACATGTATAAAAGTAATTCAACCCTTTTAGGGTTGTGCCCTCTGCTTGAGTTTATTTTAGTGTCTTTGTGTTCTGTGTTTTTGTAGTCATTTTCTACCAGTGCTGAGTTCTTTAGTTACTCTCTGTTGCCCCCCTGTGCTTGTTTCCTTTTCCTTTGGCTTCCTCCTAGTTGGTCTTGCCCACACCTGTTCCCAATCTGCTGATCAGCCTGGGCACTGTTTCATGATGCAGGTTTAACAAATTCAGATTCAAACCCTCAACTCTAAATTGATCTGGACAAAAGCATGGAATTCTGATCAGTGGAGCACCGATATGACGAGTCACCATGACAACAGGCAACTGGAAGTGTCTATTTCACCCCACTGGAATTAGATATTTTAATGCAGAAATTATTAAAAAATAAAAAGGTAGAATGTGTTTAAAAGACAGAGAAAAAGAGCTACAGCTACAAAGGAGTGGAAAATGACAAAGGAGAAGATTGTGATCCAGTTCATGCGTAGTTTATATGAAGTGGGCTATGGCAGGCTGTTTTTACATTTATTAAAAGCACTCCTCTCTGTTGTTTCACTCCTCTCTGTTAATTCTTCCTGATCAGAATCACCCTCCTAGACCGACCTGTAATAATATATTTTCTAAATTACATTTTTGAAGCAGAAACGGAATTTCAGAAAGTAAAAAAGAACAAAATAATAGTAGTAATAATTAAAGCTACAGTGTGTAATTTTCAGCGACATCTAACGTCCAGACTGCAGACCGCAGCAACATGAACATCTCCCCCCCACCGCTTCTCCCGCCCCCAACAGTACGGCGAGCATTACGGGACAAAATGTCTTCCACGACGTCCGCATCATCTACCTTCTCAAGTGATGAGGTTTGTTTAGATAGATAAATTTACAGATAGTATTTCATTAGTCTGTGTAGGGTATAGATTTCATGTAGACCTAAGATAATAAATATACTTACTTTCGAGCGTAATGAGCGATCTCGCAATCGCTAGATTGTTGGCTCTGCGCTGTCTCCATGGCTGCGAGATCCGCTCCTATGTAATTGTAAATAACGAATTCTAAGGCAACGCAAATATTAAGGTTAAGAGGCTGAGCTCGTAGATGATGATAAATAACATAGTTATGTATAATATATTACATTTCTGACGGTATATCCCTGTAATTATTACACACTGTAGCTTTAAGTTTTATATATCTAGAAATGTTTAAGCATTTTAAGTGGCCGTTCTGACATTTATCAGCTTGACCGAATATGTATTTATGATATCTAAACAAAACATTTCCTTATAGTTAAAATAATGCAAATCCTGACCAGTAATATTAGGTATATGGAGATCTGAAATTAATTTATAGAGATCAGAATGTGGATATGGATATATAGGATATATCCAGAATATTTGTAAACTGGAAAGAATTTCAGTAGTTTTTCATGTGCTGTAAATACAATTAAATAAATATAAAATGATCCGCATATCTCTCTTATATTAAACAAACCAAAAACAGGTAATCTCATGCCCCTTGAAAATATCTTTGTGAACTGGAAAAGTCAGAGGTTCTCCGTTTTCAGGTTCTCTGAAAACCAGCTTCATGAAACACACCCCTGGTTGTGGTTCAGTCTCCCCATATACCCCTCTGCAGTCACTTGGTGCTTGTTTGTTGTTGTTTTGTTGCTTCTTCATCTCTGGCTCCGCACGTGAGTTTTCCCTGATGCTTACTGATTTTTTTGGTTCTTTGTATTTTTGGTGTTTTGGATTTGACTTCAGTTGCCTCTCTGCATTTGGGTCCCCAAAAGCCTCCACTAAACCGTGACCAAACCCTTGGATCATAATTCAAAAATTAGCTATTAGAATCGTAAATCAAGCAAATTATAGAGAGCATACAAATCAACTTTTTGTTAAATAAAAAAAAAATTACATTTAAAAACTTGGTTGACTTAAAACTGCTCAAATCATATACAAAGTAAAGAATATTTTGTTGCCATTACATATTCAGGGTCTGTTTTTGATCAGGGACAGTGCTTATGCTCTTAGAGGGTACAAAATATTAATAAAACAAGAAAAAATGTAAAACAGCACTATATCTTTTGCTGGGGTTGATGTATGGAAAAACTAGATCAGGAGCTACGGTAAAAGCCTTTACAACAATAGTAAGGTTTAAAACATATCTAAGAATAATGGGATTTAACATTATGAATCATATGAATGCAACTAAAAGCAGTAAGATATTGAATGTATTAACTTTCTTCAAGCGTTATAATTGTAGAATCATTTATTTCTTTCTAATCATATTTTGGTAGTTTTTTTTAAAAGGTATCCCCGTTTTCCTTTTTTTTAGGTAAAAATTTAAATTCCATCTCTTATTGCTTCTGCCAATACAACCTTTTAAGACATTTTTTTAAATTTATCTATGCTACAATGACATATACTGTCATTTATTGCATACTTTCACAATTTGTCTGAAATAAAAAAAAAGGTAGGAGCTGTCACTTGTACGCTCAGATTTGTTCAAGCCAGATTATCTGTTAAGTTAAAATCTTTTGTAGGTGCTGAAAATACGGGTCACACAAAGATACTGATATAAAATAATTGAGCTGCTCAGGTCTGGGAGGACCTTGTGAAAATTTCAACATGAACCAATCTTTATTCCACTGTCTTGGCTGTATTTCCATCACTTTACTAAACCAATTTAGAAACCATAACCAAGGTTTATCTTATAGTTTTATTTTTTCCTTGATAGCAGTGCACTAACTGCTTGAGTTGTTTAGTAGTGTTTCTTTAGCTTTTCAACAACACAATCTTGAGAGTATTTATAAATTGATAAAATGCCACAGAAAACATTCCCTTCTTTTTTCCCACCTGCCCTCTAAGGCATGACGGCCTAATAATTCCGATAATTCTGTCCAGTACTGAACAAAACAAGCCAATTCCCCAAAGAGCTGCATCATCTGAACATGGTGAACTGAGTCATTATGGCTCAGTGTGCTGTATCCATCATGGTGAGACTCTTCCATCTATCCCCTTTTTTAACACAATGGCTCCTCTGTCTCCCTCTGAGCTTTGTGAAATATAAACAGACAGTCACAAAATGCTTCTCTATCAATCCTTAGAGACACACTTCCTCCTACCATTTCATCCCCTCTCCCGCCTCCTCTCTGTTAATATATTCTTTTGCTTTGTGCTTTCATTTCACGCTTCCTCCATCTTTTCCTGCTCTCTTCTACTTTTCTTTCCCTTTCTTCCTGTTTGCCATCAGCTTGGCTTCTCCATCTGTGGGAGGTGTGCTTTTGGAATTACCCCTGAGATGCACACTGTCTGCGACCTTCATGAATCACAATCTCTTGTACTTCTTTCATTTTCTCCCGTTCTTGTCCTTTGTGATTTTCCTTTATATTCCCAAATCTTTATGTGGGGCATCCCTTCTTCTCCTCTCCTAGACCATTCCGAACTCTCTCCATTTTTATCCCTGTTCATTGTCCAGCTTGCCTCTTTTTTGTCTCCCTCAGCCTCTCTGGCTCTTTCATCCTTCCGCTTTGTGTCTCATTTACAAAATGTTTTTGTAATCAGCATATTGCTTATCTGAATATTTGTGTAATTTCTCCTGCTGGTACAAAATAGGCTATTGTTTCTTCAATTACCCTTTCTGAGGAAATTGCAGATTAAAATCCAGAATGAAGGGTATCTATGTAGCTGTGGTTGAACGTGTGGTTGCTACCTCCTCATTTCAGTGAGTCACCCTCTAAATGTTTCTCCTCTCATTTAACTCAAGGAAAGCAAAGAGCAGCTTCCGAGGAGCTGACGGTTGGCTCAACCAATCTTTCTCTCCAAACACACACAGAAATACACACCACTGTCATTCTGCAATGTTATTTGTCTATACCCATGAAGCACAAAAATGTATATATATTTTTTATATTCTCTCTGGGGCTACTTGAAAAACATTATCTGGCATAAAGAGGAAGTGGGAAAAAGAAATTAAGGTTATAATCTCACAAAAGAGCTGGGAGGAGATTTGTCAATTGCAGTGGGTGTCGACCAGATCAAACGGATGGCGGGAGTTCTGCTGGAAAAACATTGTACAATTTTTTGTTACACCCATTCAGGGACGATATTAAAACAACGGGGACGCCTGCTGGAGACTCTGTGGGTCTGAAGTAACCAACCACTTTCGTATCTTTTGGGACTGTCAGGTAATAAAACCATATTGGGAAGAGTTCCAAAAACATATTGAAAATATATTCAATGTAAGTATTCCATTAAAATGTGAAACATTATATCTGGGCATTCTACAATTGGACACATGGACTAATAAAGACAAAAAACTGCTGGCTACACTACTGGCTGCCAGTAAGAAGGCCATCACAAGGAAATGGATGAAACCAGACCCACCCACTATTGATGAATGGATTGAAATTGTTTACCAGGTTTATATGATGGAAAGGATCTGTTTTTCCCTCCAATTAGAAAAAGAAAATTTTTATAAGATTTAGTCCAAATGGACTGAGTATATGAAACCAATTAGATCCGACTTCATTTGATTGTTCTTCTGAAATATGTCTTCCCCTCTTATGTCTTTGCGGTTTTTATTACTCGAGGTGGTACAATGCCCATTACTGTTTAATTCTGTTCATTTTTGTTATCTTTTACAATTAAGCATTTAAGTTAGTGATATTCGGTAGAAAATACCAGAATGGCAACATGGACAAAATCACTTGGACTTTCTGTTTATATCCTCAGTAATAATCTTAAATGGATGAAGCTGTGATTACTGATGTGATGGAAATCTGTCTTTCTAAATAAATAAAAAAAAAGAAAAGAAAAACATTATCTGGGGATGTAAAGAAAAAGCTTGTACATAAACTGCAGCTCCAATTCCCAGTTTGGATTCTCAAACACAAACAGGCTCTGACATGTTTGAGACAGTGCTGCGTCCCTAAAACCTCTAATATGGCAATGCCTCCTGCAACACTTTCTGCCATCTTTACCGGGACTTTCTATTAACTTCCGTTCATTTCTAATTCATTTGTATGATCTAATCCAGACCCTTACCCTAGCTTTAACCATTACCAATACATCCCTAACCTTGAAACCAGGGGCGGATCTAGAAAAATATTTATGGGGTGGCAAGAGGGGGGCAGGAATTTTTTAGGGGTGGCAACATATGGCATTTGTTTACACTGAATTTAATCACAGTTATCACAGTTTGGTGAGAATAGTATGTACAGTCAGTGTTTCATGTGAAAAAGTTCATATTAATAATACATCGTACAATGTGATCTCACTTAATAGGAGATAGAAGAATGATAACACTACTTCTAGAGGGGCCTTATGACAGGAAATGTATTAAGGTAAGACACAGGTGCTGAGTCGCAGATGTGTGAGATTGACTGTCAGAGAGGCAGCTTTGCAGCATTTGCACAAGAAGAAACAATAAAGAGAAAAAGTTACCCATCAGAGATCTATGGACTGAGCTGTACTAAAGTGAGCATAACTACACAGTAGAAATAAATGCGTCAAGGCACCCGAACAAGGTACCAGACATCTATGTAATGTTTACTCTGAACACACATTTACCCCATTTGTTCCTCAGTAACTTGACATACAGCAGTTAAGGCAACATGAAAGGGACATTTCATGCATGTAAATATGCTGTAGATAGAGCTGTATATGGAGGACCAACTCTGCCATATTTAATAATAAATACAGAAATAAATAAATGCTCAATAAATAAATAAGCATACAATTAATTGCCACCAAAAATACAATCAACAAATAAATGTAATTAGAAATTATATTATAATGGCAGGCAGAAATGTTAAAAGGGCAGGCAGAAAGAAATAACTAGGGTAAAAAAATACAAAGGAAGAATAAAACAGACAAAAATATGATAACATGCACATAAATAAATACTTAAAAATATAAGTAATTAAAAAATGAAGTTGAAGATAATAAATGACAAAAAAATAAATAAGGCAAATATTAAAAAGGCAAAGAAATAAAGAAGCCAATTAAAAGAGTTATATACCTTTATGACTAGCTGTATAATTTAATTTCTACTTACATTTATTGTTGTTTGTATTTTGGTGGCAATTAATTGTATGCTTATTTATTTATTAAGCATTTATTTATTTCTGTATTTATTTTTAAATATGGCAGAGTTGGTCCTCCATACTGCTGTATCAACAAATCAACAAAAAGGTGGGTTCTGTATGTTACATCAAAATCTCCACAAATCTGAAAAGAAGCAACATAAAAAATACATTTTGCTTGTGAGTAGGTTCATACAGGTCATTTCTGGATAGTTTCATACTATATATACAAAAAAGAAACAACAACACTGCTTCATATTAAGCAGGATTCACACCAGTATCACATTTTTAACTTTTAACACTTTTGGTTTTATTAAAGGAAATATCAGATTTTCTCAGGTGCCAAAACAAAATGTAACGGCTCTGTAAAGGCTCACCAGAGAGCATAACATAAAGTTGACATGACTATAACAGCTGAATGCAATGATTTCCATGTTGCTCAGCAAAACGCTTCACAACTTTATTTAGATCCAATGCCTTTGTGCGTTTTGATTTGAGTACAACCAAACGTGATCGTCTCTTTTCTGTCATAGTTGACCGCAAATATGTCTTTATGAGCCTGAAACGTCAGGCCTAACTAACATCATAGATAGAGAAATAACGTTCTGCAACCTGATTTTTATCATCTCAAAATCAGCATTGCAGCTATGCTAGCAACATTGTGCTTTCATTATGATTTCATTTCTCGATAGATAGTTAATCAATTTTTACCTGTTTCATCCCGTTTCTCCTCTCCCCATGACCACTGGCTCCCTCGCTTTGCCCCATTCGGTTTTAAAAACAATCAGTCTCAGTCGCTCTCGCGTCATCTCGTGCTGCATTCACTGCAGTCCGACATTGGAAATTAGCGGTCGTAATTCTCAAATTATCCATAATTTATAAGCCTCGCCACCCCTACCGCCAACTGGGGTGGCAGCAGGGTTGGCAAGGCTGTCATTTAGGGTGGCATTTGCCACCCTATGCCACCCCAGTAGATCCGCCTATGCTTGAACCTAAGCTAAACCTAATTCACACCTGAGTGCCTTGCCCAAAGAGCCTAGACCTACAGTACCTGTACTTGTGAGTCCCCACAATGTAGTGTGTTCCTTGGAAATTGTCCCAAAGGTAATACATACATGGCCACATCCACACACACGTTTTGCCACACAATAATTTTGATGACTTTCCCTTGACTTCCTCTGCTATTGCATTCATTTCTATGGCCTAACCCTAACCATCACATGCGTAAGCCTAAACCTAATCTGAGCTCGATTTCACCTTAGTCCTAAACCTGACCCCCACTCCAAGAAGAGAATTATCCTCATGGTGAGTCATCAATGGTCCCATATTTCTGGGAAATTGTCCCCACATTGTTACAAAAACATGGCCACCAACACAAGACACAAATCCAAAAGCACACCCATATACAGTAACCCAAGTAAATTCTCTGCAGGTGTCTTTTCCTGCAAATCTCTAAGTAAAAACAATTTCTGGTAGGCACTGAGGCAAGCAGGAGAAGTAGGTGGGGGGAGTGAGTTTGTGCGCGTGAGTGTTTTCTTATTTGTGCCGAACGCAGAGTCCCTGCAGGGGCCAGAGCTGTGCTTAAGGGTGTAAGCACTACTCAGAGTTTTGAAACACGCAGCCAAAGGGGGGTTAGATGAAGATGAAAAAGATGGTAATGGTACATAACAGGGAGTCTGAGTGATGAAAAGCTACTTGCAGGGAGGAGGAAGCTTTGTCCCTTACCTGCCAGAAGATATTGTCAATGGTGTTGCCCAGGAACCCTTCTCTGTTTTCAGACGACAGCAGCTTAGGCCCTAGTATCGTCATGAACTCCTCAAAGTCAACCTGGCCGTCCCCTGCAGGACAGGCACACAGATAGATTGCTTTATCACTAACAACATCAACACAACTTGTTTTACTGATTTTACATTTGAATGAACAACTAAGATAAAAAAACAACACATTATTGTTTGTGACACTAAATTCAACATTTAGTCTTTTTTTAACCAAACCTGTGTTTATTCAGACATGGATCTTTGAGTTTCTAAGGGAATATTTCGCAAATGTAAATTCGCAGGAAGTGACTGGTAAATGTTTACATCATGTATTCTGCTGCTATGTGTGGTTAATGGTACAGATAAACAGCTGTATAGCTGCCTTACAGCAACTTGTAAACAGTATCTCCCACATGCTGGTTTATATTATAAAAATTAACCTAAACTTTTTCAATTTACTTCACTGAGGTATATTAAGTAGCACAATAAAACCTTTGCAGTAACGTAAGTGCAATAAGCGCTGTTATTTGTCTTGCAAAAGTCACTGCCAGTTTTTTTTTTTTTGGGGGGGGGGGTGGGTGGGGGTGGAGGTATATTTACCAGATTTGCTGATATGTATAGATCATATTCCTCAACCTCATTTATGATAAATTCAGAGTATCCTGGAACAGATAAGTCTTGTTGGAGAAAGCACTGGGCGATTCTTAAACATAATTATGTGCTATGGTGTGACATTCCATTATCATTGGTTGAATGTTTAGGGTTTTTGTCCTCTGTCTCATTCACATTTTGCAGCTTCTAACAGGTTGCAATACTGGTCACTATTACAAAGTAAGAAGGTAAATAAGAATGATTTAAAAAAAAAGTCTAACCATCCATTTTAAAAGAATATCAGCCAAATAAGATGCAGGTCCCGCTAAGGCCTGGCTCTGCTGGGTTTTTTTGCTATTACAGAGGAGTCTTTTCTCACCACTGTCGCTTGATTCATTGTGTGAATTTCTCTGTTAACAGGCATCCCTGTTTCTGATATGGGGATTGTTTTTGTCTTTATTAATTTTGGGGTGGATGTAGAGATGTCGGTGTTTGACTGGTGAAGCTTAGCTGGTAGGTTCTAATTTGATAAACCTGTGTTTATTATGTATATATATCCATGTATACTTACTATACAGTCAATGCCATGTCTGTATTAAAAGTGTTGGGGGTTTGTTTTCATTTTGTTTTTCCAGTTGTTTACCTGGCCAATGCTAGTTAAGTTGGCCAAGCACGTTGTATGAAGCTTGTGAAAAAAAAATGCAAAGACAGTAACCAGAGTCAGAGTGTGAGGGAGACACTGTTTTCATCACTTTCATTACTGACTCCTTGTGGTGGAGAAACTAAAGGGTGTTGGTTTAATAAAACCACACATGCATGCTTGATGTGAGAGATTTCTGCAGAATCAACCACACAATGAACGCTAACGTCCTCTGCTACTAAACACTCTTCCTGCAAAGTCAGTGACTCAATGCAATGAGCTGAGTTTCCTTCAGATAGAAAATCTCTGTCTCATTCTGTCTGTATTATCTGATTAAATTGTCTCTATAAAGTGACTTGCAGTGTTGGGCACGTTACTTTGAAAAAGTAATTAGTTATAGTTACTAGTTACTTCTCCCAAAAAGTAATTGAGTTACTAACTGAGTTACTCCACAATAAAAGTAACTAGTTACTAGTAAAAGTAACTATTGCGTTACTTTTGCGTTTCTCGCCCCCGTAACCCTCACCACCCCGCCCCCACCTTCTCGCCGTGTGTTTCCAAAGCCAGCTGAATAGAGCGGATAACAAAGACAAGAACCTGCAGAGAGTTTAGCATTTATTGCAATTCAACGTAAATGACATCAGGGGGGAACGCCATGTGAAGTTTTTTAACAGGGCATTCAGATCTGGTGAAATTAATAACTGGGGATGTCAAATTCTGAAATCCTGTGTGTTTGGGTTGTTATAGATACTGCAACATCTATCTATCCATCTATCTATCTAGATGTATACTCTGCGTGTGACATAAAATATGGATCTCCATCCCTGCCACAAAGGCCATCAAATAATGTTTAAAATAAAAAATACAGTAGGTTGAAAAGTCAGAGTATCCATCCATCCATCCACCCATCCATCCATCCATCCATCCATCCATCCATCCATCCATCCATCCATCCATCCATCCATATTTCTCCCTTTCTCCATATAGGCTATCATTTCTGGCTGTTGTCAGGTTAATCATTTGATCGTTCACGCTCTCCATAGTTCTCCTGTGGCGCGAGCACAGGGCGACTGTTGCGCGCCTTTAGCGAGCATGCGCGTTTCCTGTCGCTTGCGCGGTGACTCGTGCCGCCTGCGCTGTGCGGAGATGCAGAGGAAACCGTATGTGATGGGGAAACGCAGCTCGACGTAACACCGGTATTTCCATCAGGAAAACGCTGTTTGCTGCTGGAGTCATCCTCACTCTCCATCTCTTTGTGTGCTGTACGTTAACACCCACCAACAGAAACACCCACCTACCCACTGACAGACGGAATCTCACTATACATCAGCCATTCTCATCCTCCCCTCTCTCATGACAAGGCGCGCACCTCTGGATGACCTAAAAAATAATCTTTAATATCTCTTAAACAAAAGTACAACAAACAATATTTTTTTTCTGCACAAATCTGCACTAACGTTGCACTAACCATTCAGTCTATTTGCAGAGTTTTTTGACGTGGGTGGGGTGTCAGCTTCACGCAGCTGCGCACGAGTCCTATCATGAAAAAAGGTTCATTTTGCGACCTGAGTAACGCGCAGAAACGGGGTGTCTGCAATGGTAACTGCGTTACAGTTACAGTCAAAGTTATTAGTTAGATTACTCGTTACTAAAACAAGGTAATGGCGTTAGTAACGCCGTTACTTTCAACGCCGTTAGTCCCATCACTGGTGACTTGAAATGACGTGTTGGGAATTTGTATAAATAAACGGAACTAAATTACAGTGCACTAAAACACATAAAGATATACGTGTACTTTTGTAATGCAATGTAAACTACTTTATCAGGTATCTACAGTACAGTATATATATATTTGATCCTAAAGGACCTCTAATTAGGTATGTTTTTTTGACAAACACAGTCTAATGATAAACAGTAATTCTATATATGTTCTCTCTAACTAACTAGGAGTCGTTATTTTGGCCACATCTAAGGTCTACTTTGAACACAGATTTCAAAGGGACTGGATCTTGCCTTGGGTTGTTGCCCAGATATTCAGTCTCTACTGGAAAACTTGAGGAAAGATGAAAAATGACAGAAGATTACAGACCTGTGTCTTACAAAGTTGTTCAGTGTCTATCACTGCATAGATGGATCTGATCCCTAACAAAATGATGCTCTAAATGGACATGACTTCATCCTATGTAGGATTAATTTAGCTTTATTGAAGGAGAGTTCCAGATATGCCATTAAAACTACACATTTTTAATAACATGAAATAGATATAAAAAGCTTTTCTTTTGTGTCTACTTTTAAAGTCAGAGCTTTTAAGAGATAGAATCACACCTTAGGACAATGGTAGTACAGCTTTCAGGTTGTCGGTTACTCACAGAAGCAAAAGCAAAAAGCTTTTAGCTTTGACCTTTGATATTTATGGCATGCTGTGAAATCAAGAGCAGTCAGAAACTGCTGAAAGATGGAACGGATTGTTTCTGATGCAAGTTCTGCCTTGGAGTAATTGCAGTCTGACACAGATTTACAAGAGCAGCTTGACTCTAAAGTATGAGGAGCAGAGAGGTCCTGTTCTTTTTGTCTTAGGCTACATTTGTTAAGCTTGAGGTCATTTACAAAGTATTTAAGAGAAAATGTTCTGAGGGAAACACATTAAATCCAAATTTGGACCTGAAGCAAGTAAAAATGGGATTCAAATTCAAATTCAATACTCCATACCTCTGCTTGAGGAGAATACTTATATTTATTAAAGCTTCCACTTTCATTTGTTGTTTCCATTTTTATTTTAATAAAAAGACAAAGAAAAAACAGGTGCACATTTATATGTTCAGTAACAACACATTAACTCCAGATCACCATGTTTTGCATGCTCTGCACATGCCCCCAAGTGTCTGCCCTTATGTAGTGTCTCACCATCCATGTCCAGTCTCTGCATAATGATGGCCAGCTCCACTTCGCTGGGCATGTAACCTAGGGAGCGCATGGCCATGCCCAGCTCCTGCTTAGAGATGAAGCCATTCCCATCTCGGTCCAAAACTCGAAAGGCCTCACGGATCTCTGCACAGCAAAAACAAAAGATGTCACTGCAAAGGACTGACTGTCCCTGTGCCTCTTTTGATTTTTAAACACTTTGGAAAATACACAATATCAAATTTAGGATGAAAGTTTTATAGATGAAAAGAGCAAATTCACTGCTACTACTGTGATGGAGCATCTGCTCTTATTGGCCCTGGTGTGAAAGTGTCTGGTTATTGAGATAGGATGCCAAAATTATAAGGTGTTTGGGTTTATGTAATTTTTGCTAATTTGTTTGTGTATGAATTTATTTGTTAATTTGGTCTGGTCGCAACAAATTTTTATCCAACATTATTTAAGTCCAAAAATCTAGACCTCTAGTTTTATTTTAAAGTCTATGTTGGGATCTGGAGATCTGCCACCTGTCTCCAGCAGAGAGCGCTCTGGTTCTCCTGAGCTGGAGCCACCTGCACACCTGAGGATCATCAGCCCATCAGGAGACCAGCTACATAAGCAGCGGCCAGACCTGTCTTCAGTGCCAGAGTGTTGACCAGTTTTGGTTAGCAGAACCTGATCCTCAGCCTGCACATAGAATCTCTGTCTGCTCTGAAGAGTAACCTGATTCTAACCAGCGTCTGTCTTCTCTGCCTTATAGGAAACCTGATCGAAGTCTGTAGCTCTGGAGGAGCTCATGTTTGGAAACCTGCTTGCCTGCCCTAAGAAGCCAAACCTGAAGATCCTCAGTCTGAATCTCCCTGCTAGTTCTCAGGAGAGAACTTGGAGAACTACTCAAGGTCTGAAACTCGCTAGCCTGAAGCTAAGCTCTGCCGTTGCTAAGCTCCCTGCTGAACCCACAGTTTCTGGACCCAACTGGTTCCCTCTCTCACCGCGTCTGTTTGAATACCCTCAGGTACACAATAGCTTCAGACTCAGTCAAGATTCCTCTGACCCCCTGGCTAACCAAACTATCCCTTCTCTACAGAAGAACCCTCGTGAAATCTGTCCCGGACCAGAACCTGTATCAGAACTAATTATTGTGTGTGTCACCTTTAATAAACTGTTGAACTTTTACCCCTGATACCGTGGTGTGTTCTGCATGTGGGTTTACTCTGAAAGCCATCATGACAGTCTAAGGCTTTTGTGAGAGTTACTCATTTTATTTTGATATTTTTAAAAATCCAACTGTCTTAAAATGGTTACTATTCAAAATGGCTTCAATAATCTTTTTTCCATTTAATAGAACTCTGATACTAAATGTTTGATTGGGAAAACAATATCATCCAGGAGAGTTAGATATATAGAATGTGTATCTTCTCTTTTTCTCATGTCTAAAGAATGTGGTTGGAAAACATAGAAAAGAAATTTCTTCTTAAAGTCGGCCTATTATGACACGGCCATGTTTCCAACTGTGCTTTAATTAGTTAATTAAAACATGATGAATCCTTTGCCAGAATGTCTAGATGCAGACAGATGAATATTACTATTTTCTTCATGGTATTCATGGTCTTCATGGTCATCAATCTCTATAACACCTCCCTTAAGTGACTTTATCTTTATTATCTTGTGTGGTTGGTTGTGTATATATATATATATGTATATATATGTATATATATATATGTATATATGTATATGTATATATATGTATATATGTATATGTATATATATATATATATATATATATATATATATATATATATATATATATATAAATAAAACTGTAACTGAACCATGTAACAAAAGTAATTTCCCTCTGGGATTATTAAAGTATTTCTGATTCTGAAATTCTGGAAATAATTTTATTTGGGTTCTCAACTAAACCCTTTTCTGAATCCAACGTCAGGAGCAGCCGCCTTCCAGCGACATACCAGAACTAATGCCCTAAGACTGATTTAGGTAAAACAACAGGAAAAACAGAATAGCTTTTTGTGTTGTTCTTGGCTTGGAATAAGAGGAATTTAACTCTTTTCCCCAAACCTCCCTGTCACTAAATGAGAGATGCAACTAACGATTATTTTGCAAAATGATTGATATGTCACTTATTTCTTCAATTAATCGATTCATAATCAAATAGCCAAAGGTTCCTTAAAGCAGACTTTTTATCAAATTAAACAAGGTGAAACTAAAACTTTTCAACTTGAGAAGTTCTGGATAGAGCATATTGACAGAAGAAAAAGTTTTTTAATCTTAAATGCAAAAGATCAATACATTCTTTTTACGATTTTGATATAATTACTGCTCCAAGTGGGTTGCCCTTTCCACTAATGGCATGTTTTAGAGTCTATACTACAGTTAACAAATAATAAACTATTAAATTAGTTAACGATTATTTAGGGCTGGGCGATATAGAAAAAAAGCTTATCGATAAAAAAAATGCATATTGATCGATATCGATAATTATTGAAAAGATTTGAAACCATATTTTATGTGCAGCTCTGCCTGGACATTTTATGATATTGCTAAATGATTTAATTTTAATAAAGAACACAAACACAGTCTTCCAATTAAATCTTTATTTAACCAACTTTTTTAACCATAACAGAATTGTTTTAAAGAAGAATAAACTAAAGTGACCAGAAAAGTGACCAAAATAAATATAACAAATACATAAATGGACACCCCCCCATATCCCCCCCACCCCCCTTTGAGCCATGGACTGTCACTACCTCGGCGCCAGAGTGTTTGCCAGTTTTGGGTACTCTAGCCAAGCTGAGTTTTGCTGAGTCTAACTTGTCTTTGTTTTTTCGCTGAGCCTAACCTTTTTTGTCTTTACCTGTTCGGCAGGAAGCCTTCCTGCAAGCTTGATGTGTGGCCTTCTCCCCCTGGAAGGATTGTTTGAGTCTCACGCTGAGCAGGGTATTTACTACACAAGCTCCGTTCAAGTCCTCCGTTCAAGTGACAGTCCCCTCAATAACTCCTCTGGGTCCAACTTAGTCTATACCTGTCCGCCCTCCAACGATTATCAAACTGTGGAAAAACCCAACCGACTGGATTCTGGGAGGAAAGTTTTTCTCCACTAACGTGAGTCCAGTTTTCACTGTCTCTCCAAGTCGTCATTCAAAGTTCCCACGGATCCTGAACTAACCACTGTTACTTCCCTTCCCTCTTCCAGTTCCGGTTCACCAGTTCACTGTGTTTCCTGAGTCCTACCCCGCTGGTTTCATCAATAAACCTTTTCAAAGTTTTACCCTGGTTCTCTGAGTAGTTTACTGCATGTGGGTCAGATCCCTTAAGAAAATCATGACAAACAATCCCAAACCATCGTTCCATGACAACACTGTTTAAGATTTAGTATAACTTTATTCTACTGGTGTGTCTTTACTAAAAAACTTATAACACTTAATTCAGAGCTATAATGTGTTATCTGATAGTGTCACTAAGACAGTCTAATCCAAGAGGTGTAATTAGTGATTAATGTATTTTAGCGAGTCTTCAAGGAGCTAAAAGGTGCTTTCCCAGAGTTGATAAGAGGCTTCTTGATTAACTATAAGTGTAGGAGCTTTTCTCACTGACAAATCAAGGTGAGAGTCAACTCCCTCTCTCCTTCACTCTCTCTCTCTACCCCAATGCCTGTATAAGTTCCCTTTCTTGTAATGCATCTTTTCATACTCGCCATATCGTACAAACCCTGTGGGGGCTCCACAAAGCAAATCAGCAGCATTTCTACCAATAGCGATTCTGTGTTCCCACGCATAAAAAGGATTCTTACCAACAAGGAGTTGTGATTAAATGCAAAGAACTAAAAAGGGAATGTGTTTGATGTGCAGCAGAAATATTTAGAGCAGCGAGGAATTTCTCACAAAAAGCCTGCAACAGCTTGTTATCATGTCAAGCACTATGAACATTGATAATCTGTCTGTCTATCATTTTTACAGTTACTCTCTTATGGGATGTATTTATAACATGCTTGTCTTGATTCTGTGCTCTTTTTCCAGGTTAGCTCTTCCTGCCTTGTCTCTATTTTCTCTGTATGTTAGATAAAAGCTAAAATGAAAGCTGATTTTCAGTCGCAGCCACCACCTGTAAACATTCCTCACAACTCATAACTGGACGTGTCCTCTGAGTGTCCACCTCTCATTTTTTGGTTTTCGCCAAGAAGGTAGAATCAAAGGCAAGGCGAGCCACTGTGAATGAGGGTATGCAGCCTCCCAGAACACAGTCAGACCCATTTGTATTCAGTCCAACAGTGGGGACCACGTTTTCAATAGGGTACAAATAAGCTGGTCCCTGATGCATTGCTGCTAAATGTGTGTGTGCATGTGCGTGTTTGTGGGATCAGGAGAGACTGCAGCATCTGTCAATGGTTGTGTGTTACAAAGATAGTCCTCAGGTTATGGTACATGTTCACATACTGAAAATCAAAATGCTTTAAAACTACATAGAAGGTTTGAGGCAGTTCGTTCGACTGGGGATTAACAATTTATCTTTCTACGCAAACAGATAAACCTGCAAGGGTCTTCTGAATCTCCTTTAGTGGGATTAGAGGCTTTCTAAAGCAGGCAACAGCTTCCAGCCATTTTGGCCCTGATCAGCTCAAGGTTTGCTTATATAAAACACATGCAAGCTTGGCAGCGTCAGCAAAGCTGACCTACTAACAGGTGCAAATTCAGTTGACAAAAGTTAGTAGAAACACTGAAATAAATTGAAGGTGCAGGTTTTGCATAAATGATTATTATCAATCTGTAAAGCAGATAAAAATTAATAACCTAAGATGTCTGTGGCCATTGTGGCAAAGAGGCATTGGTATAATGACGGAGTAGGGGGGACAGTCTAATGTGAACATATTTGGACTGACAATATTAATATTAAAATATTATTAGTGGGGGGGGAGGAAAACAGCATAGGAGAGTGAAGCTGTGGGACTGCAGGCATTCTTTTGCAATTTGACCAAAATAATAAACAAAATGACTGCATTTAAATATTATTGCCGTGATTTATAAACAAATAACCATAAGTATTGACAGCAGCTAGAAAATGAGAAAGAGGAAATTTAAAGAGGCATCAAAGTGGGAAAAAAAAACATTTTTATCATCCATCCATGAAAGCTCAAAATGCTAATCTATGTCTTATGCTTGCCGGAAAGAACATAAACAAACAATATTATTATTATAATTTTTATAATTCCATTTTTGTTATTTTTATTATTTTTACTTTTTTGTCCCTAGCTGTGAACTTAATCTTTCTATCAAAGCCTATCTTCCCCATCAAATTTCCATTAACACATGAAAACTCTTTATTTGAATAGGGCAGACTGTACCAGTTTTGCATCTGTTATCAATTACACATATATTCTAAGTAGATCACTTGCCACTTAATTGCATGTAGAATTTTCTGTTTAGAGAACCATTTTTTAATTACTCCTTAATAGGTATCTTAGCTGATTATACCTTCTGTCTACATCAAACAAACATGCTGTATACAAAGGATCTCTGGCTCACTGTAGCTTTACCTTAGATGTTAAGAGACTGGTTCAGTTAATACAGCCCCTTACAAAAACCTATTCATCTTGTTTTCCACATTTTGCTCTTCACAACCTCTACTTGTAATGCATTTCATGTGAGGTGCACAGCCAAAAGGTTTTACATAAATGTGAAGTTGCACTGCAAGTTTTTGTTGTTGTTTTTTTTATTCTGCTGTATAAAATCCAAAATCCAATCCAAAATCCAACCAATTGTCTTCAGAAGTTATCAATCATAACCAGAGTCCAGCTGTCTATAATTTAAAGGTGGTGAACCTGTAAATAGAAAATAAATAATATAAAAACCTTAATGGGGCAGTGGCAAGCCAAGAGTTGAATGTAACATTGCAATAAATAATTTAATATATACTAGAGGTGTGTGAACCAATTGGCTCTGGTAAGATAAGAACAAAGTTAAACTTAATGATTGACGTGCAAAATGCAAAGTGTAATAGAAGCTAATGCCCTTTTATCTGTTTGTACATGTCTTCTGGAGCTCTCTCAGCTTGGCTGCAATCTACACAATTATGTTTGTTTTCCATAATTACTGAGTATCATGTCAGTGTGTAGCGTCATCATAGGAAGGAGTCCAAAAAGTAACATTATGTGATGCAATGATGGACTCTAACCAAAATCACTTATGAACTGTCACTCATAGAAGCCTAAAGAGTAAGTAGAGCAGTTCCACAAAGACAGGAGACTAGTGTAAGGGAACAATAAACATGCTGTAAACATGCTGGGGGCAAAGTAATGCGGTGGATATTTTTCAGCAGGAACAGAGAGGTTAATCAGTCCTAGACAAGCAATCATGTTTACAGATTTAAAACTGGGAATCATGTTTCACTTAGAGCCCTGCCACAACCATAAATATAGAGATCTTAACCAACTTCTTAACTAAAGCAATCTACCATCTGTGATAGGAGTTGTAAAAAAAAACATATTCCATTCAATCTGACAAAACTATGAGCTATTTTGCATTAGAAATTGGCATAAATTTAAATCCATAAACGTGCGCGACTTGTAAATATGTATTTCAAAACAATTCTAGGTGTAATTTCAGCAAAGGGAGACCTAAAAAATAGTGATTCACAGCGCTGAATAAAAACACTTTTCACTTTTCAATGTTTTATTTAAAGATGTTGAGAGGACTGTACTAATTTCCTTTCACCTCATGTTATGCAGCACACAGTGTTGGTTTAAACACATTGAGAATTTTAAATTTTAGATGATGACAGAAATGGAGAAAAATGTACAATAAGAGTTTATAGAAGATCTGCAGCGATCCAGATCCCCTTGAAACAGACCATTCATAATGACATATTTGAGTCAGTGCAGAAGCTCAGTTTTTGGTGCACAATAACTGTCTTTGTGAACTGGGCTGAGTCAATTCATGCAACAGGGAAAATGGATTAAAAGATTTGTACAACAAAATACTTCATAGCACAGCGCAGAGAGCATTCATTCAAACTGCAGCAGCGCCTCATGTATAAACACAAACAACAAGCAGTCAGACTTCTAGACACACTTTCATGCTCAGTCCTCACACTATGGAAGGATTAGCTGTTTAAGCAACCCCCTTGCAAAAACAGGGCATGTGCTCATTGCATGCTGGAAGTCTTTGCTTTGAAAAGAAAGCACAGAATGAACGGTGCATCTCCAACTGAAGCTGATATCAAGGCAAACTACCGTTTGCTTTAGTTATTTTGTTCCTCTGACCCTCTATTATAACTATTTATCACGGTATCAAGGTGGTTGCCTAGAAAAAAATTGTAGTTAATAAAGTCTTCACAACAGCCACAACTTTATTTGATATTAACACTGAACTTCAGAGTAATAGTGTTGTTGTATTTAATGCTCCAGAAGTCAAACTGTGAGGCCAATCAATCCCTGCAGGATGTGGTAATCAAAGCTGAACCAGAGAGCCCATCTTCTTTCCATAGAGGATGTTTATATCCTGATTGATCTTTAAGTTTTCCTCTCCAGCTTTGTTTTCTTTCATTTTTTTTAGCAAATCTTAAGATTTGTTTGCAGCCTGCTTGTGAGCTTGCTAATGTTTGTTTCACCATTTGACCCAATTTAAGAGAAAGGCTGCTGAGCTCCGCAGTGAATCAAAATTTGCTTTGTTAGGTTTAATGTCACCATGACTGATTGTAGGGAATGGCCAGAACCTTAAGAAATAAGCCCAGGAAGTCTTTTTTTGCTTGGTTAAGTACAGAGAAAATGGCTCCACTTTAGCTTTGATTATTTACTACATCAAACCAAATTTGGGGGGGACTGGTAACATCAATTTTCATGCAAGATAAAATATGAATGGGGAGCTAATTAGGGTACGACTATAGATACACTACTCTGCTGTCAAGCTCCACTTCCTTCTGAGTTGTCTGACTGATTTTATTTCCTAAGCTCCATAATTGGAAACCAATGCATCCAGTCAAGCTCTGACAGAATGGCTAAATGGAAAATCTTCACCTCTAGAGAATTGGAGCGTTGTAACGGCATTGTTCCACCAACGGCCCATTAATTGTCTGTACCTCACACTTTGTTCTGCATCCACACATTCCTCCTTGTGCCTCTCTCTGCAGGGTTGGGACACTCACCTCCCAGCTCCTCAGTGGAGAGGCTGGTGAGCTGGAAGGCTTCGCTGCCCTCAGTCAGGGAGCTGCTCAGGTAGTTATCCGGATAGAGCAGGCCTGCCCGCACATGATGGAATGGCATTTTTTCCCTGCAAAGCAAAAGAAATGTCACACATAATTGTGAAACACTATGTGTAAATAAATAAAAAGCAGTAACAAGCAAAGATGCATACATAGTGAAGCAAATTTACTGTTTTGTCAGACTTTAAAGTGTAAAATATACTAATTTAGCTGCAAAGTCCCCCCTTAATGTTTTCCCCCATGCCATTTTATCTAGAAATAATATTGTAAGCCCTATTTTGTAAAATATTTGCATTATATCATTTGTTGATACTTCCAAAACTTCCTTAAATTAAAGATTACATACAATTGTGGAGCCAATAAAATAAGGGAGGGCAATATATTGAATTCCAACCAAAGTGCAGGGAAAATCAACAAGTAAGGTTGGAAGTAAATTTGCAAGAACCAAGTTCAATACCCACACCCTCCACTCTGGGTTCCTGAGCAAAACCCTTTAGGGCAGATTATAATTCTGCAACAGCACACATCATATGTCTCTTGGGTCTGGTCGCGAACCAGTTTTGCTAGTATGCGTCTGCACCGTTGGTCTGGAATTTCTAGGGACGCACAGCAGTTTCCCGCCAAAGCGCAAGAGGGCGCCTATTTGAGAACTTGCGGGAACTTTGGCAGATTGCATCGAATTGAGAAGGACAACCATACAGACAGAGATTCATACCAAGTACCAATCAAAGTTGCTTTTGGTCTGCGCACTTCCGCTTGAGGTCTGCGTGGTTTGCGACAGTTCGACTGTCATGGTTTTGGTTCTGTTATCCTTTACTTTGCACCATGTGTCCTAGTTTTATTGGTTTAATTCCTATTTTGTTGTAGTTTCTAGATTTATGTTAGTTCTCAGGTTTTTCTGTTGTTTTCCTCTGTTGCCCTCTTGTGTGTGTTCCTTTCCCCTTGGCTCCCTCGTTGTCTCCTCACACCTGCTCCTTGTCAGTTCATTAGCCCTGCCATTGTCTCAGTCAGTGTTAGAAATATTTTATTTATACTCCGTTTGTGTTTCATGGGTTGTGTACCAATGAACTATTATGATGTATAATGTGTGATTCATCGTTTTTTAACTCTTGCTAAAGATTGTTCCAGATAAAGGTCATGCAACAGACGGGTTGTGAAAGAGGCCTGAACATCCTCTATCACATGTTTCTTCTAAACATATGTTCTTGGAACAATTCAATTGTAAAACAACCACATGCTTTGTTTTAACATATGTGCTGAGGCTTAAAGTAAGATCATTTTGTTTCCCTTTCCCTTAGTTAAACCTCAGCTTGTGTAATTAGGGACATCCCCTGACTTCAATAAATAGCGAGGAGAAAGCTGAAGACCGGCAGAGTGGGTTGGAGATTTGTAAACTCTGCAGTCTCTTCCTACTCTCCCCGCGAGTAAAGCTAAATTATTTGTCTCTGTGCCTTCTTTCTTTCCCCGTATGTATGTATGATGTTTTAGGTGCTTATACCTGACAGTCAGCTATATAAACTCTCCCTCTGCAGTCACTCCTTGTTGGTTCTTTGTTGTTGCTGGTCCTGTCGTCACTGTTCTCTGCTCACCTCGTCTCTCCCTGGCTACTTGTGTGTGTTTTCCCCTGATGTCTCCATGGTTCTGGTCTGTGTTACATTTTTAGTTGGATTTTTGGATTTTGCCTCTGTTATTATTGTTTGCAATAAAACTACAAGAAATCACCTCAGCCTCTTTGCCTCTGCATTTGGGTCCTCTAAACCAAAACCAAAACATGACATTGACGCATAGTCAGGATTTTTTTGATGTGCATAACGACAGTTGCAGAACCTCTGCACAGGGGCAGGGGGCGCTTTAAGGCACGGTGACAGATTTGACGGTTGCAGAGGCTATGCGTCAGAAGCATAATTTGGCCTTTGTCCCCTGATTGCTCCCCGGGCGCCACACAGTGGCATCCCCCTGCTCCCCAAGGGGATGTGTCAAAATGCAGAGAACGAATTTCCGTATTGTGGGAAAATAAAGGGATTTACATAACTGTAAGACTGCAGCACCAGGCACCTTTGAATGGGTTGTTATGCAACAAAGTTGTTGTGCTGTTTACAAAGAGAAATAAAGGCCCTCTGATTGTGATTTACAAACTGTTAAAAATGATATATTGTTTCTTCTAAATGATTCTATCAGACTACTTGGTTTGGGAAATCTCTCTCCGCCTTTCTGCTACTTCATGTTTAAAAGAAGAGAAATTCATGTGAGCTGTTGTTTCCTCTAACCTTCCCTGTCAAATCCACTGGCTCCCTGTCCCCCAGGACGATCTCAACTGCCACACCAAGGCGCCACACGGCACCTTGACATGAAACCTCAGGCCTTGTAAAGGTGTCAGTGCTGTAGCTGCCTCAGCTATTGCATGATCAGAGCAGCTCTTCTTTGATTTGCCAGAGTTGTCCTGCTGAGGGTTCTCCGCATGTAACATTCTGACATTTTGATGATACACTTCATGCTGTATTCCTCCTAATTTAAGATGTTGAGTTGAGGGGTAGAATGATAGGTGAGTAAGTGGGAGGGAAAGAAATCCAGAGGATTTTTTTAGTCAGCATCTACCAGGAATGAAAAGATGGCAAAGGGTCTCATCTAAAGTGATTAAAACTGTCTCGCTTATCTTCTTGCAAAACAAGATTTTGACCTGATTTTTTTTGGGGATCTAGGATCACAGCCAAAGGAAGAAAAGGCTGTAGTGAGTGTTAAAAAAAGTCTGCTTTGATGATCTGCAAAGGGCACCAGGTGTGAAAACACAGTCTCTGAATGAGACAGAGATAAAAAGCACAGCTTGTTAGTGTGTATGTAAAAGGGTATTAACATGTACACAGCTCACAAACTCCAAGGAAATTTGCTCTTCACTCCATCTGCTACTGGGCTAAACGTGCCTCACATAAACACTGAACTCACTCAGGTCACACACAGAGACATGCATCTATTCTAGAGACAAAACACACATTTAAATCCTTCAATACATTTAAGGCTTTCAGTCATATATTACCAATAATAGTGGGTGGGCTCCCCTTGGGTAAACAAGCACTGCACAGGAGGAGCAGGAGGGGGAAAGGGAAGATGAAGCATAAACATAAGGAATTTGCACAAATTGGCAAAACACAGCACCTTTAACGACACATTTGGAAATCTCCAAAAGTAAAGACGTATACAGAACTGAGTGGTTAGTTAACGTATGTTGAAAGGAGGCTACAGTTATGGTATTATTTAATCTACCAGTAGCCTGAACCTTCTTATTCACACGAAGAGCTCTGACTTCCTTTACAAAGCCGGTAAAGCGTAGCTTATATGTGTCCATGGATTTCAGGCTGTGAAGGTCTTTTCAATTGTATTAGCACTCTTTATTTAATAATTAACTGTAAGAAATCAGAGGCTGTTTGTCTGCAATGTGTTTCCAGTTCCCGCAGCAGCTACTTTGTGGGTATTGTTCGCTTGCATACTAGTGAAGAGTATTAGTATACTTTCTTCTTGTTTATCCAGAAGCAATGACTAGCGTTGACCTTGCCTACTAAGAAGGTGCATGGAGCACTGATATTGTAGACATGTAGGAGCTACTTATTGGACTAAAAAGTATTTTTGTAATGGGGAAATTATACATTGTCATACAAAGAAACACATAAAAAAGGATGGAGTGAGTCTTGCTACAAAAAAAAATTATATTCCTTTTTATCATTACTGAAACAATTATTTGTTTTTTGTAAACATAAAGTGTATATATAAAAAATATTCTTTATCTTTCAGGGGTTTTACTTTGATTTGGTTCTGTCAATTCAAGTCATCTGCTGATGTAAAATAATGTAAAATCAAAACCTTCTTCATATTCCTGGATGATTCAGAATTAAAAAAAAAAGTAAAGTGCATATCTTTTTTTTCCACACAGTTTTTTTTTCCTTTTAGATCTTTATCAAAATAAATTACCCACTATATCCTTTTCAGTAATAATAATACAAAAATCTTTAGTGGCGCTACATCAATATGAACCTATTATCAGCTTTTGAACGTATCCACTGTCTTTTCAAATAATTTTGATGGGTTTTAAGTCTTGAGGCAGGAATGCCTCCTTGCCATCACCCTAATCTTTAATTCTCAGCACAGATTCTCTGTCAGATTCCAATTTCAATTCTGGCAGCGTTGCTCCAAACTTTACCATAACTTTAACTAAAAGTAAATCTATTGATTGAAAATAAGAGTAGCTTCAATTCTAAATGAGCAAGGACTATAAATGGGCTCCTTCCCAATACTTTTAATGCAGCTCCTACCTCCCGATTCTATCCTTCACCTTTCATGGGGTCAACAATAAGAAAACTACCCAGAGTAGAAAAATAGCTCCGGACTGCTGTGCTGAAGGACACGCATACACTATGTTTGTGTAGCAGTGTGTCTATATAAACATGGTTTTTATATGGCTTTGTTTAGGATAAATAGATAGTATGATGGATAAATACATGTAGATAAGGATTCCTTTTATGTTAAACAAATCCTGCCAAATAAACAAATACCCCTTAATACCAATACATTCATTCTAGATCAACATTTCTTAATTACTTTCCATAAATTTTGTTTCATATTTTCCTCTTTCAATTATATTTTTGATGCATGTTTGTTTCTTATCTGTTGGAAAAAAGCCAAAGTAAAAGTTTCATAATCTATATTTAATGATGAGATGAGTTTTAACTTGTCATAGTTTGGTTCTTACTGGGTTTACGAATGATGGTTCTAATGCCCTGCTTCTTTTAATCAGGACATAAAGATTATTTATGGCTCCTGTCATCATTAGAAAAAGGTTTCTTTTCAGAAAAAATAAAAAGTTAAGTCGGCTGTAAGGTCCTCACTCTCATTTGTTTGATAATAAACCTTCTATAGCTTCAAGATTAGTCATAGATATATCTGTAGAGGTGAGAAAATTCAATGTCAATGCAGGGAATTTGATGTTGTATTAAGTCAAAAAATATGTTTGTGTCATCAGGAGAAAAGGTTGCAGAATATAGAATTTAGAATAACATTGGAAATTAAAGGATAGAAATAGACTGAAAGGATGCAGCTCCTTCAGTAATCACAGAACGATTGGATTTAATCTGCCCATTTATAAATAAGCTCGTTATCGAATTTATTTTCCGTCTCATGTTTACTAAGGAACAACAAAAGGAAGAGCTCCTTTCCCTTCCTCTATCGATGTTGCCCTGATCTAACATAAGCCTCCTTGTTTTTTTTTTTGTAGATAAATATTTAGTTTAGTAGACAACATTGTCAATTTCTATTTGTCAGTTATAGTTATTCATTAATTTTGGAAACCTTGCTTTGAGATTTTCCAAATCAAATAAAGTGCTGACTGATTTTGTACTCAATAAATCCCCATTTGAAAATATAGGATGGTACAGATTCATCCTTTGTCACATTTGACATTAGGGTTTCGATTTGATTTACAGAAAACATAACATCTGATTTTGTAAAACTAGACTTAAACTTCCTGTAGCCTTTGCTCTGTGGTATCTCTCTGTATGGTTTAAAAACTATTCTTATGTCAGTGATGAGTGATGGCTGCTGTAGATATAAAACAGATTAGAACAAAACTCATTATGAAAGGGGAAATCCACATACACTATATTGCCAAAAGTATTTGCTCACCCATCCAAATTATTGGAATCAGGTGTTCCAATCACTTCCATGGCCACAGGTGTATAAATTCAAGCACCTAGGCATGCAGACTGTTTTTACAAACATTTGTGAAAGAATGGGTCGCTCTCAGGAGCTCAGTGAATTCCAGCGTGGAACTGTGATAGGATGCCACCTGTGCAACAAATCCAGTCGTGAAATTTCCTCGCTCCTAAATATTCCACAGTCAACTGTCAGCTGTATTATAAGAAAATGGAAGTGTTTGGGAACGACAGCAACTCAGCCACGAAGTGGTAGGCCACGTAAACTGACGGAGCGGGGTCAGCGGATGCTGAAGCGCATAGTGCGAAGAGGTCGCCAACTTTCTGCAGAGTCAATCACTACAGACCTCCAAACTTCATGTGGCCTTCAGATTAGCTCAAGAACAGTGCGCAGAGAGCTTCATGGAATGGGTTTCCATGGTCGAGCAGCTGCATCCAAGCCATACATAACCAAGTGCAATGCAAAGCGTCGGATGCGGTGGTGTAAAGCACGCCGCCACTGGACTCTAGAGCAGTGGAGACGCGTTCTCTGGAGTGACGAATCGCGCTTCTCCATCTGGCAATCTGATGGATGGGTCTGGGTTTGGCGGTTGCCAGGAGAACGGTACTTGTCTGACTGCATTGTGCCAAGTGTAAAGTTTGATGGAGGGGGGATTATGGTGTGGGGTTGTTTTTCAGGAGCTGGGCTTGGCCCCTTAGTTCCAGTGAAAGGAACTCTGAATGCTTCAGCATACCAAGACATTTTGGACAATTCCATGCTCCCAACTTTGTGGGAACAGTTTGGAGCTGGCCCCTTCCTCTTCCAACATGACTGTGCACCAGTGCACAAAGCAAGGTCCATAAAGACATGGATGACAGAGTCTGGTGTGGATGAACTTGACTGGCCTGCACAGAGTCCTGACCTCAACCCGATAGAACACCTTTGGGATGAATTAGAGCGGAGACTGAGAGCCAGGCCTTCTCGTCCAACATCAGTGTGCGACCTCACAAATGCGCTTCTGGAAGAATGGTCAAAAATTCCCATAAACACACTCCTAAACCTTGTGGACAGCCTTCCCAGAAGAGTTGAAGCTGTTCTAGCTGCAAAGGGTGGACCGACGTCATATTGAACCCTATGGATTAGGAACGGGATGTCACTTAAGCTCATATGTGAGTCAAGGCAGGTGAGCAAATACTTTTGGCAATATAGTGTATGTCTATTCTGGATTTATTCATGTGGTTAGGTTTGAAGAGCTGCAGATCTAACAGGTTATGTACAGTGCCTGTACACTGTCTATGTGGATAGCAATGAAAAAGCTAAGGTATTAGTTTGGTGGGAATCTGTCGAAATGGTAAAGTCATCTGCAAAAAAAAAACTTGCATTTAGGAAATAAAGATTTAACTCTGTACTTAAGCCTAAGACACACAAGAGCCACTGACTAAATCTAGTTGAACTGGTGTATCACCTTACTAGGTGAGTTGTAGAAAAGAGTAGCCACCCCCGCAGGCATACGTTCCAATTGAATCTTATCACTCCCATGATTAACCTGTAACTTTTAATTTACAATTTTAGAATGGGTTTTCTTGGAAAAAAATAAATAAAGATAAATAAATACAACTGTAATTCTATCAATTTAAAGCATAATCATTGTAAAAATTCTTTACATTCTTGACAAATACTCTCAATCCTACTTTTAAAATATGAAAACAGTCCATTTTTAATTCCAGGCTTCCTGAAATAAAACACAAGTTACTATTGCTGATCACAGACCATATTACATTATACATTTTTAAGCAAAGAAAAGCCAGTCTGAAACAGGATTGATCCCTTTCGGTTCGGCTAGAGATCCTACATGAACTGAGTTCTGAGCGCTTTACTGTACTTTCTAACGACTTATTTTCCTCCATACCATTTTGCCATGCACTTTCTGTGTGAACTGAATATTGATCTGCCTTATTCTGTTTTGCTCCGTAAGGCAAGACTATGAGCGGTATCAGTAACCGTGTTGATGTTTGGGGACCAATCAGAAACTATCTTCATGTCAATTCCCATGCATTTTTGCTTTCTTCTTTTCTAATCCTTTGAGCCTAATAGTAAAAATGCATGGAGGGTGAAATGCTGCGCCACGTCATCACATCTGCTGGTTGTCAGTGTCACCTTAACATGGTGGACAGAGATTTTACAGAGCAAGTCGATGCTTTTTGTTCACTTTCGAAGCCAGGCAAAGCTGTCAGAGTCCTTAAATCCAGCAGACCCTGCAGCAATGGTCCCGGGATCATATCCACTTTCCACAGAGCTTAAGGTAAGGTGAGCTGTTTTTGTCAGACAGGAGTGTTTTTACTTAAGGATTTGAGTGCTTTGAAGAATTTTTTTTCAAATTCACATTGATGAACTAGTGAATGAATCACAAGCAGAATGCATTTTCCCATGCTAAATATCCTTCCATAGGGTGCCGGTTTGTTGAGTGTACAAGCTACCACCTTTAGGGCAGATGTACAAAATATTTACAAGAAATTATTGTAAACCTGAGTTTGAATGTGGTTTTGTTTCTGAAACTATAACCATGGCAGATCTGATCCTAAAATGTCTTCACCAATAAGTAACTGAGCGTTTACCCTGATAAATTAGCCTAATTATATGTTTTGTTGGTTTTCTTCACTTAGCTATTTGGAACTTTGTCCCTTTATCAAAAGGAGGGCTAAGTATTTGCAACTTTAAGTGTTCTCTCATTGATTCTTTCCTGGAAAAGATCACTGGGAACAAATACTATAAATAATACTTTCCAATTTATTTATATCAAGTCACTATGAAACATGTTTGAAGAGAATTGAACAGAACTGAATCTTACTCAGACAAGATGGACAGGAAGGCGGCACAGAATAACAGAAAAAAAAGAATCTTTTTATCGTATCACAAAATTATATTATACACATACTCGTACTCGTCGTCTCCCGCTTTATCCGGAACCGGGTCGCGGGGGCAGCAGACTAAGGAGAGACTCCCAGACATCCCTCTCCGCAGACACCTCCTCCAGCTCTGTTGGGGGAAGCCCTATCCGCTCCCAGGCCAGCCGAGAGACATAGTCTCTCCAGCGTGTCCTGGGTCATCCCTTGGGCCTCCTCCCGGTGGGACGTGCCTGGAACACCTCCCGAGGGAGGCGTCCAGGGGGCATCCGAAGAAGATGTCCGAGCCACCTTAACTGACTCTTCTCGATGTGGAGGAGAACCGGCTCTACACTGAGCCTCTCCCGAATGACCGAGCTCCTCACCCTATCTCTAAGGGAGAGCCCAGCCACCCTGCGGAAAAAGCTCATTTCAGCCGCTTGTATCCGGGATCTCGTTCTTTCGGTCATGATCCAGATTTCATGACCATAGGTGAGGGTAGGAACGTAGAATGACCGGTAAATTGAGAGCTTTGCCTTTTCGCTCAGCTCCCTCTTCACCACGACAGACCGGTGCAGCGTCCGCATTATTGCAGCAGCTGCACCGATCCGTCTATCGATCTCCCGCTCCATTCTTCCCTCACTCGTGAACAGGACCCCAAGATATTTGAACTCCTCCACTTGAGGCAGGGACTCTCCTCCAACCTGTGTTATACACATGTTGTTTGTAAATGAGGAATCATCACTGGCTTCAGTCATATCGAGATAATACACATTGTCAAAGACAAAGTAAATGCACACAGAAAATGCACACAGAAAACTGTCTAAACTTCAAACTTCTTGGAAAACATTAGTCTTTATGCCTAACAGGTATGTAAAGCTAGGGTTTAACATGGGCAATACTAAAAATATTCTTAACATCAAGGTTGAAAATTTGCAAACTTACTTTGAAAACATGAAGATTCTTTATCACCCAGATTCATTTGCCAATTGTAGGTATAAAGTTAAAGAATTTTTATTTGATTATTTAATCATTTATCCATCTCTTGTACATTAAAAAGGGGTGACACATCAACTGGACTAAAGGGTAGGTTTGGCCCTGCGTTTTGTTTTGGTGCAAAGTGTGTTCTGAACCCATTGTAGAAAAAAGTTAATGGCATAATGATAAACATCTGCCATATGGAGAAAATTGCGCTTCTTAAAAAAAACATTTAAAAAATATAAAAAAATCAAAAATTAAGCTGTAAACTTCATTCTCAGTGCTTTAACCTTTAAAAGACACTGACATTGATGCCTGAGTAACTTTGATGCAGTGGGTGCCATGATTAGATTGTTACCCTACGTTTTCACCTGTCTTCTTTCTAAAACAGACTTTTTTTATGCTACGGTAACTTCACAACATTCAGTACCCACTAAATTCTTCGTATAAATTCATACGAACAACGAAATTAAATTAAACCACATTTGCTATTAAATGTTTATGTACATATGCGTGCAGAGAGTTAATATGTTTACAGAGAGCTTGATTTATGTTTCAAGTACATAGAAATATTAAGATCAACAAAACAATGATACAGAAATTTTCTTTATCGAAAACATTAAAAACTAGAAGATTCTGAGCAACCTTTAGATTTGATTATGTCATGCAATTTACATGCAGGTTTAAGTGGTGTATGAGCAACTTGACAGTAATAATGGCCTGTACTTATATAGTGCTTTTTCAAATCAGGATTCATTCATTCACACACACTGATGGTGGCAAGCTACATTGTAGCCAAAGCTGCCCTAGGGCACTGGCACCACCGCGCCCTCTGATCACCATCAGTAGGCAATGTGGATGAAGTGAATTGCCCAAGGACACAACAACACTAAAAGCTGGAACTTGGGCTTGAACTGACAACCCTCCAGTTGAAGGTTAAACTCCTTCATCTGACACCACTGTCGCCCAAATCGCCTAGTTTGATTATTGAGCTTAGCTTTATTTCCAAATGTGAACATTAGTTAATTTATTTTACATTTTTAGCCGCAAGGGGGCTAAAGACATTATTTATTCACAGACTGGGTAAAAGGAGAAGAAGAGATTGCGAAATGTAGTATAAAGTAGTAAATCCGCTATTATCCGGTTATTGCCGGGCAATGATGCGTCAGTAGGTAACTTTACATCAGGGACCACAAAAATCTATTTTAATAACTATGACTATGAACCCATTTAAGCAGTGGATGAATGTACAAAATAAATCAACGCATTGCCGAAAACAAAACTGAATTAATATTTTTTTGGACCAAAAGAGGAGTTTTCAAAAGTTAGCTAATAATTTCAGTTAGTACAACTAACTGAAGACATTAACAAAGTTAGTCTTCTATCACAGAAGACCTCCAGGATTAAAGGACTAATATCTCAGCAGGATCTTGAAAAAAAACAACAAAATAAATACGTTCATCTTTAGTAACTTATGACTGCATTAGCATTTTCACAGGTCTGCCTAAAGGTCGGTCAGACAGCTGCAGCGGATCAAGAAAGCTGCTGCCAGCGTCCTCACCAAAATTAAGATAGTGGAGCACAACACCCCAGTTGTAAAGTGTTTACACTGGATCCCCATCTCTCAGATAACAGATTTTAAAATACTTCTGCTAGTCTATAAATTACTGAATGACTTAGCTCCAAAAAAGAAACATTACAGACTTGCTGTCAGTGTTTAAACTACTCAGACCTCTAAGGTATTTGGTCTCCAACCTACTTTGTATACCTAGAACCAGAAACAAACATGGATAAGCAGAGTCTATTTCTCTTGCAACAATAATCTGGAATACATTGCCAGAAAACTGTAAAAGCCCCAGGGCGCCGCACAATGGCAGCTCACTGCTCCCCAAGGGGATGGGTTAAATGCAGAGAGTTAATTTCGTTGCTCTGTACTTGTGACATTATAATGACAATAAAAAAAAATAAAAAAATAAAATGCTGGAAAGCCTCAGTTGATTGAAATTAAGATTAACAACATATATCTTTAGAGTTTCCTTTGCCTGTGCTATCCAAACATTGTTAGTTGACTTTCCAGTTCAACTTTGGTTCACTTTTTATAATTTTATTTTTTTCAGTTTTTATCATTTCATATTTTTATATATATATATATATATATATATATATATATATATATATATATATATATATATATATATATATATATATATATATCGTTTTACATATACTTAATACTTAAACACTTTCCAACTTTTTTTCTCTATAATTGTATTGCTTCAATGCCATTGCAACGTACTTTTGTTTTTCATTTTTTCCTCATGTACATCACTAAGAATTGTCTCACTAAAGTGTGCTGTATAAAAAAAAAGTCTTGTGTTGTCTATACAGTCATTTAAAGAAATGTGAATGTTAATCTTTCAAGAACATCCCTTCAGGTGTTGTTTTTTTGTTTGAAAGCACCATTAAAAGCACCAGGACTCCAGCTTTACAAGTAGGCTTCCTCAGTTTAAATTTTTCATATACAATTTCCATCATTTAATGAGGGTAGAGTTAAATCGTTGCTTAAAGTTCCTTCAAGCAAAGCCAAATGGCCAGACAAACTTTTAAAACATAAAAGTCATTAAAAAAATTTCTATTTGTCAAAAATGTATTAATTTCACATATTTCCAACCTTATATATGGGGAAAGGAATTGTTTTATTCATACTTTACTTTTTCTTTGATAATTTTTTAATTTTAGTTTTTAACTCCTTCATCAAAATCATGCACATAGGGGTGTTTTGCTAGATTCATGCATCTTTGAGTAATCCTATTGCGTTCTGCTGTCTGAGCAGCAGCTCCTCTCTGACCTGTGAAAACAGGTGTTTGGAGCAGAACTACTTGGGCATGTCCCCTCCAGGAAGCAGCTACTTTAACAGCGTGCTGCAGTACTGTAAACGACTATTAGGCCATTTTACTGTAGAAGATAATACCACCAAAGAGTTACAAAAAGTTTTTTTCATTTTTTAGAATCTATCTTCACAGGGCAGCTGCTTTCCTTTTTAAGCTGATTTTAAAGTCTTAAAATCTGTTTTTTGGCCATGGGAGATCTTAGGCTTTGTTCAGCCTTTAGAAGTGGTGTGAGTAAATGGTCGGCTCCCAGACAGAGAGAGGAGGCTTTGAAGTGTTTTTCTTCAGAGTTTGAATAAAGCAATGAAATTTCATAACAAATAAATACCTATATAGTTTAAAGGATTAGAATCGTCTTGTATTAGCCTAAAGGTGACTTTGAAAGGCTTAAAAGGTATGATGTATGATACAGGACATTTAATTCATAACGTCCTGTTTTTCTACAACATACTGCAGACATGACTTTTAGAATGACAAGTAAACATGGTTTCGAATCATTGACCTAAATCCATGTGGAAATGTCTACCAATAAAAAGTTACTTAGCCAAGCTTGGCCAGATTTATTGCCAAAGCAATTAATGGACCTTAATGCAATATAGCATGTTTGTCTTTGGAAAATAGCAAAATCTTGTTCCTGAACAATGGCTTTACATTCTTTCGCTGTTTAAACTGGTCTCTACAGAGTTTGAGTGAATGACTGAGGTATCTTCATGTACAAAGGAACTAAGCAAAAGAGTAAAACAGACCAGTGGACCTAATTTATTAGGGTTTTCTTGTGATGTCACACACAAAGACGTCTCTATCCAGGTTTGCTAAAAGACATAGTAGTGTATATAGACTTCTAATTTTGAGGAAGATAGATAAATTATTGGCTCAGTAGAACAGTGGGTAGCACTGCTGCCTTGCAGCAAGAAGGTTCTGAGTTCAATTCCCAGCCTGGGGTCTTTATTCATGGAGTTTGCATGTTCTCCCTGAGCATGCGTGGGTTCTCTCTGGGTACTCTGGCTTCCTCCCACAGTTCAAGAACATGACTATTAGGTTAATTGGCTTCTCTAAAATTGTCCTTAGGTTTGAGTTTGCGCATGAACCGTTGTATGTCCTGTCCTGCGATGGACTGGCGACCTGTCCAGGGTGTACCCTGCCTCTTGCCCATTGACAGCTGGAGATAGGCACTAGCACCCCTCACGACCCTAATTGGGACAAGCATGTCAGATAACGGATGGATGAAATAAATTATCTTAAAAATAAAAGATTTGTCTCATTTAATGTCAGTAAAAAAGGCTGTTTTTATTGATAATTGGTTGTATGAGGTTTATTTACAGACAATATTTTTTCAGTGATGCAGTTGTCACTGTTTCTTTGAGGGAAAAGGTCCTTAGTTAAAATCCTAACCTAAATGGTCTTTTTGAATGGAGTTTGCATCTTCCTCTTATAACGTGACTGTTGGGTTAATTGGCTACTTAAAATTTAAAACAAATTTCCCGAAAATCCCAAATTATACCTTAAAGCTACAGTGTGTAATAATTACAGGGATATACAGTCAGAAATCTAATATATTATACATAACTATGTTATTTATCATCATCTACGAGCTCAGCCTCTTAACCTTAATATTTGCGTTGCCTTAGAATTTGTTATTTATAATTACATAGGAGCGGGTCTCGCAGCCATGGAGGCAGACATCTTTGCGCTACGGCAGCGAAGAGCCAACAAACTAGCGATTGCGAGATCACACATTACGCTCGAAAGTAACTACGGCAAGTTGAGAGAGATGAACTGAGACGGTACTGAACAATAGATGGCAGTATTATGCCTGAGAATACTATCTGTAAAATTATCTATGTAAACAAACCTCATCACTTGAGAAGGTAGGTGATGCAGACGTCGTGGAAGACATTTTGTCCCGTAACGCTCGCCGTACTGTTGGGGGGGAGAAGCGGTGGGGGGGAGATGTTCATGTTGCTGCGGTCTGCAGTCTGGACGTTAGATGTCGCTAAAAATTACACACTGTAGCTTTAAAGGGGTGATAGAATGCAAAACAAGTTTACATTGTCATAGATGAATAATGATAGTTCAGTAGGTGAAATGGACATACAGAGAAGTTCAAACCCCATCGACACCTGCTTTCTATGCAAATCTCACAATTCTAGACTTCTACCATCAAATGGGTGAATCCAAACGAAGCCCTGAATTGACGTCAATTCAGGGATGTTGCCTTATTTGGTTCTGGCCTGTTCTTTTGACATGTTCCAAAATTGACATACAGACCAGCCCACTGGTTCACTGGCCCAAGAACATGAATAGAGGTAGATGTAAGACACCTGTTTAGATGTTTAGACTACAGTTGTACTTACTTCTACAAGAATTACAAAGCAGGCAGTTTCTCTATTGAAAATGAGCCAGAACCAAAGGCATAAATGCAGTTTTCCAGGCTGCACGGAGAAAGGCGAAAATTATCACAGTCTTCCCAAGGATCTGGAGACTCGACAGGCAAGGATTATTTTTGTCTGTCAGAAAATTCTAGCAAAGTTTGATGCTCAGCTTTTCATTTGCTCTAAGCATTTTACCAAAGACAGCTTTCAAAAATCTTGGACAGCTTTGGGTTTCTGAAAAAGAGGACATTTTTGAGTGCTGACCTCTGACTGGACCCAACCTGGTATTCTAACCAAGCTATCAGCTCCGGGACTGGTCCGAACCCGACCTGGTCACGGTATGCTTCCCCCTCCCTGCCCGGTAAGGCAGATTAGGGGAAGCATGGGGCCGCTGTTGACCAGGCTACCGTCACTGGGTCGCCAGGGTTCCTGGACCAGCCCTGGAGCTGACGGCTCAGTTCTGCTGCACTGTAGTCGACCAAAATCCCGGACGATTTTGAAATTTCCCCCAGACATTTTTTTAGGTATGAAAAGTAGGACAAGTCCGGGAAAAAGAGGAAATCTGGTCACCCTACCATATCAACAATTTGATGTTGATGTTGCTATGATGACTTTGCTCAGCAGCTTCGCTCGTTGTAGACCAACTAATCAGGGCACAGCTTATCTAAATATTCATGAGCATACCATAAAAGGAAGAAAACCTGTCGTTTCATTCTGGGGCTTATAACCAGGCTTTCATTAGGGCTCATTGAACAGCAAATAAGCCATTTCCAGCCCAACCAATGTTACACACCCTATTCAGAGACCTTAAGGACCAGCACCAAATACCCTATAGAATCATTCTATGACCCCTTTAAATTAATCAGTGTGTGAAAATCGATTAGATTTAAGAGACCAAGTAATGAGACATATCATATGGAAGCTATTTGTTTTGGTATCATCTGCTCCTATAATTGTTCCCTTACAGAAAATACCCACCCATGACAACATCCAGCTAACATTGAAAACAAAAATCACAAAAATCAGTCCCATGTGTATTCATTCTTCTTTGTTTGTCACTTTCTCTTATCCTCCCTACTATTCTCCATATTCTGTTTTTTTTTACCAACTTGTGAAATCACTGAATGTTGTCAAAGAGATGGACATCAGAGCTGACAGACACAGTGTTTAGCAGAAAGGCTCCATCTGATAAGCTCCATTGCCTCCATTGCCTGAGTGCAGTGAAAGGAGTGGCGTAAAGACAGACGGGTATGCAGGCTGATAGGTGGGATAGGATGGGATGGAAGGAAGAGGGTAAAAAGAGCGAATAAAAGTGGGCTGGCTGACAACATTTGAACTACAGGTCACTTGCACTCCAGAGGACCTAGTTTGAAGTCTGCTGTGAGAACACATTTACACCCAAAGCAGAGGCTCAAATTAAGAAAACTGACTGTGAACAGGCATTAGAAGGAGAATCCGCCTTTTTTCCCTCCACATTCCTCGTTTTATTCCCATAGGGAAACAAATGCATTACTGGAATGGCAGAAAGGGGTCAAAACTGCTTTTTTTTTTCAGCAGCACATCCAAAGGACATCACAGGTAGGCAGCACTAATAGGATAACAGAGGAATTAAACTTCCACAACATGGACCTACTTTCAGGCAGAATTGGACAAACATGCAAGTTACGGTATAGCCACCTCCTTCCAAAAGTATTAATAACCCTTAAACATCTTACATTACAGCACAAATGTGAATATATTTAATTTGTAATTTACATGAGACAAACAAAAAGCTGTGCATAGTTGTGAAGTAAAAGAAAAAGCAATTGGATTTCCTTTTTTCTTTTTTAAAAGTAAATTCTACAATTCTTATAGGCATTTTCTTTTATTCTGATATGTTCCTATAAAACATAGTGAAATAAAAACTGAAAAAGACTAATATCATGAAAATTGAGAGACACAGTGCAAAAAAAATTAAGAATAAAGGTGTGAAAAAGCTCATGGAAGAGTGGCGAGATTAAAAAACAAAAAAAATGATAACAATGAAAAACGAAAGTGCTTTGACCAGTTGAGATTAAAAAATATTTGTTTTGGCCTATTTGCAAAATGATTATAAGTGAAATGCAGATTGACAGAAGGCTGTATCATGTAGTGTGGTTGTTTGTCTTTAAGGAAGGAAAACTGTTCAGTTTAAAAGAAGATGAAAGGAGCTACAGTAAATACAGAACAAAAGAGTTTGGGTGGAATGGAGGTTTACCTTTCAGTAGAACAATGACCTTGAAGAAACAATGGAATGGTTTATGCTGGGTTTCAGCAACCTTTTTAATCCAATGAGCGATTTTAGTGTTTGTGAGCCATTGTGAGCAAGAAATGCTTGATCAAAATATAAAAAAATAACAAATATTTATATTTTGCAGCCAAAAAACATCAAATTATTGAACTTATTGAAAAATTAAAGAATCATAACTTCTATTGTCTCTATTTTCTGATTAAAAAGCGAAGAAAATTTGAAAAAGGGCAAACATTGCTTTAGGATTCTTCAACAAAGTGCATGAGGTATTTTTTTTCAAATTACATGAAAATGAGCACCAGTATCATACTTTGAAGGATTTCTTACATGCTGCATAAAGCAAAACAAAAAACTGTTCAAACCAGATTATTTTATGATTTGAAACGTTTCATGCAATTGCTGTCCATAGCTCAGCAGAAGGGTTACACATGACCCCGAACCCAAAGGTTGCAGACCACTGGTTTAGATCTAAAAATGTAATGCATGAACATTTTTAGATCTAAACCAGGGGTAGAATAAATAAATCAAAATCCAATCCTAGATGTAGATCCAGTTTAGAATATTTGGTTTGAATATTGCTTTTTAGAGACATCCTACATCTGGTCGGACTGAGCTTTTTTGTACAGAAAAAAAAAATCAATCCCTAAAAATAAACCAAATCCAAAAGATTTTTTGTTGTATTTAGGCCAAATTTAGGTTTTTATCTGTATACGCTTTGAAAAAACATCTCTTCACATCTGCTGCTTCCCTATTACTGTATCCACTATCCTCTGCTGTTCTGTCATATAATTGACCAATTATACTAATTGAAGTGTGTGGTTGGAACCGGTATTAATACTTTTTAAAGGCAGTGTTTCTTCTCTAGAGTTATATTTGATACTTGAGATCAGCAGAACGCTTTTAGTAACACATAAATTGACATAGACACGTCTTTCTTTCCGAGCCACAAAAACAGAGGGTTGCTCTGCATGTCTTTTTCAATACAGGCTCCTGCTAACGGATGAAAGAAATGAAACATCAGTTGAAAGTTGAAGCACCAAAGGTAGACACAGGTAAATCTCTATAATTCATCATTTACCACAGACAACAAAGCAAAAGACAGAGGGAGGGTAAATTTATGAGGCACATGTGCAACATTAACAAGCCACATAGAATATTACTGTGATTTACTGGATTTGTAGAATGCAAACAGTGATAAAATAAAAAAAAGGAAATCAAATTGTACCCTATGTCCTTGCTTTCCCTCTTCTGCACATCAACAGATTGTCAGTGTCCCACACTGATGTCACCTTGGGCATATACAGGCAGTCATGCCACAGCTGTGATCTCAGCTGTCTTACTCTAACCCACATGTGTCAAACTCAAGGCCCGCGGGCCACATGTGGCCCGTTACGTGATTTTATGTGGCCCGCTCCCCCCCACCACCGTTTTACAGGGCTATTGATTGACTTAAAATAGGTTTTGAGCACAAATTGACCACAAACTACATCTCCCATAATGCCTTCCGATTGTTACCAGCCACCATTAGGGCTTCTCGCCACTAGAGTGCAGCAGAGTCACCTCAAGCTGATTATTAATTTCCCCAGCGAATAAAACTGAAACATCGACAAGCTAACATCAAAATGTCTAAGAAGAGAAAAATCGATTTACAAGGAAGACTGTTTCATGAACGATGGGAAAACGAATACCTCTTTGTACTACAAGGTGAAAAACCAGTATGTCTTTTGTGTTCTGGGACAGTGTCCGTTGTGAAAGAATACAATATACGTCGGCATTTTGAAACAAAACACGGAGCTAAGTACGCGAAATTTAGCCTTCAAGAAAAACAAAAAATTGCAGCAGATTTAAAAGGCAGATTGCAAATGCAGCAGAAATTGTTTACAAAAGCCACAGCCAAAAATGATGCAGCGGTGAAAGCAAGCTTTATTGTAGCTGAAGAAATCGCCCGAGCTTCAAAATCTCTTTCGGAGGGTGCATTTTTGAAGCAGTGTATGCTAAAGGTGTGTGAGCAGGTGTGTCCCGAAAAAGTACAGACTTTCCAAAATGTCAGTTTGTCAAGAAATACCATCGCGGAACGAGTTAAGGACATTGCCGGAAATATAGCGACACAGCTGGCCGAAGAAATGGGCAGCTGTCTAGCTTTTTCATTAGCTGTGGATCAAAGCACAGACAACGTGGATACGGCGCATTTGTCCATTTTTATTAGAGGGGTGATGCCAGACCTGTCTGTAACCGAGGAGCTCCTGGATATAGTGGCGCTGCATGGAACCACAACCGGCCGGGACATTTTTGATGCAGTGGAGAAGTCTGTCGGTAAAAATAAATTGCCGTGGGAAAGGTTGGTGGGACTAACTACAGACGGTGCACCTGCGATGTGTGGAGGAAAAACAGGCTTGGTTGGACTAATGAAGGAAAAAATGCAAAAAAGCAACAATCAGACGCCGCTGATCACGTATCATTGCCTTATCCATCAGGAAGCGCTGTGTGGAAAGGTTCTGGAGCTGGATAATGTGATGACCACTGTCACGAAAACAGTCAACTTTATTCGGGCGCGCGGCCTGAATCACTGGATCCAGTTTCAGATGTTCTTGCAGGAGGTGGGTTCAGAGCATGAAGATATGCCGTACCATACAGAAGTAAGGTGGCTGAGTAGGAGCAAAGTCCTTAAACGATTTTTTGAACTTCGAGAAGAAATCGATCTTTTCATGAAAAACAAAGGAAAACCCTTGTCTGAACTGTCCAATCCGAAATGGCTGTGTGAATTTGCTATGTTATGTGACGTCACCGAGCATCTTGCTCAGCTAAATCAGAAACTACAAGGACGTAAACAAGTCATCACACAGATGTCCGACATGATCACAGCTTTCCAGCGCAAACTCGATCTATGGAAGTACCAGGTGGACCAAAACAATCTTGTCCACTTTCCTGCATGTCAGATCATCTCAGCCTCATATCCCGGTGCTTTTTCATGTGCTCGGTTAACTACCAAACTAACTCTGTTAACAAACGAGTTTGATCGGCGCTTTTATGACTTTAAATCGCAACACTCTAGTTTTGACATCTTTGCCAATCCTTTCACCGCCGATGTCTGCAGTGCGCCCCACCGCCTTCAGATGGAGTTAATTGAGCTTCAAAGCGGCAGTGGCCTGAGAGCGAAGTTCCGTGATGTTTCAATCGAGGACTTTTACCCTCTACTTCCCCCTGATTTGATGCCACAGCTTCGACTCCATGCAGCTCGTGTTTTGTCCATGTTTGGAAGCACCTATCTGTGCGAACAGATGTTTTCAATAATGAATTTAAACAAGACCAAGCATAGATCACGCATTACTGACGAAAACCTACATGCCGTTTTGCGGATTGCCACAGCACAAGAACTAAAACCAGACATCGACGAACTGACAAGGGGAAAACGGTGCCAGACATCCGGCCAGAAAACATTGGTAAGCACAAACAAACTGAATTAAAATAGAATTAATGTAAAACCAAAGTTCAGTATACTGGAATATGAATATAGTTTATTGATTTTGCTTGTGTTTTGTTTTGTGTTTATTTACAGAACACAACTGGTGAATGAGGATGTGTGTGAGTTGGTGACAGAGTGAAAAGGGATCAGCTTTGTGTTCAAGGACAGGCAACATCGCCTAATTGTTTTGTTCTTATGTGAAATACATGTTCGTTGTGTAATAAATAACAGAAACGTTTTGTGAATGAAGTTGAGAGTTAACAGCATAACTTGTTTTTATTCTTTGTCTGCTTATCTTTAAACACTGATTTAAGTATTGTAATTTTTCAACTGAGCAGTAATTTTACATCCATGCAAACTCAAATGTAATATTTAAAACTTGAATACATAAGTTACAGTTACTTAACAATATGAGGCGTTGTTTCATTTATTTTTAACAATGTATTTCCATACATTTATGCTAGGGTTGACCAAGTCTAGTTTTCCAGACCTATCACTCTGCAACTTTAGATGCGTTCCTTCTCTAACTAACACACCTGGATCTTTGACTCATTCATAGGCCTCTACAGAACTGAGTTGCTGCTACTGAGGGAAGTCAACCTTTTGTCTGGGGTATGTTTTAGCAGGGATGAATCTATAAGTTGCAGTCTGGAGGACGGTATAAATAAATCCTGATATATACCGTCAATGTGGCCCGTTGAGAGTGGCCAATATGCTGAAGTGGCCCTTGGTGAAATTGAGTTTGACACCCCTGCTCTAACCCATCAAACCTGGATTCTAAAAACATTTCTCTCTAGAAGGTCAGCCTGGGTCACTTAACGCATAACATCCGTTGCTGCAGGAGTTCATTATTACAGTTATGGAAATGTCAATAAAGCATTCAATTTATTACAAAAAATTATGTTTAAAGCTAAAATAAAAGTTGAATATCATCTAAAAGTTTAACAACAGTTAAATATCTAAATTGTAAATCGAAGCATTACCTCTTAAAGACTTAATTCCTTGACTGGTTAGAGTCTTTTTAGGAGCATAAGGGAGACCAGGTTGTTGCCACGTTTACAGTAAATGGACACAAATAATCGGATTGAAGGCCTGATCAGATCAAAAATGTTTCATATAAACATGTCAGAACAAAGATTTAAATCGAGTTGCCATTCCGATTCCACCATTCGGGATCTTTGGAGTAAAATAATCTCCACTGCACGTATGCAACGTCAGCGTGACATTTGTCTCTTTACTCGTAACCTTCATCCACTGGCTACTGGTCCTGGTTAAATGAGGTGGAACTAAATGTAATATCTAGATAAGCATGACTTCATCCCCTCTACCTCTGTAGCAAAGGATCATTAGCTTAAGTTACTGCTGAGCCTTAACTTTAATAAAATAACCACCAAAAAAAAAGTAAGGATACAAATATATGACAAAGATCCATAATGAATAAAAACTACATTACCAGGCACAAAAATAAAGTGTTGGGCAGGCAAAAAGAGTAGCTGAAGTTGAGGATGAGCAGACAAGCACGGGTTTGTTTATAAAAAAAGGAGCTTCTTCTTCTACTACTAATGTGTTGATGGATGTGATGGAACGCTTCATACATGTATCCATGTCATGATCAGGATCAATTTATTAGTTTCCGCATAAACAGAGATTTAGCAGTTCCCATCAACTAAGATTTAAAGCAGATCGGGGGGAAATTTTAGGCATGTATAAGTAGCTACAGCCTTTGGCAGCTGGTCATAATGTTATGCCTGATCAGGGCAAATTAAATTAATTGGGAACATTAAGTGATTCGTCATCGGCTTTTGAAATATATGTAATTTCTCCTGATGATGCCTTAGAAAATCAACCCCTTCTGGACCCCAAGTTCACTTGATAGGTTTTGTTTAATTTATGCTAATTAAGACAAAAACAATCAAACCAGTTGATTAATTCCAGATTAGGATGAGTCACTGTCCTTGTGTCTGAAAAGGCAATAACCTGATGATGGAGAGAATATAAGCATCATGGGCTGATGCATCTGCAAAGAAAAGGGAAATGCAACTACTATCTTCCATCTTGTAGCTTCAATATTCTGCTGCAGATAAAAAAAACAAAAAAACAAACAGATTTAAATGTCCTTAAAATGCTTGACAGCTTGTGTTAGTCGTCCCAAGATTATGGCTGAAAGGTATTGGTCCTAAAATCAAACCCTGTGGATTACCACAATGCACTGTATTGTATTAATGATCAGATAAAAGAAATAAACCCTGATAAAAGTGATCTACTGTTCTACTCGTCTGAAATGACAAGGACAGATTTCACTGACAGGGAGAAAAAGACTGGACATCATGGTCTGATGCATGCACAGATAAAGGAAACACAGCTGGTGTCTCAGAAACTTCAATCTGCTGCTACATGTCAAAAATATATGTGCAAAATAACAACCCCTCCCTCTCTCCTACTCACCCACCCACGCTTAAAGAAGAAAAAAAATTGGCTTGCACCTGCAAACTCGGTTTCCTACAGGACATATATCCACCAGTTACCCTCAGGAGCGTCCCCAGCTTGGCATCAGATGATGAGTCTGTGCAAAGCAGGTGGCAGATCTGACCATGAAGTGACTGACTGTGGAGTTAGGAGCATCTGGCTCTGTCAGTGAATGCTGTTGGGGTTTGGACTGCAGTCAGTCTCCATTTATCAAAGACGAGCTGCAACAAGCAGAACATCAGAGCCGCTGATGAAGCCACCAAGCATTATATATGATGGAGTGCTTCACACCCCGCTGCGTCCTGAGACAATTACACTATAATTACACTTATGGTGCGTGATGGACCTATAATCACCTAATCACATCGATCAAACCCACGCAGCGCGTAGTGACGCGAGCCGCGCACACCTGGATCCTTTGCTAAATGGTCAGAAACACCTTGAAACAGTAGGATGAACACAAATCGTGTCTGCCTGCCATTAAGACAAGCAGGGAGGTATTGATGTGCCATGAGATAAGAAGCGCCCGCGCGCGTCACGCATTCACGCGCAATACAACAGGTGCAGCCACGATCACCGTGTCTGCAGGCGTGAGGAGGAGCGACCTGCGGGGTGATCACCTTCATCACCTTTAACGCCCTCACTCAGAGGGAACCATACCTGCAGAAGGAGCTGCTCCCGGAGTCACAGTCCCCTCCCGTTCCGTTAGCGCACCGGTTGTTGAGCGGCTGGAGCTGCTTTCAGTTGCCGGAATGTGTTTAGTCCGTTTGCATCCGTCCTGTCCTCTGAAGGAGTCCGTCCAACAGTCCAAGATGGACTCATTCAGTCTGGGTGTTGGACCTGGCTCCGTGAATCCACCGGTGTGTCATGTGCCCCCCTATTTACTTTTCAGATACTTGTTTGGAAAATATCAACTGGTTGAGGTTAAAACGTTGTTTGGATTTCCCCCCCCCAATTCAACATAAAATAATAAATTCAATCTATAATCTTTTTAGCACCGACATTTGCAGCAGTTTGTTGCCCAGACGGACGCACCCGCAGCCGCCCACGGGTCTGTGTCTGAGATGCGCTGCTTCTCCTGCGTCTTCTGCTGCTGATGATGATCTTCCCTCCTCTACTGATGGATTCAAATTCAGTCTGCAGCTGATAGAGAGGAGAAAAGCTCGGAGATGAGATCGTCCAAGCCGCCGATTAAAGAGAAGGAATCTCCCGCTGCTCCCGGTGACAGATTTAACCCATTTAATGTGTTGGTCCTGTCCGATGAAGGAGGGGCCACGTTGGGACCAACCAGCGGCTGAATGTCAGAGGGAGCTCATCTCAGGTGTGTCTGTAAGTGACTTGAAGGAAGGGAGGAGGAGAGACCGCGAGGTCCGAGCAATTAAGGTTTAAGTGGATCAGTAAAGTACCAACCTCTCTCTCTCTCTGGGGGTGTGTGTTTTGGTGAATGTGTTTTCATTTAGCCATTCTTCACAGCTGGATGAAGCATTGATGTCCGATTATGGTGTTTAGGAAATGACATCAGAGGCAGTATATGATGCAGTGTTTAGACCTCTTTTTTCCCTTCCTTATTCTAATCTTTATCTTTCTCCCCATCTTCATTAAATCTTGATTCTGTTTTTAGGTACCTTACCACTGAACACCTCTACAAAGTTGGTGAAACGTTGTTGTACAATCCAATCACTGAAAAAGTAATGCAACCGTATTTGGCACTTACTTAATTATATTTAGTTACTTTAACACAATTGTTTCATATTTGCAGGGTAGGACATAAAAAATTGTGTCAAAGTAGCTAAATATGATTAAGTAAACGTCGGCTGCATTATTTTTTTTTTCAGTGTAGAAGTTTGCCCTGCAACTGGAGGGTTGTTGGTTCAAGTCCCGGCTCTTGCTTTCAGTGTCATTGTGTCTTTGGGCAAGACACTTCACCAATGGCGTAACTACCGGTAAACTGAGTATGCAGTTGCTTAGGTGCCCCCGAATTCTTAGGGGCCCCCTGTCACTGACACCTGGTTGGGCCCCTATTCAATTGTGGAATAGGACGTCTCTTTGCAGATGTAATGGTGCGAAAAATTCCTCTTTAACCCACCTGATACTAAGCACTCTGACCGGTCCTTATTTATACTCGAAAACATGCCAGATTTCAACATGATGGTGAAACATGACATCGATAGCAAAGCAGACAGTGGTACTTTTAAGTACTATGTTAATAACTGTGTATAGTTTATTAGTTGTTTGGCAAAGAATACACTCATATAATATGTTTCAAAAACGCAATTAAGATCATAAAATAACAATGCATTTGACTAATTTATTTTGTACAATATGACTTGGAATTATGAGTAATCCAGGGCGTAGATTAAAACCGTTACGTACAATGTTTTAGCGACCATGGACCAGGAGATGAATGGAGAGAGCTGTGGGGAGGAGGGGGACTCTGAATCTCAAGGTAGCCCGATGAGACTGATTATACAGCAGAATATACTAAAGTATATCCATGTCTAGTGAAGGTGAAGAATGATGAAATGATGAAGTTTGTATGTATGGGGCACATTTCGGGTCGTTTGTCTACGGCAGCGGCGGCGGGGATGGAGGGTGGTATAGGTTGGGGCGGCTGGGGTGTTGTACTTCATATGGGGCCCACCCAGATAATGTTGCCTACGGGCCTATTGTTATGTCATTATGCCATTGCACTTCACCTTGCCTACTGATGGTGGTCTGAGAGACTGGTGCCACCAGTGTATGGCAGCTTCACCTCAGTCATTGAGCCCCAGGGCACCTCTGGGGCTACAATATAGCTTGCAACCATATGTGTCAAGGTGGGGGTGGAGGTTTGACAGGAGGATCTAATGCAGACTGAAGCTGAAGTAGTTTCTTGAATATTTAATTAACCAAAAAGTTCAATAGAAGCAAAAATCCAAAACATAAATCCACAAAAACTAAGAACCAGGAATACTTACAAAAAGGGGGCAAAGAAATTACGACAAACCAACAAAGAGTGACTGAACAGGGGGAGAATAAATAGGAGAGCGAAACAAAGGCCAGGCTCATTAGCAGATTGGGAGCAGGTGTGGACAGAAGCAAGAAGGGAGCTAGGGAAAAGGAGACTGGCCCAAGAGGGCAAACAAGAAAAATATAGGAACTAAAATACAATAAAAAATAACTAGAACACAAAAATGGAAATAAGTCCAAACAAAACTCAGAGATAAAATGTGAAGAGAACCAAAACCATGACAATTAGCGTGTGTGTAAATGACTGTATGGAGTGTAAATCACTTTGGTGAATTCTTCTGACTTGAAAAAGCGCTATAGAAGTACAGGCCATTTACCATTTAACTGTTTACCAATAAAAAAAAAACAAATTTTTCACTCAGGATCTGTTAATTTAAGTGCTTAGAGTGACTTTAAAAATACATTTTAGTTCAGTTTTATGCCCATTTTAATATCAATTATATAAAACAAACCTCTTATATATAGTAGTAGACAGCACAGTGCAGTCCATAATAGTAAAATAACATTTCAACCATCTATTCTCTTTAAAGAGATGTACTCTGCTACCTCTCGATAAATCCGATAAATCAAACACATGTAGATTTTTTGACTTGGTAAATCAGGTTAACTTGTGTGTAATTAAACTCAGTATGCATCTAGCGGTCCTGCTAAGGCGTTAAAAGGTTTGTTTGAGAATATTAGTTAAAAAATGTAAAACTAAGCGACACAACAGATAGGTTAGAGATATGTGGTGAGTTTTAGCAGGATTCAGTTATAAAAGCTTTCAATATCTTACAGAGAGCCATTATCTGAAAAAAGACAGAATAAATTACAAAAGCAAACTTATAAAGACATGGCCATTTATAGTTACAGACTCTATGAAGAAAATTGTTATAGAGAAGCAGCAGAGATGCTCATTTAGCCTCTTCATTTGATTAATCTTTAACAATAACCTATAGCAAACTCCAGAGCGGAGCTGGAAAAATTCATACCTCAGATTAATGATTCTTTTCACAGGACAGCTATTAGTTGTTCACTGCACATGTCTGGCCTCGATGAATCACTTGTATAAAATTTAAGAAAAGTCATGCAGGTGATAGAATATAAGCTCATAAAATGAGGTTTTCTGCTAAGATGAGATCAAAATGGAACATCTTTGCATGCATACAAAATTTTTTTTACAACAGGCAAATTGTATTTAACATCAACGTCATCCCATACCCATGTTTTATATGGTGTTTGCTGTTTTATGCTGTTGGGGTGCTTTTTCTTCAGTACATGCAGGACAGTTAGTCAGAATTGATGAATACTGCATGGCTCTAAATGCATGACAGTCCTAGAAGACGTTATGTTGGAGAGTGAGACAAAAAGATCGTAGCAGAAGACCAACAGAGCAATCACAGCAAATATTCAACCAGTAAGAGCTTCACAAAGTCCAGACCTTAATCAAATTGAAAATCTGCTCCAAAACTTGAAACTTGATGTTTAAAGATAGTCTTTATCCAATCTGACAGTTGTATTACAAGAAAATGTCGATCTCCAGATGTGTAAAGCAGCTAGAGAAATACGTCTAAAATCTTGCGGTGACTAAGGGGAGTTTAATGCTACTATACAATAAACCTATTTTGGTTTGTAAAAAAGAAAAAGAAAAGGTACACTACTATGTATTTGTCATGATCAGAACAGTAGGACCAAGTATTCGAGGCAGCCAGACAGATTTCTTAAAACGTTTATTGGAAATGGATCTGCAGTGAACAGCGTGGGTGTCTAAGGCAGGAACCTCTGCAGGAAGAGGACACAGGTTAGTGACCACATCTATCTGACGATGATAATGAACATGTGAGTCACTGACCTGGTCTTTTAGTTCAGAGGATGAGGTGCTGGTCGGCTGCCAACGTGGTGAGTGCCGCACAGAGAGTCCCAGACATTGATGTCCCAGAAGGCAGAGAACAGGCAAGAGATCAGAACCGACGAAGGAAGGCAGGATAATCCAGAGGGTGAAGCCGAAGCCTGTGTTGAGAAAGGGTTCCAGGTTCGGGTCACAGACAGGCAAGGACAGATCAGAACAGGGACAGGCAAGCTCAGAGGTCCAAAGGCAGATCGGGTCAGGATCAGGGAATTTAAAACACTTGGGTACAGTAGAGAACTCTCACCAAAGGCTCAAATAATCTGGCACTAATGACTGGTTTTAAGGCACGTTAAATAGAGGCTGAAGCAAGAGGATAAGATGACCGGTAATGAGAACTGCACGGAGATAAGCATGTGAGCGAAATGAATAACAGACCAGGCATCAGCGCTAAGATCATGACACTATTACTATCTAAAAAATTCACAATTTCTATCATAATATCCTTATATTCTAATAAAGGAATAGTGATATATTGGTCACAGTGAACCACGAAGAAAGTAGGTTAAAAACAGAATAAATATATTTTATTATTTAAATATAAAAATGGATGCATTCATTATTTAATTTATTTAACTGAATACCCAAATTGAGATTAAAAAAAAAATCCTATTTACAGGAGTCACAGGACAAAATCATAGCTAGTCCTTTCCTCATGCCTCTCTGATCAGAGAGGTGGGGAATGGGGAAAGGGAGCAGTTTATAGAGCTGGCCATTGTTTCCTTGGTATAGTCACTGCTCAAAGTTCTTTCCAACCTCCAATATCTTCTGCCCTCCTTATCTTGCTGATGTCTTTAGCCTTCTCTCCTCATTAACATACCACCAGCATCTCATTTGCTGCCAGCATACCAATTACATAATATACCCATCAGTGGGACTGCAGTAGCTCTATTAGAGGTCTCGCCTTGAGGTTGAAAACCATGTTTCCAGCTCTGCTGTGTTGCTGTAATTAAAAGTACTTGCTGCATTGCATTCAAGCAGCTATTCTCATGCAAAGGGTTAACACACTGTGTTTGCACCCGGGAGCTATAACTGTGTGGTGAGCCACCAGGCTGCTGTTTCTCACTGGAAGCTGAGGCAACAGCAGGTAGTTAAAACAACACAAGTGAGCCTGATAGGACTCTGGGTAAACCCAACAAGCTATTTAAAAGCTTTAAACTCTTTGGCTAGAGATCATTTACAAATTAACCTACTTTGATAAATAAAGTAAATTATTTCTAACTGTAATCATGCTGAAAAGTTGGAGACTTTCTGAAAAATAGGCTACTCTTTATTGTGGCGCTATCCGTGGTTCTGAAGGTGTTCTCCAAGCATGACAGAAGCAGGACAAATGAAGGTGAAGTATGTCCCTTATGTCAGCCTGTAGAAACAGACAGACTGCAATTCATCATTGTTCAAATTAGATTTAATCTCTTTCAAGATGATTGTCCTCAAAGAGGACACAGAGTGAGCAATGTTTTTTTTCCTTTCTGCACTCCTATCTAATAATACATAAATGAAATGGATTAATAAGCACTGATACTTCCACAAATTTATGTTTCTCATACTTCAAAATAATATCTTGTGATCTCTGTCTTGTCTTTTTATCCAAAAGCCTATTGTTTGAATGCTCTTTGAACCAACAAATGACCTTTTAAGGAAAATCAAAGAGCATAAAGGGGAAAAAAGTACATAAAGTGATAATTTTACAATCCCATTGGAAATAGATTAATTTCAGTCAACTAAAAGCCCTGATGGGTGGAAAGTTGATCTTCCATTGATAAGTTTTGCACAGGAATAATGGATGTGGCTTTTAACTCAGAAAAGAAAGAAGGATCTTACTTTTGACAATTCCCACAACTTTGGTACTTTTTGAAACATTCTTGTTATAACATAAATCACAAAATGGCTTAGTAACAAAGTACATTACAGACTTGGTGGCATTGTATCAACTGCCCAGAACTCTAAGGTCTTCTGGCTCAAATAAAATCTGCATACCCAGACCCAAACAAGGAGAAACAGCTTTTAGTTCTTATGCTCCACTCTGGAATAAAACTCTAAAAGCAAGAAAATATAGTTCTTTTGGATTCAAATTAAAAACATATTTGTTAAGAGTAGGCATTAACTATGCTCTTCAAACAATATTAGTAATGTTCATTTTTTTCTTTGATCATTTGTGTTTTTGTTTTTAACATGATAATTTGGTTCTACTTATTAAGTTTATTCTGTTTAATTTCTTTTGCTACCTTTATGAACCTGTAATTTGCTTTTCTTTTTTCCACACAAAGAGCTTTGACTTGTCCTAATGTTGAAATAGGCTGTATAGATAATAAGACTTATCTTGCCTTGACTTTATGTAGATTAAAGCTCCATTGTTTACTACTTTCAGGGCGGTGGGGATTCAGTCACAGAAAGGTCTGCGTGATTTTTCACAGCTGTGCCTTAGAACAAAAACATTTTCATATTTGTGTATCTTCATAACTTTAAATAAGCTCTATGTATTTGAAAAGGCTGTTGGTCTTTTTCTTTTACAGTAGATATGTTGCTGAAAAAAATCAGAACTATTACTATCAGTGGTGAAAGTTAGTGTGAGTTTACATCAAATTAGTTATTATGTATTTCCAGATCTACATTAAGCTTAACCATGTGCAGTACCACTTTACCTACAGTTAGAATTAATATATTTTTACAGCTCACCTTTTCCAGTGAGACACTACTTTGTCTCCTCCTATAACATTGTACACTTTAAGGACACAAAAAGATGGATTTCCTTCCCTCCCTCTTTGTTCTGGCCTCTAGATTATCTCTCTCTTTCCCCTCAGTTCACCCCACAGCTTTATACAGGATCTGAGTCTTACTACGATGAAAGGCCACTGAAGAAAGCTCATAGTGTCTCGTGTCCTGTTTCCGTGATGTTTTGGCCAGAGGTTTTGAAATGCCATGCAGCTTAAACAACACATTGATATTCTCCTAACATTTTAACAGTTTTTGAAGCCATAAATTGTATCTTTTTTTTTCAAGAGATGGTGGAAAAGAAATATGCACAAAGCCCTAGAGATCCTCTGCCTTACTGCATGATTATTCGTCTATAGCACCTGCCTAGACATTTTATTGCTGGAAAAGGGGAGAAAAGGAGAAAAAAATCTATTGGTGTACTGCTTTTCCTCAGAATAGCTTTGCCTCGTCTGTTCCTGTTTGGCTGTGACGTCATCCAGGAAAGAAACATCAGCTGTGCTGCTTCCATCAACACCTTTGTTTGTAGATGTTGGAGATCGGCCTGTCTTCAGGTGTGGTCCTGTTTCTCTGGCCGTGGCTGGGTGGATGTGCTCTCTTCATCCTCTGGCATGGGAGCTGCCTTGGAGCTCGTCTGCCTGGCTGTGTGTTTCCTGGACGGGGCCGCCTTTTGCAGCTGCTTTTTGTATCTCTGCTTCTGTCTCCTTGAACCCCAGTCGGCCTCGGCAGATGGCCGCTCACACTGAGCCTGGTTCTGCTGGAGGTTTCTTCCTGTTAAAAGGGAGTTTTTCCTCTCCACTGTCGCTACAAGCATGCTTAGTGTGAGGGATTGTATTTGAGTCAATGAGTCAATGCAATCAACTGGTTTTCCTTAGATAGAAAACTTTGTATCAATTTGACTGTATGATCTGGTCGAACTGTAAAGTGCCTTGAGATGACATGTGTTGTGAATTTGGCGCTATATAAATAAACTGAATTAAATTGAATTACTGATCAGTAGAGAAGAGCTTTTTTGCTGGATTACTCATGACGAACAGGTTAGCATGTAGATGCCACTTAAAGTGGACCTTATTAGTGCAATAGCAGTCTCCTATCTCCAGCATCTCTTAAAAATGAGGTTTGGAGATGGATTTTTACCGCTTTTTTCATTCTCCTTGCTGCTAATTAAGTCAAGATAAACTTGTCCCCATGTTTATCCTTGTTTGTCACGGTTCTAGTAGCACTGATTGCAGGTATGTTTAGGCAAGTAGTCATTTACTTTTGCCATTTGACAAAAACAGGTGGGAAACTGTGTCTAATTTATTTAAAAAAAACTTTGGCAAGACAGTGGCATAAACGTAATTTTAAAAGTAATAATACAAATATTTGTTTGAAAAATGAAAACAAAAATAAGGTAAACTAAAGTGATAAACATTATAACTGTGAAAACTACATTGACAAGCAAACTGTATCATTCTTTACTGATAAAATGTCGGATTAAATAATCAAACGACTCTTTCAAAGCTGTTAAAAAGATTTTCAAAGCATATTGCAAGGATAAGCAGCAAACAAAAAAAAATAAAAACGTTTATCATATTATGTTGGCTTACACTATACTGCAATGCAGAAAGGAGTTCCTGTATATTCCTGTATTTATTTCCCTTATTTCATTATTTGGGAAGATTGCTGGATCTTAATTTCATAAATATCAATATACTTTTATCATATTAAAGGTACAATGTGTAATAATTACTGGGATGGATGGATCTATTTAAACCAGACTTACACAGCCCATGACTGGCAATGCCCCGGTTATTGTGAAGACAGCCGATTTCAAACGCCAGTTATTGTCTTTTTTTTTTTTTTTTTCTAAACAGACTGGCAACTTTCTCCTGCCCTCGGTCCATGTTGGTTTTGGTCAGAGTCCCCAGAAAAGAGGGAAGAATCATCTGGACAACAAGGGTATAGTAAGGGGAGACTATGTTCCTGATCTCAGCAGGAGCAGAGGGAAATCAGTGTTAGAACAGCGGGAGAGAGAGCTCCCTAACTGGGACAAGCCGGCCAGCTATGCTGCCCTCTTTGGCTAAGGAACCACAGTGGCAGAGGGGGCAGCTTGCCACTGCTAGCTCAGGAAAAGAGCTGAGGTAAACCACGATAGCTCGGAGAGCCCTGCAAGGAAAAACACCACTTAAGGCCCGGAGGAGGCTACTGCTGGTCAGAGGTAACTAGAGGCAAACCACGTAGGATTGATGCAGAATGGCTGAAGATTGGATTAAGGGCTGGTTATACTGCCGCAGCAGTTTGTCAAAGTGAGCTTGTTGCAGGTATGACGCAGTTATGTTTCGATTTATGCCCAATATTTAAGCGTGGTCTGCACTATGTTATTCCATGCCACAACACAAGAGGGACAATCATGAACTAGCTGTGGTACTAGATATGGCCGAGGAGGAAGTGGAAAAACGCAAGGGGCAAGTTTGTGCAACAACGGAGGGACATGGGAGCGGAAAAGAGCGAAAAAGGTCCTCACGAGTTGTTTTCCACAATGGCGGTCATACAAAGAAAGCCAGTAGGGTACCACACAGGAAATATGCATAGTGTCTGCTCTGCCCATAATGCAAGCGTAGAAGAAGAAATGTGCTGTTTACCTGTGCAAAGAAAGAAACAACGAAAGAAAAATGTCTGAGGACTTCAGTGTTGAGGAAGAGCATGAGTTCTTTGCCGAGCTGAATGCGCACTTTTGTCTGGTTTGGTCTGCCGCGGTTTCCGTAGACTCGTGAACGCGCTTTTAGGAAATCCTATACACTACTGTTTATGCTCTAAAAACATTCTAAATGACTTTGTTTCGAGTAAATTATGGACGCTACCCACTCAGGACACTTGGAATACATTGGACGAGCAGTATGGAGGAATATTGACACGTTTTTTGTGGACTTTTATGGACCTTTCTGCCTCGGGCGCCATAGACCTCCATTATTTGAATGTCAGCAGACAGCAAGAAGCCTCCCAGATCTCCAGATGCATTTGAGATATCAAAAAAGTACTCCAGAGTGTTGTTCAGCATGGGGGTGAGTAGAAAATGAAGGCTAATCATGTTTTGGGTGTACTATTCCTTTAAACCAAATAAATTAAAAAGGCTCATTAACAGCTGGTGGAAGGATCCACTGCAGACAACAGCAGAAAGAGATGGCGTTCTGGAGCTCAGTGCTCTAGAACACCATCTCACCTTCCCTCTGTTTCTGTAGTGGAATCAGTTCACTGGCTGTGTGAATTGCTTTAACTGGCCAGGCAAATTTCTGGTTAGGCAAAAAAAAAAAAGAAGAACATGCCATATAGAAAATTCTCTAAGTATAGAATTGTAGAGACTGAAAACTGATAAAAAAGGAGCCTAGATATATTTTAATTTATTTCTCAAATCATCTGGATTTATATGTCAAGTCATCCAGATCTACATGTGCCAATCTGCGATCCTTGATGGCCAATAATATCCAAGTCTATTCATCAAAAGCCACTTCATTAAGGTCAGCTTTTTACCTCCAGCCATTTGCAACCTACCTCTGCCCCTTCCTTACCCCGGTCCACCCCCTACTCAATTCAGTTACCTTACGCCTTCATATTCCAGTCCACCACCAGTTTCCAGGTCCTGGAGAAATTTTTTATTAATCTGACTATATTATCTCCAACAGCAGTGCTCAGCTCTATGTCTTCTACTTGGATCTGAATATGAAAAGTTCATATCAAGTCATGTCAGTAAACTTTTCAATTGCCTTTTTATCTCCATGTGAGTCTCACCAGGTTGAAAAAAGGACATCTAAGCAACAACAAAAACATTGATTAAGCTAGTTAAGCACTAGAAGACAATTTCTGAAAATAGGTGATTATCATCCCGCTTGGACATGTCTTGTTGTGTCTTCCAGAAGTCATTATTGGGACCAATGCTATTTTATTTCTATGCAAACAACATATGCAAGGTTGTAAAAATATTCACACACTCTTTTTTTTTTTGCAGATGATACATATATTTGTTTGAGACAGCTTACAGCATATCTTGGATGATATCAAACCAAAAATGAAAAGGCTAAAAAACTGGTTTGACAAAACAATCCGTGCAGCTGCTGTTATAATGTAGACACTGCTAAGATCTGTTGTGGTAAAGAGAGAGCTGAGTGAAAAGACAAAGCTCTTGATTTACCAGTGTGTCTACATTCCCACCCTCACCTATAGTCACAAAATCTGGTCCATGACTGAAAGAACAAGATCAAAGTGGCTGAAATGGGCTCTCTACACAGGGTTGTCGAGCATTTCTTTACAGATAATGTGAGGAGTTTGAAGTAGAGCTGCTTTTCCTCTCGTTAGAGCAGATTCTCCCACTTAGTTGCCTCCTTTTGGGAGAAGGCAACTCAAACTGCTTGATGTACATCTTTTTTGGGCCAAGGGGACATCCCGGGACACACTGGAGGGACTATGTCTCTTAGCTGGCCAGGAAACGCCTCAGGCTTCCCACAGCAGAGCTGGATAAGGTGTTTGCAGAACGAGTATCAACTGTCAAAATAGATGGATTAGAGTTTAAATAAGTAAATAAAATAAATTTTCTAGGTGTGAATATAGACTGCAAGTTCTGTCTCAAATCAAACATGTTCTACAACCATAGTAATTATTAGTAAAACAAATTTTATGAACTTTATTATATAATTATATAATTATAATTATAATTTTTTATTTTATTTTATTTTTTTACAATTTTTGCTATTCACTGATTTTACCATACCTGAGCTGTTGTTTAGAAGTCTGGGATAACACCTACAGAACATCTCTCCAACTGCTATGCATGCTGCAGAAAACAGACATGAGTATCATTCATAAGGTTGGCCATCATGACGAAACAAATCCATTATTTATTCATCGCTTCTTGCTTAAATTTTCTGATCTGGTAGAACTTCAATCCAAACAATTAATATATGAAGCTATAAACAAACAGTGACTAGAAAACATACAAAAACTTTGCTGAGAGAAAGGACCTGTATAATTACATCGATAATCTAAATCTGAAAACCTTTTGTGTGCAACAAACATGAATAGAATGTGCATTTTAGTAAGTGGTTTAAAAGTATAGAGCACTTAGTGGTGACTGAGTGTTAAAGCAATGCATAAAAATGTTAAAGAAAAGGCTTAAACTGGTTTTCTTAAAAAGATATGAGATGGAAGAATGGGCGGTTAACATCAATTGTACTGTTAGTCTCTGCAGATGGGTGTATAGATATTTCTGCAATGTTTGTGGTTGAGTGGGCTATGTATGTAGTCACATTGTAATGTGTATATGTATGCTTATATTTGTATAAACTAATACATTTGCTCACTTAACATTTTGATTAGAATTGATTTATAAGTTAAGTATGAATCAAGAAGATTGGTGTTAAAGCGTATAGCAAGGTGAAGGGGTTTGATTAAATAAGTCTCAATTCGTCATACCCCTTTTCCAATATGTCTGAAATAAAGTTATTCATTAATTTATTAATTCTTTCAGTAATATCAAAGTAGATGTCACTTAATATTGAGTTAATACTTTAATAAGTGTAAGACAATAAAATGTGCAACAGAATAAAAAGCTGGTACCTAATCTGATATCCCGCATTGGTTTGTGTATTTATTTATTTTAGTCTAACTTGTCAATAACTTTATCAATTTAGGCAAGTCTAATTTCTTCCTTTGCTTGAGAGACTCTCTTTTCTGTATTAGGTTCTAGGTGTTTTTCACTCAATAAAATTTCACTCTGTTACACAACAAAATGTCAGCTACTCCTATTGCGGGCTTCCTTCAATAAGAACCGTTGCAGTAAATCCATAAAGTGGACTTATTTCCAGCATCTTGATTCACAGAGCTGTCCCTCCCTGCTGATAGAGTAAAACACCTCCCCCTGAGCACAACATGGATTTTACCTTCACAAATGATACCTGCCAGGTGACCCGAGAGAATTACCAATTGGTCGAACCCCTGGTCTTTGTAGCTATAAAAAGACATGCTGCACGAGGATGTCTGAACCATGAAATGGAGCCGCAGGGTACACTAACTATAAGCTTACAACAAATCAATACAGAGAATCTAGTTTTTGTTATTTATTTTGAGAATAAATCACAAAACCCCTGAGTATAAAATTATTCTTTTTTATATAAATCCCTTAGGTTTCTGCCATATATAAGATATCTGATTATTCCTTAGGTTCTTAAGACAGCACTTTACTGCTAGACTGCAGGTTTTACCGGGAGCCACATATTTTAGTTTTAGGCTTGTCTCCTGTGGAATGAATCTCTATATATTTTGTTGGGAGGCAGACACACTAACAATGTAAAAAAATATATATATATATATGCTCTAGTCCATCTATGTCTTCCAGTAGCCAATTTGTCATCAAGTTGCCCTGGTTCCCTAGCAACTGACGCAGACTTTGTTAACCCGGGCGACGTCCGAGCCAGTATGGCACTTGTATTTGCAATTTCACTCATGCAGGTAGGCCACTAAGCACAAAGGACCTTGCCTAAGGGTCCACCTGGATGTCCATGGCAGGAATCGAATCCCAGTCACCTGTGCCGGAATCATCGGTGTTACCTACCAAGCTATCCAGTTGCACAGTAACATCCCCAAACGACAGCTCCTATCACAGCTAGAAATTGACGAGGTACAACTGACATGCTGCGGCAAGGGGGAGTCAGGACAACAGGTCAGTAGGGAAATATCATCAACCCAACACACAGAGATTGGGTCCCCAGCCCCAACAACAACAAGCCCACTAAACGTAAGGGCAGCTGACCTGCGACAGCAGATCATAACGAAACTGGATCCCCTAGTACGACGACCAAGACTGCCAAGGCTAAGTGACAGAGTACCCTCTGAAAGTCTTCTAGAAGATGTAAATGCAACACTACATACTATCCCTACTAAAGACATAACTGAGACCAACGAGCTGACCTACGCCACAGCTACAGTGATCCTAGAGATGCTTGGCTATAAGATAAACACCACAGGCCACAAAGCAGAGCCCCCATGGAGAAGAAGGCTGGAAGCCAAGATCAAGGCAACACGAAGAGAGGTTAGTCAGCTCTCAGACCTGCAGAAAGGTGTAGGGAAGAGGTTACCTAAGTACAACAAGCTGTCGATTCCTGAGGCTCTAGAAACTGCCAAACAAAGACTCGCTGCCCTGGCCACCCGCCTAAAGAGATACAAGGGAGAAGCAGAAGCCAGGAGAATAAACCAGGTGTTCTCCACCCAAACCCAACCCATCCAAAGTGTACTCACAGTGGCAAGGTAATTCAAGATCAGATCCACCCAGGGCTGAGACTGAACAGTACTGGAGAAACATATGGGAGAAGGAGGCATCCCACAACACCAATGCTCAGTGGCTAGAAGATCTAAGAACAGATCACAGCAATCTCCCAGAACAAGAACCAGTAACCGTTACAACGGCAGATGTCCAAGAAAGAGCGGCAGGTATGAAGAGCTGGACAACACCAGGCCCTGACATGATCCACACCTACTGGCTGAAAAAACTAACCGCACTTCATGCACACCTCGCAGCACAAATTAACCAACTGCTGATGGATGGGACCCACCCAGAATGGTTAACCCAAGGACGGACAATCCTGATCATGAAGGATCCGCAGAAGGGAACAACCCCATCCAACTACCGGCCAATAACTTGCCTATGTACAACATGGAAGCTCCTGTCAGGCATCATAGCGGCTAAGATGAATAGGCACATGGCTCAATACATGCACCCTTCCCAGAAGGGAATAGGCAGCAACACCAGAGGAGCCAAACACCAGCTACTAGTGGATAGAGCAGTCACCTGAGACTGTAAGACCAGGCAGACAAATCTGTGCACTGCATGGATTGACTATAAGAAAGCCTATGACTCAATGCCACATACATGGATACTGGAATGCCTGGAAATGTACAAGATCAACAGGACTCTAATAGCCTTTATCAAGAACTCAATGAAGCTGTGGAAAACAAGTCTGGAAGCCAATGCAAAGCCAATAGCACAAGTCACCATCAAGTGCGGCATTTACCAGGGTGATGCACTATCCCCGCTGCTGTTCTGCATAGGCCTGAACCCCCTCAGCCAGATCATCACAAAGACTGGCTACGGATACCAATTCCGAAGCGGAACAATCATCAGTCACCTCCTCTACATGGATGACATCAAGCTGTATTCCAGGAGTGAGCGAGACATCGACTCACTGATCCACACTACCAGGATCTACAGCAACGACATTGGGATGTCATTCGGACTGGACAAGTGCGGTCGCATGGTCTCAAAGAGAGAGAAGATGATCAGAACCGAGGGGGTTGAACTACCAGAAGGCCACATAACAGATGTTTAGGACAGCTACAAATACCTTGGGGTGCCACAGGCTAACGGAAACCACGAGGATATGGCAAGAAAGACTGCCACAGCTAAATACCTACAAAGAGTAAGGCAGGTCCTGAAAAGTCAGCTGAATGGGAAAAACAAGATCCAAGCCATCAACACATATGCCCTACCAGTCATCAGATACCCCGCTGGTATAATAAACTGGCCAAAGGAGGAGATAGAGGCCACTGACATCAAGACAAGAAAGCTCCTCACAATGCATGGAGGGTTCCACCCCAAATCCAGCACCCTGAGACTGTATGCCAAGCGTAGCGAGGGAGGCCGAGGGCTAGTGAGTGTCAAGACCACTGTCCAGATGAAACAACTAAGATCCAGGAGTACATCAGAAAGATGGCCCCCAAAGACAAATGGCTTGGTGAGTACCTCAGGCAGGAGAAAACTGAAAGTGAGGGCAAGAAAGAGGAAGGAGAACCATCATGGAGGGACAAGCCGCTGCACGGCGTATACCACAGACAAATAGAAGAAGTGGCTGATATCAAAAAATCCTACCAGTGGCTGGAAAAGGCTGGACTGAAGGACAGCACAGAGGCACTAATCATGGCAGCACAAGAACAGGCACTCAGTACAAGATCAATAGAGGCCAGGGTCTACCACACCAGGTAGGACCCCTGATGCAGACTGTGCAAAGATGCCTCTGAAACAATACAGCACATAACAGCAGGGTGTAAAATGCAGGCAGGAAGTGCATACATGGAACGCCACAACCAGGTAGCTGTCATAGTGTACAGGAACATCTGCCATGAGTATGGGCTGGAAGTCCCAAGGTCAAAATGGAAGACACCTCCTAAGGTAGTTGAGAATGACCGAGCTAAGATCCTATGGGACTTCAAGATCCAGACTGACAAACAGGTGATGGCTAACCAACCAGACATCGTGTTGATCGACAAACAGCAGAAGAAGGCAGTAGTGATAGATGTGGCAATCCCAAGCGACAGCAACATCAAGAAGTAAGAACACGAGAAGCTTGAGAATTACCAAGGACTGAAGGAGGAGCTAGAAAATATGTGGAAAGTAAGAGAAGCAGTGGTGCCAGTGGTAATTGGAGCACTGGGGGCTGTGACCCCCAAACTGGGAGAGTGGCTACAGCTGATTCCAGGTAAAACATCAGAGGTCTCTGTCCAGAAGAGCGCAGTCCTAGGAACAGCTAAGATACTGCGCAGAACCCTCAAACTCCCAGGCCTCTGGTAAAGGACCCGAGCTTGAGGATGACACATACCACCCCACGAGGGATGAGAAAACAGTTTTTTATATATATATGTATATATATATATATATATATATATATATATATATATATATATATATATATATATATATAGAGAAATACCAGGGTCTCAGAGAAGAGCTGGAGAAAACCTGGAAGTTCAAGGCATCAGTGGTATCCGTGGTCATTGGGGCGCTCAGGGCAGTGACCCCAAACTTAAAGAGTGGTTGTATTTCCAGCAGATGTCTGGAAATACATTAGACATCTTGGTCCACAAAAGTGCAGTATTAGGAACAGCATAGGATACTGCGCAGAACCCTCAAGCTCCCAGGTCCAAGCTTGGAAGAAAAAAGGGGGAAGACCGCCCGTGATGGGTGAGGATATACACTCACCGGCCACTTTATTAGGCACACCTGTCCAACTGCTTGTTAACACTTCATTTCTAAGCAGCCAATCACATGGCGGCAACTCAGTGCAGTTAGGAATGTAGACATGGTCAAGACAATCTCCTGCAGTTCAAACCGAGCATCAGTATGGGGAAGAAAGGTGATTTGAGTGACTTTGAACGTGGCATGATTGTTGGTTCCAGAAGGGCTGGTCTGAGTATTTCAGAAACTGCTGATCTACTGGGATTTTCTCTAGGGTTTACAGAGAATGGTCCGAAAAAGAAAAAACATCCAGTGAGCGGCAGTTCTGTGGGCAGAAATGCCTTGTTGATGCCAGAGGTCAGAGGAGAATGGCCAGACTGGTTCGAGCTGATAGAAGGGCAACAGTGACTCAAATAACCACCCGTTACAACCAAGGTGGGCAGAAGAGTATCTCTGAACGCCCAGTACATCGAACTTTGAGGCAGATGGGCTACAGCAGCAGAAGACCACACCGGGTGCCACTCCTTTCAGCTAAGAACAGGAAACTGAGGCTACAATTTGCACAAGCTCATCGAAATTGGACAATAGAAGATTGGAAAAACGCCTGGTCTGATGAGTCTCGATTTCTGCTGCGACATTCGGATGGTAGGGTCAGAATTTGGCGTCTACAACATGAAAGCATGGATCCATCCTGCCTTGTATCAATGGTTCAGGCTGGTGGTGGTGGTGTCATGGTGTGGGGAATATTTTCTTGGCACTCTTTGGGCCCCTTGGTACCAATTGAGCATCGTTGTAACGCCACAGCCTACCTGAGTATTGTTGCTGACCATGTCCATCCCTTTATGACCACAATGTACCCAACTTCTGATGGCTACTTTCAGCAGGATAATGCGCCATGTCATAAAGCTGGAATCATCTCAGACTGGTTTCTTGAACATGACAATGAGTTCACTGTACTCAAATGGCCTCCACAGTCACCAGATCTCAATCCAATAGAGCATCTTTGGGATGTGGTGGAACGGGATATTCGCATCATGGATGTGCAGCCGACAAATCTGCGGCAACTGTGTGATGCCATCATGTCAATATGGACCAAACTCCCTGAGGAATGCTTCCAGCACCTTGTTGAATCTATGCCACGAAGAATTGAGGCAGTTCTGAAGGCAAAAGAAGGTCAAACCCGTTACTAGCATGGGGTACCTAATAAAGTGGCCGGTGAGTGTATATATATATATATATATATATATATATATATATATATATATATATACACTATATTGCCAAAAGTATTTGCTCACCCATCCAAATTATTGGAATCAGGTGTTCCAATCACTTCCATGGCCACAGGTGTATAAATTCAAGCACCTAGGCATGCAGACTGTTTTTACAAACATTTGTGAAAGAATGGGTCGCTCTCAGGAGCTCAGTGAATTCCAGCGTGGAACTGTGATAGGATGCCACCTGTGCAACAAATCCAGTCGTGAAATTTCCTCGCTCCTAAATATTCCACAGTCAACTGTCAGCTGTATTATAAGAAAATGGAAGTGTTTGGGAACGACAGCAACTCAGCCACGAAGTGGTAGGCCACGTAAACTGACGGAGCGGGGTCAGCGGATGCTGAAGCGCATAGTGCGAAGAGGTCGCCAACTTTCTGCAGAGTCAATCACTACAGACCTCCAAACTTCATGTGGCCTTCAGATTAGCTCAAGAACAGTGCGCAGAGAGCTTCATGGAATGGGTTTCCATGGTCGAGCAGCTGCATCCAAGCCATACATAACCAAGTGCAATGCAAAGCGTCGGATGCGGTGGTGTAAAGCACGCCGCCACTGGACTCTAGAGCAGTGGAGATGCGTTCTCTGGAGTGACGAATCGCGCTTCTCCATCTGGCAATCTGATGGACGGGTCTGGGTTTGGCGGTTGCCAGGAGAACGGTACTTGTCTGACTGCATTGTGCCAAGTGTAAAGTTTGGTGGAGGGGGGATTATGGTGTGGGGTTGTTTTTCAGGAGCTGGGCTTGGCCCCTTAGTTCCAGTGAAAGGAACTCTGAATGCTTCAGCATACCAAGACATTTTGGACAATTCCATGCTCCCAACTTTGTGGGAACAGTTTGGAGCTGGCCCCTTCCTCTTCCAACATGACTGTGCACCAGTGCACAAAGCAAGGTCCATAAAGACATGGATGACAGAGTCTGGTGTGGATGAACTTGACTGGCCTGCACAGAGTCCTGACCTCAACCCGATAGAACACCTTTGGGATGAATTAGAGCGGAGACTGAGAGCCAGGCCTTCTCGTCCAACATCAGTGTGCGACCTCACAAATGCGCTTCTGGAAGAATGGTCAAAAATTCCCATAAACACACTCCTAAACCTTGTGGACAGCCTTCCCAGAAGAGTTGAAGCTGTTCTAGCTGCAAAGGGTGGACCGACGTCATATTGAACCCTATGGATTAGGAACGGGATGTCACTTAAGCTCATATGTGAGTCAAGGCAGGTGAGCAAATACTTTTGGCAATATAGTGTATATATATATATATATATATATATATATATATGTATACAGTATATTAAATTTTTTTCTCCCCTAATTGTAGCACCATCCTTCTTGGGGACATTGGAGGCACTGCTCCTAATGCTAATGGCTAATTCATGCTTCTGTTAATGAAACACTGGTCCTGTTTTTCAGTGCTGAGCTTGATCTCTCTTACAACTTGAAAATATCCTTTACGTTTTCCTTAACATAGGAAGCTGCTTAATCAGTGCTTCTGTGTTCCTTTTAATAGTTTGCTCCATCTGCTTAAATCCCAGGTTGGTCATGGTGGAAAGCTGTCTACACTGTCTGTTGTACTGGTTCTGTTAGAGGTTCTGCTGCAGGCAATGACGCAATGCAAGTGACTGTCCTTTATCATGCTCATCAGGGAGGAATGTATTGAGCAAAGTCAATGACGTAGTGTGTGGTTTGATTGTTGACTTGACATATGTTGTGAATTTGTGCAATAAAAACTGCAATGAATTACATAGATTCTGTTTGTTTTGGCCTGTCAAACAGTTTTAACTGACAACCAGAGAGACTGTTTTATACTGTTTCCAAAGCTTTAATTACTATACAAATGAAACAATGACTAAAACATACCATGTAAGAAAATCTACGCTCTCTCCCTTATTTAATTAGACTGTTGACAGCTAGAATTGCCGATCATTTTTCAGAATGACAACCACTTAAAGGCTTAAATGGAACCCAGACTAATCTGACTGGAAGGTCTTATTAGGGTAATACTGGCACTGGCTGTATTAATAAGGAAAGCATAAGTCTCTAAATGTTTTTGCTATTGAAGGATCCTTGAATTTGAAGTTCAGGGTTGTTGTTTATGGTGCTTTGTTGGTAATGATGCAGAATAAAGACAAAATGGAAGCATTGGAGAAGAAAATCAGAAATTAGAGCGAGATCTGAGGCAAAAGTTGCATTTCTGTGCTAATGCTTCAAAATGCTCCATATCTCTGTTCAAGGTTAACATTCTGCATAGGAGTAAAGACTTTCACACTGTTTGGTGCTAAGAATTGTAGAACAATTAAATAAATTAACACTTTATTTTAAGAGGCTTGCCCAAATTTGACAAGCGTGGAAAAAAAAAATGAAAGTGTCATAAAAGTTGTGAAATAATATAGTGAGAAGAAAGGCCAGGGGTCTTTAACAAGCCATTCCTGCTGCTAATCTTACACAATAAGCTGTACAAAGCAACACACTTTTAAAAACAGGAAAATTCAACCAACAGCAACAGCGTATGCAATGAATCCTTTTAAGCAAAATGTGTTTCCATTCAATCATCTGAAAGAGTAAGTAATAGCATTTTGTATGGGTTTATAATCACACATTTCACTTGCAGATTTTTTTTTTAACGTATGAAGGCTTTATAATGTTACTCATCAGTTTTTTCTGTAATAGTGGTGGATATAGAGCTTGCCCAGTAGTGGCCATTAACATGAGTAATAAATGGGTCTGCATCTAAAAATCGTTGTAATATGGGTCATTATTTGTATAAATATTTCATACAAACTTTTTATTGAAAAAACCTAATGTGACAACAGATTTTTCTTTTCCCAAAATCATATTTAACCAAAATTAATAGTACTCCTAACAAGTATACTTAATAATACATTATGGTTCCTCACTTGGCATCACTTTTCTGTTTCCTTGTATTACATGAGTCCTAATAACTGACATCATGGAGTAACCAAACCTGTATTACAGCCATACAATCTTATTGACATGCCAGCTGGTTGATTTAGAGGCAAACCTGGAACATTTTGATCATAGCAAATATAAACGTGTATTTTTGGAAGTTAGATACTCACTGTGTGTTTTTCCTCAGAGACTAAGTCTGAGCCTTTAAGCAACAAGCGTTCCTGGTGGATCTTGGGTAAAACAAGGTAAAGGATCTTAACAGCTGTTCGCTTGTTTCTCTTCAAACGGTGCAGCTGTTAAGGAGGTTTTTAAAATATTTGGGTGTTTCAAATTTCATTCAAACATAGAAAACATATTTATGAGATTGTAATCCGGGTTTAAAATGAGTGGTTTGTTCCTAGTTTAGTATGACAATCTGTTTAGATCCTGCTTATTCTCCAAGCTGGATTGATCTGGATCTCCGAGAGCAATAACAGGTGTTTCAGAGAACTCAAAAAATCTGTTGATCTATGTTGGAAAATTGTCCAAAAAAAAAAAAAGCTATGAATGGGTCTTTCAGCAGAATATTGATCGAAGAATACCAGATATGTGTCACATAATACAAACTCAATCTTCTTTTATTGTCTTTATAGAAGCAGAAATAAAATACAATAGAAAACCTGCAAATTGCAAGAAGATAAAAACAAAGTTTTATACCAAATAGCATGAGTGAGCTCTATCATTTCCAGCTGACATTGGAAGTATTTATGGATCAGTGCTTCAATGTGATTTTTGTGTGTCTGTTTCTGTCTTAAATTGGATCAAAATCAGAATATCTCTCAGTGAGGTCAAATTCTTACTGATTTGTGAATAGAAAAATCAAGATTTCAAATTGCAGTCTTTCCAAAGTTTATCTTACAGGAGAATAGTGAAACCAAATGTTTGCATTTAAAGGTTCATGTTAAGATTCAGCAATGCATGTTATACATACAGGTAACAGAAAATATTTATTTTACCCAGCTTATTCAGATGGAAAAACATGAGCCATAAGTTTCCTTCAATGAAATGAAACTGTAAAATTGTAGAAAACACTTTTTTTTTTTTAACTTCAACCACTTATATCTATCTTGTTTCCCTCCTGAGGTAAAAACCTGAGAAAGCAGATTAAAGGTTCAGATCATCACCTTGCTCTACCATCTCTACCATTCCAACCTCATTTTTATCTTCATTTAAATCTTGTCATCTTTCCTACCACTCCACAACTCCTGGTTTGGTCATTTCATGTCCCGAGGCTTGACCTTCCATGGGAAGAAATCCAGAGGCTGTCAGGCAGAGTTTCGCTCTATAGGCATCATTTGGAAAAAAACAACAACCCAGAAACAGGCTCAGAGTTGTGAGAAGGGAGGGATAGTAAAACAATCATCCATGCGGTGCATGTGTACCTGTCTGTGCACTGAAGTGTGAAGTGGGAGTGAAACAGGCAGGGATCAGGAGAATTACATTGCTGGCAGGTGAATCCTGGAAACGAACGTGCCAAAAATGTATCACAGTTAAAAAGGTCAGCCAGCCTGATAATGTCATGAGGTCGTGGAAAACTGCTCTCACACACAAATACATTTGCAACGTAAGTATAATTTTTTTTTTACACACTCTGACAATAAAGCAGATGAAATACTTTATCCTTCAGATAAATTAGGAAAACCTACGATTATAACTATTTCCCATTGACATGGATATTAAGAATTTTTTTTTTCTTCAGATGTAGATAAGGCTGACTATTCCTTTAAACAGTTTGGGAAATTACGGTTTTCTTTCTAAGCTTCTGATTGGTTTATTTGAACATTTCTGAGAAAAATTAAGGTAAATAGGGAATACCTAAAACTCACCACTTTGTGAGACATAAAATATAAAAACTCCGTTGTTACAGTTAACAGATTCCACAAGTTGCCCCGCCCATATGTTGAAGCAACCAAGTAGAAAATGCCCAGCCATTATAGATTTTAGGAAGGGGATGAGTTCTGCATCCCAGAGATTGCTTTTCATAGCTAAATATGTAAAGATGCTAGTTAAAGTTGATGGAAGAATTTAAACCGCAACACAAGTTCTGTACCAACATGGGCTGAGAGGCCACTCAGTGAAGAAGAAGCCATTACTGCAAACGTAAAATTAAAAGGCAGAATACTGCTTGCATGCACTCAGCGACAACAGCCACATTATTTTGTGTCTAGTGGTCAGACAAAATTAGAATTACAATTCTGGAGAATAACAGTTACAGACATTTGGATGAAAAATAAGGAAGGCTTGAAACACAATATCAAGAATTAAATACAGACAGGTCTGGTAAATTTAAGTTTTGCTTTTTCTAAATTTATGCTGCAGATGAAATGTTTAATATTGATGAATTGCAGTTTTCATGAAGAAGGGGTTTATTTTGGGTCACTGATATAAGATCAGTGACCCATATTCATCTATTCTAAGATCTGCCATCTTAGAATAGATTAATATCTTTTATCTCTGCCATCTGATTTTTACCTCAGGCCGCTCACTGTAAGAAGTTTAAAATGGCTGTCTAGCTACGTTGGTGAAATGCGTGAGGCCTTGAAAAAATGCAACCATATATGAAGGGCAGTTTATCTTTTTAGAATTGTGGTCTGGTCACATTTGATTAGCTGAAGAAAGTTCTCTGTTTGTGTTTTTCTTCTATTTATATTTTGAGGCTCCATCTATAGCCCCATGGCAATTTAGCACCAAAAGTTTAAATAAACAAGTTTTTTTGCAAATCATAAAGCTTTAATCAAAGTTGTCTTAGTTTGGGATGAGTTTAGATTTATTCCAAGGAACTTAATTTTGTCCAGAAATTATATCACATATCTGAGCCAAATTGGGACTAAAATATTTTATTTATAAGGTAAAACATTCGGTTCTGAATATAAAAGAGTTCTAAATATATATTTTTTAAAGTTCTGATGTAAAACTTGAATCACATCATTCAGTTACAGCTCTGACTTTTTGTTGTCTAATATCTTACACAGATCCAAAGTTTACAACTTAGCCTTTACGCTTTTAAAAGAGACTATCAATCAAGTCTCTCACACAAACTTAATTATGCAGTATAGTGCCCATCCAGCGGCCATTAAAATATTTGCATTATTTAGTATCTACCCTGTCTGCATTTTTCTTGTGCAGCAGTGCAATATTTGCCAAAGAAACTTTTAGAACTGTAGTAGGAAACTGGGAAACAATGTGACTGTGAGACTTAGTGAAGCTCTACCTACAGGTACCTTGTAAGCTGTGAGTCACACATCCTCACTTGGCGATGTTTGACAACCTTGCTAAGTTTACCATGGTTTGTTGCTTCATCTGTCCAAAGACGGTACACTAAGAAATATTTCCCACTTCTATAAAGTGACAACAAAAAAAACAAGGAAAAAAAATCAATGAAATATTATTTGCAATTGTCTCACAACGCTGTCTTTTACAACCATTAGTTGGAGATAACTGCATGACTCATCGTTGTCCTTAGATAGTTGTCTTTATGAATGCACAGTGTGAAAAAAACATGGACTTCAGAGGTAGTCACTCACATTATATCAGAGTTTATCATGCTGATGCGTCTTATCACCTATCTCTTGTGTTGTTTTTTTGCAGTTTTTGATCACTTGTTTGATTAATTATTTAATTTTTTTTCAAATAAAAAGCAAATTTGTTCTCAGAGTGTTAAAGGTTTTAGCAAGAATTTAATTCCGCTGGTGTTTCAAGTGAGGCACAATATTGTCAGTTTGGATATGACACAAGGTTTTTCCACCATATATAAATAAACAAGGATATATTTATATGTGCTTATAAATAGACACACATATGATAAATCTCACTGCATGATTAAATGTAATGCAGAAAATATCAGCTATAGGAAAAAATATCTGAAGCAGGCGTGGAAAAAGAGTCTTGTATCAGCTGCCCCCTTGGCAGACATATGCACACCCACACACACACTGCTGCCTGAATAAATCTCACACCTTGGTAGGTTTAAGCTGTTTGAGTCTGTTTTTTTTCCTCTGAAGCAGGCAGCTGCCAGTCCATCATCCCCCCAGAAGACACGTAAGTTCAGCAGCAGCCTTTGCTTCTTATCCTGTCTGCTTTAGCAAGAATTTATTTCCAACACAAGCACACATGCCGACATACAGAACACAGACTATGTCAGCAAGCTAATAAAAATGTTTTGCTGAGTTGTTGCTGTAAACATGCAACAGTAACAGACATGAAGCAAGGGGAGTTTATAACTGAAAATAAGAGATGATACCTTCAGGCTCAAATATTTACATACAGTACGTCTCTACAGACATTTGGTTCACTGCTCCTTAATAAATTAAACTTAAAGCCCATGCTTTCTGTTGCTATCATCCTTTTTTTCTGACAGAACTGGTAAGGTTCATCTGAACTGGTTGGTTCGTGGAGAGAGACCTGACTTTTTTATCCCACTCAATAAGGTCACAATAATAAGACTTTGGGAAGACCTGATGCTTCAATCTGAAGAAAGAGATTGTGACTTGTGTCGACAAAGTTTCAGTCTGATCCAAACAGTCACCCTGATATCAAAGGAAACTGGTGAATGTGTTTAAGACCAGCCCACTGTCCGTAAAGGTACTCGTTTGGCACCATTGATTGAGAGGGAATAATATCTTAACTTTTTTAGCTCAACTGCAATTTGCTATTTGCACGTGTAAAAAGCCAAAATGCTTTAATGAAAACATGTGAAATGGTAGGTGGAGAAGGGGATTGAGCTATGTACAGTAATTGAGATATTCCTATACGATAAGATTTTATTTCATATTTGTCACGCTTGGTTGTGGTTTAGCAGAGGCAGAGAGGCTGAGGTGATTTCTGCAGTTTAATTGGTAAAAACAGTACCAAAGGCAGGAATTCAAAATCCAACTAAAAATGTAACACAAACCAGAACCATGGAGACATTAGGGGAAAACAATCAGCAACAGCGACAGGGAACCAGCGACGACAGAACCAGTGAGAACAAGGAGTGACAGCAGAGGGAGAGTATATGTAGCTGACTGAGACAAAGGCAGGGCTAACGAGCTGATAAGGAGCAGGTGTGAGTGGAGACAACGAGGGAGCCAAGGGGAAAGGAACACACACACGAGGGCAACAGAGGAAAACAACAGAAAAATCTGAGAACTAAAATAAATCTAGAAACACAAAGTAGGAAATAAACCAATGAAACAAACGGATCAAAGTAAAACAGAAAGTAAGACCGTGTCAATATTATGTAACTCTGCAAACTAAGGGTTATCATCAAGTATGCAAATGACCAAACATCAGGAAAATCCTTTAAGTTTTGTTGAACTTTATTTCAGCTCAATTAGTTCCTCTGTATATTATCAGAGGTGTGAACTGAAGAGGGTTGAATCCTGGAACTACACACATGTGTAACTCTTTATAGGGCACACAGTGAAATACTAACATTAAATTAGATGTGATATTATTATAACATTCAAAAATGTCAATGTAATAACAAGAAATAGAAAAATGAAAAATAACAAACTTGCTTCTAGAAGAAATTCATGAAACACAGAGTGAAAGAAAGACATTTTTTGTTACAACATAACCTTAGAGGCATTAATGCTGATATAGACACTTACATTTTTTACTTTTTAAACTTAGCTTATTAACTTTTTAACTTAACTTTTGAACTTTTCAATTAGCTTTTTAACTTTTTCGCTTAAGTTTTTACCTTTTATTTCTAAAATTGCTAACTTTTTTCAACTTTATTTATAGTAGGTAAAACATTATTCAAGGAATCATCTAACTGTTCAGACGTAACATTTACAGCCATGTAGTATAATCTTTGGTGAATGGCTACATATAATTCTTGTGCTTCTAAACCTCACTGAGGGATGGGGGACTCCATTTGTAAGGGGTATGCAAGTAATAAAAAACAGTAACTTGCCCTATATTAGTTAGTGAGTGCACATTCATGTTAATTACTGTAGGCTTTGTTTTTTGTAGATTTTTTTCCATAAAAAAAACATATTTTTCGATTAACCTATAAAAAATGTGAGAATAAATCACATTTTCAGATGATTGAAAATCAGCTAAAGTCATAATCACAAAAACCTCCCATTTAACCATGAGTATGTACGCTATGATGGTCATTTGCTGCATCTACTTCACACTCACACATGCATACTGCTAAGAGACCTAGATAAAGTCTAATTAAAGCAAATTCAAATTACTTTTAATTCATGACATGGTAATGCTGCTGCAGGCATCCTGATGGCTCTCTGAGAGTCTGAGGGATTCAATTTACACAATATCTCCTGAGCTCAAAATGTGATGCTCAAGACAAACACACCAATTTATTACAGAAGGTCACAAAAACGCTCAACACTTGGATAAAAAAAAGATCAAATACTAAGACTGAAAAAGTCTTTTAAATTTATATTAGGTGAAATAATCTACATGGCAACTATCTGCATATAAATGGATCTGCATCCAGGAGGAACTCACTGGAGCAGACAGTGGACATAAAGAATGGGGTTTTCAGGGACTACAGGTTTAATGGTCAACAGGTTATTTGAGCGGTGCAATTTAAAGACAGTATTATTCCTGATCTCCAGAGCAAAATCTTTTTCCTCCACGGTTGGTGTCAGCCCTCAAGCTCTGAGTGGAGCGGGCACTGCGCTCGTCCTCATAGCAGCGTGTCAAAGCAGACTGGAGATGATTGCAAGTGGAGAGAATCGCCTGAAGCTTATAGTTTGGTTGTCAATAATGCATAAAGTCTTATAAATCACAGTATGTCTGTTTATGCAGCCTCTCCAAGGTTAGTCATCGTCTTCCTCTTTCTACTCCTGTCATTCTTTTCCCATCCTGCACCCCTCATTTGTTCCCAGCTCTGGCTGTCTAAACATTAACCCTGGTTATCCTTTCATTGCAGACGTTCCTGCTCTCTTCCTCAGCAATGTAAATAAGTGATGACCGTCTTGGCAATGATTTTAAGTTAGTTTATTATTTTTTTAGAGGCAACCCAGAGTGAAGAAAATCACCCTTCTCCTCAGCTGATGGGCACATCTGTGCGTGCACAGCAAAGATCTGTAAGTGTACGCACATGCCTTTCTGCGCACACAGAGAGGGAGAGAGACAGCAGAGTACGGCTAAACTCCCGAATCCCTGCAGGGCCATCGCAAGTCACGGCTCTCTAAATTAAATAACACCCAATTAGATTAAAGTAAAAGAAACATCTCTGATGAGCAGTGGGATGAGGAAAAGGACAGCTTTTGCAAATACAGTGAAGGGATGTTGAATGTGGGAAAGAGGGATGGCAGGTTGTGGTTTCTGTGGATTTAAGGTGAGAGAGAGGTCATGGAGTGGGAAGGAAGAGGAAATGGAGACAGAACAGAAACGAGAAGGTCAGGAAGAGAAAATGGGAAAGTAAATTAAGAGAAAAATGAGCAGAAGTGTTAGGATAAACACTGTAGAGGGAGAAGAAGGTAGAGCACGCATGGGGCTAAAAATACACAATCAGTAGCTTTACAGGAGGAAAAACAGACTCTTGGTTGAAGTGGTTTTGGAAATTTAGCGCTGAAAATACATTAAACAGACAAAGACACTAGAAAATTATAAAATCCATCCATCCATCCATCCATCCATCCATCCATCCATCCATCCATCCATCCATCCATCCATCCATCCATCCATCCATCCATCCATCCATCCATCCAAACAGTGGTTGTCTTCGTCAAGTGGCTTAAAAGGTCCCTACTTTTAAATTCATGTCAACAACAGCCGTTTGTTTTCTACAAATAGGATAACTGTTTTGTTCGTCTAAAATCTCTACGAAACTCATTTTTTAAGATGTCCTCCCTGCCCTCAGATCTTAATAAAACAATAAAAATCAGCTGAGACTCAGTCTTAGAAAGCAGTACTTTTCCTACAAGACTGAGAATGATTGTTTTCTATGTTTGGCTACTTTAGATCACCGATGAAATATAAAATTATTGGAAATAAAGGTAATAGTATGTTGACACTCTGATTCTGGTTCTTCAGAAATGGCTGCAATACATGTCGTCTGAGTGGAGTTGCCATATGATGTTCATAAGAAAGGGCAGGGCCCTGAGCAGATCTAGTACCTAAAAACTCACCTACACTATATTGCCAAAAGTATTTGCTCACCTGCCTTGACTCACATATGAGCTTAAGTGACATCCCGTTCCTAATCCATAGGGTTCAATATGACGTCGGTCCACCCTTTGCAGCTAGAACAGCTTCAACTCTTCTGGGAAGGCTGTCCACAAGGTTTAGGAGTGTGTTTATGGGAATTTTTGACCATTCTTCCAGAAGCGCATTTGTGAGGTCGCACACTGATGTTGGACGAGAAGGCCTGGCTCTCAGTCTCCGCTCTAATTCATCCCAAAGGTGTTCTATCGGGTTGAGGTCAGGACTCTGTGCAGGCCAGTCAAGTTCATCCACACCAGACTCTGTCATCCATGTCTTTATGGACCTTGCTTTGTGCACTGGTGCACAGTCATGTTGGAAGAGGAAGGGGCCAGCTCCAAACTGTTCCCACAAAGTTGGGAGCATGGAATTGTCCAAAATGTCTTGGTATGCTGAAGCATTCAGAGTTCCTTTCACTGGAACTAAGGGGCCAAGCCCAGCTCCTGAAAAACAACCCCACACCATAATCCCCCCTCCACCAAACTTTACACTTGGCACAATGCAGTCAGACAAGTACCGTTCTCCTGGCAACCGCCAAACCCAGACCCGTCCATCAGATTGCCAGATGGAGAAGCGCGATTCGTCACTCCAGAGAACGCGTCTCCACTGCTCTAGAGTCCAGTGGCGGCGTGCTTTACACCACCGCATCCGACGCTTTGCATTGCACTTGGTTATGTATGGCTTGGATGCAGCTGCTCGACCATGGAAACCCATTCCATGAAGCTCTCTGCGCACTGTTCTTGAGCTAATCTGAAGGCCACATGAAGTTTGGAGGTCTGTAGTGATTGACTCTGCAGAAAGTTGGCGACCTCTTCGCACTATGCGCTTCAGCATCCGCTGACCCCGCTCCGTCAGTTTACGTGGCCTACCACTTCGTGGCTGAGTTGCTGTCGTTCCCAAACACTTCCATTTTCTTATAATACAGCTGACAGTTGACTGTGGAATATTTAGGAGCGAGGAAATTTCACGACTGGATTTGTTGCACAGGTGGCATCCTATCACAGTTCCACGCTGGAATTCACTGAGCTCCTGAGAGCGACCCATTCTTTCACAAATGTTTGTAAAAACAGTCTGCATGCCTAGGTGCTTGAATTTATACACCTGTGGCCATGGAAGTGATTGGAACACCTGATTCCAATAATTTGGATGGGTGAGCAAATACTTTTGGCAATATAGTGTATATAAAGAGGATCAGCTCCATTGCTGAATGAGTCATGTGACCCAGAGTGACACTTAATGGCAGTCTGAGCTCCCCTTAAACATGAGAGCTAATTAAGCTTAAAAAATATATCAAATTGCCCTGACCAGACATATTTTGTGTCTCTGATGTAGAATTTATTAACCAAGAATGAATGTAACCTTGTCTATACAAATAACTTCATAACTAATAACTGAACACAGAGAGATAGTTCTTGTTGCCAGTTTTCTCTCAGGAGGGTTAATCCTGGGATTTACAGGGTGCCCCTAGTGGCTAAAAAATTAATAGTGTTGCCTTAAGAAAAAGCACATTACACCAAAAAATTATTACAACTTCCAAATGTATTATGGATGAAAATAGTAATTTTTTGAAGAATGTTGTGATCTGATTAAACTAAAACTTGAATTGCTTGCTCTATGACCAGCACTATGTTTACATCTTAAAAGAGGCACAAATGTGTTTGTATGCGCAGAGTTGATCTTTAATGAATGTGCAAACTGATTTGCTTTATCACTTCAGTAGACAGCGTATGCAAACCTTTTTTCTGTGTTTATGCTGTTATCGATATGCAAATCATATTCTAATAACAAATCCACACAAATTCATGGGTGAAAGATATGCAAATGTGAAAAAGCAAATCGATTTTCCAGATGTGAATTCAACTGCTGCTGCAGTTTTGCATCTTTTTTAGTCCTTCCAACAGTCAGGTGCAAAGAGACACACAGAAATTTAATCTGGAAGACTCATATTGGGCTCACCGGTACCACCTGCTAAAGTGATTCGTTTAAACTCTGGCCAATCAATGTCAGGACCGCACCTCCTGCCAAACCAATCATCTCTCTAGATCTGCATTAACCAAACTTCCCCCCACCTCTGTCCCATTCTCCTCCCTTATTCTCAGGCTATTCTTAGTCCCACTCATCACCTGGATTATTTCACCACAAGTGTCCAGGTTCTTGTAGGAACACTACTCTAATCCTTTTTCTAAATTACTTATCCAAGCTAATGTCAATTCACAGCATCAAAGTATTCTGCTGGGGTCTGAGCGCCAAAGAACTTATTTAATTCAGGTCAATAAAACCTTTCTAATTGCATCTCCTCTCTGGGTGAGCCTCTCCAGGTTGAAACATATATTTTCCTGCTTAGTAGGGTCATAGCGGACATGGTGCTTATCCTCATTCATCTATGGGCAATGGTAGGGTGCACCCTGGACAGGTTACCAGGCTGTTGCAGGGCATGTCTTATAACATTTATGTAGCAATCTTTGTAGCTCACCTGCAACATGCCCAACTATTCCATGTACTAAAAAAATGCTCATACAATTTAGTGTTTCTTATTCTGAATCTTTGAAGATCAGGCCCCAAATCTTGAATTAGATATCATGCCTGATTTCACCTCCTGGGCAAATATATGGGCAGAAATGAAACAGATGTTTTAAGTAGGAGGCCTACAACCCTGATTCAGGTAAACCAGTGGGTCAAAACAGTGTTTGGCATTGACCAAAAAGTTCCCAGGTTAAAAAGAAATCTAACAAATACAAGTAAAGTTATGCAAACTTCTGACTTGTAGAGGGTTGGAAAAAAATACTTATCTTTTCTCTGGCATTGATTAGATAGATAATAAATTTGTAAGTCAGCAAAGTCTTTTATAATGTGTTTCAAGAGCTATAAATCAATTGATTCATTTAAAGTGATATATGATTTTTACTGTTTGTAAAGAGAAAACATATGTACCATTCAGTGACCTGGTACTTCCACTTTCCTTGCTTTAGGTGTAACTGAGGTGTCCCATTCTTCCATTTATAATTTTTTTTGTCTTATTCATGATACATTTTATTTCTCCTGATATTAATTCTTTTTAAACAGTCATAGTGTTTGGTTAGGTTTTAGGCACTGCTCCTACTGGCCTGTAGGCCTTTATAAGTAGGTGGTTAGGTCAAAAAACACCATGGCTCTACTTAAAATAAACTCTCAACGCCTACAACATGTCAAACATCACTTTTCCATTTGTGAAATCCCCGACTAAAGCAAAGGAAAGAAATAACCGTAAACCTGAGAATCATATACCTTTAAAATCATGGTAGATTGAAGAAAAATAAATAATGATTAATTCAGATCAGCAGGGACACATGTAGCTCAGCTTGGAGTTTAATCATTTATCTTTGACAGAAAAACAAAAGCGAATGCAAAGTCAAATACAAAGCCATACCAAACCATACTCTAAAACTATGCAGTAAAGATGATATTTAGACTTTACATTATTGACTTAGACAGACTTTATTGTCATTTTGCGCACACAGTATATACAAAAAGAAATTTAATTCAGGAGAGCTCTTAAGACATTACCATTTTTAAAGTGCAGCAGTGATAAAATGTAAACTCGGTGATCAAATATAAAAATAAGACTGTTATATAATTTACAGTTTCCAAAATTCAGCCCCCTTTTTAAAAAAAACTCTATTTATACAACATTCAGCAGTCAAAATGCAGTAGGGAAGAAGCTGTTCAGGAATCTGCTGGACCTGCATCGGATGCTTCGAAGTCTCTCCCCAGAGGGCAGCAGGGAGAACAGTTCATGTTGGGGGTGTGAGGGGTCACTGATGATGTTACGGACTCGGGACACACAGCGCTGGGATGAAATGTCTTTAGTGGAGGGAAGAGGAGCCCCGATGATCTTCTCTGCTGTTCTCACTACTCTCCTCAACTTCTTACAGTCACTAGTGAGGTGACTGAAGTGAGGCACTTCAGCCTCCACACCAAACATTGATACAGTAAGCAGTTGTGGAAACAGAAAAAAAAGATATAAAATACTCTCAACCTATCTAACCTGGGCAGAAAGGCTAAGGAGGGAATTTGCTTCGATCGCGAATCAGAATTCCCCATCTAAGAAACACCATTATAGCCTTGTGGCAAATGCAGCGCAGGAAAAAGGATGAAGTGTTATAAGGATGACTGAGACAGCTATCCGTATTTCACTGTCTTTAGACCTCATTTTTAAGCAACGAATAAAAACTTTAGTATTATAAAAAAAAAAAAATCCCTGTCATACTGGCCAAAGGAGAACGCCATACCATTTAAAGAACAACTATGTATAACATTTTATTATCTATTTCCTGGAGCTGCTAGACTTTTAGTATCAATCATCTCACTTCAAAAACTGGTCTAACAATCTGTATTTGTATTAGTTTGAGCAAATAAAATATTACAACAATGGAATTATAATTTTTGCCATTAAAATAAGGAAAGTAGATATATGTTTGAAAGAAAAGAAAAACAGTTGTTTTAAGCTATTTTAAACTGTAAATTATCTTGTTCCATTTGCACGTAATTTTCCCTACCTGCTAAAATTCAGGGAAATACATTTATTTCAACAAATACTGACTTAGTTTCAAAATGTTTTATCTGGTCCTGGATTTTTGTTGTCAAACGAGAATTACTTCAGACTTGATCAATGAATATTCATGTTGTGTTGTTATGAGCAGTTAGGCTTTAAACAAAAGGCTCCAATTTCCACTTGATTAAAATAAAATGATCTCAAACAATAAAAAAGTTTCAAGTTATATGTTAGGAAAAATGCAACTAATTCTGGTAAAATTTTACCTCTTTAAGTACCTAAAATAAGGTAATTCTGGGCATTGTGGAAATGCAATAGGGCATATTTAGATGTATATAAATGGAAAAAACTCTAAGTTTCTATGAAAATATATTTGAGTGAATGTTGGTTTTCTTTATACTGAATGAGGACAGTTTGAAGACCCCGAAGGCAGCTCTAATTTAACTTAAAATTTGAAAAAACCTTATTGTAGTGTGGATAGGCACCAGCACCCCTCGTGACCCCAGCAGGGATAAGCATGATAGAAAATGGATGGATGGATGGATGGATGGATGGATGGATGGATGGGTATTGTAGTGTGATGAAAGCTCGACCCAGGGTCCCCCATAGTAGTTTACACAGTGTTGTTGTTGTTTTTTTAATCACTGATGTTTCTGCATATTTTCCTTTCAAGAAAGGTTTTTGCGTTTTTTTTAACTTTATTAATTTTTGACCAGATGTGAAAAACAAAAAAAACAAAAAAACAATTGTCATTATTTTCCTTATATTTTTTCAGTTGCATAAAAATATGCGGATAAGCTTTTTGCACAGGATACAACACTCCGATGAGGATATCGTTTCACTTTTAAACTAGAGTACCTTCTGTCAACATATTTTAAGTCATTTCAAAGGCAACAATGAAATTCAAAATATACTTGTTTTTAATTCTTATTGATCACTCTGAGCATATTCATATGAAAAACTGAAGCTTAAATTCTTTCATCAGACATAATGTAAAATTACAACATAAGACCTGTAAGCGCTCCTACACTTGTTCCATCTTCCTCTTTAGAGCTAAATATCATAGACAATTCATAATTTTGTCAGCTTAAAAATATACAGTCTCTAAATACTAACCTATAATTTGGCAGTTTGTGTGGTTCTCATAGGCTGCATGTCCTATTCCATGAGGACAAAGGTGCAAACTGGTTTCTATGCATTAAGACCTCGGAGAGCTGTTTAATGAGGTATTTTTCTGCAGACTGAGCCATGGACTACTGAAAGTGTTGTCAGCTGGTGTGTGTGTAATGAAGATGCAGACTCCAACACAGCCAGACAAGAGGGGACAGGCCACACATGAAAGATAAAGTATTAGTATTGTTACCAGGTTCCTGCATGCAGCCAAGAGATATGATGCCACCCAAAAGGCAAAAATCTAAACTTGAGATTGGTGTGTGATGAATCATTCAGACTAAGATACATTTTTTTTTTTACAGCGTTAGCTAAAGGGGGGCAGAGGACATAAGAATATATTTTTTATTTCTGCTCCCTTTTATTTAAGAGTTCGGCATGTTTGTTTTTTATTTTTAGTTGTTTTGTTTAAACACAATGAATGAAATAAATTAAATAAATAAAAATAAAATGAATAAAACTAATATAATAAACATCACAGAGAAATTTCACCATTTATTATTCTGGAAAATTGAACTGTTTCACACAGTTTGTTGCAAGTTTATACAATTAAACTAAAGTGACTAGTACGTTTTTATGATGCGTTGCCTGTCATTGCTGTTTCACCAGTACATCACGCATTTGTTTCCACCTTACACATCAAGGATAATAAACTCATGTTCTTATGATGACATGATAACTTTCTTAGCAATGTATTTATTTCGTTAACTAATGTATGAATAAGATTTATCTGCAGCCTTAGTCACTCTTTTATAGTAAATGATAATCAGACAACAAATTTTATGTTTTGGTAGTCATGAGAAAACCAGAAGAAAAACCTTTTTGCACTATTTATGTACTTCTGTGAACACTAACTTTAACAGCTCTGTAAAAGCTACCAATGCAAAGCATAGCCAATTTTCAAATTATAATAACTCCATGTATTGTTTTCAGCACGATCTTCTGCATCTATGGTATCAAAGAGTAAAAGAGTTAAAAAAAGCTGCTTTGTAAGATATTAATATCCCCCTTGGTAAGGTTTTAGAAAACTGAATATGGCAGTACATGTCTGTAGAAGGACTCCTTCCTTTATGTTGCGGGCATTAAATCAGCTGAAGCTGAGGCTAAAACCATTTAGATTGAGCCCCTTCTATAGGCTCTAACACATCACTCTTATCCCAATACTTTTCCCTTTTAACTTTCTTATCCACTCCTCCCCCCCAAGCTACACAGACACTGTCTCTTCTCTCTGTTTCATCACATCCTCCTCCACCAACCCAATTTTGTCATCAGCAGTTGCTGTTTCTTACCATGCGTATCTGCTGCTAGTTCCCCCCCAGTTCTCTCATCTCGCCTCCTGATACCCCCCAGAGATGCAGGAAAGGAGGTCAGCTCTGTCATAAAACACAGGTTTTACATTTTGTGGCAGCAGCAACAGAGCTGCCAGGTTGTGGGAATTTATGGAGTATTTTTTTGTTACGGACCAAAACCAGAGCAGACAAAATTAATTTTAACAATGTTAGTTCAAAGGAAGCAACAGATACCCTTGTTAATAAGGAGACACAGAAAACATTAATCATAAAGTTCACATGGAGTTTTAGGGTTTGTTAAATGATGACACATTCACAGTTCGGATATTAATTTATAATCTTTCCTGATAAAAATAAAAGCCAGTGTTTGTTTTCTTTCTAATGCTGCTTTCAATGTTTACAGTCCAAACTATTGTAAGCCATGACCATGAATATATAATAAATGTTTAAGTTATAATAGTTTTATTTTAATTATACTTTTACATTTCTTAAATAACTCTACTACAGACTGCTTCAGTGTGTTTAAAAATAGTAATTAGATGCAACAATTTCAATTTTATGCTTTCAGAAAGAGTCAAAATAATTAAAAAATATTAACTCTATATTTCCTGTGAGTGATGAAACACTATTGTGAATTGCACCTTGACTATTCCTGGCCAGTTTTATTACAGTTAATTACATTGTTTTTCATTTTCCTGGCATTTATGTAAATAAAAACAATTTTTAGCAGCTCAATCCTGTTATTTTTATTTTATACATTTTTGTACTGCTTGGACATTTCAGGGGGTTGAAAACTGACACGTTGCAACAAAGTTTATAGATTTAACTTTCTTTTGATCCTCTCAATAAAAACAAATTGCACGGACTATTTCTGTAGTCTGTGTACTGTTAGATTGATTGCATTTCATAAATATTGAGGGGTTTCTTTCATGTGCTTTGTTTCATATGTTGTTTCATATTTCAGAATAAGAACTGTGCTGTGAAATAAGGAGAGATAATTAATTAGGTGCAATGAGTTTGTGACTCATTGATACTAATGGATAACGAGCAGATCTTCAACAGGACAGATGTTTGCTCACAGATGGACAGAAGCATTATAGATTCATTTGGGAACATGGAAAGAGGGAATTGGTGGGAAAAAAGAAAGCAAAGTGATATTTATGAATGGGCACAGGGCAAATGCTCCTACTGCTGTCCAGTTTATAGTGTAAAATAATACTTTATAATCTCTTCGTAAGGTCGTTTTCTATCATTAAGTTATCTCTTTAGTAACCAATGCCTATCTGTATTAATAATATCAGAGATACAGAAAGCTCCTATTCTTATCTTCAGGTAACACAGAGTACATGCCAGGTTAAATAATACTACTTATACTTCAGCGATAGTATCTAGGTGTTACTTTATTGTATGTCTCGTACCATGTCCGTTGGTTGTGCTGTTCTTTTTACATCTCTTTGCAGGTGATGAAGCAGACTGAAAATACTTTATTGTTATCTCCATTTATCTCCTCTTTTTTTCCATCTTTTCTCCTTTTTTTCTATTTTTCTTTTCCTGTTCTACCTACATTGCAGTGTCCATATAATCTGTAAAACTCCCTGCATAATTAAAATAAAGGTATTTATATGCATAAAACAATCAGAACACTGTGACGATAGCCGTTCTGCTCCACTTGTGAAAGTAAAATCTGTTGTGCTCTTTTTGGCATCAAGACAATTATTCTTATTGCCACATTGCTAGACAGGACAATGTAAAAAAAAAATAATTATAATTATATCAGACAGGGAAAGAGTATTCCAGAACCTTACCATGTTGTGAACAATAGGTACATGATAGGTTTTATCTTATTCATATAGTTTAGTTTTACTACTTAATAAAGAGAACAATTATTGGTTAGCATTAAATAAAAAGTATTAGTTTTATAAAAAGTTAATTCTCACCTCTGTCCCTCCCTCTGCAGATGTTACAACTTTAAAATAGAAAACAACTGAACCTTAATTAAATTTTAATTAAATTCAGTTTATTTATATAGCAATTAGTTTATAATATAATAACATATGTCTACAGGAGAGGATTAGGGCCACAAAGAATAAAAAAAATTTAACTAATTTTTACATTTTATTTCAGGTTAAAATGGGGAAAATGTCAGAATTCTGACTTTAATCTCACAATAGTGAGATTGCCACAGTCAGAATACTGAGATTTCCTCAATATTCTGACTTTAATCTCAGAATTCTAATTTTTTTAAGAATTTTGACATTGATCTCAGAATTCTGACTTTAATCTTAGAATTTAATCTATGTGGGCACCATGAAGGAAGAGATGTGGGAGCCCTCAGCCTCACTGACAAAGATGTGAGTTGTTTGGGAGGGCCAGTGACACACTGGTGGAAAATGATGGAATTAGGCGACCTTTTACGTGCCAGAGGGGTCTCTGGTGATGCTATTTCATTAATGGAAGAGCAGAAGGTCATTAAAACAAGAGAGCTAGTTTAGTCTCTAAAACAGACATGGCTATGGCTTGATGCTAACATGGTTGTTAGCTGTCAGAATTCATTCAGAATTCTGAGATTAAAGTCAGAATTCTAAAAAAAAAAATCAGAATTCAGAGACTATTGCAAGAATTTTGAGAAAAAAGTTAGAATTAAGAGATTAAAGTCAGAATTCTGAGATTAAAGTCAGAATACTGACTTTTCCCCGCATATTAAACTGAAATAATATTTAAAATTCATTTAACTTTTTTGTTGTCAGTGGCCCTAATCCTCTTCCGTCATCTATGCGCACAGAGACAATTCAACCAGATCATTCAATCAGATTGATTCAAAGTTTTCTATCTAAGGAAAACCAGTTGATTGCATCAGTTCATTGACTCGACAGGAATCCTTCACACCATTCATGCTTGTAGCAACAGTGGTGTCATTAATTTCAATAAATGACACCTGATAGGAACCAATTACAGAAGGAAAACTTTTCCACTGGCAGAGAGGATTTAGTGACAACAACAAAAAATCTAATTGACTCCAATGACCTGTTTTTTGTGCTGTTGATATATAATTGACAGCCCAACATTGTAGTTAGTGATGGAGACTGAAGGTTTTACAGTGTGAGGGGAGTTCTCAAGGACAAACTCATCTTTATTCTCTAGACATGGAGCCACAAAGTCAGTGTGTTTTATTTGTTCCTGGTTCTTAGAAAGGCCTTTTACCATCCTGGAGGGAGAGCTTGAAAATAATCATCTAAACAAGTAAGGAGACACTTTTTTATGCCTCTCCACACACATCGAACCCAGTGACACATTGCAGAGCTGATGTCCCTCTGATATATGTTCCCTGCAAGACGAGGGGATTGATTTTTTACTTGTTCAGTGGAGGAAGAAGTCGAAACACAGAGATTTGGTACAACGATCTGTGTATCTTTTTTTGTTGTGTGTCTTTGTCCTCATTTGTGACTGAATGTATGTGTTTGGCAGCATTGATGTGTGACAGCTTTTACAGCATCGATTCAACTACTAGAGTTGAGGAAACAAGTTTCCTAGTTAACACTTAAGGTTAGTTTTTGGCACTTAGAAATGTACATGTAGCTCCCCTTTGACTTTCTAATTTCTCTTTAGGATTGAGAGTCATTTGTCCATTTTAAGTTCAACTAATATATGCAAAGATGAGGGACATGCAGCAACATAAAAAGGGTTAAAAGAGTGCAGAGAAAGACCTCCATCACTGGCTCTTTTTAGGGGGTTTCACTTAGATTATGTGTGAAGGAAGGAAGATACAGTAAAGCTTTTCTGTTGCTACATTGCCGCCGGTGCCATGAATGGGTATAATGAAAGATGTCGATCCTGTTTTTTCTTTCTCCATTTCCTCTGTCTTTGCCTGCTTATTAGTTGAGTCTTGAAGTGAGAGCACGAGTCAGCAACATAATGGGGAAAGAAGTGGAAGATGATAAGAGTGCAGATATGATGGAGTTGCAGAGAATGAGGTAATTGGAAACTGAGAAATTTCAGACGTTTTTTACTTCAGCTTTCGCATAGTGCTTTGCATGCACATATGTGCACATGGGAGTGTTTGGCATACGTTTATGCTGATTTAGAACAACACAAGTAGAAGGACAAGAAGATCAAGGACATACTTTGTATGAGAGGTGGTTCCCATCAGCATGACAGCAAGTTAGAGAGCAAGAAAAGAAGATAGAACGAAATATTCTCTCCTTCTTGTGATATATATTATTGCAGAAATTGGGGTATTCTTTTGTTTTTTTCAACATTTTTTTGGTCACATTAAGCTAGAGAGTGACCGTTGATTTATAATTACTGACATAGCTGTTTTTCTTGTGATTCCTACTTCAAATTCTCAAAATTTGTACATTTGAAAATGTAGCTGAGCCTAAACATAAGCAACATGAAAAAATATTATTTCTTAAGCCAGCAATGCAAAACAATAAGTTCCCAGTCTTTCTACATTTAATGTGCTTTTAGCAAACATGGAAAAACTGGCTTAAGCAGATTCATGAATAAAGTCCATGGTTATCTAGAGATCACACACTAGATGATTTGTCAAATCAATCAAAGTTAAGTCACACTTGAACCTTTTTCTAATTTAAAAGGTGAAAAAACTTCATAGGGTGTTCTAGGAATAGAACATAGTGTGTTCTATTGAGATATTCAATTCAATTCAATTCAATTTAGTTTATTTATATAGTGCCAGTTCACAACACACTTCATCTCAAGGCACTTTACAGTTCACCAGGTCATACAGTCCAATTGAACCAAAGTTTTCTATCTAAGGAAAACCAGTTGATTGCATCGACTCATTGACTCAAATGCAATCCCTCACACAAAGCATGCTTGCAGTGATAGAGGAGAGGAAAAACTCCCTTTTAACAGGAAGAAACCTGCAGCATAACCAGGCTCAGTGTGAGCGGCCATCTGCTGAGGCCAACTAGGGTTCAAGGAGACAGAAGCAGAGATACAGAAAGCAGTTGTAAAAGGCGGCCCGGTCCAGGAAACACACAGCCAGGCAGACAAGCTCCGAGCCAACTCCCATGTCAGAGGATGAAGAGAGCACATCCAGCCAGTCACAGTCAGGGAAACAGCACTACACTGGAAACTACACTCAAACATGAATAGAACACTCTATGAAAGCCTTTCCTTTAAAATCCAATATTTGTAGACATAAATGAAAAAAAAAAAAGATTTTACCTTATTGATCTCACATTGGAGAAATGTACCTCTGTATTTAACCCCTCCCCTTGGGCAGCAGTGGGGTGCCATCATGGGGTGCCCGGGGAGCAGCATGGAGTTAAGGGTGTTGCTCAGAGACACAGATTGTTTGGTTATAAGAAAAACGAACTTTTAATAAGAAATTAATTAGAACATTCAACCTATTAGCAGATCAGGGAGATACTTTACCAGGAGTGAAGCAAATAGGTTAAAGAGTCAAGCTTGGACCAGAGTACTATGAGCACTGTGACAGGAAAAAACATCTACTGTAGCAGCCAGCAGGACCTGACCAGCTCACTTTTAAAGAATCCACCTTTAACTATATTGTGTATCAGAAGGTTTTTAAAGAGAGTGTGATAACATCTGTTAAAATAAGCAAAAGAAAATAAACAAACTGACCCAGGAAAATCACAATGAGCAAAAATATTACAGTGTATGCTTCAAAAATTAAGAAATAAAAGTCCCAAGTCAAAGCCTAAATCTTTTTGATACTAAAATGATGTTCAAACATCCCAAATGTCTCTCATCTGGAAGTGAAAAGGGAGGCAAATTTACTTTTATCTGGTGACTCGTCGATGACTGCTGGAAGCATTTCTCTAATGTTATTTCAACCAAAAGATTATATTTTCATGCGCACTTTAGTAATTTTCGTTTGATTAAATTTCAGTTTTTTAACATTTTTAATAATTATAAGATTATCTAAACAGGTCTTTAAATGTATTCCATTAAACTAGCTTGGAACAAATTCTAGCCTTCTTTAGACTGGGATAACCGCATGAATGATGGTGTTGATGACAACTTTGGACAGTAAAGGGGAACCTGCATCTTTTTGGCCAACAGCCATCTTTATGACATATTTTTCATAGAGGTCACTTTGTATCCAGACATGACTTCCTAAACCTTGAAATTATTTTATAGGACATTTTCTACCGTTCTTTACAGGTTGACTCGACCAAGAGCCTGAGTGATTTCAAGATCTTGAACAATGGCCGTTTTCCATGAACAGCCTCTTCTGTCTTCTGCTGATGTGGCGTGAAAGTTGGCTACAGCATCCTTATCCTGATCAAAAACCATCTTGCACCTCTTTATCTTTTTTGCTCAAGGTGTTTTTGGAGTGACTGGATAATCTTCATGGATACATCTAAGTCAGAGACAATGTTGATGGCTCTACAGTTTGCAGAGGACCATAATTATTTAACAGACATTTGGCTCAATCTGAATAGAGGTTAAAAACAAATGTGATCCCACTGTATTAAACATTTAAGGAAGTGAATCCCCCTTAAGAAATTGCTTCTATGCATTAAAAGCAGGTGAAATTAGTCAGATTGCTTTCTATATGTTCTTTAGTGTTATCATTGAAAATATATCAAAACATGTTCAAGAATTTAAAGCTTGTTTTAGCTATTTATTTGTTTGGCAGATGTAACTATGACCAGAAAGCACTTAGTAGTCCTATCATCACATTTTGCCTAAGGTGGTTCAACAGTTTTGTTCAATTCAGTTTATTTATTTAGCTCTTTCTCTTAGGCACCTAGGCTCTTTCCAGAGATTATGTAATTAATTAATTTAGACAGAATTGGTAAACTTTTTTCTATTTGAGGAAACAGCTGATTGCGTTAACTCATTGACTTTACAGGATTGGCTTTGCCTCAATAAGTGACAATAGACATTTATTGTACTTCGGATAGTGTCCTTGACTCTACAGGAATCCATCACACAGAGCATGTGTGCAGTGACAGTGGAGAGGAAAAACTTCCATTTAACAGCGCGAAAACTTCAGAAGAAACAGGCTTAGTGTGAGATGCATTCTGCAAAGTTTGACAGAAGCAGACATTCAACTGGAAAATAAAGGAGCACTGTTTCATAAATACTTTCTATGTTAGAAAAATTAACAGTAAATTATCTCCAGAGGTGGCTCTGTCTAGGAAAGAAACAAGGTCTTGTGGAGGATCTTCGTGGATCTTTGAAAAGACCCACCCTCTCCATTTAAAAAAAAAAAAGCACATTCACAACCCTGTACCAACTACCTGTTTAAAAGCTGCTGTTTGCATCGCTCATATAAGCTTACTTTTCAAAAATAGATTTGCAATTTCTCCACTATGTCACACTCTCCACCAGTAAGTGAAAATGGGGACGAGCACGTAGGACGGCCTTACGTAAACATATCACCAGAATGATTGACAACGAGGAAGACCACTTATTTTGATGATCCACTGGGAGAAAGAACATCTTACACTATAGCTTTAGGCAGTTGAGTTCTGAGCAGCTTTTCATGTCAGAAAGGATGAAAGAGAGCACATTTAGTCAGTGATGGTAGAAGCTGAGGCCATAGATATTTCTGGGAGAGAAACAGGGCTAAACACTGAAAAACAGGCTTGACTCTATAATCTTTTATTGAAGTTTCTAAAAGGCTGCGGTTACACTCAGGTGATCCGATGTCCAGAGAGAATCTAGAGGGAAGTCCAAGGCAGATTCAGGGCACAGGTCCAGGTCCAGTAACTGGCAGGCTTACAGATCAGATTGGACTCTGGCTGGCTCAGATAATTGGAAGGCAGAACAAGTCAGGCAAACAGGCAGGCAATCAGATAAGGCAGGGGTCAGCCAGACTTGGGTATCAAGAGAAAGAGGTGGTCAGGCAGGCAGGAAGTCAGGAACAGAACGCTGGAATAAATCTTGCCAGTGGCTTGAAATAATCTGACACTGACGGCTGGTCTCAAGACTGGTTATATACTGATAGGTGCATGTGGATCAGATGAGTGGTAACGAGAGCGGGGCAGAGCTGAGAAGCAGCCCAGTTGATGTACTGTATAAAGTTAGGGATTTAACAAGCTAGTAATATAGAATAAGAAAATACAAGTAGAAGGATGAGAATTGGTCCCTATGTCATCTAGCAGTCTAAGCCTATAGAAGCATAACTATAAGCCTTATCAGATAGAAAGTTTTAAGAGGAGATTTGGTGTATAACCTAGCATATGCCAGATGGATACTGTGTAGAATTCAAATTGAACTACACATATCCATCTGGGAAGCCTGTATTCCAAAAAGGTATGGACATTCAGTACTATTCTTCAAGCTGATTTATAAACCAAGTGGCACATGCCTCCTGTGTCGAGCTTTTAGCCAATCAAAGCAGCATTAGCAACTGTACCTTATCACATTCTTGATTTGTTTCACAACTAGAGCGGTTATCTAATAAATCAAACTCTTACCAAATCCGGTCAGGAGGAACGCACAAAGATCTTTCCCATCCACAATGGCCACAATGAGGTCCTTTTGCTGTTTTTTTTTTTCCAGCTAAAGCCCATCCTTGCTTCAGCCTTCCCCCTCTGGTTTAGACACTGACATCATACACTTCACTGCGTTTCTGTGGTCCAAAACATTTCTGTATCAAAGTTAATGCATCTGTTGGCCTCTGGCAAGATGTATTTTCAGGAGTTTGTGAATTTTAAAATCTCACAATAAAGTTAATCTTGCCTGCATGATAAAAGGATGTGTGCCTAACACATTAAACTGATAGTTGGTTCTTCTTAAGAGGAGCTTTACACCGAAAGATCTGCCTTCTGTTCCACTTTTAGTAGTATTGGTACCAGCTAGTAAACCTGCAAATTAGGAGCAAAGTGCTCTGTTAGGAACACGAGGAAAAATCAGATATCTAATATAAGATGGAGCTTGGCTTTTTAGGGCTTTTTAAAAAATTGTCCAGAAGGAGTAATTTTAAATTCTATTCCAGATTTAACAGGATGCCACTGAAGAGTTGTTGAAATAGGATATCTCTTTTAAATTTTCATAAGAATGGAGCATTTTGGATCAGCTGGAGGTTTTTTACTGTATTTTATAAGCTTTCTTATAGTAAAAAATTGCAATAATGCAACCTTGAAATGACAAATGCATGGACTAGTTTCACAGCATCAGCCCCGGATAAGATAAAGGGTTCAACCTCCAGAGCCAATGTAGCAAACACTTTGTTGTGGAGTGGTGAACAAGAGACCAATTTGAAAACAACCTTTGAGTGAAAACATTGACTAAAATGCACAAGAAGAACGCCAATAAAATCTACAAGCACTAAAGGAAATCACTTCCATACTCGGTTGGAAGTAAAAGTTCAGAGCATGTAACAATGGGGGCTAATGGCCAGTGAGGTTAGAAGGATTTTCTTTGGTTGTATTGTTAAGGCAGGGGAGCTGCTGCTGAATACTGTTCAGTCCATTGGCAGGTGGTCTCTTGAAGGATAGTTATGATTAAAGGTCAAAAAACCTCCCTGCGATACATAAGTCACACAAAATAACTCACCTCATTGTAAATCATAAATATTTGCAACTAAGTGAAAAAAATCAATCTCTTTAGTTTAAATGATTGTATCTGAGATCTCTAAAATGGAGATAGATAGATCTGCAGCAGCAAATCTAAGGTGACAAGTGTTAAGCTTTTAACATGTAAATTTTGAACAACTAAAGATTTCGACTGAGAGGGTTGAACAGCATGTCACTAAGTCTTCCACTAAAGATATGCCAGCACACACACAGAGGCACACCACAGGCAATGTTGGCTAATTACCAATTTGCAAAATCTCGAGGGAAAATTGAAAGAGAGGTTCCCTGTACAATGTGGTTCCTGTAGCATATTTGGGCCTGCAGTTTTTCTTCCTCCTTACTGCTGCATCAGATAAGTCACATAATCAGAAAAAAACTAGGGCATAAGTGATGAGAGGGACAAACTGTCAGCCTGTGCAAGGGAGGGTTGTAATACCAGTGAAGGAGTTATGGCAGAGAGAAAACAAGCTGTAGAAGAATATGGAGAAAATACAGTGCTTTGCACTGTTATGCTTCTCCCTTGAACATTTTGTTGTACTAAAATCACAAAGTCCCATATTTTTCAAATAAGAATCTAAAAAACAGATGTATGAATATGTTTATAGCTCGATACTGTGTGTGTGTGTGCTCCTCAGAGGTTTGCCTGTAAAATAGACGTAATGCTGTGAGTTAAATTCCATCTTTCTGTCATTGTGCCCCAGAGCAAGTCCTATAACTCAATTGTCCTAAGGATGTACACATCTGTATGCATTTGTTTAAGGGTGCAATTAAGAAAGAGTGGTTTTAGAGTAGTGTGTGGAGTTGGTGGTACCATTTGATTAGACTATCCTACAAAATATTTGATCTAAAACCATTCCATATCATTTGCATATCTAGGTACCTATTCTATTTTAACATTTCTCACAACTTACCTGTCAAAGATGGAAAAAAAAAAGACCCTCCTAAAGCATGATACCACCACCAGTAAGTAGAGTAGAGGCTAAGCCAACACTAGAAAGCCTCTTGTCCACTGAAATAAGCAGAAAAACATGAGTTTTTTCAAATACAGGTTGATTCACTAACACTCTGCATTTGGTTCCCTTCCGACTGGTTAAAAAAAAATGTAAACAATGCAGAGCAACATGGAAGGATGCCAGGGCATAGAAAATATGCTTTCATTTTTGGCTCTTTGGTACACAAGAATCCATCCTACCTGTGCAGCTTCATGTTAATAAAATATTATCAGAGTTCTTTGGCTAGTTAGATCAGACGCAACAAGTGCAATGTTGCACTCAATGGTATCACGTAAATTAGTGGGTCAACCCTTTCTTTCCTTTCTTAATGTCACTAACGTCATTCCAAAAAACAAATGGAATGACTATGACCTGGATGACTGGGAATCTTCACCAATCACCAACGTCTGCTGATCTTGGTCATAGTTTTACAACCAAACTGTTTTAATTAAGATTTAGTCAGATTTTAGTGAGCAAAAATCTTGCGTTGACTAAAAAAATATTGTGATCAACAAAATTAACACTCTTTCCCACCAAAGGTAAGATATGCACCTTGCAAAATTGGGGATTTATACACATGATAGATAGATAGATAGATAGATAGATAGATAGATAGATAGATAGATAGATAGATAGATAGATAGATAGATAGATAGATAGATAGATAGATAGATAGATAGATAGATAGATAGATAGATAGATAGATAGATAGATAGATAGATAGATAGATAGATAGATAGATAGATAGATAGATAGATAACCCACATGCAGAACAATCAGAAGCAGAAGAAAAGTTCAAAGATTTATTTACAATAAATGTACAAAGTTTGATGAGATCCAAGAGGGGACTTGACTGGTCACGAGGGGGTTCAATAAATGTACACAGTTTGATCAGATCCAAGAGGGGACTTGACTGGTCACGAGTGGGTTCACTGCTGAGGAGGACAGAGAGATTAGTGGAGGTCCAGGTGTTTTGCAGGTTGAGAGTGTTCAGGTCAGCACCTGTTCAGGAGTGGAGCAGAGCTGCAGAGGGGGGGAACCTCGAGGGTCCTGAGGCTGTCGGCAGACTGAGGGCAGCTTACAGAGTGCAGATCACAGATTGATTTTCCTTCCAGTAATCTTCTGAGAGCGGGCAGGCGGATACTTGACAGAGACAGCTCTCCAGAGTTCTACTGAGAATGAGCAGACAGATCACCGGCAGAGAAACTCTCCAGAGTTTCAGGTATTCAGGCAGGATCAACCATTACTGGCAAACACTCTGGCACTGGAGTGAAGCCCTCCGCCTCCTTAAGTACGGATCTCCTGATGAGCAGATAAGAGACAGGTGGTGCGGTCGGCTCATGCTCCAGGAGATCTCGTACGCCCTCTGGTGGAGAAACTGGACAAACCTCCAGATCCCAACATTTTATATTCTATTCTTCTCTATTCTTTGCACTATAGAATTTGGCATCACTGTCAGTATTGTCTATGTTATAAAACAAAATGAATTACACTGGAGTGGTATGTACCGTATGAAGAGCTGCCAGCTTGAAGTTAATACCACTACACTTCTTTATGCTTTGGTCATTAAGCCTTTCAGGTATACTGAAGTTGTTCTCTCCTTTCAGTTTGCATGAAAGCCTTTAAACAATTTTTTTTATAGTTTCACAAAACTGTTAAGGGCCAGATAAGGGTGATATAATAAGAGGCTAGCAATATTCATTGAGTGTTTTTGCCCATTAGCACTGAACAGTTGTGGTGCAGTAAGACGCAACTGCTTGAAGCAGTTTTGAATAATGCTGATATAGCACTGAAAGAGAGAAAATAAACACATTTGATTAAACTGACATGAGAAACTGTGAAATGTGTTCACTGAGCTCAGGGAATTCAATATGAGACTTTAGAATTCAATATGCTTTCATCAATAAAAAAACCCCCACACATTATACATAAGCAGCTATTTGATCAACCAAACCAGAAAAAATTAACAATATGCTCAAAGTTAAATGGAAACTGTAACTATTCTAAATAAAAAAATCTCCTTACATAGATTTAGGGAGTTGGACGGTCTAATCTAAGAAAAGAAACAAAGAAATGTGTGTTTGAATTGGAGCTTTGGAATAAATTTAAGCTATAAATATTGCATATAGCCCTTCCCTCCCAAAAATAGCATTTGTAAAACAAAACCAAAAAAAGATGTTCAGTACTTGCAATGTGTGTCAAGGTTTGGTTGTGGTTAGTGGACCCAAATGCAGAGGCTGAGAGGCAGGGGTGAGTTCTTGCAATTTTTTAATGAATAAACACAGGTAACAGAGGCAGAAATTCAAAAATCCAAATTAAAAATGTAAAACAAACCAGAACCATTGAGACATCAAGGGGAAACAATCACGAGGAGCCAGGGTGAGACGAGGTGAGATAAGGTAAGATGAAGAAAGACGAAGTTAGACAAGGAACCAGCAATGAGGAACTGCACAAGGAGAGTATTTATGGTAGACTGAACAAAGAGAGGACTAACGAGCAGAGGTTCCTGCCTTAGAGGCCCTAGCCCCTGCTACCGCAGATCTGCAGCCCTCTGTTGCTTAAACACTTTTTAAGTTATGCCACTGTCTGTCTTGCCGGAATACTGGGTCCCTCTGTTCTGAGTAATAACAAAAGACAAGTGGTTTAAGTGGAGTCCTCCTAATACATTGCAAATATGAAACAAAAACATGGGTAATGTTTTTATAGAGATCTATGGATCATTAATTTCATTCAACCTAAAATTGTATTAATAATTAAAAAGAACAAAGCCAGTTCTAAATAAAATATTTATCATGAATCCCCTTTTAACTAAGTAACATGAAAAAATTAAGACCTTAAATAAAAGAGAGTGATAACTCTGACTTTAAGATTTTTATAAGCTCATTATGGATTTCTTCAGCCCTGAGACAGACTGGCAACCTGTCCAGGGTGTTCTCTGCCTCTTGCCCATAGACTGTCAATGATAGGCAACGGTTGCACCGCAACCATGATGGAATAAGAGGGAGAAGATGGATGGTCTCCTTTTGAATAATAAATGTCTATTAGCCCTGGCCTCAACAATCCCATGCCCCTTTAGCCATATCATTTTATCCAGGGCCGCCGCTCTGACCAAACACCATGCACTTACCCTAAGGCACCAGGAAAATTGGGCTTGTGAAAATGTATAATTATAGTTAATCATACAAAATTACATTAAAAAAAATGTTAAGCACATGTGCAATGCAAAAGATTGCAGAAGAAAAAGCTAGAGCTCTCTCCAGTCTCTGGAATTGTGCCCTCCTCCATGATCCCAGTTTTTAATTAAGTAGTAAAAGACAAAAGCATCAAGGAATATGAAAAAATGTTAATGTAACATTCCTAAAATAACAAAGAAAAGTCCCTTTTAAATAAATAAACAAGAAGGCTGAAAACATGAATGAAGAGAAAAACCTGACACCTGAATAATGTGACGTATTCACTTTACCTAACAGTGAGGCTATATGGTGAATGAATGTTTTCATTAATTTAAAACAAGAAATCCCAGACCTGAGGGCAGAATGCATTAAGGCTGCATATCAATTTATATAAAAGTTATCTCTCATTTTAATGAAAGAACAGTGCATCATCACAGGCTCTGTGAAGAAGCCGTAAAGCTGGGTAATTATGTCCAAGCAAAATATTCAAGACAGTTCTGCTTCAAAGCTTACTCAATGTAATGAAAGTGTGCACACCTCGGTGAAATTTTAATAAGAGAGAGAACAGACTGTACAATGAGTTACACTTTGTATGATAATGAGGCACAACAATAAACATTAATTATTGGAGATTGCTTCAGTAAAAACCCTTCAATTTGAAGCTCACCATTGCTGATGCAACATATTTTCACTTCATATCATGTTTTTAAATTCTCCAGAGGAAGTGAAAGATATTCAATATAAAGTTTTTGAAATATACATTGATTCCTTTTTTTCAACCATCTTCCACCAACTTTTCATGCAGGTAACAGGGGGCTGATATAATGCAAATTGCAGGGTACACCCCAGACAGATCATTAGTTAAAGGGCAAAAGAGCCATGTAAACACACCCACACCTAAGGGTGGTTTAGTATGACCAATAAACAACCATTAAACTGTAGGAGGAAGCCAATGTACCCAGAAAGAACCCACACATAAAACTTTAAAACATTCAAAAAGCCATAGGTTAGGGATCAGACTTAAGACCTTCTTGCTGCAAGGCAGTGGTTTTGCAAACTGCACCACCATGAACCTCTTTTTTTGAAATTTATTTCCAAAAAACATTAACCGGGTATTTGCAGCATACACAATATAGAAAAAACAGAACAAAAAAGAATCTTTTTTATTTCATTGGTTTTCAAATCAGACTTAACATTTCCTGCTATTTGGTCATAAGGAAAATCATCCAAAGCATTTCTTTTTATTACATGCATCAATAATGAGAGTCCTTTTTTTTATTTACATATATAATTTACAGCTTACTTAAAAGTCCTTGAACAATTTCTCCTTTTAATCTTTCCTACTTGATTCAAATGTTTTGGCAATTCTTATGAAAGCTTCTCACCATTGACGTTGCTGTAAATATTCACTTCCTGCACTTTTCAAATTTTATCTTTCTTTTTTTACCAAACACCAGAATAGCTTTAAATATGAGGTAAAGATTTTTTTTAAAGACAAAAGTTTCCCTGTAATAAAATGAAATGAAACTGTAAAATCTTTTTACAATAAGTTTAAGGTGTAAAATGTTATTATATAGCTAAACACAAGGATGTATTTTACATCTTAGGTACATTTTAGGTACAATTTGTACCTAATTTGTACCTCATGTTTTAGTATAACATTAACATCCTTTTAAAGGGGTATATAAATCATTAAAGGTATTTCTTTGGTGAGCCCAATAATGGCTAGAGATATTAATGAAATGTACAGAGTGACCATAGAATAAAAGCCACAAATCATAAAAAGCAGAGATATAATTGATGCCTCATGGTTGATTTTTGTACCAATTCCTCTGCAAACATCAATTGCTGCTGATGCAAATAAATAAAAATAAATGAGAGGTTAGTTCAGGGTATATTTAAACATAGAGAATCGATCTGCAAATATTTGCGGAATCCATGACCTGCAAAGACACATTTAAAGAGAAAAGTTCATAAATGTGGATCAGGTTTCTGCCTAAGTACAAACTTTTTCTTGAAATAATCTAAAAGCAACGAATGGCCTACAGTTTATAGATCTGATCAAATGTTTCACTAAATCAATTACAGAAAAAAAACAAAAAAAAAAACATCATTGCTCACACTCACAAGCAAGATCAATATCTAATCTGAAACAACCGTCACCTTCACAGGATCTGCGGAGCAAAGCGAAACACAGCGTGACCTTCATCCACAAACCCTGAGCCCTATTGTCTCTGATCAATGCACCTCCTTTTAAAGGGAGGAATAAATGGGCAAAAAAGCAATCTACTAGTGCTGTGTTATTGTTATCGAGTACAGGTGGAATTTATGGCAAAATATATGAAAATATATGATGGAGCTTAAATGTCACTAAAACCGGAACTTAGCAAAGAGATGACAAAGTGCAGGAGAGGTAAACAGAAGTTTGCAAAGCTAAAATACATTTCATAAAGTGTGGGCAGAGGGAAGAAAAGCATCTGAGCTGAATTAGTAAACAATTCATAGAACTGCATAATTTTATTTTTTCATTAATAAATTATATGATATTTCTATTCTAATTTCTGGCACATATGAAATTATTTGCTGGTACAGTTTTTCTAAATTTGACCAGATTTGTTCCTCCCATGTTCCTCTAATTTCGCAGTCAGCACTATCACCTTACAGGTCTTTTCATATCTTAGTTTTGTAAAATATGCAGGAAAAGATTTTGGGGTAAATTCAAAAGTGTAAAAACTGTCATTAGGAAAGACTCTGAGGATTATGATTGTTTATCTAATCTGCTCCTTTGGTGGACTGAGCCTCGTGTCTTTAACTTTGTGAATACTCATTAAGTATTTAACCCTGCATAACCCTGAGCGATGTTTGAGCACGATATTTATTAACTAAAGTCTTTCTTGTGGCAATTCTTCCACAAAGTTCATATTTGTGGTGGGGTTTATAAATTAGATTTTCTCTGAACCAGATCCTTTTCAGTGGACCAAAGCCTTTGTTTTCCTTCACATGCATGACAACATATTCTTTTCTCTTTTTAATCAAAACTTCATCTCTTTGCCTAATGTGGTAAATGCATTTCAGACCCACCCACCTTCCTTAATCAGCTCTTGCTTTGCAAAGAAAGTTTTATTTTCAGGCAGTGATTAAGTTCCTAACCTCCAAAGGTAACAGACTGCTTGAGCAAGGTTAAACGACTCATTTATCTTTTATATTTATAAGGTTTCAAATTTGCATCAATTGACCTTTTTAAGAGCAAGACCAGCAACAGCCTTTAAATTCATGGAACCTATTAAGGTTTGTGACATTTGGAATAAGATCTGTACTTTAACTTCTGGGACTAATTCTCCATGTGTTGTAATTTATGTCCGTTGCCTAGGAAAGGTAAAGTATGTGTACGTTTTGATATACCTTTTCTGCGTGTAGTACACTTCTTTTTTTGTTTTTGGTGGAGTTAAGGGCAGCCTTTAATGATGTATGGAAGTTAGTCAGACATCTGGTTGAGGAGGAGATGCTGCATGACCTTATTCAACGTGAACCCCTCTGTACGGTTCTGTAGTGTTGTAAATTTTGTCTGCTTTTCCTGTTAATCGACTATCAAGACTCTCTGCAGGTTTCCTCAAGCGACCGTTATTTATACCATGTTATTCATGCTGAAAGCAACAGCAGGACTCCCATTTAAAGGGTGGAATCAAAAATATAGCAAATAAAGAACAGTGAGTCAAGATCATATGCAGAAGAAAAAACACAAAAAAACAACTTAAAAAAAAAACAAAAAACAGTTTGTAGTGTTTTAATACTTACAAGTTGGCTCGATCTGAATACCTCAAATTGGTAAAGAAATTTAAGCCACAGCAGAAGTGCTACTCGAGACTATGCTTCCTAGCACTGATTAATTTAATGTAGGGACCTCTTGATGTTTCCCAACCACAGCTAAGGATATGCATAGTCCATTCCCATAGTCCATTGAGTTATAGGACTTACAGCCACATATCTGCAGATGCTGCTCCCCCAGCACAGCAAAAGAACACCAGCAAAAAAGCAAAAAAGAACACCAGCCAGGATTTCCTGATAAATCTGAAGAATTGTTGATCCCACAAAAGGTGAGCAAGGAACAGGATTTAGGAGTTGCAATATGAGGTTTTCAGATGTAGCCATTTATTATGGTGTGCTTTTGAAGGTTGAGGACAGAGGTAGCAGCATTAAATGAAGAAAGATTTCTTAGGCCTTTGGAAAGATTATAGTTGAGTGTGTTCATGTGCCTCAATAAGAATATAATAAATTCTAATAATTTATTAATGGAAAATTGTTCGCAACTAACATTTAAAATGTTTTTTCCCTGTTTTAGCAGGTTGGACCTGAAAACTGAATGGAGCAGGCTAAAAAAATAAAAAAAAGTTTGAGCTATCATTGGACCTGCAGCAGGCTTACAGCTTTTGCTCCTGGAAATTGTGCAAGTTTAATTTTATTGGGAGGTGTGTAAAAAAAAAAAAATAAAATAAAGGAAACCTGACTAATGTTTTCCTCTACTTAAAAACTCGTTTGGAAAGGATTTTGTTGCAGCCGTATTTTTCCCAGAGATTATAAGATGAGAAATCCTTCCTTGTTTTTTCAAAATACAGAACTGAATATTTATCAGGAAGCCTTGCTGTTTTTATTTCACTGGGTACATTTATAAAGCTTAATCTATGCTTTACTTACAAAAGAAGATAGTCATCTACTCAGGATGATTATAAAGAAACATGATACTAATTAAAATTGATCATATCACTAATAATATTTGGATAAAAATCTTTCATTTTAATTCCTTTTCCCCCAACTGTTTATTATTAATTATTAATTTAATTCCAAAATGCCTTTTCAGTCCACATTTCTGCAGTGAACTGAAAAAACCAACAAACTGAAAACCTCTTAATAAGCCATTAAAAGCGTTTTCTGCCTACTTAAAGAAGAGCATAAGGTTTAGGATGTGATTCACATTTTTATAGTGTTATTCATGACCCAGTATTTGTGTTTCATGAATAAAATCCTGATTTTATTTCATGTAATTGTAGTGAGGAGGGTATCTGGGATTTATAGCCTAGACTAAAAAAAGCATGTCTTCTACACTCTTTTCTGGCATAATGACAATGTTGAACATCAGCGTGTTTTCAGATATTTATTTTTTACTCACATTTGAAAACAATCTGTTTCCAAAATAAGCACACGGGGCTCATACTTACTGATTATTCAGTTCAGTTCACAGTAATAGCAAAACTCACGTGTTTGTAAAGGATGGAAAAAATCACAAATTTAATCATGAAACAGAGTAAACAAAGTTTATTTTTCAGCAAATCTGAGTTAATTTATAAGAATTGCTTCACTCACCTTACTGCTGCCTGAGTTGTTCAGTTACAATTGATTTGATAATTTTATTTACAAAGCAAATCTCCGGGTTTGTAGCGGCTCAGCTGAAAACTTTCGACTGTGATGAACTCAGCAGCTGCAATGGATATATGATGCTCAGGAATGCAATTTCTCTCTAATTGGATGAAGGCCCTCATGGAATATTTGTGTTGCAGAATGATTGAATTGTGTGGGGATGATTGGCTTGATTCAATTTATGCACAGGATTGCCCCAACAGCTCTGTGTGCAGCAGCTTATGCCAGTGGTTTATGAGCAACTAAGTGACTGATCAAAAGAAGTAAATTCACTGCTGCCCAGTGTCTCCAAAAATCCATGCATGTTGGAAGCGTTTGGGGAAGAGAGCTTGGCTTTAATGCTGTGCCTGTGTAATAATGCATGTGTGTGTGTGTTTTCTCTTGGCTTTTATCTCTCCTCTCATTGCTGCATGGATTTGCATCTCATTGACAAAGTTTATCAGCTGAAAAAAATACTTTCCTTCCTAAGTTGTGTTAATAAAGATTTCCTAACTATAACGGCCCATTACAACCAAAAGCAAAGCATCAATGTACCAAATGATTCTATGTGGACATTAACTCTGAGTGAAATCTGTCGTTTTGCTGCTGTATTGCTTATTGACTGCATTGTTTTCTGATTATTCTGGACAAAGTAGCTGCGAGAGTGAAACAAATGACACTGAAAGGTGTTCTATAGATCCAAGGCGGCCCATCTGCCTGTGCAGGGTACTGTTACCATAGTTTGACAGATCAGTGGTTCCCGTCGCTCTGCCAGATTGATGAGAGGCATTAACCTTGCAAGGCATGGACAAATGGCATACACACACCTACATACACATCCATGCAGAACAGGTATGTGCATACTGAAGTACAGCACCATGATGAACGATGAGTCCATCTTTTTCAGTTTTTAGTATAGAGTGATGTGGTTAAAGTACTTACCCTTTACAGAGTTTCTCTACCAAACCCAGGCAGGATTACTCCTTGAACTGAATTCACTTAAATAGAACTTGTCTAACAGCATGAAGTAGGGTAAATAACCTAAATAAATAAAACCAGTGTTTATAAAAACCAGTTTGGGCTTCAAACTTCACTGAAAAAATACAAAACAGTGCAGAACCATCCCAAAGACCACGTCAGCAGCTCCAGTAGGAGATCAGAATAGAAGGAGAGTGGACAGGTATGGGTTCTATGAGTGCCTTTCAGGATGAAAACCACTGCTGATCAAAGATGCATCTCACATTTTATCCCCCAAAAAAGTTTAAATGATCCCCAATACGTTTTAGAAAATATTCCATGAACTAAAACATAAAAGACAAAACCTGCCAAAGGTGTTTATCAAGGTTCATATGGTGTAAAACAAATTAATTTAGAAAGTTCACCATTCAGCCAGCTAAGCAGGGTGGTTTCAGTGTAACATTCTTAGGTTGCTTTATTACTTTGGTAACTGGGAGGTTTGTTGATGCATAAAATTCATGGATTCTGCTCTCGCACAAGAAAACCTGATCATGTCTGATAAACAATTTGTGACATAGAGGTTATGCACATTTGGGTTTTGCAGCAGTGTGATCTGAAGCACGCAGCAACTCCATATATGTGGGCATTAAGTCCAAGATTCTATCTAACTTTGCTCTTTCATTACTTAGCAGCAGGCTGTATTGCTTTCTTTCTTGTTTGGACAGAGTAACTGCAACGATAACTCAAAAATAAACTTCAAACAAATAAAAAGATTTCGGATTGGGCTTCTCAATCTCTGGCGCTATATATGATTGAGATCATATTTCAAAACATTAAACCATCCAAATATGGAGGAAACCGCTAGAAATAAAAAGCATTAGAAGTAAAAACCTGAGCATCTTCCACAGCATGATGCCTCACTCACTGGTATGTTTTTATCTATAAAACTATTATCAGTGCTCATTCATCATATTAACAAGTCTTTTAACAAGAAAGCAAGGAAGTTAAAACCTCTGATCTATGGATGTTCTACAATTTCCTGTCCCCACCGTACAAACTGAAATGGGCTGGAAAGGTTTTAGCTTTTCAACACCAGCTTCCTGGAACAAGTTACAGTCTGAACTTCACATTTAAGCTCTTGGGATGCTGAATGAATTTAAAATCCTTTCTAAATCCTTGCAAACTAATATGTCTGTTCGAAATGGTTTAGGTGAGAATTTCTTCAGAGTTATAATGTTTCTAAACTGTTCCATATGTTTTTTGTTTTCTCTGTTTTTCTGTTTTATGTGCTTTTGATGTTATAACTTATATGCTACTGTCCTCTTGGCCAGGTCTCTCTTGCAAAAGAGATTTTAGATCTCAGTGGGATTAACCTGATTAAATTAAGGCTAAATAAATAAATAAAGTGCTTCATAGAGCCATAATCCATATTATTTGTCTAAAAATATACTTTTTTTTAATCTTGTTAGTGTCTTGCATCATTGTGAGGGAACTATAAGTCACTTTTCTACACAGCTATGCATCATTAAGACGGTTTATCTTTATGAATGATGTAACAAGCTGATGCACCATGTTGCAACCTTGAATGATTCCATGAATGACTCAGAGTTGCTGATAGGAGAACTCTTAAGGTGTTAAAAACTAAGTCCAGTGTTTTGCTCATACCTGGACTCTCATAGCAGCCACACCCTGTCTGATTATCAAATCCTGAAAAATATACTCTTCACTTTTTTTCTGCAGCGAGTTTCTGGGGTTCATCCAGAAAAGATTATAATCCTGTAGCACAAAGAGAAAACTTTGCAAATCTTCTGCAAGATGTAGAGCTATCACTGCAAATCTGAATGAGCCTTCAATTCAACGAAAAACTAAATAAATATCTATAGTTTTTTTGTTTTGTTTTTTGCTTTGCCATTACCTTGAATTGGATTCAAGTTGCGCTTTGGATTTTCTGTTATGTAATTGTTTTTGTATTCTCTTTATTGACCTGTTTCATGACTTTCTTTAGAGTATAGTGCCAAACAAGCTATCAGACAAATGGATTACATAAAAATATGTTTGCGTGATGAGTTAAAGGTTCAGTCAAGGACTTAAAGACAGTTCAGTCCTGCGTCTGTAAATACAGCAAAATTTATCACACATAACTTTCTGTGTTTAACAAAACAGCCACGTCTCTGTGTGCCTGAGAACAAGGAGGAATTTAGCTATTAAATGGCACTGGAAAAAGTTCAAAATGTTCCCTTCCGAAACATTTTGCAAAAACCACACTTACAGAGAAGCCTCACTTTTTAATTTTGCCCTGTGAAATTTTTTCTACATTTGAGACTTTGGATGTTACAGCTTTCTCATGGTTCAATTGTTGAGAGGGATTCTTGTTTTCTGGTTCAGGTAAGTGGCAGTCTATACTAACTTTGTTCAAAGTTGGAACATTTTCAAATGTACTCCAACTACAGTAGTCATAGGCAGCTTTGTTTGGCCATTATTGAGCAAACACGTCACTATTACAGCTTTAAAAGCTATGTGGACATTCAACAGCCTATGATTTTCGATGATAATAAATTAATTCTAACATTTTTTTTATCTAACTAATTTGATAATTTCGTTACAGGTTTTTAGATAAGAATCTATTCAAGCTCTGCTCAGCAGAGTTTTGAAAGTAAATGGACATCTCAGTTTTTAACTTCAGTCCAATTTCGCAATGTTATGCTATGTTTTCTTAGATATTAAGAACGATTTATTGAAAGCTATTGGAAAATTCAAAGGGACCTCAGTACTGGAAAACCTAAACCACAATAATAAAGATTATAGTATGCGCTGAACCACAATATCAGTGAGGTGAGCAATAAGGCATTTTTCTTGGGATGCATAACTGTATTTGAATGAGACACGTTTTGAAAGAGACTTTTAAACATTTTACATCTTTATCTATTCTAGATCACTGTGTACTATAAGGAGTTCACTGTAAAAAAGATAACACATAAGTAAAAATTTCTTAAATCAAGTGTATTTACTCTTAATTTGAGCAGGTAAATGAGATGGTTTGCCAATGGAATGAGGATTTTTACTCCCAACATAAGATAATTAGATAACATGCACTTGAAATAAGACAATGCAATTGTTTTTTCTTATTTTAAGTGTACATTGTCTTGTTCCATTGGCAAAATGTCTCTTTTACCTCCTCAATCCAAGAGTAAATGCATTTATTTGAAGAAAAAATTACTTATCTAGATTTAGATTTTTTTCAGTGTTTTAAATGAAAGTTTCTAGAAATTATTATAATAAAACATCTGCCGACTGTACCACACATTATACTAGAGGCTGTAAGCTTTAAAGCATATATCATTTTCAAACAGTATTTTGTGTAAAGTAATAGTTTTGATAAAAGCAGGTAATGATAAAGAGAGACTTCTGTTTTCTATCAATAGCCTGGGTACTGAAAAGGTCATGAGATCACATTGAGTTGCTCTACCTCCATTTTCTTCTCAGGCATTTATTCACTCCTCATCAGTCCATCAGGGTGATAAGTCTCCTTTCCTCTACGGCGGAGTAGACTAACAATGAAAGGATCAATATCTGTGAGCATACAGTAGATCCCGTTGGTACCTACGAGTAGACTGCACTCTTTTCAACGGTCAAAGAAGAAGCAAAAAAAAAAAAGTGCTAACTTTGTTTATCCTGGAGGAATAATGCAGGGAAACAGAACAGGTATTATAATTTTTTGGCTGTAATTGCACTAGATGACAAAGCTGTCAGCCCACTTTACCTCCTCGAAAAGCATCATGCTTATAGGAAAGAATGAGGTCTGCATTCTTGCTTTTGCTGATACCTGGCCTCTAGCATCCAATTATTTCACTTCTTTAAATGCCTCCGCAGCAAAACTACTTCAAAGGCCCCATTTGCAGCTTTCTCTCAGTGTAGGACGTGATTTCACTCTTTTACATCTCCATGGTCCGCCCATTCCCCTCTGCGCTGCTTAGAATGCAATTCACAGTCATATAATGCCCCTGCCTCTTGCTGCCAATTACTCTAATCGCAGTGCCCAAATGCTGTGGGACAGGTACAACAGATGGAAGAAGCCGTGTCAGGGTGTCCAGACTTAGAGTTAGCAAACCCATCTGCTAGCAAATTGAGCTCACTGAATGATATTCACTCTCCCATAGCTAATAACCGCCTGGCTGCTGGACATCATGCGGCGCTGGAAGCTTCATCCACTTATCTGCGTCTGCCCTCTTCAGTCCTTTGAAAATCCTTTTCTCGTGTGTTCCTATAATCCCTAAAAACTGATCCATCTTTGCTTTTAAATCTGTGCAGCAGCATGCCCAAGTCGTGGAAACTTTCTTTTTTTTGAAAAAAAAAAAAAATCCCCCAACCCAATATTGTCTATATTTCTTTGTTCTCACATTACATTAAGAAAACAAAAGTGAAAAACCCCCAAAGGCAAAACAGAGTAAATCAGCCGTTTAGCAGCCTGTAAAGCTTAAATATTTAAACAGTAAAAATGTGTAATATGAAAATGCTCAACTAAGCTACATTCACTCAGTCTAACTCTGGCTGGATTTATCTTATACTATTACAACTTTACAGTAGAGCCATGCAAAAGTATTAACACCTCTTAAACTTTATTACATCTCAAGTTAAACTCAGAAGTTTCAATGCATTTTATTATCATTTAAGCTGATAAAACATAAGCAGCCTTTAACTGCAAAGTTCAGAGTGACGCATGGCTTTCCAATTGCTTTAGTACCAAAAACCAATAAATTTGAGATGTTTATTTTGACTCTGATACCCATAAATAACATCTATAGCAACCACCTCCGCTCTCAAGTGGCTGAACTGGTAAAAATAGACCCCTGTGGGTGTCATTTAATCGAAGCATAAATACATATAAAACAGCTCTGTAGAGAGCTTTATCAAGACGTACAGCAGACATACCAGAGAGAAAGATTTAGAGAAATTTACATAGTTAGATTATAAAACAATATCCAGAGCTCAGTGCCCGGTATGACTATTAATCAAGCACTTGACAATCCTGCCTTCTTTGGAATAGGAAAAGCATCTTTGAAAGTAAGACAAGAACTGCTGTGTGCAGTTGGAGATAAGCTACAGTACATAGGAGACACAGCAAAAATGTGGAATGGATGCTCTATTCAGATGAATCCAAAATGTAATCATTTTGAGCTTTAATTAAATACAGAAAGAAAAACATAGCTGGCAGCATCATCCTGTAGGAGTTCAGTTCTTCAAATAGGACATAGAAGCGGGTGAGAGTTGATTGGAAGATGGATGAAGCCAAACAAACAGCAATCCTGGAAAACTACCCATTATAGTTAGTAAGGTAGCTGAGTGTGAAGGACATTCAGCTTCCAGCGTGACCAAAGCTGAAAACTTACAGCCACAGGTACAGTAGTTTAAACCTTAAACCAGTTAACAAACTGTGGCAGGGCCTCTGATTGAACTGGGTTGAAGCTTTTTATTTTTGTAACAAAAAATGCTGTAATGGCTTTCTAAGGGGGGGCTGATAAAAATGCACAGATCTTACCAAACAAAACAAACATGTATGATTATTCTTCTATTTCATATTGATGACTGAACTTGTGGATAATAGAAAATCTCAATAAAATACGATGAGGTTTGTGGTTTTAATATGAGAAAATGTAAAAACATTTAATGGGCATGAACAGCTTTCCAAGGCACAGTAATATCAATATTTATCATTCAACTTAAACTGAGTACTTAAGTTTTATTTCTCCCATTTCAGTTTTAAGTGTATGACTTTTGTTGCTCTAGAGGATTTTTTAATCGCTCCAGTGTAACTTTTTACTCAGAGCAGTAGAGGATCCAACACTTAACCCAGATGTTGGACCCTTTCCAAGAAAGCATAGAAGACAAAGAACAGCCTAAATGCTGACGTTAGTAACTCAGGATTACAATTCACTGACTTCAACAGAAATACAATAAAATATAGGATGAAAGGTCTCCATATAATGTGCTGCTTCTGTTGCAATATTCAGTTTAGTGTCAAATGTATTTGCCTATTTAAAGATGACTTCAATAGCTTTTGTTTTTTGTTTTTAACCTTAAATATTTCAGGTCTTCAAACATGATGCTGACATCTTCTTTTGGAGTAATTGTGATTGGCACTCCTGTTTACCATTTATTCTAATAATCTCCGTTTGTGGAGATTACAGGAGCCCTAAAGCTTAAGAAATTGTTTCATAAATCCTTTTCAAGACAGATATATACTCAATTCTTCTTCCATCATCAAACATGTGACTTGTTAATTACCGACATGCCGAGGCAGGCTGTGGCAGCTGAAATGGCACTCAGTTTGCTTAAATCTGGTTGGACATTCTTTATGTTTCATCACAAAAGGGAGCAATTACCATTTTCATATAGAGTCAGATTAGTTAGGATTGTTTTTTTTTTCTTTTGAAAAATTAAATCCTTGAAAAGTTACAAGTTCTGGTCAGTAAAATTTTGTTTAACTCATCTGTTTTTCCCTCAAATGACCGAAATCAAAACACAAGATTGCCCAGCAGCATTTTTTATTTAATGATATTAAAATGCTGATTACAAGAAATGTTTAAAAACGTGTGATAACAGCCGGTCTTGATGAAATCCCTCAAGCATCTTACAGACAATTTAGGTGATGGGAATCACCCTTTTACCGGCAACCAGCAAAACTTAATGAGAGCACAAACACTGAGCAAAGCAAAACACATACAACTGACATTAAATAGTAAGACAAAATGCCTTGAGGTTACAAAGTGAAAGGTTAACATTTTTATTACTCCAAAAAATGATGGTTTCAAACCAGAAAAAAAAACAAAGCATCAATACAATACACATTTATCTTTTAAACTGTAAACTTCAAGAAATGTGACGGTGATTTTCAGCCCAGCTACATCTGATAAACCTTTGAGCAGAAGCACATCTGAACACAGTCAATTTAGACAGGACCCAGGTTAGCATTGCTCTCTAATACAACTCCAAAGAACCATCATTTGTCACTGTTCGCTATATAAATAAGTTAGACAGGCTGGTCCTAATAAAGAAAAATGCAGGAGGTTGGATGTGCTGCATCCATCCTCCTTCCCCCCTGCAGAATGTGATTAATAACCTAAAATGTCAAAAACTTTCTTTTATTTTTGAACTACACTTTATCCACAGCTGGGAAGTGTTTAAAAATGTAAATACTTTATGACATTTCATAGCATAACAGTTTTTACTACCAACATTTCAGTATCCGAGTGGTAGATTAAACCCTATCCTGCACAGTATAACCCCGGGGTGCTGAGTGTGTCTGTGGGTTGGCCTCTACCAGCAGTGATTGTCTTCAACATTCATCTTGAGAAATGTATAAAATGAGGAAGAAAAAAAAAAGGAAATCAGTCTCCCAATGCATGTGAAGATATTAAACCCAGGATCCATACCACTCAGCCACTTTTGCAGTGTTTATTCCAAAAGTACAACACAGTAACGCATTAGTGTCAGAAATTGTGGCAAAAGGCAAAATTCAAGGCACGTCAACAGTAAAAAAATCTAAAACCATACACCTGAAACTGCCTGACTCTGCTATAAACACAAAAGGCACCTGGGTGGCATCAGTAAAGGCAGTTTAGAAGGTAAAACAGCAATATAAATAAAAAAGGAAGGCCCAACACTGATATCAACTACTAAACATCATCACTTCCTGATATCACTCCTGCAATGTGGATGTTTAACATTCACTATACACCATACTGCACTGCTTTTTTTAAACCAATCAGCTTGCAAAAGCTATGTTTGTTCATTAAATACAAATGCTATTATTTTTACTTGGAGTAAATCATACTCTCTAAAATGGCAGAAGCATTGCGAATATAAGCCATAACATTATGATCATTTTATGCCTATAAGGGAGAAAAAAACTAAATGTTGGCATTTATATGGAAATTAGTTGATGGTTCTGATCAGATGTGAAAATACACTCGCCTTAAGGTCAGACTTAATGATTATATAACATGTCAATCATGCTTGAAATGAAGAAATCCCTGCAAAAGTTTCAATCTTTCGATTTTCTCTAATCCAAAGATATGCTTGAAACCAATATTCTAAAACAAACAGACATAGACCCTAACTCTTGGCTGCAAAATGTACCTTAGTTACTTGCTTTATTAAAAAATAAACACAGTAAAAAAAATATATAAATAAAATCAACATAGGCACTTGAAATCCTGACTTGATATTTGACCAATCTTCTAAGCAGACAGAGTTCAGTGATTGGCTTCTTGGTGCAGGACTTTAAAGTATAGTCCACATTTTTTTAAATAGAGCTAAGGTTTTAATGCTAACCTCATTTATTCATCCAAATACCAGTTTTGATGTGTTCCATATTTTTGTGTTGTTGGAAGACCCAACTGTGTCCCTTGCTTCAACCATCAGACAAAACGATATCGGTTTGGGTTTAGGAACCAACAAAAAATCCTCAATGTTAAAAGCCAAAAAACTCTAACAAGGATGTTTAGAGAACGCCAGTGAAAAGAAAATCTAAGACAGTGCCGGCGGTATCATGTAGAGAGGCTCTTCTTCTGCTAGTGGTCCAGTCTAAAGTAGTTTTAGGATGGACGTGACCCTAGCTGTATTAAGCGTTGACTCCAAATCTACCAAAAATAGGTTTCATATCCAGTCAGACTTGTAAAAAAAAAAAAAACATGCTAATGCCTACAAAAAGTGTGCTTTCTCTGCAACAAGTAAAATTTTTCAAAAATTAGTTAGTGACTGTATATATTTGGCCCTTTATGGATTACAGAAAATCCTACAGCAAAATCCTGCAAACCCGACAGTATTGCTGTTTCTATTGTTAAAGATGTGTGTTGCACAATCTTTCCAATCCAAAAAGGGAACAGTTTATGAAATTTATGTGGCTTCTGAAAGTATCTAATCTAGCAAAAACTGTAAAAATTACAAGTCTATACTTCTAAAGCATCCCCTTTTAACAGCAGCGTGCTCATATGGGACACTGAAATGCACACAATGCCTCAAAACTGCATAGATATCTGTTGAGATTCAGAAGCAAACCTCGTCCATCGAGACCCAACTGTCCAATCAGAGGTTGGGTTACAGTCATGGTTCCGTACACCATAAGTGAGCTCTTAGAAGCTCTTTCACACTTTCTTGTTAGATCTGAGCTGCCTGTTGCAACCCTAATCAGGCACGTAGATTTCAGGAAAATCGACATAATGTTAAGGCTTATCTTTCAACATTTGATCCTCTAAAGCTGTTGCAAAGCACAAAGAAACGTCTGACTATCCATTGCTCTTCAGCACCACATCCTGGATCAATCTTTCACACTGTTTTGTTCTTTGTTGCTGCAGCATAGTAAGGAGTGTTTGTGGAGGACAGATTCTCAGTCTTTCCAAAGGCAAGAAAAATCATGTGTTGCTGTACTCAGTCGGGTAAAATGTAACAAAAAAAAGGCAAAATTCATGGCTCCATATGCCCTTGTTTTCTCTTCTGAAGAGACAGCGATCACACTTCTTCAAAGAAGGCCATCTGAGACATGTATGCAGAGTTCCGCTGCAAATCAAGAGAAAGGCTTTATGTGAGAAAACTGGAGAAACATCCATTCAACAAGACTTCACCAAATCTGAGATAATTTTACTTAAATACAGGCTTCTTTCTTACATCTCTCATAGAGTCGTGTTAAAGTGCTAGTCTAGCTTTCTTGCAGGAAATACTTTTAAGATGTTTGAGGACCTGGTCGCACATTACACAGTGATACAGTGGGGAGAAGTAGTATTTGACAGATTGTTCAGGTTTCTCTACATGCAAAGCATGTAGAAATCTATTTAATAAGTCATATTTGGATGTTAGTGATGGAATCTAAAACAAAAACAAAGATTGCTTGATATCTAAGTAACTGTTTCACATTTTGTTGCTTAAGTATTTGATGCTTTAAAAAAAAAAAAATCTTAATCATTGTAACAAAAAACTTTGCTTTCAATTAAAGCTATCAGGTGTTCCATGTAATTCTTATGAGGTTTGCACACACTAGGGCATCAATGCCCTAGCACACAGTGCAGCAGGGACTTTGGACCAGTCCTCCAAACAGACCTCCAAATTCTTCAGGCTCTCACTGGATGATTTAATTGATTAATTTCAGCTCCCTTCAAAGAGCTTCGATTGGTTCTGGTCTGGAGAGTAGCGAGGCCACTCCAGGACCTTTAAACTCACTTTATGGAGCCACTCCTGCTGGCTGTGTGCTATGGGTCTTTATTTTGCTGGAAAACCCAGCCATCACCAATCTTCAATGCCCTTTCTGAGGGTAGGAAATAGTTGGCAAAGATCTTCCAATACATGGTCCATCCATGCAGGCATTGTGTCCCATTTGCAGAAACCCTCCCAAAAGAATGCTGTTTTCACCTCAATGCTTGTGGTTAGGTTGGTGTTCCTGAGGTTGTAATCATCTTCTTTCAAACACGAGTGGAGTTTAGACCAAAAAGCTCTATTTTGGTCTAATCAGACATGACCTACTATTCATGCTCTAGGTAAGGGTTTCTTGCTCATGCGGCAGAATTTTAATGGCCTAATGCACTAATGGCCTGTGCAGACTGACCAGACTAAAACAGACGGACCGTCATCTCCCACTGCTTCCATTTTTTTTTACCAGCTGCACCAACAATAGTTGCCCTCTGACTAAGCTGCTTGCCTATTTTCCACTGGCCCATCCCAATCTTATGCAGCTCTATTATTTTATCCCTGATGTTCTTACACAGCTATCTGTTCCTGGCCACTGAAAAGAAGTTGGAGTTTGATTAAGCTTGTGAATGGATGCTGCTTTTAAAGATAGCAGGCTCAAAGAAAGTGGAAACAGGAGGACTTCTTAAAGAAAAACTAACAGACCTATAACACTACAAAAAATGGAAATCTAAATAATCTAAATTTTTTTTCTTAAAATAAGTGCATTTTGTCTTGAATTGAGGAGGTAATGGAGACATTTTGCCAATGGAACAACACAATTTACATTTAAAATAAGAAAAAACAATCACATTGTCTTATTTCAAGTTCAACTTATCTAATCATCTTATTTTAACAGTAAAAATACCCATTCCATTGGCAAAACATTATCATATTTCCCTACACGAATTAAGGGTAAATGCACTTAATTGAATAATTTTTTATTATTATTTCTAGATAGTTTTTGCAGTGAAGAGCTGGAATAATTACTGGTTGGTAGGTGATCCAATACTCATGTGATGCCATAATCTGGTTGAACTGTAAAGTGCCTTGAGATGACATGTGTTGTGAATTTGGCGCTATATAAATAAACTGAATTGAATTGAATAAAATGCTAATGAATCACTTTAAAAAAATCTGAATAGTGTGATTTTCTAAAATTGTTTTAGATTCCGTTACTCACAGTGGCGGAGTATCTATGATAGAAATTTAGGACTTCTACATCCTTTCCAAGAGGGAAAACCTGTTTAAATTGGCAGCAAATCCAATACTTGTTCTCCCCACTGTATATGTGTCTGCAGCAAATGATGAAACTTCCTCAAATTGAAAAAGTAGATTGGAATTAAGAAGAAATCATATCCATGGCTTCTTCTGTTTCCAATCAATTTTTCCCATCTGCTTTCCTCAGATGTGACCAGTGTAGCACCTGAGAATGCCGACAGAACTGCAGGTGCACTCATTTATCTGACTAATACACTCCAGACATTAAACTATAAGTCATACTAATTTGCAGTGAAATCTATTTAAACCCTATGCTAATTTTACAGAAATCATTAACACTATATATATTTTTTTTTGCATTATAGTCATAGAGCATTTATTTGTATGTGTGGGGCAAAATATTTGATCTCTACTCTACTCTAGATCTTCATGGCGCCTGTTAACATATTTATTGGTCAGAATTAAGATATCTTTCCCTGAATTTACATAATCTGGGCAGAAATAAACAAATTGCATTTATTGTGATTTGTAGCATAAAATGCATTACTTTTAATGGCTTCTAAATGTGAAAAAATCGTATGAAAGCAATTAAATAACGAATGAGAATACTACTATTTATAGATCTATTTAATACAGATGCTTGCTCTTGTTGCACCTCCTCCGCATCATCTATATTCGTATTATATCATCATGCATTACAGTTGCTGTAAAGGCTTGATAATAATATAACTGACCTGTGGTGAGAACTGCTGCAACAAAAGAATAAATTTAATGAATGCTTCCTGTTTATGCTGTTAGGTCAATAATGAGGATGTGTTAGCATAACGGGCTGCAGTAAAAGGTATGCTCCATGTCAAAACAATGGAAGGTCAAATAATAGCATAGATTCCAGCATCACATGTAAAAAATGATGCTTCCAAAATACCGGGTCTCCTATTCTACTATCTTTTTACGCTTTGAATGCATGCAATATTTTATTATTTATAAAAAAAAAGGGAACATTAAATCATCTGCAGTGAATGGCAAAACCGTTTCTATCCCTATTCGTACACTTTAAAGTAAAAGTGGTTAAAGAAAAGCTCATCCCATTTAGTAAGTCGGGTGTTCTTTTCCCCTAAAAGTACATTTTAGTTACCTTTTGTTGCAAAATCATGGCATAAAACAGCTAACAGCAGGAACAAAATAAACAGGGAGGCTTTTATTATTTTTTTTTTTACATCATTACTAGTGTACTCTGATGGGTTTCTGTGTAGATGTTTCAATTTATTGTTGGTGTTTTGTTGTCTTTTTTCTTTGTTATTTTGCTTCTTCTATTCACTCAGTTTATTTTCTGCAGTTCATTTCCCCCCCACCATTTATCCCCTTTTGTCAAGGCCAACAATATCCAGTAATATTCAGATAAAAAAAAGCATTCAATAAATGAAAGGAAACAAATAAATTCAGATTATTAGAAGAGCCTTGTATTTATAAAGCCCTGTAGGCGAAGTGAATTTGTTCAACACACCATTCTGCTTGCTACTATTATAACAAAACATCATACATATATATATATATATATATATATATATACATATATATATATATATATATATATATATATAAAGTTTCTATGTTAGCATTAGCTTGTATGGCTTACATGTAAGCATTAAAAGGGCCCCTGCATAGCTTAAATATAATTTTTCAGCCTTTTAGAGGTATTTAAGTATTAAAAAATAGATAGAAGAATGAAGTAAATGAAAATGCTGCATTTAAAATAGTATAAGAGGAAAAATATTGGGGATTCCCCCCGGGATAAAATGGTAATAAAATTTTGATATTCACTTCACAAGACGTTCCCAACACGTCATCCTTCTACCTTGCATAGCTCTAAAATCCGTCTGCATACTCACGTTGCTGTGAGGTAAGTATACAGGTTCTTGGACGTATCCTCTCGCCTCACTGGGGAGGCTGTACATGCTGGCCTGTTGCTGCTGCTGCTGCTCCTCCAGCTTCAGAGACTCGATCTCCGACTTCAGCTCCTTCAGCTGGTCCTGCAGGTGCTTGCTCTTCTCCATGTACTCCAGCCTGTTGAAACGCACGCTACGTCAGCAAACAGGGCCGAGATCAGAACTAAAAGGTTAAAGCAGGTGTTTTAATCACCGCCTTACCTCTCTCTCTCAATCTCCATGGACAGCCTCTTCATGTCTGAGTCCTTGAAGTCAAGGCGTGACGATGCTGAATCATAGCTGAAGTCGACCGGCTCAGGAGGAGCAGGGGGAGTAGAATAGGCTGCTATGAGCTGAAGGACAAAAACAGATGTCAATATGCTTTCTATATATAAAATACTATCATGTTTGCAAGCATTATTTATATGCTGTAACATCAGTGAATGCAAATTAAAAGATGTGACAGTTGGAGTTCTGTTATAAGTGTGCTGCAGCTCAAGGTCAGAGTAAGAAAACCTTTTTTATTAAACAACTTGTCTTCAGTCATATTTCTCCTCTCTGCATTGATTCATCACTTCTATCACTAAAAAAGTAATATATCGTTCCTTTAGAAATTATTAATATCTTAATGACACATTATTTGTTTATCTTAAAGTAATAGCCTCACGAGAGGAAGAATCCCACCCCCCCCCCCCCTTTCTTCCTGCCATTTGCCATCTGGGGCTTCTGAAGTTTATGAGTCAGCTCTGATAAATCAGACTGTCTTCATTTTCTTGTTTCATAATAACCTTAAAAGCAAAACAGCTAATCTGCGGCTTGAGCTTTTAAAGTAAGTGCACTCTGAAATGTAAGAAATGCTAAGTAATAACCTTCTGAAGGAAAAAAAAAAAAAAAAAAACGACAACAAAGGGATGTGCATTTATGCATAAAATGCATGAAAAAAAGCAGAATGAATCATTAGCACAGTACAGGGTATGTTGTTTTGGTAATTTCAAGGAGTTTCTGCTTGGCTCTTCGTTCAGCATCCTTGGCTTCTGTCAGGTCCTGCTTTAGGTGATCTGCTTCTTTCAACCTGGAAAAACAGGATTACTTGGTGTTATACCAACAGATCCCAAACAATATTAATTTACAAAACAACACAGCTAACATTCTCTATATTTATCTGGTCCTTGGTAGAGATGGAAATAGAGCCGTAAAATACAGTTATTTTTATTAGAGGAGAAAAGTTTCACATTTAACTTTTTATGATAACCCCAGTATCAACTTTAGTATATTTACTCAGAAGGGAAAAATGTTATTTGCAGGTCAGCCTGCAGCTTTTTCTACACGATCTCCGTCTGGGGACTCAGATTGCTGATTTCAGCCAATGGTTCTACATCATTAAGCTGCTCAATGAATTAGAGGAGCTAGTTTTCTGGCAAAGTACAACAAAACTTCATTAATATTCCCCATTTTATGTGTTAGATTTCATGATAGACAAACAAGGACCACAGGCCCTTTTGGCAGAGAAACAGAAGGGTTGGTTGGAGAAAAGCTCAGTTTTTATCTCAAGGGATAAAATCACACATTTCCCATTGTAAATTTAAGCAAACTCAACGTTTTAGCTTATGACAGTATGGCTGAAACATTTCCCCTCCAAATCAGCTGGTTGGAACGTGATGTTTGTGGAGCTTTCAACAAAAAACCAAACATTTTATGGAGGTGGAATGAAAAAACATTTTCAATGATGTGGATTTCTGGTAGTGCAGAACCACCGCTTTCCAGTTCCTCACACTTTGGTTAGAATGAGTTTATTTTAAGATACTCTTGTATTTTTTCTCATCTAAAATCAGTTGTCCATTTTTAAGGGTTGGTTATACTCCCGCAGCAGTGTGTCGCAGTGAGCTTGTCGCAGATATTTTTGATTTATGCCCAATATTGAAGCGTGGTCTGCGCTACGTTATTCCACGCCACAACACAAGAGGGACAATCAGGAACTCGCTGCGGGTCTAGATACGGCCGAGGCGGTGAGGAAGTGGGGGCAAGTTTGTGTGACAACGGAGGAACATGAGGTCGAAAAAGAGCAGGGATCCAGGTGGAAAAAGGATCTTTGCGTTCTCGCTCACCTCGCTCTTCTAGCTGGTCCATCTTCAGGAGTCAATGGCGGTCATAAAAACAAAACAAGCCGGTAAGGTACCAAACACGAAATGCACATAGAGTAGAGCGGATATAGATTTGACCAATCAGAGGCCTCCTGTCTGCAGCCACCTAAAATTCTGGAGAGGTGCACCAGATTTTCTGCAGGGTTAACTTCGACACACAAAGGTAGACGACCTGGTTTAAACCGGCCTTTAGACCTGTCCATTACTCTCCACTGGTTTTTTCTTTGAGTGCTTCTATGTGAAAATCCTATAAGATCATCAACTTAAAATACCCAGACCTAAAAACATGGCACTACCAACCCTGCAACACTTGAAGTCACTCTTTCTCCACCCCGATTCTGATGCTCAATTTGGTCTTTAGGATTTCATTTTCACATCTAGATACCTAAATACATCAAGTCATGGCTGAACAGGTGTACCTAATAAACTGGCCGATTACTGTAAAAGCTCTAGTTGCAAAGTAACATCTTCTCTACGTGTTTTGGGTTTATGTTTTTTTTTGCAGTATGGATAATTAAACATAAATTACAGGGGAGCTATTTCAACTAGTACACTTAATTGAATAAAATATAATTTTGGTAGTTTTTATGCATAAACTTCCCCTAGATGTAACTAAATCCAGCCTATATAAGGCCATAAACAGATATAAAATCAAACGGAAATAGACTATGTCAAATCAATGGAGTTTGTGACGCATCAAGGATTATTTAAGCAAATATGAGTAACCATCTCTGATGCCACCTATCAGGATTGGCACACTTCATACCACTGGCATACAAAATGTAAGAATTTAACTCCTTTTCAAGATTAAATAAAACTCATTTTTTGATTTAAGGTATTGTGTTTAAGAATGCATCCATACAATTTTTGTCCGATTTGTTATGACCCAGTTGTTAAGTATAAACACAGCACAACTAAAAGCTGTAGCACTTTCCTCAGTTTAAAATCAAAGCTTTTAAAGAGAAAACAGGCCATAACATGGGTGATTATGCTTTCATTGGGTCGTTAGGCTTTAATTAGGAGCATTTTATTCATGATTTTCTTTTTGGTAATCTTTGCTGCCTCTTTATCTTTTACAAATAATTATGTAAAGCAGAATATTGATGATCGATTGGCAGAACAGCCATTAAGGAAGCAGGAATTAATTTAAGCAGAAATTCAAACTAGCAACAGTGAGGATAAATTCACACCTCCTCTCCGACTGCTCCACTAGCTTTACAGCCAGCTGCTCTGCCTCCCTCATCTTCTGCTCCATCAACCGTTTCTCCTCCTTGGTCTTCATGGCTGTGACCTCTAATCTCTGCCGTTCCTGCTCAGCTTCTGCAGCTTTGTGAGCCAAAAGCTTGGCCTCCTCCTCAGCGATCTGAGCCTTCTCTGCCAGCAGGTCTGCCGTCTCCTCCGATCGAAGCTGGATAGAGAAGGACAGGATAATATTATTTAACAAGAAAACAAACAAAAATAAACAACAGATTCAAATGAAAAAATGGGAAACTTGTGATGATGCAGAAATCTTCTTTTCTGTAAAAATCTTTTAATTTTACCATTTCATTGCATTGTTACATAAGGCCTGGATAATTTCGCCAAAACTCATAATTGCTATTTTAATTTAGTTTGCAGTTACTAGAAGTATTTACAGCAGGGATTTATTGTTTTTCATTATCTTCATGAGTCCATTGTTACAGGACTTTACTCTTACTGTGTGTAAATAAGTTAGATTATCCTGAGCTATTTGTATATTTTTATACTGCTATAGGTTTAGGCTGCTGAAGGACACAGGGACTACTCCTCAAAACGTGCTCCATGCAACTCACTCTTCTTTCTATGTGGTTGCAAACCCACATAGTGGCTGCAACTTAAAAGCTTAAGCGAGGGCCTTACTGCTGTTAAATGTGATGTGACGCGATGTGACAAAAAAGTGTGTGCCTCTATGATAACAAAAAAACAATGAATGTGTTTAATTCAAATGCGATTATATTGAAAATGCAATTAATTGCACGGGCCTAGTTACTACCACCAGTTTTGTCATGCAAAACTTGCTGTTCCTACAAAAGAGCCACCAGTTGTCTAAAATATGTTTTTTTAATTTGGCAGAAGGATAAAAATCTCACCAGAGCCTCATTTGCAAGTCGCGCCTCATCCTGCAGTTGGAAAAGTCTTCGCTCCATCTCCTCTTTTGCCCGTTCTGCTTCCTCTCTCATCTGTTTTTCCCGTGCCAGGATCTGACGCTCCATCTTAATGGGAGGAATGAAAACATTTATAGTAAATAACTTCTAAAAATTTAATGGTTCCTCCAAACATACAGATGTTTTTGCACAGTTCATATCACCTTTCAGGAGAACAGCTATTTTTTATTTTCCATGGAAGTTGGATAGAGGAGGAGGAAAAGTCACTAAGCTATTCCTGTCGGTTGCCCTGCTTTACATATGGCTCAGTCTTTTCTCAATGTTATTGATTCTTTTAATGGTGTGCAGTCTGTGACTGGTCCTAAACATGAGCATGGACACACTTTTGACCTGGTTTTATCTTATGATCTCCTGGTGTCTATCTTGGTGATCAGTGGCCCATTATTTTTAGATCAATTGCCAGTTTTATTTAGGATAGACTTGTCCTGTAACAAAGCAAAACCTTGTGCTGCAACTCGGCTCAGTCTTGTTCTCAACCCTTCTACTGCTGGTCATTTCTCATCTGCTTTTAATCAGAACTGTACCATCCCAGAGACTGTAACAATTAAAAACTAGGATCTCAGCAAAAGGTTTTATTCTACAAGAAAAGTTGTTCTTGATTCAGTGGTAGTATAAAAAATGAGACACTCTAAAACCAGGGATTAATCCTGGATAGATGATGACACTCACGCTGCCAGGAGAGACTGTCACAGTGCTAATCGTAAATAGAAAACCAACAAATTACAGGAGTCGCTCCTGATGTTAAAGGAATGCTAGTGCCGTTACCAAAAGACTGTAAAAGACGACACCTATCAAATGAAGTTGTATCAGTCACAATCTGTCTGTTTTATCTAAAATCATTGCCTTTGTTCTAAATGCTCCACATAGCTGTATAGAGACATCACCTGCTGTATGTGAAAGCTTCTTACACTCTTCTGTTGACCAAGTCACTTCTCTTAGGGCCCAAATCATCCCTCCACTCAGGACCCATTTAGTTTTTATACCTTTTGCTTCTTTTTTTCACAGCTTTGAAGCCGTGACCTTGCTGCCTTTGCAGGAGACAGTTATTTAAGGCCAACAGGTTCTGCAGATGATGCTATTCCACCTTGATTATTGAAAGATGCGTTTCTCTTGTGAATAACTGTCTTCAGGTTTAGTTCCTGAAAATCTAAAACATGGAGTCATCCAACCTCTAATTAAGAAAGTCCCCTAGGATCCCTCTGTTCTTGTGCTGTTAAATCTATCAGCTGCTTTTGACACAGTTGACCACATATTTTACTTTCTGGCTTAGAGCAGTGGGTGGGTATTTCGTGGGCATTGCTCTAGATTGGTTTAAATCTTATTTGGCCAAATTAACTTTCTGTGTCCGTCTGGATGGCCACATGTCCTCCTCTACTTCCTTATCTTGTGCTGTCCAGCAGGGCTCAGTTTTGGGCTTTCCTCTTCATGTAGTAGCTCCCCCCTATTGGGTCTATTTTTAGGAAATATTGGGATTTCTTATCATTGTCAAGCCAATGAGCAACAAATGTATGTCCCACTAAAAAAAAACTGACTCCACTTCTCTTTGGTCTCTGCTTTTATGCATGTAAGCCTTGAAAGCCTGGAGATCCCCACATTTATTGAAACTAAATGACGAAAAGACAGAGGTGGTGATTTTTTGTAGTTCAAGCGAAGACTCAATGACTGATACTGGCTCTATGGCCGAATATGTCAGCACTATTATTTAAAAAATTCAGGGGTTAAAATAGACGCCAGTCTTAAGTTCAAAAACTCACATTAGAGCTGTTGTAAAATCCATCTTTTTTCCACTTGAGGCAGCTAGCAAAGGTTGAACCTATCCTTTCACATCATGTTTTTTGCAACCACTCAGCTGGGTTACTATAATGCACTATATAAAGGTATCAGTGATTATTACATTTCCCTGGTTCAGAAGGTACAGAATGCTGCTGCACGTCTCTTAACAGGTACAAGTAAATTAGATCATATTTCCCCTATGTTAGCTTGTTTGCATTGGCTGTCAGTGCATTTTAGGATTCATTTTAAAATCCTTTTATTTGCTTTTATAGCTGACGCCCTACCTGTCAGAGCTGCTGCTGTGCATCCCTACACACCCTCTCGTTCCCTTAGATCAGCTGATAGTTGTTACTGAGGGTGTCAAAGACAAAATGAAAGCTCAGAAGGGATCATGTTTTTTTCTGTTGTAGCCCCAGAGCTGTGGAATGACCTTCCTTCGGCCGTTAGACAGGCCTTTTCACTCTCTGATTCTATTTTCTCTTTTTAAGATCCATTTCTTTTCTGTGGCTTTTGACAAAATCTGAGATGTTGATTTAGTCTTACTGTGTTTCTTTTATTACGGCTATTATTTAATTACTACATTTATGCACAACTTTATTTATTGTTTTATGTTGACCATTTGTATCTTAGGGTTGTTTAAAGCTCTTTGGTTCTGTTGGGTGTTTAAAGTGCTTTAAAAATACAGTTGTTATGGTATGGTGTATCAAAATGCAATGGCTTTCCCCTCAAGTCCTCTTAGGACCACTTTTTAAATATGAATCCAAACGTTTGCATTAAATTTACTGGAGATATTTGGGTCAAGATCAAGTTTTTAAATCAAAAGCAGTAAAAGTCAAGGAAAGAAGAGAAGGCAAGCAAGATGGAAATAAAGGAAAAAGCAACAGAAATCAATAACAACAGAAGGAAAGAAAGTAAGGCAAAGAGAAAGAAACATACAAACATGATTGAGGAGAGGAAGGTCAAAGGAAGGAAGGGGAGATAAAAGGGAGGAAGACAAAATTAATGAAGGACAACAGGAATAACTAAAAGAAACAAGGAAGGAAAGAAAGCAGGAAAAGAAGGGGAGATATAATGAAAAAGGAGAGAAAGGATACAAAGGAAGTGAAGGATGAAACAAAAAGGGAAGATGTGAGGAAGGACTGAATTAACAAATGAAGGGGAAAAAAAAGATATAAATTATAAATAAGGTCTCCATTTTTTTTCTGTGTTCTTCAATTCAGACCTTGAAAGTGTTTTAACAGAATCCCATCCTTCCCTCACAGCAAAAGATGCCAGCATACTGAGCACCAACCTTCTTGCGGGCCTTCTCCTCTTTAGCTTGAGCCTTCATCTGCTGCACTTCGATTGAGTCAACTTTCCTCCTCCTCATGAACAGATCATGGTTCCCGATGCACAGCTGCAGGATCTAGAACCCAACAGCAGCAAAGTCAGCTACTTCCAACACATCCTGTACAACAGATAACCGATTCAGCCAAAGAAGTAAAAGCCTACCAGTTTGTTCACACGCAGCTGTGATGAGTAGAACTTGAAAACATCTTTCTTCTTATCCAGCGGTTTAATTGTGAACTATAAGAGAATGTTCAGTCGGTTATCTTACATCAGTAATAATTTTTTTGTGTTCTTGTTAAAGTCGCCAAAATGACAAACATGAACTGATCCTACCTTCTAGTATTTTTATTTCTTTAGTAGTGTTGAGCAGCGCTTTTCTGAACACATTTCTAATCGATATTTCCCACCCAGATGTTTTAACGTTCTGTCCTGAAGTATAGATTTTCTTCTTGTCTTTTTTCCCTATTTCAAGCAAAGAAACTCCTAACTGTGAATGTTTACACCAGTAGAATTTGACCAGCTCATAAATGGTTTATAAGGAGACTAATCCTCCCCTTTGGGAGGATAAGAGGAGGTTATGAAGAGCTGAATTCATTCAAGTATTAGTCAGACATTTCATGAGTCATATACTGCTGCCCCATAATAATCTTTGAACATTTAACAAATGCTTTGAACTTTTAAACTGAATTTAGGAAAAAAAAACAAAGTATCAATAAAAGAATTAAAATGCCATGCATAATGAGTTCTACCCTTTTATTTCTTACATTAGGATATGATGTGATAAATAAAACAGCAAGTGGCACGTAATTGTGGAGCAGATGGCAGAAGCAAAACTTTTATTTAAAGAAGAATTTCAGAACTGCTGCTTGCAGGTGTTGTTAATCAAATGAGTAAAAAAAAATGGGAGGTCGATTTGAATACAAATCCACTAGAGGTTGAAACAGAATGTGACATAGATGTAAAAGACATCCAGCAGTAGTTGCAACAAAATGTGTTTTTCAAAAATATACTCTGAAGAAGTAAATAAAAAAGGTACAAAAGAAATAAATGAGGAAAGAGATTGCCTTCGAGTCGATGCAATCAACTGGTTTTCCTTAGTCAGGAAATTGGTTGAATTGTAAAGTGCCTTGAGATGATGTGTGTTGTGAATTGGCCTTATATAAATAAAGTGAATTGAATTGAAAGCCACCTTTCATTTTCCTACCAATGTGTGTCCGTTTTTGGTAGCAAAGTAACAAAAGTTAGAAAAACTGAAGGGAATCAAGACATTACAGTTGTATGGACTAGTGGTGGGACTTGATCAAAATATTTTAGAGTTATTTATAGGGTCTTTAATCAGTTAATTGAAATTAATCAAACATAATATACAGATCAATCAACATTATCAATAAAAAAAACAAAAACTTTTTGCTCTTAAATGATAGAATAAATATACATATGAACACAGCTATACAAATATTTATTTATTCTAATTGTTTATTTAAATTATTTAACCGTCAGATTGGGTTGAACGTTTTAATTGTGTAGATTTTTTTTTGTTTTATTTTAGAAACCCCTCATATTTTATACAACTTCTTTGAAAACCTACTTCTTTAGAAGTGAGAACTGTAAAGAACATTTATTATAGCAAAATTTCTTCCATTGATAATGTTAAAAAATTTAGGAGCAACTAATACTACCATTAAAATGTGCTGTAAACAGGAGTTAAAGTTCCACTTCAAAAACTGACAAGATGAGTATGATGGTAGAACCATGCAGAAAACACTGCCTTTAAGAAGAGCTTAACATTTGCTATTCGACATGCAAAATTAATGCATTGACGCTACTTTTTTATCTTAAAGCCAGTAAGACTAATAATCCATGCTGTACCCTGTTTGTTTATTTAGATGTGGACTAACTTGTTGCTCTGAAGTTCATCATCAAATTCGATGCAGCCTGGCTGTAGAAATTGTGCTGCAGTTGTGGATGCTAAGATAAACATAGCAAACTACTGTGTATGCTGCAACGTGAACAGCACTGAAAGGTAGGGCTGGGCGATAATTCAATAACGATATATATCTATCCATAGACGTGTGGCGCAATAGAAAAAAAGCGGGTCGATAAAAGTTCGATTAAAAAAAACAGTTTTCCTTCCTTCTCATTGTAGCCTAGCATGTAGGTTTATGCTAGTCACTACTTCCTCCCAACCAATCACAATCGCGGACCCAGGCACGCCGTCACAGAGCGCCACCCTCTCAAACCACAACACAGAGCACATGAAGATGTCGCAGCGAGGAGAGGCAGAGGAAATTGTTCAAAAGAAGGGTTTTTGTAGTTCGCCAGTTTGGCAGTATTTCGGTCATGGCAAGTAGGACAAAACACAAACCACAGTCATCTGTAAAATGTGTAGGGAACCAATGAAAACGAAGTCTGATAACACAACCAACTTTTTTTTTTTTTATCATCTCGGCCGCTCACACCTGCAGGAGTACGAGCTGTGTAGGCCCCGGCGCGGCTCTCCTCCGAGGAATCTTCGGGAATTTCGGGAAAATATTTATATATATTTTTAGTTCTGGGCAGTTTTCCACGTAGTTCTATCGATTGAGTGAAAAATGCTGAGGGGCCAGAAACTTCAAAGTAATAACTCAGGTTAAAGCAGGAAACTAAGCTGAACCAGGTTCAGCTTAGTTTTGGCGGGAGGGGGGCGTATTTATTTGTTAGATTTATTTTGGTCACTTTTCTGGTCACTTTAGTTTATTCTTTGTCAGTATTTAATAACATAACTCAGGTCTTTTAATTTATTTTTCTTTAAAACAATTCTGTTATGGTTAAAAAATGTCAGGTCGGACTCAGCTCTGCAGTGAGATGACGCTACTCTGACTCGTCAATCAGGAAGCCAAACAAGTGGAAGAGGAATATGAAGCTCCCTAGAGTGAAACTCGCTGCCTCTGCAATTTGTGAAAAAGCCCTAAAAAGAAAAGGCGACGACATATTTGGACAAAGACATGGCTTAGCAAAGGTGGCTACTATAGTCTGTAAATTTTAAAGGAAGAACTCCATGTCACCTGCACCACCACCATGCCTCTGTGTTTTCATCTGAGAGGAAGAAGAAGAATCCTTGTTTGCGCACTGATCGATTTGCCCACGACAGGCGACTAAATCAAACATTTTTGATTTTCTCCCAATCTCACGATTCCTGAATGGGAGGTGGTCGTTAGAGGCTGATGGCCCCCCGTTACCCCCTGTACACTACAGGACGCACCCACGATCAGGCTGAAAGTCAGCCCAATCGGAAAATTATCGCACGACTGGAAAGTGAGCCGGAATGGGCACAAAAAAAAATAAATCACACAGTGTAAGCCCTGCTTAAGCTAAATCAGGCATCCCCGAAGTCGGTCCTAGAGGGCCGCTGTCCTGCTGGTTTTAGAGGTTTCTTTGCTAAAGCACAACTGATTTTAATTGAAAGCTGATTAACAGGCTTTTTCACAACTGCAATCATCATAATCAATGTACTAAAGCAGGGAAACCTCTAAAACCTGCAGGACAGCAGCCTTCGAGGAACTACATTGGGGATGCCTGAGCTAAATGAACACAATAAAATCATGGGCCTAACTTCTACAAAACTTTCAAAATTCTGAAAAATTTTGAAAACACATAGGCTGTTTAATAATTCCTGTTGGTCTTACCTCCTTTTCACTATAGGAGATATTTCGGATCCCACTCCATGGGAAGGACTTATTTGGGTTGAGTTTGTTGTTGGGGTTATAGATATGAAGACCCTGAGCGTCGACACCCAGTAAAAGGTCTGTGTCCCTCTTATTTTGCTGTGGATGTGAACCGCCATGACAGAAACATTAAAGGCTTAATGCTTTTTATAGTAACAGGGCACATTGATATTATGTTACAGTCCCCAACACTCACAGTAATGGCAAAGTAGCTAACACCGTACATTTCTAGGTCCTGAGCAATCTTTAGGTATTCCATCTCAGCTTCATCTCTGAACAAAAGAGGAGGATGTCAATCAACCAAAGCCTGACAAATGGAACTAAGACTTACAAAGTTGTTTGTGTTCGGTTGGTCCTACCTGGCGATTCCTCTGTGTTCGGCGTACCAAGCTGTGATCTTCTCCTCCCACATGTCTGCTGTCATTTGGTACTGCATTAGAACCTGATATAAAGCAGGAAAACAATGACTAATCTCAAAGCCAGGCCTACAAATTAGCCCCATTTTCACAAAAACTTTGATATCGTTTGTTTGCTTACCCTTTTTGGCAACAGTTCATCTTGTGCAAGAAAGCCTGGCTTGTGAAAGTTTGGGTCATAGTCTCCATACTTGGAGGAAGAGACATGATGTTTTAATGTTGATGTAGATATGCTTTATTGTTAACCAATACAGATATATGGTTATTAAACATATATTAAGATTAAATGTGTGATAACAAAAGAAAACAGAAAGCAGCTTAGCTTTGTCCTACCTTTGCCTGGACAGCATACGATGCCAAAAGGACTGAGGCTTCAGGAGAACAGAAAATCTCTTCATCTAATATCTGTTTCTTTACCTAAAATAAAAGTTTTAAAAGGTTTTCTCAATTACACATAAAGATCACCATATTTTAATAAATGTTAAAATAATAAATTTTAATCACTTCACTGTCAAAACATGTTCAACTAAATTGATAAGTGTTGCTACCTGTAAGAAAAACAGGTGTTGTGTAATTTCTTGGACCAGTTCCTCTTCCACTTTTTCAGGGAAGAATTTCGCTAAAAAGTGGAACGTTATGGGGGAGTCCTTAGGAACCTCCTGGTCCAGAACCTTGGTGGAAAAAAAGGAATGAAAGAAAAAAAAAAAGAAACAAAATGTTCATTCATATATTGGAGTGAAGAGTTAGAGGAAAATCCCCATCGGTGAGACTTTATTCAAACAGATGACGCCCATTGCTCACCCGTTTCTCAGGTTTGAGCCAGGCATAGGTGTCCTTCACCGTGTACCGGAGTCCGAAGAACCAGGTCTCCCTCAAACCAACTGTGCGACACACCAGGTCAAACAGGTCTTTACCCTTCCATTTGACCTGAGACAACCAGAGCAAGGGGATAAACATGCAAAGACCTGAAGAAAAAAGCATTTCTGACAACATTCTCAACACTAAGCAGCAAATACATGCTTCCTACGACCAGGGGCGCTCCTGCCCTCTGCAGGAAAGATTAGGTGCAACACTGATCTTTTTTATCAAACACCTATCTTGCACTTAACAAAAAGTAAAAATTATTATTTCTTGCTAAAGGATGATTAACGTTTGATTGATCAGAGACAGAAAAGGAAAATCTGCCCCTATCCTGTGCAAAATTATTTGAAACTGATTACAGCAGACTAAAGGAGATCCATTTTTTTTTACCAACTCCTAATAATTCTCACATTTTAAGGTTATGATGGATAGACAGGCTGAGGATTGTATCTTTAACCACAGAGATTAATGACTCTAAATGCTATTCAGACTGTAAAATTCCACCTTTAACTGATCATAAAGCTAAATGAGTCAGAACCTGTGTGGACACCAGTCTGCTAAATACTTCCCTGGGGGCAAAGCTGACTAATCTGTCATGTTTTAGGAGGTATGAGTTATTTTGTTTCATTGGTTGTCATAACTAAGTAAACTTGTGCACATCATGACCGCCTCTGTGCAACATAAAACTATTTACACTATCTTCTACTCTGTCATCCACAATGCTCCTGAATGTAATAATTTAGGATCTTAACCAACAGACTGACACAAAATAATGGATCTCTCTGAAGCTGAAGGAAAATGAGACATAGTTTCTAAGGTTGTACAATTTATTTTTAACTTCTTTCTGTAGTTTTATCCAACTGCCTGCAGCAGTCACATATACAGGACATAGATTCCATCCGTTTGTAATTTATTGCTTGTATAGTTTTATATTAAATCATGATCAGTTAAACTGAACATATTTATCAAACATCCCCAAATGAAACATGCACATCAACAAAGTCAATTTAGCTACGCTAACAGGCTTGCAAAGGAGATGATTGATCAGAGAAGCAGCTTAAAGGTAACCTAGCAAGCTAGATTGTCAGGTTTAGTTCTGCACTAAAGTTGTTCTGACTATGTTATTAGACATTATAATTTTCTGGTATTTCTTTATCCGAATACGCAAAATCAAACAAACTGAAAATGGGACAGAGATTTATTTTTTCATAGCAAGTGCACAGGAAACAATTTTCCTTTTTCTGTTGTTAAATAGTTTGTAGTAGAAATTGCATGTTTGTTTTAGTTTGGCTGTGCATTAAGCAGCTCTGTAGTCACATCTGTATGTCATGCCTTAAACCAGAGAACAGCAGGGTCAGCTAAAAGGTCTAGAATCTGCTTAAGTACCTCTTTTTGGTATCCATCATCGCTAACACATTGTACGTAACGGTTATGGTTTTAATCTACGCTCTGGATTACCCATAATTCCAAGTCGTAAGTTTAAATTTAAATTTAAGTAATTTCCCTCTGGGATTATTAAAGTATTTCTGAAGTATTTCTGATTCGTAGTGTAAAAAATAAAATACTCAAATACGTTGTTCTTTTAAGATCTTTATTGGGATTTGAAACATATTATATTAGTGTATTTTTTACCAGCCGTCTAATGAACTATACACAGTTATTAACATAGTACCACTGTCTGCTTCAGCTCACCCTCATGGTGAAATCTGCCATGTGCTGCGGTATAAGTACGGTTCAGTCAGTCAATTTAATATCAGGTAGGTTTAAGAGGAATTTTTCCCACCATTACATCTGCAAAGAGACGTCCTAGTCTACAATTGCGTCGGGAGCCTACCAGGTGTCAGTGACGGGACCCCTAAGCGGTCGAGGGGCCCCTAAGCAACTGCAGTCTCTGCTTACTGATAGTTACGCCAGAACAAAGACAGAACAAATATTACTTCTGCACTCAACAACCCTGATCTTTATGTGTAAGAGGTAGAAAGATGAACCATAACGGAGGCAGAGTCATGATGGGGGATGGTTTACATTAGCGAAGAAAGGAACACTAATCAGAATTCAATGGGAAATTAATAGAGATAATTACAGGGTAATGAATACAAGAAAAACAAATTTCAGGAGCTACTTTGTGCTTTTCTGTCAAAAAAAGTTTTAATAAAGTTAATGAATGTTAGAATATGCCTAAAGCTAATATTATCATCCAGAACTGCAGCTCATCTGTCTTCTGAGTGATAAATATAAACATGCTATTTTATGTTTTAAAGAAACCAGTACATATGTGATCAGATATTTAGAGCTAACCTCACAGCTGAACTCCATCTCAGCATCCATAGTGATGACTTTAACTTTGAAAGTCTTTGGCTGTTTCTTCTTCAACCCCAGGATGGACATTTTGATGTGATTCTAGATTGGACAGCTGTGGAAATAAAAGAGGTTTCCTTAGAGGGACATCATAAAAACCACATCTGAAGAGTAACAGCATACAGAAAACAATTAATTGTGTTAACTTTCTTCATATAAAGCATCCTGAATTCAAAGTTTCAGTTAGTTTTACACATGAGTAGAAAGAGCAGCTTAAAGGTGAGGATATAAAAGAAGAGGAGGCCCTATTACCGGGGAGTAGAGTTCAGCTTCTGCAGTCCAAAAAGGATCAGAGGAGGCTGGGCTTTTGTGTTTGTGTTGGTTGGAGCTTCCGATGCTAAGCTAACTTTTCTCACTAAACTGCGTTTTCCCCCCTCCCAACGGTTAAGACACGAAAACAGTCCATAACAAGTTATAGCAGCATTGGAGCCTTAGAAAGGCCTCCATAATGATTATGTACCCGTTGATAAAAGTTTGGGGGAAAGTCTCAAACTGTCGTGTTTTAGCTAGTTTAGCAGGCTATTCAAAATCAGAAGGACTTTCCAGAAGATTTTTGTTTTGACTCCCAGTTACTCTAAAGGCGGGGGCAGGAAGAGTCAGGAATAACGCCATGGCGCCTGTGTCTGCTTCAATGCTGTCGGAAATATCAGTCTCAATAAATGTAGCGTTAAACACTGAAGCGAAATATAGTATTTTCCGAAGCGGACCTCACTGGTTAATGATCTATTAAAAACATAAATATGTATAAGGAAGTTTAAAGTAGAGTTGACAAGTGGAGGCTGTTTGGTAATGTGAGTAACAAATTGTATTGGAACGCCGCTCAACCTGACAGTTTTTACTGAGGGAAAAACATAATCATATATAGCTTGTGCGGCTATGAGAGGAAGTAATTTTTTCAGAAATCTTCAAAAGATCAAGAAAACCAAAGGATAAGATAACTACTTCAAATACAATTTAAATATATATAATGCAATTTTTACAATGATATAATTCTGATCAATACTCCATAACATAAGGTGGCGGTAATTAACCTGTCTGCTGTTTCTCAACCGACATGAATGAATAAATTAATAAATAAATGAATAAATAAATAAATAAATAAGAAGAGGAATATCTGCGACGAGATAAGAAAATAAAGCTCTTATCTTAAAGCAATATTTAAAAAGCATGTGTTGGTGTGTGTGTAAGCAAGTGTGTTCCCCTCAGCCTCCCTCTACTAAAGTGTCTGCTTCAAGGTTATCGGAAATATAAGTGTCAATAGATGTAGCGTTAAACACCGACGCTAAATAATTATATTTTACGAAGCAGAACTAACTGGTTAATAATTTATTAAAAACACAAAGATGTATAAGGAAGTTAAGACTAGAGTTTACACCTGAGGTCTGTTTGCTCATATGAATAAAAGTTGTATTGGAACGCCGTTTACCCTGACAGTTTTCACTGAGGGAATAGCCCATAATCCCATATAGCTTGTGAGGCTACGAGAGAAAATATTTTTGTCAGTAAAAGGTCAAGAAAACTTAAGGGTAAGAGAATGACTTCAAATACCATTAAAAAAATTAAACAAAATGTCTTTCTAAAATAAGATTTCCGATTCATACTCCATTACAGAAGGTGGCGGACTGGCGGTAATATACCTGTATGCTCTTTCTTAACAGCCATAAAAAAAAAAGAATAACAAAAGGAAGATTTGCGACGAGACAAGTAAAATAAAAGGAAATCTTATGAATAAGCAAAATTTAGAAAGCATGTGTTGATGTATATCTAAGCATGTGTTCACACCAACCTCCCTCTACTAAAGCGTGGGAAAACCACCATATTAGGTGGAAAGTCGAGATAACCCACACGCGGATGTTCTTTTGGCACAATTATTTACCAGAAATGACACGATCATGTTGTGTGAGAGGCTGCCAGTCCCGGTGTCGTGCCAAGGTAGTTATCCCTGCGAAAATTTGTATCCCCTCGTCGGGAGCGCGCACGGAGTAGGAAGAACAACCCGAGTTAACTCCGCTTCAATTCCAACGTGCAGAACTTGAAATTTGAAAGGTTTTACGCGTATGAAAGTTGAGCTTCACTGTTTTATTATTTACTTTACATGTTATAGCAGAATATCGCCAGTGATATTGATTTAAAACTAATAATAAAACACAAACGTTTGCTTGAAAGCTGCATGACAGCAGTGTCTACTCCTCCCTCTGAAAGCAAACAGATCCTTGTTCTTTTCCACACGTTCCTTTAAAAAAAACCTCTCATTGTTGCACAGTGTCCAAATTTTCTCATTCCATTGAAAACTGTTGTAAACCATATACTTGTAATAAAAATGAAATAGAAAATGGAGTGCACGTGTAATCATTAAAGACTATATGCAGAAGGAAAATAATTTTTTCCTGGTTGAAATTTAGTACTTAAATCTATATTTGTGCTTATAGTAACGTACAATTTATTTATGTTGTACTATCCTTAATAAACAGTTTGTCTTCTAACATCAGCCATTTTATTTCACAAATAAAACCTGCTGTAATCTGTTTCCCCTGTCTAAATCAGACAAAAAGGGCCCCAGCTTTTTCATTTATGCCTTATAAGCATCTTTTATGATGACAACTAACCCCTGAAACTTTGGAGTTGATTGACCTTTATTTCTTAAAGTTATAAGGGGGGAACAGATTATAGCAGACCACCTGCTATAATCTGTTCCCCCTGTCTAAATCAGGCAAAAAAGGCCCCAACTCTTTCATTTTTGGCTTATAAACATCTTTTATGATGACAACTAACCCCTGAAACTTTGGATGTTATTGACCTTTATTTCTTAAAGTTATAAGGGGGGAACAAATTATAGCAGGTGGCCTGCTATAATCTGTTCCCCCTGTCTAAATCAGGCAAAAAAGGTCCCAGCTTTTTCATTTTTGTCTTATAAACATCTTTTATGATGACAACTAACCCCTGAAACTTTGGATGTTATTGACCTTTATTTCTTAAAGTTATAAGGGGGGAACAGATTATAGCAGGTGCCTGCTATAATCTGTTCCCCCTGTCTAAATCAGTTAAAAAAGGAGCCATTTGTGAACTGTCCGTGTGCTTCCAGTGACTTATATGCTTTGAATTCCTCGTAAGTGTAGGCACTGACGCCAAACACTAGGTAGTTTGTTATGTCCACTGATGAGGTCGGAGGCAGTGAAGTGACGCCGGAGCTCCAGTCTTTGCTGCGGAGATCATAAGGATCTATGCCGTTAATATCCGACAGTTTCGACAAGTAACGGTCCCTGGCCTCGTTATTAAGTTTTTGCCGATACGGTAATTTCGCATTCTGCTTACTTTTTTCCATATAGTCAGAGAAACAAACTCAATCCTTTAGTCCTTCGTTTAGCTATGCTGCGGTTGTTTACACATTCTCCACCTAAGATGGCGTCTTAGCAACAAATGTCACGTGACTGGTGGAGACCGATTATGGTGCAATAGACAGGAGATGTTACACAATTTTCCTGCAGCATGGCATGAACCAGAATGAAATAAAACAAACAAAATAATCAAGCATCTATTTGCTAATGCATTATATACTGCAGATGTACTGATCATAAATTGAATGCAGAAAGACATTATAGTCAAAGTATTGCCACTTTTACTTCCGGAAATTAGACCACATGTTTTACTCTCTATAACAATCTACTGTCGCACACGTGTCACTTTATCGCTTATAATACGTTTAAAAAAGACACTCCTTAATTATTAATACTGATGAAACTGCTCATTTGTTGTTAAGCAAACTCACCCAGTTCTGTCATGTTATTATAGCAGAACATATTAGTTGAGAAGCTGTAAAACTTCATTACAATTACTGTGTTTACTTGATTCTGTTTATGTTTTAAGAGCAAACTGAAAACCATTTAAGAAAGCATTTTAATTATAGTCGATTACGGCTTGATTTATAATACGGAATATTAGGGCCAGGCTAGAGATTTTTTTCTTCTTCTATTTCGAGAATAAAGTCGTAAAATTAAAGTAAGGGCAAAAGTATAACTTAACATAATGTTCGACATTCCTCATTTTAGGGAAGAAAGTGTTTCTTATAGGAGTTTTCATAAAATACAACTTGTTTCTAGTAATTTAAGGACATTTTTCTCTTAATATTACGACTTTATTCTCGTAATTTTGCAAGTTTATTCTTGTAATTTTATGACTTTATTCTCGTTGCAATTTTATTCTCTTAATTTTATGACTTTATTCTCTTATTTTTATGACTTATTCTTGTAATTGTATTACTTTATTCTCGTTGCAACTTTATTTCTTTTCTCTATTTTATGACTTTATTTTCGTAATTTAATGACTACTGTCATTTTGACTTTTTTCTCGTAATATTACGACTTTATTCTAATAATTTTAAGAATTAATTCTCGTAATGTTATGACTTTATTCTTGAAATAGAAAAAAAAAATCTCTAGTTGGTCTTAATTCTCCGTCCTAGTTTTATGACCATGTCTTTTGTGAGTGTAAAGTATTTTTATTTTTATTGTAATTTTGTAAAGCACTTTGTGACCTCTATGTCTGTGAAAGATGCTATATAAATAAACATTGCTTACTTACTTAAACTTGGTATGTCATAATAGTGATAACTAACCATAGCCAACTAAAACAACTATAGAGTTCTCACTATCAGGAAAACTTTGCTATGTTTGATCTGATGTTTTGTAAATAATCCTAATTTAATTGATATAGTTTCTAATTTTTTTTTGTTTCCTTTTTTAAATATAAATTTCTTCAACAGGTCTTTATAATGTCTGCAGACAGTGAAGCATTTGAAAGAGTAAAATCTGTCCTTTTGTCAGCTCATAAAAGCACCACATCAGATGAGAAGGTCAGCTTCTACAACTGCTGGGCAGAAAACTATGATCGGGTGAGAAAACAGACATTGGACGGGTGCTTTTACTCTCTCTTTTATGTTCCAGGAATAACAGCACTCCTTAAATAAATCCGTAGCTGCTCTAAAATTCTAAATTCAATGCAAAATGTCAAGTGTTAACAAATCATCCAAACATTGCCATGCATACTGTTTTTCAAATTTCCCTTGGTGGTAGTCTTGTTATTTTTCTGCAGGCCGTTATAAATGAAAGTTATAATTTATTTTTGTAAGCAGATGTTTTAAATTTGTAGCTATACTCCTTTGTTTAATCTTTTTTGGGAATGTCTGCTGATGCATTCTGTGCTTTTCATTTTTGACTTTTAAAAGGAGAAGACCTTTACAACATAAATTACTCAGGAAAATAGTAATTTATGTAAGATTTGCTGAATAGTCTGTTTTCGAAACAAGTTTTTTTTAAGTTTTTGAAAAATGCCTTACAATATCAAGCAGTGTTCATCATTTATGCACACTGCTTCACAGAGAATCTTATCTCATTATTATGTGCAATTGTTTAGCGTATATTTAGCATCTTTTACCTTCATAAAAAAAATTGTTAAACACCTACTGTGTCACACTCTACAGGCACGAATGGACAAAACAGAGCAGTTGGCACAGTTAGATGGTTTATTTAACTCTTGGTCAGGAAGGCAAGGGTCAGATCCGTGAAACCAGAGTTTGGGGCAATCCTTGAATCAGTGGTCGGGCAGGCAGGAGGTCGTCACCAGGGAGTCAAAGACAACAGACGAGGTTGAGGGTCCAGATTATCAGATGAGAAACTGGGGGGGAGAGAACAGGCAGGTTTAGGAGAGGGAACCCACTTGGCTTAGTCAAAACTAGACGTGAGCAGACAAAAGGCCTGAGAGTGTTTACCACTAGGGGTTAGACAACAATCTGACGGCGAGCAGGTGGAGGCTCCATCCTTATATAGGGCCTGCCGCTGATCAGGGAATGACCTGCAGTTGTGAGGGTCACAGCAGCTGATGTGACATACTGGGTGCCGTGAATTGAACTTAAGTCCCTTTATCTACATCTTAATGAACTTTGTTCTCAGTTAAGCTTTCTGTTTCTACTAATGTGGCTACGATATCAGAATCGGGCAAGACCCAGATACTGCACTAAAATGGTTGTATCGGTATCGGCGAGTACCAACAAATAGGGCACCGATACCATTTTGAGAGCCAAAAGTTTATTAAGCTATTGCCATCCATTCCAGGTAGGCAATAAAAAGTTCTACTGGATTCATTTTCTAATAGTCTTTTTCCTGCTTCACAAAGGTGAGAGCTTGGCAGCTTGACAAAGCCATGATGGCAATTATTTTACATCCAAGTAGTATGCAGTTCTTCATATACACACACACATCAATTTCAAACAGATGGTATCGGCCAATACTGCACAGCCAGGTATCGGGTATCAGTATCGAGGGCCAAAAATGGCATCGGCGCAACACTAGTTTGTACTATCTTTTTTTTTTTTTAAGGATGTGGCTGTTTTGGAGTACAGTGCACCAAGTGTGGCAGCAAAGTGCATCGCAACCCATTTCAGCGGTGTAAGAGAAGCAGCCGTCGTGTTGGATGTGGCATGTGGTACAGGACTGGTGGCAAAACGGGTAAGTAGTTGCTACACTGATGTGTTAGAATGAGATATAAAGAAATGAAGTAGACTTTAGTAAACTATTTTGTTAGAAGGAAAAGTTTGAAAAAAAGACTAGAGTATCTTTGTGGTTGTTGAGGCAACTCTCAGCTCAACCCGAACATTAATATTTGCTTATTTGGAGACCAAAATTAAATCTGCATTAAATTACTGTTGATAGGAAAAGAGCTGCAGGTTAGAGGATCGCTCTCATCTTTTGCAAGATAAAAATAGCCCGTTTTATCAACTCAGCACTTCATGTTGAATTAAATCAAAAGCTTTTAGTTTAAAGTGTGTAACACTGAATTTACATTGCGTCTATCTCCCCTCTGGTGCAAAGCTCAACAGTGCTCGAACAATCCTGCGCAGATAGCTCCATAAAAGCCAAGCCGACTTTATTTATGATGCACTCTTTATAACAGCAGACGCAGACCAAACATGCTGGAAAAGGGAAAGAGCAATTACAATAAATACATTATCTATATATTTGGGAGTTAAACCAAAGCAATTGATTATGGCAGATTTTAAAACAATTGAAACTGCTTCACTTTAACTTTTTTAGTATAAAAACCATTTCAGGAGTTATATTCTGCAATGGGTAAGCACACCAGGCACAGATAAGCTTTAGTTGTTTCTGATTTTAATGCATTTAAGGTTGTTTTCTTTTTTATCATGTTTTGATTACCTCGGTCAACATATGCAACCCAGAAATTATTCTAATGTGTTTCTAATATACACAGAATTTTATTTGTACATTAATAAATATGGTGAAATCCTGAAGATGATATAGACAGTACTCGAGCTGAGGGGGGATGTCATCCCCCTTCTTAAAAAAAATCTTAAATACCGCACTCCTTCTTAAATAGCCATCCCCCCATACCATCCCCTGTGACATTTTATTATTGAATGTGTAATATTTCCACCATATATTAACAGTAATGGCAATAATATTGCCCTTTCAACATTTGGAGGTGTGTTGGCTAAAGAGTAGCCTGAGCAAAATAAATAAAATCAAAGAAGTGTCCTACCATGACTATGAAGCTGATCCCAGTGGGAAATTAGTCCTCTGAATTTGTCCCTAACTGTGTAGGGGCAGTGATAGCCATGCCAATCCATGAACTGACTGCAGTTCTACTGTAAGGTGCCTTGAACAAGGTCAATAACCGGCGTACCTGACATATAACAACCGCACCATGCATGTCTTTAGGTTAAGAGACTATATTAATTAGGCTGTTTGCTTTCAAAAAAGAAAAAAAATTCACTGGCCCCCCCTTTTTTAACAACTAGACTACTGGATATAGTTCATCTTAAGTGATTTGTTAAAAAAATTAAAATGTGATTGCATAGACTTCTGTTGGTGTGGCGTGATATCTGGAGAAGGCTTTGTCAGTTAAGTTCAATTGTACTAGCTGACCATATGCCTTACTAGCAGACTGTGCAGAGCCTGTGAAAATGCTCTCTTTTTTTTTTTTTACATTTCGTGAGAAGTTTGCAGCGGAACAGAGAAGGATACACTATAATTTGGGTGTTAATGGATAATTACACTTTTCTCTTTTTGGTTACATTCTCCACTCCAGTAAATTTCCCTCTTTTTTTCTCCTCTTTTATTTTTTTTTATTTTATTTTAAGGGGTATAATGCCTAATAAATTAGAATAACTAATTTTATGAATGTCTATGACAGCTTTAAAACCTGCCTTGTAAACAGTAGTTTATCAAGTTTTCATACAATGAATTCCATAAGTGTCTCCACCACTTTTAAAATGTAGTAAGTATATCCAATTTTATTATTTTTTATTAATGTTATTCTTGATAGGAAGTTATTTATTGGAGATCTCTTTATTTGAACATATTTTCAGCAAATATCAAAACATTTCGAATGAAGATTTTTTTTCAATACACAAATATGTCTTTGTTGATCAGATGAAAACTCTCGGTTTTGGAAATTTTGTGGGGGTGGATGGAAGCAAGGCCATGCTGGACAAGGCAAGAGAGAGTGGGTTGTACCAGGACTTGAAGAGTTGCCTGCTTGGAGAGGAGCCTCTACCCAAACAGTGGGGTATAAACCTACATCCGGTCATCTCGTTAATCTCTGTGACCTATAGAGGAATCCCTACTTCCACTGCTTTCAGCTGATTTATATGTTAATTATTTTCCGATGTTTAAAAACACTTAAATGTAAGCATGAAAGTCTGAAACAGGGACAATGTCCTTTTAAGCTAAAACCGTCTCTTTTCTCACCTCCAGCAGGTAGATTTGATGTTGTTGTGATTGTCGGAGCATTAAGTGTTGGTCAGGTCCCCTTTGATGTCATTAGAGACCTCTGCAATGTAACCAGACCAGGTCAGAGCTTTGTTTTCTTTCTTTTTTATTCAAGTGGTTATATATACACTCACCGGCCACTTTATTAGGTACCCCATGCTAGTAATGGGTTGGACCCCCTTTTGCCTTCAGAACTGCCTCAATTCTTCGTGGCATAGATTCAACAAGGTGCTGGAAGCATTCCTCAGGGAGTTTGGTCCATATTGACATGATGGCATCACACAGTTGCCGCAGATTTGTCGGCTGCACATCCATGATGCGAATCTCCCCTTCCACCACATCCCAAAGATGCTCTATTGGATTGAGATCTGGTGACTCTGGAGGCCATTTGAGTACAGTGAACTCATTGTCATGTTCAAGAAACCAGTCTGAGATGATTCCAGCTTTATGACATGGCGCATTATCCTGCTGAAAGTAGCCATCAGAAGTTGGGTACATTGTGGTCATAAAGGGAGGGACATGGTCAGTAACAATACTCAGGTAGGCTGTGGCGTTGCAACGATGCTCAATTGGTACCAAGGGGCCCAAAGAGTGCCAAGAAAATATTCCCCACACCATGACACCACCACCGCCAGCCTGAACCGTTGATACAAGGCAGGATGGATTCATGCTTTCATTTTGTAGACGCCAAATTCTGACCCTACCATCAGAATGTTGCAGCAGAAATTGAGACTCACCAGACCAGGCAACGTTTTTCCAATCTTCCATTGTCCAATTTCGATGAGCTTGTGCAAATTGTAGCCTCAATTTCCTGTTCTTAGCTGAAAGGAGTGGCACCCGGTGTGGTCTTCTGCTGCTGTAGCCCATCTGCCTCAAAGGTCGACATACAGTTCAGAGATGCTCTTCTGCCCACCTTGGCTGTAACGGGTGGTTATTTGAGTCACTGTTGCCCTTCTATCAGCTCGAACCAGTCTGGCCATTCTCCTCTGACCTCTGGCATCAACAAGGCATTTCCGCCCACAGAACTGCCGCTCACTGGATGTTTTTTCTTTTTCGGACCATTCTCTGTAAACCCTAGAGATGGTTGTGCGTGAAAATCCCAGTAGATCAGCAGTTTTTGAAATACTCAGACCAGCCCTTCTGGCACCAACAATCATGCCACGTTCAAAGTCACTCAAATCACCTTTCTTCCCCATACTGATGCTCGGTTTGAACTGCAGGAGATTGTCTTGACCATGTCTACATGCCTAAATGCACTGAGATGCCGCCATGTGATTGGTTGCTTAGAAATTAAGTGTTAACGAGCAGTTGGACAGGTGTACCTAATAAAGTGGCCGGTGAGTGTAAATACCAATGTTAACATGCAATTGCTCAGTTTACATTAGGTAAGACAAACCATGCTGCACTTTACTGCACCGTTTCATTCTTCCACTAGGTGGCTGTATTTGCATGACAACCAGAAGTAACCATCATAACCTGAAATACAAAGCTTCCCTGGAGAGAGAGATGAGGCAGATGGAGGAAGAAGGGCTCTGGACTTGTGTAGAGATCACGGATGTCGACAACTGGGAGAGAGCTGTATCTGAGCAAGAGGAGGGCTACATATCTGGAGCTGTGTACCTCTATAAAAAACTAGAACATTAAAGGTATTGTGGAGGATTTTCACAATTTTTGGAAAGACCCGTACTCTCCACTTAAAAAAAAAATGCATATGCACAACCCTGGACCCACTCCCAAGAGGGAACGCCTATTAAACGTGTGCAAGAGCATGTACGAGCTCATTTCTCCTTGTAAAAGCTCTGTTTAATAGTTGCTGTTTGGGTCGCTCATTCAAGCTTACTTTCCAATTGCAATTTTTCCACTATGTCAGACTCACCACAGTGTTATGCAGAGAATTACCTGCCTGTCGAGAATTACCTCCCCTCTCGCACACTGATGAGAAAATGGATTTAAATAAGAATGAAAAGGGAACTTTTAAACATATTAATATTTTTATATTTCTTATGCATGGATGCCCTAAAATTGTTTTTGGTGGACAGATAAATGCCAAGAGATTCCGAGAATTACCTCCCCTGTTGCAGGAGAGTGCATCACCCTAAACTCTTACACGCTGATGAGAAAACGGATTGAAATATTAATGAAAAAGGGAACTTTTAAAGTTATTCTAAATGTTTTGCCAGAAATGATATAGAATGTTGTTGATATCTGAAGCAGCAACTGCTATCACTGAGCAGAGAGTATATTCATTGAATACTGACTGTAGCACATCGAATAAAAAGTCATTTTAATATGACTTTATCTATCCACCAAAACTAAATATTAGGGCATCCGTGCATGAGAAAAATTTAAACATTAAGAATTCATTTCAATCCATTTTCTCAGAGGGTTAGGTGAGAATGGGGACGAGAATGTAGGATGGCCTTACGTAAACATATCACCAGAATGACTGACAATTAGGAGGACCACTTAATTTTATGATGTACCCAGAAAATGAACATCCACTACCAGTGGCGCCCAAAGTACTTTTGAATAGGGGGTGCTGGGTACAATCTGGTTTTTTTTTTTTTTTTTGGACAAAAGACCTATGATCCCATTGGCCTATTTAAAATACAATAAAATTAAATAAGTAAATAGGTAGAGATTCACTACTTTGTTGTCATTGTTATGTTTCTTTCCATAACTTAACTATATAGAATTAACAGAATCTCAGTGGAACATGACTTTGTTTTTATTCAACATATTTCCCAGAACACAGTAAGATCAATGCGCTGATACCATATTTGGTGTTCTTCCACACAAAATAGTACCATTGAATAATATATTGTTTTATCCCATACATAACAGTTCCTCCCATCCAGGTTTGACGAACCAAAAATATACTTAGCAAAATGTGGTAAACCAATAACCTGGCTCAAACAGAAACAACATCTCTTTAGATATTTGCAGCACAAAAACGGTTATCTACTCTTAACATTTAAATTGCTTCTGTTATAAAGAAACAGATGATCTACAAATTCAGTCTCTGAGGTGCTCTGCGATTTCTCTCAGGATAACGTCCACTTGTTCGACGAGAGTCTATGGTGCTCTGTGTGGAAGGTTCAGCTGTTGTCACACTGGTGGATTGACCCGAACCCTGAACCCCAGGAGATGTGGCAAAAGTAAACTCTTCTGAATCTCGAACTGTAGATGTGTCCTCAGGTTGCTCCAGATTTTTGTGAGTCTCCACATCTAGGATCTGAGCTATGCCAGATTGAGTTATCTCCAACATTTAGATTGTATGTCAGAGGTCCTGTCTGTGACAGAATTGTGCCAGACTGCCATGGTGAGAACTTTTTGTCCAATGTCAAAAGATCTGGTTTTGTTCCCTCTTGTTTCCACCGGAAAAGGCTGTTGGTCCTCAACATTCTTCCGAATGTCTGGTTTCAACAGATCCAAACGAGATCTCCGATTTCTTCCCATGAAAAGCATTGCAGGCGTTTGTCCAGTTGTTGCATGAACGGTGTTTCTGTAAGCCAATAAAAAGTTGTCGATTTCAGTTGCAGAGGTCTCCCCTCTGTCCGGCTGGCTTTTATGGACCTCTTGAATGAGTGAATGAACTGTTCAGCTTGTCCATTCGTTGCAGGGTGATACAGGGCTGAAGTGATATGTCATACACCGTTGTTCTTAAGAAACGGAAGTGGGTACTGATCTACGCAGAGTACTGGGTTCACTGAAACCTTAAAATCACCACAGATTCTCACGCTGTCATTTCTTGCTCACTGACACTATTGGTGTAGCACAGTCTGACCATTCCACCTTCGTGAGTATTCCTTGCTCTTCCAAGTGTTGCAGCTCTGCTTCAACTTTAAGCCATATAGCATATGGTACAGGACGAGCCTTGTGAAATCTGGGTTTTGCATCATCAGCCAGTATGATCTGTGCTCTAATATTTTTCAGATTGCAAATTCCTTCTTTGAACACAGGAGTATGTTCCTCAATTATTTGTTTCAGTCTTTCCTCCACAGAACTCTCATGGATTTTATTTCTTTCCAGTTGAGTTGGAAGTGCTTCCACCAGTCTCGTCCAAATAATGGGACACCTCCATTCTTCAGAACATAAAGTTCAAGGTTGCATTTGTTTTTCTCATATTTCACTTTTATTTTTCCCAAGGGACTTATTCTTTCACCTGTGTATGTTTTTAGTTTCACTGAGGTGCGCTTTAATTTCAGATTTGGGAACTTCTCTCTGTAATCATCATATGAGATCAGTGAAAGGGCTGACCCAGTATCCAGTTCCATCTGTAAAAATAACCCCTTGTACTTTAGTAGTGAGCCATATAGCATCCTTATATTTCTCCTTGCTTGTATTGTATAAAGCTCAAGGCATGCCAAATGCTCCTGAGAAGAAGCTGATTCTGTCTCATTTAATTTATGCAGCTTCCTATCTTTGTTCCATGTTTTGTTTTTCTTAAATTGTTTTGATCTGCACATTTTCTGTATATGCCCCTTTTTGTTGCACTGGAGACATTCTTTATCCTTAAACCAGCAATTAGCAGCATTATGTGATTTTTTGCCGCATCTGTAACAGGTCTGTAATTTATCCTTAGGCTCTGCACGCATTTTATTGACAGAACACGGCTCCATGAATTTTCCCTGAAGCTCTCCTGCATCTTTTGCTGCAGTTTCCATTGATATAGAGGAGTCGTTTCTGTGTGCTTTCATTATGCAGCCCGCAGACAAAACTGTCTTTCAGCGAATCTGACAGCCCCTCCCCGAACTGACAGTGCTCCGACAGCCGCCGAAGCTCCGCGATGTACTCCAAAGTGGACTTGGTTTTTAACTGATTCCGTTTATAAAACCTGAATCGTTCGGCTATGACAAGGGGCTTTGGTTGGAAATGTTTTTGGTGAACCTCTGTGATCTCCTTAAAACTTTTGCCTGCTGCTTTGTCTGGTGTAATGAGGCAGCGCAGCAAGTTATAAGTTTTCGCCCCCATTACGCTCAGTAACACGACAACTTTCCTCTCATCCTCTACTTTGTTAGCCAGGCAGTACTGTTCAACTCGCTCCACGTATGTTGTCCAGTCCTCTGTGCTGTTTTCACAACTGTTCATTTGTCCAACGCATCCCAACATTTTTCGTGTGGTGCTCGTTACTCACTTTCTCTCTGTAGGTCGTTAGTCAGCAAACCACATTAGTGTCCAGACGGATGATTTTTTTTCTCCTTTTCTTATCTTTCTGTCACTTCCAATAGGCTTTCCCCCTCTCTGTCGTTACATGCACATCGGGGATCCGTTTAAACCTCGTTGCCAGTTTTTTTATGTTTCTTTCCATAACTTAACTATATAGAATTAACAGAACCTCAGTGGAACGTGACTTTGTTTTTATTCAACATATTTCCCAGAACATAGTGAGATCAATGTGCTGATACCATATTCCGTGTTCTTCCACATAGAACACAAAATAGTACCATTGAATATATTGTTTTATCACATACATAACAGTCATATACACTTCAGTGCACGCAACCAGAGTCTGTATCACACAGACATCTCAGTTGAATATATGTACTATTAATTAAACTTCACAATAACACTATAACAACGTATATTTGGTCAGCTTGCCTGAACCTGACTCGCTCTGTTTATGTCACACGTGACTCTGTTAGTTTTAAAATACTTTTACGCAAACCACAAACAAATATTATTATTATACTATTTAAATGTTATTGAACAGTTCACCACATCCATTAAACAAAGAATACAAGATCAAATAACACTCTGAAATACTATGGTTGCATTAAACTGTACAAATAGATATGAAAGTGCGCGGTAGCATCACGCTCTTACTTTCAGCTACAGGCAGGGTGCCCTGCCTAACAGGTGCTGAAATGTTCAGATGCGCTCTGAGGTCATGGAGATAAAGTCTCTCATAAGTGGATGCCCCCTATAAACATGGGAAAAAATAAATCCTGTGAATTTTGAAACTGTCATTATTTATCTATATTATGTTTTAAACATTTTTTCATTTATATTTTGAAATTCAAAATAGTTAAAATAAATATGGCTGTTGGTTTGATGATCTCTATGTAATGTATTTTCAATTCTCAATTCAAAATGTCTGCAGTAGCATTGCTCCAGACATTTGGAATTGAAAAATCTTTCTGGAAGGAAATCAAAACATTTTCAAAGTTGGAAAACAAATTCCAGTGGTTTTATTTTGATTTTTTTTTTCTTAATATTTCTGAATTGTTAGATAAAAATTTAAACAGAAAATATATTTCATAAAGATCATCAAAGGGGGAACAGATTGTATCAGGCGGCTAAAATATATGATTCGCCTCTCATAACTCTGGCAAATAATGATCAAATGTCACCAAATCCACAGGATTTGTTGTTAATGAAGAGAGGAATAAACACAGCTAAAGACTTGCAGGTGAATTAATTTCTTCCCATGTTATGGAGGGGGAACTGATTATTCCAGGCAGCTAAAATATCCATTCTCTCCTCTCCTCCTCCCATATCTTTGGGAAATAAAGAGCAACTTTTTCCAGAATCTCAAAAACTGTTTATGTGTGATAGCATGTAGTATACTATACATGTCCTTAATCCAGTAATCTGTCATATTTTACATTAGAACGGGATTTACCAGAAAGTCTACACTCCCATCGTTGCAGGAACTCTTAATATTTGGTGCCCTGCTATCAGCCAGTTTCCATTATCTTATATCAGCAATGCAAAATTATAAATACACACTATGTGTTGGAAAACTGTGTTTAGTGACTGACTGTTATTTTATTTTTATTCAGGCTTAACTGACAAAAGTTGGAAAAAGAGTGATTCTCTTGGTGTTAAAAAAAACAACAAAAAACGGCTTAAAAGGACCATTGTCAATTTATTTATTTTACAATTTTGTAAACAACAGCTGCTGATTAAACTGGATGTTAAACCGTGACATGATTATAGGAGTTGTTTTTGGTGAGAAATCAATCAGAACCGCTGTGAAAATGGTCCCACCCGCCATGTCCGCCTCTCTGGCTTCAAATGCGCTAGGCCGACCCAAGGGGAACAGAATTTAATACAACAGCAGGACAAAGAACGTCTGGAAGTCAGTCAGAGCTTCACATCCCTCGGACATCAGTTTTCTGTTTAGCAACAGCTAGTGGTGACAACTTCCTCTTCTGTACGTGAATGCTACAGGCTGCTTTCCTGCCGATGCTGCCACTATGTGGTTAATTCCAGTATTGCATATTTTACTCAGATTAGCTCAGAAACAAGATCCGTGCCTCTTGGGGAAACATCCGGGGATGTAGTCGCAGCAGTTCAAATATATTTCTATAAAAAATATAGAAATAAAAAAAAAATAAACATGGATGTCTGGGGGACAATGATTCATATACATCAGGGGTGCCCAACCTTTTTTAAACCAAGATCTACTTTTGAAGTTGATGGCATGCCGAGATCTACCAAGCCAAACACAAGGGATGGGCAGCATGTTTTTTATTTGCACAGGTGGAGAATAAACAGTAAGTCCAACAAACGAGGAAATTATCAATTGTGTCATAAAATAGCTTGCAAAAACAGAACCTAACACTCTAATAAGAACTTCACACCATATCTCTCACACACTCATCAGACACAACAAAACTACAGAAAAGAGCAGTCAAGATCTCCTGACAAAGGCTGTGCAGTCAAAAGATCTAAATAAACCAATTGATACACACACACAATCCAGTAGAGATGAAAAAAAAAAAAAAAAACGTTAGAACTGTAAAATTACAGTCATATATTTGAATCACTGTCATGATTTTATCTAAGGCTCGGACCCTCATGCAGTGAAGCCAAATAGAGAGACACAAAGTAAAAGTTCAATGGGTTTTATTGAAATGATTTGAGCTCGGTGCAGAGTTTCTCCGAACTCTGGTCAGCAGGAACTGGAAGACGGCGGGAAGACAGACTGTTAGATTGTGTTGAGACTCACGTTTCCAGAGAAGTGGAGAATCCTTGGCTCCAATCTGTGTGTTGGTCATCCAGAGTTTGTCTGATTCGGTGGAGGGCGGAGCAGGGTTTACCCAGAACTCGGACGGTTAAGATTGATGCAGACGCTGGTTGCCACTCAGTTTTCCTGTGGTACTTGAACGGTTTGTGGTGAAGATGATTTCCTTACTCAGTGAGTGATATCAACGATCTCAAAGTTGGCTGAATCCAAACCTCAGTTGATCCCTCCTGGGAGAGGCGGTCCGAAAAGGTTCAGTTTGCCGGAAGGCTTGCTGCCAAAAGGCAAAGAAAAAACAAAGTTAAATCTCAGGGAGACAAGCTGTCAGTCAAACTCAATGAGATCTCAGCTTGGCTAGAGTACAAAAACTCGCAATACAAAAACCCAGATTAGACTCAGTATAAACAAAGCTTGGCTAGAGTACCCCAAACTGGCAAACACTCTGGCGTCGAGGTAGTGGCAACCAGCAGCTTAAGAGCAGTCCGGTGATGAGGTAACCGTCCGCAGGTGTGTGAGGAGGCGGACCGGAACCAGGCGCCTCCTGGTGGTGGAAGGGAGAACCTGAAAAAAAAAAAAAAAGTACATATATATATATATATAGGGAAGTCCACTATTTCAGAATGATAAACTTCACTGGGTATTGGCATTGGCAGAGAAACTGGCAGATGGATTAAAATTCACCAGGAAAACAGATAAAAATAGGAAAATACTAAGTACAAACTATGTATGCAGAATGGGTTGTTGACTGTTTCAGGAACTCTTTATTTTCGGGCAAAAGTTCCAAAAATCTTTCAAAGAATCTGCCAAGGCTCAGCCACCTGTCGTCGGTGTGCAGTAGCAGATTAGTGTGGTCTGCACCTGTCTCCTCGAGCTGTGCACGGAATAAACGCCTCTGAAAACTCCTGGCCCGAACAGAGCAAGCGATCTTAATCACAACGTCCATGATGTGCTTCATATTTAAAATATTGCCACACACAGCTGTGGTTGATGAATGATGCAGTGGTAGCTCCAAAAATCCGGGAAAGTTTCAGACAGCTTGAACAGAGCAACGAATCCAGCAGTGCGCCCAACCATAGACTGAGCCCCATCAGTTGTGATAGATGTCATTATCTCATCATCTCTGCAGATTCCTCTTTCCACTTTAGAGTCCCTGGTAACGACCTAGCAACCGTGGCAAAAAATGCCCAGCAATCAGCATGCATAAAAAAAGGTTCCCTGCATACTTTTTACTTTTCATTTTATTATTATGAAAATACACATTGGCCTCTCGTAATCAATGATTTGATTAGTGTTTTTTAAAACTTTTTTTTGTCATAGCCATAAATAGATCTACATTGTGAAACTACACAACTACATTGTGCGATCAACTGAAAGTCCGCCCACAATCAACTGGTAGATCGACTGGTTTGGCACCCCTGACCTACATGTTATGAATGCCGGCGTACTGTAAAGAATAAATTATGAACAGTTTAGTTTGTGCCTTCAACTCATTGCCCATAGGAAGACTAGGAAGACGTTACTTGGATAATACAAAACCGAATATCTTCGGAAGAGCTCCAAATGACACAAAACCAATATGGTTGAGTAGAACATGATGTAATAACGTAAAATCAAGGGGCCTATGTAATAAGTATGTTCCCCTTTATAATAACCTTTCCACCCTCCAATGACTCTTCCACCTCTACCGGCCAAGGCCTCCACAAACTGGAAGCTCTGACCACCCTCCAACTAAGGCTGCTAGTTCAAGTAAGAACAGTGCACCAGTCTTCTGCATTTTTTCCCCACCAACTATGATCTCACCTTACTCTCCTTACAGTACGTGCAGTCGCACCTGGATTCCTGGCTGCAGGACCCACCAAGCTGAGATAACCCTGTTTCTGTTTTTTTTTTTAAGTGAAAAATAAGCTTTCAAACTTTTACTATCTCTCTGTGAGGGTTTCTGTATGTGGGCAAGAAGTATTAGACCCATCATGACAACCTGGTGTGATTCTTTCACAAGTTAGACGTATGTTTGCAACTCTTGTCCAATGGATAAACACCCCAAGAAGACCGTTTGTGCCAGGTTTCTGAACTGGGACCTTTTATATGTTTGGCAAATGTGATGACCACTACACTACAGAAAAACACACTTTTCAACAAGTGATGAATGTTAGCACGAGTATGGCCAAGGTTTGATGAAAAATCAGACAGAGGATTCACACTTGGGGTTTCTTGTACAAAAAGTATGACCTTGCAAGGCATTGTCATGTAAACATGAAAAGCTGATATGCAAGTATGCAAGATATTTTTATTTCTTTTCTGTCTCCAATCAAATGTCATTTCATGAAAAACAAACATAACAGTTATATTACATGAAATGCAACAGATTGAACTACAGTATGGTCACTTTTAGCGAAAAACTAGCCAAGAGATTCCACAATTTTTAGGCATATTAGCAGCTGAATCGTATCTTGGTTGATGGTATTTGGGCCTTCTTCAGTGTGTGGACATTGGACCTGAAATTATAATGGTTAGACAAAGGATGGTTTATTCCAGCTCTGGTTAAATTTTTGTGATGGATGAAATGTTAACAATGATAAATCAAGCTGGGACGACAAGCCAATTTTCAACCATACACTATATTGCCAAAAGTATTTGCTCACCTGCCTTGACTCACATATGAGCTTAAGTGACATCCCGTTCCTAATCCATAGGGTTCAATATGACGTCGGTCCACCCTTTGCAGCTAGAACAGCTTCAACTCTTCTGGGAAGGCTGTCCACAAGGTTTAGGAGTGTGTTTATGGGAATTTTTGACCATTCTTCCAGAAGCGCATTTGTGAGGTCGCACACTGATGTTGGACGAGAAGGCCTGGCTCTCAGTCTCCGCTCTAATTCATCCCAAAGGTGTTCTATCGGGTTGAGGTCAGGACTCTGTGCAGGCCAGTCAAGTTCATCCACACCAGACTCTGTCATCCATGTCTTTATGGACCTTGCTTTGTGCACTGGTGCACAGTCATGTTGGAAGAGGAAGGGGCCAGCTCCAAACTGTTCCCACAAAGTTGGGAGCATGGAATTGTCCAAAATGTCTTGGTATGCTGAAGCATTCAGAGTTCCTTTCACTGGAACTAAGGGGCCAAGCCCAGCTCCTGAAAAACAACCCCACACCATAATCCCCCCTCCACCAAACTTTACACTTGGCACAATGCAGTCAGACAAGTACCGTTCTCCTGGCAACCGCCAAACCCAGACCCGTCCATCAGATTGCCAGATGGAGAAGCGCGATTCGTCACTCCAGAGAACGCGTCTCCACTGCTCTAGAGTCCAGTGGCGGCGTGCTTTACACCACCGCATCCGACGCTTTGCATTGCACTTGGTTATGTATGGCTTGGATGCAGCTGCTCGACCATGGAAACCCATTCCATGAAGCTCTCTGCGCACTGTTCTTGAGCTAATCTGAAGGCCACATGAAGTTTGGAGGTCTGTAGTGATTGACTCTGCAGAAAGTTGGCGACCTCTTCGCACTATGCGCTTCAGCATCCGCTGACCCCGCTCCGTCAGTTTACGTGGCCTACCACTTCGTGGCTGAGTTGCTGTCGTTCCCAAACACTTCCATTTTCTTATAATACAGCTGACAGTTGACTGTGGAATATTTAGGAGCGAGGAAATTTCACGACTGGATTTGTTGCACAGGTGGCATCCTATCACAGTTCCACGCTGGAATTCACTGAGCTCCTGAGAGCGACCCATTCTTTCACAAATGTTTGTAAAAACAGTCTGCATGCCTAGGTGCTTGAATTTATACACCTGTGGCCATGGAAGTGATTGGAACACCTGATTCCAATAATTTGGATGGGTGAGCAAATACTTTTGGCAATATAGTGTACTTTGAAATGACGCTTGATCAATGCCATTTAACTGTACTTTTTATTTTATGATGCTCACCTGCACATTGCACTGGAATTGACTATGCCACTTTGAATGTGTAGAGTACTGGCTGCTGCTGTTGTAAGCTAGCTCATTACTTGTTGTTGAAAACAAATACATATTACCCTTTTGGGACTATAAATGTTTTTTTCTGATGCTATCCAGCCTTCAGTCTGTGAATAACTTTCCATGTCTTAGGAATGGTTGATTAAAGATAAAAGGATTGTCAATTATTGGTCAGATTTGCCATTTCATCACATAGGTTGGATAATCCACTGAAATATTCCACCAACAGTTGTTGGTGCTGGTCAGTTGTACAACTGAATATCCTGCGGTTGAATCAATTTTCAAAGAATTTCATAAGGTATTCATCTTTAAAGAAACTTTAAAGCCAAAATCATTTGATGGTGGTGTTTTTGCATGATCTGAGCCAGAGATTCTGCGACGACCAGGGTTAATAACATTCTGCCACAACCGACACGGTGTTGGAACAGAAGGAGTACTTACATAGAAATGGATACACAAGCACTGGTCCAGGACTACACTGGAAATGAGAGAAAAACTCAAGGTAAGAACAATAGCAGCTGCTTAAGAGCCATGATAAAGAGAACAATCACAGCTCCGCAGATGAGATATCAGCTACAATTCAAGTGTTTGAGTTCCTAAAGTACAGTGCACTTTACACGTGGCATTTTGTTTTCGAACCAAAAAATCATGTAGCAAAAAAAGATGAGAACAAATTCAATGATTACTAAAGTTATCAGCCAGAAATATATGACAAAATATCAGGCACTGCTGGAATTTCAACCCAGGATCTCCTGTTTACAAGACAGGCACCTCGACCAACTAAGCAACAGCGCCTAAACTTGCAAAGAATGTGCTGACCCCTCAAAAAATTCATACAAGACACTTGGAAATGTCTTGTACTCAGTAGCATGAAATAGTAACAATGCTAAATAGTAACAAAGCCGAAATGTTTTTGAATCAAAAAAATCATTTAGCGAAAAAAGATGCAAACAAATTAGATGCTTAGTAAACTTGTCAGCCAGATTTACATGACAAAAGGTGAGGCACTGCTGGGATTTGAACCCAGGATCTCCTGTTTACGAGACAGACACTTTGACCAACTAAGCAACAGTGCCATTCGCATTGAGAAATTAAAATGTTTTCGAACCGAAACATCGTGTAGCAAAAAAAGATGAGAAAATAATCAATGATTACTAAAGTTATCAGCCAGACATACATGACAAAATAGCAGGCCCTGCTGGGATTTGAACCGAGGATCTCTTGTTTACAAGACAGGCACTTTGACCAACTAAGCAACAGCGCCATTTGCATATCGAAACCAAAATGTTTTAGGACCAAAAAATTGCGTAGCAATAAAAGATGCCAAAAATTAGATTGCTAGTAAATTTGTCAGCCAGATTTACATGACAAAAGTGTAGGCACTGCTGAGATTTGAACCCAGGATCTCCTGTTTACTAGACAGGCACTTTGACCAGCTAAGCCACAGCGCCTATACTTGAAAGACTGTGCTGACCCCTCAAAAAATTCATACAAGACACTTGGAAATGTCTTATACCCAAAAGCATGAAATAGTAACAATGCTAGTGGTCAAATTCATATTTTCCGCTACGAGGCACAGATGAATTTTTGGATACGATCTTTTCCCTTTTTCAGTCAGATGCTTATACATCCTGATATAACTGTGTGATATAGCGACCATTTTGACTTGTCATTCTCTTAAAGAAATGTACTTTAATTATCCAGCCACAGCTCAGGTCGATACCGAGCCAAAGCATCAAAAAATTAGATGTGTTTACTTGTTTACCTATGAAAAGTTAGCTCAGCAATATGAGACAAAAATACATTGCTAACAGCTGTACTCAACAGTTAGTTGAATCAAATTTCAAAGAATTTCATAAGGTATTCATCTTTAAAGAAACTGTAAAGCCCAAATCATTTGATGGTGGTGTTTCTGCATGATTTGAGCCAGAGATTCTGCGACGACCAGGGTTAATAACATTCTGCCACAACCGACTCAGTGTTGGAACAGACACAGCACTTACATAGAAATGGATACACAAGCACTGGTCCAGGACTACACTGGAAATGAGAGAAAAACTCAAGGTAAGTAACAATAGCAGCTGCTTTAGAGCCATGATCCAGAGAACAAGCACAGCTCCGCAGATGAGATATCAGCTACAATTCAAGTGTTTGAGTTCCCAAAGTACAGTACACTTTACACATGACATTTTGTGGCTCTGTCACATTTGGTAAAAAGCAGGGCAAATAAATTAGCGTTGATAAGTTGTGTTGTGCTGCAATATGAACAAACAGTTGTAGTTAGTTGTTAGTTGGTTAGTTGTAGATGGCTGAGATGGACCAACTCAGAAACATGAAGGCTAGATGATTTTTCTCCATGAGGTTCTTAAAGATGTTTTACAAGAAGACTGAACATCATGAAAAGCTAAGTGTGGATGCTTAGTTAAAAGGGACTGCCGGGATTTTAACGATGGATCTGCTGTTTACATGAAAGGCACTTTGACCAACTAAGCAACAGCGGCATTTGCATATAGAAGCCAAAATGTTTTTGAATCAAAAAAATCGTTTAGCGGAACAAGATGCAAACAAATTAGATGCTTAGTAAACTTGTCAGCCAGATTTACATGACAAAAGGTGAGGCACTCCTGGGATTTGAACCAAGGATCTCCTGTTTACGAGACAGACACTTTGACCAACTAAGCAACAGTGCCATTTGCGTTAAGAAATTTAAATGTTTTCGAACCGAAAAATCGTGTAGCAAAAAAAGATGAGAAAATAATCAATGATTACTAAAGTTATCAGCCAGACATACATGACAAAATAGCAGGCCCTGCTGGGATTTGAACCCAGGATCTCCTGTTTACAAGACAGGCACTTTGACCAACTAAGCAACAGCGCCATTTGCATATCGAAACCAAAATGTTTTAGGACCAAAAAAATTGCGTAGCAATAAAAGATGCCAAAAATTACATTGCTAGTAAATTTGTCAGCCAGATTTACATGACAAAAATGTAGGCAGTGCTGGGATTTGAACCCAGGATCTCCTGTTTACAAGACAGACACTTTGATCAACTAAGCCACAGCGCCATTCGCATAGAGAAATTGAAATGTTTTCGAACCGAAAAATCAGGTAGCAAAAAAATATGAGAAAATAATCAATGATTACTAAAGTTATCAGCCAGACATACATGACAAAATAGCAGGCACTGCTGGGATTTGAACCCAGGATCTCCTGTTTACAAGACAGGCACTTTGACCAACTAAGCAAAAGCGCCATTTAAATATAGAAACTGAAATGTTTTTGAATCAAAAAAATAATTAAGCGAAAAAAGACGCAAACAAATTAGATGCTTAGTAAACTTGTCAGCTAGATTCACATGACAAAAGGTGAGGCACTGCTGGGATTTGAACCAAGGATCTCCTGTTTACAAGACAGGCACTTTGACCAACTAAGCCACAGCACCTTAACTTGCAAAGAATGTGCTGACCCGTCAAAAAATTCATACAAGACACTTGGAAATGTCTTATACCCAAAAGCATGAAATAGTAACAATGCTAGCGGTCAAATTCATATTTTCCGCTACGAGGCACAGATGAATTTTTAGACACGATCTTTTCCCTTTAACAGTCAGATGCTTATACATCCTGACATAACTGTGTGATATAGCAACCATTTTGACTTGTCATTCTCTTAAAGAAATGTTCTTTAATGATCCAGCCACAGCTCAGGTCGACACCGAGCCAAAGCATCAAAAAATTAGATGTGTTTACTTGTTTACCTATGAAAAGTTAGCTCAGCAATATGAGACAAAAATACATTGCTAACAGCTGTACTCAACAGTTAGTTGAATCAAATTTCAAAGAATTTCATCAGGTATTCATCTTTAAAGAAACTGTAAAGCCAAAATCATTTGATGGTGGTGTTTTTGCATGATTTGAGCCAGAGATTCTGCGACGACCAGGGTTAATAACATTCTGCCACAACCGACTCAGTGTTGGAACAGACACAGCACTTACATAGAAATGGATACACAAGCACTGGTCCAGGACTACACTGGAAATGAGAGAAAAACTCAAGGTAAGTAACAATAGCAGCTGCTTTAGAGCCATGATCCAGAGAACAAGCACAGCTCCGCAGATGAGATATCAGCTACGATTCAAGTGTTTGAGTTCCTACAGTACACTTTACACATGACATTTTGTGGCTCTGTCGCATTTGGTAAAAAGCAGGGCAAATAAATTAGCATTGATAAGTTGTGTTGTGCTGCAATATGAACAAACAGTTGTAGTTAGTTGTTAGTCGGTTAGTTGTAGATGGCTGAGATGGACCAACTCAGAAACATGAAGGCTAGATGATTTTTCTCCATGAGGTTCTTAAAGATGTTTTACAAGAAGACTGAACATCATGAAAAGCTAAGTGTGGATGCTTAGTTAAAAGGGACTGCCGGGATTTTAACGATGGATCTGCTGTTTACATGAAAGGCACTTTTACCAACTAAGCAAAAGCGCCATTTGCATATAGAAGCAGAAATGTTTTTGAATCCAAAAAATCATTTAGCGGAAAAAGATGCAAACAAATTAGATGCTTAGTAAACTTGTCAGCCAGATTTACATGACAAAAGGTGAGGCACTGCTGGGATTTGAACCCAGGATCTCCTGTTTACAAGAAAGACACTTTGACCAACTAAGCAACAGTGCCATTCGCATAGAGAAATGGAAATGTTTTCGAACCGAAAAATCAGGTAGCAAAAAAGATGAGAAAATAATCAATGATTACTAAAGTTATCAGCCAGACATACATGACAAAATAGCAGGCACTGCTGGGATTTGAACCCAGGATCTCCTGTTTACGAGACAGACACTTTGACCAACTAAGCAACAGTGCCATTCACATTGAGAAATTGAAATGTTTTCAAACCGAAAAATCAGGTAGCACAAAAAGATGAGAAAATAATCAATGATTACTAAAGTTATCAGCCAGACATACATGACAAAATAGCAGGCCCTGCTGGGATTTGAATCCAGGATCTCCTGTTTACAAGACAGGCACTTTGACCAACTAAGCAACAGCGCCATTTGCATATCAAAACCAAAATGTTTTAGGACCAAAAAATTGCGTAGCAATAAAAGATGCCAAAAATTAGATTGCTAGTAAATTTGTCAGCCAGATTTACATGACAAAAGTGTAGGCACTGCTGGGATTTGAACCCAGGATCTCCTGTTTACAAGAAAGACACTTTGACCAACTAAGCCACAGCGCCTAAACTTGAAAGATTGTGCTGACCCCTCAAAAAATTCATACAAGACACTTGGAAATGTCTTATACCCAAAAGCATGAAATAGTAACAATTCTAGCGGTCAAATTCATATTTTCCGCTACGAGGCACAGATGAATTTTTAGATACGATCTTTTCCCTTTAACAGTCAGATGCTTATACATCCTGATATAACTGTGTGATATAGCGACCATTTTGACTTGTCATTCTCTTAAAGAAATGTTCTTTAATGATCCAGCCACAGCTCAGGTCGATACCGAGCCAAAGCATCAAAAAATTAGATGTGTTTACTTGTTTACCTATGAAAAGTTAGCTCAGCAATATGAGACAAAAATACATTGCTAACAGCTGTACTCAACAGTTAGTTGAATCAAATTTCAAAGAATTTCATAAGGTATTCATCTTTAAAGAAACTGTAAAGCCAAAATCATTTGATGGTGGTGTTTTTGCATGATTTGAGCCAGAGATTCTGCGATGACCAGGGTTAATAACATTCTGCCACAACCGACTCAGTGTTGGAACAGACACAGCACTTACATAGAAATGGATACACAATTACTGGTCCAGGACTACACTGGAAATGAGAGAAAAACTCAAGGTAAGTAACAACAGCAGCTGCTTTAGAGCCATGATCCAGAGAACAAGCACAGCTCCGCAGATGAGATATCAGCTACGATTCAAGTGTTTGAGTTCCCAAAGTACAGTACACTTTACACATGACATTTTGTGGCTCTGTCGCATTTGGTAAAAAGCAGGGCAAATAAATTAGCGTTGATAAGTTGTGTTGTGCTGCAATATGAACAAACAGTTGTAGTTAGTTGTTAGTTGGTTAGTTGTAGATGGCTGAGATGGACCAACTCAGAAACATGAAGGCTAGATGATTTTTCTCCATGAGGTTCTTAAAGATGTTTTACAAGAAGACTGAACATCATGAAAAGCTAAGTGTGGATGCTTAGTTAAAAGGGACTGCCGGGATTTTAACGATGGATCTGCTGTTTACATGAAAGGCACTTTGACCAACTAAGCAACAGCGGCATTTGCATATAGAAGCCAAAATGTTTTTGAATCAAAAAAATCGTTTAGCGGAACAAGATGCAAACAAATTAGATGCTTAGTAAACTTGTCAGCCAGATTTACATGACAAAAGGTGAGGCACTGCTGGGATTTGAACCCAGGATCTCCTGTTTACGAGACAGACACTTTGACCAACTAAGCAACAGTGCCATTCGCATTGAGAAACTTAAATGTTTTCAAACCGAAAAATCGTGTAGCAAAAAAAGATGAGAAAATAATAAATGATTACTAAAGTTATCAGCCAGACATACATGACAAAATAGCAGGCCCTGCTGGGATTTGAACCCAGGATCTCCTGTTTACAAGACAGGAACTTTGACCAACTAAGCAACAGCGCCATTTGCATATCGAAACCAAAATGTTTTAGGACCAAAAAATTGCGTAGCAATAAAAGATGCTGAAAATTAGATTGCTAGTAAATTTGTCAGCCAGATTTACATGACAAAAGTGTAGGCACTGCTGGGATTTGAACCCAGGATCTCCTGTTTACAAGAAAGACACTTTGACCAACTAAGCCACAGCGCCTAAACTTGAAAGATTGTGGTGACCCCTCAAAAAATTCATACAAGACACTTGGAAATGTCTTATACCCAAAAGCATGAAATAGTTACAATTCTAGCGGTCAAATTCATATTTTCCGCTACGAGGCACAGATGAATTTTTAGATACGATCTTTTCCCTTTAACAGTCAGATGCTTATACATCCTGATATAACTGTGTGATATAGCGACCATTTTGACTTGTCATTCTCTTAAAGAAATGTTCTTTAATGATCCAGCCACAGCTCAGGTCGATACCGAGCCAAAGCATCAAAAAATTAGATGTGTTTACTTGTTTACCTATGAAAAGTTAGCTCAGCAATATGAGACAAAAATACATTGCTAACAGCTGTACTCAACAGTTAGTTGAATCAAATTTCAAAGAATTTCATAAGGTATTCATCTTTAAAGAAACTGTAAAGCCAAAATCATTTGATGGTGGTGTTTTTGCATGATTTGAGCCAGAGATTCTGCGATGACCATGGTTAATAACATTCTGCCACAACCGACTCAGTGTTGGAACAGACACAGCACTTACATAGAAATGGATACACAAGCACTGGTCCAGGACTACACTGGAAATGAGAGAAAAACTCAAGGTAAGTAACAACAGCAGCTGCTTTAGAGCCATGATCCAGAGAACAAGCACAGCTCCGCAGATGAGATATCAGCTACGATTCAAGTGTTTGAGTTCCCAAAGTACAGTACACTTTACACATGACATTTTGTGGCTCTGTCGCATTTGGTAAAAAGCAGGGCAAATAAATTAGCGTTGATAAGTTGTGTTGTGCTGCAATATGAACAAACAGTTGTAGTTAGTTGTTAGTTGGTTAGTTGTAGATGGCTGAGATGGACCAACTCAGAAACATGAAGGCTAGATGATTTTTCTCCATGAGGTTCTTAAAGATGTTTTACAAGAAGACTGAACATCATGAAAAGCTAAGTGTGGATGCTTAGTTAAAAGGGACTGCCGGGATTTTAACGATGGATCTGCTGTTTACATGAAAGGCACTTTGACCAACTAAGCAACAGCGGCATTTGCATATAGAAGCCAAAATGTTTTTGAATCAAAAAAATCGTTTAGCGGAACAAGATGCAAACAAATTAGATGCTTAGTAAACTTGTCAGCCAGATTTACATGACAAAAGGTGAGGCACTGCTGGGATTTGAACCCAGGATCTCCTGTTTACGAGACAGACACTTTGACCAACTAAGCAACAGTGCCATTCGCATTGAGAAACTTAAATGTTTTCGAACCGAAAAATCGTGTAGCAAAAAAAGATGAGAAAATAATAAATGATTACTAAAGTTATCAGCCAGACATACATGACAAAATAGCAGGTCCTGCTGGGATTTGAACCCAGGATCTCCTGTTTACAAGACAGGAACTTTGACCAACTAAGCAACAGCGCCATTTGCATATCGAAACCAAAATGTTTTAGGACCAAAAAATTGCGTAGCAATAAAAGATGCTGAAAATTAGATTGCTAGTAAATGTGTCAGCCAGATTTACATGACAAAAGTGTAGGCACTGCTGGGATTTGAACCCAGGATCTCCTGTTTACTAGACAGGCACTATGACCAACTAAGCCACAGCGCCTAAACTTGAAAGATTGTGCTGACCCCTCAGAAAATTCATACAAGACACTTGGAAATGTCTTATACCCAAAAGCATGAAATAGTAACAATGCTAGCGGTCAAATTCATATTTTCCGCTACGAGGCACAGATGAATTTTTAAATACGATCTTTTCCCTTTAACAGTCAGATGCTTATACACCCTGACATAACTGTGTGATATAGCGACCATTTTGACTTGTCATTCTCTTAAAGAAATGTTCTTTAATGATCCAGCCACAGCTCAGGTCGATACCGAGCCAAAGCATCAAAAAATTAGATGTGTTTACTTGTTTACCTATGAAAAGTTAGCTCAGCAATATGAGACAAAAATACATTGCTAACAGCTGTACTCAACAGTTAGTTGAATCGAATTTCATAAGGTATTCATCTTTAAAGAAACTGTAAAGCCAAAATCATTTGATGGTGGTGTTTTTGCATGATTTGAGCCAGAGATTCTGCGACGACCAGGGTTAATAACATTCTGCCACAACCGACTCAGTGTTGGAACAGACACAGCACTTACATAGAAATGGATACACAAGCACTGGTCCAGGACTACACTGGAAATGAGAGAAAAACTCAAGGTAAGTAACAACAGCAGCTGCTTTAGAGCCATGATCCAGAGAACAAGCACAGCTCCGCAGATGAGATATCAGCTACGATTCAAGTGTTTGAGTTCCCAAAGTACAGTACACTTTACACATGACATTTTGTGGCTCTGTCGCATTTGGTAAAAAGCAGGGCAAATAAATTAGCGTTGATAAGTTGTGTTGTGCTGCAATATGAACAAACAGTTGTAGTTAGTTGTTAGTTGGTTAGTTGTAGATGGCTGAGATGGACCAACTCAGAAACATGAAGGCTAGATGATTTTTCTCCATGAGGTTCTTAAAGATGTTTTACAAGAAGACTGAACATCATGAAAAGCTAAGTGTGGATGCTTAGTTAAAAGGGACTGCCGGGATTTTAACGATGGATCTGCTGTTTACATGAAAGGCACTTTGACCAACTAAGCAACAGCGGCATTTGCATATAGAAGCCAAAATGTTTTTGAATCAAAAAAATCGTTTAGCGGAACAAGATGCAAACAAATTAGATGCTTAGTAAACTTGTCAGCCAGATTTACATGACAAAAGGTGAGGCACTGCTGGGATTTTGAACCCAGGATCTCCTGTTTACGAGACAGACACTTTGACCAACTAAGCAACAGTGCCATTCGCATTGAGAAACTTAAATGTTTTCGAACCGAAAAATCGTGTAGCAAAAAAAGATGAGAAAATAATCAATGATTACTAAAGTTATCAGCCAGACATACATGAAAAATAGCAGGCCCTGCTGGGATTTGAACCCAGGATCTCCTGTTTACAAGACAGGAACTTTGACCAACTAAGCAACAGCGCCATTTGCATATCGAAACCAAAATGTTTTAGGACCAAAAAATTGCGTAGCAATAAAAGATGCTGAAAATTAGATTGCTAGTAAATTTGTCAGCCAGATTTACATGACAAAAGTGTAGGCACTGCTGAGATTTGAACCCAGAATCTCCTGTCTACTAGACAGGCACTTTGACCAACTAAGCCACAGCGCCTAAACTTGAAAGATAGTGCTGACCCCTCACAAAATTCATACAAGACACTTGGAAATGTCTTATACCCAAAAGCATGAAATAGTAACAATGCTAGCGGTCAAATTCATTTTTTCCGCTACGAGGCACAGATGAATTTTTGGATACGATCTTTTCCCTTTTTTAGTCAGATGCTTATACATCCTGATATAACTGTGTGATATAGCGACCATTTTGACTTGTCATTCTCTTAAAGAAATGTACTTTAATGATCCAGCCACAGCTCAGGTCGATACCGAGCCAAAGCATCAAAAAATTAGATGTGTTTACTTGTTTACCTATGAAAAGTTAGCTCAGCAATATGAGACAAAAATACATTGCTAACAGCTGTACTCAACAGTTAGTTGAATCAAATTTCAAAGAATTTCATAAGGTATTCATCTTTAAAGAAACTGTAAAGCCAAAATCATTTGATGGTGGTGTTTTTGCATGATTTGAGCCAGAGATTCTGCGACGACCAGGGTTAATAACATTCTGCCACAACCGACTCAGTGTTGGAACAGACACAGCACTTACATAGAAATGGATACACAAGCACTGGTCCAGGACTACACTGGAAATGAGAGAAAAACTCAAGGTAAGTAACAATAGCAGCTGTTTTAGAGCCATGATCCAGAGAACAAGCACAGCTCCACAGATGAGATATTAGCTACGATTCAAGTGTTTGAGTTCCCAAAGTACAGTACACTTTACACATGACATTTTGTGGCTCTGTCGCATTTGGTAAAAAGCAGGGCAAATAAATTAGCGTTGATAAGTTGTGTTGTGCTGCAATATGAACAAACAGTTGTAGTTAGTTGTTAGTTGGTTAGTTGTAGATGGCTGAGATGGACCAACTCAGAAACATGAAGGCTAGATGATTTTTCTCTGTGAGGTTCTTAAAGATGTTTTACAAGAAGACTGAACATCATGAAAAGCTAAGTGTGGATGCTTAGTTAAAAGGGACTGCCGGGATTTTAACGATGGATCTGCTGTTTACATGAAAGGCACTTTGACCAACTAAGCAACAGCGGCATTTGCATATAGAAGCGAAAATGTTTTTGAATCAAAAAAATCGTTTAGCGGAACAAGATGCAAACAAATTAGATGCTTAGTAAACTTGTCAGCCAGATTTACATGACAAAAGGTGAGGCACTGCTGGGATTTGAACCCAGGATCTCCTGTTTACGAGACAGACACTTTGACCAACTAAGCAACAGTGCCATTCGCATTGAGAAACTTAAATGTTTTCGAACCGAAAAATCGTGTAGCAAAAAAAGATGAGAAAATAATCAATGATTACTAAAGTTATCAGCCAAACATACATGACAAAATAGCAGGCCCTGCTGGGATTTAAACCCAGGATCTCCTGTTTACAAGACAGGCACTTTGACCAACTAAGCAACAGCGCCATTTGCATATCAAAACCAAAATGTTTTAGGACCAAAAAATTGCGTAGCAATAAAAGATGCCAAAAATTAGATTGCTAGTAAATTTGTCAGCCAGATTTACATGACAAAAGTGTAGGCACTGCTGGGATTTGAACCCAGGATCTCCTGTTTACAAGAAAGACACTTTGACCAACTAAGCCACAGCGCCTAAACTTGAAAGATTGTGCTGACCCCTCAAAAAATTCATACAAGACACTTGGAAATGTCTTATACCCAAAAGCATGAAATAGTAACAATTCTAGCGGTCAAATTCATATTTTCCGCTACGAGGCACAGATGAATTTTTAGATACGATCTTTTCCCTTTAACAGTCAGATGCTTATACATCCTGATATAACTGTGTGATATAGCGACCATTTTGACTTGTCATTCTCTTAAAGAAATGTTCTTTAATGATCCAGCCACAGCTCAGGTCGATACCGAGCCAAAGCATCAAAAAATTAGATGTGTTTACTTGTTTACCTATGAAAAGTTAGCTCAGCAATATGAGACAAAAATACATTGCTAACAGCTGTACTCAACAGTTAGTTGAATCAAATTTCAAAGAATTTCATAAGGTATTCATCTTTAAAGAAACTGTAAAGCCAAAATCATTTGATGGTGGTGTTTTTGCATGATTTGAGCCAGAGATTCTGCGATGACCAGGGTTAATAACATTCTGCCACAACCGACTCAGTGTTGGAACAGACACAGCACTTACATAGAAATGGAGACACAATTACTGGTCCAGGACTACACTGGAAATGAGAGAAAAACTCAAGGTAAGTAACAACAGCAGCTGCTTTAGAGCCATGATCCAGAGAACAAGCACAGCTCCGCAGATGAGATATCAGCTACGATTCAAGTGTTTGAGTTCCCAAAGTACAGTACACTTTACACATGACATTTTGTGGCTCTGTCGCATTTGGTAAAAAGCAGGGCAAATAAATTAGCGTTGATAAGTTGTGTTGTGCTGCAATATGAACAAACAGTTGTAGTTAGTTGTTAGTTGGTTAGTTGTAGATGGCTGAGATGGACCAACTCAGAAACATGAAGGCTAGATGATTTTTCTCCATGAGGTTCTTAAAGATGTTTTACAAGAAGACTGAACATCATGAAAAGCTAAGTGTGGATGCTTAGTTAAAAGGGACTGCCGGGATTTTAACGATGGATCTGCTGTTTACATGAAAGGCACTTTGACCAACTAAGCAACAGCGGCATTTGCATATAGAAGCCAAAATGTTTTTGAATCAAAAAAATCGTTTAGCGGAACAAGATGCAAACAAATTAGATGCTTAGTAAACTTGTCAGCCAGATTTACATGACAAAAGGTGAGGCACTGCTGGGATTTGAACCCAGGATCTCCTGTTTACGAGACAGACACTTTGACCAAATAAGCAACAGTGCCATTCGCATTGAGAAACTTAAATGTTTTCAAACCGAAAAATCGTGTAGCAAAAAAAGATGAGAAAATAATAAATGATTACTAAAGTTATCAGCCAGACATACATGACAAAATAGCAGGCCCTGCTGGGATTTGAACCCAGGATCTCCTGTTTACAAGACAGGAACTTTGACCAACTAAGCAACAGCGCCATTTGCATATCGAAACCAAAATGTTTTAGGACCAAAAAATTGCGTAGCAATAAAAGATGCTGAAAATTAGATTGCTAGTAAATTTGTCAGCCAGATTTACATGACAAAAGTGTAGGCACTGCTGGGATTTGAACCCAGGATCTCCTGTTTACAAGAAAGACACTTTGACCAACTAAGCCACAGCGCCTAAACTTGAAAGATTGTGCTGACCCCTCAAAAAATTCATACAAGACACTTGGAAATGTCTTATACCCAAAAGCATGAAATAGTAACAATTCTAGCGGTCAAATTCATATTTTCCGCTACGAGGCACAGATGAATTTTTAGATACGATCTTTTCCCTTTAACAGTCAGATGCTTATACATCCTGATATAACTGTGTGATATAGCGACCATTTTGACTTGTCATTCTCTTAAAGAAATGTTCTTTAATGATCCAGCCACAGCTCAGGTCGATACCGAGCCAAAGCATCAAAAAATTAGATGTGTTTACTTGTTTACCTATGAAAAGTTAGCTCAGCAATATGAGACAAAAATACATTGCTAACAGCTGTACTCAACAGTTAGTTGAATCAAATTTCAAAGAATTTCATAAGGTATTCATCTTTAAAGAAACTGTAAAGCCAAAATCATTTGATGGTGGTGTTTTTGCATGATTTGAGCCAGAGATTCTGCGATGACCAGGGTTAATAACATTCTGCCACAACCGACTCAGTGTTGGAACAGACACAGCACTTACATAGAAATGGAGACACAATTACTGGTCCAGGACTACACTGGAAATGAGAGAAAAACTCAAGGTAAGTAACAACAGCAGCTGCTTTAGAGCCATGATCCAGAGAACAAGCACAGCTCCGCAGATGAGATATCAGCTACGATTCAAGTGTTTGAGTTCCCAAAGTACAGTACACTTTACACATGACATTTTGTGGCTCTGTCGCATTTGGTAAAAAGCAGGGCAAATAAATTAGCGTTGATAAGTTGTGTTGTGCTGCAATATGAACAAACAGTTGTAGTTAGTTGTTAGTTGGTTAGTTGTAGATGGCTGAGATGGACCAACTCAGAAACATGAAGGCTAGATGATTTTTCTCCATGAGGTTCTTAAAGATGTTTTACAAGAAGACTGAACATCATGAAAAGCTAAGTGTGGATGCTTAGTTAAAAGGGACTGCCGGGATTTTAACGATGGATCTGCTGTTTACATGAAAGGCACTTTGACCAACTAAGCAACAGCGGCATTTGCATATAGAAGCCAAAATGTTTTTGAATCAAAAAAATCGTTTAGCGGAACAAGATGCAAACAAATTAGATGCTTAGTAAACTTGTCAGCCAGATTTACATGACAAAAGGTGAGGCACTGCTGGGATTTGAACCCAGGATCTCCTGTTTACGAGACAGACACTTTGACCAAATAAGCAACAGTGCCATTCGCATTGAGAAACTTAAATGTTTTCAAACCGAAAAATCGTGTAGCAAAAAAAGATGAGAAAATAATAAATGATTACTAAAGTTATCAGCCAGACATACATGACAAAATAGCAGGCCCTGCTGGGATTTGAACCCAGGATCTCCTGTTTACAAGACAGGAACTTTGACCAACTAAGCAACAGCGCCATTTGCATATCGAAACCAAAATGTTTTAGGACCAAAAAATTGCGTAGCAATAAAAGATGCTGAAAATTAGATTGCTAGTAAATTTGTCAGCCAGATTTACATGACAAAAGTGTAGGCACTGCTGGGATTTGAACCCAGGATCTCCTGTTTACAAGAAAGACACTTTGACCAACTAAGCCACAGCGCCTAAACTTGAAAGATTGTGGTGACCCCTCAAAAAATTCATACAAGACACTTGGAAATGTCTTATACCCAAAAGCATGAAATAGTTACAATTCTAGCGGTCAAATTCATATTTTCCGCTACGAGGCACAGATGAATTTTTAGATACGATCTTTTCCCTTTAACAGTCAGATGCTTATACATCCTGATATAACTGTGTGATATAGCGACCATTTTGACTTGTCATTCTCTTAAAGAAATGTTCTTTAATGATCCAGCCACAGCTCAGGTCGATACCGAGCCAAAGCATCAAAAAATTAGATGTGTTTACTTGTTTACCTATGAAAAGTTAGCTCAGCAATATGAGACAAAAATACATTGCTAACAGCTGTACTCAACAGTTAGTTGAATCAAATTTCAAAGAATTTCATAAGGTATTCATCTTTAAAGAAACTGTAAAGCCAAAATCATTTGATGGTGGTGTTTTTGCATGATTTGAGCCAGAGATTCTGCGATGACCATGGTTAATAACATTCTGCCACAACCGACTCAGTGTTGGAACAGACACAGCACTTACATAGAAATGGATACACAAGCACTGGTCCAGGACTACACTGGAAATGAGAGAAAAACTCAAGGTAAGTAACAACAGCAGCTGCTTTAGAGCCATGATCCAGAGAACAAGCACAGCTCCGCAGATGAGATATCAGCTACGATTCAAGTGTTTGAGTTCCCAAAGTACAGTACACTTTACACATGACATTTTGTGGCTCTGTCGCATTTGGTAAAAAGCAGGGCAAATAAATTAGCGTTGATAAGTTGTGTTGTGCTGCAATATGAACAAACAGTTGTAGTTAGTTGTTAGTTGGTTAGTTGTAGATGGCTGAGATGGACCAACTCAGAAACATGAAGGCTAGATGATTTTTCTCCATGAGGTTCTTAAAGATGTTTTACAAGAAGACTGAACATCATGAAAAGCTAAGTGTGGATGCTTAGTTAAAAGGGACTGCCGGGATTTTAACGATGGATCTGCTGTTTACATGAAAGGCACTTTGACCAACTAAGCAACAGCGGCATTTGCATATAGAAGCCAAAATGTTTTTGAATCAAAAAAATCGTTTAGCGGAACAAGATGCAAACAAATTAGATGCTTAGTAAACTTGTCAGCCAGATTTACATGACAAAAGGTGAGGCACTGCTGGGATTTGAACCCAGGATCTCCTGTTTACGAGACAGACACTTTGACCAACTAAGCAACAGTGCCATTCGCATTGAGAAACTTAAATGTTTTCGAACCGAAAAATCGTGTAGCAAAAAAAGATGAGAAAATAATAAATGATTACTAAAGTTATCAGCCAGACATACATGACAAAATAGCAGGTCCTGCTGGGATTTGAACCCAGGATCTCCTGTTTACAAGACAGGAACTTTGACCAACTAAGCAACAGCGCCATTTGCATATCGAAACCAAAATGTTTTAGGACCAAAAAATTGCGTAGCAATAAAAGATGCTGAAAATTAGATTGCTAGTAAATGTGTCAGCCAGATTTACATGACAAAAGTGTAGGCACTGCTGGGATTTGAACCCAGGATCTCCTGTTTACTAGACAGGCACTATGACCAACTAAGCCACAGCGCCTAAACTTGAAAGATTGTGCTGACCCCTCACAAAATTCATACAAGACACTTGGAAATGTCTTATACCCAAAAGCATGAAATAGTAACAATGCTAGCGGTCAAATTCATATTTTCCGCTACGAGGCACAGATGAATTTTTAAATACGATCTTTTCCCTTTAACAGTCAGATGCTTATACACCCTGACATAACTGTGTGATATAGCGACCATTTTGACTTGTCATTCTCTTAAAGAAATGTTCTTTAATGATCCAGCCACAGCTCAGGTCGATACCGAGCCAAAGCATCAAAAAATTAGATGTGTTTACTTGTTTACCTATGAAAAGTTAGCTCAGCAATATGAGACAAAAATACATTGCTAACAGCTGTACTCAACAGTTAGTTGAATCGAATTTCATAAGGTATTCATCTTTAAAGAAACTGTAAAGCCAAAATCATTTGATGGTGGTGTTTTTGCATGATTTGAGCCAGAGATTCTGCGACGACCAGGGTTAATAACATTCTGCCACAACCGACTCAGTGTTGGAACAGACACAGCACTTACATAGAAATGGATACACAAGCACTGGTCCAGGACTACACTGGAAATGAGAGAAAAACTCAAGGTAAGTAACAACAGCAGCTGCTTTAGAGCCATGATCCAGAGAACAAGCACAGCTCCGCAGATGAGATATCAGCTACGATTCAAGTGTTTGAGTTCCCAAAGTACAGTACACTTTACACATGACATTTTGTGGCTCTGTCGCATTTGGTAAAAAGCAGGGCAAATAAATTAGCGTTGATAAGTTGTGTTGTGCTGCAATATGAACAAACAGTTGTAGTTAGTTGTTAGTTGGTTAGTTGTAGATGGCTGAGATGGACCAACTCAGAAACATGAAGGCTAGATGATTTTTCTCCATGAGGTTCTTAAAGATGTTTTACAAGAAGACTGAACATCATGAAAAGCTAAGTGTGGATGCTTAGTTAAAAGGGACTGCCGGGATTTTAACGATGGATCTGCTGTTTACATGAAAGGCACTTTGACCAACTAAGCAACAGCGGCATTTGCATATAGAAGCCAAAATGTTTTTGAATCAAAAAAATCGTTTAGCGGAACAAGATGCAAACAAATTAGATGCTTAGTAAACTTGTCAGCCAGATTTACATGACAAAAGGTGAGGCACTGCTGGGATTTTGAACCCAGGATCTCCTGTTTACGAGACAGACACTTTGACCAACTAAGCAACAGTGCCATTCGCATTGAGAAACTTAAATGTTTTCGAACCGAAAAATCGTGTAGCAAAAAAAGATGAGAAAATAATCAATGATTACTAAAGTTATCAGCCAGACATACATGAAAAATAGCAGGCCCTGCTGGGATTTGAACCCAGGATCTCCTGTTTACAAGACAGGAACTTTGACCAACTAAGCAACAGCGCCATTTGCATATCGAAACCAAAATGTTTTAGGACCAAAAAATTGCGTAGCAATAAAAGATGCTGAAAATTAGATTGCTAGTAAATTTGTCAGCCAGATTTACATGACAAAAGTGTAGGCACTGCTGAGATTTGAACCCAGAATCTCCTGTCTACTAGACAGGCACTTTGACCAACTAAGCCACAGCGCCTAAACTTGAAAGATAGTGCTGACCCCTCACAAAATTCATACAAGACACTTGGAAATGTCTTATACCCAAAAGCATGAAATAGTAACAATGCTAGCGGTCAAATTCATTTTTTCCGCTACGAGGCACAGATGAATTTTTGGATACGATCTTTTCCCTTTTTTAGTCAGATGCTTATACATCCTGATATAACTGTGTGATATAGCGACCATTTTGACTTGTCATTCTCTTAAAGAAATGTACTTTAATGATCCAGCCACAGCTCAGGTCGATACCGAGCCAAAGCATCAAAAAATTAGATGTGTTTACTTGTTTACCTATGAAAAGTTAGCTCAGCAATATGAGACAAAAATACATTGCTAACAGCTGTACTCAACAGTTAGTTGAATCAAATTTCAAAGAATTTCATAAGGTATTCATCTTTAAAGAAACTGTAAAGCCAAAATCATTTGATGGTGGTGTTTTTGCATGATTTGAGCCAGAGATTCTGCGACGACCAGGGTTAATAACATTCTGCCACAACCGACTCAGTGTTGGAACAGACACAGCACTTACATAGAAATGGATACACAAGCACTGGTCCAGGACTACACTGGAAATGAGAGAAAAACTCAAGGTAAGTAACAATAGCAGCTGTTTTAGAGCCATGATCCAGAGAACAAGCACAGCTCCACAGATGAGATATTAGCTACGATTCAAGTGTTTGAGTTCCCAAAGTACAGTACACTTTACACATGACATTTTGTGGCTCTGTCGCATTTGGTAAAAAGCAGGGCAAATAAATTAGCGTTGATAAGTTGTGTTGTGCTGCAATATGAACAAACAGTTGTAGTTAGTTGTTAGTTGGTTAGTTGTAGATGGCTGAGATGGACCAACTCAGAAACATGAAGGCTAGATGATTTTTCTCTGTGAGGTTCTTAAAGATGTTTTACAAGAAGACTGAACATCATGAAAAGCTAAGTGTGGATGCTTAGTTAAAAGGGACTGCCGGGATTTTAACGATGGATCTGCTGTTTACATGAAAGGCACTTTGACCAACTAAGCAACAGCGGCATTTGCATATAGAAGCGAAAATGTTTTTGAATCAAAAAAATCGTTTAGCGGAACAAGATGCAAACAAATTAGATGCTTAGTAAACTTGTCAGCCAGATTTACATGACAAAAGGTGAGGCACTGCTGGGATTTGAACCCAGGATCTCCTGTTTACGAGACAGACACTTTGACCAACTAAGCAACAGTGCCATTCGCATTGAGAAACTTAAATGTTTTCGAACCGAAAAATCGTGTAGCAAAAAAAGATGAGAAAATAATCAATGATTACTAAAGTTATCAGCCAAACATACATGACAAAATAGCAGGCCCTGCTGGGATTTAAACCCAGGATCTCCTGTTTACAAGACAGGCACTTTGACCAACTAAGCAACAGCACCATTTGCATATCGAAACCAAAATATTTTAGGACCAAAAAATTGCGTAGCAATAAAAGATGCCAGAAATTAGATTGCTAGTAAATTTGTCAGCCAGATTTACATGACAAAAGTGTAGGCACTCCTGGGATTTGAACCCAGGATCTCCTGTTTACTAGACAGGCACTTTGACCAACTAAGCCACAGCGCCTAAACTTGAAAGATTGTGCTGACCCCTCATCAAATTCATACAAGACACTTGGAAATGTCTTATACCCAAAAGCATGAAATAGTAACAATGCTAGCGGTCAAATTCATATTTTCCGCTACGAGGCACAGATGAATTTTTAGATACGATCTTTTCCCTTTAACAGTCAGATGCTTATACATCCTGACATAACTGTGTGATATAGCGACCATTTTGACTTGTCATTCTCTTAAAGAAATGTTCTTTAATGATCCAGCCACAGCTCAGGTCGATACCGAGCCAAAGCATCAAAAAATTAGATGTGTTTACTTGTTTACCTATGAAAAGTTAGCTCAGCAATATGAGACAAAAATACATTGCTAACAGCTGTACTCAACAGTTAGTTGAATCAAATTTCAAAGAATTTCATAAGGTATTCATCTTTAAAGAAACTGTAAAGCCAAAATCATTTGATGGTGGTGTTTTTGCATGATTTGAGCCAGAGATTCTGCGACGACCAGGGTTAATAACATTCTGCCACAACCGACTCAGTGTTGGAACAGACACAGCACTTACATAGAAATGGATACACAAGCACTGGTCCAGGACTACACTGGAAATGAGAGAAAAACTCAAGGTAAGTAACAATAGCAGCTGCTTTAGAGCCATGATCCAGAGAACAAGCACAGCTCCGCAGCTGAGATATTAGCTACGATTCAAGTGTTTGAGTTCCCAAAGTACAGTACACTTTACACATGACATTTTGTGGCTCTGTCGCATTTGGTAAAAAGCAGGGCAAATAAATTAGCGTTGATAAGTTGTGTTGTGCTGCAATATGAACAAACAGTTGTAGTTAGTTGTTAGTTGGTTAGTTATAGATGGCTGAGATGGACCAACTCAGAAACATGAAGGCTCGATGATATTTCTCCATGAGGTTCTTAAAGATGTTTTACAAGAAGACTGAACATCATGAAAAGCTAAGTGTGGATGCTTAGTTAAAAGGGACTGCCGGGATTTTAACGATGGATCTGCTGTTTACATGAAAGGCACTTTGACCAACTAAGCAACAGCGGCATTTGCATATAGAAGCCAAAATGTTTTTGAATCAAAAAAATCGTTTAGCGGAACAAGATGCAAACAAATTAGATGCTTAGTAAACTTGTCAGCCAGATTTACATGACAAAAGGTGAGGCACTGCTGGGATTTGAACCCAGGATCTTCTGTTTACGAGACAGACACTTTGACCAACTAAGCAACAGTGCCATTCGCATTGAGAAACTTAAATGTTTTCGAACCGAAAAATCGTGTAGCAAAAAAAGATGAGAAAATAATCAATGATTACTAAAGTTATCAGCCAGACATACATGACAAAATAGCAGGCCCTGCTGGGATTTGAACCCAGGATCTCCTGTTTACAAGACAGGCACTTTGACCAACTAAGCAACAGCACCATTTGCATATCGAAACCAAAATATTTTAGGACCAAAAAATTGCGTAGCAATAAAAGATGCCAGAAATTAGATTGCTAGTAAATTTGTCAGCCAGATTTACATGACAAAAGTGTAGGCACTCCTGGGATTTGAACCCAGGATCTCCTGTTTATTAGACAGGCACTTTGACCAACTAAGCCACAGCGCCTAAACTTGAAAGATTGTGCTGACCCCTCATCAAATTCATACAAGACACTTGGAAATGTCTTATACCCAAAAGCATGAAATAGTAACAATGCTAGCGGTCAAATTCATATTTTCCGCTACGAGGCACAGATGAATTTTTAGATACGATATTTTCCCTTTAACAGTCAGATGCTTATACATCCTGACATAACTGTGTGATATAGCGACCATTTTGACTTGTCATTCTCTTAAAGAAATGTTCTTTAATGATCCAGCCACAGCTCAGGTCGATACCGAGCCAAAGCATCAAAAAATTAGATGTGTTTACTTGTTTACCTATGAAAAGTTAGCTCAGCAATATGAGACAAAAATACATTGCTAACAGCTGTACTCAACAGTTAGTTGAATCAAATTTCAAAGAATTTCATAAGGTATTCATCTTTAAAGAAACTGTAAAGCCAAAATCATTTGATGGTGGTGTTTTTGCATGATTTGAGCCAGAGATTCTGCGACGACCAGGGTTAATAACATTCTGCCACAACCGACTCAGTGTTGGAACAGACACAGCACTTACATAGAAATGGATACACAAGCACTGGTCCAGGACTACACTGGAAATGAGAGAAAAACTCAAGGTAAGTAACAATAGCAGCTGTTTTAGAGCCATGATCCAGAGAACAAGCACAGCTCCACAGATGAGATATTAGCTACGATTCAAGTGTTTGAGTTCCCAAAGTACAGTACACTTTACACATGACATTTTGTGGCTCTGTCGCATTTGGTAAAAAGCAGGGCAAATAAATTAGCGTTGATAAGTTGTGTTGTGCTGCAATATGAACAAACAGTTGTAGTTAGTTGTTAGTTGGTTAGTTGTAGATGGCTGAGATGGACCAACTCAGAAACATGAAGGCTAGATGATTTTTCTCTGTGAGGTTCTTAAAGATGTTTTACAAGAAGACTGAACATCATGAAAAGCTAAGTGTGGATGCTTAGTTAAAAGGGACTGCCGGGATTTTAACGATGGATCTGCTGTTTACATGAAAGGCACTTTGACCAACTAAGCAACAGCGGCATTTGCATATAGAAGCGAAAATGTTTTTGAATCAAAAAAATCGTTTAGCGGAACAAGATGCAAACAAATTAGATGCTTAGTAAACTTGTCAGCCAGATTTACATGACAAAAGGTGAGGCACTGCTGGGATTTGAACCCAGGATCTCCTGTTTACGAGACAGACACTTTGACCAACTAAGCAACAGTGCCATTCGCATTGAGAAACTTAAATGTTTTCGAACCGAAAAATCGTGTAGCAAAAAAAGATGAGAAAATAATCAATGATTACTAAAGTTATCAGCCAAACATACATGACAAAATAGCAGGCCCTGCTGGGATTTAAACCCAGGATCTCCTGTTTACAAGACAGGCACTTTGACCAACTAAGCAACAGCACCATTTGCATATCGAAACCAAAATATTTTAGGACCAAAAAATTGCGTAGCAATAAAAGATGCCAGAAATTAGATTGCTAGTAAATTTGTCAGCCAGATTTACATGACAAAAGTGTAGGCACTCCTGGGATTTGAACCCAGGATCTCCTGTTTACTAGACAGGCACTTTGACCAACTAAGCCACAGCGCCTAAACTTGAAAGATTGTGCTGACCCCTCATCAAATTCATACAAGACACTTGGAAATGTCTTATACCCAAAAGCATGAAATAGTAACAATGCTAGCGGTCAAATTCATATTTTCCGCTACGAGGCACAGATGAATTTTTAGATACGATCTTTTCCCTTTAACAGTCAGATGCTTATACATCCTGACATAACTGTGTGATATAGCGACCATTTTGACTTGTCATTCTCTTAAAGAAATGTTCTTTAATGATCCAGCCACAGCTCAGGTCGATACCGAGCCAAAGCATCAAAAAATTAGATGTGTTTACTTGTTTACCTATGAAAAGTTAGCTCAGCAATATGAGACAAAAATACATTGCTAACAGCTGTACTCAACAGTTAGTTGAATCAAATTTCAAAGAATTTCATAAGGTATTCATCTTTAAAGAAACTGTAAAGCCAAAATCATTTGATGGTGGTGTTTTTGCATGATTTGAGCCAGAGATTCTGCGACGACCAGGGTTAATAACATTCTGCCACAACCGACTCAGTGTTGGAACAGACACAGCACTTACATAGAAATGGATACACAAGCACTGGTCCAGGACTACACTGGAAATGAGAGAAAAACTCAAGGTAAGTAACAATAGCAGCTGCTTTAGAGCCATGATCCAGAGAACAAGCACAGCTCCGCAGCTGAGATATTAGCTACGATTCAAGTGTTTGAGTTCCCAAAGTACAGTACACTTTACACATGACATTTTGTGGCTCTGTCGCATTTGGTAAAAAGCAGGGCAAATAAATTAGCGTTGATAAGTTGTGTTGTGCTGCAATATGAACAAACAGTTGTAGTTAGTTGTTAGTTGGTTAGTTATAGATGGCTGAGATGGACCAACTCAGAAACATGAAGGCTCGATGATATTTCTCCATGAGGTTCTTAAAGATGTTTTACAAGAAGACTGAACATCATGAAAAGCTAAGTGTGGATGCTTAGTTAAAAGGGACTGCCGGGATTTTAACGATGGATCTGCTGTTTACATGAAAGGCACTTTGACCAACTAAGCAACAGCGGCATTTGCATATAGAAGCCAAAATGTTTTTGAATCAAAAAAATCGTTTAGCGGAACAAGATGCAAACAAATTAGATGCTTAGTAAACTTGTCAGCCAGATTTACATGACAAAAGGTGAGGCACTGCTGGGATTTGAACCCAGGATCTTCTGTTTACGAGACAGACACTTTGACCAACTAAGCAACAGTGCCATTCGCATTGAGAAACTTAAATGTTTTCGAACCGAAAAATCGTGTAGCAAAAAAAGATGAGAAAATAATCAATGATTACTAAAGTTATCAGCCAGACATACATGACAAAATAGCAGGCCCTGCTGGGATTTGAACCCAGGATCTCCTGTTTACAAGACAGGCACTTTGACCAACTAAGCAACAGCACCATTTGCATATCGAAACCAAAATATTTTAGGACCAAAAAATTGCGTAGCAATAAAAGATGCCAGAAATTAGATTGCTAGTAAATTTGTCAGCCAGATTTACATGACAAAAGTGTAGGCACTCCTGGGATTTGAACCCAGGATCTCCTGTTTATTAGACAGGCACTTTGACCAACTAAGCCACAGCGCCTAAACTTGAAAGATTGTGCTGACCCCTCATCAAATTCATACAAGACACTTGGAAATGTCTTATACCCAAAAGCATGAAATAGTAACAATGCTAGCGGTCAAATTCATATTTTCCGCTACGAGGCACAGATGAATTTTTAGATACGATATTTTCCCTTTAACAGTCAGATGCTTATACATCCTGACATAACTGTGTGATATAGCGACCATTTTGACTTGTCATTCTCTTAAAGAAATGTTCTTTAATGATCCAGCCACAGCTCAGGTCGATACCGAGCCAAAGCATCAAAAAATTAGATGTGTTTACTTGTTTACCTATGAAAAGTTAGCTCAGCAATATGAGACAAAAATACATTGCTAACAGCTGTACTCAACAGTTAGTTGAATCAAATTTCAAAGAATTTCATAAGGTATTCATCTTTAAAGAAACTGTAAAGCCAAAATCATTTGATGGTGGTGTTTTTGCATGATTTGAGCCAGAGATTCTGCGACGACCAGGGTTAATAACATTCTGCCACAACCGACTCAGTGTTGGAACAGACACAGCACTTACATAGAAATGGATACACAAGCACTGGTCCAGGACTACACTGGAAATGAGAGAAAAACTCAAGGTAAGTAACAATAGCAGCTGCTTTAGAGCCATGATCCAGAGAACAAGCACAGCTCCGCAGCTGAGATATTAGCTACGATTCAAGTGTTTGAGTTCCCAAAGTACAGTACACTTTACACATGACATTTTGTGGCTCTGTCGCATTTGGTAAAAAGCAGGGCAAATAAATTAGCGTTGATAAGTTTAAGCGAGTTTAAGAAAAAAAACTGTGGTAATTACCCTAATCTAAATAATGTGAAACTGCAGTGGTATGTGGTCTGATAGCAGAAATAATCTTAATGAGAATAACCAAAGAGGCCACAGCAGACTGCCACTCAGGTGGATAGTGGGTACAGTACTTTTGTGACAGAGACTGATCAATGGATTTCCAAAATCAATTATAACCAATTCAAAGATGCTTTATTGATCCTAAAGTGAAATGAATTGTTTTATCAACAGTTCCTGTAGATGGTGGTAGCTGCAGACAGGAAGGATCTTCTGTAGTGGTCTGTCTTGCAGCAAATGTTGAAAAGCCTTTGATTGAACACTCTCTGTTGTTCTTCAACAAACATGTAAAGATGTTCAGAGTTGTTCATAATGATCTTTAGTTTTCTGAAGAAGTCATGATAAAATTATCTCCGAGGTTCTAAATGAATTCATAGAACAAAGCCCACCTTCTTCGTCAGCTTGTTGAGCTTATTTCAGTCATTTGCTCTGATGATGTTACCCCATCAGTTGATTGCAGAAGAGATTACACTCTCCACAACAGACTTATAGAAGATATGCAGCATATTGCTACAAACACTGAAGAATCTAGGCTTTGTCAAGAAGTACATTCTGCTCTGTCAAGTCTTATAGACGACTCCATTGTTGTATCTCCAGTCTGTTTTCCAGGTGGACACCAAAGTATTTATACTCCACCAAAACTTTGGCTTCATTATTAGATCATCACCTTTTGCATATATTTGTATCTCTTAAAGAATAAGCTTGATCGGGTCCGTGAACTGTCATCAAATTGCACAAACTTCATTCAGTTGGTCAGATGATAATCAGAACTGATTGATGTAAGAAAGCTGCACCCCTGGAATTTGCTTGATGCCAAAACTGCAGAAGAAAAGGAAATAATAACCACAGATATTTTTCTGTGGTCTCCATATTTGTCTTTTTATACCAGTCCACCCAGCAGGTGTTTTCTGCAGGAAAGAGTTCTGCTTTAACATTAATACAAATATTTAAAATGATGTAAAGCTCAGATACAGGAAGCATCAGAACAGAAGAACCTGACAGATTCCATCAACCCATGAACCCACAGAAACAGAGGCTTTGGCACTCTGACCTAATTATGCAGCTGAACCTTATTCCAAACAGATCACTAATTTATGAACTCTTATATGTTGTAACTTCAGTGTTCTTTTCTGAATGAAGCTGCTTTATCAGACGCTTCCATGTGAACTCTGTAGTTTACTTTTAAATTTTGAAAGCTGTTGTACCCCGCCTCTCGCCCATAGACAGCTGGAGATAGGGACCAGCACCCCTCGTAACCCCACTTGGGATAAGCGTGTTAGAAAATAGATGGATAGCTGGATGGAAAGCTGTTGTTTTACAGATGCGATAAAGATACAGCTACTGCTTTAGTTTAAAAACAAAAACAAGAAAAACAAAGAAAACTGGTCCTGAAACAATACTTTTCCTGATCAAATGCCAACAACTGCTTTTGATTCTTATAAAGAATAAAAAGGGTCTATATTAGTAAAATTTTAATCAATATTTTAAAATTGTACCAAATTTTAAAATCTGCGTTTATTATAATATTGAGCATTTTGTTAAAAGATTGAAGTTGATAATAAAACTGCTAACTGTAGAGAAATACAGAAACTAAGAAGACCACCTGATTCTGTCCTCAGGGTTTTATTAAAGGATGTGAAGAGTGTGAAACATTATCTGTGGTTTTAACAGCAACAGACTCTCTGACAGAGACGCTGTTGAAGGCTTCCTCTTTATGTCCTCAGTTTGGTTCTTCCTCTCAGGCTGTAGCTCTGGTGAACGCCTTTCTTAATGCAGTGAGTTTGCAGCTGTGGTGATCGTCAGAGTTTCTGCAGCTGTGAATAAAAACATGTTGCTCGGTAATGATGGTTGGTTCATCATGAAGGTCTTGCTGCTGCTCATCCTCTTCACAGGTACTTTTATTTTCTGTTATTTTTTAAGCAAAAATGCACAATAATTGGCTCATTAACATATCTTTCATAGACTCTGCTGCCAGTTAGAGGTATATTACAGGTCTTAGTGTTTGAACAGATTTTTTATGTTTGTAGCTGCCTTATTTTACTTACATGTTGTCAGGACTCCAGTCTTTGTGTTTGTCTGTTTGTTTTGTCTTTGTGTCGTTCTCCCTTCCACCACCAGGAGACGCCTGGTTCCGGTCCGCCTCCTCACACACCTGCGGACTGTTACCTCATTACCGGACTGCTCTTACCCCGAAATCCCACATACTCCGTCAGCGCTCCTGCGCAAAGTAGGGCTGCAACAACGAATCAATAAAATCAATAAAAATTGACTTTTAAAAGCGCTGGCAACAAATTTCATCATCGATTAGTTGTGTCGCGCGATTAATGCGTCATCCGCCGCCGTCGTCATCACTGCCACTTGATTGAAACAGGGGAAGAATAAAAAATATGGCAGAGCGAGCCAGCGCTGCAGGTGAGCAAAGGCTGTTTTCAAAAGGCTGTAATGTCAACTGTTCTAATGACCGATACGGCAAACGCAAGCTGCATCTCAATTCGCAGACAGGCAGCGCTTTGTAAAGCGAAAAAAGTCGTAACATGCAACTTTTGTAAAAACAAATTAACATGGCACGGAAGCACCACTGTTATGATGCAGCACCTGAAAAGAAAACACGGAGCCTTCGATGGCAGTGAAGAGAGCTGATCAGCAGGGTGAGCGACCATGTTTGTTTCATTTTAACGTGGGGAAACGTAACGTTAGTTTCTCAGGTAGCTTGTCTGATGCTTTCCTTACCTTGTTAATAGGTTACAGACAGTGATAAGGTTGGTTACTTATTTTACTTTTAATTTCATTTGAATTAGCTTAAGCAGCGTTTATATTTTCTTTATAAATAAATTAACTTGCAAATTATGAGGGCAAGGCTTTTAAAGTTTAAATCTTCTGGCAAAGATAAAGTAAAGAAGATCCTGCAATTTATGGAAGTAAAGCAGAATAAAATCCAGCAAGATCAGTAATATTTCAATTAATTATATGCCACATTCCCATGTAAATATCTGTCTTTGGAGGATGTGTTTTTTAGCACCCCTAGTTCTCTCATTTTTATTCCAAATACAATTTATAATTTGAATCACAGGGCTACTTTTATCTCTATGGTTAAGTATTTTCTCAAGTAGCAACTTTAACTGCTATACTTTCCTGTCTTAAAAGGCAGAACTCTTCTAGTCTAAAAAAGACCTCATTTGTTGAAATGGGGGGACCTATTGTTTGAACCCCTTAGGGGCATTTAAAAACAAAAATGCCTGTCTTTTTTTGCGCTTTATGAAACAAAGTACCCTATATTTTGTGGATGTACAGCTACATTTCTCATGTAAGTTTGCGCAGTTTTAACAAAAGCATTTATTTTTCATATTGCACCAGTACAGTTAATGAGCAACCTGTACTTGTGTGCTTGTTTGTTCTGTCTAAAATGTTTATTTTGGAATAAAGAGGTTAATATAAAAAAAAATTTTTTGTCCGATTCATCGATTAATCGAAAAAATAATCGGCCGATTCATCGATTTTTAAAATAATCAGTAGTTGCAGCCCTAGCGCAAAGCAAAACCTACAGCCTCTGCTGTGGCTCCCGTACGCTCCCCTCCGAGTTCCTTGGAGATCGTAGAGGGCATGCGTGAGATGAACCAGGGTTTCCACGGATCATTAAAAATAATTACAATTCATTAATTTTTTTCTAAATCAATTGGCACTAAAATTAATTAAATATTTTTATCGTGGCATTTAGAATTCTTTCATAAAAATGTTTATAAAAACAATTTCGTCATATATATTATATCGCTATTAATTTGCTTGAAACTGATCATAAAGCCGTATGTTCGGAAAGGAAGCTCCAGGCGGAGAAAAAGCTAGAGAATATATATATACGTATATATATATGTGTGTGTGTGTGTGTGAGTGTTTACATACATACAGGAGTCATGGAACTGTGCTTACAGCTCCTTTGTTGGGATCCTGAGGCTTGCCCACCAGAGGGCGCCGAGGATCCTCTTCTGTTTTTTGTTTTCTTTTAGGGACTGGGTTACTGTTGGGATCTGGGGATGTACCACCTTTCTCCAGCAGAGTGCGCCATGGGTCTCCCCACTGCCGGTCCCACGGCCGGCCACCGGAGACTCTGCCCCGCTGACGGTCCCACGGCCGGCCACCTGAGACTCTGCCTAAGAAATCGCCTGGGATTTTTTTTGCTTTCATCCACCGTAAGTGGATCGTTTTTTGTTCCGGATTTAGTTTTTGTTTTTTGCCCTCCTTGCCTGGTTCCCCCTCCGCCCACCCTGGGTGGGTTGTTTTTGGTTTTGGACTCTGTTTTTGTCGTTTCTTGCCCTCCTTGCCTGGTGCCCCCTCCGCCCGCCCTGGGTGGGTTGTTTCTTGTTTGCCTTTTTTTTTTATGGACTGTTCTGAGGGCGTCTGGAATCCGCCCTTGAGGGGGGGCTCTGTTGGGATCCTGAGGCCTGCCCACCAGAGGGCGCTAGATTCCTCTTCTGTTTTTTGTTTTCTTTTAGGGACTGGGTTACTGTTGGGATCTGGGGATGTACCACCTTTCTCAAGCAGAGTGCGCCGTGGGTCTCCTGGGCTGGAGCCCTCCTGCACACCTGGAGCTCATCTGCTCATCAGGAACCTTCCCTACATAAGCAGCTGCCAGACCTTCCTTCAACGCCGCAGTGTTGACCTTAGTTTGGAAACCTGTCTCAAGTCTGAAGCTCTGGGTGAGCTTAACCTGCCTGCCAGCCCTGGTGAGCCAAGCCTGAAGATTCCAGTCTGGATTTTCTCCTGCTGCTCTTAGAGAAGAGCTGGAAACTCTGATCAAGGTCTGCCATTCAAAGTCAGAAGCTAGACGCTGCTGCTGCTTGTGCACTCTGCTGAACCAACAGTCTCTGGACCCACAAGTTAAGCCTGGACTCCTTCAAGGTAGACTCAGAACAATCTTAAAACTCAATTAATCTTCTGACTGCCTGGCTAATCAAACTGTCCATCTCTGCAGACATCAGTGAACCCAACCCGGACCAGTACCTGATCCAGTTCATGTTCTTGTGTCAATCTAACTTAAATAAACTCTGTTAAACTTTTACTCAGCCTCCGTTTGTGTTCTGCATGTGGGTTTAACCTAAAAACCAGTCATGACATCCTTCATATTTCATGTACACTAATAACTTGTGTACATGGATCTTGTTGATGGCATTAAAATAATTTTTTTTAGCATTAAATTAGAGTCACTCATTCCAGTAATTTAATATGGCATATTAAAAAAAATCCCCATCAGCTTTCAACATATGTTCAGTTTCTGCCCAAATATGTATATATTTTTTGTAGATTTTTGTAACGGGGATAACTAGGATAATTCAAAACTGCTTTTTTAAAAAGAACTTTGTTTGTTCTCTACTCGCAAAGTCAGCATCTCTTCATCCCTTCCTGTAATAAGAGGTATCTTTTGAATGGATTTGATAAAACTTTAAGTCCCTCGGTATAAAATAAATATTTTGATGCAGATGAGAAATCTGCTTCCTCATTGGTGAATAATCAATAGTTTGCATCGTATCATTTAAATAAACGGTGTTAGTATTTTTGGAATATATAAAAATGATGCTATAATTTCTAGTTACCGATTTCTGTTGCTACTATATTTTAATTTGACGAACCGGAATTTCTCGATGTTCTTTTTCCTGTTTGTTGTGATTGCAATTGCGGATCTTAACCTGGCCGGAATGGAGCGGAGCAAAATATAGCTCGGCTCCATATTTTGTCGGTGAAGGACGGAGAAGACGTACATGGACGGAGACGTGCAGAGACGTGAAAGACAAGCACGCCGCACAACGTACGTCAGCGGGGCGGAGCGGAGCGCTGACGGATTACGGGAATCTGGGGGTTAAGCTGCTGGTTGCCACTACGCCAGAGTGTTTGCCAATTTGGGGTGCTCTAGCCAAGCTTTGTTTATACTGAGTCTAATCTGAGTTTTTTGTGTAACCCCCTGGGTTCCCAGGAATATACAGTGGGGCAAAAAAGTATTTAGTCAGCCACCAATAGTGCAAGTTCTCCCACTCAAAAAGATGAGAGAGGCCGGTAATTTTCATCATAGATATACCTCAACTATGAGAGACAAAATGAGAAGAAAAAAATCCAGAAAATCACATTGTCTGATTTTTAAAGAATTTATTTGCCAAATATGGTGGAAAATAAGTATTTCGTCAATAACAAAAGTTAATCTCAATACTTTGTTATTATTGTTATTTGTTATTTGTTATACCCTTTGTTGGCAATGACATAGATCAAACGTTTTCTGTAAGTCTTCACAAGGTTTTCACACACTGTTGCTGGTATTTTGGCCCATTCCTCCATGCAGATCTCCTCTAGAGCAGTGATGTTCTGGGGCTGTCGCTGGGCAACACAGACTTTCAACTCCCTCCAAAGATTTTCTATGGGGTTGAGATCTGGAGACTGGCTAGGCCACTCCAGGACCTTGAAATGCTTCTTAAGAAGCCACTCCTTCGTTACCCGGGCGGTGTGTTTGGGATCATTGTCATGCTGAAAGACCCAGCCACGTTTCATCTTCAATGTCCTTGCTGATGGAAGGAGGTTTTCACTCAAAATTTGACGATTCATGGCCCCATTCATTCTTTCCTTCACACGGATCAGTCGTCCTGGTCCCTTAGCAGAAAAACAGCCCCAAAGCATGATGTTTCCACCCCCATGCTTCACTGTAGGTATGGTGTTCTTTGGATGCAACTCAGCATTCTCTCTCCTCCAAACACGACGAGTAGAGTTTTTACCAAAAAGTTCTATTTTGGTTTCATCTGACCATATGATATTCTCCCAGTCATCGTCTGGATCATCCAAATGCTCTCTAGCAAACTTGAGACGGGCCTTGACATGCACTGGCTTAAGCAGGGGGACACGTCTGGCACTGCAGGATTTGAGTCCCTGGCGGCGTAGTGTGTTACTGATGGTAGCCTTTGTTACTTTGGTCCCAGCTCTCTGCAGGTCATTCACTAGGTCCCCCCGTGTGGTTCTGGGATTTTTACTCACCGTTCTTGTGATCATTTTGACCCCACGGGGTGAGATCTTGCGTGGAGCCCCAGATCGAGGAAGATTATCAGTGGTCTTGTATGTTTTCCATTTTCTAATAATTGATCCCACAGTTGATTTCTTCAAACCAAGCTGTTTACCTATTGCAGATTCAGACTTCCCAGCCTGATGCAGGTCTGTAATTTTGTTTCGGGTGTCCTTTGACAGCTCTCTAGTTTTAGCCATGGTGGAGTTTAGAATGTTACTGTTTGAGGTTGTGGACAGGTGTCTTCTATACTGATAACGGGTTCAAACAGGTGCCATTAATGAAGGTAATGAGTGGAGGACAGAGGAGCCTCTTACAGAAGAAGTTACAGGTCTGTGAGAGCCAGAAATCTTGCTTGTTTGTAACTGACCAAATACTTATTTTCCACCATATTTTGCAAATAAATTCTTTAAAAATCAGACAATGTGATTTTCTGGATTTTTTTCTCTCATTTTGTCTCTCATAGTTGAGGCATATCTATGATGAAAATTACCGGCCTCTCTCATCTTTTTGAGTGGGAGAATTTGCACTATTGGTGGCTGACTAAATACTTTTTTGCCCCACTGTATGTATATGTTGTTTTGAAAAATAACAAATTTAATTTATGCAAGTTAATATCTTAAAGTAAGATATAATAATTTCCAGGTATTTTAGTAACAGCTTGAAATGAGCAAGAGTTCAATGAATAGAACATAATCTATAAAAATATTGTGTTCTTTCACTTTAAGAAGGGAAAATATTATATAGTTTTTATGCAAAGTACAGTTAAACACAAGGTGCGAAAGACTAGATTGCTGTGTATTTGTGTTTTTTTGGTTCTGCCTAAGGTCAGTTGCTATTGGGTGATTACACTTTTCCTGAATTCTGATTGACTGGGGGGCGGGGCGAAGAGGAGAACGGAGAGAGAAGAGACTTGGTGAAGTTGTGCTGGAACTTTTATGAGCCGTTTTTGTTGGAAAATCGGTTAAAACTGTGCAAACACTGAGCTGTTGCACTAGCGCCAAGCGACAGCTGACGGACAGAGAAAGGAGCCGCGGTGAGCTGGATGCTGAAGGTCTGCACCGGGGTTGATGGTGAGAGGGACAAGCTGCACCTGCGCTGAGACAGCTGGTTGGATTTGGCTGCGTTTCCCTCCGCCTTTACCGAGAAAGGCGTGGATTAACTGACCATCTGAAAAGACGAGGCATCAGGAGTTAATATAAATTCGTCACTGTGAATTGAGGACCAGTGGTGAGTGGTGTCAGTATCAGGTCTGCAACGGGGTTATTGACTATAGTGCCGGCTTTCATTTGTTTTATTTTTTTTGGGTGGGCCCACTAATTAAAAACTGTCATTTATTTTTTATTGAATGAAGTTAGTATTCAAGGACTCATCTGTGGGCAGGACTGTTAAGAATTATTTTATTTAGAACCAGGTGTTTGACAAAGCCTGTGGTATTTTATTTGTATTTTGTTTTATTTTTCTAGTTTGCTGAAGAAAAAAAAAGCAAGCAGACAATATCTGTTTTCATTTATAATTATTCAGTTAGACAAAGGGAAATTCTAAAAGTTCACATGTGGTCTGCTGTAATTTGCATTCTGAAGTTGGTCAATAAATACTTTTACAAAGTCTTATTATTTGTGGGTCAGATGTAGGCAGTTCGTTACAGTTTAATTCTTTATGACAAATCATCACCTGGGGGTGTTGGGATCTGGAGGTCTGTCCACTTTCTCCACCAGAGGGCGTACTAGATCTCCTGGAGCCGGAGCTGATTGCAACCACCTGTCGCTCATCTGCTCGTCAGGAGATCTGTATTTAAGGAGGCAGAGGACTTCTCTCCAGTGCCAGAGTGTTTGCCAGTTACGGTTAGCAAGCCTGAGCCAACCTGCCTGTCTGAATCTCTGACTCCCTGAAAACCAGAACCTGAACCTGATCTGTTTTCTCCTCTCTGCTTCCTAGATTGAACCTGTCTGAAACCTGAAACCCAGAAGAGTATCTCTGCCGGTAATCTGCCTGTCTGTTCTCTGAAGAACCCTGGAAAACTATTCTTGTCAAAGACCTGCCTGCCCCCTCTCTGAAGAAACCGGAAGGGAAACTCTAATTGGTAATCTGCCAACACTCAAACCAAGCTCTGCCTCCGCCTAGCCCTCAGCCTGCCGACAGCCTCTGGACCCTCAAGGTTCCCCCCTCAGCCGCTCAGCTCAACTCCTGTACAGGTACAGCCCTGCACACTCTCATCCTGCAAATTACCTGGACCTCCACTAACTCCTCTGTCCCCCTCTGCAGTGAACCCACTCGTGACCAGTCCTGGACCTGTTAACTCTGTGTGCATTTCAGAATCCACTGGTGACCAGACGAGTTCCCCTTGGGATCTGTTTATTTATTGTATTCCATCTTCTAAATAAACCTCTGAACTTTTATCCTGTCTCGGAGTGTTCTGCCTGTGGGTTAGGCACCTGAAGCCAAACATGACAGAACACTCTGGCCAACAGACTAACCCAGCGGAATCACTCCGGAGGATGTTGGAACAAAAACAAACTCTGATTCAGAGCCACGACACCGCCCTCCGTGAGTTAAACACACGTCATGACCAAACAAACCGCTCTTTACAGGCGATAGCCAGCTATCTTCAAAATGCTACACCAAGAACGGAGCCCACTCAACTTCCGGTTCAAGAGACTAATCCTCCACTCAGGTCAGAACCCGGTCCGTCGTTTCCAGAATTCCGCCCTTCTCTTCCAGAAAAGTTTTTTGGCACGTTTTTTGTAAGGGATTTTTGTTCCAGTGTAAACTCATTTTTGAACATTCGCCGTCCAGTTTCCCTAATGACAAGAGGAAAATTGCCTTTATTCTGTCTCAATTGTCCGGAAAAGCCCTCGTATGGGCGGAAGCCAGATTTTGTTCAGAATCTAGTTTTGATTGTACATTTGAACAATTTATCCAAGAGTTTTCGCAAGTATTCAATCAAGACACAGACAAGTCCACAGAGTCTCGTGGACTTTTAGAATTTAAACAAGGAAATAGAACTGTTGCCGAATTTTCAATCGACTTCTGGGTCAAAGCAGCTGCTTCCGGATGGAATGAATCTGCGCTTAAAAGCGCTTATTTCCATGCTCTAGACGAATCTATTAAAGACAGCTGGCCACTCTCGATGAACCAGCAACCTTGGAGGAGCTCATCAAGTTAACAATCCGTTTGGATAACAGACTACGAGCCAGATTCAAGTCTAGATTTAGAAGCCATGTTTTTTCTGTCTCTGCCCCAGCAGCTAAGAATAATGACACCATTTCTTCCTCAGTGTCCTCTGAAGCTGAGTCCAGATCAAAGAGCCGGAATCAACCTGTATCTGTCCCTGTATCTAAGACTCATTATGTCTCTCCCTCCACAGAATCCTCTGAAGTTGAGCCAATGAAGATCGGTCACACCAGGCTCACATCCGAGGAGAGGCTAAGAAGGTTTAAGGGGAACCTTTGCATGTACTGTGGAGAACCTGGTCATTTTGTTTCAACCTGCCCAGCTAAGGTAAAAGCCGGGGTCCGCCAGAGGAAATGAGGAGTCTGGCGGACCATCTCCAAACTGAGAAATCTCCTCGCCTGCGGTTACCAGCTACTCTGTTTCTCACAGATCAATCCCTCACTCACATAGACTCTGGTTGTGAGAAAAATCTAATTGACTCCAGTCTGGTTCAACAATTGAACATAGAAACCACTCCTTTGAATAAACCTCTGAGAAACAATATCCTTTTTCGTGTTTCCATCAGCCAGTTCATCCATAGTCCTTGGTTTTGAGTGGCTTCAACTTCATAATCCATACATCAATTGGTCCAAAAGACATGTTGAATCCTGGTCTGCATCCTGCCATGTTTCCTGTCTCCACCCCGCCGCACCTTCAACTCAGTCTCCGGCCAGCGGTCAGGAGGCTGACCCGCCTGATCTTTCCTCTGTACCTCCTGACTACCATGACCTAGCACCTGTTTTGAGTAAGGTTAGTGCGCTTTCTCTTCCCCCGCATAGACCTTATGACTGTGCAATAGATCTGTTACCTGGAGCCCCCCTCCCAAATAGTCGACTCTATAACATTTCCAAGCCCGAGAGAGAGACCATGGAAAAGTACATTTATGAGTCCTTAGCTGCCGGTATAATTCGGCCTTCTTCTTCTCCTCTCGGGGCCGGTCTCTTCTTCGTAGGAAAGAAGGATGGATCCCTGCGACCTTGTATCGATTACAGAGGTCTAAATCTAATTACTGTTAAGAACAAATACCCTCTACCCCTATTAGCTTCTGCCTTTGAACCCGTCCAAGGAGCCACTGTTTTCACCAAGTTGGACTTAAGAAACGCCTATCATCTCCTCAGAATCAGAGAAGGAGATGAATGGAAGACCGCATTTAAAACTCCTCTAGGCCAATTCGAGTACTTAGTGATGCCTTTTGGTCTAACCAACGCCCCTGCCTGTTTCCAGGCCCTGGTTAATGATGTTTTGAGAGATTTTTTAAAAGCTACAGTGTGTAATTTTCAGCGACATCTAGCGTCCAGACTGCAGACCGCTGCACATGAACATCTCCCCCCCACCGCTTCTCCCCCCCAACAGTTCGGCAAGCGTTACGGGACAAAATGTCTTCCACGACGTCCGCTTCACCTACCTTCTCAAGTGATGAGGTTGGTTTACATAGATAATTTTACAGATAGTATTTCATTAGTCTGTGTAGGGTATAGATTTCATGTAGACTTAAGATAATAAATATACCCGTTATTTTTTCTGCATCGTTGTGACGTTTTGGTGAGCTGCTTTGCATGGTGATATAAACAGATGAAGTAATTGTAGTCATTAGTTTAACAGCGAGATTGTGTTCGCTGGAAGAATATATATTCCCCGTTTACAGAGTCTAAGTCTTGTTTGTGGCACGGGGGTTACAAGGCGAGGAAGAGGGAGAGGAAGAGGGCGAGGAAGAGGGCAGAGAGTCCGGGGTGGGCGTGCAGCCAGGGCCAGGCGAGGGAGAGGTGCCAGCGGGGTGACTAGAGCAGAGGAAGAAAGGCTTGAAGATCTCCAAAGGAGCCAGAGAGAAGTAACCGAGGTATATATCCAGAAAATTATTTTACAGAAAATTACTGAATCATTACATGTGAAACGTCAGGGACGTTGCTGAATAAGTATACTGGAGAGTAACATCATCATCACGCAGCATGTTATTGTAATGGGCGATCTCGCAATCGCTAGTTTGTTGGCTCTGCGCTGCCGTAGCGCAAAGATGTCTGCCTCCATGGCTGCGAGACCCGCTCCTATGTAATTATAAATAACGAATTCTAAGGCAACGCAAATATTAAGGTTAAGAGGCTGAGCTCGTAGATGATGATAAATAACATAGTTATGTATAATAAATTACATTTCTGACTGTATATCCCTGTAATTATTACACACTGTAGCTTTAAACATCTTCGTTTTTGTCTATATTGATGACATTCTGATCTACTCCAAAACCCTGTCTAAACACAAGAAACACGTCAGTTTAGTTCTTCAAAGACTGCTTGAAAACAAGCTGTTTGTCAAAGCTGAGAAATGTGATTTTCACCATCCTTCTGTCACCTTTCTAGGTTTTGTGCTCGAGGGCGGGCAGGTGAAGCCGTCTGAGGACAAGATCAAGGCGGTTCTGGACTGGCCCACTCCCGAAAACCGTAAAAAACTACAAAGGTTTCTGGGGTTTGCAAACTTTTACAGAAGGTTCATCCGAAATTACAGCCAGACAGCTCAGCCTCTGACTGCCTTTACATCTGTTAAAAGGACTTTTCACTGGTCTGCGGAGGCTGAGGCTGCATTTAAGAAACTCAAGGCCCTGTTCTCTAGTGCACCCATCCTCGTCCAACCTTACCCCTCCAAGCAGTTCATATTGGAGGTGGATGCTTCTGATTCTGGGGTGGGGGCAGTCTTGTCCCAAGTATCTGATTCTGACCAAAAAACTCATCCATGCGCATTTTTCTCCCGCAGACTTTCGGCCGCAGAGCAAAATTACGATGTCGGAGACAGAGAACTCCTAGCAATTAAACTGGCTCTGAAAGAATGGCGGCATTGGCTGGAGGGTGCAGAGCATCCCGTTCTGGTATGGACAGATCACAAAAACCTATCATGCATTCAATCTGTTAAGAGATCCAATCCCCGTCAGTGTCATGATCGGTTTAATGAGCTAAACCCATATGCAGAACACCAGACTGGAGACAGAGGAAAAGTTAACAATGTTTATTAAAGGAAGATGCACAGAGAAACATGGACTGGTTCTGGTACAGGTCCGGGTCTGGGATCACTGATATCTGGAGAGATGGGAAGTTGATTAGCCAGGTAGTTAGATGGATTGATGAGTGGGTAATTTTTGAATGTACCTTGAAGAGGTTCTGACAGATCCTTGAGATGGGGAACCGATTGGGTCCAGAGATTGAGGAAGTAACAGAGAGGTCATCAGCAGCAGCATCTAGCTTCTGGCTAGTGAGCCCCAGACGTGGGTTTGGTTCCTAGCTCTTCCCTGAGAGCTGAGGGAGGAATCCAGACTGAGATCTTCAGGTTCAACTTCCTAGCTCTCCCCTGAGAGCTGAAGGAGGAATCCAGGCTAAGACCTTCAGGTTTGGCTTCCTTGGGCAGGCAGGCAGGATTCCAGGTAAAGCTCATCCAGAGCTTCTGACTTCAGTCAGGCTTTCTGTGAGTAGAGAAGATAGAGACAGGTTAGAATCCAGTTCCTCTCTAGAGTCTACTGTGATTCACTAGATGTGCAGAGGCTTAGGTTTGCTAACCAAACTTGGTCAACACTCCGGGGTTGAAGGAAGGTCTGACTGCTGCTGAGCTTCAGGTGTGCTGGAAGCTCCAGCCCAGGAGACCCACAGCGCTCTCTGCTGGAGACAGATGGTAACTCTCCAGATCCCAACAGTAATCCCAGTCCTAAGAAAAAAAACAAATAACAGAAGAGGATCCTTGGCGCCCTCTGGTGGGCAAGCCTAAGGATCCCAACAGTCAGTCCCGTTGGTCACTATTCTTCTCAAGATTCAACCTGATTATCTCCTACCAGCCTGGCTCCAAGAACATCCAACCCGACTCTCTCTCACGCCTGTACTCGCCCGACAAACCTGAAACTCCGGACTCCATTCTCCCTGCCAGCTGCACGGTGGCTACTGTCTCCTGGGAAATCTCTGATTTAATAAAACTGGCCCAAGCTTCTGAACCGGACCCAGGTAATGGTCCACCCAACAAAACCTATGTTCCCTCTTCTGTCAGGTCCCGTCTCATCCACTGGATGCATTCAGGCAAGTTTTCTGGAAAGACACCATTGCCGCTCTGAACCGGACATCTGCTCAAAACAAAAAATACGCTGACCGCAAATGACATCCTGCTCCCACCTATACACCCGGACAACAGATTTGGCTCTGCAAACGTGACATCCCTCTCAAATCCATGTCCCACAAACTCTCTCCCAGGTTCATCGGTCCGTACAAAATCGAGTCTGTCATCAACCCGTCTGCCGTCCGCCTGCATCTGCCATCCTCTCTCCGGATCCATCCAACATTCCACGTCTCGCAGATTAAGCCTGTTCTGACCAGCCCTTGACTATTCCTGTCAAAGACCTGCCTGCCCGCTCTTTGAAGAAACCGGAAGGGAATCTCTAATCGGTAATCTGCCAACACTCAAACCAAGCTCTGCCTCCGCCTAGCCCTCAGCCTGCCGACAGCCTCTGGACCCTCAAGGTTCCCCCCTCAGCCGCTCAGCTCAACTCCTGTACAGGTACAGCCCTGCACACTCTCATCCTGCAAATTACCTGGACCTCCACTAACTCCTCTGTCCCCCTCTGCAGTGAACCCACTCGTGATCAGTCCTGGACCTGTTAACTCTGTGTGCATTTCAGAATCCACTCGTGACCAGACGAGTTCCCCTTGGGATCTGTTTATTTATTGTATTCCATCTTCTAAATAAACCTCTGAACTTTTATCCTGTCTCGGAGTGTTCTGCATGTGGGTTAGGCACCTGAAGCCAAACATGACAGGGGGTTCAGTTTGTGAAACCAATTTCTTTGTGGGTAACATTAAATAAATAGAACCCAGAGCGCTAGATCTATCCGTAGATATAAGAAATCACTACCGTATTTCCATGACCATAAGGCGCACCGTACTAAAAGGCGCAGTCTCAGTTATGTGTGTCATTTCTGTATTTAACACTCACATAAGGCGCACCGGACTAAAGGGCGCGTTTTTTTACATACAGGTACATGTCCTCTACTACGTTTAAATACCTCTACTGCGTATTTAAAAATAGAGCGGGAGAAAAACTGAGTATGATTGTGCTTTATTCATGTATTTATTACAAAGTATTAATCAAACCTGGGAGCTGGCCGTGAGACAGACACAGCGCTGATGATCAGAGCGCTATGATCACTCCTCTGAAACAGTTTATTGACGCATAAATTAACTTAAAATCCTGAAACCTGCCGACAGAATATATTCGCTTTTATTATCCTGGTGCCTGCCGTTTAGATTATTTAGATGAAAAACACCTACCAGCCGCCATGGTGAACCGCGAGGAGGCGACCCGACCAGAGGCTGCTTATGAAGGGATTCCTACTGTCGGCGCACTACTGGTATATGGGAGTCTGAGCGCCTCCGACAGAAATAATATTAGAAGGCAGGATGATAATCTGGATGAACTGACTGCAATGATTAAGTTTTCAGGTGGATTTTTTCACTTAAAAACATATTAAAACTACTTTATTCCCACTGATCACAGTGGGAATAAAGCAAGGTGTATCTATTACAAAGTATTAATCAAACCTGGGAGCTGGCCGTGAGACACATCGCTGAATACACAGAGCGCTGTGATCACTCCTCTGAAATAATTTATTGACGCATAAATTAACTTAAAATGCAGAATTCTGCCGGCAGAATATGTTCGCTTTTATTATCCTGGTGCCTGCAGTTTAGATTGTACCAGTCAGTTCTGACGTGCGGCTGAAGCAGCTTTGCTGCTGTGCCTGCGCGGTGCAAAAGTGTGTCTGACGCGTGTTGGGCGGAGCTACTCTATCCTTTCTTTGCCTTGCCTTGTGGAAAAAACCACCTGGTCTCCTTACATACACCTGCCTCAGTCACTCTTTTATCATCTCCTCAATGAGGAGATGAGGAGTTCTGCATAAAGCACATACCTGTTCTTTTATACACAATCCATGCCCACACTTCCCCCTTTAATGTTCTCATGGTTGTCTCAAACTTCCACAGTAACAACACACATAGAGCGCACCGCACTATAGGGCGCGCCGCACATTTTGAGGGGAAAAAAAGACGTTTATATGCGCCTTATAGTCGTGAAAATACGGTACATTTGTATTGCAAGTTTTTGTACTCTAACCAAGCTGAGATCTCATTGAGTTTGACTGAGTGCTTGCCTCCCTGAGATTCAACTTTGTTTTGTCTTTGCCTTTCAGCAGGAAGCCTTCCTGCAAACTGGACCTTTTCAGACCGCCTCTCCCAGGAGGGATCAACTGAGACTTAAACTGAGCGACGGATTCCAAACAGGAAGTTTGGATCCAGTCAAGGATACTCTACTTCTCTGGAAACGTGAGTCACAACTATCCTCTCCTTCAAGATCTACGAATAATATTTCCAACTGAGCCTGAATCTAACTGTCTGTCGTCCCCTCGTCTTCCAGTTCCGGCTGAGCAGAGTTCGGAGAAGCTCTGCACCGAGCTCAAATAATTTCAATTATACCCGTTGAACTTTTACTCTGTGTCTCTCTGTTTGGCTTCACTGCATGTGGGTCCGAGCCTTAGATAAAATCATGACACATGTATTATCTAATCAAGTAATGCTCTCTATAAGATCTTAATCATGAATTGTTTTAAGAGAAGCAGGACATAAATATCTGACCTGAGTTTGGAAGCTCTACCGTGAGATGCTTCAGTTTATCTTTTGCTTGAGACCCCATAAATTGGCTTGGGTCAATCAACACCGAGCCAAAGTTGGTGTTATAAAGTGGTAGATAACTGATACATAGCAGATTTTATATTCAGATTTTAGTTTCTAGAACTGAAATCTGGAAAAAAAACAACTTTATATTTTGAACTCTGCTGGGTTCAAACATCATTGTTAATTTCTGAATAAAGCTATTTTATCAGATACTTTAATATGAACTCTGTCGTTTCATTTTAAAGGCTCCAAAGATGCTGTTTCACAGATGCGATAAGGATACATCTATTAATTTATTTGATCTAAAAAAGAAACAAGGAAAACTGGTTCTGAAACAATACTTTTCCTGATCTAATAACCAACAACTGCTTGTAATTCTCATAAAGAAAAAAAAGGGTCTTTATTAGGAACATTTTCATCAATATTTGCAACTTGTGCCAAATTTTAGAAGCTGTGTTTATGTTAATCTTGAGCATTTCAGTAAAAGATTAAAGCTGATAATAAAACTGCTGACTGTAGAGAAATACAGAAACTAAGAAGCCCACCTGATTCTGTCCTCAGGGTTTTATTAAAGGATGTGAAACATTTTATGTGGTTTTAACAGCAACAGACTCTCTGACCGAGACGCTGTTGAAGGCTTCCTCTTTATGTCCTCAGTTTGGTGCTTCCTCTCAGACTGTAGCTCTGGTGAACGCCTTTCTTAATGCAGTGAGTTTGCAGCTGTGGTGACGGTCAGAGTTTCAGCAGCTGTGAATAAAAACATGTTGCTGGGTGATGATGGTTGGTTCATCATGAAGGTCGTGCTGCTGCTCGTGCTCCTTACAGGTACTTTTATGTTCTGTTATTTTTTAAGCTACGATAAACAATAATTGGCTCATTACCATAACTTTTATATATTCTGGTGCCTGTTAGGGGTATTTAGATGTAAGAGTTAGACGCATGTGTTTCTACAGATTTGTTTTATGTTTGTGCTTCGCTCATTTTATTTATATGTAGTTTCCAATAAAGTAATGCTATCTGTCTGTAAAATCTGAATCATGAAACATTTTGATAGAAGTAAAGCAGCTGAAGCAGGACATAAATATCTGACCTGAGCAGAGAAGCTCTACCAATCAGACTGAGATGCTTCAGTTTGATGTATTTATCTTTTACTTGAGACTTTATTTGTTACTGAGGTCAATTATCTCAATAACAGTGACTGTAAAATAACATCAAACAGGTAACTACGTATGATTAACCGTCTTTTTTGTCATGTTCGGATTAATGTGTCTAACCCACATGCAGAACACTCGGAGGCAGATGAAAAGGTTCAAAGATTTATTAATAATAAATGTACAAAGTATGTTCAGATCCAAGAGGGGGCTTGACTGGTCACGAGCGGGTTCACTGCTGAGGAGGACAGAGAGATTAGTGGAGGTCCAGGTCTTTTGCTGGTTGTGAGTGTTCAGGTCTGTACCTGTTCGGAAATGGAGCAGAGCTGCAGAGGGGGGGAACCTTGAGGGTCCAGAGGTTATCGGCTGGCTGAGGGCAGAGGCGGAGGCAGAGCTTACTGAGTGCAGGCAGATCACTTATTGAGTTTTCCTTCAGTAATCTTCTGAGAGCGGGCAGGCAGGTACTTGACTGAGGCTGCTCTCCAGAGTCCTACTGAGAACGAGCAGACAGATCACCGGCAGAGAAACTCTCCAGAGTTTCAGGTATTCAGACAGGATCAACCTGGGAGGCAGAGAGGAGAAAAACGGGATCAGGTTTGGTTCACAGAAAGTCAGAGTTCACAGACAGGCAGGTTGGCTCAGGCTTGCTAACCGTTACTGGCAAACACTCTGGCACTGGAGTGAAGCCCTCCGCCTCCTTAAGTACGGATCTCCTGATGAGCAGATGAGAGACAGGTGGTGCGGTCGGCTCATGCTCCAGGAGATCTCTTGCGCCCTCTGGTGAAGAAAGTGGACAAACCTCCAGATCCCAAAATTTTTTAAGAATGTATTAATAAGCAAATTATGTTTTTATAGAGTGGCAGATAACTGATACATAACAGATATCATATTCAGATTTTAGTTTCTAGAACTGACATCTGTGAAACTAAACTCTTTATTTTTTGTTTTTCAGTGTCAGGATGTGAAACTATCAGAGTTGTTGGTCAAACAGGTCAGAATGTGACTCTGAACTGTAGATATGATATCAAAAAGCAAGGAGCGTCGCATGCTTGCTGGAATAAAGGACAGATACCGAATTGGGGAGGCTGCAACAATAAGCTGATATCTATAGATGGATATAAAGTTAGAAAGGAAACCAGAGTTTCCAGCAGGTATCAGCTACTGGGACGACTGGATAAAGGAGACGTTTCTCTGATGATCCTGAACCTCACTGAGGAAGATGCTGGACTTTATGGATGCAGAGTGGAGATACCTGGGCCGTTCAATGATCTGAAAAATCAGTTTGTGTTGTTTGTTGAAAAAGGTTAGAAAATATAGATATTTATAACAATTTTTATTTTCCAAAGATAGTTTGCTAAAAGCATTGGCGTAAATTGCCCAAATAAATATTCAAATATTTTAATGTGAGCAAGGCAGATTTATCTTTATAGCTCGTTTCGGTAACAAGACAAAGGTAAGAAAAACACAGGGAAAGTACATAGCTGTGGCTTTAAAGAGGCATTTTAAGAAAACTTTTGTCGAAAGCTTAAACTATAAATTTTCATAGGAGGGGGGGGGGGGGGGGGGGGGTGGCCTAGTGGTTAGGGCATAGATCTTACATCAAGCCTTACTCTAAGGGACTGCCACTCTGACTCTCTGAGCAAAGACCCCTAACCCCACACTGCTCCCCGGGCGCCGCACAGTGGCAGCCAACTGCTCCCCAAAGGGATGGGTCACATGCAGAGAGTGAATTTTGTTGCTTTGTACTTGTGACACTGTAATGACAGTAACGTTGAATTCTATTCTTGATGCATTAGGTTAAACTTAACAGAAACAGGTTTAACAATCCAAAATATTTTTCTTTTTTTGTGGGTTATAAATAAGCAATTTACCACTATCAGTTTGACAATATTATCTTTACTACAAATGTTTTAATCCTATGATTTCTCAATTGATATATGATACGCTGCCTGCTGTACTTTGCACATGTTTTCCTTGAGTTCTATAATATGTGGGAAGAGTTACTTAGCTTTTTCTAAGTAAATGATACTCCAACTATTTTAATTGTAGGATTTTTACTCTTTCCTCAGGTTAGAGGGCTTCCTTACATGTAATAGATCCAGAATGTGATTAAATAAATAAAGTATTGATAGCACAGGCAGATCCAGATTAGAGTGGCTTTCATTCTGTCAAGAGGTAAGTAGAAAATGATGCATGTATCAGTCAAAAAATATGGAATATAATATAAGGTGTGCAGAGTTATAATTTAGATCTTTAACCACAAAGAAATACCTCCCATGTTTATAGTGAACAACTCTCTGGGAACCAGAAGTTCATTTATTTTATTAACTCTGGGGTTGTTCACTAAAAATATGAAATCTGTTTACATGAACAGCATGTGGAAAGAGGGTTTTTAGTTGAAACTGGGGCAAGATGATTCACCGAGGTTAAAAATGTTCCTTGTTTATCTTCAGCTCCAGATCTGCCCACATCACCTCCATCAGACACAAAGATGCTCACAGAGAGACAAGATGTTGCCAAGACTACAGGTAAAAAAATAAAATAAAGAAAAAACAATGAAGACCACCAATATCTACTAAACAACAAACATCTAAAACTACTTGAAGACTCAAAAGCCAGCATGACTCAGTCTGATCAAAGTGTGAAAAATGTAAATCTTTGATTGGTTTAAAAATGAGCAACTGATGCTGAGAAGAAAACATAATATTGGTGTAATTTTTGCCCTATTGTTCCTTTTTTTTTTTTACTTTTGCATGTACCACTCATTAGCTCCTTTCTGTTATCATCCTGTTAATGATGCTGTTCTAAAATCGTCCACTATCATTTCCTCATCCAGCAGATCTCATGACCACAGACACCCTCCTGACTTATCACAGCACCAACAGCAACAGAGCTAAGGTGAGAAAACTATGAAGTTATTAGAATAACCAGTGGACCCTGCTTTATCTGACCTAGATTGTTTATCTTACTTAGATGAACATTAAATGAGATAATCAAACTATAGATTGTTTAAAGGTCTCATTTAATGTTCATCTGAAGTAAAACTTGCAAAGAGTTAAAGTTCAAAGATGGATGTCTGATGAATATAAAACACAATGAACATGTCAAAGCCTCCTTCAAAAGAATTTTGAAATGGATGACCATCAACTGAGTTGATCAACACTTTCTGTTTGTGGCTTCAGGACGTAGGCAGCATGCTGTTGGTGTCACAGGTGTGTGTTCTGTTCTTCGTAGTGGCTCTGGTCACTGCAGCCGGATTCTTCATTTATGGTGAGTTTGTTCTGACTAATTTAGCAGCAGCCAAAATGTTTGTTCAGAGAATATTGGAAATTATCAATTTGATGAATGATGTGATGATAAAAGAAATCAGCTGGTGTCCTTTAGAAACTTTTAACCGATATGATTGCATTATCTGATTAAATTGTCTTTTGAGATGTTTTTTTTGTCATCATCCATTCTTTCTAATGCTTTGGTTTTTGGTATTTTTGTTGGAGTTAATCTGTGTCAACAAATTGGACACTTGTTAAAAGTCTTCAGGGTTAATAATTGAGCTAGACAGAACCAGGTTTAAAGAAACCCAAACCTCCAAATCCACACAATGACGAGACATCAACTGTGAAGTATGGAGGTGGAGGATTGATGATATGGGTTTGTTCTCCATTTACAGGACTTGAGCCTTTTCCAGTCATTGAGTCGACCATGACCACTGCTGTTTATCAACATGTTCTAGAGTCTAATGTGAAACCATTTGGCCATCAGATGAAAACAGCTACTGAGATCTTATTTCTGGTTAAGGTGATTCTACAGACTTTTGAACAGTATTGGGCACGTTACTTTGAAAAAGTAATTAGTTATAGTTACTAGTTACTTCTCTCAAAAAGTAACTGAGTTACTAACTGAGTTACTCCACAATAAAAGTAACTAGTTACTAGTAAAAGTAACTATTGCGTTACTTTTGTGTTTCTCGCCCCCGTAACCCTCAACACCCAGCCCCCACCTTCTCGCCGTGTGTTTCCAAAGCCAGCTGAATAGAGCGGATGACAAAGACAAGAACCTGCAGAGAGTTTAGCATTTATTGCAACTCAACGTAAATGACATCAGGGGGGAACGCCATGTGAAGTTTTTTAACAGGGCATTCAGATCTGGTGAAATTAATAACTGGGGATGTCTAATTCTGAAATCCTGTGTGTTTGGGTTGTTATAGATACTGCAACATCTATCTATCCATCTATCTATCTAGATGTATACTCTGTGTGTGACATAAAATATGGATCTCCATCCCTGCCACAAAGGCCATCAAATAATGTTTAAAATAAAAAATACAGTAGGTTGAAAAGGCAGAATATCCATCCATCCACCCACCCATCCATCCATCCATCCATCCATCCATCCATCCAGATTTCTCCCTTTCATTTGATCGTTCACGCTCTCCATAGTTCTCCTGTGGCGCGAGCACAGGGCGACTGTTGCGCGCCTTTAGCGAGCATGCGCGTTTCCTGTCGCTTGCGCGGTGACTCGTGCCGCCTGCGCTGTGCGGAGATGCAGAGGAAACCGTATGTGATGGGGAAACGCAGCTCGACGTAACACCTGTATTTCCATCAGGAAAACGCTGTTTTGCTGCTGGAGCAATCCTCACTCTCCATCTCTCTGTGTGCTGTACGTTAACACCCGCCAGCGGAAACACCCACCTACCCAACTGACAGACGGAATCTCACTATACATCAGCCATTCTCATCCTCCCCTCTCTCATGACAAGGCGCGCACCTCTGGATGACCTAAAAAATAATCTTTAATATCTCTTAAACAAAAGTAGCACAATATTTTTTTTCTGCACAAATCTGCACTAACGTTGCACTAACCATTCAGTCTATTTGCAGAGTTTTTGGACGTGGGTGGGGTGTTAGCTTCACGCAGCTGCGCACGAGTCCCATCATGAAAAAAGGTTCATTGTGCGACCTGAGTAACGCGCAGTAACGGGGTGTCTGCAATGGTAACTGCGTTATAGTTACAGTCAAAGTAATTAGTTAGATGACTCGTTACTAAAACAAGGTAACGGCGTTAGTCCCATCACTGCTTTTGGATTCTCATTTGGATTTATTCGCTTATAAATATTTATAGATTTAGTGCTCATATTTGTGTTTTATACATAAATTTGACCCATTTAATTTGGGGTAAGATTTTCCAGCTGAAATTCAGTGTACTTTCTTACCTGATAATGAATGAAGCATTTTTGTTTGTCTTTAATGTAGTTTCTGATGTTTTTTATTTCTTTGCAGCAACAAGATTGAGGCAACTTAAAGTGTGAGTGTCTTAGAGTTTCTTTATCTGTCTGAAAACAAATCCTCCAATCAGTTTGATTTGTTTATAAATTGGTGGTTCATTTCTACTGTAATTCATGATTTTATCACAGTTTCTGTTCCTTAACATTATAAATGTTGGTTAAAATTCCTTCCTACCCTATTTTTTCCACAAACATGTAAACCCAAACACAAAAGGGCTGTACCTTAGAGAAATTGTTTTTCCATCCAACATTAATTTTAGTAATATTAAATAACTGATAGGTTTTTACATTCCTGTTTAATAATATTATTTCTCTGTTTTTCCTCATCTCATTAGAAAAAATATCCCTCATCATCTCCCTGTTTCTCAGATCTTCCTCAGTAGATTGAGGTCTTTGCTTTAAAGCATTTATTCAATCAAACGCCAAAGATGATAAACACAGTTAAAGAACTCTGAATCCTCGAGTGCACAGCTTCTAGAAAGGAGGGAGCTCTGAAACACAAATTTGAGAAAATGCATGTGAGCATCATATAACCCACTGAGGGAAAGACTGCATCTTCCAAAAGAAATCTTGGATCCAAAGTGATGTCCGGTCTGCTGCCTGCATATGAGGCTGTACCCCAGGTGAAAATCTGATCATAGATTCTGTGATAAGAGATGGGTCGGTCTCTGATTATAACATTGAAAAAATTTTCCCCACTTCCTGAAGAAGACTATTAAAACTGCAGCTTCTTACAACTCCCCAATAAGAACTCACCCCAGCTGCTAGACTAGAAGTATTCCCCATGTCTCTCTCTCCATTGGTCCTGTTGAACATGAAAGGTACAGTAAGGAGTGTTTAGGTAACTAACCTAGTTTGAATAATTATTTCATTGTGTTTTCTTTGTTGTACATTATGTTTTTTTAAGTTAGAGCAGATTCCTGAGCTGCTTAATAAACCTTTCAGTGCTTCAGGCAGTTTTGAAAAGGTGTTGATGAAAGAGTCACTTTGTTTCAGCAATTTGAGGAAGAGCTACTTCAGTGTTACCTCTTTTTTCTAACATAAATAAAAAAAATCCCAGCATTGTCCTGGTTTACATCAGCATTAATGATGCTTTTGGCTGCACAACACAGTGGACACTGTCGGTTAGAGAAACAGGTTGATACACAACTTGATGCATGGAGGCAACATTTAAATAAACCAAAAACATTGCTGCCTTTCTCAATATTTATCAGTGGTGCAGTTTAAGTCACACGCAGTTCTCTAAGTTGGCTGCAGAGGGCAGTATTGTGTCACTCCCTCAGTGAACAACAGGACCTGATGGTGGTTTGTCTGTTGCTCAGCGAGCAGTAATGTCTGAAAGTAGAGGACTAAAACGATTAAAGTGTAATAAATTCCTTTATTTATTTCAATATTAACTTAAAAAATGATTTTTAGCGGAGAAGGTGGCTGCAAAAAGAAATAATATCTGATTGGTTTATCAAAATATGGCTTAATTGTTAAAGTACACCAGCGTTTTCTTTGGAATTATGTCTGATTTAGTTTTTAAATGCTTTATAATCTGGAATTTTCAACAGTGAAAATATATGTTTAATTAAATATTAAAAATTCCCTTATTCTAGTTATAAATCTCATTAAATTTTTTTTGCAGACCATGAAGGTGACAAAGCAACCACAGCATCTCAATGAACAGCAGTGTTTTTGTCCATTCAAACAAAGAAGATAAGATCAGATGACCTTTTATGTTTCACAGAAGCTTTAACTAAAATTAGCTTTTTAGTGACTCAGACCTTCTGAGTTTTTATTTTTATTTTCAATTTTATTTGAAGGTTGAAATGAAATGATGCTAGGAAAAGAGATTAGTCACATTGTGTTTGTTGTAAAAGCACAAAAATAGTTTAAAGCAATGTTCAGATAGTCAAGCTTAGTATCGGAAATATCTCTGTATTTTAAAATACTGATTTCTAACAGTATCTCCATGTCCTGAACAGGATAGTTTCCCAGTACCTGTGTGGCTCCTTTTTGTATAAATTACTGCATCGTATGGTGTGACATGGAGGGGATCTGCCTTTAGTTCTGCTTAGATGTTCAAGAAGTCCATAGATTTCCTGCAGGGTTCAGGTGAGTGGCATCGCCTGGCCACTCCTGTTTCCACCCCTGAATGATTCTCATCAAGCTCTGGATCTTTTTTTTCACTCAGGAAATAAATTAACTGAGTTGCCTTTTGATATCAAATGATAAGAGGTTTTGTAATTTCCCTTCTCTGGTGAATGCAACACAGTCACGACACTATGACCAATGAAAGAGGAGTTTCTGTGGAAGCGGGCACTCATCCATGTTTTATCCGTGCTGATACTACACTGTGTGCAGAATTATAGGTAAATTAGTATTTCGACCACATTACCCTTTACATACATGTTGTCCTACTCCAAGCTGTATAGGCTTGAAAGCCAACTACCAATTAAGTAAATCGGGTGGTGTGCATCTCTTTAATGAGAAGGGGTGTGGCCTAATGACATCAACACCCTATATAAGGTGTCATTAACTATTAGGTAACTTCTAATTTTCCTTTGGCAAAATGGGTCAGAAAAGGGATTTGACAGACTCTAAAAAGTAGTAAATTGTCAGATGTCTTTCAGAGAGGTGCAGCAGTTTGGATATTGCCAAACTTTTGAAGCGGGATCATCAAACAACCAAGGGGTTCATGGCAAATAGCCAACAGGTACAAAGGTTCAGCAAGACAAAGGTTCAGCAAGAAGGTTCAGGTTTTATTCCCGGCCCGGGGTCTTTCTGCATAGAGTTTGTATGTTCTCCCTATGCATGCATGGGTTCTCTGGTTTCCTCCCACAGTCCAAAAAACATGGCTGTTTGGTTCATTGGTTTCTCTAAATTCTCCTTAGGTGTGAGAGTGTGCATGAATGGTTGTTTGTCCTGTTTGTCTCTGTGTAGCCCTTTGATAGACTGGCGACCTGTCCAGGGTGTACCCCGCCTCTCGCCTGTAAGTCTCACCCACAGACAGCTGGAGATAGGCACCAGCACCCCTGGCAATCCCAGCAGGGATAAGTGTGATAGAAAATGGATGGATGGATAAATGTTCAGAAACACTTGAGCCTGTGCTCAAGGTGATGACATCAGAGGTGTTCTGTCAGACCTGGACTGACTGAGGTCTGTTGATGAGGAAATCTAGCTGTAACTGTGCATGTTGCAGTGTTTGGTATCAAACAAGTGGCTAGAAGGCCCAAGAAGGCTTCACTAAAAATGACATTTTCCCAGTTAAATTTCCTGAGATTCCCTTAGGATGTGGGCTCAGCCCCCGATGTTACCAGGTCCAGGAAACCTGATTCAGGTCAGGCCAGTCCATTCCTGGTGTTAGTTCTCCTAATGAGTGGGTTTTGTTTTACAGTCCTCTCAGAGTTGTACTTATTTCTGTTGCTGGTTCACATTTTCTACCATAATGACCCTCTGTGGCCTCCCCTCGTCGTAGTGATGCCATTAAAATTCTTATGGGCATCTATCGAGCTGCAGTCTTCTCCATGATGGTTTTGCTTAATGACCCAAACATTTAGGGGCTCAGGGAACATTTGAAGGTTTTAGCTTAAGAGTTAATTATCCTAAGGTGTGTCATGAGTTTCTATTTTTTTTCACAGTACTCTGTTACTAGGACATTGTTTATGGATTTCATTATAAGCTACAATAATCTGACAAGAAATAAAAGCTTGAAATATTAAGTTCTTTGTAATAAGTTGTTAATGTAAATTTCTGAAAATAGTAAGAAAAAAAAAAGATTGCAGTTTTTTAAAATATATTCCAATTTTGAGATGTTGCAGGTAACACCTTTGGTCCTGTTAGGTCAGGGAGAAGCACAAGGTGGCGCCTCTTTCTCTTATATGTGAACGAAAACACATCATGACTTGTTGCTCTGAGATGAAAACTTTTTTTTGCAGACAGAGCTTTTATCATTCAGACTTGGATTTGTCAGACCAATGTGACTATTGAAAATAAACTGATTGTTTTGAATTAACCCATCCCTGTTTGTGCTGATTTATAACTCAGCATTTCCAGAAGGTCTTGTGGAGGCAATCCCGTCTGAAGGAACTGAAACTATCATGTTCCCTGATCAACATCCCCATTATTTCTTTTTGATAGTTCTGTTTGTTGAAATAAATCTTCACAGATCACAGAAGGAAAATAATTAGACTGTAATCCCTGATCCTGCTAAACTACTTTATTTATTTTTAGCATTATTTATATTTACAGCTCCCCTCCTCCTGCAGCCAGCAAAAAATAGTTCATATACATTGATGAAATTAATTTATCTTAAATTTTCTTTATTGCAGCTTTTTTTCATAGTTTGACATTTTTGTGGGATTCTCAATATATCTTTGCACTTCATAGCATATTTAAACGTCTAAAATAGAAAAATAAAACCTATGATTAAAAAAGGTCTATGCCGGGTTGTTGAAATATGTGCAGTTTATTTTTTGAGATGATAGTATATAGATGGATTGATATTAAATACAACAGTAGCAGAATTCCTCTTTATGTTTAACTGTAGCTTATTTGTGCTGTTTAAAATTACACAACGATATGTCTTTATCACAGACAAAATACGGTAAAATAAAAAGGTTTTGGTTTTAAAGCTGAGCTACAATTGTATTTCTCTTAGAGCAAGTTTGAGAATAAAAGCTGTAATAATTGCACTAACCTAAATAATGTGAAACTGGCATGTGGTCTGATAGCTGAAATAAACTTAAAAAGAAAAACCAGAGATGCCACAATAGTTTATAGTATTGGATAGTGGGTACAGCACTGATGTGACAGAGATTGATCAATGTATCACCACAATCAGTTATAACCGATGCAAAAATATTTTATTGACCCTAAAGTGAAATGAATTGTTATTAAAAAAAGGGCTATAAAAAAAAAAACCTGAATGTTGCAACTGTAACAATACAGTCGTATGTTTACATCACTCTTTTTTCACCACATTGTCCTGCTGCCTACCTTTATCAAGGCTGCACTTTAAAAAATGAAATAGTCTAGAGATCTGTTCTAAAATGTAATTTCTTTTTGTGTGCACTGGTGCGTACAAAACGACAAAACAAAATCTGTCTAAGTCTAAACACTCATGTTGTTTTTATCGACCAGCTGCTGTAGATGTTGGAAGCTGCAGACAGGAAGGATCTTCTGTAGCCGTCTGTGTTGCAGCAGATGTTGAAAAGCCTTTGACTGAAGACTCTCTGTTGTTGTTCAACAAACATCTAAAGATGTTCAGAGTGTGTCATAATGTTCTTTAGTTTTCTGAAGAAGTCATGATAAAATTATTAGATAATACTATCTCCAGAGGTTCTAAATGAATTCTTAGAACAAAGCCCACCTCCTTTATTTGCTTGTTAAGCTTCTTTCAGTCATTTGCTCTGGTGTTGTTACCCCATCAGATGATTGCAGAATAGATTACACTCTCCACAACAAACTTATAGAAGATATGCAGCATACTGCTACAAACACAGAAGAATCTGGGCTTTGTCTAGAAGTACAGTCTGCTCTGTCCCTTCTTGTACACGACTCCATTGCTGTATCTCCAGTCTGTTTTCCAGGTGGACACTGAGGTATTTATACTCCATCGGGCTCGGACAGGTGGGCCGGTCCTAATCTCGGTGTGCGAGGGCCGGCCCTCTTGAAATCATACCGGCCCCAACACTCACTCTCCGGCTGAAGCACCTACCTGTGACAGTAAATAGCTCAAGGAGCTCAAGAAGTAAAACAATGTTAACAACCTAAATGATGCATGCAGTATATATAGCCCTTCCTTGTCTTGCACATCCTTATGGCAGTTGGCATTTAGTGTACTTTTCTATTTCTTTAAACTGTAAAATCCTTGCAACAAACTTAATTATAATAAAAATAAAATGCTTTCTTTAAGCCAAACTACAATGTTCCACTTATATTTGGCAAATTTATGTTGGAATATTTTGCAAAAATATGTTGTGATGCATGATGGGGTTGTGCATCTAAAGCAGAGGTCTTCAACAGGGGGTGCGTGACCCATAGGAGGTCAACGGAGGTACTGCATGAGGTCACGAAAGTTTTGGTTGATTAGACTTTTTTTTATATTCCCCCTGCAAATTTTTCCACTAATTGAAATATCTCTAAATCCATATTAACATGAATTCCACACACTGTAGTAAACAGATAAATGGAGGCAGAAGATGTCTTTCAGTCATCAGTGCAAACATTCAGGGACAAACAGGAGCTCTTTCAAGCTGGGTGCCGTTTCATTCACAACACCTGTCCCATCAACCAGGAATCAGAAATACTTTAATAATCCCAGAGTGAAATTACTTTAGTTACATTATTCCATCTGTAACAGACTGACTATACGACCAGTTTGACAGAACACAGTTTCATACAATATATATAATTAGGGGGTCCCCCCTCCATCTCTCCATCAGTTTGGGGGTCCTTGGCCTGGAAGACGTTGAAGACCCCTGATCTAAAAGGCTAACGTTTCCCATTTTAGGAGCATTGTTGTAAAGCAATGTTTATGATGGCCGTCTATGGGTAAAAAAAAAATTTCTTTAGATTTAAGAGATCAATAGACCTTGATTCAAATTGGGCAAGGTTTCTTATATCAGGCGGTTTATGAAAATGTTTTGGGCTGGAAAATGTGAGTCAGAAACATCTGGCAACCCTGCTGAAGTCACTGTCACGGCCGTGTTAATAACCAGTAGAACCGCATTACTGTATATCTTGCTGATAGGTGTTGTGTGATGCCCGAAGATAAATTTGTATTGTGTTTCACATTAGAGACGCACGCGTTTGACTGTCTATTACTCATGGGATAATCTTCTTAATCAGTTCAATAAACTGTGATCAAATTGTACTAACTGTCATTCAGTTGCTCAGTTAATCATCAGAATAATCGATCAATTAAAAGTTGTCCCCTCTGAGTCACATCATGTTTGCTTTCAGTTTTCTTTGCTGAAGAATTTGCTTGATGATAAAACTTCAGCAGAAAAGGAAATAATAACCAGAGATATTTTTTCTGTGGTCTCCATATTTGTCTTTTTACACCAGTCCACCCAGCAGGTGTTTTCTGCAGGAAAGAGTTCTGCTTTAACGTTAATAAAAAGATTTAAAACGATGTAAAGATCAGATAAAGGAAGCATCAGAAAAGAAGATCCTGACAGATTCCAACAACCCATGAACCCACAGAAACAGAGGCTTTGGCACTCTGACCTAATTATGCAGCTGAACCTTATTCCACACAGATCACTAATTTATGAACTCTGATGTGTTGTAACATCAGCGTTCTTTTCTGAATGAAGCTGTTTTATGAAAGACTTTCATGTGAACTCTGTTTTTAACTTTTTAAGGCTCCAAAGATGCTGTTTCACAGATGCAATAATGATACATCTATTAATTTACTTTATCTAAAAAAGAAACAAGGAAAACCGGTCCTAAACAACTACTTGTGATTCTCATAAAGAAGAAAAAAACGGTCTATATTAAATACATTTTCATCAATATTTTCAAATTGTGCCAAATTTAAGAAGCTGTGTTTATGATAATCTTAAGCATTTCATTAAAAGATCAAAGCTGATATTAAAACCTCTAACTGTAGAGAAATGCAGAAACTAAGAAGACCACCTGATTCTGTCCTCAGGGTTTTATTAAAGGATGTGAAGAATGTGAAACATTCTATGTGGTTTTAACAGCAACAGACTCTCTGACAGAGACGCTGTTGAAGGCTTCCTCTTTATGTTCTCAGTTTGGTGCTTCCTCTCAGGCTGTAGCTCTGGTGAACTCCTTTTTTAATGCAGTGAGTTTGCAGCTGTGGTGACGGTCAGAGTTTCAGCAGCTGTGAATAAAAACATGTTGCTGGGTGATGATGGTTGGTTCATCATGAAGGTCCTGCTGCTGCTCGTGCTCCTTAAAGGTACTTTTATGTTCTGTTCTTATTCTCTGTTTATTAAGTTAACATAAACAAAAAATGGCTCATTAAAATAACCTTTATAGACTCTGCTGCCAGTTAGAGATATATTACAGCTCTAAGTGTTTCTACTGATTTTTTGTTTGTACTGATTTTTGGTTCCTTCATTTTACTTATATGTAGTTTATAATATATAAATGCTATCTGACTGTAAGATCTGAATCATGAATTGTTTTAAGAGAAATAAAGCAGGTGAAGCAGGACATAAATATCTGACCTAAGTTGAGAAGCTCTATCAATCAGTGAGATGATTTAGTTTGATGTATTTATCTTTTACTTGAGACTTAATTTGTGGACTGGGGTCAATTATCACCATAACAGTGTCTGTAAGATTACATCAGTGTGAATATGATTAACCATCTTCTATAAGACAGTAAATATGAGTTTTATAAAGTGGTAGATAACTGATACATCACATATTTCATATTCAGATTTTAGATTGTAGAAATGACATCTGTGAAACTAAAATCTTTATTTTTTTGTTTTTCAGTGTCAGGATGTGAAAGCATCAGAGTTGTTGGTCAAACAGGTCAGAATGTGATTCTGAACTGTAGATATGATATCAAAAAGGAAGGAGTGTTGCATGCTTGCTGGAATAAAGGACAGTTACCATCCAGGGGAGGCTGCAACAATAAGATGATCTCTACAGATGGATATAAAGTTATAAAGGAGACCAGAGTTTCCAGCAGGTATCAGTTACTGGGACGACTGGATAAAGGAGACATTTCTCTGATGATCCTGAACCTCACTGAGGAAGATGCTGGACTTTATGGATGCAGAGTGGAGATACCTGGGTGGTTCAATGATGAGAAACATCACTTTGTGTTGTTTGTTGAAAAAGGTGGGAAAATAGATACTTAGAGGAATTGTTTATCTCCCAAAGCCAGTATTAGTTTCTTTGTTATTTAATACGGAGAAATGTAAGTTTTCACCTAGATTATTTTCAAAACTGTCAATTAAATACTTACAGTAAATGTTTTGTTAAAAGCCTTCTGATTAGTGTAGAACCTTAATGCCTATAATTTGCTCATCTTTGAATGGGGGAATTATAGTAATAACTCCAATTCATAACTCAAACTTCATTTTTTCAACGTAGCATAGCATAAAATAAAATGTAAAAAAAAAACGTTCATGCTGCAAAAAATCCCATTCAAGTTACGATGGTGCAGTTGCCTGATATGTTGCTTTACAACAAGATGGTTCTTGATTTCACATCTTTTTTTTTTTTGTTTTACCTTTTTTGAGTTAGTTTGTTCTCTTGTGCCAGCATGGTTTCTCTCCAGGTACTATAGCTCTAGTCAGACATTAGAATTGCTAATCAGTCTTTCTAGATTCTGTTTGGGAGTAAATTAATGCATGTTAGCCCTGTGTGCTTTTCTAATACCCTGGATTGGACTGGACTAATCCTTGCTGTCAAGACCCAGCAAGGATTAGTGGGTTTAAATACTGGATGGATGATTAGGGAAATGTTATCTATGCTTTAATTTAAAATTTCAGTGGATGAACAGAGATTTTGCTGCTTAAAAAAATCCCATAAGCAAATTTTGCTCATAAAGTGTTTCTCATCTATGCTATCGTTACGTCCGTACTCAGAAGTCAGAATCACCTGATCAAACATGACCAGATCTATCTTGGTATTTGCTATAAAATGGCCACATCACATCAACAGTAGTTCAAATTTTCAACTTTGACTGTTTCAGTAGTTCTTTTTGATTTAAGTTACATTCAGCTGGTTATACTTTTTATTATAAATTATTTAAATCTCTTTATAGGCTGTAAATATTGTGCGGATCAGTGTTTTTTTCCCCCCATCTTTGTAGTTGTGAATGAACAATGAGTGTTGGGATCTGGAGAGGTTCCACCTGTATCCAGCAGAGTTCGCTGTGGATCCTCCTGAGCTGAGCTTTTCGACACATCTGAAGCCCATCTCATCATCAGGAGGATCCTCCACCATATAAGCAGCCCTCAGACCTCGCATCAACGCCGCAGTGTTTATCCAGTTTGGTTAGCACCTGAGCCTAACTTCCTCTGTGAAATCTTTGTTGCCTTAAATCTCCTAGTTGGATTCTAATTCCCTTTTTGTCTCTGCTTACAGGAAACCTGTTTTTGCCTTGTAAGCTCTGGATGAGCTTAACCTGCCGAGCCTGCCCTCTGAGCCCAAACCTGAAGACCTTCCTCTGGATTCCCATGCTGCTCTGGACTAAGAGCTGGAAAACCAAGGTCTGTCCAAACGCTAGATGCGAGACGCTGAAGCTGACTTTGAACTCTGCTGAAAAAAACAGTCTCTGGACCCAACAGTGCCTCTCTCAAAGCCAAACCCGGACTCTTTAAGGTAGATCTCTGAGGATAACAATTCCACATTCATCTGCTACGTGGCTAACTGAACTGTCATCCCTACAGTCTCCTGTGAACCTGTCCTCCAGAAGTGAACCAGTTCCAGACTCATTTCCATGTGCTTCGTTAATAAACTCATTTAAACCTTTTCCCTGTTTCCCGTGGTGTTCTGCATATTGGGCCTCTCTGAACCAATCATGACAGAACACTGCGGCCAAATACAAGGCCCAGCAGACCAACTTCATCGTCGATTGGAGGAACAAGATGCCCAAATTCAGGGACAAACCCAAACCCTTCATGAGTTGCACAGAATGGTATTTTACCAGAATCAAGTAATTCAAGGTTTCGCTAACAATTTGAGCAGCGCTAACGCTACGCCGCTTTCACAACCATTTCCGGGTCCAGTTTCTCCTCCGAGGTCACCGGCGGTGACGTCATCATCTGAGTTCCGACCTAGTCTCCCTGAAAAGTTTTCAGGTAACATAAAGGACTGCAAAGGCTTTCTGTTTCAATGTCGATTAATTTTTCAAAATTCTCCAGGCAGTTTTCCAACGGACTACAAGAAAATATCATTTATTTTGTCTCAATTGACTGGAAGAGCTCTTGAGTGGGCGCAGGCTAGGTTTTCCTCCGAAGAAAGCCTTAGTTGCCAATACTCCGACTTTATTTCTGAGTTTTCACAAGTTTTTAACCAGGAAACGGATTAAACTGTAGATTCTCGGGCTCTTTTGAAACTTAAACAAGGAAATTCTTCAGTTGCTGAATTCTCTATTAACTTCCGGGTTAAAGCCGCAGCTTCCGGTTGGAATCAATGTGCTTTAAAGACTGCATTTTTTGAGGCTCTCAACGAGAATATAAAAGATGAGCTTGCAACCCTCGAAGAACCTGCTACTCTCGAGGAATTAATCCGCCTGACAATTAGGCTGGATAATAGGATTCGAGCCAGAAATAGCACAAGACCAAGGAATTATGGTCTTTCCAACTCTGTCCCTGCTTCTAACAATGTGCCTGCCTTCTCTTCTTCCACAGAACCTTTTTCTAAGCCAAGGTCTAAGACCCAATCTCTCCCTTTGACAGTTCAGGCCTCTCATGCGGTTGAAGTGGAGGCCGAACCCATGCAGGTTGGACATACGAGGCTAACTCCTGAGGAAAGGTTAAGGCGTGTCAGGAGCAAGCTGTGCATCTACTGTGGTGAGAGTGGCCATTTCATTGCCTCATGCCCAGCTAAATCAAAAGCCGAGGCCCGTCAGAGGATCTGAGGAGTCTGACGGGCCATGTTATCTCTGAGAAATCTCCTCGCCTGTTGCTTCCAGCCACATTGTTCTTCGCTGACCAAAACCTTACTTTATCTGCCTTCATCGACTCAGGCTGTGAAAGGAATCTAATTGACTCTAATCTGGTTCAGCAGTTACAGATTGAAATTATTCCCCTAATCCAGCCTCTCTGTGTCTCCGCGATCGATGGAAAGAAGCTCCACCAAGTTACCCACCAAACACAACCCCTCGAGCTGTTGGTCTCAGGTAACCATCGTGAAACCTTATCATTGTTTGTTTTTCCTTCTGCATGTTCTCCTTTGGTATTGGGGTTTGAGTGGCTTGAACGACATAACCCCCATATAAATTGGACTGATCGTCATATTGAGTCTTGGTCGACCTCTTGCCATGAGACGTGTCTTCGTTCAGCAGCCCCCGCTGTAAGTTCTCCTAGAGGTGGGGGGGAGATGGACTCTCCTGACCTTACTTCCGTCCCTCCAGAGTACCATGATCTGGCTCCTGTCTTCAGTAAGGTCAGTGCTACGTCCCTTCCACCTCACAGACCATACGACTGTGCTATTGAGCTTTTACCAGGAGCACCTCTACCCGGCAGTAGACTTTATAATATCTCCAAACCAGAACGGGAGACGATGGAAAAATATATTAATGAGTCATTAGCTGCTGGAATAATCTGCCCCTCTTCATCTCCATTGGGAGCAGGTTTCTTTTTTGTGGGCAAAAAGGATGGTTCACTTAGACCGTGTATCGACTACAGAGGGTTGAACCAAATCACTGTTAAAAATAAGTACCCACTTCCTCTACTCGCTTCTGCATTCGAACCAGTTCAAGGTGCTACTGTCTTCACTAAGCTCGATTTAAGGAACGCCTATCACCTTCTCAGAATCAGAGATGGCGATGAATGGAAGACAGCCTTTAAGACACCTCTGGGCCAGTTCGAGTATTTAGTCATGCCTTTTGGTCTAACAAACGCCCCTGCGTGTTTTCAAGCCTTAGTCAACGACGTTCTCAGAGACTTTTTGAACGTGTTTGTTTTTGTCTACATTGATGACATACTCATTTACTCCAAGGATCTTTCCGAGCACAAGAAACATGTTTGCCTGGTCTTACAAAGACTACTAGAGAATAAACTTTTTGTCAAAGCCGAGAAATGCGAGTTTCACCAATCTTCAGTCACCTTTTTGGGGTTTGTGCTCGAGGGCGGGCAGGTTAAGCCATCTGAAGATAAGATAAAGGCAGTTTTGGAGTGGCCGGTTCCCGAGAACCGCAAACAGCTGCAGAGATTCCTGGGTTTCGCAAACTTCTATCGACGATTCATCAGGAATTATAGTCAGACAGCTCAACCTCTAACTTCTCTAACTTCAGTCAAAAGAACCTTCCAATGGACCCCCCAGGCACAAACTGCATTTGACAAACTTAAAATGTTGTTTTCCAGAGCTCCAGTGTTAATCCAGCCTGATTCCTCAAGACAATTCATCCTCGAAGTCGACGCTTCCGACTCAGGAGTTGGTGCTGTCTTATCCCAAAGACTCGATACTGATCAAAGAGTTCACCCATGTGCTTTTTTCTCCCGTAGACTTTCCCCTGCTGAGCAAAACTACGATGTTGGTGACCGTGAACTATTGGCCATCAAATTGGCATTAGAGGAGTGGAGACACTGGCTTGAGGGAGCAGAACACCCGGTTCTTGTTTGGACAGATCAGAAGAACCTTGCCTACATCCAATCCGCCAAACAGGCCAATCCTCGGCAATCAAGGTGGTCACTATTCTTCTCTTGTTTCAATCTCATAATCTCTTACAGACCCGGATCCAAGAACATCAAACCCGATTCTCTCTCTCGTCTTTATTCCACTGATCAATCCGAGATGCCTGAACCTGTTCTACCCGCTTCCTGCACTGTTGGGGTGGTTACCTGGGAGATCACCGACCTCATAAACTCTGCCCTGGTTTCTGAACCTGACCCAGGTAACGGTCCCCCAAACAAATCTTATGTTCCCTCTTCGGTCAGATCACGCCTAATTCAGTGGATGCACACTGCCAAATTTTCCGCTCATCCGGGGGTGAGTAGAACCATAAACCTTATCTCGAGACGTTTCTGGTGGCCTACCCTGCACAGGGATGTTAAAGAATATGTTCTGGCCTGTCCTACCTGCGCCAGAAACAAGACCACACATCAACCTCCTTCTGGGCTGTTACATCCTCTTCCTGTTCCTTCTCGCCCCTGGTCTCACATCGCAATTGACTTCGTTACTGGTCTTCCCATCTCTCGAGGTATGTCCACAATCCTCACCATTGTTGACCGATTTTCCAAGTCCTGCCATCTTGTTCCCCTCAGGAAGCTTCCCACGGCTTTTCAAACCGCTCAGCTCCTTGTTAAACACGTCTTCCGTCTACATGGCATCCCTCTGGAGATTCTTTCTGACCGTGGACCACAATTCATCTCTCAGGTTTGGAAGGCTTTTTGCTCAGCACTCAACTGTAAATCATCTCTCACCTCAGGTTATCACCCACAGTCCAATGGCCAAACGGAAAGAATGAATCAACAGCTTGAATCTTCCCTTCGCTGTCTGACCTCCAGTAATCCCACCGACTGGAGCCAACATCTCCCATGGATCGAATATGCCCACAACTCTCTCAAATCAGCTTCCACCGGCCAGTCCCCATTTCAGGTCAGTCTTGGTTACCAACCTCCACTTTTTCCCGCAGACGAGAGAGAGATTTCGGTCAAATCAGTCAACCACCACATCCGCCGCTGTCGTCCTATCTGGAGAGACACCATAGCCACCCTCAACCGTTCCTTGGAAACCACCAAACGTTTCGCCGATTCTAGGAGACGTCCTGCCCCAGATTACTCCGTCGGTCAGGAGGTATGGCTCTCCACCCGGGACATTCCCCTCAAGGGGATGTCCCGTAAACTCTCTCCAAGATACATTGGTCCCTACAGGATTTCCCAGGTCATAAACCCATCAGCCATACGACTGCAACTTCCTCCGACTCTTCGTATTCATCCCACGTTCCACGTCTCTCAAGTCAAGCCTGTGATCTCCAGCCCTTTGTGCCCTCCGTCCGACACCCCTCCACCCGCCCTGGAAGTCGATGGTCATCCGGCCTTCACTGTCCGCCGGATCGTAGACTCCCATCGGCGAGGTCGTGGCTGGCAGTACCTCGTCGATTGGGAGGGCTACGGTCCGGAGGATCGCCAGTGGGTTCCTGGCTCCTACATCCTCGACCCATCCCTCATCGAGGAGTACGAGCGATCCCTCCCATCGACGTCTTCTGGACCGCCAAGAGGCGGTCGTTGAGGGGGGGTTACTGTTGGGATCTGGAGAGGTTCCACCTGTCTCCAGCAGAGTTCGCTGTGGATCCTCCTGAGCTGAGCTTTTCGACACACTTGAAGCCCATCTCATCATCAGGAGGATCCTCCACTATTTAAGCAGCCCTCAGACCTCGCATCAACGCCGCAGTGTTTATCCAGTTTGGTTAGCACCTGAGCCTAACTTCCTCTGTGAAATCTTTGTTGCCTTAAATCTCCTAGTTGGATTCTAATTCCCTTTTTGTCTCTGCTTACAGGAAACCTGTTTTTGCCTTGTAAGCTCTGGATGAGCTTAACCTGCCGAGCCTGCCCTCTGAGCCCAAACCTGAAGACCTTCCTCTGGATTCCCATGCTGCTCTGGCCTAAGAGCTGGAAAACCAAGGTCTGTCCAAATGCTAGATGCGAGACGCTGAAGCTGACTTTGAACTCTGCTGAAACAAACAGTCTCTGGACCCAACAGTGCCTCTCTCAAAGCCAAACCCGGACTCTTCAAGGTAGATCTCTGAGGATAACAATTCCACATTCATCTGCTACGTGGCTAACTGAACTGTCATCCCTACAGTCTCCTGTGAACCTGTCCTCCAGAAGTGAACCAGTTCCAGACTCATTTCCATGTGCTTTGTTAATAAACTCATTTAAACCTTTTCCCTGTTTCCCGTGGTGTTCTGCATATTGGGCCTCTCTGAACCAATCATGACAATGAGCCCTGAATGCTAACCCTTGAAGATTAACGCACTTTAGCTCCCAGTCCAGAGGTTAAGAGAACTAAGCTTTTATCTTTGTTTTTAGATTCAGTTTTCCCAAACAAATTAATTGACTAGATTTTGCCTTCATAACTCTGCTTCTTGCCATTCCTGGTCATTTTGCTACTTCATTGTTCAATATTTCATAATTTTCAACTTTTGCCTTGTAAGATCACGAACATCAGCTTATGGTGAAGTATTTTGCTGACATGATTTCTTGTAGCTTCTTCAATAAATGGAAATTGTGGGGTGCTGGAGAGTTGTCACACATTGTTCCCCTGAGTAAACATAAAGCTCTTGTTACAATAGGTACAAGTAGATAATAAAAATCTATTGATAACAAATAAGATTATTTTTGTCACAAATAGTTTTTCCTTCACTGATCAACTAAGGAAGCACTCAATAAAGTGATTACAGTTGGTTTAAAAGCTGGAGCATCCCAAAAAGCTATTGTACTCTAAACTTTGTGTGATGTATCAATCTGTAGGGGCCTTTGTGCTAACTCTGAGAATTTTTTTTCCAACATGTTAAAGTGTTCAAATCTTTTCCCATCTAATGATTATAATAAACTGTTTTAATGGGGCTTTGCTGCAGGAACTAGAAGACTGTGACATGGTTTAGGTAAATTAAGAGTGTTAAATCCCATTTAGATCATTTTATGCCATTAGTAGTTTTTTATTGACTCGCGTAGATTGCTTGGTAATTTCTACTCTTGGGTGGTTCTTACTGACCATGTGTCAACTCTTTACCTGCTCAGGTACAGAGTTTTTTTCTAACTTCTGACTTTTTCTTTATGCCATCTTTTTTCTCTAACCTTTTAACAGATGATTGCACAGAAAATGCACTAAACACATCAGGCCAATGGAACTTGGAAGCGTTAGAAAAGGGCAGACCTATTTAGTTGTCTAAAAGCAGCATAAATGAAGCTTCGAGTTAAAAACACTGAAATCTGAGTCACCATTAGAGTTTACTGCTAATTAAAACCATCAATATTTTTGTAAAACCAGAAGAAAGTGTTTTAGACATCATTTTTTCCACTTTTACATTTTGAAGATCTGGTCCAGACCAGAACTCCATTTCTTTCTTTTGTCCTTTTAGACTTTCAGTTATTCAGATCTCCTCCTACAACCTTTGAAAAAGGTCCTTTTCAGTAGTTTTCTGGATTTTCTAAAGCTCTTAAAACATTTACATTTTCATTTCACTTTAAATTAGTCTGAACCGGCTAATTCTCTCATAATGTTTGTTATAATTATCTGTTTTCATCTTCAGCTCCAGACCTGTCCACTTCAGCGCCATCAGGCACACTGACGCCGACACAGAGGACAGATGTTTCTCAGACAACAGGTAGGGAAACCCACAGTTCATTCACAGCTTAGAGTAATAGCAGAAAGAGCCAACAACCATCTAATAAACTCTGAATGTTCGCTGATTAGGTCTAATGAAAGAGTAAAAAAGGAAGTTGATGCTGAGAAGGAAACATTGAATCATGTCTGCCCAGTTTTGTAACCTGTTTGTTTCTGCATGTGCAGCTCCTTAGCTCCTCTCTGTCATTATGCTGCTGATGCAACAGTTCTAAAATAATCCATTTTCATTTCCTCATCTATCAGATCTCATGACCACAGACAACCTCCTGACTCCCTACATCAACAGCAGCAACACAGCTGAGGTGAGAAAAGCATGAATAACAACCATTATAACCTGCAGATTCATTCGATTTTCATTGTTTAATTTTAGTTAACCTTCAACTTTGTGATATGAATCTTATAAATAAGAGTCTAAAAATGGAGGTCAGAAAAATATGACTGTCATCTAATGATCTAATGTGTTGCTCTCCACACTAGTTTGGTAGTGGTGGGCACACCTGACCACAAAGTTAGCTTCACTTATCTATATTACACAATCTAAAACATTAGCTTCTCTCAACTGTTAAAATTCTCAAAAATAAGTTTATGAAGGCTAAAACTAACTGCTAAGACGACTGTTACAATAAGCAAAGAGACCTGACTGTTGCCAGCCTGTTTCTAACTTCCTTATCATAATTATCTTGTGTGAAAATTAACAGATCACATCCCTTCAATCATATCCCGAAAATATGCTCAATACTACCAATTTATTTTATATACTGAATAAAATACAGTCTGATACTGCTGTTACGTTCAAAATTGTAGGTTTATGATAAAAAAGAAAATGAGTCCACACAGAATAGGGTTCTTTGGCTCCTCCAAGAGGAGAGAGTCACGTTCAGCTACATCTGCCCTGTCTCTTGGGTCTCCTCAGCAGAAGCCTTTTATTAGCAGATCATAACACATGGGTTGGGTTACAGAACAGTGTTCTTCTTACAAGGCAATTGATTGGGTCATAGGACAAAATGCTCCTCTTGATTGAATCACAGCAGGATGCAACCGTGTGACTTTGCCTCATGACCTAATGATTGAATCACAGGATAGCAGGATGCAGGTCACAAAAGTCTATGACCCTCTTGATTGAGTCACAGCACACAAATGTAGCATAATTTTATAATCATAACTCTAACAACTGCCAATACTGATCCAGTACTTTTTTCCCCCCTGATGTATTTAATAAATGTACAATCTATTATAACTGTTCTATAACAGGTGTTTTCAAACTTGCTCCTCAGGAGCCTCTGTTAGGTGTTTCCCTACCTTAATAAATGGCTGATTAACAGGCCTCTTTAGTCTATAGTAGCTGCTCAGTAGGAATGAAATAATCTGCAGGAGCAGAAAGACATTTGAAACCGAAAAAAATGTGAGTCCCATGCTTCACAAACAATGCTGTATAATATTAAGTGGCTCTAATTAAAAAACTTTGAAATAATCAGTTCAATGAATAAAGTCATTACTATTGAAGTAAATTATTAACACACCTGTTTTAAATATTAATTGAACTTATAACTAATTGTTTTTTTTTTACCTTTTATCAAAACTTTTTTATTATAATTGCTCTGTATGATCATTATACTCAACTTTAAATGATTTATTTGTCAAAAAATCTTACTTAAACAGAACATTTTCTTGCATGTGTTAAAAGATGAATTCAGTAGATGTTTGATGGAAGCATGTATTCATTCATTAGCTTGTGTAATAACCCCTTTTAACTACAATAGTGCTCAGTGCCATGTAAAGTTCCACATATTCTCGTCTTTAACTGCACTGCCTTCTAACAGCAGCAGCACCTGTGCTCTTCTCATCTGTCCTCATCATCAGGTCTGCATATTCTGTGTTGTGGTTGAACCTGCAGTGTTTGAAGATGTTGTCTTGTTGGAACAACTTCTCACTTTTCTCCCACAAACATCACATGTCATTTTTTGGCTCTTTGTGGAGCTAAAGTAGCACCTAATAGATTTCTTTTATGATGCACCACTGTTTGTTTGTGCAGCGCATCATGCCTTTCTTGGCATTATAGAGTATTTCCCATCTGGAATCTGCTTTCTACCCTATAGATCCCTTTGCCTCATTTTCTATGTTGATAAATATGTGCTTTACTCTCTATATTCTGCAATTTTGAAAATGTTTGTCTGTTTTCTATCTTTTTTAATGATGAAATTAATCTCTTCTTAATATGTATGCATCATTAATTTTCAGTTAACCTCTATTTCTAATTTGATTGGTATTGTTTATATAAACCAGAAATGGTTTCTACCATGCTTTCACATCTATTTTTTACTTTCATGCTTTTAAAATGTTATTTTTAGGCCCGAGCAGCAAAGCGCTGCGAAGGCCTATTGTATTTCGAAAGTTTCTTATTATTATTATTATTATTAGGCCCGAGCAGCAAAGCGCTGCGAAGGCCTATTGTATTTCGAAAGTTTCTTATTAGGCCCGAGCAGCAAAGCGCTGCGAAGGCCTATTGTATTTCGAAAGTTTCTTATTATTATTATTATTATTATTATTATTATTATTTTTCTTTTCTCACTTCGAACGCATTTTACGGGGACTTCGCATATTCAAAAACTCAGGAAAATGTGGCAGAAAATTGTCCCCCGCGTGAAATAGCCGGTCTATAATGGAATCCAAAATGGCCGCACCCAAATTACGCCACAGCGCCCCCTAACGTGAGTTGGGGGAAACTGTAAGTCCCAGAGATCTGAAATTTGGCACACAGGTAGATCTCCTCAAATCATGAAAAAAAGTCTCTTGGAGGTATGCCCTAAAACCCACAGGAAGTCAGCCATTTTGGGTCAAAGTGCGATTTTTGGCCATTTTTCATTTTCGCTCATGTCGAACTTTAACGAACTCCTCCTAGGGATAATGAGCTATCGGCTTCAAACTCGGTCATTATGCAGTTAAGGCATTGGAGATTAAAAGTTATCAAAGGTTTTCGTTTTTGAGCATGTTTAAGGGGTCCCCAGGGGCCCCAAAGTTAGGCTACTTTTGAAGAATTTCAAAGTTGAATAACTTTTACAAAAAAAATTCAAATCAAACCAAGTTTGGCAGTAAGGAGCCCCTTTGGGTGCTTGACCATACTGGATGGTCAAATGGTGACATCATCTAAGCCCCGCCCCCTAAGGGAAGAAAGTTACTTTTTTCACTTGGGAGGGTCCCTTTCACTCATTCAAAACACCAGCACCTTGAAACTTTGTCAGATGATAGAAAACATGTTGGTCTAACTTCGTTTAAAGCACAGAGAGTCTGAGTTAAATGGTGTTGCCATGGTGCCATGGCGAAGTGAGGCGTTTTGCCATGAAAATACGATTGGCTCTCATTTCCTCATTATTAATCAGATCTGCACCAAAATCACAAGAGATGATCCTAGTCCAACTCCAAACAGGAATCCAGAGCAATATTTTGTGGGCGGGGCTTAATTACACTACAGCGCCCCCTAGAAATAACAAACTTCAAACCACCAGCCCCAAGCTGTTTTTAGTCCTAGAATATTGAAACTTTGAACACATTTGCATCTCATCAGGCCCTAACTAAAAGCCTCTTGAAGCCATGGTCTAAACCCCACCGGAAGTCGGCCATTTTGAATTACAATTTACTCTCTTGTGAAAGCACTGACCTTTTTTCAAAAAATTGTATAAAATCAGCCTTTTATCCAAATGAGCTAAAACTTTCAAAATACGTTCTTTACAAAGCCTGCTGTAAGCTGGTTACAATAGCAAAGCGCTTCTTTAAAGTCCGTCACTCTGATTTTTCAAAAGTTTGCGTTCTCGCCTAATAGTTGGTCAAGTGGACAGATAATGCCAGGAAATAATTCAGCCCCTAGCCATGCTCGTTCCTAGGATAATGAAACTTGGCACACATCTGTATGAGCTCTCCGCCTACAAAAAGTTTCATTGGAGCCATGGTCTAAACCTCTCATGAAGTCAGCCATTTTGAATCAAACGGCACCCTTATGAAAATAGAATCACTATGTTAAAATATTTCTAAAAAATCAGTCGTTTTCCCAAAAGAGCTAAGACTTTTGAAATATATTCCTCTAATCACTACTTGTTTGATGGTAAAAACAGCATAGCTCTTCTTAAAAGTCTGTCACTCTGATTTTTCAAAAGTTTGTGTTAACAAGAAATTGTTGTATATCAAAAAGTTTTATAGCAATCCTAGCCAAATTTGGAACAGTTATTTATCCTCTGATTATAGAAAAGACTGCCAAGTTTGGCGTGAATCTATGCATGTTTGAGCATCTTATGGGGTTTTCAACTGCCGCAGTATAAGGCATTCACGTTTAAAGATTTTTCTTTCTTTAAATTATTTAATAAATCATCTAAAAAAAATCTAGGACATGTAAGATGTGTTCCTTGACATTTGTGATTTTTTTCGGGATTTTATTGCAAACTATGGATTTTTAATGATTTTTTTTGTTTTGAGTAGAGTCGGCCATTTTGAATTACATTTCACCCTGTTGTGAAATCACTGACCTCTTTTCAAAAAATTGTATAAAATCAGCCTTTTATCCAAATGAGCTAATACTTTCAAAATACGTTCTTTACAAAGCCTGCTGTAAGCTGGTTACAATAGCAAAGCGCTTCTTTAAAGTCTGTCACTCTGATTTTTCAAAAGTTTGTGTTAACAGGAAATTGTTGTATCGCAAAAAGTTTTATAGCAATCCTAGCCAAATTTGGAACAGTTATTTATCCTTTGATTATAGAAAAGAGTGCCAAGTTTGGCGTGAATCTATGCATGTTTGAGCATCTTATGGGGTTTTCAACTGCCGCAGTATATGGCATTCAAGTTTAAAGATTTTTCTTTCTTTAAATTATTTAATAAATCATCTAAAAGAAATCTAGGATATGCAAGATGTGTTCCTTGACATTTGTGATTTTTTTCAGGATTTTATTGCAAACTATGGATTTTTAATGATTTTTTTTGTTTTGAGTAGAGTCGGCCATTTTGAATTACATTTTACCCTGTTGTAAAATCACGGACCTCTTTTCAAAAAATTGTATAAAATCAGCCTTTTATCCAAATGAGCTAAAACTTTCAAAATACGTTCTTTACAAAGCCTGCTGTAAGCTGGTTACAATAGGAAAGCGCTTCTTTAAAGTCCGTCACTCTGATTTGTCAAAAGTTTGTGTTAACAGGAAATTGTTGTATCTCAAAAAGTTTTATAGCAATCCTAGCCAAATTTGGAACAGTTATTTATCCTTTGATTATAGAAAAGACTGCCAAGTTTGGCGTGAATCTATGCATGTTTGAGCATCTTATGGGGTTTTCAACTGCCGCAGTATAAGGCATTCACGTTTAAAGATTTTTCTTTCTTTAAATTATTTAATAAATCATCTAAAAAAAATCTAGGACATGCGAGATGTGTTCCTTGACATTTCCGATTTTTTTCTGGATTTTATTTCAAAATATGGATTTTTTATGATTTTTTTTGTTTTGAGTAGAGTCGGCCATTTTGAATTACATTTCACCCTGTTGTGAAATCACGGACCTCTTTTCAAAAAATTGTATAAAATCAGCCTTTTATCCAAATGAGCTAATACTTTCAAAATACGTTCTTTACAAAGCCTGCTGTAAGCTGGTTACAATAGCAAAGCGCTTCTTTGAAGTCTGTCACTCTGATTTTTCAAAAGTTTGTGTTAACAGGAAATTGTTGTATCGCAAAAAGTTTTATAGCAATCCTAGCCAAATTTGGAGCAGTTATTTATCCTTTGATTATAGAAAAGACTGCCAAGTTTGGCGTAAATCTATGCATGTTTGAGCATCTTATGAGGTTTTCAACTGCCGCAGTATAAGGCATTCACGTTTAAAGATTTTTCTTTCTTTAAATTATTTAATAAATCATCTAAAAAAAATCTAGGACATGCGAGATGTGTTCCTTGACATTTGCGATTTTTTTCGGGATTTTATTGCAAACTATGGATTTTTAATGATTTTTTTGTTTTGAGTAGGGTGTATTACCGCTAACCGTGGATTTTGGCGGTGGTGTTTCTCCATCTTTTGAACATATACTTTTGACCCACCACCTGAGATGGCCGCAGCATCTATCTCACAGATGAGATTCATCCCAGATATTATATTTTATCCCTAGTTTAACCCTTCCTGACCAAAGCTGTGGTTGTCTCAGCAGGCCCAGAGGTAAAGCGTGGAACCCATTTTGCTGGGTCGGGAGGAGCAAGAAGGAGGCGGTCGCTTGGTTCCCGCGGTCGCAGCATACCAGGCGGTGCGAGCTGCGAGGGCCGCCCAATGCCACTTGTGGCTTTAATTATTATTATTTTTCTTTTCTCACTTCAAACGCATTTTACGGGGACTTCGCATATTCAAAAACTCAGGAAAACGTGGCAGTAAATTGTCCCCCGCGTGAAATAGCCGGTCTATAATGGAATCCAAAATGGCCGCCCCCAAATTACGCCACAGCGCCCCCTAACGTGAGTTGGGGGAAACTGTAAGTCCCAGAGATTTGAACTTTGGCACACAGGTAGATCACCTCAAATCATGAAAAAAAGTCTCTTGGAGGTATGCCCTAAAACCCACAGGAAGTCAGCCATTTTGGGTCAAAGTGCGATTTTTGGCCATTTTTCATTTTCGCTCATGTCGAACTTTAACGAACTCCTCCTAGGGATAATGAGCTATCGGCTTCAAACTCGGTCATTATGCAGTTAAGGCATTGGAGATTAAAAGTTATCAAAGGTTTTCGTTTTTGAGCATGTTTAAGGGGTCCCCAGGGGCCCCAAAGTTAGGGCACTTTTGAAGAATTTCAAAGTGGAATAACTTTTACAAAAAAAGTTCAAATCAAACCAAGTTAGGCAGTAAGGAGCCCCTTTGGGTGCTTGACCATACTGGATGGTCAAATGATGACATCATCTAAGCCCCGCCCCCTAAGGGAAGAAAGTCACTTTTTTCACTTGGGAGGGTCCCTTTCAGTCATATTAAACACCAGCACCTTGAAACTTTGTCAGATGATAGAAAACATGTTGGTCTAACTTCGTTTAAAGCACAAAGATTTTGAGTTAAATGGTGTTGCTATGGTGACCCGGCAAAGTCAGGTGTTTCGCCGTGATCATACTTTTGGCTCTCATCTCCTCATAGATCCTTCAATCTGCACCAAAGTCACTAGGATGGAACTTGGTCCAAGCCCACACAAGAATCTAGGCCAATAATCGATGGGCGTGGCTTACTTTCTATACAGCGCCCCCTAGAAAAACTAAAACGACCAGCCCCAAGCCATGCAATGACTTAGGATTATGAAAGTTGGCACACATGTTAAACACCCCAGGACCTACAAAAAAGCCTCTTGGACCCATGGTCTAAACCCCACAGGAAGTCGGCCATTTTTGATTGAAGTTCAAATTTTCACCGTAATTTTGCACTTTATAGCCTCTATATTTGAACGAACTCCTCCTACAGCTTTTGAGTCACAGGCTTCAAACTAACTCCAACTTGACTTGAGGCATTGGGGATCAAAAGTTATCAAAGGAATTTTTCTACATCAAAGCATGTGGGCGTGGCCAGGCGTCAAACTTGGTCATTAGGCAGGGAAACAAAGGGTAAGCCCCGTGCCATGTTATGACTGAGAGTTCTGAAACTTGGACCACTTATGTAACCCCTCAGGACCTACAAAAAAGTCTCTTGGGGCCATGGTCCAAATCACACAGGAAGTCGGCCATTTTGAATCAAAGAAATCCCTTTGCTTTCTTACCTTTGTGACCTATTTGAGCGAACTCCTCCTAGAGCTTTTGAGTTACACACTTTATATTCACCGTATAATGACTTGAGACATTGGGGATCAAAAGTTATCAAAGGAATTTTTCTAAATCAAAGCATGTGGGCGTGGCCAAGCGCCAAACTTGGTCATTAGGCAGGGAAACAAAGGGTAAGCCCCGTGCCATGTTATGACTGAGAGTTCTGAAACTTGGACCACTTATGTAACCCCTCAGGACCTACAAAAAAGTCTCTTGGGCCCATGGTCTAAACCTCTCATGAAGTCGGCCATTTTGAATCAAACGTCACCCTTATGAAAATAGAATCACTATGTTAAAATATTTCTAAAAAATCAGTCGTTTTCCCAAAAACGCTAGGACTTTTGGAATATATTCCTCTAATAGCTACTTGTATGACGGTAAACACAGCATAGCTCTTCTTAAAAGTCCGTCACTCTAATTTTTCAAAAGTTTGTGTTAACAGGAAATTGTTGTATTTCAAAAAGTTTTAAAGCAATCGTAGCCAAATTTGGAATAGTTATTTATCCTTTGATTATAGAAAAGACTGCCAAGTTTGGCATGAATCTATGCATGTTTGAGCATCTTATGGGGTTTTCAACTGCCGCAGTATATGGCATTCAAGTTTAAAGATTTTTCTTTCTTTAAATTATTTCATAAATCATCTAAAAAAAATCTAGGACATGCAAGATGTGTTCCTTGACATTTGCGATTTTTTTCGGGATTTTATTGCAAACTATGGATTTTTTATGATTTTTTTTGTTTTGAGTAGAGTCGGCCATTTTGAATTACATTTCACCCTGTTGTGAAATCACGGACCTCTTTTCAAAAAATTGTATAAAATCAGCCTTTTATCCAAATGAGCTAAAACTTTCAAAATACGTTCTTTACAAAGCCTGCTGTAAGCTGGTTACAATAGGAAAGCGCTTCTTTAAAGTCCGTCACTCTGATTTCTCAAAGGTTTGTGTTAACAGGAAATTGTTGTATCTCAAAAAGTTTTATAGCAATCCTAGCCAAATTTGGAACATTTATTTATCCTTTGATTATAGAAAAGACTGCCAAGTTTGGCGTGAATCTATGCATGTTTGAGCATCTTATGGGGTTTTCAACTGCCGCACTATAAGGCATTCACGTTTAAAGATTTTTCTTTCTTTAAATTATTTAATAAATCATCTAAAAAAAATCTAGGACATGCGAGATGTGTTCCTTGACATTTGCGATTTTTTTCTGGATTTTATTTCAAAATATGGATTTTTTATGATTTTTTTTGTTTTGAGTAGAGTCGGCCATTTTGAATTACATTTCACCCTGTTGTGAAATCACGGACCTCTTTTCAAAAAATTGTATAAAATCAGTCTTTTATCCAAATGAGCTAATACTTTCAAAATACGTTCTTTCCAAAGCCTGCTGTAAGCTGGTTACAATAGCAAAGCGCTTTTTTAAAGTCTGTCACTCCTATTTTTCAAAAGTTTGTGTTAACAGGAAATTGTTATATCGCAAAAAGTTTTATAGCAATCCTAGCCAAATTTGGAACAGTTATTTATCCTTTGATTATAGAAAAGACTGCCAAGTTTGGCGTGAATCTATGCATGTTTGAGCATCTTATGGGGTTTTCAACTGCCGCAGTATATGGCATTCAAGTTTAAAGATTTTTCTTTCTTTAAATTATTTAATAAATCATCTAAAAAAAATCTAGGACATGCAAGATGTGTTCCTTGACATTTGTGATTTTTTTCGGGATTTTATTGCAAACTATGGATTTTTAATGATTTTTTTTGTTTTGAGTAGAGTCGGCCATTTTGAATTACATTTTACCCTGTTGTAAAATCACGGACCTCTTTTCAAAAAATTGTATAAAATCAGCCTTTTATCCAAATGAGCTAAAACTTTCAAAATACGTTCTTTACAAAGCCTGCTGTAAGCTGGTTACAATAGGAAAGCGCTTCTTTAAAGTCCGTCACTCTGATTTCTCAAAAGTTTGTGTTAACAGGAAATTGTTGTATCTCAAAAAGTTTTATAGCAATCCTAGCCAAATTTGGAACATTCATTTATCCTTTGATTATAGAAAAGACTGCCAAGTTTGGCCTACATCTATGCATGTTTGAGCATCTTATGGGGTTTTCAACTGCCGCAGTATAAGGCATTCACGTTTAAAGATTTTTCTTTCTTTAAATTATTTAATAAATCATCTAAAAAAAATCTAGGACATGCGAGATGTGTTCCTTGACATTTGCGATTTTTTTCTGGATTTTATTTCAAAATATGGATTTTTTATGATTTTTTTTGTTTTGAGTAGAGTCGGCCATTTTGAATTACATTTCACCCTGTTGTGAAATCACGGACCTCTTTTCAAAAAATTGTATAAAATCAGCCTTTTATCCAAATGAGCTAATACTTTCAAAATACGTTCTTTACAAAGCCTGCTGTAAGCTGGTTACAATAGCAAAGCGCTTCTTTGAAGTCTGTCACTCTGATTTTTCAAAAGTTTGTGTTAACAGGAAATTGTTGTATCGCAAAAAGTTTTATAGCAATCCTAGCCAAATTTGGAACAGTTATTTATCCTTTGATTATAGAAAAGACTGCCAAGTTTGGCGTAAATCTATGCATGTTTGAGCATCTTATGAGGTTTTCAACTGCCGCAGTATAAGGCATTCACGTTTAAAGATTTTTCTTTCTTTAAATTATTTAATAAATCATCTAAAAAAAATCTAGGACATGCGAGATGTGTTCCTTGACATTTGTGATTTTTTTCGGGATTTTATTGCAAACTATGGATTTTTAATGATTTTTTTTGTTTTGAGTAGGGTGTATTACCGCTAACCGTGGATTTTGGCGGTGGTGTTTCTCCATCTTTTGAACATATACTTTTGACCCACCACCTGAGATGGCCGCAGCATCTATCTCACAGATGAGATTCATCCCAGATATTATATTTTATCCCTAGTTTAACCCTTCCTGACCAAAGCTGTGGTTGTCTCAGCAGGCCCAGAGGTAAAGCGTGGAACCCATTTTGCTGGGTCGGGAGGAGCAAGAAGGAGGCGGTCGCTTGGTTCCCGCGGTCGCAGCATACCAGGCGGTGCGAGCTGCGAGGGCCGCCCAATGCCACTTGTGGCTTTAATTATTATTATTATTATTATTATTAGGCCCGAGCAGCAAAGCGCTGCGAAGGCCTATTGTATTTCGAAAGTTTCTTATTATTATTATTATTATTATTATTATTATTATTATTATTATTATTATTTTTCTTTTCTCACTTCAAACGCATTTTACGGGGACTTCGCATATTCAAAAACTCAGGAAAACGTGGCAGTAAATTGTCCCCCGCGTGAAATAGCCGGTCTATAATGGAATCCAAAATGGCCGCCCCCAAATTACGCCACAGCGCCCCCTAACGTGAGTTGGGGGAAACTGTAAGTCCCAGAGATTTGAATTTTGGCACATAGGTAGATCTCATCAAATCATGAAAAAAAGTCTCTTGGAGGTATGCCCTAAAACCCACAGGAAGTCAGCCATTTTGGGTCAAAGTGCGATTTTTGGCCATTTTTCATTTTCGCTCATGTCGAACTTTAACGAACTCCTCCTAGGGATAATGAGCTATCGGCTTCAAACTCGGTCATTATGCAGTTAAGGCATTGGAGATTAAAAGTTATCAAAGGTTTTCGTTTTTGAGCATGTTTAAGGGGTCCCCAGGGGCCCCAAAGTTAGGGCACTTTTGAAGAATTTCAAAGTGGAATAACTTTTACAAAAAAAGTTCAAATCAAACCAAGTTTGGCAGTAAGGAGCCCCTTTGGGTGCTTGACCATACTGGATGGTCAAATGATGACATCATCTAAGCCCCGCCCCCTAAGGGAAGAAAGTCACTTTTTTCACTTGGGAGGGTTCCTTTCAGTCATATTAAACACCAGCACCTTGAAACTTTGTCAGATGATAGAAAACATGTTGGTCTAACTTCGTTTAAAGCACAAAGATTTTGAGTTAAATGGTGTTGCTATGGTGACCCGGCAAAGTCAGGTGTTTCGCCGTGATCATACTTTTGGCTCTCATCTCCTCATAGATCCTTCAATCTGCACCAAAGTCACTAGGATGGAACTTGGTCCAAGCCCACACAAGAATCTAGGCCAATAATCGATGGGCGTGGCTTACTTTCTATACAGCGCCCCCTAGAAAAACTAAAACGACCAGCCCCAAGCCATGCAATGACTTAGGATTATGAAAGTTGGCACACATGTTAAACACCCCAGGACCTACAAAAAAGCCTCTTGGACCCATGGTCTAAACCCCACAGGAAGTCGGCCATTTTTGATTGAAGTTCAAATTTTCACCGTAATTTTGCACTTTATAGCCTCTATATTTGAACGAACTCCTCCTACAGCTTTTGAGTCACAGGCTTCAAACTAACTCCAACTTGACTTGAGGCATTGGGGATCAAAAGTTATCAAAGGAATTTTTCTACATCAAAGCATGTGGGCGTGGCCAGGCGTCAAACTTGGTCATTAGGCAGGGAAACAAAGGGTAAGCCCCGTGCCATGTTATGACTGAGAGTTCTGAAACTTGGACCACTTATGTAACCCCTCAGGACCTACAAAAAAGTCTCTTGGGGCCATGGTCCAAATCACACAGGAAGTCGGCCATTTTGAATCAAAGAAATCCCTTTGCTTTCTTACCTTTGTGACCTATTTGAGCGAACTCCTCCTAGAGCTTTTGAGTTACACACTTTATATTCACCGTATAATGACTTGAGACATTGGGGATCAAAAGTTATCAAAGGAATTTTTCTAAATCAAAGCATGTGGGCGTGGCCAAGCGCCAAACTTGGTCATTAGGCAGGGAAACAAAGGGTAAGCCCCGTGCCATGTTATGACTGAGAGTTCTGAAACTTGGACCACTTATGTAACCCCTCAGGACCTACAAAAAAGTCTCTTGGGCCCATGGTCTAAACCTCTCATGAAGTCGGCCATTTTGAATCAAACGTCACCCTTATGAAAATAGAATCACTATGTTAAAATATTTCTAAAAAATCAGTCGTTTTCCCAAAAGAGCTAGGACTTTTGGAATATATTCCTCTAATAGCTACTTGTATGACGGTAAACACAGCATAGCTCTTCTTAAAAGTCCGTCACTCTGATTTTTCAAAAGTTTGTGTTAACAGGAAATTGTTGTATTTCAAAAAGTTTTATAGCAATCATAGCCAAATTTGGAATAGTTATTTATCCTTTGATTATAGAAAAGACTGCCAAGTTTGGCATGAATCTATGCATGTTTGAGCATCTTATGGGGTTTTCAACTGCCGCAGTATATGGCATTCAAGTTTAAAGATTTTTCTTTCTTTAAATTATTTCATAAATCATCTAAAAAAAATCTAGGACATGCAAGATGTGTTCCTTGACATTTGCGATTTTTTTCGGGATTTTATTGCAAACTATGGATTTTTTATGATTTTTTTTGTTTTGAGTAGAGTCGGCCATTTTGAATTACATTTCACCCTGTTGTGAAATCACGGACCTCTTTTCAAAAAATTGTATAAAATCAGCCTTTTATCCAAATGAGCTAAAACTTTCAAAATACGTTCTTTACAAAGCCTGCTGTAAGCTGGTTACAATAGGAAAGCGCTTCTTTAAAGTCCGTCACTCTGATTTCTCAAAGGTTTGTGTTAACAGGAAATTGTTGTATCTCAAAAAGTTTTATAGCAATCCTAGCCAAATTTGGAACATTTATTTATCCTTTGATTATAGAAAAGAGTGCCAAGTTTGGCGTGAATCTATGCATGTTTGAGCATCTTATGGGGTTTTCAACTGCCGCAGTATAAGGCATTCACGTTTAAAGATTTTTCTTTCTTTAAATTATTTAATAAATCATCTAAAAAAAATCTAGGACATGCGAGATGTGTTCCTTGACATTTGCGATTTTTTTCGGGATTTTATTTCAAAATATGGATTTTTTATGATTTTTTTTGTTTTGAGTAGAGTCGGCCATTTTGAATTACATTTCACCCTGTTGTGAAATCACGGACCTCTTTTCAAAAAATTGTATAAAATCAGTCTTTTATCCAAATGAGCTAATACTTTCAAAATACGTTCTTTCCAAAGCCTGCTGTAAGCTGGTTACAATAGCAAAGCGCTTTTTTAAAGTCTGTCACTCCTATTTTTCAAAAGTTTGTGTTAACAGGAAATTGTTATATCGCAAAAAGTTTTATAGCAATCCTAGCCAAATTTGGAACAGTTATTTATCCTTTGATTATAGAAAAGACTGCCAAGTTTGGCGTGAATCTATGCATGTTTGAGCATCTTATGGGGTTTTCAACTGCCGCAGTATATGGCATTCAAGTTTAAAGATTTTTCTTTCTTTAAATTATTTAATAAATCATCTAAAAAAAATCTAGGACATGCAAGATGTGTTCCTTGACATTTGTGATTTTTTTCGGGATTTTATTGCAAACTATGGATTTTTAATGATTTTTTTTGTTTTGAGTAGAGTCGGCCATTTTGAATTACATTTTACCCTGTTGTAAAATCACGGACCTCTTTTCAAAAAATTGTATAAAATCAGCCTTTTATCCAAATGAGCTAAAACTTTCAAAATACGTACTTTACAAAGCCTGCTGTAAGCTGGTTACAATAGGAAAGCGCTTCTTTAAAGTCCGTCACTCTGATTTCTCAAAAGTTTGTGTTAACAGGAAATTGTTGTATCTCAAAAAGTTTTATAGCAATCCTAGCCAAATTTGGAACATTCATTTATCCTTTGATTATAGAAAAGACTGCCAAGTTTGGCGTACATCTATGCATGTTTGAGCATCTTATGGGGTTTTCAACTGCCGCAGTATAAGGCATTCACGTTTAAAGATTTTTCTTTCTTTAAATTATTTAATAAATCATCTAAAAAAAATCTAGGACATGCGAGATGTGTTCCTTGACATTTGCGATTTTTTTCTGGATTTTATTTCAAAATATGGATTTTTTATGATTTTTTTTGTTTTGAGTAGAGTCGGCCATTTTGAATTACATTTCACCCTGTTGTGAAATCACGGACCTCTTTTCAAAAAATTGTATAAAATCAGCCTTTTATCCAAATGAGCTAATACTTTCAAAATACGTTCTTTACAAAGCCTGCTGTAAGCTGGTTACAATAGCAAAGCGCTTCTTTGAAGTCTGTCACTCTGATTTTTCAAAAGTTTGTGTTAACAGGAAATTGTTGTATCGCAAAAAGTTTTATAGCAATCCTAGCCAAATTTGGAACAGTTATTTATCCTTTGATTATAGAAAAGACTGCCAAGTTTGGCGTAAATCTATGCATGTTTGAGCATCTTATGAGGTTTTCAACTGCCGCAGTATAAGGCATTCACGTTTAAAGATTTTTCTTTCTTTAAATTATTTAATAAATCATCTAAAAAAAATCTAGGACATGCGAGATGTGTTCCTTGACATTTGTGATTTTTTTCGGGATTTTATTGCAAACTATGGATTTTTAATGATTTTTTTTGTTTTGAGTAGGGTGTATTACCGCTAACCGTGGATTTTGGCGGTGGTGTTTCTCCATCTTTTGAACATATACTTTTGACCCACCACCTGAGATGGCCGCAGCATCTATCTCACAGATGAGATTCATCCCAGATATTATATTTTATCCCTAGTTTAACCCTTCCTGACCAAAGCTGTGGTTGTCTCAGCAGGCCCAGAGGTAAAGCGTGGAACCCATTTTGCTGGGTCGGGAGGAGCAAGAAGGAGGCGGTCGCTTGGTTCCCGCGGTCGCAGCATACCAGGCGGTGCGAGCTGCGAGGGCCGCCCAATGCCACTTGTGGCTTTAATTATTATTATTATTATTATTATTATTTTTCTTTTCTCACTTCAAACGCATTTTACGGGGACTTCGCATATTCAAAAACTCAGGAAAACGTGGCAGTAAATTGTCCCCCGCGTGAAATAGCCGGTCTATAATGGAATCCAAAATGGCCGCCCCCAAATTACGCCACAGCGCCCCCTAACGTGAGTTGGGGGAAACTGTAAGTCCCAGAGATTTGAACTTTGGCACACAGGTAGATCACCTCAAATCATGAAAAAAAGTCTCTTGGAGGTATGCCCTAAAACCCACAGGAAGTCAGCCATTTTGGGTCAAAGTGCGATTTTTGGCCATTTTTCATTTTCGCTCATGTCGAACTTTAACGAACTCCTCCTAGGGATAATGAGCTATCGGCTTCAAACTTGGTCATTATGCAGTTAAGGCATTGGAGATTAAAAGTTATCAAAGGTTTTCGTTTTTGAGCATGTTTAAGGGGTCCCCAGGGGCCCCAAAGTTAGGGCACTTTTGAAGAATTTCAAAGTGGAATAACTTTTACAAAAAAAGTTCAAATCAAACCAAGTTAGGCAGTAAGGAGCCCCTTTGGGTGCTTGACCATACTGGATGGTCAAATGATGACATCATCTAAGCCCCGCCCCCTAAGGGAAGAAAGTCACTTTTTTCACTTGGGAGGGTCCCTTTCAGTCATATTAAACACCAGCACCTTGAAACTTTGTCAGATGATAGAAAACATGTTGGTCTAACTTCGTTTAAAGCACAAAGATTTTGAGTTAAATGGTGTTGCTATGGTGACCCGGCAAAGTCAGGTGTTTCGCCGTGATCATACTTTTGGCTCTCATCTCCTCATAGATCCTTCAATCTGCACCAAAGTCACTAGGATGGAACTTGGTCCAAGCCCACACAAGAATCTAGGCCAATAATCGATGGGCGTGGCTTACTTTCTATACAGCGCCCCCTAGAAAAACTAAAACGACCAGCCCCAAGCCATGCAATGACTTAGGATTATGAAAGTTGGCACACATGTTAAACACCCCAGGACCTACAAAAAAGCCTCTTGGACCCATGGTCTAAACCCCACAGGAAGTCGGCCATTTTTGATTGAAGTTCAAATTTTCACCGTAATTTTGCACTTTATAGCCTCTATATTTGAACGAACTCCTCCTACAGCTTTTGAGTCACAGGCTTCAAACTAACTCCAACTTGACTTGAGGCATTGGGGATCAAAAGTTATCAAAGGAATTTTTCTACATCAAAGCATGTGGGCGTGGCCAGGCGTCAAACTTGGTCATTAGGCAGGGAAACAAAGGGTAAGCCCCGTGCCATGTTATGACTGAGAGTTCTGAAACTTGGACCACTTATGTAACCCCTCAGGACCTACAAAAAAGTCTCTTGGGGCCATGGTCCAAATCACACAGGAAGTCGGCCATTTTGAATCAAAGAAATCCCTTTGCTTTCTTACCTTTGTGACCTATTTGAGCGAACTCCTCCTAGAGCTTTTGAGTTACACACTTTATATTCACCGTATAATGACTTGAGACATTGGGGATCAAAAGTTATCAAAGGAATTTTTCTAAATCAAAGCATGTGGGCGTGGCCAAGCGCCAAACTTGGTCATTAGGCAGGGAAACAAAGGGTAAGCCCCGTGCCATGTTATGACTGAGAGTTCTGAAACTTGGACCACTTATGTAACCCCTCAGGACCTACAAAAAAGTCTCTTGGGCCCATGGTCTAAACCTCTCATGAAGTCGGCCATTTTGAATCAAACGTCACCCTTATGAAAATAGAATCACTATGTTAAAATATTTCTAAAAAATCAGTCGTTTTCCCAAAAACGCTAGGACTTTTGGAATATATTCCTCTAATAGCTACTTGTATGACGGTAAACACAGCATAGCTCTTCTTAAAAGTCCGTCACTCTAATTTTTCAAAAGTTTGTGTTAACAGGAAATTGTTGTATTTCAAAAAGTTTTAAAGCAATCGTAGCCCAATTTGGAATAGTTATTTATCCTTTGATTATAGAAAAGACTGCCAAGTTTGGCATGAATCTATGCATGTTTGAGCATCTTATGGGGTTTTCAACTGCCGCAGTATATGGCATTCAAGTTTAAAGATTTTTCTTTCTTTAAATTATTTCATAAATCATCTAAAAAAAATCTAGGACATGCAAGATGTGTTCCTTGACATTTGCGATTTTTTTCGGGATTTTATTGCAAACTATGGATTTTTTATGATTTTTTTTGTTTTGAGTAGAGTCGGCCATTTTGAATTACATTTCACCCTGTTGTGAAATCACGGACCTCTTTTCAAAAAATTGTATAAAATCAGCCTTTTATCCAAATGAGCTAAAACTTTCAAAATACGTTCTTTACAAAGCCTGCTGTAAGCTGGTTACAATAGGAAAGCGCTTCTTTAAAGTCCGTCACTCTGATTTCTCAAAGGTTTGTGTTAACAGGAAATTGTTGTATCTCAAAAAGTTTTATAGCAATCCTAGCCAAATTTGGAACATTTATTTATCCTTTGATTATAGAAAAGACTGCCAAGTTTGGCGTGAATCTATGCATGTTTGAGCATCTTATGGGGTTTTCAACTGCCGCACTATAAGGCATTCACGTTTAAAGATTTTTCTTTCTTTAAATTATTTAATAAATCATCTAAAAAAAATCTAGGACATGCGAGATGTGTTCCTTGACATTTGCGATTTTTTTCTGGATTTTATTTCAAAATATGGATTTTTTATGATTTTTTTTGTTTTGAGTAGAGTCGGCCATTTTGAATTACATTTCACCCTGTTGTGAAATCACGGACCTCTTTTCAAAAAATTGTATAAAATCAGTCTTTTATCCAAATGAGCTAATACTTTCAAAATACGTTCTTTCCAAAGCCTGCTGTAAGCTGGTTACAATAGCAAAGCGCTTTTTTAAAGTCTGTCACTCCTATTTTTCAAAAGTTTGTGTTAACAGGAAATTGTTATATCGCAAAAAGTTTTATAGCAATCCTAGCCAAATTTGGAACAGTTATTTATCCTTTGATTATAGAAAAGACTGCCAAGTTTGGCGTGAATCTATGCATGTTTGAGCATCTTATGGGGTTTTCAACTGCCGCAGTATATGGCATTCAAGTTTAAAGATTTTTCTTTCTTTAAATTATTTAATAAATCATCTAAAAAAAATCTAGGACATGCAAGATGTGTTCCTTGACATTTGTGATTTTTTTCGGGATTTTATTGCAAACTATGGATTTTTAATGATTTTTTTTGTTTTGAGTAGAGTCGGCCATTTTGAATTACATTTTACCCTGTTGTAAAATCACGGACCTCTTTTCAAAAAATTGTATAAAATCAGCCTTTTATCCAAATGAGCTAAAACTTTCAAAATACGTTCTTTACAAAGCCTGCTGTAAGCTGGTTACAATAGGAAAGCGCTTCTTTAAAGTCCGTCACTCTGATTTTTCAAAAGTTTGTGTTAACAGGAAATTGTTGTATCTCAAAAAGTTTTATAGCAATCCTAGCCAAATTTGGAACAGTTATTTATCCTTTGATTATAGAAAAGACTGCCAAGTTTGGCGTAAATCTATGCATGTTTGAGCATCTTATGAGGTTTTCAACTGCCGCAGTATAAGGCATTCACGTTTAAAGATTTTTCTTTCTTTAAATTATTTAATAAATCATCTAAAAAAAATCTAGGACATGCGAGATGTGTTCCTTGACATTTGTGATTTTTTTCGGGATTTTATTGCAAACTATGGATTTTTAATGATTTTTTTTGTTTTGAGTAGGGTGTATTACCGCTAACCGTGGATTTTGGCGGTGGTGTTTCTCCATCTTTTGAACATATACTTTTGACCCACCACCTGAGATGGCCGCAGCATCTATCTCACAGATGAGATTCATCCCAGATATTATATTTTATCCCTAGTTTAACCCTTCCTGACCAAAGCTGTGGTTGTCTCAGCAGGCCCAGAGGTAAAGCGTGGAACCCATTTTGCTGGGTCGGGAGGAGCAAGAAGGAGGCGGTCGCTTGGTTCCCGCGGTCGCAGCATACCAGGCGGTGCGAGCTGCGAGGGCCGCCCAATGCCACTTGTGGCTTTAATTATTATTAGGCCCGAGCAGCAAAGTGCTGCGAAGGCCTATTGTATTTCGAAAGTTTCTTATTATTATTAGGCCCAAGCAGCAAAGTGCTGCGAAGGCCTATTGTATTTCGAAAGTTTCTTATTATTATTAGGCCCGAGCAGCAAAGTGCTGCGAAGGCCTATTGTATTTCGAAAGTTTCTTATTATTATTATTATTACGATTCTTGTAGCACTTTGAACGCATTTTACGGGGACTTCGCATATTCAAAAACTCAGGAAAACGTGGCAGTAAATTGTCCCCCGCGTGAAATAGCCGGTCTATAATAGAATCAAAAATGGCCGCCCCCAAATTACGCCACAGCGCCCCCTAACGTGAGTTGGGGGAAACTGTAAGTCCCAGAGATCTGAATTTTGGCACACAGGTAGATCTCCTCAAATCATGAAAAAAAGTCTCTTGGAGGTATGCCCTAAAACCCACAGGAAGTCAGCCATTTTGGGTCAAAGTGCGATTTTTGGCCATTTTTCATTTTCGCTCATGTCGAACTTTAACGAACTCCTCCTAGGGATTATGAGCTATCGGCTTCAAACTCGGTCATTATGCAGTTAAGGCATTGGAGATTAAAAGTTATCAAAGGTTTTCGTTTTTGAGCATGTTTAAGGGGTCCCCAGGGGCCCCAAAGTTAGGCTACTTTTGAAGAATTTCAAAGTTGAATAACTTTTACAAAAAAAATTCAAATCAAACCAAGTTTGGCAGTAAGGAGCCCCTTTGGGTGCTTGACCATACTGGATGGTCAAATGATGACATCATCTAAGCCCCGCCCCCTAAGGGAAGAAAGTTACTTTTTTCACTTGGGAGGGTCCCTTTCACTCATTTTAAACACCAGCACCTTGAAACTTTGTCAGATGATAGAAAACAGGTTGGTCTAACTTCGTTTAAAGCACAGAGAGTCTGAGTTAAATGGTGTTGCCGTGGCACCATGGCGAAGTGAGGCGTTTCGCCATGAAAATACGATTGGCTCTCATTTCCTCAATAATAATCAGATCTGCACCAAAATAACAAGAGATGATCCTAGTCCAACTCCCAACAGGAATCCAGAGCAATATTTTGTGGGCGGGGCTTAATTTCCCTACAGCGCCCCCTAGAAATAACAAACTTCAAACCATCAGCCCCAAGCCGTTTTTAGTCCAGGAATATTGAAAGTTTGAACACATTTGCATCTCATCAGGCCCCAACTAAAAGCCTCTTGAAGACACGGTCTAAACCCCACCGGAAGTCGGCCATTTTGAATTACATTTTACCCTGTTGTGAAATCACAGACCTCTTTTCAAAAAATTGTATAAAATCAGCCTTTTATCCAAATGAGCTAAAACTTTCAAAATACGTTCTTTACAAAGCCTGCTATAAGCTGGTTACAATAGTAAAGCGCTTCTTTAAAGTCCGTCACTCTGATTTTTCAAAAGTTTGCGTTCTCGCCTAATAGTTGGTCAAGTGGACAGATAATGCCAGGAAATAATTCAGCCCCTAGCCATGCTCGTTCCTAGGATAATAAAACTGGGCACACATCTGTATGAGCTCTCCACCTACAAAAAGTTTCATTGGAGCCATGGTCTAAACCTCTCATGAAGTCGGCCATTTTTAATCAAACGGCACCCTTATGAAAATAGAATCACTATGTTAAAATATTTCTAAAAAATCAGTCGTTTTCCTAAAAGAGCTAGGACTTTTGGAATATATTCCTCTAATCGCTACTGGTTTGATGGTAAACACAGCATAGCTCTTCTTAAAAGTCCGTCACTCTGATTTTTCACAATTTTTTGTTAACAGGAAATTGTTGTATCTCAAAAAGTTTTATAGCAATCGTAGCCAAATTTGGTACAGTTATTTATCCTTTGATTATAGAAAAGACTGCCAAGTTTGGCGTGAATCTATGCATGTTTGAGCATCTTATGGGGTTTTCAACTGCCGCAGTATATGGCATTCAAGTTTAAAGATTTTTCTTTCTTTAAATTATTTAATAAATCATCTAAAAAAAATCTAGGATATGCAAGATGTGTTCCTTGACATTTGTGATTTTTTTCGGGATTTTATTGCAAACTATGGATTTTTAATGATTTTTTTTGTTTTGAGTAGAGTCGGCCATTTTGAATTACATTTTACCCTGTTGTGAAATCACGGACCTCTTTTCAAAAAATTGTATAAAATCAGCCTTTTATCCAAATGAGCTAATACTTTCAAAATACGTTCTTTACAAAGCCTGCTGTAAGCTGGTTACAATAGCAAAGCGCTTCTTTAAAGTCTGTCACTCTGATTTTTCACAAGTTTGTGTTAACAGGAAATTGTTGTATCGCAAAAAGTTTTATAGCAATCCTAGCCAAATTTGGAACAGTTATTTATCCTTTGATTATAGAAAAGACTGCCAAGTTTGGCGTAAATCTATGCATGTTTGAGCATCTTATGAGGTTTTCAACTGCCGCAGTATAAGGCATTCACGTTTAAAGATTTTTCTTTCTTTAAATTATTTAATAAATCATCTAAAAAAAATCTAGGACATGCGAGATGTGTTCCTTGACATTTGCGATTTTTTTCGGGATTTTATTGCAAACTATGGATTTTTAATGATTTTTTTTGTTTTGAGTAGAGTCGGCCATTTTGAATTACATTTCACCCTGTTGTGAAATCACTGACCTCTTTTCAAAAAATTTTATAAAATCAGCCTTTTATCCAAATGAGCTAATACTTTCAAAATACGTTCTTTACAAAGCCTGCTGTAAGCTGGTTACAATAGCAAAGCGCTTCTTCAAAGTCTGTCACTCTGATTTTTCAAAAGTTTGTGTTAACAGGAAATTGTTGTATCGCAAAAAGTTTTATAGCAATCCTAGCCAAATTTGGAACAGTTATTTATCCTTTGATTATAGAAAAGACTGCCAAGTTTGGCGTAAATCTATGCATGTTTGAGCATCTTATGAGGTTTTCAACTGCCGCAGTATAAGGCATTCACGTTTAAAGATTTTTCTTTCTTTAAATTATTTAATAAATCATCTAAAAAAAATCTAGGACATGCGAGATGTGTTCCTTGACATTTGCGATTTTTTTCGTGATTTTATTGCAAACTATGGATTTTTAATGATTTTTTTTGTTTTGAGTAGGGTGTATTACCGCTAACCGTGGATTTTGGCGGTGCTGTTTCTCCATCTTTTGAACATATACTTTTGACCCACCACCTGAGATGGCCGCAGCATCTATCTCACAGATGAGATTCATCCCAGATATTATATTTTATCCCTAGTTTAACCCTTCCTGACCAAAGCATTGGTTGTCTCAGCAGGCCCAGAGGTAAAGCGTGGAACCCATTTTGCTGGGTCGGGAGGAGCAAGAAGGAGGCGGTCGCTTGGTTCCCGCGGTCGCAGCATACCAGGCGGTGCGAGCTGCGAGGGCCGCCCAATGCCACTTGTGGCTTTAATTAGGCCCGAGCAGCAAAGCGCTGCGAAGGCCTATTGTATTTCGAAAGTTTCTTATTATTATTATTATTATTATTATTATTATTATTTTTCTTTTCTCACTTCGAACGCATTTTACGGGGACTTCGCATATTCAAAAACTCAGGAAAATGTGGCAGAAAATTGTCCCCCGCGTGAAATAGCCGGTCTATAATGGAATCCAAAATGGCCGCACCCAAATTACGCCACAGCGCCCCCTAACGTGAGTTGGGGGAAACTGTAAGTCCCAGAGATCTGAAATTTGGCACACAGGTAGATCTCCTCAAATCATGAAAAAAAGTCTCTTGGAGGTATGCCCTAAAACCCACAGGAAGTCAGCCATTTTGGGTCAAAGTGCGATTTTTGGCCATTTTTCATTTTCGCTCATGTCGAACTTTAACGAACTCCTCCTAGGGATAATGAGCTATCGGCTTCAAACTCGGTCATTATGCAGTTAAGGCATTGGAGATTAAAAGTTATCAAAGGTTTTCGTTTTTGAGCATGTTTAAGGGGTCCCCAGGGGCCCCAAAGTTAGGCTACTTTTGAAGAATTTCAAAGTTGAATAACTTTTACAAAAAAAATTCAAATCAAACCAAGTTTGGCAGTAAGGAGCCCCTTTGGGTGCTTGACCATACTGGATGGTCAAATGGTGACATCATCTAAGCCCCGCCCCCTAAGGGAAGAAAGTTACTTTTTTCACTTGGGAGGGTCCCTTTCACTCATTCAAAACACCAGCACCTTGAAACTTTGTCAGATGATAGAAAACATGTTGGTCTAACTTCGTTTAAAGCACAGAGAGTCTGAGTTAAATGGTGTTGCCATGGTGCCATGGCGAAGTGAGGCGTTTTGCCATGAAAATACGATTGGCTCTCATTTCCTCATTATTAATCAGATCTGCACCAAAATCACAAGAGATGATCCTAGTCCAACTCCAAACAGGAATCCAGAGCAATATTTTGTGGGCGGGGCTTAATTACACTACAGCGCCCCCTAGAAATAACAAACTTCAAACCACCAGCCCCAAGCTGTTTTTAGTCCTAGAATATTGAAACTTTGAACACATTTGCATCTCATCAGGCCCTAACTAAAAGCCTCTTGAAGCCATGGTCTAAACCCCACCGGAAGTCGGCCATTTTGAATTACAATTTACTCTCTTGTGAAAGCACTGACCTTTTTTCAAAAAATTGTATAAAATCAGCCTTTTATCCAAATGAGCTAAAACTTTCAAAATACGTTCTTTACAAAGCCTGCTGTAAGCTGGTTACAATAGCAAAGCGCTTCTTTAAAGTCCGTCACTCTGATTTTTCAAAAGTTTGCGTTCTCGCCTAATAGTTGGTCAAGTGGACAGATAATGCCAGGAAATAATTCAGCCCCTAGCCATGCTCGTTCCTAGGATAATGAAACTTGGCACACATCTGTATGAGCTCTCCGCCTACAAAAAGTTTCATTGGAGCCATGGTCTAAACCTCTCATGAAGTCAGCCATTTTGAATCAAACGGCACCCTTATGAAAATAGAATCACTATGTTAAAATATTTCTAAAAAATCAGTCGTTTTCCCAAAAGAGCTAAGACTTTTGAAATATATTCCTCTAATCACTACTTGTTTGATGGTAAAAACAGCATAGCTCTTCTTAAAAGTCTGTCACTCTGATTTTTCAAAAGTTTGTGTTAACAAGAAATTGTTGTATATCAAAAAGTTTTATAGCAATCCTAGCCAAATTTGGAACAGTTATTTATCCTCTGATTATAGAAAAGACTGCCAAGTTTGGCGTGAATCTATGCATGTTTGAGCATCTTATGGGGTTTTCAACTGCCGCAGTATAAGGCATTCACGTTTAAAGATTTTTCTTTCTTTAAATTATTTAATAAATCATCTAAAAAAAATCTAGGACATGTAAGATGTGTTCCTTGACATTTGTGATTTTTTTCGGGATTTTATTGCAAACTATGGATTTTTAATGATTTTTTTTGTTTTGAGTAGAGTCGGCCATTTTGAATTACATTTCACCCTGTTGTGAAATCACTGACCTCTTTTCAAAAAATTGTATAAAATCAGCCTTTTATCCAAATGAGCTAATACTTTCAAAATACGTTCTTTACAAAGCCTGCTGTAAGCTGGTTACAATAGCAAAGCGCTTCTTTAAAGTCTGTCACTCTGATTTTTCAAAAGTTTGTGTTAACAGGAAATTGTTGTATCGCAAAAAGTTTTATAGCAATCCTAGCCAAATTTGGAACAGTTATTTATCCTTTGATTATAGAAAAGAGTGCCAAGTTTGGCGTGAATCTATGCATGTTTGAGCATCTTATGGGGTTTTCAACTGCCGCAGTATATGGCATTCAAGTTTAAAGATTTTTCTTTCTTTAAATTATTTAATAAATCATCTAAAAGAAATCTAGGATATGCAAGATGTGTTCCTTGACATTTGTGATTTTTTTCAGGATTTTATTGCAAACTATGGATTTTTAATGATTTTTTTTGTTTTGAGTAGAGTCGGCCATTTTGAATTACATTTTACCCTGTTGTAAAATCACGGACCTCTTTTCAAAAAATTGTATAAAATCAGCCTTTTATCCAAATGAGCTAAAACTTTCAAAATACGTTCTTTACAAAGCCTGCTGTAAGCTGGTTACAATAGGAAAGCGCTTCTTTAAAGTCCGTCACTCTGATTTGTCAAAAGTTTGTGTTAACAGGAAATTGTTGTATCTCAAAAAGTTTTATAGCAATCCTAGCCAAATTTGGAACAGTTATTTATCCTTTGATTATAGAAAAGACTGCCAAGTTTGGCGTGAATCTATGCATGTTTGAGCATCTTATGGGGTTTTCAACTGCCGCAGTATAAGGCATTCACGTTTAAAGATTTTTCTTTCTTTAAATTATTTAATAAATCATCTAAAAAAAATCTAGGACATGCGAGATGTGTTCCTTGACATTTCCGATTTTTTTCTGGATTTTATTTCAAAATATGGATTTTTTATGATTTTTTTTGTTTTGAGTAGAGTCGGCCATTTTGAATTACATTTCACCCTGTTGTGAAATCACGGACCTCTTTTCAAAAAATTGTATAAAATCAGCCTTTTATCCAAATGAGCTAATACTTTCAAAATACGTTCTTTACAAAGCCTGCTGTAAGCTGGTTACAATAGCAAAGCGCTTCTTTGAAGTCTGTCACTCTGATTTTTCAAAAGTTTGTGTTAACAGGAAATTGTTGTATCGCAAAAAGTTTTATAGCAATCCTAGCCAAATTTGGAGCAGTTATTTATCCTTTGATTATAGAAAAGACTGCCAAGTTTGGCGTAAATCTATGCATGTTTGAGCATCTTATGAGGTTTTCAACTGCCGCAGTATAAGGCATTCACGTTTAAAGATTTTTCTTTCTTTAAATTATTTAATAAATCATCTAAAAAAAATCTAGGACATGCGAGATGTGTTCCTTGACATTTGCGATTTTTTTCGGGATTTTATTGCAAACTATGGATTTTTAATGATTTTTTTGTTTTGAGTAGGGTGTATTACCGCTAACCGTGGATTTTGGCGGTGGTGTTTCTCCATCTTTTGAACATATACTTTTGACCCACCACCTGAGATGGCCGCAGCATCTATCTCACAGATGAGATTCATCCCAGATATTATATTTTATCCCTAGTTTAACCCTTCCTGACCAAAGCTGTGGTTGTCTCAGCAGGCCCAGAGGTAAAGCGTGGAACCCATTTTGCTGGGTCGGGAGGAGCAAGAAGGAGGCGGTCGCTTGGTTCCCGCGGTCGCAGCATACCAGGCGGTGCGAGCTGCGAGGGCCGCCCAATGCCACTTGTGGCTTTAATTATTATTATTATTTTTCTTTTCTCACTTCGAACGCATTTTACGGGGACTTCGCATATTCAAAAACTCAGGAAAACGTGGCAGTAAATTGTCCCCCGCGTGAAATAGCCGTTCTATAATGGAATCCAAAATGGCCGACCCCAAATTACGCCACAGCGCCACCTAACGTGAGTTGGGGGAAACTGTAAGTCCCAGAGATTTGAATTTTGGCACATAGGTAGATCTCATCAAATCATGAAAAAAAGTCTCTTGGAGGTATGCCCTAAAACCCACAGGAAGTCAGCCATTTTGGGTCAAAGTGTGATTTTTGGCCATTTTTCATTTTCGCTCATGTCGAACTTTAACGAACTCCTCCTAGGGATAATGAGCTATCGGCTTCAAACTCGGTCATTATGCAGTTAAGGCATTGGAGATTAAAAGTTATCAAAGGTTTTCGTTTTTGAGCATGTTTAAGGGGTCCCCAGGGGCCCCAAAGTTAGGCTACTTTTGAAGAATTTCAAAGTTGAATAACTTTTACAAAAAAAATTCAAATCAAACCAAGTTTGGCAGTAAGGAGCCCCTTTGGGTGCTTGACCATACTGGATGGTCAAATGATGACATCATCTAAGCCCCGCCCCCTAAGGGAAGAAAGTTACTTTTTTCACTTGGGAGGGTCCCTTTCACTCATTCAAAACACCAGCACCTTGAAACTTTGTCAGATGATAGAAAACATGTTGGTCTAACTTCGTTTAAAGCACAGAGAGTCTGAGTTAAATGGTGTTGCCATGGTGCCATGGCGAAGTGAGGCGTTTCGCCATGAAAATACGATTGGCTCTCATTTCCTCATTATTAATCAGATCTGCACCAAAATCACAAGAGATGATCCTAGTCCAACTCCAAACAGGAATCCAGAGCAATATTTGTGGGCGGGGCTTAATTACACTACAGCGCCCCCTAGAAATAACAAACTTCAAACCACCAGCCCCAAGCTGTTTTTAGTCCTAGAATATTGAAACTTTGAACACATTTGCATCTCATCAGGCCCTAACTAAAAGCCTCTTGAAGCCATGGTCTAAACCCCACCGGAAGTCGGCCATTTTGAATTACAATTTACTCTCTTGTGAAAGCACTGACCTTTTTTCAAAAAATTGTATAAAATCAGCCTTTTATCCAAATGAGCTAAAACTTTCAAAATACGTTCTTTACAAAGCCTGCTGTAAGCTGGTTACAATAGCAAAGCGCTTCTTTAAAGTCTGTCACTCTGATTTTTCAAAAGTTTGCGTTCTCGCCTAATAGTTGGTCAAATGGACAGATAATGCCAGGAAATAATTCAGCCCCTAGCCATGCTCGTTCCTAGGATAATGAAACTTGGCACACATCTGTATGAGCTCTCCGCCTACAAAAAGTTTCATTGGAGCCATGGTCTAAACCTCTCATGAAGTCAGCCATTTTGAATCAAACGGCACCCTTATGAAAATAGAATCACTATGTTAAAATATTTCTAAAAAATCAGTCGTTTTCCCAAAAGAGCTAAGACTTTTGAAATATATTCCTCTAATCACTACTTGTTTGATGGTAAAAACAGCATAGCTCTTCTTAAAAGTCTGTCACTCTGATTTTTCAAAAGTTTGTGTTAACAGGAAATTGTTGTATATCAAAAAGTTTTATAGCAATCCTAGCCAAATTTGGAACAGTTATTTATCCTCTGATTATAGAAAAGACTGCCAAGTTTGGCGTGAATCTATGCATGTTTGAGCATCTTATGGGGTTTTCAACTGCCGCAGTATATGGCATTCAAGTTTAAAGATTTTTCTTTCTTTAAATTATTTAATAAATCATCTAAAAAAAATCTAGGACATGCAAGATGTGTTCCTTGACATTTGTGATTTTTTTCGGGATTTTATTGCAAACTATGGATTTTTAATGATTTTTTTTGTTTTGAGTAGAGTCGGCCATTTTGAATTACATTTCACCCTGTTGTGAAATCACTGACCTCTTTTCAAAAAATTGTATAAAATCAGCCTTTTATCCAAATGAGCTAATACTTTCAAAATACGTTCTTTACAAAGCCTGCTGTAAGCTGGTTACAATAGCAAAGCGCTTCTTTAAAGTCTGTCACTCTGATTTTTCAAAAGTTTGTGTTAACAGGAAATTGTTGTATCGCAAAAAGTTTTATAGCAATCCTAGCCAAATTTGGAACAGTTATTTATCCTTTGATTATAGAAAAGAGTGCCAAGTTTGGCGTGAATCTATGCATGTTTGAGCATCTTATGGGGTTTTCAACTGCTGCAGTATATGGCATTCAAGTTTAAAGATTTTTCTTTCTTTAAATTATTTAATAAATCATCTAAAAGAAATCTAGGACATGTAAGATGTCTTCCTTGACATTTGTGATTTTTTTCGGGATTTTATTGCAAACTATGGATTTTTAATGATTTTTTTTGTTTTGAGTAGAGTCGGCCATTTTGAATTACATTTCACCCTGTTGTGAAATCACGGACCTCTTTTCAAAAAATTTTATAAAATCAGCCTTTTATCCAAATGAGCTAATACTTTCAAAATACGTTCTTTACAAAGCCTGCTGTAAGCTGGTTACAATAGCAAAGCGCTTCTTTAAAGTCTGTCACTCTGATTTTTCAAAAGTTTGTGTTAACAGGAAATTGTTGTATCGCAAAAATTTTTATAGCAATCCTAGCCAAATTTGGAACAGTTATTTATCCTTTGATTATAGAAAAGACTGCCAAGTTTGGCGTAAATCTATGCATGTTTGAGCATCTTATGAGGTTTTCAACTGCCGCAGTATAAGGCATTCACGTTTAAAGATTTTTCTTTCTTTAAATTATTTAATAAATCATCTAAAAAAAATCTAGGACATGCGAGATGTGTTCCTTGACATTTGCGATTTTTTTCTGGATTTTATTTCAAAATATGGATTTTTTATGATTTTTTTTGTTTTGAGTAGAGTCGGCCATTTTGAATTACATTTCACCCTGTTGTGAAATCACGGACCTCTTTTCAAAAAATTGTATAAAATCAGTCTTTTATCCAAATGAGCTAATACTTTCAAAATACGTTCTTTCCAAAGCCTGCTGTAAGCTGGTTACAATAGCAAAGCGCTTTTTTAAAGTCTGTCACTCCTATTTTTCAAAAGTTTGTGTTAACAGGAAATTGTTATATCGCAAAAAGTTTTATAGCAATCCTAGCCAAATTTGGAACAGTTATTTATCCTTTGATTATAGAAAAGACTGCCAAGTTTGGCGTGAATCTATGCATGTTTGAGCATCTTATGGGGTTTTCAACTGCCGCAGTATATGGCATTCAAGTTTAAAGATTTTTCTTTCTTTAAATTATTTAATAAATCATCTAAAAAAAATCTAGGACATGCAAGATGTGTTCCTTGACATTTGTGATTTTTTTCGGGATTTTATTGCAAACTATGGATTTTTAATGATTTTTTTTGTTTTGAGTAGAGTCGGCCATTTTGAATTACATTTTACCCTGTTGTAAAATCACGGACCTCTTTTCAAAAAATTGTATAAAATCAGCCTTTTATCCAAATGAGCTAAAACTTTCAAAATACGTTCTTTACAAAGCCTGCTGTAAGCTGGTTACAATAGGAAAGCGCTTCTTTAAAGTCCGTCACTCTGATTTCTCAAAAGTTTGTGTTAACAGGAAATTGTTGTATCTCAAAAAGTTTTATAGCAATCCTAGCCAAATTTGGAACATTCATTTATCCTTTGATTATAGAAAAGACTGCCAAGTTTGGCGTACATCTATGCATGTTTGAGCATCTTATGGGGTTTTCAACTGCCGCAGTATAAGGCATTCACGTTTAAAGATTTTTCTTTCTTTAAATTATTTAATAAATCATCTAAAAAAAATCTAGGACATGCGAGATGTGTTCCTTGACATTTGCGATTTTTTTCTGGATTTTATTTCAAAATATGGATTTTTTATGATTTTTTTTGTTTTGAGTAGAGTCGGCCATTTTGAATTACATTTCACCCTGTTGTGAAATCACGGACCTCTTTTCAAAAAATTGTATAAAATCAGCCTTTTATCCAAATGAGCTAATACTTTCAAAATACGTTCTTTACAAAGCCTGCTGTAAGCTGGTTACAATAGCAAAGCGCTTCTTTGAAGTCTGTCACTCTGATTTTTCAAAAGTTTGTGTTAACAGGAAATTGTTGTATCGCAAAAAGTTTTATAGCAATCCTAGCCAAATTTGGAACAGTTATTTATCCTTTGATTATAGAAAAGACTGCCAAGTTTGGCGTAAATCTATGCATGTTTGAGCATCTTATGAGGTTTTCAACTGCCGCAGTATAAGGCATTCACGTTTAAAGATTTTTCTTTCTTTAAATTATTTAATAAATCATCTAAAAAAAATCTAGGACATGCAAGATGTGTTCCTTGACATTTGCGAAATTTTTCGGGATTTTATTGCAAACTATGGATTTTTAATGATTTTTTTTGTTTTGAGTAGAGTCGGCCATTTTGAATTACATTTCACCCTGTTGTGAAATCACTGACCTCTTTTCAAAAAATTTTATAAAATCAGCCTTTTATCCAAATGAGCTAATACTTTCAAAATACGTTCTTTACAAAGCCTGCTGTAAGCTGGTTACAATAGCAAAGCGCTTCTTTAAAGTCTGTCACTCTGATTTTTCAAAAGTTTGTGTTAACAGGAAATTGTTGTATCGCAAAAATTTTTATAGCAATCCTAGCCAAATTTGGAACAGTTATTTATCCTTTGATTATAGAAAAGACTGCCAAGTTTGGCGTAAATCTATGCATGTTTGAGCATCTTATGAGGTTTTCAACTGCCGCAGTATAAGGCATTCACGTTTAAAGATTTTTCTTTCTTTAAATTATTTAATAAATCATCTAAAAAAAATCTAGGACATGCGAGATGTGTTCCTTGACATTTGCGATTTTTTTCTGGATTTTATTTCAAAATATGGATTTTTTATGATTTTTTTTGTTTTGAGTAGAGTCGGCCATTTTGAATTACATTTCACCCTGTTGTGAAATCACGGACCTCTTTTCAAAAAATTGTATAAAATCAGTCTTTTATCCAAATGAGCTAATACTTTCAAAATACGTTCTTTCCAAAGCCTGCTGTAAGCTGGTTACAATAGCAAAGCGCTTTTTTAAAGTCTGTCACTCCTATTTTTCAAAAGTTTGTGTTAACAGGAAATTGTTGTATCGCAAAAAGTTTTATAGCAATCGTAGCCAAATTTGGAACATTTATTTATCCTTTGATTATAGAAAAGACTGCCAAGTTTGGCGTAAATCTATACATGTTTGAGCATCTTATGAGGTTTTCAACTGCCGCAGTATAAGGCATTCACGTTTAAAGATTTTTCTTTCTTTAAATTATTTAATAAATCATCTAAAAAAAATCTAGGACATGCGAGATGTGTTCCTTGACATTTGCGATTTTTTTCGTGATTTTATTGCAAACTATGGATTTTTAATGATTTTTTTTGTTTTGAGTAGGGTGTATTACCGCTAACCGTGGATTTTGGCGGTGCTGTTTCTCCATCTTTCGAACATATACTTTTGACCCACCACCTGAGATGGCCGCAGCATCTATCTCACAGATGAGATTCATCCCAGATATTATATTTTATCCCTAGTTTAACCCTTCCTGACCAAAGCTGTGGTCTTCTCAGCAGGCCCAGAGGTAAAGCGTGGAACCCATTTTGCTGGGTCGGGAGGAGCAAGAAGGAGGCGGTCGCTTGGTTCCCGCGGTCGCAGCATACCAGGCGGTGCGAGCTGCGAGGGCCGCCCAATGCCACTTGTGGCTTTAATTATTATTATTTTTCTTTTCTCACTTCAAACGCATTTTACGGGGACTTCGCATATTCAAAAACTCAGGAAAACGTGGCAGTAAATTGTCCCCCGCGTGAAATAGCCGGTCTATAATGGAATCCAAAATGGCCGCCCCCAAATTACGCCACAGCGCCCCCTAACGTGAGTTGGGGGAAACTGTAAGTCCCAGAGATTTGAACTTTGGCACACAGGTAGATCACCTCAAATCATGAAAAAAAGTCTCTTGGAGGTATGCCCTAAAACCCACAGGAAGTCAGCCATTTTGGGTCAAAGTGCGATTTTTGGCCATTTTTCATTTTCGCTCATGTCGAACTTTAACGAACTCCTCCTAGGGATAATGAGCTATCGGCTTCAAACTCGGTCATTATGCAGTTAAGGCATTGGAGATTAAAAGTTATCAAAGGTTTTCGTTTTTGAGCATGTTTAAGGGGTCCCCAGGGGCCCCAAAGTTAGGGCACTTTTGAAGAATTTCAAAGTGGAATAACTTTTACAAAAAAAGTTCAAATCAAACCAAGTTTGGCAGTAAGGAGCCCCTTTGGGTGCTTGACCATACTGGATGGTCAAATGATGACATCATCTAAGCCCCGCCCCCTAAGGGAAGAAAGTCACTTTTTTCACTTGGGAGGGTCCCTTTCAGTCATATTAAACACCAGCACCTTGAAACTTTGTCAGATGATAGAAAACATGTTGGTCTAACTTCGTTTAAAGCACAAAGATTTTGAGTTAAATGGTGTTGCTATGGTGACCCGGCAAAGTCAGGTGTTTCGCCGTGATCATACTTTTGGCTCTCATCTCCTCATAGATCCTTCAATCTGCACCAAAGTCACTAGGATGGAACTTGGTCCAAGCCCACACAAGAATCTAGGCCAATAATCGATGGGCGTGGCTTACTTTCTATACAGCGCCCCCTAGAAAAACTAAAACGACCAGCCCCAAGCCATGCAATGACTTAGGATTATGAAAGTTGGCACACATGTTAAACACCCCAGGACCTACAAAAAAGCCTCTTGGACCCATGGTCTAAACCCCACAGGAAGTCGGCCATTTTTGATTGAAGTTCAAATTTTCACCGTAATTTTGCACTTTATAGCCTCTATATTTGAACGAACTCCTCCTACAGCTTTTGAGTCACAGGCTTCAAACTAACTCCAACTTGACTTGAGGCATTGGGGATCAAAAGTTATCAAAGGAATTTTTCTACATCAAAGCATGTGGGCGTGGCCAGGCGTCAAACTTGGTCATTAGGCAGGGAAACAAAGGGTAAGCCCCGTGCCATGTTATGACTGAGAGTTCTGAAACTTGGACCACTTATGTAACCCCTCAGGACCTACAAAAAAGTCTCTTGGGGCCATGGTCCAAATCACACAGGAAGTCGGCCATTTTGAATCAAAGAAATCCCTTTGCTTTCTTACCTTTGTGACCTATTTGAGCGAACTCCTCCTAGAGCTTTCTAGTTACACACTTTATATTCACCGTATAATGACTTGAGACATTGGGGATCAAAAGTTATCAAAGGAATTTTTCTAAATCAAAGCATGTGGGCGTGGCCAAGCGCCAAACTTGGTCATTAGGCAGGGAAACAAAGGGTAAGCCCCGTGCCATGTTATGACTGAGAGTTCTGAAACTTGGACCACTTATGTAACCCCTCAGGACCTACAAAAAAGTCTCTTGGGCCCATGGTCTAAACCTCTCATGAAGTCGGCCATTTTGAATCAAACGTCACCCTTATGAAAATAGAATCACTATGTTAAAATATTTCTAAAAAATCAGTCGTTTTCCCAAAAGAGCTAGGACTTTTGGAATATATTCCTCTAATAGCTACTTGTATGACGGTAAACACAGCATAGCTCTTCTTAAAAGTCCGTCACTCTAATTTTTCAAAAGTTTGTGTTAACAGGAAATTGTTGTATTTCAAAAAGTTTTATAGCAATCGTAGCCAAATTTGGAATAGTTATTTATCCTTTGATTATAGAAAAGACTGCCAAGTTTGGCATGAATCTATGCATGTTTGAGCATCTTATGGGGTTTTCAACTGCCGCAGTATATGGCATTCAAGTTTAAAGATTTTTCTTTCTTTAAATTATTTCATAAATCATCTAAAAAAAATCTAGGACATGCAAGATGTGTTCCTTGACATTTGCGATTTTTTTCTGGATTTTATTTCAAAATATGGATTTTTTATGATTTTTTTTGTTTTGAGTAGAGTCGGCCATTTTGAATTACATTTCACCCTGTTGTGAAATCACGGACCTCTTTTCAAAAAATTGTATAAAATCAGCCTTTTATCCAAATGAGCTAAAACTTTCAAAATACGTTCTTTACAAAGCCTGCTGTAAGCTGGTTACAATAGGAAAGCGCTTCTTTAAAGTCCGTCACTCTGATTTCTCAAAGGTTTGTGTTAACAGGAAATTGTTGTATCTCAAAAAGTTTTATAGCAATCCTAGCCAAATTTGGAACATTTATTTATCCTTTGATTATAGAAAAGACTGCCAAGTTTGGCGTGAATCTATGCATGTTTGAGCATCTTATGGGGTTTTCAACTGCCGCAGTATAAGGCATTCACGTTTAAAGATTTTTCTTTCTTTAAATTATTTAATAAATCATCTAAAAAAAATCTAGGACATGCGAGATGTGTTCCTTGACATTTGCGATTTTTTTCTGGATTTTATTTCAAAATATGGATTTTTTATGATTTTTTTTGTTTTGAGTAGAGTCGGCCATTTTGAATTACATTTCACCCTGTTGTGAAATCACGGACCTCTTTTCAAAAAATTGTATAAAATCAGTCTTTTATCCAAATGAGCTAATACTTTCAAAATACGTTCTTTCCAAAGCCTGCTGTAAGCTGGTTACAATAGCAAAGCGCTTTTTTAAAGTCTGTCACTCCTATTTTTCAAAAGTTTGTGTTAACAGGAAATTGTTATATCGCAAAAAGTTTTATAGCAATCCTAGCCAAATTTGGAACAGTTATTTATCCTTTGATTATAGAAAAGACTGCCAAGTTTGGCGTGAATCTATGCATGTTTGAGCATCTTATGGGGTTTTCAACTGCCGCAGTATATGGCATTCAAGTTTAAAGATTTTTCGGCCATTTTGAATTACATTTCACCCTGTTGTGAAATCACGGACCTCTTTTCAAAAAATTGTATAAAATCAGCCTTTTATCCAAATGAGCTAAAACTTTCAAAATACGTTCTTTACAAAGCCTGCTGTAAGCTGGTTACAATAGGAAAGCGCTTCTTTAAAGTCCGTCACTCTGATTTCTCAAAGGTTTGTGTTAACAGGAAATTGTTGTATCTCAAAAAGTTTTATAGCAATCCTAGCCAAATTTGGAACATTTATTTATCCTTTGATTATAGAAAAGACTGCCAAGTTTGGCGTGAATCTATGCATGTTTGAGCATCTTATGGGGTTTTCAACTGCCGCAGTATAAGGCATTCACGTTTAAAGATTTTTCTTTCTTTAAATTATTTAATAAATCATCTAAAAAAAATCTAGGACATGCGAGATGTGTTCCTTGACATTTGCGATTTTTTTCTGGATTTTATTTCAAAATATGGATTTTTTATGATTTTTTTTGTTTTGAGTAGAGTCGGCCATTTTGAATTACATTTCACCCTGTTGTGAAATCACGGACCTCTTTTCAAAAAATTGTATAAAATCAGTCTTTTATCCAAATGAGCTAATACTTTCAAAATACGTTCTTTCCAAAGCCTGCTGTAAGCTGGTTACAATAGCAAAGCGCTTTTTTAAAGTCTGTCACTCCTATTTTTCAAAAGTTTGTGTTAACAGGAAATTGTTATATCGCAAAAAGTTTTATAGCAATCCTAGCCAAATTTGGAACAGTTATTTATCCTTTGATTATAGAAAAGACTGCCAAGTTTGGCGTGAATCTATGCATGTTTGAGCATCTTATGGGGTTTTCAACTGCCGCAGTATATGGCATTCAAGTTTAAAGATTTTTCTTTCTTTAAATTATTTAATAAATCATCTAAAAAAAATCTAGGACATGCAAGATGTGTTCCTTGACATTTGTGATTTTTTTCGGGATTTTATTGCAAACTATGGATTTTTAATGATTTTTTTTGTTTTGAGTAGAGTCGGCCATTTTGAATTACATTTTACCCTGTTGTAAAATCACGGACCTCTTTTCAAAAAATTGTATAAAATCAGCCTTTTATCCAAATGAGCTAAAACTTTCAAAATACGTTCTTTACAAAGCCTGCTGTAAGCTGGTTACAATAGGAAAGCGCTTCTTTAAAGTCCGTCACTCTGATTTCTCAAAAGTTTGTGTTAACAGGAAATTGTTGTATCTCAAAAAGTTTTATAGCAATCCTAGGCAAATTTGGAACATTCATTTATCCTTTGATTATAGAAAAGACTGCCAAGTTTGGCGTACATCTATGCATGTTTGAGCATCTTATGGGGTTTTCAACTGCCACAGTATAAGGCATTCACGTTTAAAGATTTTTCTTTCTTTAAATTATTTAATAAATCATCTAAAAAAAATCTAGGACATGCGAGATGTGTTCCTTGACATTTGCGATTTTTTTCTGGATTTTATTTCAAAATATGGATTTTTTATGATTTTTTTTGTTTTGAGTAGAGTCGGCCATTTTGAATTACATTTCACCCTGTTGTGAAATCACGGACCTCTTTTCAAAAAATTGTATAAAATCAGCCTTTTATCCAAATGAGCTAATACTTTCAAAATACGTTCTTTACAAAGCCTGCTGTAAGCTGGTTACAATAGCAAAGCGCTTCTTTGAAGTCTGTCACTCTGATTTTTCAAAAGTTTGTGTTAACAGGAAATTGTTGTATCGCAAAAAGTTTTATAGCAATCCTAGCCAAATTTGGAACAGTTATTTATCCTTTGATTATAGAAAAGACTGCCAAGTTTGGCGTAAATCTATGCATGTTTGAGCATCTTATGAGGTTTTCAACTGCCGCAGTATAAGGCATTCACGTTTAAAGATTTTTCTTTCTTTAAATTATTTAATAAATCATCTAAAAAAAATCTAGGACATGCGAGATGTGTTCCTTGACATTTGTGATTTTTTTCGGGATTTTATTGCAAACTATGGATTTTTAATGATTTTTTTTGTTTTGAGTAGGGTGTATTACCGCTAACCGTGGATTTTGGCGGTGGTGTTTCTCCATCTTTTGAACATATACTTTTGACCCACCACCTGAGATGGCCGCAGCATCTATCTCACAGATGAGATTCATCCCAGATATTATATTTTATCCCTAGTTTAACCCTTCCTGACCAAAGCTGTGGTTGTCTCAGCAGGCCCAGAGGTAAAGCGTGGAACCCATTTTGCTGGGTCGGGAGGAGCAAGAAGGAGGCGGTCGCTTGGTTCCCGCGGTCGCAGCATACCAGGCGGTGCGAGCTGCGAGGGCCGCCCAATGCCACTTGTGGCTTTAATTATTATTACGATTCTTGTAGCACTTTGAACGCATTTTACGGGGACTTCGCATATTCAAAAACTCAGGAAAACGTGGCAGTAAATTGTCCCCCGCGTGAAATAGCCGGTCTATAATAGAATCAAAAATGGCCGCCCCCAAATTACGCCACAGCGCCCCCTAACGTGAGTTGGGGGAAACTGTAAGTCCCAGAGATCTGAATTTTGGCACACAGGTAGATCTCCTCAAATCATGAAAAAAAGTCTCTTGGAGGTATGCCCTAAAACCCACAGGAAGTCAGCCATTTTGGGTCAAAGTGCGATTTTTGGCCATTTTTCATTTTCGCTCATGTCGAACTTTAACGAACTCCTCCTAGGGATTATGAGCTATCGGCTTCAAACTCGGTCATTATGCAGTTAAGGCATTGGAGATTAAAAGTTATCAAAGGTTTTCGTTTTTGAGCATGTTTAAGGGGTCCCCAGGGGCCCCAAAGTTAGGCTACTTTTGAAGAATTTCAAAGTTGAATAACTTTTACAAAAAAAATTCAAATCAAACCAAGTTTGGCAGTAAGGAGCCCCTTTGGGTGCTTGACCATACTGGATGGTCAAATGATGACATCATCTAAGCCCCGCCCCCTAAGGGAAGAAAGTTACTTTTTTCACTTGGGAGGGTCCCTTTCACTCATTTTAAACACCAGCACCTTGAAACTTTGTCAGATGATAGAAAACAGGTTGGTCTAACTTCGTTTAAAGCACAGAGAGTCTGAGTTAAATGGTGTTGCCGTGGCACCATGGCGAAGTGAGGCGTTTCGCCATGAAAATACGATTGGCTCTCATTTCCTCAATAATAATCAGATCTGCACCAAAATAACAAGAGATGATCCTAGTCCAACTCCCAACAGGAATCCAGAGCAATATTTTGTGGGCGGGGCTTAATTTCCCTACAGCGCCCCCTAGAAATAACAAACTTCAAACCATCAGCCCCAAGCCGTTTTTAGTCCAGGAATATTGAAACTTTGAACACATTTGCATCTCATCAGGCCCCAACTAAAAGCCTCTTGAAGACACGGTCTAAACCCCACCGGAAGTCGGCCATTTTGAATTACATTTTACCCTGTTGTGAAATCACAGACCTCTTTTCAAAAAATTGTATAAAATCAGCCTTTTATCCAAATGAGCTAAAACTTTCAAAATACGTTCTTTACAAAGCCTGCTATAAGCTGGTTACAATAGTAAAGCGCTTCTTTAAAGTCCGTCACTCTGATTTTTCAAAAGTTTGCGTTCTCGCCTAATAGTTGGTCAAGTGGACAGATAATGCCAGGAAATAATTCAGCCCCTAGCCATGCTCGTTCCTAGGATAATAAAACTGGGCACACATCTGTATGAGCTCTCCACCTACAAAAAGTTTCATTGGAGCCATGGTCTAAACCTCTCATGAAGTCGGCCATTTTTAATCAAACGGCACCCTTATGAAAATAGAATCACTATGTTAAAATATTTCTAAAAAATCAGTCGTTTTCCTAAAAGAGCTAGGACTTTTGGAATATATTCCTCTAATCGCTACTGGTTTGATGGTAAACACAGCATAGCTCTTCTTAAAAGTCCGTCACTCTGATTTTTCACAATTTTTTGTTAACAGGAAATTGTTGTATCTCAAAAAGTTTTATAGCAATCGTAGCCAAATTTGGTACAGTTATTTATCCTTTGATTATAGAAAAGACTGCCAAGTTTGGCGTGAATCTATGCATGTTTGAGCATCTTATGGGGTTTTCAACTGCCGCAGTATATGGCATTCAAGTTTAAAGATTTTTCTTTCTTTAAATTATTTAATAAATCATCTAAAAAAAATCTAGGATATGCAAGATGTGTTCCTTGACATTTGTGATTTTTTTCGGGATTTTATTGCAAACTATGGATTTTTAATGATTTTTTTTGTTTTGAGTAGAGTCGGCCATTTTGAATTACATTTTACCCTGTTGTGAAATCACGGACCTCTTTTCAAAAAATTGTATAAAATCAGCCTTTTATCCAAATGAGCTAATACTTTCAAAATACGTTCTTTACAAAGCCTGCTGTAAGCTGGTTACAATAGCAAAGCGCTTCTTTAAAGTCTGTCACTCTGATTTTTCACAAGTTTGTGTTAACAGGAAATTGTTGTATCGCAAAAAGTTTTATAGCAATCCTAGCCAAATTTGGAACAGTTATTTATCCTTTGATTATAGAAAAGACTGCCAAGTTTGGCGTAAATCTATGCATGTTTGAGCATCTTATGAGGTTTTCAACTGCCGCAGTATAAGGCATTCACGTTTAAAGATTTTTCTTTCTTTAAATTATTTAATAAATCATGTAAAAAAAATCTAGGACATGCGAGATGTGTTCCTTGACATTTGCGATTTTTTTCGGGATTTTATTGCAAACTATGGATTTTTAATGATTTCTGTTGTTTTGAGTAGAGTCGGCCATTTTGAATTACATTTCACCCTGTTGTGAAATCACTGACCTCTTTTCCAAAATTTTTATAAAATCAGCCTTTTATCCAAATGAGCTAATACTTTCAAAATACGTTCTTTACAAAGCCTGCTGTAAGCTGGTTACAATAGCAAAGCGCTTCTTTAAAGTCTGTCACTCTGATTTTTCAAAAGTTTGTGTTAACAGGAAATTGTTGTATCGCTAAATTTTTTATAGCAATCCTAGCCAAATTTGGAACATTTATTTATCCTTTGATTATAGAAAAGACTGCCAAGTGTGGCCTAAATCTATGCATGTTTGAGCATCTTATGAGGTTTTCAACTGCCGCAGTATAAGGCATTCACGTTTAAAGATTTTTCTTTCTTTAAATTATTGAATAAATCATCTAAAAAAAATCTAGGACATGCGAGATGTGTTCCTTGACATTTGCGATTTTTTTCGGGATTTTATTGCAAACTATGGATTTTTAATGATTTTTTTTGTTTTGAGTAGAGTCGGCCATTTTGAATTACATTTCACCCTGTTGTGAAATCACTGACCTCTTTTCAAAAAATTTTATAAAATCAGCCTTTTATCCAAATGAGCTAATACTTTCAAAATACGTTCTTTACAAAGCCTGCTGTAAGCTGGTTACAATAGCAAAGCGCTTCTTTAAAGTCTGTCACTCTGATTTTTCAAAAGTTTGTGTTAACAGGAAATTGTTGTATCGCAAAAAGTTTTATAGCAATCCTAGCCAAATTTGGAACAGTTATTTATCCTTTGATTATAGAAAAGACTGCCAAGTTTGGCGTAAATCTATGCATGTTTGAGCATCTTATGAGGTTTTCAACTGCCGCAGTATAAGGCATTCACGTTTAAAGATTTTTCTTTCTTTAAATTATTTAATAAATCATCTAAAAAAAATCTAGGACATGCGAGATGTGTTCCTTGACATTTGCGATTTTTTTCGGGATTTTATTGCAAACTATGGATTTTTAATGATTTTTTTTGTTTTGAGTAGGGTGTATTACCGCTAACCGTGGATTTTGGCGGTGGTGTTTCTCCATCTTTTGAACATATACTTTTGACCCACCACCTGAGATGGCCGCAGCATCTATCTCACAGATGAGATTCATCCCAGATATTATATTTTATCCCTAGTTTAACCCTTCCTGACCAAAGCTGTGGTTGTCTCAGCAGGCCCAGAGGTAAAGCGTGGAACCCATTTTGCTGGGTCGGGAGGAGCAAGAAGGAGGCGGTCGCTTGGTTCCCGCGGTCGCAGCATACCAGGCGGTGCGAGCTGCGAGGGCCGCCCAATGCCACTTGTGGCTTTAATTATTATTACGATTCTTGTAGCACTTTGAACGCATTTTACGGGGACTTCGCATATTCAAAAACTCAGGAAAACGTGGCAGTAAATTGTCCCCCGCGTGAAATAGCCGGTCTATAATAGAATCAAAAATGGCCGCCCCCAAATTACGCCACAGCGCCCCCTAACGTGAGTTGGGGGAAACTGTAAGTCCCAGAGATCTGAATTTTGGCACACAGGTAGATCTCCTCAAATCATGAAAAAAAGTCTCTTGGAGGTATGCCCTAAAACCCACAGGAAGTCAGCCATTTTGGGTCAAAGTGCGATTTTTGGCCATTTTTCATTTTCGCTCATGTCGAACTTTAACGAACTCCTCCTAGGGATTATGAGCTATCGGCTTCAAACTCGGTCATTATGCAGTTAAGGCATTGGAGATTAAAAGTTATCAAAGGTTTTCGTTTTTGAGCATGTTTAAGGGGTCCCCAGGGGCCCCAAAGTTAGGCTACTTTTGAAGAATTTCAAAGTTGAATAACTTTTACAAAAAAAATTCAAATCAAACCAAGTTTGGCAGTAAGGAGCCCCTTTGGGTGCTTGACCATACTGGATGGTCAAATGATGACATCATCTAAGCCCCGCCCCCTAAGGGAAGAAAGTTACTTTTTTCATTTGGGAGGGTCCCTTTCACTCATTTTAAACACCAGCACCTTGAAACTTTGTCAGATGATAGAAAACATGTTGGTCTAACTTCGTTTAAAGCACAGAGAGTCTGAGTTAAATGGTGTTGCTGTGGCGCCATGGCGAAGTGAGGCGTTTCGCCATGAAAATACGATTGGCTCTCATTTCCTCATTAATAATCAGATCTGCACCAAAATAACAAGAGATGATCCTAGTCCAACTCCCAACAGGAATCCAGAGCAATATTTTGTGGGCGGGGCTTAATTTCCCTACAGCGCCCCCTAGAAATAACAAACTTCAAACCATCAGCCCCAAGCCGTTTTTAGTCCAGGAATATTGAAACTTTGAACACATTTGCATCTCATCAGGCCCCAACTAAAAGCCTCTTGAAGACACGGTCTAAACCCCACCGGAAGTCGGCCATTTTGAATTACATTTTACCCTGTTGTGAAATCACAGACCTCTTTTCAAAAAATTGTATAAAATCAGCCTTTTATCCAAATGAGCTAAAACTTTCAAAATACGTTCTTTACAAAGCCTGCTATAAGCTGGTTACAATAGTAAAGCGCTTCTTTAAAGTCCGTCACTCTGATTTTTCAAAAGTTTGCGTTCTCGCCTAATAGTTGGTCAAGTGGACAGATAATGCCAGGAAATAATTCAGCCCCTAGCCATGCTCGTTCCTAGGATAATAAAACTGGGCACACCTCTGTATGAGCTCTCCACCTACAAAAAGTTTCATTGGAGCCATGGTCTAAACCTCTCATGAAGTCGGCCATTTTTAATCAAACGGCACCCTTATGAAAATAGAATCACTATGTTAAAATATTTCTAAAAAATCAGTCGTTTTCCTAAAAGAGCTAGGACTTTTGGAATATATTCCTCTAATCGCTACTTGTTTGATGGTAAACACAGCATAGCTCTTCTTAAAAGTCCGTCACTCTGATTTTTCACAATTTTTTGTTAACAGGAAATTGTTGTATCTCAAAAAGTTTTATAGCAATCGTAGCCAAATTTGGTACAGTTATTTATCCTTTGATTATAGAAAAGACTGCCAAGTTTGGCGTGAATCTATGCATGTTTGAGCATCTTATGGGGTTTTCAACTGCCGCAGTATATGGCATTCAAGTTTAAAGATTTTTCTTTCTTTAAATTATTTAATAAATCATCTAAAAAAAATCTAGGATATGCAAGATGTGTTCCTTGACATTTGTGATTTTTTTCGGGATTTTATTGCAAACTATGGATTTTTAATGATTTTTTTTGTTTTGAGTAGAGTCGGCCATTTTGAATTACATTTTACCCTGTTGTGAAATCACGGACCTCTTTTCAAAAAATTGTATAAAATCAGCCTTTTATCCAAATGAGCTAATACTTTCAAAATACGTTCTTTACAAAGCCTGCTGTAAGCTGGTTACAATAGCAAAGCGCTTCTTTAAAGTCTGTCACTCTGATTTTTCACAAGTTTGTGTTAACAGGAAATTGTTGTATCTCAAAAAGTTTTATAGCAATCGTAGCCAAATTTGGTACAGTTATTTATCCTTTGATTATAGAAAAGACTGCCAAGTTTGGCGTGAATCTATGCATGTTTGAGCATCTTATGAGGTTTTCAACTGCCGCAGTATAAGGCATTCACGTTTAAAGATTTTTCTTTCTTTAAATTATTTAATAAATCATCTAAAAAAAATCTAGGACATGCACGATGTGTTCCTTGACATTTGCGAAATTTTTCGGGATTTTATTGCAAACTATGGATTTTTAATGATTTTTTTTGTTTTGAGTAGAGTCGGCCATTTTGAATTACATTTCACCCTGTTGTGAAATCACTGACCTCTTTTCAAAAAATTTTATAAAATCAGCCTTTTATCCAAATGAGCTAATACTTTCAAAATACGTTCTTTACAAAGCCTGCTGTAAGCTGGTTACAATAGCAAAGCGCTTCTTTAAAGTCTGTCACTCTGATTTTTCAAAAGTTTGTGTTAACAGGAAATTGTTGTATCGCAAAAATTTTTATAGCAATCCTAGCCAAATTTGGAACAGTTATTTATCCTTTGATTATAGAAAAGACTGCCAAGTTTGGCGTAAATCTATGCATGTTTGAGCATCTTATGAGGTTTTCAACTGCCGCAGTATAAGGCATTCACGTTTAAAGATTTTTCTTTCTTTAAATTATTTAATAAATCATCTAAAAAAAATCTAGGACATGCAAGATGTGTTCCTTGACATTTGCGAAATTTTTCGGGATTTTATTGCAAACTATGGATTTTTAATGATTTTTTTTGTTTTGAGTAGAGTCGGCCATTTTGAATTACATTTCACCCTGTTGTGAAATCACTGACCTCTTTTCAAAAAATTTTATAAAATCAGCCTTTTATCCAAATGAGCTAATACTTTCAAAATACGTTCTTTACAAAGCCTGCTGTAAGCTGGTTACAATAGCAAAGCGCTTCTTTAAAGTCTGTCACTCTGATTTTTCAAAAGTTTGTGTTAACAGGAAATTGTTGTATCGCAAAAATTTTTATAGCAATCCTAGCCAAATTTGGAACAGTTATTTATCCTTTGATTATAGAAAAGACTGCCAAGTTTGGCGTAAATCTATGCATGTTTGAGCATCTTATGAGGTTTTCAACTGCCGCAGTATAAGGCATTCACGTTTAAAGATTTTTCTTTCTTTAAATTATTTAATAAATCATCTAAAAAAAATCTAGGACATGCGAGATGTGTTCCTTGACATTTGCGATTTTTTTCGGGATTTTATTGCAAACTATGGATTTTTAATGATTTCTGTTGTTTTGAGTAGAGTCGGCCATTTTGAATTACATTTCACCCTGTTGTGAAATCACTGACCTCTTTTCAAAAAATTTTATAAAATCAGCCTTTTATCCAAATGAGCTAATACTTTCAAAATACGTTCTTTACAAAGCCTGCTGTAAGCTGGTTACAATAGCAAAGCGCTTCTTTAAAGTCTGTCACTCTGATTTTTCAAAAGTTTGTGTTAACAGGAAATTGTTGTATCGCAAAAAATTTTATAGCAATCCTAGCCAAATTTGGAACAGTTATTTATCCTTTGATTATAGAAAAGACTGCCAAGTTTGGCGTAAATCTATGCATGTTTGAGCATCTTATGAGGTTTTCAACTGCCGCAGTATAAGGCATTCACGTTTAAAGATTTTTCTTTCTTTAAATTATTTAATAAATCATCTAAAAAAAATCTAGGACATGCGAGATGTGTTCCTTGACATTTGCGATTTTTTTCGGGATTTTATTGCAAACTATGGATTTTTAATGATTTCTGTTGTTTTGAGTAGAGTCGGCCATTTTGAATTACATTTCACCCTGTTGTGAAATCACTGACCTCTTTTCAAAAAATTTTATAAAATCAGCCTTTTATCCAAATGAGCTAATACAGGTGCTGGTCATAAAATTAGAATATCATGAAAAAGTAGATTGATTTCAGTAATTCCATTTAAAAAGTGAAACTTGTATATTATATTCATACATTACATACAAACTCATATATTTCAGATGTTTATTTTGTTTAATTTTGATGATTACAAATGACAACAAATGAAAATCTCAAATTCATCATATCAGAAAATTAGAATATTACTGAAGACCAATAAAAACAAAGGATTTATAGAAATGTTGGCCAACTGAAAAGTATGAACATGAAAAGTATGAGCATGTACAGCACTCAGTATTTAGTTGGGCCTCCTTTGGCCTGTATTACTGCAGCAATGCGGCGTGGCATGGAGTCGATCAGTCTGTGGCACTGCTCAGGTGTTATGATAGCCCAGGTTGCTCTAATAGTGGCTTTTAGCTCTTCTGAATTGTTGGGTCTGGTGTATTGCATCTTCTTCTTCACAATACCCCATAGATTTTCTATGGGGTTAAGGTCAGGAGAGTTTGCTGGCCAATTAAGAACAGGGATACCATGGTCCTTCAACCAGGTACTGGTAGCTTTGGCACTGTGTGCAGGTGCCAAGTCCTGTTGGAAAATGAAATCTGCATCTCCAAAAAGTTGGTCAGCTGCAGGAAGCATGAAGTGCTCTAAAACTTCCTGGTATGTGGCTGCGTTGACCCTGGACCTCAGAAAACACAATGGACCAACACCAGCAGATGACATGGCACCCCAAACCATCACTGACTGTGGAAACTTTACACTGGACTTCAAGCAACGTGGATGAAGTGCCTCTCTTCTTTTCCTCCAGACTCTGGGACCTTGATTTCCAAAGGAAATGCAAAATTTACTTTCATCAGAGAACATGACTTTGGACCACTCACCAGCAGTCCAGTCCTGTTTCTCTTTAGCCCAGGCAAGACGCTTCTGACGCTGTCTGTGGTTCAAGAGTGGCTTGACACAAGGAATGCGACAGCAGAAACCCATGTCTTTCATACGTCTGTGTGTGGTGGTTCTTGAAGCACTCACTCCAGCTGCAGTCCACTCTTTGTGAATCTCCCCCACATTTTTGAATGGGTTTTGTTTCACAATCCTCTCCAGGGTGCGGTTATCTCTCTTGCTTGTACACTTTTTTCGACCACATCTTTTCCTTCCCTTCGCCTCTCTATTAATGTGCTTGGACACTGAGCTCTGTGAACAGCCAGCCTCTTTAGCGATGACCTTTTGTGTCTTGCCCTCCTTGTGCAAGGTGTCGATGGTCGTCTTTTGGACAACTGTCAAGTCAGCAGTCTTCCCCATGATTGTGTAGCCTATAGAACTAGACTGAAAGACCATTTAAAGGCTTTTGCAGGTGGTTTGAGTTAATTAGCTGATTAGAGTGTGGCACCAGGGGCCATCAATTTTGAACCTTTTCACAATATTCTAATTTTCTGATATGATGAATTTGAGATTTTCATTTGTTGTCATTTGTAATCATCAAAATTAAACAAAATAAACATCTGAAATATATGAGTTTGTATGTAATGTATGAATATAATATACAAGTTTCACTTTTTAAATGGAATTACTGAAATCAATCTACTTTTTCATGATATTCTAATTTTATGACCAGCACCTGTACTTTCAAAATACGTTCTTTACAAAGCCTGCTGTAAGCTGGTTACAATAGCAAAGCGCTTCTTTAAAGTCTGTCACTCTGATTTTTCAAAAGTTTGTGTTAACAGGAAATTGTTGTATCGCAAAAAATTTTATAGCAATCCTAGCCAAATTTGGAACAGTTATTTATCCTTTGATTATAGAAAAGACTGCCAAGTTTGGCGTAAATCTATGCATGTTTGAGCATCTTATGAGGTTTTCAACTGCCGCAGTATAAGGCATTCACGTTTAAAGATTTTTCTTTCTTTAAATTATTTAATAAATCATCTAAAAAAAATCTAGGACATGCGAGATGTGGTCCTTGACATTTGCGATTTTTTTCGTGATTTTATTGCAAACTATGGATTTTTAATGATTTTTTTTGTTTTGAGTAGAGTCGGCCATTTTGAATTACATTTCACCCTGTTTTAAAATCACTGACCTCTTTTCAAAAAATTGTATAAAATCAGCCTTTTATCCAAATGAGCTAATACTTTCAAAATACGTTCTGTACAAAGCCTGCTGTAAGCTGGTTACAATAGCAAAGCGCTTCTTTAAAGTCTGTCACTCTGATTTTTCAAAAGTTTGTGTTAACAGGAAATTGTTGTATCGCAAAAAATTTTATAGCAATCCTAGCCAAATTTGGAACAGTTATTTATCCTTTGATTATAGAAAAGACTGCCAAGTTTGGCGTAAATCTATGCATGTTTGAGCATCTTATGAGGTTTTCAACTGCCGCAGTATAAGGCATTCACGTTTAAAGATTTTTCTTTCTTTAAATTATTTAATAAATCATCTAAAAAAAATCTAGGACATGCGAGATGTGGTCCTTGACATTTGCGATTTTTTTCGTGATTTTATTGCAAACTATGGATTTTTAATGATTTTTTTTGTTTTGAGTAGAGTCGGCCATTTTGAATTACATTTCACCCTGTTTTAAAATCACTGACCTCTTTTCAAAAAATTGTATAAAATCAGCCTTTTATCCAAATGAGCTAATACTTTCAAAATACGTTCTGTACAAAGCCTGCTGTAAGCTGGTTACAATAGCAAAGCGCTTCTTTAAAGTCTGTCACTCTGATTTTTCAAAAGTTTGTGTTAACAGGAAATTGTTGTATCGCAAAAAATTTTATAGCAATCCTAGCCAAATTTGGAACAGTTATTTATCCTTTGATTATAGAAAAGACTGCCAAGTTTGGCGTAAATCTATGCATGTTTGAGCATCTTATGAGGTTTTCAACTGCCGCAGTATAAGGCATTCACGTTTAAAGATTTTTCTTTCTTTAAATTATTTAATAAATCATCTAAAAAAAATCTAGGACATGCGAGATGTGGTCCTTGACATTTGCGATTTTTTTCGTGATTTTATTGCAAACTATGGATTTTTAATGATTTTTTTTGTTTTGAGTAGAGTCGGCCATTTTGAATTACATTTCACCCTGTTGTGAAATCACTGACCTCTTTTCAAAAAATTTTATAAAATCAGCCTTTTATCCAAATTAGCTAATACTTTCAAAATACGTTCTTTACAAAGCCTGCTGTAAGCTGGTTACAATAGCAAAGCGCTTCTTTAAAGTCTGTCACTCTGATTTTTCAAAAGTTTGTGTTAACAGGAAATTGTTGTATCGCAAAAAGTTTTATAGCAATCGTAGCCAAATTTGGAACATTTATTTATCCTTTGATTATAGAAAAGACTGCCAAGTTTGGCGTAAATCTATACATGTTTGAGCATCTTATGAGGTTTTCAACTGCCGCAGTATAAGGCATTCACGTTTAAAGATTTTTCTTTCTTTAAATTATTTAATAAATCATCTAAAAAAAATCTAGGACATGCGAGATGTGTTCCTTGACATTTGCGATTTTTTTCGTGATTTTATTGCAAACTATGGATTTTTAATGATTTTTTTTGTTTTGAGTAGGGTGTATTACCGCTAACCGTGGATTTTGGCGGTGCTGTTTCTCCATCTTTCGAACATATACTTTTGACCCACCACCTGAGATGGCCGCAGCATCTATCTCACAGATGAGATTCATCCCAGATATTATATTTTATCCCTAGTTTAACCCTTCCTGACCAAAGCTGTGGTTGTCTCAGCAGGCCCAGAGGTAAAGCGTGGAACCCATTTTGCTGGGTCGGGAGGAGCAAGAAGGAGGCGGTCGCTTGGTTCCCGCGGTCGCAGCATACCAGGCGGTGCGAGCTGCGAGGGCCGCCCAATGCCACTTGTGGCTTTAATTAGGCCCGAGCAGCAAAGTGCTGCGAAGGCCTATTGTATTTCGAAAGTTTCTTATTATTATTATTATTACGATTCTTGTAGCACTTTGAACGCATTTTACGGGGACTTCGCATATTCAAAAACTCAGGAAAACGTGGCAGTAAATTGTCCCCCGCGTGAAATAGCCGGTCTATAATAGAATCAAAAATGGCCGCCCCCAAATTACGCCACAGCGCCCCCTAACGTGAGTTGGGGGAAACTGTAAGTCCCAGAGATCTGAATTTTGGCACACAGGTAGATCTCCTCAAATCATGAAAAAAAGTCTCTTGGAGGTATGCCCTAAAACCCACAGGAAGTCAGCCATTTTGGGTCAAAGTGCGATTTTTGGCCATTTTTCATTTTCGCTCATGTCGAACTTTAACGAACTCCTCCTAGGGATTATGAGCTATCGGCTTCAAACTCGGTCATTATGCAGTTAAGGCATTGGAGATTAAAAGTTATCAAAGGTTTTCGTTTTTGAGCATGTTTAAGGGGTCCCCAGGGGCCCCAAAGTTAGGCTACTTTTGAAGAATTTCAAAGTTGAATAACTTTTACAAAAAAAATTCAAATCAAACCAAGTTTGGCAGTAAGGAGCCCCTTTGGGTGCTTGACCATACTGGATGGTCAAATGATGACATCATCTAAGCCCCGCCCCCTAAGGGAAGAAAGTTACTTTTTTCACTTGGGAGGGTCCCTTTCACTCATTTTAAACACCAGCACCTTGAAACTTTGTCAGATGATAGAAAACAGGTTGGTCTAACTTCGTTTAAAGCACAGAGAGTCTGAGTTAAATGGTGTTGCCGTGGCACCATGGCGAAGTGAGGCGTTTCGCCATGAAAATACGATTGGCTCTCATTTCCTCAATAATAATCAGATCTGCACCAAAATAACAAGAGATGATCCTAGTCCAACTCCCAACAGGAATCCAGAGCAATATTTTGTGGGCGGGGCTTAATTTCCCTACAGCGCCCCCTAGAAATAACAAACTTCAAACCATCAGCCCCAAGCCGTTTTTAGTCCAGGAATATTGAAACTTTGAACACATTTGCATCTCATCAGGCCCCAACTAAAAGCCTCTTGAAGACACGGTCTAAACCCCACCGGAAGTCGGCCATTTTGAATTACATTTTACCCTGTTGTGAAATCACAGACCTCTTTTCAAAAAATTGTATAAAATCAGCCTTTTATCCAAATGAGCTAAAACTTTCAAAATACGTTCTTTACAAAGCCTGCTATAAGCTGGTTACAATAGTAAAGCGCTTCTTTAAAGTCCGTCACTCTGATTTTTCAAAAGTTTGCGTTCTCGCCTAATAGTTGGTCAAGTGGACAGATAATGCCAGGAAATAATTCAGCCCCTAGCCATGCTCGTTCCTAGGATAATAAAACTGGGCACACATCTGTATGAGCTCTCCACCTACAAAAAGTTTCATTGGAGCCATGGTCTAAACCTCTCATGAAGTCGGCCATTTTTAATCAAACGGCACCCTTATGAAAATAGAATCACTATGTTAAAATATTTCTAAAAAATCAGTCGTTTTCCTAAAAGAGCTAGGACTTTTGGAATATATTCCTCTAATCGCTACTGGTTTGATGGTAAACACAGCATAGCTCTTCTTAAAAGTCCGTCACTCTGATTTTTCACAATTTTTTGTTAACAGGAAATTGTTGTATCTCAAAAAGTTTTATAGCAATCGTAGCCAAATTTGGTACAGTTATTTATCCTTTGATTATAGAAAAGACTGCCAAGTTTGGCGTGAATCTATGCATGTTTGAGCATCTTATGGGGTTTTCAACTGCCGCAGTATATGGCATTCAAGTTTAAAGATTTTTCTTTCTTTAAATTATTTAATAAATCATCTAAAAAAAATCTAGGATATGCAAGATGTGTTCCTTGACATTTGTGATTTTTTTCGGGATTTTATTGCAAACTATGGATTTTTAATGATTTTTTTTGTTTTGAGTAGAGTCGGCCATTTTGAATTACATTTTACCCTGTTGTGAAATCACGGACCTCTTTTCAAAAAATTGTATAAAATCAGCCTTTTATCCAAATGAGCTAATACTTTCAAAATACGTTCTTTACAAAGCCTGCTGTAAGCTGGTTACAATAGCAAAGCGCTTCTTTAAAGTCTGTCACTCTGATTTTTCACAAGTTTGTGTTAACAGGAAATTGTTGTATCGCAAAAAGTTTTATAGCAATCCTAGCCAAATTTGGAACAGTTATTTATCCTTTGATTATAGAAAAGACTGCCAAGTTTGGCGTAAATCTATGCATGTTTGAGCATCTTATGAGGTTTTCAACTGCCGCAGTATAAGGCATTCACGTTTAAAGATTTTTCTTTCTTTAAATTATTTAATAAATCATCTAAAAAAAATCTAGGACATGCGAGATGTGTTCCTTGACATTTGCGATTTTTTTCGGGATTTTATTGCAAACTATGGATTTTTAATGATTTCTGTTGTTTTGAGTAGAGTCGGCCATTTTGAATTACATTTCACCCTGTTGTGAAATCACTGACCTCTTTTCCAAAATTTTTATAAAATCAGCCTTTTATCCAAATGAGCTAATACTTTCAAAATACGTTCTTTACAAAGCCTGCTGTAAGCTGGTTACAATAGCAAAGCGCTTCTTTAAAGTCTGTCACTCTGATTTTTCAAAAGTTTGTGTTAACAGGAAATTGTTGTATCGCTAAATTTTTTATAGCAATCCTAGCCAAATTTGGAACATTTATTTATCCTTTGATTATAGAAAAGACTGCCAAGTGTGGCCTAAATCTATGCATGTTTGAGCATCTTATGAGGTTTTCAACTGCCGCAGTATAAGGCATTCACGTTTAAAGATTTTTCTTTCTTTAAATTATTGAATAAATCATCTAAAAAAAATCTAGGACATGCGAGATGTGTTCCTTGACATTTGCGATTTTTTTCGGGATTTTATTGCAAACTATGGATTTTTAATGATTTTTTTTGTTTTGAGTAGAGTCGGCCATTTTGAATTACATTTCACCCTGTTGTGAAATCACTGACCTCTTTTCAAAAAATTTTATAAAATCAGCCTTTTATCCAAATGAGCTAATACTTTCAAAATACGTTCTTTACAAAGCCTGCTGTAAGCTGGTTACAATAGCAAAGCGCTTCTTTAAAGTCTGTCACTCTGATTTTTCAAAAGTTTGTGTTAACAGGAAATTGTTGTATCGCAAAAAGTTTTATAGCAATCCTAGCCAAATTTGGAACAGTTATTTATCCTTTGATTATAGAAAAGACTGCCAAGTTTGGCGTAAATCTATGCATGTTTGAGCATCTTATGAGGTTTTCAACTGCCGCAGTATAAGGCATTCACGTTTAAAGATTTTTCTTTCTTTAAATTATTTAATAAATCATCTAAAAAAAATCTAGGACATGCGAGATGTGTTCCTTGACATTTGCGATTTTTTTCGGGATTTTATTGCAAACTATGGATTTTTAATGATTTTTTTTGTTTTGAGTAGGGTGTATTACCGCTAACCGTGGATTTTGGCGGTGGTGTTTCTCCATCTTTTGAACATATACTTTTGACCCACCACCTGAGATGGCCGCAGCATCTATCTCACAGATGAGATTCATCCCAGATATTATATTTTATCCCTAGTTTAACCCTTCCTGACCAAAGCTGTGGTTGTCTCAGCAGGCCCAGAGGTAAAGCGTGGAACCCATTTTGCTGGGTCGGGAGGAGCAAGAAGGAGGCGGTCGCTTGGTTCCCGCGGTCGCAGCATACCAGGCGGTGCGAGCTGCGAGGGCCGCCCAATGCCACTTGTGGCTTTAATTATTATTATTATTATTGCGGTTCTTTTGGCATTTCGAACGCATTTTACGGGGACTTCGCATATTCAAAAACTCAGGAAAACGTGGCAGTAAATTGTCCCCCGCGTGAAATAGCCGGTCTATAATGGAATCCAAAATGGCCGACCCCAAATTACGCCACAGCGCCACCTAACGTGAGTTGGGGGAAACTGTAAGTCCCAGAGATTTGAATTTTGGCACACAGGTAGATCTCATCAAATCATGAAAAAAAGTCTCTTGGAGGTATGCCCTAAAACCCACAGGAAGTCAGCCATTTTGGGTCAAAGTGCGATTTTTGGCCATTTTTCATTTTCGCTCATGTCGAACTTTAACGAACTCCTCCTAGGGATAATGAGCTATCGGCTTCAAACTCGGTCATTTTGCAGTTAAGGCATTGGAGATTAAAAGTTATCAAAGGTTTTCGTTTTTGAGCATGTTTAAGGGGTCCCCAGGGGCCCCAAAGTTAGGCTACTTTTGAAGAATTTCAAAGTTGAATAACTTTTACAAAAAAAATTCAAATCAAACCAAGTTTGGCAGTAAGGAGCCCCTTTGGGTGCTTGACCATACTGGATGGTCAAATGATGACATCATCTAAGCCCCGCCCCCTAAGGGAAGAAAGTTACTTTTTTCATTTGGGAGGGTCCCTTTCACTCATTTTAAACACCAGCACCTTGAAACTTTGTCAGATGATAGAAAACATGTTGGTCTAACTTCGTTTAAAGCACAGAGAGTCTGAGTTAAATGGTGTTGCCGTGGCGCCATGGCGAAGTGAGGCGTTTCGCCATGAAAATACGATTGGCTCTCATTTCCTCATTAATAATCAGATCTGCACCAAAATAACAAGAGATGATCCTAGTCCAACTCCCAACAGGAATCCAGAGCAATATTTTGTGGGCAGGACTTAATTTCCCTACAGCGCCCCCTAGAACTAACAAACTTCAAACCACCAGCCCCAAGCCGTTTTTAATCCAACAATATTGAAACTTTGAACACATTTGCATCTCATCAGGCCCTAACTAAAAGCCTCTTGGAGCCATGGTCTAAACCCCACCGGAAGTCGGCCATTTTGAATTACATTTTACCCTGTTGTGAAATCACGGACCTCTTTTCAAAAAATTGTATAAAATCAGCCTTTTATCCAAATGAGCTAAAACTTTCAAAATACGTTCTTTACAAAGCCTGCTGTAAGCTGGTTACAATAGCAAAGCGCTTCTTTAAAGTCTGTCACTCTGATTTTTCAAAAGTTTGCGTTCTTGCCTAATAGTTGGTCAAGTGGACAGATAATGCCAGGAAATAATTCAGCCCCTAGCCATGCTCGTTCCTAGGATAATGAAATTTGGCACACATCTGTATGAGTTCTCCACCTACAAAAAGTTTCATTGGAGCCATGGTCTAAACCTCTCATGAAGTCGGCCATTTTGAATCAAACGGCACCCTTATGAAAATAGAATCACTCTGTTAAAATATTTCTAAAAAATCAGTCGTTTTCTCAAAAGAGCTAGGACTTTTGGAATATATTTCTCTAATCGCTACTTGTTTGATGGTAAACACAGCATAGCTCTTCTTAAAAGTCCGTCACTCTGATTTTTCAAAAGTTTGTGTTAACAGGAAATTGTTGTATCTCAAAAAGTTTTATAGCAATCCTAGCCAAATTTGGAACATTTATTTATCCTTTGATTATAGAAAAGACGGCCAAGTTTGGCGTGAATCTATGCATGTTTGAGCATCTTATGGGGTTTTCAACTGCCGCAGTATATGGCATTCAAGTTTAAAGATTTTTCTTTCTTTAAATTATTTAATAAATCATCTAAAAAAAATCTAGGACATGCAAGATGTGTTCCTTGACATTTGTGATTTTTTTCGTGATTTTATTGCAAACTATGGATTTTTAATGATTTTTTTTGTTTTGAGTAGAGTCGGCCATTTTGAATTACATTTTACCCTGTTGTAAAATCACGGACCTCTTTTCAAAAAATTGTATAAAATCAGCCTTTTATCCAAATGAGCTAAAACTTTCAAAATACGTTCTTTACAAAGCCTGCTGTAAGCTGGTTACAATAGGAAAGCGCTTCTTTAAAGTCCGTCACTCTGATTTCTCAAAGGTTTGTGTTAACAGGAAATTGTTGTATCTCAAAAAGTTTTATAGCAATCCTAGCCAAATTTGGAACAGTTATTTATCCTTTGATTATAGAAAAGACTGCCAAGTTTGGCGTGAATCTATGCATGTTTGAGCATCGTATGGGGTTTTCAACTGCCGCAGTATAAGGCATTCACGTTTAAAGATTTTTCTTTCTTTAAATTATTTAATAAATCATCTAAAAAAAATCTAGGACATGCGAGATGTGTTCCTTGACATTTGTGATTTTTTTCTGGATTTTATTTCAAAATATGGATTTTTTATGATTTTTTTTGTTTTGAGTAGAGTCGGCCATTTTGAATTACATTTCACCCTGTTGTGAAATCACGGACCTCTTTTCAAAACATTGTATAAAATCAGTCTTTTATCCAAATGAGCTAATACTTTCAAAATACGTTCTTTCCAAAGCCTGCTGTAAGCTGGTTACAATAGCAAAGCGCTTTTTTAAAGTCTGTCACTCCTATTTTTCAAAAGTTTGTGTTAACAGGAAATTGTTATATCGCAAATAGTTTTATAGCAATCCTAGCCAAATTTGGAACAGTTATTTATCCTTTGATTATAGAAAAGACTGCCAAGTTTGGCGTGAATCTATGCATGTTTGAGCATCTTATGGGGTTTTCAACTGCCGCAGTATAAGGCATTCACGTTTAAAGATTTTTCTTTCTTTAAATTATTTAATAAATCATCTAAAAAAAATCTAGGACATGCGAGATGTGTTCCTTGACATTTGCAATTTTTTTCTGGATTTTATTTCAAAATATGGATTTTTTATGATTTTTTTTGTTTTGAGTAGAGTCGGCCATTTTGAATTACATTTCACCCTGTTGTGAAATCACGGACCTCTTTTCAAAAAATTGTATAAAATCAGTCTTTTATCCAAATGAGCTAATACTTTCAAAATACGTTCTATCCAAAGCCTGCTGTAAGCTGGTTACAATAGCAAAGCGCTTTTTTAAAGTCTGTCACTCCTATTTTTCAAAAGTTTGTGTTAACAGGAAATTGTTATATCGCAAAAAGTTTTATAGCAATCCTAGCCAAATTTGGAACAGTTATTTATCCTTTGATTATAGAAAAGACTGCCAAGTTTGGCGTGAATCTATGCATGTTTGAGCATCTTATGGGGTTTTCAACTGCCGCAGTATAAGGCATTCACGTTTAAAGATTTTTCTTTCTTTAAATTATTTAATAAATCATCTAAAAAAAATCTAGGACATGCGAGATGTGTTCCTTGACATTTGCGATTTTTTTCTGGATTTTATTTCAAAATATGGATTTTTTATGATTTTTTTTGTTTTGAGTAGAGTCGGCCATTTTGAATTACATTTCACCCTGTTGTGAAATCACGGACCTCTTTTCAAAAAATTGTATAAAATCAGCCTTTTATCCAAATGAGCTAATACTTTCAAAATACGTTCTTTACAAAGCCTGCTGTAAGCTGGTTACAATAGCAAAGCGCTTCTTTGAAGTCTGTCACTCTGATTTTTCAAAAGTTTGTGTTAACAGGAAATTGTTGTATCTCAAAAAGTTTTATAGCAATCCTAGCCAAATTTGGAACATTTATTTATCCTTTGATTATAGAAAAGACTGCCAAGTTTGGCGTGAATCTATGCATGTTTGAGCATCTTATGGGGTTTTCAACTGCCGCAGTATAAGGCATTCACGTTTAAAGATTTTTCTTTCTTTAAATTATTTAATAAATCATCTAAAAAAAATCTAGGACATGCGAGATGTGTTCCTTGACATTTGCGATTTTTTTCTGGATTTTATTTCAAAATATGGATTTTTTATGATTTTTTTTGTTTTGAGTAGAGTCGGCCATTTTGAATTACATTTCACCCTGTTGTGAAATCACGGACCTCTTTTCAAAAAATTGTATAAAATCAGCCTTTTATCCAAATGAGCTAATACTTTCAAAATACGTTCTTTACAAAGCCTGCTGTAAGCTGGTTACAATAGCAAAGCGCTTCTTTGAAGTCTGTCACTCTGATTTTTCAAAAGTTTGTGTTAACAGGAAATTGTTGTATCGCAAAAAGTTTTATAGCAATCCTAGCCAAATTTGGAACAGTTATTTATCCTTTGATTATAGAAAAGACTGCCAAGTTTGGCGTAAATCTATGCATGTTTGAGCATCTTATGAGGTTTTCAACTGCCGCAGTATAAGGCATTCACGTTTAAAGATTTTTCTTTCTTTAAATTATTTAATAAATCATCTAAAAAAAATCTAGGACATGCGAGATGTGTTCCTTGACATTTGCGATTTTTTTCGGGATTTTATTGCAAACTATGGATTTTTAATGATTTTTTTTTGTTTTGAGTAGGGTGTATTACCGCTAACCGTGGATTTTGGCGGTGGTGTTTCTCCATCTTTTGAACATATACTTTTGACCCACCACCTGAGATGGCCGCAGCATCTATCTCACAGATGAGATTCATCCCAGATATTATATTTTATCCCTAGTTTAACCCTTCCTGACCAAAGCTGTGGTTGTCTCAGCAGGCCCAGAGGTAAAGCGTGGAACCCATTTTGCTGGGTCGGGAGGAGCAAGAAGGAGGCGGTCGCTTGGTTCCCGCGGTCGCAGCATACCAGGCGGTGCGAGCTGCGAGGGCCGCCCAATGCCACTTGTGGCTTTAATGTTTTCTTGCATTTTATCTTGTAAAACCTGAAGAAACTCAAACATGTGGTGGGGTAGACTTCCAAGATTGCACAGAGGGGCTCCTCACATTGTTTAACCAGGCAACCAAAAAACACCAGCACTCATAAACTCATAAAGCTCATAAATTTCTTAAACGCACACAACATTAGGATCTATCTAACATTTCTCTTTCTCATTCAGGCGTTACACGTTCAAGTTGATCAAATAAAAAGTCAAAACGGCTACTTAAAATGCTTAATAGACATTTCTAGATATATAAAACTTAATTCTTACTAGTACAACTTAGTTTTTCTTTACTTTCTGAAATCCAGTTTCTGCTGAGAAAATATTATTTAGAAAATATGTTATTGAAAAAGGCCTGCCTTTGGGCACTCATCTAAACCTATGCATTATCTCAAGCGGCAATCTTCTCCTTTGCCATCTCCCTCTCCTTTGCTGCTGTAGCGCTGTAGCTCTGTCTTTTTAACAGTTTGTCCAAGTTGTTATTTTATTTCGGCATTAAAATCTCTAGTTCCAGTGGGGTTAAATAGGCACTCCTTGTTGCTTTTTGTCATGGTGACTCATCGAATCGCGGCTACACTGATAATTTTCATACTTGTTAGACACATGCTCAACTCTGCGAGGACCTACTTAGAGTTGATTGAACTAACTCACAGCAGCCTTATTCAAAACTCAGAGTTTCCAACCTTAAGCTAGATCAATGCAGAGTTTAGAATTTAAAACTGAGTTTGTTTAACCTGCTTTGTTAAACAAACCCCTGGTTTTCCAAATTCATGAAAACAATAAACAAAACATTAGTTCCCCTTTTAGCTAATTAACCGATCTTTGCCCACCACTGCTATTCAACATGTAGTGACTGTCACTGAAACCTGGGTTTGTTCTTAATTTGTCAAACCTGTTTAATGGCTCTGAAATGATGCTTTGCTCTGGTTGCACTTGTTCAAATAGCTTTTTTTTTTTACTTAGGTGCAACCAAATCTCTTTACAACACAGTTTTACCTGCTTCATTTTGCTTTTTTAAATTATTGTTTATAGACACAAAGTGATCGACATAGAAATGTTTGTTTAAACTCCAATTCTACAAGTCTACATATTAATGTTTTGGTGTTTAAAATGTGTCACCTAGTTTAAATTGTAACTCATTCACTTAACTGTAGAAATGGAAGTAAATTCAATTAAAAGTTGTTTTGAAGGCTTAAAACTAAGCATCGCATATCCCAGTGTATGGGTTCCCTGATGTGGCAGTAACAAACAGCTGCATTTAGATCTTTTTATTTTTTTTATCTTAATTCAATTCAATTCAGTTTATTTCTATAGCGCCAATTCACAACACATGTCATCTCAAGGCACTTTACAGTTCACCAGATCATACAGTCAAATGGATTCAAAGCTTTAGTTAAACCAGCTACACTCTCTCTAACACCTAAATCATCTAGATTACTTGATTTAACAGCTCTAAGTCTTGTCAGATCTTCTACTGTTTGATCAAAGGGGTGCTCTATTGTTCTATTTGAACTTCTTTTGTATGTGAACCCTTTTTCACCCACTTTGTCTGATATGCCCTGAACCCATCCATCCATCCATCCATCCATCCATCCATCCATCCATCCATCCATCCATCCATCCATCCATCCATTTTCTGTCACGCTTTTCCCGGCTCGGGTCACAAGGGGTGCTGGTGTCTACCTCCAGCTGTCAATGGGCAGGAGGCGGGGTACATCCTGGACAGGTCGCTAGTCTATGGTAGCGCCCTGCAAACTAGGATTCATTTGACTTATTAACAGATACTTTGCTTGCTTATTTACACATACAGGCTCTATAATCAAACTTACTTCTGCCTTTGCTACGAACTAGTCAGGAGTCTTGCCTTGTTGGGCGTTACAACATCATGTCCATAAAATTATAAAAGGTGACAAAAATATTGCAGGATTATATGAAACTTTAAAAAAAAATCAAATAAACATTTAGGCAACAACAGATAACTAACTTTAGAGATAAATCTAGAGTTCTAGGGTATTTTTTAAAAACCCAGTCAAAGAGCTGGTTTGGTTACTTTCAACCGGTGAGGTGGTTCAGGACGTCGTTATGTCAGAAAACCTTTTCTTCTTGGTAAATGTAAAATTCTATACATTTTACTTAGTTTACAGTGGAGAAAAACATTTAGTTCATCAACAAAATTCTCAACCTTTAGATTGCAGAACTTCTCTTTCTCCACTCTAGTACCTCTTAGATCCTCCCTCTGGTGTTCTCTAGGCCTTTCTAGTGGATCACAGTACAGGGTAGCTGTTTATGTAAACAAATTCCTAAGTTACAGTGGGTCAGAGAGCGGGTCGCAGGGAGCAGCAACTGATCAAAATACAGTGAGGTCTAAACCTCAAAGCTAGTTTATTTTTCAGTCTATTGTTAACTTCATTCTTTCCTGCTACTGGAAACATTTTGTTTTCTAAATCCAGTAATTGGAGTCAGGTTGTTTCAAACAGTATCTATAAAACATATTGTCTTAATTAAAGCATTTGTTTGCTTGTTTACCCCTACACCTCTACTGATATACTTGGATGCATTACCCTACATTAAAAGAACAATTTTCTTCTTTCAGTTTGGTTCTGGTTTCTGTTCTATAAATGCACCAGGTGTGTTTGTCTAGATGATTTGTGTCTCAGATGAACAACTGCTGTAAAACAATCTAAAGTATCTCTCTGAACCATGACTGAGCATACTGTATCATTGCCTGAATGATTATCACCTCAGCTGACAGACGCTTCATGTTTCTGTTTGTAGCTTCAGCAGAAGGGCAACATGCTGACGGTGGTTCTGGTGTGCGTTCTGTTCTTCTTGGTGGTTTGTGTCACTATAATCGGACTCTTCATTATGGGTGAGTTGTTTCTGACTGATTTGTTAACACTAAAATTTGAATTCAAGAACAAGTTTTGAATAAATAGCAAATCCACTGCTGGCTTTGCAGATTTTCCCACTTACATTTTTATATCATGGGTAATCTACAGCTGTGACAGAATCTAAAACAAAGATCTGAAAAATCATATAGTTTAATTTTTAAGTTATAACTTTTTAATTTATTTCATGCAATAAATATTTGATCACCTACCAACCAGTAAGAATGGTGCTCCTTACAGGCTTGTTAATTTTGTTTTTTTAAGAAGCCCTCCTGTTCTCCACTCATTACCTGTAATAGATGCACCAATTTGTTATCACTAGAAAAGACACCTTTCCATACACTAAATGAAAAGAAACTAAAATGTCTCCACAATGGCAAAGGCCAGAGAGCTGTTTCAGTGTCACGGATAAAACAGTTAATATGCAGAAAGCTGGGATGGGCTAATTTAGGATTGTAAAGTTCAAGATACTGGTCAACCTCTTTTGGTCTGGGGCTCCATGCACGATCTGACCTTTATGGGAAATAGTGAGGAAGGTGAGGATCAGCCCAGAACAACACAGCAGTACAGGGCCAACGGCCTAAAAAGAAGGAAAGGAAGCCATGTATCTGGAGACCTTGGCCAATAACCTTCTTCCCTCGGTAAGGGCAACAAAGGAAGTGACTGCAAGAAGCATCTCAAGGCCCTAGAGTGGCCTAGCTAGTCTCCAGACCTGAACTCAATCTAAAACCTTTGAACGCAGCATAAGGTCCATTTTACCCAGCTACAGCCCCAAAACAAGAAGGATCTCTGGATCTTTAAAGAGAAGTTATTCAAAATCCATGCTTCACTGTTTGCAAACTTTGTCAAGAGCTAGAAAAATATTTATATGTAATTGCACACAATAGGTTGGTGTTTTTAAGGTTTTTTTTGTTTTTTTTACGTTTTACTTGTTAAATGCAATAACATGCAAAATAATCATTTATAAATCAGACAAATTGATTCTCTGGATTTTTGTTTTAGAGTAACTATGATTATAGACTTCTACATGGCTCAGTAGGTTGTTATCACTGAATGGATACTTACCCTAAAGATATATTTTTTTATTAATTTGTTTATGTGTAATCTGAATTTGTTTTTATTAGGTCTTCATGTACTGTAAAAAAATTATCTACATGTTGCTCATATTAATTATTAAGTGTATTTAATTATCTAATTAATGCCTATCGTCTTGAATAAGATCCTCCTCAAAAGGACATGTTATATCACTTTTTTAAAACCCAATTTGTCTAACAGACAGTGTCTAAAAGACAGTAAATATTTTTTTTTTCCAACTAAAATCGGACTTAATCAGGAAATAAAACAACGAGATGGCTGTAAGGAGAGCAGAGACAGAGGACACTCTAAATTTGCTGAAGAAAACCTGCTCCCGACCAGGTTAGCTCTAGGGAGAATGTTAATATGGTAACAGAAACTGAGGTTGAGTAAACTCTCTTTGTGAAATGGAAACCTCATAGTTTCCCTTATTTCAGGTTTAAAAAACTTAAAAGAGTTTTCAGTAAACCTTTTTGAAACAGACCCCAGGTACAATGTCCTCTGGAAAGATCAGGCCATAGCAGAAATATTTGACCGTAGTGGACAGAAGACAAGCCTAAATACCACATAGCAGCTAAGCTATAAGGTACAGTGTTGGAGATGTGATCATTTGGGCTAGTTCTGTCTCCACAGTCCTGGGCCATTTGCAGTCACTAAGGTGACCATGACCACCACTGTTTACCAACATATTTTAGAGTCTCATGTTAAACCATCTGTTTAGCAGCTGAAGATGGAGGCAACTTCTGACACCTTCCACAGTTAAAGGTGTTAATACAGCCTTTCAGATCATAGTTTTGCCAAAAGGTGATGTAGCGTTCTAGTTGTGGGCACACCTAGACACAACAGTGTTAGCTTAATAAACTACGTTAAATTAACCAAACTAAAGACATACAGTCACGGGAAAGTTATTGAAGCAATTTTAACATCGAAAAAACATTGGTAATTAAATCAAAAACCTACCCATTTGCATCTTGTGACTAAAGTGAACAAAAAAATAAATAAATATGGGATATAGTTTTTGGCAGTACAATGGCGTAGCTGTTGATATGAGCATTTGGTTGTTCATTAAAATAAACAAAATGTTAAGACAAATGGGTTGGTCAAATATTTTTTCATAACCATTTATGTCAGACAGATGTAATAGTAACTTTTATGACATTAGGTAACTCATTGTTAATTATGATAAACTTAGTTCTGTATGATATTTGGTTCACTTACTGGTTCCTTCAGCTGATTGCTGCTACAGCATGTCAACTGTAATATAATGGAAGCCCACTGGTCTGTAAGCAGATTCAAAGGTTAGCGTAAAAGCTAATCTAATAGAAGAAAAATTGGCTTTGGTTCTAGCTGCCATCTGATTTGCAGAACAGAGTCTACCACTGGTGTTTTTATACTTTACCATTATGCATATTAGAACCTAATGATTATTAAGTTAACGTTCTTGAACTGAGAGAGGATGTTCTTTCTTTTTGAACTGTTGATTATGAATAAAACAGTTTTATTTCTTTAATATATGTTGATGTCATTGTGTCTTTGCAGCCAGAAGATGGGGGCAGCTGAAACTGTGAGTGTTTTAAAGTTTTTTCATTTGTTACAATAAATCCTCCATGCAGTTTGTTACCTTGTTGGTTTGTTAAACTGCTGCTGATTCATGACTTGACTTATTTACAGCTTTTTCCTCCGGGAAACTGATGATGAATCTTTAAGAGTCATGGTCTCCCACACATCAGTGGAACCTGGTGTGTTCAGACTGAAACTTGGAGACTAAAGAATACGTTTGAAAACCACAAACCTCACACTAGGTTTCAGAGGCACATAGTAAGGAGTGATGCTCAGCTGTTGATGCTCAGTAGTTCCTGTAAAGAACAGGGGCCTCGGACCCCTCATCAAACAGACAAAACATAGAACACCAAATAGTTTCTGATAGAAACCTGTCAAGCTGCTATAGAGAGACTTATTTTCCTTACACCTTTGAGTGGCTTTGTTTAGATTTAATAATGGTTTATTCAGACAATTTACAGGAGGTACCACTCTGAGCTAAAATTGTATAAATGTTCAGAACTTCCTTTAATCTAAACTCAAATCCAGTCTTTTAATATCATCTGATCCATATGTCCTGTCAGAGGTCTCCTCTGGACTTTGGCTGTTTTCAACCCAAATATTTGTTTATTTGCAGTTGAATTTAAAGTATTTGAATTTTGGTCAGGTGTAGAGGTTTATATGGTGAGTTTAGGACTTACAGCACAAATATCCATCATTATTTATTATACATCCAAAAGGATTGCTGTTAGAAAAAGGACACATTTGGTTGTGTCTGGTTTGAAGTCAATTGCTGACAGTTTCTGCAAAGGTTTTGAAATCCTTACTCATTCTATCAAAGATATAAAGATACAGTTTTACTAGGTATTTGAATTACATAAAATGAACTAAAACTCCTCACCATCCTCTTTTCTTTCTGAATCACAACCTTCAGTTCCTTAGCTCTTTAGAATTAGAGATTTCCTTTTTACCAGAAATGGAAACTTTAGAGGTTTTCTCACTAACTGGTGCCAATATCTCAACATTCAGCTGATGCAAACATCTTTCAAATGTCACTGTTTAAGTGTTTGGTAAGACCCGAGGTGTCACAAGACCACCGTGGAGATGACTAGGTAACGACACGGTCTCAGCAAGCTGCAGCATTGCTGTCTCTGCAAGCAAATGACCTTTAATGTTTCACTGCAGCTGAAACTGAAATCAGCAACTAACTGCCCCAGATCCTCTTTGCTGGTTTCACATTTATTTAAAGGTTGTCATGATGGAGGGAAAAGAGAAATTAACAATGAGCTCATGGTTTCATAAATAGTAAAGGTTTTTGAGCTAAAAATACAAAAATGTGTTTTGTAAAAAAAACAGAGAGATACTGTTTTATCATAATAATTAACAGCCAGTCGCTTGTGAAGCTAATATCATATCCATCAACACATCACAAGTCCATCACAGGGCAACACAGAGACACACAGGACAGACAACCATTCATGCACACACTCACACCTGAGGAGAATTTAGAGAAACCAATTAACCTAACAGTCATGTTTTTAGACCGTGGGACGAAGCTAGAGTACCCGGAGAGAACCTGCACATGCACAGGGAGAACATGCAAACGCCATGCAGAAAGACCCCAGGCTGATAAATTAACACAGAAACTTCTTGCTGCAAGGAAGCAGCACTACCCACTGCACCACCGAGAAGCCGATAGCAGATCAATCTTTATAATATTTATCTTTTTATTAAAGTGTTTCCTTTCCATTTTAAACTTTATGGCTCACAAGTCATGAAGGCCCACAAAGTGGACCATAAAAATAAGTTGGTGCAGCATCTCCTTGTTCTGTATGTAATGAAATGTCCATTTGCATGAATTCCTGTTTCAACATGAGGTGGCATAGAGGCGATCTGCCTGGGGTTCTGCTGTGGTGCAAAGGAAGCCGTTTGGTATGACTGGCTTTCTGTTCTTCTGTACTTTATCAATTATATTTCCACGAACACTGTGTTTTTGGTTTTCATTCCCTATAATTGAACATCATTAATCTTACAATGGAAAAATTCACCTCGACATCTTAACCCATTACCTTGCAGAGCAGTGGGCTCCCACCGTGTGGCGCCTGGCGAGCAATCGGGGGTTAAGGGTCTTGCTCAGGGACCCAGAGTGCAGGCTGTGGGGATTGAACCAAGTACTTGCAACCTTCTCAGAGCATAAGCGCACTGCTCTACCCACTAACTCTAACCACTCTAACAACCTGGGGATCAATTGGGGGTTGATCTAACACAATGTAAATCAGTGTGTGGAATTAATCTGTACAGGAACAGCTAAACCTGATTGGTTTTGGTTCTGTTCAGGACTCTACAACAGCGGCGGCAGCCAGACCAGTTTACCTCCACCTCTTCCACCCTGCAGCTGCACCATCGAAGCTCGGCGATAGAGAACATCTATCAAATAGACGGAGGCACTGACGGAGGCGACTACGAGGTCTGCCCCTGAGCTCTGAGGCTGTGTCCCTTTTCCTTACAGCTGACATCATTTAATGCAGCGGTGTCATAGAAACATGTAGCAGGACAAATGAAGCAGCATCATCTTCAGTCAGGGAGGTGTACTGAGGATCATCCAATCAGAACATTAGCTCTACTGCGTCTCTGAGATTAAGGTTCATATCAGAGGATGTTGGCAGCAGATCAACTCAGAAGAAATGTCTAGAATCTGCTCCGGCTTTCCCTGTGGCATTAAACTAGAGTAGATTACATAGGACCGCATTATAACCCAACTGGGCCAGGCCCAGCAGGAGGTTTTAAAACAAGCATACCCTGCCAGAACAATAAAGGCCCAGATTTAACACCAGGAAACAGCGACAGCATCCTCCTTTTACATACTGTGTTTCTGTTAGATATTATTTTGAGCTGTGAGATAAAATCATCAGTTAATAATGTGGATTTGACAAAATACATGATATATGTATATATCTATATGTGTACTATGTTCTTTGCTATGACAGTCTCTCTAACATGGTGAACAGTCATTTGAATGGCAGAACAAACTTTGTTGTTTTCCATCTAAATCCAGTAGTTGAAGGTCTTTATAACCAGTTTATGTCTAAAATGTTTGGCTTTTTTTAACTGGTAAATAAAATTTATTGAACAGGGACCAGCTTGCAAAGGTGAAACAGAATGATGATGAACATATAGTAGCCAAGAACAACAACATTTGACTGAAGGGGAGGGATCAGTGGCTGAGAAGCAGAGCCGGAAACCTTTTCATTAGAAAAAAACATTAACTACAGGAAACTGTTCTGGTTTTAAAATAGGAGTGGTTTGCAATTCTATTTAAGGGACACTTTATGCTAAAAGTTTTGTTATATCACTGACTCTGTATTCCAACATTTTCAATAAGTCGTTGGGTCAGAATTACGTCCATCTGGATGAAAACTAGATTTAAAAAAAAAAAGTTCTAATCTAGTCTCATAATTCTACGAGTTGAGATCCGCTCTAAACAACTGGGTGTAGTTTTAAAGGTTGGATCACTGCCAAAGGGTCTGCATTTTATATTGGCAATGCATCCAAAATGATTCTGCTGGAGTTTTAACCAAAAAGGATCATATGAAAACCAGCTGGTAAAACCCTCTTGTTTACTGTGTGTGAAACAACCAGCTTTGAAATTCTGTTATTGGCCAGTAAAGCACTACATAGTTCTGGATCTCTTAAGTCAATAGAGATTTGCTCACCCTGTGTTTCTAGAACCCAGGATGAGACATTTAGCGTCTAGGCTTCTGAGTCTGGATCAAACTACCTAAAAACCTGAGATGTTAAACTGCTGGTTCCTTTGAATTAAAACCTGATAAGTGATTCATATCAAGAGGAAGCTGTGGACTGTTTTCACAATGGAAGGACTGTGTGATGATTATCATCTATCCTGTGGTCTGCAGCACTTCTGTTATATAGTGCTATCTTTTTTTAACATGCAGCTTTTTTTGCAGCGTTTTCTTTGTGTGCCTTTTGTGTATTAAGTTAATTTATCATTTGCATGAGTTTTGTATCTGCAGCATGTTTGCCATTTGCTGCTCTCTGTTAGTTGTAATTCCATCTTTTCACCTTTGCAGCATTTTAATTTGTGTGTGTTTGCAGTACTTTTTATATTTGCTGTGACTTCATTTATTTGCAGGTTTGGCCCCTTAGCCACCATATTCTACAGCCCACTGAGACATTTCTTTTTCTTTTCCAATATTGATATTAAAATTATCTACATTACCAACAAATTCCTTTAGGAGTGCTTTTTTTCTGTATATATCCAAATACATAATGTTGCTGTATATGACATTTGTACTTTATCATTTTAGATAGATGCTGTCATGATTCTTTTTGGTTCTATTTACGATTTCTTTTGGGATTCTCAGTTGTGCTTTATTTTTTTAATTCTGTGTTTTTCAAGATTTTTATCATTGTTGAATTATTATTAGTTTACTTTCCCTTGTAATTTTTTTCAGTTATCTCTTTTAAGCATTTTGGATACTATTTATTCATTGTTCTATTTTTAGTTGTAATCATTTGTTTTATTTCCCTTTAGCTTTATTTAAGTTCTATTCTATTCACAGTTAGATCCTGTTGTTTTTACCTGGTTATTCTTTGTTGTCCCCTAGGATCCTTTACTTTCCTCTTAGGCCGTTTCTAGTTGCTTTTGTCCACACCTGCTCCCTGTCAGCTAATTAGCCTTTCATTGTTCTAGCTCCCATACATACACCTCCTGTGCAATTCCCCATTGCCGGATTCTCATCATTCTTGTTTGTTTCTCCCAAGTGTCTCCTAGTTGTGATTCATGGGTTCATTGCCAGTCATTTCTGGATGTATTACTTCTGTAAAATCTGCCTCCATTAAATTTGCAAAAAACCATCTCAGCCGTCCGTCTCTGCATTTGGGTCATCTACTGTACAACAGTGGTTCCCAACCTTTTTTGATTTGTGTTCCCCTTTGGGTATTTTGTCTCACCATGAGTACCCCTCTCATTCAAAAGTATGGATGATTGTCCAAAAGTGGAATGTACAATCACTGATTATATTTAATTTGAGCATTTATTATCATCTTACGCTTTCCATCTCAAATAAAAAAAACAACATAAACATGTTGCCTGCAGTTTAGTGAGGAATTTAAATAAATACAAAATAATTTATATATAAATAATTTATAAAACTGGAGCTCCCTTATGAAAATATTTAAACTTGATGAACAGGGAAAAAAATACAGAACAAAAAAGACTTTATAGTCAGACTGAGTCTTAAAAAGCGAAACAGATCCCAGCCATATCTAATTTTACTACCTAATGAAATAAAATATTTTTAGGTACTGCTTGCAATGCACTCTCAGTCCACTAGGGGGTTTGCTTACCCCTGTTGGGAAACACTGTACTACAAAACTCCACAGATCCTCCTGATAGATGTTCCCCTAGAAGTATACGGGGGGAAAAAAATCATAGTTTAAAATGGCTTTAATTCAGTTTATTTATATCACAACAATTTCACAACAAAAATAACTCACAATTAATTAAAATAACATCCAAGCTGGTTTTTAAAAAATATCTCTCTATGGGGCCTAATGGTGAGCCTTACCCTAAACCTAACCATTACAGGTTCATACCTAACCCTAACCCACATTCACACATTAGTCCTAAATGTGACCCCTGACCAAAAAACAGCAATTCCCTTTGTAGGGTGCAGGCATTGGGCCCCACAAGGTGCAGTCGGTCCCAACAATGGGCTATTTTCCAGAAAATGTGCCCCACAATGTATTAAAAACAAGAACACACACACAAACAACTTTCTTTAGACAAATTTAGTTCAAAGGGGGCATGATTTGTTATCAACTTTTCTAAGCTGTGACATTTACTTTAGATTCATAAAGGAAAAACAACTTCTTAAAGGGTATAATTCTTGAACGCCGCCTGGTGGAGCAGCAAATGCCTTGCAGCAAGAAGATCCGGGGTTCATATCCCAACTTCTTCTGGATCGAGGTTTCATTTTTTTCTCACTACACTCGTCTTAATCATTGTATTATTGGGCGAGACCTTTCAACCTCATGTCCTATCTATGGGGGTCAGAGGGCCTGGTGGCCCCTGCATAGGGCAGCCTTTCTTCTGTCTGTGTGCTTCCATGCAGCTGTGACTATAACGTAGCTTTGCCATCATCCGTTTATGAATTTGTGTGTAAATGGTGACCAAATCTAGTGTGAAGTGTCCTGACTTGAAAAGGCGCTACATTAGCAGGGTCCATTTTACCTCTCTGTATGCACTCTGTTCTCCACTCTGTATGCACAGGTCAGGTGTATTCTGTTTACTCTAGCTTCCTTCTTCTGCGGGAACAATATAGCTATAGGCTTATTAGATTCTGTAATTTGATCCCAATGATGAGTGCATGCATGGTTGTATGTCCTGTATGTCTCTTTGATAAACTGGAGGCATGTCCAGGCTGTCCCAGTCTCTAAACCAATGACCGCTACAGATGGGGGACCAAACCTTTGTATGCTGGGACAAAGAAGGAAATATTAAAAAAATGATTTGAACCTTTCTCTCAGATCCTAAATAACCTTAGTGTGTCATTATGCAACCAAACCAGATTTACTGCAGGATTTTTCCTTCTGCTTAATATGTGAACGTCTCAGATCTGCTTCCCGCTTTGCTGGTTTCACTGGATCCAGAACGTTCTGCAGCAAAATATCTTAAGAACAAAACTTATTTACCTCTCATTTATTTTTAATCTTCTGGTAAGTAAAGTTGAAACTACACTCAATAATTTGTTTTCAGATGTCTTGAATCAGACTTCCTTGTATTATTGGATTTGACAGAAAGAACAGATGAGACGAATAAAATAACAGACACTGAGTGTGGCTGTGAATAACTGACTGAGTGACGAAACCAACTGAACCCGCTGATCAGGTTCACCTGAAACCTTCACCTTTACATTCAGAGAGCCTGGGTCAGTCTCTACCAGATGAGGTTATCCTCCCCAGCCTTCAGAACTTGGACTGATTCTGGAGTAGACCTTTTGAATCTGATCTGAGTTGGGTTCCTGCAGGGAGCAACATGAGCTGGACAGTGTCTACACAGCCACAGATGGTGGTTGTTTCTTCTGATGATGATTGGTCTTCTGGGATCTGCGACTGTTGTGAAGATAAGAAACAATGTAAAGTATCACTATTTTAAACTTTGCTGATTCTCAGAGTTGTGATCCACACCTCCTATAGTTCTTTCCAGGGATCGGGATCAGAACTTCTTCAGGCTTCCGCTAACCGACCCTTTTCCTTTCTTCCCAGGCTGTTTCGGCTTCTGGTGCTGTCCCTGCTTCGCCTGTAAAACCACAAAACAGTTTGGTCAGTGTATGTGTCTCCCCCTGATTGATGTTTTGGGCTTCGTCCATCCCATCACCATGTCCATCAGGGTGTCCCTGCGCCACCGCTATGGGATCAAAGTAAGGACATAAAGCTAAATGTCGGATCCAACTCCATCTAAGTTTCTATTAGGGGAAAAAAAATCCTGACAGAAGAAAAGCTGAGTACTGCATCTATATGCAATTTCAGTTCATCATGCACTTAGTTTATGTGGTTTTTTTTGTCTGTTTGTTTTTTGTAACAAAGCAGACCTTTATTTAGAGAAAGTTGTTAAACCCACATAATTACTTGAATGACTCAGAAAAAAAATAGACTAACCAAAACCCAATTGATAGTAGATGAGTCTTTTTAATAGTTTATTCAGAGATTTCAGCTTTAATTGGTACCTTTACTAATTTCATTTTTGTTTTTGCTTTATTACTACTTAATAAATGGGAAAATGTATCTTTGATGCATTTAAATGCTTGTTATTATCAATAACTGTTGTCTTGTTTGGGGTTCCGGTTAGAAAAGTCCTTTCTGGCTCTTTTGGTTGTGGTTCTGGTTAGAATTTCTCTGTGTTTTCTGTTTTCTCATTAGGGCACTTTGTGCAATGACTGCTTGTGCTCCACCTTCTGTATTCCCTGCGTTTGGTGTCAGATGGCCACAGAGATGAAGAAGAGGGAACTCCTGCCTGTTCTGAGTGACATCATCAGCAGCAAGTGATGCCACTGCTCTAAAGGAGCCTCAGGCATCTCTTTTACTGAATATGTTAAAGATTTTTCATGAATTATATGATCAACATGAGGAAACCACACGCAGAAACAGCTTATTTGCAGCTGTGAAGAAGCAGTATGAAGGTCAGCTCTGTCTGAGGATACCCCTGGACCCAGTGCAAGCAGTGGAAGACAGCAGGTTCGGAACTTATTCATCAAAAGACTGCTCTACCCTAGATGCACATGGGAGCTTTACTACAGATCCTTCCTCCCAGCAGCTGTTACCATCACTGCTCAATCCAAACTCAGTCAGTGTTTATGTATCTTGTTTTGCACAGTATTTTCATTCTTGTAAATGGCCAACTGTTCTTTTTTTTTTTGGCATAAATATACATACGCATTATACTTTTTTTTCAATCACATTACTCAGTTGCACAGTCACTTGATAGTTTTGATGATGGTGTTTTAAACAACTGGCTCCACAGTATTCTTAGATGTAATTTCCCCATTTGTTCCCCTTTTTTATGTTTTTTGTGATCTTTACCCTTGTGTGTTTATATGCATGCTTTCGTTTGTCTAGCATACATGCCATGGGTCAGCCCTCGTCAAAGTCCCCCCAATCATTCCTGCTCCCAAAAGACCACTGAACAAAATTATTTCAGATTCATACAATCTACCCATAAAGTCCTTTGAGTGTATTTTGCTGACCCACCCGACATCCATCCCAGACCAACTTCTTGATTTATTGATTTTACCTACAGAGCCAACCGGTCTGTAAACATGAGGCTTCACTACATCCTGCAGCACCTTGGCCCCCAGGAACCTATGCTAGGATCCTGCTTGAGGCCTTCACCTCTGCTCTCGTCCCTCCTGTAGGACAAGCTCTCCTAGCTGAGCATGCCTGATTCTAGCCTGCTTTGGGTCACAGATTTTCTGACAGACTAGAAGCAGCATGTGAAGCTGGGAAAATGTGAAGATGGTCTCTGATTTAAGGAAAATCAGTACCAGTTCCCTTTTAGGCTTGTTTAGAACAAGCACTTCTAATAACCCTCCATTACTGAGTCCATCCTCAGCTGTTCCATCATCATATGGTGCGCTGCTGCCACCGCATGGGGCAAGAGCAGGTTGCATCATCTGCTCTGCAGAGAGGGTGATTGTCTGCAGTCGTCCTTCTCTTCAGAGACTGCATTCTGCAGGAAGGATTGCAGCTTACCCCTCCCACTGTGGAATCAAACAGTTTCACTCTTTTCTCTGCTCATCAGCTCCCAAACCTCTTGCCACAAATCGAACCTCTTCCTGGTTGTGGATAGACTCATTATCAAGGTCCAAATTTTTTACTGACACTCTCTGTTGCAAATTATATGAATGTCACCTTAACATAAATACTATTTAATTTAGTTGCATTATTTTGTTATATATTTTTAGTATCTGTCAGGGAGCTCGTGCTCACAAAAAGCTCGTGCTCACAAAAAGTTGCACTATTTCCCTTTTTTCACATAATTTCTATAAATTTCATTGGATTGTTACACATTTTGAATTTCATTTATGTCATCTGTATGTTTGTCTATATTAAGCACCTTACCATCAAATCAGTTTCCTTGTATATGTTAAACACTGCTGGACAATACACCTTTTTTGATTCTGATGTATATCACTAATCATTCTGAGGTTTATGTGAACAGCTCATGTTTCGTTTTTTATTTGAAAGGTCTAATGGTTTTTCATCAACATATGGCAGCTGTTCCTTATTAGCTTTTCTCAGTGATGTAGATCATTATACATCATGATAATCATTTCTATATATAAAGTAGAACAATATGGAAAATGAGCATGAAAGTTAGAGTAGCCGCAAACATTGCTTAAGAATTACTACATTTGGATTGGCAATTACATTACCGAACCTAATGTCCATGCATGGCAAATGTCAATGGCTGAAGATTCAGCCATTGACATTTCATTTTTCTGATGAAATGTCTCAGAGCAATAAAAAAGAGACCAAACCCACACCTTAACTGGAAGGTTGCATATCTTTTCTCCAAAGTAAAGAAAGATCACTGGGCAAAGGAAATAATGTAAAAATTGAGGAATGATATATTAATACTATTTTAGTTTAAGCTCAAATTAAAAATATCCTTAAATTTTACACGATGGAAATAGAGAAAAAAAAGAAGACAAAGATCACGCTTTAATTACAAAGAATCAAGACTAAAATTCCTGATATAAACTAAACAAACTAAAAATATAAATGTTTATTCTTTAAAACGTTAACTTTCAACCATCCTGAACTTTCACTTTCATCTATACGCAATCCTCATACTTCTCAAGAGGTTGTTTTTTTTAAATCTCAGACTGTATCCTAATAAGGATAAAGTTTGAAATGGTATTTTTGTTTTTCCTCCATACCATTTGGATCCATTTTCTTTTGTTGTTTTCCCAACTCTAAGGGTAGCACCTTTCATGACAGCAAGACCTGAGAAACAGTGATTAATGTCTGCGTTTTTGTCTTCTTGGACGGGCTGTACCGAAAAACAATTTCCATTTGGGATTAATAAGTGTTATTGAATCTAATTGAACTGAAATGAATTGAAATGATAAGAGATATCTCAATATTCAGAAAAGTTTTATTGTATAAAATATAGGGTCTCTTTATTATAATCTGCCCTGCCTCATCTTTTCCAGCTTTGAAGGATTTAATCATGAAAATTATTGAAATTCTATTGGAGATAATTTGAAGGAATAAAATGTGTTACATAATGAAAAAACATGTGGTTAAGAATTTGGAAGAAGGAGGCTAAAATTTGATTGATTATGATATAATGAACGGAGTCCTTGAATTAAATTCGCGGAAAGCTTTTCTTAAAATGCAGGTTTGTTTTCCTTTATAGTCACCATATTTTTCAGAAAATAGCTGGAATGGATTCTCTTTTTTTGCTGTAACTTCAGCTGTAATTCTTTGTAAGTCAAAATGTCTGAGTTTCATCGGAAAGTATCTTTATACCTGTAATTACATTCCTTCCAACGCTAAAGTGATACAATTCAAAATAATCAATAGACCATATCCAGTTTACAAGTTTTTGGCATCTAAGTTCAATTTGAATGAAGAATAGTATGTATTTTGTTTTAAAAGCATTAAGCTCATGAAACATTTCTGTTTCATCTAGTTTATCACTTTTGGACAGATCCCCAAGGAATATTGAACTCTCTTTAATTTCTGACACAGCATTATTATTTTGACTAGAAAATTAAAACATGTCCTTGGAGTATTTTAGAAACTGTCTTATGGATTATTTCCCCTCTCATATCTGCAGGTATTTCAAAACTAAGCTCAAATTTAGTCATTGAAGAAACAATTTTGATGTATATTTCGAATCTCTGAGATTATTTAAAGTTAAACGTGATTCAATTAAAATCACAGCTGGGACATATTAACCGAGAATGTAATTTGTTTTTAATTCTACTTACTTGTTTTTAGTTAAATATATTTAATTTTGCTTTAGTGTGTCCTTTTGTGGGTGTTCTGTTTGATAGCATTTGGTCCTATTTTTGATAGAAATTACTTTCTGGCTAAACCTGACCTGATGATGAATGGATTTGTGATACATGTAAAAATTGTATATTCTTTATGTTTTATATCTTGTAATTTGCAATTTAAAAAAAAACAAACAAACAAAAGAAAATTGGAGCGATGAAACACTAGTGTGACACCTACTGTCCGGGAAAAGTTAAAACTGTAACTACCTTCTGAAACCTTAAAAAGATTACTTTTTGGGTTTAAGAAATGCTATACATTAACATTTTTACTGATATCGAATGCTTGATTATTTCATATGATTTATTTATTTATGTATGTATTCATTAAATTGTATGCACCGGAAGAGGAAAAAATAAAAAAGATTAGAAAAAGATAAGAAACTGATTTTTACATTTTATTTCTGTATAATATGAGAAAAAAGTCAGAATTCTTAGATTAAAGTCAGAATTCTGAGATTAAAGTCAGAATTCTGAGATTAAAGTCAGAAATGAAATAATATTTAAAAATCAGTTAACTTTTTTCTTTTTTTCAGTCGCCCTAGTCCTCTTCCATAGTATTCTCTATTATAAAGTTTGAATAAACGTTAGAATCCTGACTCCTTGCCGGTAGGTGGCGGTAATGTGCTATTAAGTTGTTTGCCATCCACCAATAAACAACACAAAGAAGAAGAAGAAGAAGAAGAAGAAGAAGAAGAAGGGCAACACGTGCGGCAGCCTGGTGGACTAATTGAGGTGAATGTTGTGACTGAGTGAGGTTAGAAACGAGCGGTAAATAACCGACTATCGATCAGAAATGACCAAAATAAAGAAGGAGAAAGTCTCTGCGGATGGAGAGGAACCAGCAGCGGCGGAGGCCGGAGGGACGGAGCGGAGCTACACCGAGCTGATCGCTCATGTCAACCCCATCGCTCAGCCGCTGGCCTCCAAGAAGCTCAGCAAGAAGCTCTACAAGTGCGTGAAAAAAGGTAGAAACACCAAAAGAAGCCATCGGTGATATTTAATCTACCGGGTGGAGCTTTAGTTATTGCTCCCTGTGTCCTATAGCATTATTTTATGCCTGGAGTTACAGAAGGTGTTTGTGTTTTTGCAGCTGCTAAAGTGAAGAACATCCGGAGAGGAGTGAAAGAAGTTCAGAAATTCATCAACAAAGGAGAGAAAGGGTGAGTTACTGAGATAATCTGGAGCAGATCGTTAAAATCTGGGTTACCTCAGTAGAGGAGCAGCTTTAGGAGAAACTGGGCAAACGTGGGGAGCTGAGAGGGTTAGAAACACCCTGACTGCTTGGTGAGACTCAGAGGCCTTAAAGCTACAGTGTGTAATAATTACAGGGATATACAGTCAGAAATGTAATATATTATACATAACTATGTTATTTATCATCTACGAGCTCAGCCTCTTAACCTTAATATTTGCGTTGCCTTAGAATTCGTTATTTATAATTACATAGGAGCGGGTCTCGCAGCCATGGAGACAGACATATTTGCGCTACGGCAGCGCAGAGCCAACAAACTAGCGATTGCGAGATCGCCAAAACGTCACAACGATGTAGAAAAAATAACGGGTATATTTATTATCTTAAGTCTACATGAAATCTATACCCTACACAGACTAATGAAATACTATCTGTAAAATTATCTATGTAAACAAACCTCATCACTTGAGAAGGTAGGTGATGCAGACGTTGTGGAAGACATTTTGTCCCGTAATGCTCGCCGTACTGTTGGGGGGGAGATGTTCATGTTCCTGCAGTCTGACCGCTAGATGTCGCTAAAAGTTACACACTGTAGCTTTAAAGAGTAAAGCAGGGTTTTACTTTTTGGTGCAGCTTAAATGTTTCAGATGAACTGTTTATAGACAAAACCTTGAGTCCTTTGTTTTGATCAGCTGTATCTACTGCCTCAGTTTTAGGCCTGGTTACTGCCAGAATGCCAGAGGTCTGAAATAAATATTTGACAGAGGAGGTCAGCAATAAATGGAAAGTTTGATACTCTCAGGGAGAAAAATTTACTGAAAAGCTTCCACACAACTTGTCCAGGAAGTCACAGAAGAACTTGGACCCCCTACTGCTCTGTGGGCCTCCCTCAGTTAAGATCAGAGGTCAAATCCAACATTAGGAGACAGTGGACAGCAGGGGCGGATCTAGGATTCTATGAGATCAGGGGCTAAGCCCTGTGGGTGAAGATGAGTGTAGGCTTTCGGTAAATCCTGTTCTAATGTAAAATAAGACAGATTACTGGATTTCAGGCATACAACATCCTATTACACATAACAACTTTTGAGAATTTGGAAGCAGTTGCTCTTTATTTCTCAAAAAAATGGGAAGAGTGGGAGAGAATGGATATTTTAGCTGCCTAAAATAATCAGTCCCCCCTACATAAAATGGGAAGAAATTAATTTACCTGCAAGTCTTTAACAGTTTTATTCCTCTCTTCATCAACAACAAATCCTGTGGATTTGGTAACATTTGATCATTATTTACCAGAGTTATGAGAAGAAAATCCAATATTTTAGCCACCTGGACTGGGCTGGGCTAAAGTGGCAGCAGTGAGGGAAACTCTTCTTCTTCTGCATGGGAATGCTACAGACTGCTTCCCTGTGCATGCTGCCACTCTCTGATTGATTCCAGTACTGCACATTTTACTCAGCTCAGCTTAGAAGCGAGATCCCGGGCCTTGGGAAAACATCCGGGGCTGTAGCCCAAGTAGCCACCCCCTAGATCCACCACTGGTGGGCAGTAATGGCCTCTATGGGAGCATTTCAGAGAGGACCCCATAAGGAGAAAAAGGCCTGACTCACAGTTCCTAGGTCTGACCTACAGTCACTCCTGGTTGGTTCGTTGATTGACTGTATTGATCTCACAGTGGAGAAATTTACCCCTTACATTTGCTCAAAAGTCAAAAAGAAGTTGCCAAAAGGAGGAAAAGGTGCAGGGTGTATATATATATTTATATATATATATATATATATATATATATATATATATATATATATATATATATATATATATATATATATATATATATACATACAGGGCTGGGCGATATAAAAAAAAAGCTTATCAATAAAAAAAAATGCATATTGATTGATATCAATAATTATTGAAAAGATTTGAAACCATATTTTATGTGCAGGTCTGCCTGGACTTTTTATAATATTGCTAAATGATTTAATTTTAATAAAGAACACAAACACAGACTTTGAATTAAATCTTTATTTAACCAACTTTTTTAACCATAACAGAATTGTTTTACAGAAAAATAACTTAAGAGACCTGAGTTATGTTATTAAATACTGACAAAGAATAAACTAAAGTGACCAGAAAAGTGACCAAAATTAATATAAAAAATAAATAACTGACCCCCCCCCCCCCCCCCCCATTCTTTCCTCCTTTAACCTCATTCTTTCCTCCTTTAACCTGAGTTATTACTTTGAAGTTTCTGGTCCCTCAGCATTTTTCTCTCAATTTCTAGAACTACGTGGGAAACTGCCCAGAACTGAAAATATATATATATATATATTTTCCCGAAATTCCCGAAGATTCCTCGGAGGAGAGTCACGGTGGGGCCTACACAGCTCGTACTCCTGCGGGTGTGAGCGGCTGAGATGATAAAAAAAAAAGTTGGTTGTGTTATCAGACTTCGTTTTCACTGGTTCCCTACGCATTTTACAGATGACTGTGGTTTGTTTTTTGTCCGACTTGCCATGACCGAAATACTTCCAGTCTGGCGAACTACAAAAACCCTTCTTTGGAACAATTTCGTCTGCCTCTCCTGCTGCGACATCTTCATGTGCTCTGTGTTGTGGTTTGAGAGGGCGGCGCTTGGTAGGGGTGTAAATAATAATTGTTTTGTATCGATGCATCGATCCAAAAGCCGACGATCCGATGCATCGACACGTCCGCAAGATAATCGATTCATGTTTTTTTTCCTCCGGTCTATTTTTATCCATTTTTTCCTGGGTGTAATTCTCCCTCCCGTGCTGCGGTGCCGCTAAACCTATTTTGCCCTCCTACCGCGCTTCCTGGTTATACTCTTACAGCAGTTTGTTGCAGCAAGCTTCACACAGACATTTTTAAATTATGCTCAGTATTGAAGCGTGGTCTGAGCTGCATACTGTGGGTCTAGATACGGCCGAGGCGGTGAGGAAGTGGGGACGAGTTTAGTCCGACGACATAGGGACATGAGGGCCAAAAAGAGCGGAGATTCAGCTGGAAAAAGGGTCCCAGCGGTCTCGCGCACCTCGCTCTTCTAGCGGGTCAAACTTCACGAGTTGTTTTCCGCAATTTCGGTCATAAAAACAAAACAAGCCGGCCTCCTGTCGGCGGCACTGTTTGCGGTCAGCTACAATCTGGGAGAGGTGCAGCGGAGCGTCTCTCAAGGGGGCGGTGACGTCGACACTCTGGGGCCTTCTTCTTCTTCTTTTTTTTAATGGCGGTTGGCAAACAACTTATAGGTGCATTACCGCCACCTTCCAGAATGGAGTATGGACCAGACAAACTATTATATTCTCCCTAAAATACCCGTTCTTCTTAGAAAATTAAAAATACTACCAAAAACTACATCCCCAGATGACCTTTGAAAAAATTCCCTTATATCTAGTTTATTTTTATTCCTGTCTAACTCTCTAAGCAACATCTCTCTTTCCTGAGTATATTTATTACATTCTAAAAAAATATGTTGGACAGTTTCTCTGGAGCAGAGGTATTGCATTGAACTCATTACACTGATATTGTGCAGTATTTTTGCAATATTTTTTGATGCAACTTTTCTACTTCTGTTATTTGCTGTTGTTTCTAAAGGAAATGCATAATGATATTACAGCTTTCATTGATTTATTTCAAACTTGAAACTTTGTTTAGCCTGTAAGGTGTAAAAAAATAATAAAAAAAAAAAATTAATCGATAAATCTAATCGTGGTGTATTCTTGAGTATCGAAAATAATCGAATCGTTGGGTCAGGAAATCGATACTGAATCGAATCGCCATGATGGATGTGATTTACACCCCTAGCGCTTGGTGACGGCGTGCCTGGGTCCGCGATTGTGATTGGTTGGGAGGCAGTAGTGACTAGCATAAACCTACATGCTAGGCTACAATGAGAAGGAAGGAAAACAGCGTTTCTTTTTTATCGAACTTTTATCAACTCTCTTTTTTTCTATTGCGCCACACGTCTATCGATCGATATATATCGTTATTGAATTATCGCCCAGCCCTAATATATATATATATATTAGGGATGGGACGATTTATGAAAACGGTCCGAACCGTTCGGTTCGACTGTCTCTGTTCGGCTCGCGTGTATTTCGTTTGGTTCATGCGGTTCTCCTTTTTCTCATAGGCGAAGCGTTTACACTCCAGAGCAGAAGGTGGCGGTACTGCGACCAAAGCCAACCACCAGTAGTAAACAAGAGGAAGAAGTGAAGCAGCATAGCCGGGTGTAGCAGGAAAAAATCTGTTCTTGTGGAGAATTGTGTGGGTATGGCGAGTGGGAAAGAACAGGAGTTGGAAGATGCGCCAGCAGCACTTTATAGGTCTACTGTATGGGAGCCCTTTGCATTTAGAGTGACCTACGATGACGGCGGAAAGAAAGTTGTGGATAAAAGTGCAACCGTGTGCAAGCATTGTGCAACACATTTTGTTTATGCTAACAGCAACACGACCAACATGTCATGCTAACCCCGAAATCCCTCATACTCCGTCAGCAACCCCCGCTGCGCTCCAGACCGGCTGCTCAAAGCAAAGCCTACAGCCTCCACTGAGGCTCCTGTCCGCTCCGCTCTGAGTCCCTTGGAGATCGTAGAGGGCATGCGTGAGATGATTAAATTCAAAGCAGCAAAACATACGGAAATGATCCAGGATTTCCGCGGATCATTTAATATAATTACAATCCATTATTTTTTGGGGGATTTTTTCATTAATTTCATAAATTTTTATGGGATTTCGGTGTAACAATCAACATATACCGAACCGAAAACCGTGACCACGAAACCGTGAATTAAACTGAACCGTGGATTTTGTGAACCGTTCCACCCCTAATAAATATAAATATATATATATATATATATATATATATATATATATATATATATATATATATATATATATATATATATATATATATATATATATAGCTTTGTATAGTTTAATATGAAAGTGATGCTATGGGTGCGTTTTGCTTTTTTTAAGACTAGAAATCCTGATCATTGGGTTGTGACCTTGAGTCATTTCACCCTAGCATAGTGATCTCACGTTCACCAGTAAACCCAACCCTTAATGAGTTAACAAGAATAATAAAGTCTGTGCTTTAAAGTGGCCTATTCAAAGACTGCACTTAAAAGGAACCCTGAGATCTCATTAATGGTGGTTCCATTAGGATCCTTAAATTTACCCTTAAATGAAAAGGGTTGTGGGTGTGTTTGTTTCAAGGTTTTTATCAGCTCTCCAGGAAGAAGCAGCTGGATCACTGACTAGAACAAGCAGACACAGACCTCCACATAGACACACAACAGAGACCCTACAGTCTTTATTAAAAATGGCTAAAACTGATGAAACTGGGTCTGATATTTACAGAAAAAACTGGACTAAAATCAGTCACTAAGCAAACTTGCTTGTGAACCTTCCACCACAACAATCCCACCCCCTTGATAATCGACCAATCACATTCACTTTATTCCCTCGTGTAAAGTCGGGCGCCACTCTGGAGAATTCAGAACTGCAGCGGTTGGAACAGCTGCTTTCTTACGACTTACAGATAATTCCCTCCATGCTCACAGTGGTTGTGATGCTGTCTTTCCCCTGCAGTATTGTGGTTTTGGCCGGCGACACGCTGCCCATAGACGTCTACTGCCACCTGCCAGTCATGTGTGAGGACAGGAGCCTGCCATATGCCTACATCCCGTCCAAAGTGGTGAGTGTAAACCCAAAACTAATTGATTAGACCTATTTTAGTTTCTTATGTCTATCCATTGGCCTCGAATGTTGAAGGCCATAAATTGGCACCTTTTAAATTGTTTGCACTTTGAAGTATTTGTCAAATGTATTGTAAAAAGCTTGCAATATCAGATTCTCAGTTTAGAATGTATGCATTAGCTTTTTCTGCAACTTTTATTTTGTCATATTCTTGTCCTGTAGCTGACATTTCTTTTATTTTAATTTCTTCTACCTCAAGCAAAAACATTTCCCCTCCTTCTCCCTCTCCCTTATGTGAAATTTATGTCTGAATGGTTGTACTTTTTGAAATCCATCTGCAGGATCTGGGTTCATCTGCTGGATCCAAACGGCCAACCTGCGTGATCCTGATCAAACCTCACGAGGACTACCAGGACGCCTACCAGGAATGCTTAGAGGAGGTAACCAGCCTCCCTAAACCGCTGTGAGACAGCCAATCAGGATGCAGCTCTGATCTTTGATGCAAGGCTGCGGTTTGCCCCTCTTTTTCCTGAAACTCCCTGTTCCCACATCTGTGTTAATCTGAGCTAATGCTTTTGGGATGGCAGGAGAGGAACTTCTTTGGACATGAGGGCTGAGAGACACTGCCCCCTGCTGGACACATGAAACCTTGTTTTTGAAATATTGATCTTTAGATAATATGAGCAGTTATTGATCCCTGAACAGTTAAAGCTCTAATGGACTTCCTTTTGTTTCAAATTGTTAGGCAACATTTGAATGATTTTTTTTTTTGTATTTTATTAAAAACATTTAAACAGGCTTGAGTGTCTGAAGTCATTTCATTGAATGAAACATAAGTTATTTGCTAAACAAGAATTCTTCCTCTGCTTCATCTAACCAGGGATCTGTGCCACGAAGCGAGCTGAACGTAGTGGAGTAACTTCCAGCCTATCCAGTTAAACCCATTCATACTATTGTTAATCAGAATCAGTGGTACCAGGAAGCTGGTTATCAATGTACTAACTTAATCCAGCTTAAACTGATCGGGAATCTGAACACGTTGAAAAAAGTGCAGGTCTCAGGCAGCAGAACAATCACAGTCATGAGCGCAGAAAGGAGCGCGGTGTACAGAAACTCATCTAGCAGAAATGAGAAAAAAAAATCTTTTCTCAATGAAAAATCAAACACGGAGATGCCAAATAGCCCGGCAGAGGATGGCTGACTGTGTAGATATGAAAGTTGCACATCAGTGACATTTACCACAGCCTGCATCCCAATCACCAGTGCCTCAGGAGTGAAGAGGATTTGGGAGCAGACATAAATACAACCCACTTTCATCTGGTTTGCTGGACTTTCTAATTCAATGTTTGGGCTACAATAAAGTAGAAGCTGATGCTGCAGTTGCATCGTATTAATACGAAATGATCAGTCTAAAGTAATCCTCATTATAGATCCATGTCAGAACTCAGCGGGACAGATTGTTAAATACCTGCTCTGCTTTTAAAATGCTGAAAGTCACCAAATGCAGCCCTAAATGTAAAACAACATGCCTTAATGTTTTTTTCATGTTAAATGTTTCAGTCTCCTACACTTTTGCTCTACATGATCAAAGTTCCATTTCACAGGAACATTACAGCCGGTTCTCTCTTCTGTTTTGTTTTTACCTGACCGTTTACCATTAATATTGGTGCAGCTTCAGTGTAATATTTACCCTATGCCAAGAGGTCCCATTCCTAGGATTGCACACTCGACTGTTGTAGGATCTGGTATATATATGCCAGTCAGGTGTTAGGAGAAAAACTGTGACCCTTCATATACTGTGACTCGAGCACCTGCTGTCTACTAACTAAGATTCATATCTAAACCTAATGTTACGAAATGAATCCATAAACCTAAAGACGTCTAGTGAGAAACGCATGTAATTGTCCCCTTGTGTCATAAACATGACGGGCGGCGAGTCCATCACAGGATTTAACATTTTCTTTTCCAGATGAGATGCTTTCTACCTGTTCATTACTACTCTAAAGCCTCTGTCAGAATTGCAGAATCTTCTCACCGTTTTATAGTTACCTGAAGACTTTCCTGGTTGGTTCCGCTGGATTTTCCTGTTTGTGAAATATTTAGTAGGCTTCCAGTTTAGCAGTCATCAGATATTTAAATTGTTACTGATAGAAACTCTGCTCCTGTTCATGTTTTTGTGGTATCGCTTGCTGCTATTTATTTATCATTTCCTCATATTTTTATTTAAATATTCTTATGATTAGTAGGCATAGAGCAGGTGTTGACTTCATCCAACCCAACCGTTAAGAAAGCCTTTGCTTGTTGTTACCTTTGCAGAGTTTAATTTTTATTTTTTTTAAGCTTTTATGCATCTAAAGTTGATCGGTCCTGGTTTAACTCCTCCTGGTCAGTAAGTGGTGCACTCAAACACAGCCTCCTGTCGCCTACTGCTTGCCAGCTGGTCTGCTAAAGCTGGAGCTTGAACCTGTCTGAGCAAATGAAAAGCAACAACCTCTGCTTTACTGTTTACAGCTGCAAAATAAGGGAACTCTGTCCTCCTGAAAACTAAAGCTCTTTTAAGAAACAGATATGTTATCACAGAACTCAGCAATGATTACCTTCAACCCCTTATTAAGGGATATACTGATTTAAGGACTGTGTTTTAGGAAAGTTTATTTTATACAATTTTGTTTTGCATTTTAATGCGCTTTTATGTACACACTTTATTATTATTTTATTGAACTTTATTGATCTCACATTGGAGAAATTAACCTCTATCCCATCCCCTTAGGGAGCAGTAGGCTGCCACTGTGCAGCGCCCGGGGGAGCAATCATGCGTTAATGGTCTTGCTCAGAATCCAACTCTCACAGTGTCAGTCTGTGGGACGGGATTCCCACTCAGAATATCAGGATTCCAAGCTCTCTGCCCTGACCACTAGGCTGCCAATCCCCATAATATTGCCTCTCCCCATTATATTATTACCTGTTTATATGGTGTAACAAAAAAGATGCACTATAGCCAGTTGGCTACTTCTGGTGTTTTTACAGCAATGTTTATAATTTACATTATCGTCCCTGAAAAAAAGTTGCTCATTGACAAATAACTGCAATTATTGAATTTAACCACTAGATGTCAGCAGATCACAGTTTAAACTACATGTTTGCTGTGAATTATTACTGCTTCATTCCACATGGTATTACCCTAACCTCTCCCCTAAAGAATCTATTCTCAATAACCCATGATGTTAATGTGAAAAGGCCTTTTTTTAAGATTTCGATAGTAAAGGGAAACTAAGAAATCCCATTTATATCAAAATTCACAATTTTTGCTAAACTTTTCTTGACCTACCTTTGCTAGCAAATATGACCTGAAGTCTTATTGAATAAAAGGCTATTCAGGTGCAGGGCATCTCAAGTTTCAACATCAGTGCACAGCCATTTTCCTATCTCTTCACAGATTCAAGTCTGGATTTTGGCTTTGCAACTCAAGGACATTCACAAAGTGATTCTGAAGCCTCTCTTTCAGACCTTGTCTGGGTCTTTTGGTTTCTTTCCTCAGTCTGCAGTTAAACAAACTGTAGAGGGTTTTTATCCATTAGCTCTCTTTATTGCTGCATTCATCCATTTATAGTATGTACAGTTTGATTTTTACGAGTCTGTCAGTTGCTGCCTCTGAAAAGCATCCCATAACATGATGCTTCCACCACCATGCTTTGTTGTAGGGGTGATATATACTTAGTAATGACATGATATTCACTTAAAAGAGTTCAGTTTTTATCTCATTGAAACAGAGCATTATTTTCCTCATGGTCTGTGAGTCATTTTTTTGGGCCTTTTGGTTAACTACAGGTAGGCCGTTTTATGCCTTTCATTAGCAAGTGGCTTTCATCTGGCTGAATAGCTGGAATGCTGCAGAGAAAAATCCATAGAGATACACTAGTCAGGGGTCTGCAACCTTTCAAATCCAAAGAGCCGTTTTGCCCTGAGTCCAACTAAGTAAACGTCAGAGCTGCAAAATTTGACTGACTTTTTAATAAAACCCAACTTATTATTTTTGTTAATTATCTGCCTAGGGAAATCTGTTGTCATTTAAAAAGCAACAGTTTATTGGTAATTTTAGCTTTAGAAATCATAAACACATAAATCTATAGCTCTAAAGTCTAATTTCTGGTTCTTTAATGTCACTTTGTTGTGAAAATTCAATTAAAATATGCTATACTAACAACCTCTTAGTACATTTTGAAGTGTAAAAGTAACACCTAGAGTTAAGTTTAACCAATCCCACTCTGGATTAGTGTTAACTCTTTCTATATAGTTCATATCTTACTCCAATGGTTCTTGTAATAACTCTGAAAGAATCCATTTACTTTGAAAATGCACATTCAACACTGGAATTTACTGCGTCAGACTGATGTTTGTGGTTATAGTACATTAGTTAGCTCTTTATATCATTTTAACCACTATTAAGAGACATTGTGGACGAATCAAAGAGCTGCATGTGGCTCTAGAGCCACAGGATCATGGCCCCTGTTCTAGAGTGAGGTTCTTGGCCCCCTTCTCCCCCCATCACCCAGTTTAAACAGCTTGGCAGCTCTAGTTCTAACATTCACTGCCAACTGATCTTAAATATAAAGGTAGATGTTTCCTTTTCCAGATCACATTCAATCAGCTGAATTCACCCCAGTTGGACTCCATGTAAGCTGCAGAAACATATCAAGGAGGATCAGAGGAAAATGACTCACCTTGGCTCTATTCAAAGCTCCTGTACAGTAAATACTCAGATAGACTAAAGTTTGTTTCACTTTCAGGATGCGCTGTATGTTCATTGGACCATTAATAACCAGTAATAACGGTGCTGCAATGCCATTTCATAACTGCCGCTTTATCAAACCGTCTTCTTTTATTTTGATTATTGTTAAAAAGACATTTCCCTCTTATCTAGACCATTAATCCTCTACATCTTAATCTTTTAATAATCAAGTCATCAAAGACCATCAAACCAAATGATTTGTTTAATTGTTATATTAATTCATTTTATTAGAAGTACAGTAAACAGTTAGCTGTTTTTTTTTTGTCTGCTTGTGTTTAACTTAATTCTTTTGCTGTAATATATATGGAGATACTCTGTAATGGCTGTTGGCTATGTTCTAAGTCCTTCAAAGTTGCATTTTTTTATGTAAATGTAAAATTCCTCCTGTTGGAAATGGCCTCATGACAGCATTGACTCACATTGAACACTAACAACCTCAACAACTCAAGGTCATTGGGTCATCTCCCAAAGACCTTGATGCACAGTAGAGAAAGAAAGGGAAGAAAATATTCCCCAATATTGTCGTCACTATGATTAGAAAAAATAATTCCTAATAGATATTTATTAGATAACTTACAACATTTTATTTTACAGTTGGTCGCCTTTGTTTTGGTCAATTATACATATGAAGTTCTTGACAAAACAGTTTTTGACAAAGTACTTTTTTAAAACAAACTGGTCCTGGTTCTACTTAAGGTAACCCAAATGGACTGCTTCTTTCTGATGAAATTCACAAAAAAATAAACAATCAACAAAAACAACGTTAAGCTTCATTATATCTGCTGAGATCAACTGCTCCAGATCATTCAAACCAAAAAACAGATCAGCTGCTGAATTTCTGCTCTATTGCAAGAACCCGATGAAACCATCCCACCCCTGGAGAAGATCTTGCTTTTGTTTAGATAGCTCCAGACTCTGACTCTTTTATTTAAGCTTCTCACGGCGTCTTCTTCTCTCAGTTACGACATCCACACTGAGGGGTTGTTTTGGCTGGTTGAGAATCAACAAGCAGATAAAAGTTGACATGAATTTGTTGTGATTCTGCCCTTTGCGGACTTCTGTTTATGTTTCTTTTTGAGTTTTCCGTTATTTATGTTATTCTGTTTTGTTGGTTATTGGTTTCTTTTCCATGCTGTGTTTTTTGAGTTACTCCCTGTTGCCACCTTCTCCTTTCCTCTAGCTCCCTTCTAGTTACTTTTATCCACACCTGGTCCATATCAACTAATTAGCCCTGTCCCCCATATATTCACCTCCTGTGCAGCTGCTCAATGCTGGATCCAATTTATTGCTTCATTTCTTCTTGTATATTTCTCCGGAGCATCTTTAGTTTTTTTGCTTTTCTTAGTTCCCAGCCTTTTATTTCTAGATTTATGTTTTTGTACCATCTACTTTAGCATTAAAACAGCAAAAACTATGTCTGTCTCTACTCTGCATTTGGGTCCACAACAACATCCACCAACTCTGACAGAAATGTGGATAAGTGGGTATGTTGGTGTCAGGAAGTTCAGGCACTGTACCCATCTGCTGGTATTCCAGCTCAGTCCATAGTGTATTTGATACAAGTTTCATCCTGAAGCATTCAACAAGAAAACTGATTCCCATCTTATCAGCAGGTGGTCATAGCCTACTCCTCCTCCAGAGCAAGTAGGAAGGACAAGCTGCCTTTTAACTGGAGGAAAAACCAAGCAGAATGGTCATACAATATGGTCTTCATCTTTTACTTTAAAATCATCACCTGCTTAAAAGGAGCAAATTAAAAAACATTTTAAAGATGATGATTTTTTCCCTTAATTACACCGACGTGTAGAGACATCAGGTATAAAGTAAGTACACCCCTCCCGCTTCTAAGGTTTCTAAATAGCATCCACCCATAATGGATCCATCAATGTCAGAATGTTCACTGAAGCAGGAGTCCTCCAGCAAACAGGTGTGTCGACAGAATATTAGAGTGAGAAGAAATCAGCAAGAATAGGTTCTGATCCCATTATTTACAGAACCTTCAAGAGATTTGATTGGACCTCCTGAGAACTCTTTGAATTTACACATTTAATTTGCGTCCATATCTGCAGGTTGGTACCTCTGCCTGGGTTGGTTTAGTTCTTTACGCTACATCTGTTCAACCGTCCACACATCATGTGACATTTGATTAGATTTAGTCCCTTCCTGGTCCAATTAACTTTGTATTTATAATACAACTTCCTGATTTATAAGCACAGGTTCTTTAAATCCTGAACCAGCTTAGATTTTACAATAACACCTGTCAGAAACTAAGTGGTTCTTGAAGAACCACTTGAGGAGGATTAGATGCTTCCTAAATGGTTTCAGTCTGGGGGCTCTTTGTGATCCATCTCTTAAAATGACTGCAGTAATTGTTTCATCTTCCATGTTACCTCAGATATGACGCTTTATGCCATGAACTCTGACCCCTGTGGGGATCCAAGGGTCCGTTGGCCCCTGGACTGACCTCCCTGTGGTGAGTAATGTGTTCAGGGTAAATCCATCTGATTCTGGGTCAGTCTTTGAACTGTTGGAGCAGCTGCAGCTAACAGGTTTTCCACCGGCCCTCCTCCTTCCTCCCGCAGACCTGCTCAGGCTCGTCTTCCCGATCCGATCCGTCTCCTCTGTGATGTTTATAAGCCCCCGTCATTGTCCCGCCCGAGGCAACAGGAACTTTCCACTGCAGAGCCAGCAGGGCCCAGAGGAGAAAGTGATGCGTTTTACTGGGCCGTCTGTCAGCAGCTGCATCTCATGTCCTCTTGTTGAGTTTATCTAAGAGTTTACTCTGTTCTTCACAACGGCTTTACGGTTGTTTTACAAACACTTTGGGGGTTCTGTAGCTTTTCTCTAAATTTCACAGAAGTTCTCCCACTATAGATGTCATAAGGTGATCACCGAAGGTAAAAGATCTCCTAAATAGGCAGACAGAACCTCAGTGAAAATGCTGAAGATCTCTGCTTGTCTTTCATGATTTACGACACAGACCTCATAAACACCCATTGGTGTTTATGAACCATTTGGATTTCTTCAGGAAATTACAAGGAAACAAGAATTTTGGGTTCTTGGAAGAGCAACTGAAGGATCATAAAATGTATTGGAACAGTGTGTGGCCGTTCTTTTAGATTCTAGATATCTTCAAAATTTGTTTGTTTTAAAGATCAAAAATTTTCGAAGATGTTCTGGTTGAAAAGAGCTTCTGGGATTAAAGGTAGAAAATCTATCTTCCAATGTCTGTACTGGGTCGGAGGCTGGGGTTCCTACCTGCATTGGTCAAAGGCGTGGTAAACACTGAAAAGGGTTGGTTTGCTAGTCCTTCACAGAGCCAGGAAAATAATATTGGTTTCTGAATGGTTTCCCATTCAGAACAATGCTCTCATGGGTGGTTTGTATTCTGTGTCCTAATCAGAACAGCTAGATGGTATATTTTACTTCAAATAAAGTTGATGTTCGGCCCTAAAGAGGTTTCAGGATGTTTCTTCTGATGGGTTGGTTAAAAGGGGGGTTAAGGTTTAACTGTAACTATACAGTCGCATGTTTACATCACTTTTTTCACCACAGTGTTTATTATCAAGGCTGCTGACCTTTATGAAGGCTGCACTTTAAAAAATTAAAAAGTCTAAAGAGCTGTACTAAAACAACATTTCGTTTTGTATACACTTGTGTGTACAAAATGACAAAATAAAATCTGTCTAAGTCTAATTTTGTTTCGTCCTGGAAGTCCTAAATGTATCTGTTTGTAAAACGCTGATAACGGGTTCTGGTTTATAAAAGAAGACTTTCTGATTGGGTTTTAAGGAGGGTTCTCTAAAAGCTCTCCCCAAAAAAGTTCTTGCTCGGCTGCTCTTATCGCTTCGCTTGAATTTTCAAATATTTTTGGACATTCTTCCACTAAAAGCCGAACTTGGCCCAATTATTAGTTTTTTTTCTTCCAGAGCAACAAAAATTCAACATCTAGCTGCTCTGGGTTTACCACATCATTCCAGCTTATGTTTGACCTTTGACCCAGATCACTCTGTGGTAAAGTGAACCTTTAACTCAATGATTCAGGAGAATTCAGGGTTCTGGGCTGGAGGTGTTGGTAATATTCAACCGGGACATGCCCTACCGTATTTATGTGGTGTTCCATGTGAAACAGTAAGGAAACTGAAGTTCTGAGAACGAACGGCTCCAGGAGGGAGGCCCTGATGTTTCCGCCTGATGTCCTCTGATGTAACGGACTCCACAGGAAGCATACGGGTCGGTTTCAGTGGATCTGTCAGGATACCAGCATGAGGAGGCGACCACCTGCTCACCTTTACCTGCTGCATGAGACTTAATGTCTTTGTGGGGACATTAGAGTGTGTGCAGAAATCAGTCTCTCCATCTAATAAGTCTCTAAATAACTTAATAAAACGTTGGTTTATACGGGTCAAAGTCAGAATTGGGTCATTACACAGTTATGGGTGGATTATAGTTATTTTAGGGAAACCATTTTTTTTTCTTGCAGTTTTTATTGTCTATGTGAGGAATGTGTTCTTCCTCACCACATGCACTCACTGCAGTGTTTGAGTGGTCGTCAAGCTTACTGCCAGGATGATACTGACTGCATAACATTTGCATAACGTACCCACCCACCCACCCATCCACCCCCAGACAGACTGCAGGCCCGCTTACTGACGGAGCCTCCAGCCTGATGAGACCTGATGACACGTCTCTTCACAGGAGGTTAACATCCATTGTGTTTGTGTGATTCCTGCATGTTTGGTCTCACTAACTGTTCATCCGCCGTCGTTTATTATTTCTGGGTCAGATCTCCACTAAACTCTGTTCAGTATTTAAACTAATCTGAAAAGCAAAACAAATCCATCCTAACCATAACACCACTGGCTTCAGAATAGTTGGAATCCAACAGAGTCTAATAATATTCTTGCTTAGAGACGGCTGCCAAGATTATGAAATCATGTTTTGTCACTCATGCAGCTTGAAAGATAAAAGAAGTTTGAGCTGCTCACTACAGAATGTACGAACTAAACAGAGCTAAACTGTTCAACCCATATCATCTGGTGCACAAGACCATCCATCTACTCAGAGAGGATGTCCACTTAAACTGACAGGAGAGCAGAGAAGCAGATCTATAGTCTGCAGGTCTATAGTAACAGGCCCACTATTACTTGTCAGGTGAACAGGTGGCTGAACCTGTCTACAAAACTACTACTGAGCCTTTGCTCCACAAATGCAATATGACAAGAAAAAAAACATTATTGATAGAAAATCAGAGAATACGTTTATCCAGTTTGGTACAAATGATGTATGAGACATAGTAGATATGTAGAAGGTATTTTGATCCAAGGAGACAGGCAGTTAATATCCAGGACCTACAGACAAAATGCAAATGATGTAGGAAAAACTACAACTGCACCTTATTCCTGTTGTGACGACCACCCCAAAGAGATAATGTTGGTAAGATGTATGGGCTATAATTGCCTGGTCAAAGTCCAGACCAAAATCTAAATGAAAGTATGTGGCAAGACTTAAAAACTCATGTTCTTGGGTGATTCCAGTCCAGTCAAACTTTACACAGAATATACAGAACCTGAATAAACCAGGCCATTTAAAACCTTTTACACCCAGAATCAGAGAACTGAGTTTCTGGAGCTGGAGACTAACGACCTCCCAGCAGGAGGCTGATGTGTTGCTTCAGGCCGCTTCTTCATCCAGGTCCAGCTCCGTCTTCACCTCCCGCTGTCACATGCAAATGCTGTGCTTGAACTGTGGGGTCAGAGAGGCTGGTGGGGTGTTGGTGCCTGCAGCGCAGCGTGTGATGAGGCATGAGGCAGTAAACACACGGGCCGTGTGACACGGCACACTTTGACCCTCCTCCTGCTCCTGGCTCAATAACGCTCTCATGAAAACTATCTGATCCTGATACAACTGATAGCTGCTGTGTGCCTGTGTGTGATGACGTGTTGAGTGTAAACACGTGCCACACTTATGTGATTTTATCTCTCACAGACACTGGTACACCGTTTACAGAGCACAGCTTTATCTAAAATGGACTCTAATCCTGGTTTGGATCAGAAGCTCTCCAGACTTTATTAAGGTCTTTCAGACTTCAGCTGATTTTTGTTCTTACCTTTGATTAAATTCCTTATAGTTTTTCATTTCATTTCAAACACGTCAAAGTTCAGATAGTTTTAGTGATGAGGTTCAACAAGCTACACATTTAAGTTTTATTAAAACGAAAGTTTTTTTGATCCACAAAGAGAGAACAGACTGATGTCCCCGGAATTACATTTGTTGCCAGAAGACTCTTTTTTTGGCTCGTGTGGAATCTAATCATTGTGGTTAAAATTTTAAGCCTTAAATAAAATAAACCTCTGATAGTAGACTGAACCTCTGCATTAGCTTCAAGGCTACGTGGGAAGAATGGCTCAGGAGTTGGAGAGAACGTTTGGATCTAAGTGTAGATTGTCTGCTTCTCCATAATAAGGCCCCGTCCACACGAAGCCGAACCCTGGCCTAAACGCACAAATTTTTCACCAAACCAGCCTCTCATCCACACGAAGCCGGCGTTTCGGGGGTCTGTAAACGATCTTTTTTTTATTCAGCCTTCAGAGTCGGAAGATTTTGAAACGCCGTTTTCGCGTTTCCATCTTTAAGCTCTAACCACATTTTTTTTCTTACACGCATGCGTCATAGCGTCGCCTCTAAACACGCATGAGCGACACAGTATCACAACAACAATGGCGCCGTACTGTGTTGAATGGTTGCTGCTAATGCTACTCACCCTGCTGTCGGGCTTACAACAGAATCTTCTTCTTCTGGAATATCTCCAGGAAGAACAGAGCAATATCGACGAAATAGTTCAGCACCTGAATTTGACTGAACCACGAAAATGGACCCGCAGGGCAACCATGTATAAATATTAGTGCGCATGCCCAACATTTCGTCGCCTATTTTTGCTTTGGCACCACAGCGCCACTTACAGGCCTGGCATACATTTTGCAGCGTTTTCATGTTTTCGTGTGGACGATCACATTTATTTTACGTCTCCGTCTTTACGACAAAGGTTCTGGAAAATATTAGCGTTTCGTGTTCGTTTTGACTTCTTTTGGACGGGGCCTAAGAGAAGTCAGCAAACGGGGAGCAGCTTCACCCCACATTGAACTATTCAACATTCAAATCTTACATTGTTTTTTCACCTAACATTTAATTAATATGTGTATTAGTTGATAACTAGAGTGATTAAACATTTTAAGTATCACAAAAAATTAAAAGATGCCTTTCCTCACCAAAAAGTAGATCATCAGGCTAAAGCTGACTGAGGTCGGTTCCTATTAAATAAGTTGCAGTTATAGGCATGCATTTTAACAAACCTACCAGATCAGGAAAACAATGAGGATTTTATAGAGTTTCACATCACTTTACATTTGTAATGAATGTGTCATGCTTGATGCACTCCTGTTCTAAATAGTGCATGTGTATTAGAATCATAGGTGAGTCAAAATAGGATACACTATGCTTGCAGGGAAAACTGTCTTATAATTTGTGTTCATTTTATACAAAATATTTTATTAACTGAACAGAATTTTCCAAATGTCAATATTCTATGAGAGCCTGTCAATAACAAGAGATCAGCATACTGAGGTGGGTGAATCCTCATCAGTACTGACAGAACATTGGTAAAGTTTATCTTATGTGAGTGTTAAAACATTGCTCTGATGTATGAGTCGTAATTGACTCAATAGGCGGGTTTCAGTCACGTGACGATTATGACGCGGCCAGGGGACGCAATTTCAGATGGAGGGCAGGAAGTCTATGAAGTTAGCGTAAACATGGAGGACACCGGTACCGAGAGCCCGTATTGTATGGAGTTAGAGCCTGTTTCAAGACGATACAAGGAGTTGATTGACAGTACCCGTACTTCATGAAGATGAGTGAGTTTTCGGTGGACCTTAAAGATTTGCCGACAGTGGAGGCCGTTGACATAACGAACTATCTGGTCCTTCAGAAGTCGTATTACACCAAACAGCAAATGAAGGCCTATAAAAGTATGGGGGCATATAACTTCTTTGTCAGCGGGTGGGTCCACAACCTCGGCACCAAACGTCTCCATGACGATCATCTTTTAGTCTTCTCCAGGGTGAGTGTTTGTTCTTATATTGTTTTATGTGTTAAAAGATGCTAGCGTTAGCAGTAGCGGCTAGCCTGACAGTTGTTTATGTTTCAAGGTAAAGTACTCACAGCTTTCAAGCGAAACACCTCTGAAGAGATGCTTCTGATTTGGGCTTAGTTTTTTGGTAACCGAGGTTGACCGTCGGAGCCCAGTCTACCGACTCAACGTCACCCAAAGCGCTAGGACAGCCTAAACAGTCACAATGAAGTCCATATTAGACTACCGGTAACTTATTAATCATTACTAAGTAAATGAGCATTTAACGACAACCTTATGCTATATAAACACAACCACAAAAAAAAGTTAGCTAGCTAACATAACGTTATAGCTTACCTCCAACGAAGCGGTCGCTGCAGACACGGGCATTGGCAGACTCTGCTCCTCCAGACCGCAGACGTAGGTTTAAAATCCATTTTTTACGGCGTTGATCTGTGAGCTTTTTACACTTTTCACCTTAATGAACGACAATCTTTGGTACTCTGTAAAAGCTCTTTTCCTTTTCTCGGTTCGAACGATTGGAGCAGCCGTAAACTACACAAAACATAGGCATTATTTCAGACGGCAGATCCTCAGCTACTTCACTTCCTGCCCTCCATCGGAGTTTCGCGGCGTCGCGAAGCAGCAGGGTGACGTCACGTGAAACCAAGCTATTAGGCATCTGTGGTATCTTGTTGTGTTAATTAACTTTTTACCAAAACCTAGAAAATCTTTCATTAAAATTTTAACTTTGTTATTTTAGAGGCCTGATTGCTCTAAAGGTTCAGTCAACTTAGCTGTTCAAACAATAGCAACCTCAGACAAGAAGAAACAATAGGTAACATAATAATATCATTGTTTGTTGTTTTTAATACCTGTTAGTAATGGTTGAAATTTTGCTCTACAACTCAAAACAGGTTTAAAGAAAACTAAAAACTACTTACTTTGAGAGAGGCTTATACCGTAAAGATACAGGTTCTAAACGTACCTAATACGTATTAAACTACATCACTGTTTATCTTCATATTCTATAAATATGCTCAATCTGTTCAAAAAAGTTTACAGGCATATGTTGTTTACGTTGTGTTTTTATTGCTTTATGAAAACTATTGAAATAAATTGAGTTTTTAAATAGAAAACTTTCAATTATTAATATTACTACTATTTTTTTTTTTCAAAAGTCTGTTTAGCAAGCACAGTATCTGTTTTAATATTGTTGTTAAACAGTTTTCCTGTTTTTATTTGGCGTTTAATAACCCAGCAGGTCTTGGTTGATCAGAACTGGTCCCGACCAGTTTGAGTCGGTTTGATCAAGCAGAAGCATGATGCATTTTTTCTGTTTATGGACAGATTTCCCTTCAAAGCCAGCATTTGATGGTGTTTTAAGGTTGACCAGCCTTTACTTTTATTTAATACAGTCATGTTTATTACATTAGAATCTGGGTTTTGAAAGGGGTTTAGGTATTTTTTGAAAATGAATGATAATTACAACATTTAAGAACAGGCTGTTCTGTAACACATGTTTTTATTGGTCTGTTGTAAAATTACAATCCTAAATGTAATTAGCAGTGAGCTCAAAATCATTAATAACAATACAGGAGGCTTCAACCATCTGTCTTTGTGAAATTAATCTATATTTTGTATTTAATTTAGTGGCAGAGAGTCTGAAGTTAATCAGTAAGTAATATCTTTCAATGGATATGAATGTAGGTGCAATAATGTCTGTTTCTGTGGTCCTGAATGTCCAAGTTTAGATTTGACTTTCCAAATTAGGCCAGGACGAGGATATTAACCGGTTAAGCCCATTTGATAATCAAAACCCAACAGTTTTTTACCCAAGTTTAGATGTCAGTGGGTTTCTTCATGTTTTGTATCTCTTCAATAAGCTGTTTTCCAAAGTAAGAGATAATCATGCTCCTCTTTAAAAGCGAACACTTAGAAAAGTGGTTTCATTTATAGTGAACTCAGAGACGGATGTTATAAAGTAATGAGGCCGAAATGTTTTCTTTTTCTTACTCTGAATGAGATTAGCAGATATGCCGAACATTCAGAAGTTATGCCACTAGATTAAACAAAAAGCAAACCATAAAAATTAGATTATGAATCAGGAACATGACAGCAAGCAACAAGCAAAATATTTTGGAAAGTAATGCTTAGTCTGCTTCATTGTATATTGAATCACATAGTAATTATATAACAAAGCAGTGGGATATCAGCAATTGGGGATTGAAGGCCTAGTAGTTAGGGCATAGAGCTTGGAATCCTGAGGTTCTGAGTTTGAGTCCCACTCCCACAGACTGACACTCTGGGACTCTGAGCAATATCCTTAACCCCACACTGCTCCACAAGCGCCCAACGATGGCAGCCCACTGATCCCCAAGGGGATGGGTTAAATGCTGAGGTAAATTTCTCCAATGTGAGATCAATAAAGTTTAATTATCAAATTATTAAATCAACAGAAAAATATTGCTGTGACTGATTTATAAACCACAAAATGATATGGGGCAAACCGGTCATGCAAAAGCAAAAGGTCTAATAAGTAACAGCATTATGAATGGAAAAGATTGTGATTTGTTTATTAGCGTTATTAGCATTTTATTGATTTAAATAGCAGTTTCCAGTAGCCCCAAACTGGATATAAGAACCACCAGATGCTTCTACAAAGAAACCAGTTAGAAATGCACAAAACAGAACAAATGCTTGGATGTAAGTCAGGTCACATATTTCTTTAGGGAAACCATCAGTATACATATATACAGTAACAGGACAGTATGATGAATGTCTCACTTTAACATACAGCTAAAACATTCAAAGCCAAAATAGATTCCATCATCTGTCAGATTAGATTAATTCTAAATGGATAAATATGGGTCAGTCTGTTCAGTCCCTTTCACTGCTGAAGGTGTAAGGTGTCCAGTGCTTCACTGAAGACCCCAGAGAACCCAGGTTCTGGACCTGATGCCGCCTGCAGCTCAATGTAGTCCTGATGGTGACCCAGGAAGGAAGGAGTCCACTGAGAGGAGGGGAAGAGAGGAGAAGAGTGGCTGCAGGGGTCCCACTGAGGTACCACAGCACTGGGGGAGAAGGAGTAGGGGTACCCCTGGGGAAGAGGAAGAGGAGCAGGAAGAGGAGGGGAGGCTTGTTCAGGAGCCAGCATGTTCACTGAGGAGCAGGCGGTGGAAATAGTCTGATGATGGGGAGGAAGGAGGGAGTCCTGGAAGCTGCTGCAGTGCATGCTGGGATGCTTGGAGCTGGGCTCCGACGGTGATGGGGAGGATGATGGTGGTTTGCTTTCACTGGGATCAGACTTCCTCTTCCTTTTTCGGCGGAAGTTTCCATTGTCGAACATCTTCTCACATTTTGGGTCCAGAGTCCAATAGTTTCCTTTACCTACAGGAGGAGAAGGAGAAGAAGGAGGAAGGTTAATGATGTGATGTCATTTAGTTTCAACAACACTAATCTGAGGATGAGGAGTAGCTCTTACCTGGATCGCCGTCATCCCGGGGAACCTTCAGGAAGCAGTCATTAAGCGACAGGTTGTGCCGGATAGAGTTCTGCCAGCCAGCCTTGTTCCGGCTGTAAAAGGGGAAGTTTTCAGAGACGTACTGGTAAATCTGACTGAGAGTCAGCCTCTGGTTGGGCGAGCTTTGAATCGCCATGGCTATGAGGGCTGAGTAGGAGTAAGGGGGCCGGATCAGACTCATCAGCTCCTCAGAGGACAACCAGGATCCAACGGGGAGGTTCAGGAGATGAGGAAAGAAGTTTTGGATAGCTGGAACAATTCCTGGGGGCCCTTCAGGGACCAGGCCCATGTCCTGTCTGAGGTAGGAGGGTGATGGGGTCCTTGGAGAGGGGTCCACCTCAGGAGGAGGACTATACAGGCTGAAGTCAGACCCATCCAAGTCCAGAGAGGGGAGCTCCTGCAGGGGGCAGCGTTCGGGCAGGAAGGAAGACAGAGCCTGATCCAGAATGAAGGAGGCCATGATGTCTGTACACCTGCTGCTCACCTGAGACTCTTATACCCTGCAGCCCCGCCCACAAGGCGGCTGATTGGCTCCTGGGAGCGAGTGTGCGAGGTGGGGGATGATTTGAATAAGAACAGGTAGAACCCCTGCCCCAGGCTGTTCAGAGCCCCAGGATCTGATGGAGAGGTATGTCAACAGTTTAAGGACTGCAGAGTCACTGATTCAGCCTAAAAGAATAAAGTTAAACCTTCAGCCACAGCTAATCTCTAAGGACATTAATCCTTATAGAGACCCTAAACCACAGAGAACCCCGTCAAGTCCTAATCAGAGAGGTGGTACCTCAGGTTCTGGGATTTTTTTACCTGCTACTAATACTTTACTTGACAGAAAGTTGACCGGTTATTTTTATCATATTTTTTTAAATATGAAAAGGATGTAAATACAAAATTAACTAATCACTGAAAAGTTTAAGACATATTATGCCTTCTTTGTGTTTTATATTTTGGAGCTTTCAATGAAATTTCAAACATAAATAAAACATACAAATCTTGAGGTAATTTAACATTAGTATTTCTGCTTTCATGAGATCAAGGGCAATGCTGCAATTATCTTAATTCCATAATTTTTTGCATTTCAGCTTGTAGAGAGTTCCAAAATGTTTTTCCTGGAAATGTTTTTTCCTACTTCTAAATGATACCATTCCTTCTCCTAACACTTGAAGCTGTTTCAACATAGATGACATGAGCAATGAAGGTGTTATTTTATCTCTCATTGATGGATATCAAACAGAACAGGAGCATTCTTTTTATGTTTTGTAAACTCTTTTTATATAGTCCAAACAGGACTGCAGGGATGCATTTGACTCCAGTGCAAACAGGATGCAGGCAGGACAGTGGTGAAAGTAACATAAAACTAAAAATGATTGGGATTATAAAACTGTTACAGCAGACCGACAGAGAGCAGACAAGTGAGACAAGCTGAGAGTAAGAGTTGAATCTGACAGAGAATCAAGTGAGTTTGTAAGTACTTGCAAGATCTGTATGCAAAAAAAGACACTGACTAAAGACTACTACTACTTATAAAACACTTTCAAACACATGATATGCAAAATAGTGCTGCCTGGATCAATTAACATTGAAAACACACAAAAAAAGAAATTATTAATAATGATAATACCGCATCTGGATAAAGAAAATACCTCAACTAAACTAAACAGAATGGAATACACTTTGTAAAATGAACAGAACTTAATTTATCAAAATACAAAAAAATAAAATAAAATAAAAAACACAAGAATATAGAAATGTAAAAATCAAATTACTATATAGACTGAGTGGTTCAAATCCCAACTGGGGGACCTTTCCCACATGGCATATCCCCTTCTCTTTCCATCTGTCTCCTGTTTGCAGCTGATTTAAAAAATGGTCACTGTGGCAAAAAAATGAAAAATACATCAGCATCATGGGAACATATTCAGTTGACCCAAAGAGCAGCAGTGCATAGTAAATGTTGCCTTAGTGGGCTTTAAATAACAAACACATACACACACAAAAAAAACTACTCCTGTACAGAAATATATTAACAACTTAATCCAACAATACCGACAGGTTCAAATTACATAATATTTAAGATAGTTTTTGTTGTCAATATTCTTACATGGAAACATATGCAACAGAATTTCGGTTGGAGAAATGCCTATATAGCTTTCACGAGTTAATACAAATAAGTCTATATAAATTTTTCTTAGTCATCAAACAATACAGTAAAGACAGCTTGTGTTTGCAACAATCCATCATACTGAGCCAAACTTTAGCCACAGTGAAGAAACTAAACACTAAACAGGAAAAAACCTCTATCAAAACTAGGCTTATTATATACAGCAGTGTTCCGTGACCAACAAAATTTTTATGTGTGCGAATAGCAAAAAAGTTGCCAGTAGTAGATCCCTTAGTGGCATCATCTAGGACAGAAACATAGTTCAGTTGATTAAAAACTGAAAGACAGGAAGTTCTTCATCATCTGTTGAAGAAAAATATGGACGTTGTTGGGAAGTAATCCCAGCCGATGCTCCTCTCCTTCACTCTGTCACAGCTGAACAGGCCACATGTAGCTGCTTTGACCAAAAAAAAAAAAAACAGAGAAATAGCAGTGTAGTGAAACTACAAGTCTAGAGAATGAAATAGAATGAGGGAAAGTGGTTATTATGTCCTCCAGCAGGCTAAACCCATAGCAGCATATCTACAGAGATAGTTCAGATAACCTAGACCAGGAGTGTCAAGCTCATTTTTACATCCGGCTACTTTGGCATCTTTAAGTCTTTTAAAGGGCTGGTTGCAGTGGTAGAGATGAAATATTTGATGCTGTCACTTTATTTACTAAGAGCACACTGCTTTACAAAGCTTAACCCCATTTATTTCATAATTTTAGCCACTTTGTGCACTAACTGTCCTATCCAACCAGTGGGCCCTAGAGGCATAAAATGGCAATACGTTTTAGCTGAGGTTGATTGTTAAGAGGTTAAAAAAGCAAATGCTTCTACTTTGGCATGATTTGCATTTTTTGGCTGTTGAGACTTAGATAAATTGCTGTAATGTGCCAGATTCAAGCTTTGGGTTTAACACCTGTGACCTAGACTCACTGTGTTTTGGATCAGCTAAAGGTTTTAACTGAATTTTGAGGGGGAAAAAACATCCGTCTTTCAGCGTCACTTCTGGACACTAAACCTTTATTCTGGTGGTGAAAGAAGGGGTTCTAGAAACCTGTTTAAGAAGGGATTTAAATATTGTCTGGTTCAAATATAACACCAAAGCAGCAGATGTTGCTCCGAAACCTCTGTTGGACTTTTTGGCTGTGATCACAGAAGTAGACATAAGATCAGCCAAGAAAACAGATACTCCCACAAACTGCCACCCTGGGTTCCTGAGCAAAGACCCTTAACCCCACACTACTCCCCAGGCACCGCACAATGGCAGCCCACTGCTCCACAAGGGGATGGGCTAAATGCAGAGGTACATTTCTCCAATGTGAGATTAATAAAGTTCAGTTATTATTATGTTTTGGGGAGGTTCCCCCTCATATTAATGTTAAATCTAAGAAAATACCAAGTCATCACCTCCCTTTCATTTAAGTTCTGATGTTAGGTGGTTAAAAAAGAAAATAATTCAGCCTTCAGGAGGGTTTCATGGATAATGAGACTGATGTATTTATTTACTTTAGTAAAGATTAATGCTTTATCATCAATGCTGTTTTCAGCGTTTACTTATTATCCCAGACATACAGATGAGTGTTATTCCCACAGGATTCCTGTTGTTGATGTTTGCAGGATAAAAGTTAAAACCAGATCAGATTCAGTAGTTATCTGCAGCCATCAGACAGAACCTCCAGGAATCGGATTAGAAGCAGAAACAGACGCTGATGCAGCAGGCTGCCTTTATTTTTGGGACATTTAACAGTCTAGATCAGTGAGTAAGTTAGGTTGTCTGTGGCAACAAACTGGAGTTGTGCGCTTGACTGGTTTCTGCTGTGCAGAACTGGAATCAGCTAATCTGAAAATGCACAATCAAGCTTAAGGATTCCTTTAATATTTAACTGTTTTTTTTTGTTTGTTTTTTTTTTGGCATATATCTAATTTTGGAGTAACAACCATGAGGAAAAGAACATTAGCTATTAGACTCTCACTTCCATTTTATTTAAAATCACATTTTTGTAGAGTTAATGCAGTAAATGTCTTGGCCTAGTGCGTTTTTGCTCTGAGAAGGTTGCAAGTCCCCGGTTTGATCCCCACAGCCTCCACTCCTGGTTCCTTAGCAAAATCCTGAAGCCCACAATGCTCCCCACACAATGGCAGCCCACTGCTCCCCAAGGGTAGGTATCACATGCAGAGAATGAATAACCCCATTGTGGGACAATAAAGGGATTTACAAATTCATGTGTAGCTTGGTGTTTCTCTAACATAAACTATTTTCTTCCACCACCATAGCAGCAAAATTTCAGGTTTCAGCCATTTAGCCTTTTTCCTCTTAATAAAAACTTTAATAAACATTATTCAAATTTTATCTTTATAATAAAAATACCTTTAGCTGCAGTTGGCTTATAAGTCAAACTTAATTCTCTCTTATTTAATTAGGATAAAAACAATCAAAACTATTTAGTGCTAGTTTTGTTTTTAACTTAATGCTGAGGACAAAACCACATTCATTCAATAGAAAATTTCTGTGGTAAATCTGATGAATCAAATACCAAGAAGTATTAACACTTTGTAAAATTTAAAAACAACTGAACTAAAAAAAAAGTGACCCTGTCAGAAGCTGGACCCCTATTTCGTTGAGGTTCTGTGCTTCGTATCTGGAGCAATGATTGTACCAATCATTAAAAACTAGCATTCTCAAATTTAAAGGGTTTGTGTAGATGTTCTGTGAAGTTCCCTCACCTGTTGTAGACACAGCTGTTTAGAAATGTAGAGCCTTTGCATGTTCCCTTTAGAAGACTCTCAAACTGAAAATTATATTTTTAGTGGGATGTATCAGATTTTAACAGTCCTCAGTTTAACAACATAATGCTGTTATGTTTAGTGTTGGGGAATTTGGTTCAGGTGGCTGACTATGAATAAAATGCACCACACTATGTCATGGTTGTTTGGAGTTTGACCTACATGCAAAATCACAGAAACCAAAGAGTTTTAATGTTTTATTTACAAAGGCAAGAAAAATCTGGAAGTGGAGAATTGCAGTAAGTGAGTAGAACTTTCTGGTTGGTCTGGGGGAAGAAAGCAGAAAGCAGGAGTTGGTTGATGACAACTGATGACCGATGGATTTAAGCCGGGATTACACTGTGCAATTTTTATGCCCTTTTCGGGCTGTCCTGTGAGAATTTTTCGATCGGGCTGGCTTTCAGCCCGATCGTGGGTCATGTAGCGTACAGAGGGTAACGAGGGGCGATCAGCCTCTCACGACCACCTCCTGATTAGGAGTCGTGAGGTCAGGAAAAAATCAAACATGTTTGATTTTCAGTCGACTGTCGTGGGCAAATCGCTCATTGCGCAAACTTCCTCTCAGATTAAAACCACAGAAGCATGTCGGGGGTGCGAGTGAAATGAAGTTCCTTCTGTAAAATTGACCGTAGTAGCCACGTTTGCTCAGCCATCTCTTTGTACAAATATGTCGTCACCTTTTTCTTTTTAGGGCTTTCAGCACTAAAATGCAAAATTGCCAAGGCAGTACGTTTCTCTCTATAGTGAGCTTGATATTCCTTTTCTATTGGTTTGCCTTCCGGATAGACGAGTCCCAGTAGTACCATCTCTCTCCGGAGCTGAGTCTGACGTGTTTTTTAGACGTACAGTGTGAGCAGGTGGATCGGATCAAAGCGTCGTGCTGAACACGCATCGTGAGCTATGAACTCACATTGTACGACGAAACTGCAAGATTTCATCGTACGATGAGCTGCAGCTGTGTGCAACGACTGAAAAAATGCACAATTTAACTTTAGCTTTAGTTACTTGAGAGACAAAGGGGAGCTAGCATGGATCTGTAGGGGTTTAATTCAGCGGGCTTTGCAGACTGTACCCCAGGGACCCAGAAAATTCGAGTGAGACTGAGAGACTGAGACCTGCTTCACATAGGTAAGAGATTTTCTATGAAGATTGTAGACAAACAGAGGTTCACTGGTTGTAAATTTCAACAGGAAAGATATTCCTGGTTTAGGTCTTTGCCTGCAATACCATCAGGGGTAATCATCCAGGAAAAAGAGATGATCCTTCACCTCTTATACGTGCTAGGTATCATGACTGAGAAATGTTCACAGGTGTGCTCTCTGTGTGACAGGAAGCTCATTCACACCATAAAAACAGCAGTGTCTGATATTTTTCAGGTATGGTACCTCGGAGATTTTAAACAGAAAGAACTTGAGCTCTGGAGGATTTCAGCAGCAGATCACTCTGGCTGTCATGCACTGTTGGGAGGGTACTGTTTGCAGGGATAACTTTTCTGTATTTTTTTTAAATGTTTTTCGGCCTCAGGTGTCTTCATTTTCCTCGCTATCAAGTTTTATAACTACTTACATTTAGTTTTCAGTTGCCATTGGATTTTGGTTTCACATTCAGCAAATATTTCCAGTTATTCTTTCAGCTGAGGTTAAATGTGCTCTGTGAGCCGTAAAACACACAAACCTGTGTAAGAACGTCTGATTCCAGGACAGTTTCTGACCTGTAATACATGGGCTGTCAGTCTGTCATCAGGGAGCTTTCAGAGTGGATTTAAAGATTAAACACACACACACACACAGTGAGGAAGTCTCAGAGATCATTTCATTCATCTTCATCAATCAGTGTGAGAGCAGCAGCAGCAGCAGCTAACGGACTCTTTATCTGATCACATCCTGGCATCGAGGGCACGCTGATCCTCTAAGTCTGCTGGCAGTTGGAGGTTTGCAGCAATAATCTCCACCCTGCGGTGCCTTTACGGAGGGGGAAGTCAAAACAACAGCATCTGAGGCAACCGACGGATCAGTGCAGTTATACGGGAGGGGGCTGATCGGTTCTCTGCATGGGAACAGGTAACCAAATACCTTAAACTGTCGCACCTGTAGTGGCCGCTTTCAATTTAAAACTCCTTTTTCATTTTTATTTTACATATGAAATATATTTTTTCATTATGTATTGAATAAATTTCTAATATTTTAATCCTCTAGTCCATCTTTGTTTGTTTGATTAGTTCATTCTTTTTTCAGTTCTCTTTATTTAGAGAACGTACTGTTGGAAAACATCAGAAATTGTTGAAATAAAGAGTTTAACAAAAACTTTCTGAAAATATTCAAATGTCCTGGACTGTTTGACATTCTGGGATTTTATGTTAGAAAACAAGACAGAATGGCCACAGGTATCTCTGGAGGAGCTATTAGTGGAAGACTCTGCAAATCAGGCCCTTATGGAAAATGGTCCAGAAGAAGGACATTATTATTATTTTTTATTTTAATTTTTTTTAGGATATTAAAAGAAAGACATAAGTCCTGTCTTAACGTTACAATAGATGAACATGTGGATGAAGGTTCTCAGGTCAGCAAAGTGATTTATAAGGTGAAAAGTAATGCTGCGTTTTATATGGTAAGGCAAGGCGGGTTTATTGCTATACCAGAGACGTGGGAAACCAGTCGATACCTTCATTCAATTAGGATTTAAGCAAAAGATACAGCTCAGGTGACAGGCTCATCAGTTTAGGTGTTCAATTTTAAGCCTTCCTTTAACCATGCCTTGATGCAGAAGTACCTTTAGTCCTTTAAAGTAATATTTATCAGTATTCACCAAGTTTGAGTCCAGTCTTTGAACCTGACTTTGAAGGAATGTTGTGTGATTGTTTATTATAGAAGAATCTTTGTGATTTAAATAAAACTCAAGAACACAGTTGGTGTTTCCTGATGTTTTAATGAGATCAGCTGAGTGGCAAACCAACACAGAATCAAAAGAAGCTGAGCCAAAGGTTGGAAGGTATGACAATTTCAGCGGAGGCAAGAAAAAACTCTGCTTACGTTTTAAAGTTATAGTTTGTTTTTGGGGTCCATATGCAATAGATCTGACATTAGCTTTCGACATTGTACAGAAATATTCCAGCACAAATATCCTTTAAGGTTTGAAATGTAGAAAGTACAAAAAAAAAGCAACATGTGCAAAGATGGAGCATTTTCCACTCGTCAGATTGTGTTCTCTGAAGTGAACATTCGTTAATATTCTCCCTGTGGGTTTGTCTGGAGACTGATCGTCAAACTGGATCAGTCTGTCAGGACCAGCTCTGTCCCGTCATATAGTATCCAGCCGGGTCAGACAGCAGACACTGGTTCTGGTGGCTGGAGGTCCTGTTTTTGGCATCAATGAGGACCAGGGGGGAGTGGGAGTAATGATTGATGATGTCACAGACCGATGGGAAAAACTGGAAGCACAAAACATAATTAAAATAAGAGTGCTGCCTCCTAGAGGTGGAAAACTGAAACCACATCAGTGAACTAGAGGTAAAACACAGAAACTACACAGGAGAGTGCGGCCTCCTCCTGCTGGTGAAACACAACTACTACAAATGAGTGTGTTCCTCACAGGTCAGCATATTTGTGTACTGACCTGTAGGGGGAGCACACTCAGATAGTTGTGTTGCTTTCTACAGGTCAGTGCTCTAGAAACTTACAAGCATGCAGTCAAGCTGACATTAGGCAACCTGTAAATCAGTCCACAACATTTGTCAACATCTGACCAACCAGTGTTCACAGTTGTGTTTCGTTTGAAGGTGTATGTTGCATCCTGTGTTTGTATGTATTTGGTCTTTACTCTGAGGAGTTAAGACTAACTCAGAAGCACCATAGAGAGCCTTCTGACCAGCTGTCTCACTGTGTGGTGTGGAGGCTGCAGTTCCTCAGACTGGAAGAAAGTGAGGGGAGTGGTGTGAACAGAAAAGAGAAGATTATGAGGGCCCCTCTTCCCTCCATAAAAGACATTTCATCCCAGCGCTGAATGTCCTGAGCCTGTAACATCATAAATGACCCCTCACACCCCCACCATGGACTGTTCTCCCTGCTGCCTTCAGGGAAGAGACCTCGAAGCATCCGATGCAGGTCCAGCAGATTCCACAACAGTTTCTTCCCCACTGCCATTAGACTGCTGAATGTTTTGTAAAATGGGTTATTGTATTGTATATTATTATATTTTATCAATATATATATATATGTAAAAAAAATAGTTCGAACTGTAAATGTACAGTCATTTTTAGTATTTTTCAAGGCTGTACTTTTAAAAAAAGATGAAATTGTCCAGAGAGCTGTTCCAAATGAATTTCCTTTTTGTTTTACACTTGTGTAAACAAAATGATGAATAAAATCTAAGTCTAACTTGTATCTGACAAATTTTCCAATCACAGCCACCATGACTTATGTCCCTCATTAATCTTCTTCTAGCTGCAGGAAACTTGGATTTTAACATTAATTTGTCCAATAGGCCTTGAAAAAATGCTGACCTGATGTACGACTCAGGAGTACATTTTTTGCCAGTCATCTTTGCCCTAATGTTGGCCTATAAGGCAAAAAACCTCACCAAATCCCTAATTTAATGCCATCCACTCATTACAGCTCTCTGGTGTTGTTGGAGGTTATTTCACCTTAAAGGTATAATGGAGGATGCTCTTTTTCTGGGTGGATCATCAAAATAAGTGGTCCTCCTAATTGTCAATCATTCTGGTGATACGTTTACGTAAGGCCGTCCCCATTTTCACTTACCAGTGGTGAGTCTGACATAGTGAAAAAAAATCTTCTTTTCAAGTAAGCTTGAATGATTGAGGCAAACAGCAACTTTAAACAGAGTGTGGACGAGGAGAATGGGGCTCTCGCATGCATTTAATAGGCTTTCCCTCTCGGGAGCGGGTACAGGGTTGTGCATATGCATTTGTTTTTTAAGTGGAGACTTCTTTTCAGAAATTCGCAAAAATCCTTCACTATACATTTAAGTCCCATTTCTTACATGAAAATCCAACATTGAATAAAGCAGAATGTTTCTGTTAACTTGTGAAGTTCTCATATATGCAGGATTTTATATTCACCTCTTGGGCTTTGAGACCAGTTCCCAGTTGGAACTGCTGGTTCTGCTGCCTGATCTGGATGTTGTAGACTTTGTCCTTGTAGAAGACCATCAGAGTGAAGGGCTGGTTGGGCAGCTGCTTGGTGCTGTCCCTCACCAGGTATGCCCCATCCTAGACACAGACAACGAGAGGCAGTAGATATCTTCTAAAATCCCCTCAAAGAAAAAATAACGGGGAAGCCTCCTTCATCAGGTGGATAAAGATTTTTAATTAAAAATATATGCGATAAACTTTCTGATTTCAAATGAAAAAAAAAATTAAAATCCATAACGAAACTGTCTCTGCATCTCCCTATCTCTGTTATTCAGGTTTTTCTGTTATTAGAAATCGGAAATAAAAATAAAAATGGGAGGTTTCCTGAAATGTTCTTAAAATGTGCGAAATTAGATCCCGCTGATATCATAAATATCTAAACTAAATAGTTATTCAGCATCTTAATGAAAAATGTCCTGGATTCATACATAAAACATAATTTAGACGTTGAGTTGTTGTTACCTTGTAAACTTTTTTCAGACATCCTTCAGCCTGACCCCTGGTCACTTTACCTACATACCAGTTAGGGTCCAAACCCTGCAAACAGACGCACAAAACTACTTAGTTCCTAGGCTGATTTAGACTGATACAACAGCACCCCCTACTGCTCAAACAGAGGAGCAGAAATATTTTCTCATCAGATCAGCTGAGGAAAAAAACAAAAACCCAGCTTTATTCAAATAAGAATAAAACTATCTTGTTGTTTCACAACTTCACGTAGCTAATTAAATGGCTATTACACTTTGTTTTTATTTTCACTTTTACACATTATTAACACAGGATTATATTTTAGGCAACCCTCCTTTTTTTTAAATCAATGGATCTTTATATAAAAACTGTGAATCTGAGTTTCTCACCCCGAAGGAGGCAACTGCAGGAGGAGCAGCATGACCGGGTCCCACAATGCTGCCTCTGTGTTCGGCAATGGCTGCAGAAAAACACAGCTGCACTTCAGATACATATTTCCAGCTAAACAACAACCTAACACCTCTTCCTCTCTTAAAACACAGAGCACCAATTAAAATAAAGGTTTGTTATTTATTACTGAAGGAAGCCTGAGAATATACCATTAAACAAAGCGGTTCTATGAATCTTTAATCAGAAGATAGAATGAACATGTTTGGACTTTGTTTTTAGGATTTTCTTACCCGATTGGAGTTTGTGAGGCAGAGAGCCTAAAGAAGGAATGCTGGGAGGCAAACTGATCAACAGGAAAGAAAAAAAACATGTCAGAGATGATTTGGATGAGAAACTTTGTACTCTTTACCTCAGCTGGACAGTCGGACCAACTGTTAACCTGAGAACATTTGCATTAAACATTCAGTTGCACAGCAGAGTGCCTCAGGGGCCCATCCTGGGCAAACTGCTCTTTGTTTCATCCATATTTCTATAAGAAGTGAAACAATAAAGAGATTAAAAGAAACCAAATAGTGTCAGTTAATATAAAGATCTACCTGCTGTGCTGTGGGACAGGTCCAGGGATCCCAGGGCGGGGAGGCAAACTTTTTTGAAGAGGAAACGTATTGTGTTTAGAAACTACAGGAAAATGAACAGAATAAAGAAACGTCCTTTATTAACTCAGTAGTCATCCAACGCTTCGAGTTCAAGAAATTAAGATTTAAAGCAATGGAAAGAACTGATCTATGAAACTTACCATCTTGTGCTTGCTGATGAGAAAAAAAAGAAATAAATCGATCAAAGTTCATTCTCCTTCATCACTGATTTAATGTCTGATAATTTATTTGCACCCATATCTATACTCTGTGTAGAAACTTTTATCGATTTGGGTCAAACTAAGAACCTAGAGATAACGTATAACATTCAACCTCGTCACAGAAGTTCATCACATTTTTCCAACTGATCTGTTCTGTCGACTCATTTAGATCTACTTGTTCCTATCTGTCTATATTAGGTAGGTCTGTATTCTCATAAAGGCCACAGTGGAACACGGTTCCTGTTGATATTAAAATCTGTGTTTCCATAAGGAATTTTAAAAATGAACTCAACCAACTGCTAACAAGCTGTCAATACTGTAATTATAATTTTTTTATTTCCATGGTAGAAGCCTTTGTTTATGTGTGATTTCTTTTTAAGGCTACAGTGTGTAATTTTCAGCGACATCTAACGTCCAGACTACAGACCGCAGCAACATGAACATCTCCCCCCCACTGCTTCTCCCCCCCAACAGTACGGCGAGCGTTACGGGACAAAATGTCTTCCACGACGTCCGCATCACCTACCTTCTCAAGTGATGAGGTTTGTTTACATAGATCATTTTACAGATAGTATTTCATTAGTCTGTGTGTTCAGTACCGTCTCAGTTCATCTCTCTCAACTTGCCGTAGTTACTTTCGAGCGTAATGGGCGATCTCGCAATCGCTAGTTTGTTGGCTCTGCGCTGCCGTAGCGCAAAGATGTCTGCCTCCATGGCTGCGAGACCCGCTCCTATGTAATTATAAATAACGAATTCTAAGGCAACGCAAATATTAAGGTTAAGAGGCTGAGCTCGTAGATGATGATAAATAACATAGTTATGTATATTACATTTCTGACTGTATATCCCTGTAATTATTACACACTGTAGCTTTAAACTAACTAATATTGTAAGATTTTTTATGGGCGACGGGGAAGTGTCTTATTAAACTATTTTTGTATATTTGCTGTTTTTATTTGTTGAAGGTGGAATGTAATTAAAATGAATTGTGCACTGCCAATAGGAGCGCATATGCAAATTAGCCTTTGGCTAACTCTGACACAATGCATCAAATGGTAACATTAAGGTTTTAATTTTACATAGTCCCTTTTTAAATAATAATACATATAAAATAAAAAAAAACACTTGTATAAACACTTAAGATGCTAGAAGAGGGTGTCCACGAGGAGTCTGAATATTTGTGAGATCAGCAAGGACAATACTAACCTCAGAGGGTGGCAGATGATGAAAGCAATGTTATAACATGATGGAAATAATCAGTAAGAGAACAAAGGTTTTGGTGTTTATGCTAGATTCAAAAATGAAATGCCTGGTCTCCGTACCCAAAAATAAATGGAGAAGATTTACAACCAAAAATCTTAAAGTTCTATCAGTAACTGTAGATAACTTTAAGAATTGTGTGTCTTAATATGAAGCTTACCTCTCTGTGTCCATCAAACCTGAAAAAAACAAACAAACATCAAATTATCATCAGGCTATTATTACACCAAACTCTGAACAGATTAAATCCGGGCTGGGTCAGAGGAGGACCTGCTGGGTGGCGCCCCTCTAGCAGAGGAGTTGCTCCTTCCTACTGAAGAGGTGGGAGGATGAAGAATAGGCGGTTTGGACCTGAGTGGTTCAGAGGAATCCAACGGAGGCCTGAGAGGACCAGAACATTAAGACACATGATCAGTAGATCTTAATGTCTGATTGCATACTGTGATAAAACTAAACACCAGCAGGAAACATCGATCTGCTCAGCTAACCTATCAACAAATGGCACACTTCAAAAAATAACATATAAACTGATATAGTTTTACACTCCTGCCCTGTGAACTTCAAATTTAACAAAATATTACAAAAAGTATCAGGACTAATCTTGGCTGCAATCTATTTGGATTTCTTATATATAACATGTTTTTCTGCTTCTTTATTACTGAGCTTCAGGTCTTTAACCTGTCATTAAGACACAGTTTGTTACTGCATCATTTGAATGTAATTTGATGGTTTTTTAAATATGCTTTTTTTTTTTTTTTGCAGTTTATGTGTTTGAATGTGTGTCTGTAAAGATAGCAAATCACAACTTGTGTGTGCAAGTGTGTGTGTGTGTGTGTGTGTGTGTGTGTGTGTGCGGGTGTGGGTGTATGTACAAACCCCCAGGGTTGCCCACCAGGCTGCAAGAAAGAAAGAAAAAAAAAAAATCAAGTTGCAAACAGAGCTGCAATTTTTGGTGTTGCATTTGTTGTGTGCAACATTGAGGCTCCTCGGGGTCGAGTTAGCATATTTCCTTTTTTTTCCCCAGGAAATTTGTCACTCAAAGCTTAGTTTTCTACGAAGGCAAGTTAGAGAAAAAAAACAGATAAGAGAAGTTCTATTTTTTCTTTTCTTTTTTCCTGTTTTAGACTTAAAACTCTTTTTTAGTGTGTTAAAAAAAGAAGACTGACATTTAAATCAAGTGGGGGTTTTTCCCCCCCCACTGTTCTTTGAAGTTATAAATAGTTTGTTTCCCAATGACTTTTTATTCAACTGTTATAACTGGCATATACATAAATAAACTAATAACTACATATAAAGCATTAGCATTGATATATAAATTGCTCATACTAATTTCTTTTACCAAGGTATAATTTATTGCAGCAAGTTATGATAAGCATTTATTGACAGCAAATTTTAAGGGGATTTAGGATTAGGATCATTTGTAGATGTTGTCCTACATGTACCCAGGATCACCACTGTAATTTATTCTATATTGCTCATAAATATACAAGGTCCAAATGATAGCCACATACCATGACCAACAATTACACTTTTTTTTTACTTTCATTGTACGTTATTTTGCTTTGCAAAAAACTATTTTAGAAATTCTAATGTTGATTCTTGGAAACCAGGCCACTGACTTTGAAGAATACAGCTGTCAGTATAGGTCTGTAGTTTTATTACAGTGCTCTTGTGGCAAAAAAAAAGTAAACTTAAAAAATAAATAAACACTTAAAAAATAGCCTTTAATTTTTCCCACTTGCCTTTCAAGGTAGGAAAAAAAGAAAAACTTAGAACTTTGCTTTTTTTCACACTTGCCTTTCAGGGCTTCTGTAGTTTTCGGACTGATTGATAATGTTACATTTATAAAGACTGAGTTGAATAACAGTGGTAAATGTGTTAGCAGCTTTATGAGATCAGATGATTAATTTTACTGAAAGAAAACTTACTCTGTCTGCTGAATTGAACTGATTTCCTGAGAAAAAGAAGATCAACATTCAGCTCCAACAGAGTAGAGGATGGGATATGGAAGACTTAAAATCAGCCTACAGTCTAGATTCAGGGTTTTTACCTCTGACGGGGGAGTGAGTGCTTCTTGTGTCACGACCAGGTTTGCTGTCACGGCAAACCCTTGGCGGCCCTGGGGGAACTAAACATGAATATGTCAACAACAGCAATTATATAAACGCCTGTTGTTGGTTTTCAAGAATCATATGACCTGAAACAACCTGAAAAATCTGCTGATAAATGCAAAATGCTGGTTCTCCAACTGAGAAAAAAAGCCCTGGATCAAGTTGATCTGTGAAACTTACAGTTTCCTGGTGGTCGTGCAGGCGCATGGGGGGACGGATCTCGTCTGGACAGAGACTCTAAAGACTGTAAAAACACAAAAATAAAAACACCATAAAGAACTCACAGCTCATAAATATCCAAACCCCCTTTCAAAAAAAGTTTTTGTTTTTTTTTGTAGATAAGCACATGTTTAGCTATATTCATTCCCCCTAAACTCAAAAAGGCAGATATTGGGGGGAGGAAAGCAGGAGAAAATATGCTTAAACATGATGAGAAGATTTTTTTATCAGGCGTTTCCAGCTAAAATTCATTCATCACCAGCCGGATGGATCAATGCATTTTTAACTATAAGATGATGTTGTTGTTGTTTGTTGTATTAATTGCGATGGTCAGTGAAGTCAAGCCATCATGAAAATGTTTTTGAGCAAAGATACTTTATCAGCATTCGTGTCATTTCCTAAAATACATCAATTCATGCAGATCAGGCTTTAAAATACCCCAATAAAAGATTAAACTGATTTTTAGGCTTAGTTGTGATAGTAAAAAATGAAATAATGTTATAATATAATACAACCACATTTTATTTAAAAAGTGCCTGTCATAGAAACCTGGGACTCCAAGCCAGACAAATCAAAAACAATAAAAAAAGAACAGTAAGCCAACAAAGTGCCAGCATTCTAACATAAAATTGAGTGTGAATTAAAGTAACCATAAATCATCAAAATATCTCTCTGAAAGAGAGACTGTTTGTGATTCCCTGTAAAGAGTAGCATATCATGAAATCATTGAGAGATCTGAAGGAAAATTAGCTGGAGATCCTTGATGCCTGATCCCTTAGAAAACTCTGCATCAGGGACTTTTAGTCATTTAAAGCTGATTGAACCGAATGGAGCAGGAATAATTTTTGAAAAGCTTGGTCCAGCTGCATTAAACAGAACACTGTTGCTGACAATATCTAATTCCATCTCACCATAAATGTGTTCAAATAAATCATAATTCTATATCTTTATTGTAAGAAGTTCAGCATATATACTGTAAGCTGTTCGTCTCTATGGTGCTGCATGGTTGTATCACAGTATTGTTTAGTATCAGTATTCTGATAAGGCTGTAATAGAAAAAAGTCCTGTGGATACATAACAGATAAATATTTAACTTTAACACCACATCTTTATCAAGGGCCTCTACATATTTTATACCAAAAAAAATGGAAAATGATATTGGAAAGGCCTGGTTGAGAAAGAGGATTGGGCTGCCTGTGAATCTGACCAACAGAAAATATTGCAGCAATACTAAAATATTACTAACCTGACTGGTCTGATTGTTTAGTACTCAGGTTTAGTTCTACACATTATTAATCTGGGACTGCTCCCATTAAAATGTGTTTGGGGAAAGGTGGCCCTTCAGTAATGCTTTCCAAACTGATAAGGTGAAGCGACACCCATTGCCTACCAAAGATTGGTTTTACCCAATTATGGTAACAATAGAAATAGTAGCAAACATTACAACAAACCACAACCGCGTACGCTTGTGATGCTTTTGCCTTTCCGCTTTCAAAGATGTGAATTGTGACAAAACCCATGTGTGAGCAGAAGCAAGGCATCTGTCCTTCAGTTTGATGCTTTTCACACTCACCATATGGCCTTTGGGTGCAGAAAGTGTAGAATTTGAGGGGCGAGGTGATACAGCAGGGGGCTGTCCTCTGGTTGGCTCATTGTTATCCCTCCTATCTATACACACACACAAAACACACAGCGTTTAGTTTATCCACATTCAGCCTGGTGACTCCAGAGAAGCTCAGGCTGGATTTGGGTTAGTTTGTTCTGAACTCTTGATGATGCTGGAAGCTGAAGAATGCCCTGAACATTTTAAACCCAACTACCTCTTTAGCTGCTGACCTAAACCCCATTAACATGCATGTAGCAGTTGTATGAGTACCGATGTAATCCCCGTCCCCAATGGGCTGAGAGGGGCACAGTTTGTGAGTCAGATCATCTGCAGGTTCAGAGGGAGGAGGCTCGTAGTCGTTACCCGAGTCCAGCTCTTCGTCTGGGGACTCGTAGTCTCTATCCTCATCGCTGTATGGACTCTCGTAGTCATCAAAGTCTTCATCATCCTGTTGGAACAAGTCACTTATGATTTAAACAAAACACTGCAAACAAAATCTCACCAGGTTATTATAAGAACTAGAGTAAATGACATTATGTATTTCATTCTATGAGCCAAGTAATCCTAAATCATACAGTTGTGTTTTTGCACAATGTCATGGAAGTTAGACATCAGCAATTATCTCAGAACAGCAACTTCTTCTGCTTATCTACTTGTGAAGGATTATAAGGTAATTTAAAACTATTTCAAGTCCACCGTTCTTCAGAGACATTCTGCTAAACGCAGGCATGCCCTAACTCGATCATCAAGGGCCGCGGTCCTGCAGGTTTTAGACATTTCTCTGCTTTAGTACAGCTGGTTCTGATGATTGCAATTCAGCAAAACCTGTTAATCAGCAATCAATGAAAATCAGTTTTGCTGATGCAGGGAAATCTCTAAAACCTGCAGGACAGCAGTCCGACTTTGAGCATCCCTGTGCTTAAGTATTTTGGTAATAAAGCAGGTTAAAGTAGATTGCTAAAGCAGGATCTACAAACTCCTGAACCATTTCTTCTACTACTGGAAGAAAAATAGAGGCAGTTTGTCTGAAATCAAACTGCTTTTATTTTTCTTCCAGTAGTAGATCTCACAACCTCATATTCTACTTCAGACTGAAGGATTCTTCATTGAGGTTTGAATGGCCTCTGAATAACACCAGAGAAACTCAAATATGATAAATCAGTCTCAAAGAAGTAAAAAGAGTGCAGATAAATATAGGACTCACAAACTCGTCTTCGCCCCATCCTCCATCTGTGGTCATCTCTGTACAGCAAAAAAAACAAAACACCTAAGAAAGCTCCCATGTGACTACAAAGACATTAGTCCATGTATTAAGTCGCTAACTTTCTCTGTATTCATAGACTGGAATAAAGATCTGTGGTTCTGAAGCCCAGTGAAAGAGCACTGCATAGCTGAATATGAGCCCAAGTGGAGCAACTGTCTGTTCCTGTCTATCTGGCTTCTGAGCCCAGTAAGTCTAACAGTGTTCTTGTAAAGTCCTAGTTTGCAGAATTAGTGTAATAATAGTCAAAATGAGCAGTAGGATGCAACATCCTACTCCTATCACTTTCACAAAATCTTTCATTTTTTTCTGTGTGGGCTCATAAAATTGTGATAATCCAACTGGACCCAAATACAAGAAACCAAGTTCTTCATTTATCGAAGATATGTTATAATATATTGTGTGTGCATTAATGTTTTCTTCATTAAAAAAGCGAACAAATAGAAGGATCCAAGGTTAATATTGGATCTCTTACTTATCAGGAAACAGATCATGAGTTTTCATGCTCATGAGAGAAACATGAGAAAGTAAACAAGCTCACCTGGTTCATTATACTTTGTTGTTTGTCTGTGGAGGAGAATAACAGGGTTGGATTTCATTAGGTTCTGTTGTTAGTCAGGCACAGTTATTAATCTGGTTCAGTTTGAAACAGTTTCAGTTATTAATCTGGTTCAGTTTGAATCAGTTTAAGTTATTCATCTGGTTCAGCTTTCATCTGGTTTAATTATTATTCTGGTGTAGTTATTTATCAGGTTCAGCTATTTTAATCTGTTTCATTATTAATCTGGTTCAGCTCTTAATGTGGTTCAGTTGTTGGTCTGGTTCAGTGATAAATTGAATTTAATTGTCATATCCTGTACTGTTATAAATCTGATTTCAGTTATTATTCTGGTAAAGTTTTAACCAGGTTCATTTATTAATAATGTTCAATTTTTAATCTGGTTCAGGTATTAATCAAGTTTGGTGATTAATCTGGTTCAGACATTATTGTGTCATGATCTTGGCGCTAATGACTGACTTACTTACTAATTACATTCACCTGTCTAACTCTGCCCGGTTTCCCATTACTGCTCATCTTATCCACCTGCTCCTGCCTCTATTTAAGCTCACTGCTACCAGTCATTAGCACCAGATCATTCTTGAGCCAGAGCCAGTGAGAAGATTATTCATGAGATTATTCATGAGCCAGTTGTGCGATGGTTTCAGCATTACCTTAGTGTTTCTGATTTCCTGTTCTACCTCTCAACCACTGAGCCTGCCTGCTCCTGTAGGATCTGTTTGCCTGACCTGTCTTCTTATCTTCTGACTTCTGGGTCTGAATCCTGGGCACAGGCTTTGGCTTAGCCATCTGGATTAGCCTGTCTTCCTTTGTCTGCTTGGATTTGATCTCCTGCTTGTTCTAAGTTCTTTGGTGTTACAGCGTCTGAGCGGTGCCTACCGTGTTTCGTTGTCAGCTGACCGGCTGGAATAAACCTCGTTCTCTGGGCACGAACTGAACTATAAAACCAGGTTAGTGACTCACGTGTTCATAATCATCCTTCAGATTATCGTGGTCACTAACCTGTGTTTCTTTCCTGCAGAGTTTCCTGCCTTAGACGCCCTATCTGCTATAACTGCAGATCCAACGTTTTTAATTAACGCTTTTAAGTAATCCTACAGTCTGTCTACTTTCAATACTGGGTGCTCTGTGCTGAGCCGTGACGTATTCAGGTTCAGTTATTAATCAGGTTCAGTTATTAATCTTGTTCAGCTATTAATTAGGTTTTAGTGGGCTTAGTGGGCTAACTGGTTGAGTGGAATTTGCATAATCTTTGTGTAGAATATTAATCTAAAAATTAAAATGAATTAAACAACAGAAGCATAGAAGATGTTGTATTGTTGGGTAATAATCAAATATGTTGGAAAACTGTTTCCTTTAACAGCTGAACACAGTGATCCAAAAAGATCAGAGGTGGAGCATGTGTCCCAGTAAAGAGCAAATTATGTTTCGAGAAAAAAAATCACTAATTCTTAACCAAGTAGGCTTCTCAGTAGAGGGAAAGGTGAATATGTCCTGGATAATTGCTGTCCTCAGCAGGTGTTTACATCTATCTGAGTCACAAAGAACTCCCTGGAGCCTTAAACTGAGGTACCAAGTGAATGCCAAAACGTCAGTTCTGTGACAAGAAGGAGCTAAGCTGAAAAGTGAAAGTCAGGATTTACTGGTCTATCTTCGTTCAGTGGCCGTGAGATATAAATCATGCATTTAAAAAAAAAAAGATACTGGATACAATCTGCTGAAATTAGCTTTCTCTGCAGGTCACCTGGACTCCTGAACACTTGGAGGAAACTCTGAGTGGTGCTAAAAGCTTTAAAAGTGTCACTTTTCATTGTATATTCTCGGTTTGTTTGAAACATAGTTACATACTTTTTTCCAAAGATGCTTGATTTGGGTACTTTCTTGCCGATTTCACTGCTGAGCTTAGAGATCATTCTGCGCAAACACAAACATACAAATTACAGTCAAAAACCGCTCAGAAAAAACATTGGACAGGAAATTGTTTTAATTGAAGGACTGAGCTCTGCAGGACATACTGAATGTAGACATGAATATAACAATAAAATAAAAGTAAATGCTGTTAATATTCTAAACAAACATTATGGTTATTAAAAAAACATCAGATTATATTTTAAAGGTTCATAAAATGTTTGTTGCTTAAACGAGGTTTTAGAGATTTTATCCTAACAGTTTCTTGGAAACACAGCTATCCAAATACCTTCACAGGAAGAACCAAGGAGTAGAAAGAAAGTTTCTATTCATTTTGAGGAATATACTTACGGAGCGTGAATCTTAGGAAATTTCTGGAGGTCGTTATCTGTCAGATTCTGTGAAAAAAAATAAACAAAGAAAAAAAAACTGTGAATTGATGCTAAATCTAAGACTACTGTGAGGAAGATTAGACTGAAGGCTTCATCCATCGCTCTTTCTCCACTCTGCTGCCTGACAAAGGACGTTACTCTAGGATTTTCTGATCTTTGGTTTTTAACTCACCACAAATCTCGCACCATTGATGGAGTTCTTCAACACAACTTTATCACAGCCGGGAAGATTCATCTGAAAAACAAACACGGTTTAATCTTCAAATCTTTAACAGCAAAAAAACATTTGATTTCCATCTCAAATCTAAGAAACCTACAAAGAGATGATAAAGACCAAACAATTATAGAAAAATCTGGCTGCTGAAAGAAATGAGTGATCAGAATAATAGACGGATGGTCTATATTAAGGGACAGCGACGTGCACAGATAAGACCCTATGTGGGGCTGTAGCCCCTGCGCTTTTTTCTTTTGCACAAAAAAGTGCCCACCTGAAGTCATTTTTTTTTCTTCCTCATCTTCATTTTATTTATTTACTGCATATATAATCTGGAAAAGTAAAAATTCTGAATCTAATTGCCTATTTTACCAGTGCACCACATCTTTTGTAAAATGTCCTCCTCCCCACCTCTGGTTTATGTATTTTACTACAAATACAAGAGATAAGTTAGCTCTGTCTGTTGAACGTTTCATTTAAATACATATTCAAAATACATATTCACAATTAATTAGCTATTCAAAAATGATATTAATAACTTAAATGTGAGGCATGCAGGCTAATGTATTTTAAATAATAGTTACTCATAATTCTGAAGATAACTAATGTGATAATTTGGTAAATTTGTCAGCGTAACGTGCTTTGTTAGAACAAAAGTTTAGATTGTGCTTATATTTTTAGACCAAAGTACAGGCTTATGTAATCACGATGAACACGTTGTGTTTAGTGTCTAAAAATAAAAAATAGGGGGGATGTAGGGTTCAAATATGATGAAGATAGTACATCTTAAAAGCTGGTTGTGAGTCTCTAATATAACTTTAAAATATCTAAAATAACAAGTCACCTCATTGATCTAATCTATTTTTTTTTTTAAATGCCTAAAATGAAACGTTGTATTTTCTCCCATTTAAGTTCCGTCGAAATTTTTAATTATTGGTGTGTCTAATAAAATCTTTTGAGTGTGTTTTTTGTGTGTAAAATGTCTTAGAAGAGAACACTCATTTAAGGTACACTGTTTTTCTGTCTTTTTAGTGAAATAAACTCAAGCAGACAGTCAAAGTGCAATTTGGGCAATGATGATCAAAATGAAAGGTGTTAGTCTTTTTTATCAAAAAATAATAGTTTTTCATCAACTTTTTTATTTTAATTGGGTTAGAAGTTATGGGTTCCACCAACGTTTTGATTAAACCAACCAATCTAATTTGGCAGTGTTTTTACCCAATCTATATTGATAAAAGGACAAACCAATACAAATACTTGTTAAGTATTATCGCACCTTTCAAAAGTCTAAGTTGGATGTTGACCCAACAACCTTAGGAATGGAAGTCAATGTCTTACAGCAGCTAACAGCAATGGTAACTGCACAGTAGATAGCAATACTACTTAATACTGATGTTACAACTGTACCAACCAGTAGCTTGCTCAGATTTTGAGCGTTATATTGTTTAATCTCACCAAAACTGTTTTAACCAACTAAATTGGATGTTTTCCCAACCAATCTATTCTTAGAATACATCCAAACTCTATCAAACTGACCGCAACTGTCCCACAAACTCCCACTTCTTGAATGAATACTGAAGCTGTGAGATGCTTGTCCAAGTTCCGAGCGAGCTGAACCACTTCCCGAAGTGGTCAAGTGGTATGGAGGGGTGGCGAGGCATCAGACGTCACTGATTTTGGCGCCTGAACTAAATGAAGCAAGCATTGTTATGTGCTTCGCGGAGACACCCCCCTCCATTACTCAACGCACGCCTCGAAGCCTCAGCTGATCTGACCTGGCTTCGGATTCCTGGACCTCTGAGCCTGCCCGTTCCTATTCCCGTTCTGAACATAATTAAGAAAAGACAATACTAGGGTCAAGTAAAGGAACGCGTTTGGAGGGACCAATCTTAAAGATCCGAACTAATATTTTTTTTATAATAATGATAATAATAATAAATAAAAAATGAGTTTTGTGATAGGAGGTATATGTGGGTAGAAATCCACTAATGCTTTATCATTTTCATTTTAAAATCTGCACAAATACACGCGGCATTAAAAAAAAAGGATCTGATTTGAGATGCAGTTTTTCATGCACGCTTGTGGGCGTCTAATGTGGTTTTAGAGGGCTACCTGGTGCACCCAAGCCACAAATTGGTGACCCTTGATCCACTCGATTCTTCATCCATTAGCTGCAGTAAATTTACATCAAAGGCATCTTTATTTTATGGCTCTTATTCAAACTTTCTTTTTCTTTGGACATTAATATACATATCGTACGACTTTAATAACACCCTGTACTGAATCGAACTAGACTTTTTTCATATAATAGAAGCTCAAATATCTACATTAAGTTAAGGTAGGTTAAATATCTCCCATTTCCAGAAGCCATCGGATGGCTGATGGTTTTTGGAAGTAACGCTACTCCTCCGCCGTTTACTGTAAAGTGCAAAAAAAAAAACAAGAAAAAAACTGTGAATTACGAACGTTCAAGAAAACAACTTCAACTGGTTCTGTCTTCATAGGAGACGGATGATTAGGCAAACATGAAACAAAATAGGGGAAATCCCACTGGTATTTGACCTTTCATCCAACAACATCCTACAATCATACCTTTAAATACACAGCTACATTTTTATCATTATGCTGAATACGTTATCAGAATTGGAAGGACCAATGCAGAGGTATTTGGCCTTAACAAACTAAAAGTTATTAGATGTTGGTCGCAAGGTCGGAAACATCATAAGTTGGGACGCCACAAACTCCTCTGTGTACCAGAGCCTTCTAAAACCAAATGTGAGTCAGTCTTTCCAACAACCAAAGTATAGTCAAAACTGGTTCTTCAACAGAGCAAGGATCCAAACAAAGCAGCAGATTTTTAACAGAACAACTGAAAATAGGAGAAAACTAATCAAGGAGATGCAATGGTCTGGTCAAAGACCAACCTAACTGATAAAAAAACAAACAAAAAAAAAACACTGTATTGGAACTTTCAGAGAAGCTGAGGCTGCTTTGAAAAGAACACTTTGCAAAAAGTTTCCACACTGATGTGAGAGACTGAAAAGTCGGTGAGAGGAATGAGGTTTACAACCTTCTGAAGAACAACCTGCAAAAGGAGCCTCTAGAATCTTTAGAAAAGGGTTCCACCTGCTGCTGAAGGATGTTCTATTTTTATGGTTTGACCCTTAAAATCCTTGAAACAAAATACCGATTTGTTTCCTTTTTGCCTTGACCTTACATAAATGTACTTCTTGTTCTTGTTGGGTTCAGCATTAAAGAACATTTTGCTCAGTGTTAGCAGTTCAATGAGCAGGAAGCAGTTCCTGTTCACTGTGTCTTTATGGAGCTGAAATTACTCTTGGAATAAAGTAAAACTGGATCCAAGTCTCACGCAATGCCATAAATCTGTCACAGTAGGACTCAGAACCTGTCCTTGATTCCACAGGTGCTGATTTCAGGCAACTTTTAAGCCCAAGAAGGCTGAAGTAGTGTGTTGCACAAAGAAAGAAAGCTCCCTGTTTCCTCACCCGCTTCAGGTAGTCAGCCAGCTGCTGGGGGTTCCACCCCAACACCTCCGTCTTGTAGGGCACCGAACTCATCCTGCGTCCTCCTCAAGTCTCCTCCGACCCTCGAAGACACAACTTCTATCCAGCTGATGTCAAAGCCAACACTTTTTACGGTCTACTGACAGGAGACCAACATCACCCCGAAAGTTTCTCTGGTTTCTATATTTGCTTCTGCAGCGCTCCGTTCCTCTGCTGCAAGTCAGTCCTCCACAGTTTCAGTCTTTCCAACCACTTTGAAGGCCTGGTTTCTTCACGTCTTCCTGTGATATGCAAAACCGAACTCAGAAAAACAAAATAACGGCCAAGTTTCTTCAGCTTTCACTTCCTTAATCCAACCCACCACCTTTTAGTCTATAGACCTCTTCTAAAGAAACAAGAAGGTTCCAAAGATAGGACAGACTTGTCACTAAAAAGACCCAAGATGGCTTCCTTCTTTCTGTCTGCCTCTCTTTTCTCTCCTCCCTCCCTCCCTCTTTGAGGAAGTGAGCTTGCAGAGGGGGGTTGAAGCTGCATCATCCTCCTTCCCCTGTATGACCACAGAGCGAAACAGTCGCCGCAGCTGCACCCACTTGCTGCAACTTGGCCGCCGTCAAGACGCGCTGCTGAGAAAATATATCAGAGGAAGTAAGAGGTGACGACTGACTCTTGATCAGTGTTAATGCTCTGTACCATTTTTGCAACGCCTACTTTAAAATGAAAGTTTTTTCAGCATTTCAGCATCCTAAAGGTCATACTGCATCTTCAATGTAAAGGAAATATATAATTAATTAAACTTTTTTTGATTTCACATTTGAGAAATTTATCTGCATTCAACCCATCCACTTTTGGAACAGTGGGCTGCCATCGTGGGGCGCCCAGGGAGCAGTGTGTGGGAGTCGGAATCTCAGAACCTCAGGATTCCAAGCTCTATGCCCTAACCACTAGGCCACCACTACCCATCAAGATCATTTCTGTGGACAATTGATGCACATTAAGGGAAGCAGACCTGCACCAGCAATGTGTTTATACAGGGAAAAAGACTTTATTAAAGAAGTTATCTAGACCAGTTGAACCATCAATTATATACAAGTCACTTTATTCAGCTGTTATTTCAGTTTGATTTAGTCTGAATGTAAATAAACATTGACAGACATCGGGGGTGGAAAAAAAAATGTATATTAAAGTAGGTTAGATAGAAGAAATATTAAAAACAGAACATCATTGATATAAGTGAGAAATGAATAAAACTGCCTTTTCAGCAGTAATGCAGAAAATGGGGAATAGAAAATAGGAATATTATTAATGGTTTCAAACCCTTTAATAAGAAATGTGGTTTATAATTAACTGTTCAATACATAATCTAAATGTGAAGAGGCTGGCTAGTTCAAGTTGTATGTCACCTGACTTGCACACAGGAGGTCCCGGTTTGAATCCCTGCTGGGGGGTGAATGAGCTGTCAGTGTGGGTCCTTAGGCAAGATTGATCACATTAATGCCTATCTCATACTTGTATCTACTTTGTAAGTTGCTATGGATAAAAGCTGCTAAATGCATAAACAAGATGGCATGGACTATACATCTATACTCTATAAGGAGAGCATTCATCAGAGAAGTAGACAATCTAACATTTTGGCCTGAATGCAAATCGCTGTGCAGTTAAAAACAATCACTGTACATCACCATTAACACACCATTTCTACATTAAAACACAATGATGGCAGCATTATGCTGTGGGGATATGGGAAGCTGGTCAGTGCTGATGGGAAGGAGGATAAATGAAGGATAATCTTGAAGGAAAACCTCGTAGAGAATGTAGAATAGCTGGATTTGGGCTTGATGTTCATATTCCCGACAGCATTATTCATGGATTTTGGTCACTTCTGGGTTTTCATTGGAAGTACTTTACTCTGTTCCAGCAAGTAAACATTACATGTTGTAAGTACTGCTTTCATCAGTTGTGGAAAATGTTTTTCTGCAGCTAGAATTTCTTATTTTGATATGTAAGGAGTCTTCTGAGAGTTTTATCTCTGCATGAGGGTCAGAAGCTTGAACCAAACCATGACAAAACACACTGCAAAAAATACTGTATATATATATATATATATAAATAAGTCTTTTTTTCCCTTAAAATAAGTACTTTTTTTTAATTGAGGAGGTAAATTAGACACTTTGCCAATGAAATGAGACAGTTTGCACTTAAAATAAGACAAAACAATTGCATTGTCTTATTTCAAGTGCATGTTACCTAATTATCTTATTGTAAGAGTAAAAATACAAATTTACTAGCCAACAATCTTATTTATCTGCTGAAATTAAGAGTGAATACACTTTGTTTAAGAAATTTTCCCTTATTTCTAGATTGTTTTTGCAGTGCAGAAATAAGGTTAGCAAACACAAAAATGAGGCAAACATACAAAAAACCTGCGGTTAAATATAAATGCTGCCATCACAGATAAAGGGAAAGTGCAAATGTACTACAAACACATAAATAATGCTAACCCACAAAACATGACACAAAAAAAGGAAGTAAAAAAAAATACACATATATATATATATATCACTTTAAAGCTGTAGGGTAGCTCTACGTAACAATTTGACCAACAAATTTTAATGTACCAGCCCCCAGAAACGCTTATCAGAAAGTTTGCATCAGGAAACTTCTGCCTGTAAAAGTTTTATTTCCTTTGGTAAGCTGGTGGTTAGAAATGACCTGAAATAGTATAAACAACTATAACCGTAAAGTTATTTACTACAATTAAAAAAACCATTAATATCCAACACTGCCATATGGTTAAAAGATAATTTGTTTAATTCTTCAGTGCTTCAGCTCTATTTGAATTGGTTTCCCATAAATATATACGGTTTTTGTTTATAACATTACTACATTACTAAATATTATTCAAACAGTTTTTTTTTAATCTATTTATTCTTATGGTTACAATTAATTAATTAATTAATTAGTGTTTAAATGACTGGTCATGGTTAATTGTTAATTAGTTTCCCAGGAACCTCACTGTGCACTTCCACCTCTTATAGTCATGCTGAGCTTGCTGCCACTGAAACGACACTCTGAGTGACTCTACTGTTACATCAAAAGTGGGGATCTGCAGCAGGATCATAGAAGCTGGATCACAGACAAATGCTTCCTGTGGGTGATAACTCAGAAACCTGCTGCTGGGAGAGAAAGGTGCATTCTGGGACTGCAGACAATGAGGAGTCTTAACACGCAGAAGTGGTTTCAGCTTACAGTAACAGGTCTGCTGAAGTGTAAACATGTAAATTTAAATTCAAATATGATACTACACCACCCACAAAGATAATATCAAAGCCTTAACCCTGATTTACAGTTAGCCTTCATGCTGTTATTTATACAGCCCTGTTGGATACTTAATCTGTGTAATCCAACTTTCTCAGTAACACATGAGAAGAAATCATTTTTGTTTTGAGACTGGGAATGTGGAAAAGAACATAATACAACTAGATTGTAGTTTAGCTGAGCATAAAACCCATAACCTGTATATCTATCAGACCTCAGTGGCAGAATTCCCCTACAGACCGATCTACAGTACAAAATTAGAGAAAAATTATCTAAGTTAGTGGAGTTTTCTTATGGGTAAGTAGAACAATTTACCAATTGAACAAGATAATGTATTTGTAAATTTTTTTTTTAAAATCTCTTCCCTTATTTCAAGTGGACAATAGAATAGAATAGAATAGAATAGAATAGAATAGAATAGAATAGAATAGAATAGAATAGAAAATCCCTTTATTGTCCCACAATGGGGAGATTCTAGTGTTACAGCAGAAAAAAAGATTATAGAAAAAATGGTTTCACCAATGTGGACTATTTTATGGTTGATTTTATGCATTCTTAGAAGAATGCATAAAAATAACACAAACGTGAAGAGTTAAAAGATAAACAAATAAAATACTGTACTGTAAAGTGTTTTAACAATATGAAACTGTGCACCTGGAGAATAAATAACCAATATACAGCTATGAATAATTTGACAGTAATGGATATTTAAAAATAGCAGCAACATCAGAGATGTGCAAAATAACAGCTGCATGTTGTATAACTGACTAAGATAGAAACTGTGAAAAAATCAGCATGAATGTAACAACTTACTGAGGTTGTAAGGTCTTACAGCTGCATGGAGGAAGGATCTGTGATAACGCTCCCTGGTGAATTTAAGGTGCAGCAGTCTCCAGTTCTGTGATGGCTTCATGCATGGGATGGGAGACATTATCCAACAGAGATGTTAATTTTAGTTATGATCCTCTTGTTTCTCTCCTCCACTGAGTCCAGAGGGCATCAAATCACAGAGCTGCCCTTCGTGATCAGTTTATCCAGCTGCTTTTTCTCAGCTACAGATAAACCACTGCTCCAACAGACATGGAAGATGGCTGATGCCACAACAGAATAGTAGAAGGTCTTTAGGAGTGCCCCAGCACTCCAACAGACCTCAGTCTCCTCAGCAGGAAGAATCCGCTCTGACCTTTCTTGGATAATATTTTTAGATCAGCTTTTGAAGTGTAATGATCACTTTATGAATCACGTAAGTTTTTTCTCTACAATTGCCTTTGGGCATCTTAAGTGTTTTACAAATATGTCAGTATTTTTAATAATTTATTCTAGGAGATAATGATCAGTAAGTTATTTTGATTCTCTATCAGTACTTTGGGTTTTTTTTTCTGCTTGTTGGCGGCAGATTAGTTAGACACTGCTACAACATGAAGGTTAAGCAATGCCTATTAAAAAATTAAACACAAAGTAAACTTTTGAAATTATAAAGACTAATCTGACAGACTATAGGAACATTTGGTTGCAACCCAAAATAATTTTAGAAACTGGATCGGAATTTTCGGTTTGTGCCGTCAGGCTTCATCTGTAGAAGAGTTAAGGACAAAATTAGCACATATATTAGAAGTAGGGGGGAGTGTGATAATGTGGTGGAACAACACAACATCCTGTGATGATGATGATGATCTTGCCTAACATTAACTCTGTGAACAAGGAGGTGCCCTCGGTCACATCACCTGGAGCCAATAAACCTGCTGTGTTTTGGGACAATAATTGCAAGATGCTTTTAAGCATAAAGATGAATAAAACTCATTTTAATTTTTACTTTAGAAAATGCGAAATCACTGAAAAGTGTGTTTAATACCAGCTAAACGTTTGTTTCTGAAACAATCTTTGAAAATCATCTCCAGTGGTTTGCACATTCTACATGTTTAAATACAACTGTAAATAACGTAAATACTGAGTTAAACTTTGACTTAATAAGGTGCAGGCCTGTTTCAGCAATGGCACTGGACCACAAATAATGCCCACATCCTTACTGAAAGTGAGCATCAGCAACTATGGTTGCTAAACTGAACCTTATCAACAACTCCACTGCAGCACAGGAAATATAGCATATCAGCCTTTTATTTCCTCAAAATTCTGATAATTATGGCTTATAGACCATGAAAACCCACAAAAACATGGTCAGAAATGTGAATATTGTAGAAATGTTATGCAATGGAAACTCATGGTGTCACATGCTTATCAAATAACTTTCTATATTAATCTCCAAAGGTTTCCTGAGCCTCCACATGGTCTCATTTCAGATCAATAAGGGTCAAGGTCACATAAAAGACAAATATTGACATTTTTCACAGGTTAAACCATGAAAGCTCATTGTTTAAGCAGCTGGTTGTTCACAGGGTTCTGGATCCAACTGGATCAATAGAAAGTTGAGAGGAAGGAAGAAGTGTTTTATGAAAGAGGCGCCACCAGCAGCGATACCCACAGCCTAAAGAGGATTGTTTAAAGCCTGGAGGGTGAGTAGAGATGAGCAGCGTCAACATTGCTGGATGTCCAGTGTGAAGTTTTTAGATTGCTGTGTCATCGGTTGGATCTCTTCCTCTGGGTTTTCTAAATATAAGTCAACCAAGTCATCTACCAGGACCTATGTGATCACTTTACACCGACAGGCTTTACAGGGATGATTATTTAGGACTCTGCACTTACATCACCAAAGGAAACAGAAGTTGGTCCAATGACTGTGATAATATTGAGCTCATCGGGTCTGACCTGAGCCCCAATAGAGAATCTAATAAGCTTTGTTAAGAGGAAGATGACCGGAAGGCTGCGGTCAAAGAAAATTTAACTTTTTACTTAACAGCAGAACCAAAGGCAGGTTGACTGCTGGTCACACCAGCAGCAGCTTCACGTAAAAGGAGCACAGACCAGGTAGCAGAGAAATAAACGTACCTCTCAAACGACCCACATTTCTGTCTGAAATATTCTTGAACATCTCAACTCTCAAGTTATAATTCCAATTTTCTGAGATTTAGTTTTCATTGTGTAATGAATTGTTTTGTGAAATGGACATAAAAGAAAAAAAAAAAATTACTTCAAGCCTACTTATATTTTCAGCAGGGTTCTTTTTATTTGTTTTCTCATATGTAGGTTTCAGATCAAGTGATCAGCATTTTTTTTTCAGCTTCAAATATAGAACCTTTTATTATGCTGGGGGTTGGACTATCAGTGAAGTCGGTTTCAGCTGGTTCTGGTCAATAATCAGCAGCTCTGAGGAAACAAACTTCCTCGTCTTCTTCCTGTTGATCAAAAGCCGATTCAGCCGTGGCATCACTGACGGAAGCTTAACACGACTTCCTCCTTCTGCTTCATGAAGTTCAGCCCCAAAAGATTCTGAATAAGAGCAGCTTTCTACCCTGAAGTAAAAGAAGCTGCTTTTTGATGCTTCTGGTTTTAATTTCATCTGATCAGAATATTACAATCGCTAACAGATCGGAGGATGACGATTCCCCGCTCTCAAGTGGTGAAGCGAGTTGAACACTGGACCTAAACATTAAAACTGAGTTAAAATGTGGCGTCTGCTCTCAGAACCTTAAACTCATGTATTTTTATCAATGTGAGGTTTTGATATTAGATTAATAATCAATCAATCTGTACGTGACCAGCGCGGTTGATAAAAAACATCAAGCTTGGAGAAATCAAACGTTTATTAAAATATGAGCTTGAGACAAACCAACTGCAGCAGCTGTCTGAGGGCCCCTCCTTCTGAAGATTTATTAATTTCAGATTTTTAAAACACCAGAATCCTAAACTGCTCAAACCAGTTTTAAATGTTGATGTATTTTGATCCAGAAGTGGAAAAACCCAGTCAGCTGCAAAGCAGTCGATCAAAGTAAAACTTTTACAGCCAGATAAACAGAGATGAGTCAGTCAGACTTTTGTCTTGAAGGAAAGTTCTGTAGATCTTGGTCCATATTCCCTCCTAAGTCTCTTCCTTCAGCTCCATGGCTGATCCATCACCTGTTCAGAGCTGCTTCACATGTGAGCTGCAGCTTTGCTTTAAACAGACACTTAAAGACTCTTCATCCCATTACAGAAACACGGGTCAAATTACCAAAAAGAGTCTGGCTGTGAATGAAGTCTGGAGCAGGGCGTTGCTTCCACTTGGACCCCTCCTTTCTATGTTTTGATTATCAGTTTCCTCCACATCACAAAGTCTATGAACTGGTTTCCGGTCTGCAGGTGAGCATCAGTGACTCTTCTTGGACGATCCAAAACCAGAGAAACCCATCACAGCCGCCATCTCATCGTCCTCCTCAAAGTCCAGATCCTCCTCGGCTCGCCGCTTCCTCTCCTTCTGCTTTTCCTTCTTGTAGGCCTTTGCCTTCTCCTCCTGGAAAGACAACAATTAAGTCATCTAAGGTCATGTGTCTATATAAGTCAGAGATAGTTATAAAGGACAGGATGCACACTTTGTGACAAAAAACTAGTCCAGAAAACAGCATCGGTCATGAAATAAGGAGCTTCTCAGACAAGGTTGTCCTTTAGAATTGTAACAACAAAATAATACAGGCTTTCTTGAATGTATCATCATCTCCTGTTTAGGGGTCTGTTCTCCCCCCACTCTTCTTCTCGCTGTACACTAATGACTTAACCTCACCTGACCAACAGTAACACTCCTCAGTCTGCAGATAACATGACTGTCATTGGTCTGATCCATATCTGCGTACAGATAGGAGGTTCCTCTGATGGTGCACTTCCATCGTTGTGGTTTCACTCATCGACTTAAGCTTTTATCTTCGTCTCTTTGCGGCTTCAATATATTACTTTGAAAAAAAAAATGGGATTAATAATTGGATAGTAATGGGCACTTAATAGAAATCTCTTATTACCACTTTAGGAGTAGACAAAAGAAGGTTTATGGCAGAAAATGCCCAAATTTACAGCCTGTTAACTGTCCTGGTAACTGTCATTCAGTAACCAAATTAGTTGAAGATTATTTCTGTTCTCACAATAAATTCAAATAATTGTTTCGGTCATAATCTCCTTTAAGGGTTCCTCATGGGTAACAAGGTCTTCGTTTGGACTGTTTATTAGCATCTAAGTGGCAGAGAACCAACATCAAACTCCCCATGTTGAATATTGTTGTAATATGGCTAATTGATATTGTTCATAGGTTAAATAAATAGAATTGAATAAATACAATTCAGGTTAAGATTGTACTGGTTTTATCGTATAAGTAATTCTCCACCAGATGGCGTAGGTGACAGATATCAGCCATCGTTGTTTTTTTTTTTGTTTTTTTTCTGACCAGCGAAGAAGTCATGTTTTTCTTCTAGAAAATGTAGCTCTATGTGTATGTGAGGGTTGCCGCAGTTCAGAAGTTAAGCGATATAAAAATTAAATTGAATCTCCAGTTGTTTTTTTCCAGCAAGATGGGATGTTTTTTTAGCTAAATCCACAACACCCCGTTTGTTAACACATGCTTTATCCACACTGGTGGGGGGGTAATCTTAATCTTTGGAGTAAGTTTACCTCTAGCTTTAATAAACATAACACTCTAGTTTGTCTTTCTATTCATATTATCACTTTAAATTGACTACCATTCATTAAAGTTTATTTGCATTTCCACCTAGCCCTACCCAAGACTCTCATTATATATATATATATATATATATATATATATATATATATATATATATATATATATATATATATATATATATATATATATATATATATATAGCTAAATCCTTTGTCATCTTTACCGTTGACAGGCTATAGCCATGTTTAAATTTGCATTTTCCCCATTCTCTTGCTTTTTCTCCAAACATACAGGTCAGAAGTTTTGTCTGATATAATATATCTGACTAAATTGTTTTTATAAACTTTTTTCTTTTTAACAAAGCATTTTAAATGCCACGATAATCGCATATTATGAACCTTAATGCCAATTAATGCCTCAATTTAAAAAAAGATCATAATTTAATGACTTTTAATGGTTTTTAATTACCCGCAGAGACTCTGCAATACCTTTAAAACCCACCTAAAATTAAAGATAAGTTCTCGTCAAATTAGAACCAGACTTCTTATCGGTCCTCAGAAGATTAGTAACCCTACGATAAAAGGTCCTAAAAAAGTAACATAAACAAACATGTTTTGCTACATTTAAAGTACAACGTTCAAGGGAATTATAGCGCACATATATAAATTCTGTAGGTTCTATAATCCAACCTTAACTATAATAGTAACTGCTCCTTATAGAGATGTTGCAAAAAAACACAAAAAGCCTTTGTTGCATGTTCAAAGGACAATGTCAAAAAAAAAAAAAAAAAAAAAAATTCTCTGCACTCTACTTTTGACAGCATCTGAAGCCCAGTTAGAAACTGCCTTTCTTAACTTTTGTTGTTTCGGAGGAAATGCTGAGGGATGACCTATAAAAAACCTCCTACACATCATATGGGAAAAAGAAATATTAATTGTCTGGTGTTGATTGATTAAACTTAATTTAGTGTATGGTATTAGGTATTAGTGTATTAGTAGTGTATGGTTGGTTTCAAACTTACTCCCCCAATACTACTTAGTTAACTAAGTTTTGTTTTAACACAATTTTTTTTTTTTTCTTTTTTAAAGAAATATTTAAATTCCTGCCTTTCATTAATGTTTCATTTTATTATTTGTGTTGAATTGAAGAGAAGTTTTCTGTAAGGTCTGGGACTGTTTGAAATAAATACATTTTGGGAAAGAAATCTGCTTTAGGAACCACAATAGGTAGAGAGAAAACAATCTAGTGACCAGCAGGGGGCGTTCCCTCCCTCCTCACCTCCTCCCGCAGCTCCTTCAAGCGCTCCTCAAAATCATACTCCTTCTGCTTCTCCTCCAGCTTCTTCTTATTGACCTCGAAACGTTTCTTCACTTGATCCAGAGATGATCGCTCCACTCGCATGGACATCCCCAGATTCCTCTGATCTGCACACAAATGTGAGCACTTCCTGTTACAACATCTAGATCCCCTTATTCCCCAGTCTGGACGACCCCTCACTGTGTGATCGTGATTTTATTGCTGCCTTCATGTTTCACTGAGAATTTGGTTCAATTCTACCTGAGCAAATAGTTGTGACAACATAATTAATAATAATAGACCACTCAATAAATGATTCAAGGTATTTCCATACTGACATCTGAAAACAAATGTATTCAGTTTAGAAGTTTAAAAATTGTCTTTATGGCTTTTATGTTAATTTTGTTCTTTATCAACATGTGTTTCATTAACTCATGTTTTAAATATATCAGTATTGTATTTTGGTTGTGACAGAATTAATTTTGTTTCCAGGTTAACAGCAGCGCAGAAAGCAGTTAGCTGGATAAATATCAGGATAGATGAGGACTCACGTTTCTTTCCGTTGATGTGATCCAGGAAGTTGATGGAGTCCTTCACCACACAGTCACACACGTTACAGTAATACCTTAAACACAAGAGGAGGAAATGAGAGAAGATCCTAGCTTTGAGCCTCATTACCTACAGACAGTTTCAAAAACAGGCTCATCTCTAAAAACAGTTTCAGATTTGTTTTATTTTGTTAGAAAGCTAGATACCCGCCCATCTCCGCCTGAGGAGTTGTCTTCGTGATGACGATTGTCTTCCCAAGCTTGGACTCCAGGTCCACCTTGTAGTCTCGGTGACGCAGAAGTTCCCGCTTGACCGGCGGAGCAATTTTTCCTGAGAGGAACGGCAGATTAAAATATCATACATTTTTAACCGCAACCCTGATAAATAGACTTCTTTTTATAGAGCTCACTCATTTCTTTTAAAATAAAAAAATAGTACAAATCTAAGAAATTATGCTTTCATCAGGAAAAAAATAGAAATGTATATTAAACCTGGAAAAGATACATCAAATAAATCAGTAGAATCTATTATATTAAATGAAAACTCAGCAGGTTCTCCTCGTTCTCCTCACCATCTCTCTTTTCGAGATCCCTCTCCTCTGCCAGACGTTTCTGAGCGAGGGATTCGTACTCGTCTTTGTCCCATTTTCGACGGAAGTCGTTTTTATTTGACTGGAAGAGAAGATACAAAATTTTAAAATACAAAAGATTCCAGACTGTAAACGAGTAAAACCCCAAAAGCCTACTGAGTATTTCACTTTTACATTTCTTTACCGGTGTTCTGTCAGATGAGCATACCCGATCAGACCAGCATACCCATAGTCAATACCCGTTTATCCCTTTAGTTTAGCTAACTTTAAACTACCTCAACGGGCATATATCCTTTTAGTAACATACAAAAAAACTGTTTAATTACTTACTTTTTGGTGTTTTTTTTTTTAAAGAGTATTGTGATCTGACCTTAAATACTTTTTTTTTTGTACATGACTTAAGGGATATATGCCAGTTGAGGTAATTTAAAGTCTATTTTTCGTACAAAAATAAAGGGATAAATGCAAATCTGACATCTTGCGCATTGACTATGGGTATGCTCATCTGACAGAACACTGGATCTGTTATTCTTTAGATTACATTTACTGTGAATTACTAGAAAAAGATGAATTCTTATCAGATATGCAATAATTTTTTAGCTGGGTACAGTTTAGCAAAAAAAAATTATTTTGTAGAGAAAAAGCAACTATCTTAGATCTAGGAAGAAGCAGGTAATAAACTGGCAGACAAATTATTTATAAGTAATGTCCAGATGATTGTTGAAACGCCCAAAGATCTAATATGTATTAGTTCTCCTTTTAAAACAGCCATTTTCTGACACAGAATTTTAGGTTTTATTAAAGCGTATTATTAGCCATAATAATTAAAAGGAGAGAGTAAAAAATACTGAAATAACAAAAATTATAAAAATTACATTTAAATAAGAAGAATAGATACAATTTATAATTTCTAAATGATGTAGAATCTATCGTGAGGTTTCCCCATCGGATGCACAACAAGTTTGGAAAACATGTTGCCGCATTAGTACAAATGACGAGCTTTATTTTGACAGACCGGAAGTTCTTTTGTAGGAGCCACAATCTATTCTAATAAACAAACGCGTTTTTATGAGTTTTCTCTAGAAAACAGATACTCACAAACAACTGATATAAACTATGATATAAACTATGACCTGTATTCCAAGTATATATTCTTCATAATAGCCTATAATACTGTGTTATTAATATTGGGGGATTTGTCTGTTAGCTTGTTAGCCGGTAGCATCAACGCGCTGAGGCTATTTAAAAGGCTGAAGTTGGAGCTATAAGCGGCTCTGGTTAAAAGAATAACGCTAACTTTACTATGAGACCGGAAAGTGTTTGATAATTTATGATTATAAACCCGTTATGGTACAGAACAAAAAAACTCACCCCACTGCTAGACGCCATCTTGTTTGATCTGTAACCGGAAATGGCTGAAAGGGAAAATTAAATTTTGTGAAGAACAACGCCCCCTGCAGATTGCAAGCGCTCTGCAGCGAGAAAATGATAAATAAATAGAAAAAAAGTTATTTTGAAAATATGTTTTCGTGTCTAGTTCTTTTAAATTAAGTCTGTGTGCGATTTTTTCTTTTCTTATTTTGAATCACAAAGACAACGCATGTGTTGTTCTAGAAGAATAACGGCCTTTAAATTAGAAATGTCCAGGTGTATGATAGATGAGCTTGTGGCCCCGCCCCCATGCCCCCACTGCCACAGGTGCCCCTCATTATAAGGCAGAGAAAGCCGAATGATGGCGTGTCTGTCTGCAGCGAAGAACAGAAATGTCTGCCAGCGGAGTGGAACCCGCAGCCCAGAGTCCGCTGATGTCCTGCAGGTAGGAACCAACACAAACAGGCAGCCAATATTCTAAACACACAAGTATTTTTATTTTTTGAAATTGCATTTTTTTTTTCTGCTCTTGAAAATCTGTTTATAATCCAGATATTAGTTTTACTGTCACCTTCTGACCTGTTGGTCCAGATATATGCATATTGTTTAATTTTTCCTTATGTTTGCTGTTAGGGTTTGGGGTGTGGATTAAGAGCAAGCTAAACTAGGATCCTTACCAAAAAATTTTCTTATCTTGGATCTATGAAATTGACACAAATACAATCATGAGGAAGACTTGACCTGACAGCCTTCAGAGCAGGAACTTCCAAATGGACATCACTAAAAAGTGCTGCTTCCAAGCGCAGTAATGGAAAGTTAAGTGGAAGGAAAAACTGTACAACAAAAGAAGACTAACTGCTGTCTTGAGATAACGTTTAATTTAAGGGTATGGGGGAGGTTAATGTGGTGAGAGCAACTTGGCACTCTATTAAAATTTCTGGAGATTTGCAGACTGGTTTCACACTCTGTAGATGGGGAAGTATGCAGATCCTGTTCAGTCTCTGCTACAAGAGGTCTGTGTTTGATTGGTTAAAGGGGCATTTTCTCATATGCCTTCAAAGAAATAATTATAAAGTAAGGGTGATTGTATCAGGTTTCTGTCCTAATACCATTTTTAATATTCCTTAATGAGCCCAAATAGAATTCCAGCACCTGGCACAATGAGTAGACATGACTGGTGCGCCATCTACTGGAACTAGAGGAAAAAACCAGTAAGCATTTTTTTTTTCCCCATTTACCCCAGCTACATGATGGAGCTGACTTTCATGCCTCATGGTAAAGCGACTAGGACTTGAACAATTAATTGATTTACTAAAATCTTCAACAAATTTAGTAATCGATTAATCGTTTACTGGAGCGACTGGTTAACTAAAACATGTCTAGCTGCTGGAGTGTCCCACTTAGAGCAGTAATTATACAAAAATTTTAAGGGGGGAAAAGTTATCATTTTGCATTTTAAGATGATAAAAAAAATTTCATCTATCAATATTCTCCATCCAGATATCCTGAAGTGGAAAGGTTTTAGTTTCACCGGTTTAATTTAATAAAAAAATATTTTTTTACGGAACCTTTTGTTATCAAATTATTGATTCATAAAAAAGATGACATTAATCGATTTACATTATTAGTTGTGGCCCTAAAAGTGACAATTGAGTGTGATCAGACCAACCCATACTTTTTTATATTAAAAATAAAAAAGCTACTGAAGCATTAGTTCTATAACATATATTTGAACTTGGTCTGTAGAGACTGATATTATTGCTAATATAAGTAATGGTAGGGAGCTTTACTCAAATGTTCATCTGAATTCAATCCAATACTTCCACAGCTCTGCTTCATTGAACACCAACGTTCATACTGTTATCGTTCCTATCTGCCTTGTCCCTTGGAATCAAATACTTTTATTTTTTTAATCACACTGCATTTTCCATTTTAATATTTTCATAACATTGCTTGGAGCTGCTGACTTAGCCCATTGCTTCGCTGAACACAAGTTCTATCGTACCACCAGTAAAGCTCTGTAAATGCACACAATGCTTAATTTACAAAAGAGAAACAATAAGCAAACATAAGCCACTGTAATGATATACTAACACATACATTTGTCATAACAGGGCCATGAACCTTTTCATAACTTTTGCTCTTGGACTGCAGTTGCATATATTTTAACTTGGAACCTCAAAGGGCTCTATCAAGGATTTGTTACAATAAAAGCATGAAAACAAATCCATTAAACTTGCTGACCTGTAGGGAGACTTGTGAATTCTTAAAAGGCAGGGTTTGTTAGTTGATCTAACATCACTCTGAATGTTTACTGCTTTCTCTCCATAATTCCAAATATCTGAATTTAATTTGTACAGTTTGAGGGAGATGGTTTTTAACTGGACCTTAGTTGTGTTTATGGAGGCTGAACAGCTGAGTTCTGGTTATTTGATTGATAAAGGAAAACTTCTGCCGTGGGGCATGCTCTGCAAATATTTTCATTGCTGTCCATCAAAAACTTGGTGTTTCCTGGACCTAAAACAGAGGAGTCAGGTTCACTCCCAACACATTTTTATGCATCTCTACTCAAGACCTAAAGAGGCTGACTTTGCTCTTCTAGTCAGTCGCAAAGTTCTGCTAAGTAGGAAAGAAGCAGGATACTGACATTGAAGGACCAGAATAATCAACTCTTTTCTAAAACTTTTTGTCTAAAACTCTCATTTGATGTCCTGTTCCTGCCCCAGTTTCTCTTACAGCCCCTGGTCGTGTGTCTGTGCCAAGGGTTGGTCGGCTGCCATGTGGAACGGCTTCCCTGACCTGCTGCCCCCCTCCTCAGGATGCTCCGCCCCTGAACCATGGCTCCTCCCTGGCTGCAGTTCTGTCTATGACAGCCTTGTCAGGTGGGTGGAGCACCTAGTCACCTGCTTTATAAGGGAACAGGGTGAGATGGAAATGTGTGAGCAGTGTTTTTTCTCAGGTCTAGATCCAGTGGGAAGTCTTTATTGTATTTTTACCCCCTCTAGGGGACGGCACACCTTAATACGTTTTCATAATATTAAATTAGTTGTCATTTTTAAAGGATGCATTTTTTGTTTGCTCCCCTAAATGATTTGAAAACTTGGAAACACTATTGAGTATTTATGTATTAACAGCTTTGTCTTTAACAGTAATGCATCTCCAGTCCCGTCTCCTCCTGCTACCAGTGGACCTCGAGGACGAGAACGAACAGGGAGCAAACCGCGCAGGTTTCTTTTCATTGATTTAAATGAACAGCTGAAACCTTTTCTGCAAGAACTGGATAACTGAGAACTTTCTTTCCAAATTAATATCTCAGCTCTTGACATTCTCTTTGTTATCCAGAATTATCTGTAAATTCATAAAGTTGTCTGGATTAACAGGTCCTCTGGGTTTCATAAACCTTTTTCTGAAGTCTGGTTTTTCTTCAATATTTAGAAATGATTGTAGATCAGGACTTGGCACAAACTTTTAAATCAAACCTTACAGTCTTCACACCCTAGTTTGAATTAATGACTAGAATCACGATGTTTGGTCTAATTACAGCAGTTTTTCATCCCTTTCATAGAGCATTTTTTTTTTTTTTTTGCAGGCCATCCATCCTGGAGCGCTGCATCCTCAAAGTGTCCCACAGCAGTGTGGCTGTGGGGACAGATGATGTTGATGGTAAAAGGTCAGTGAGAAGTTCATATCTATACTTGATCCTGACTGATCAGCTTCAGGACCATTTCTGCCTGAGAAGCAGACACTAAAGAGTTTATCTTCAAATCCTCCTGTCAGGATGCATTAAAATCAGCCTGACTGAAATGTTGGCCTTTACTGTGACTGGTCAGAGCTGAAGCTGTGCTGAAGTTTTCCTCAACATTTCTGTAGCTTAGATATTGATGTCTTTCAGGCCAACTTTCTCTCGCTGCTATAGCCGCTTGCCAGATCCAGCAAACACGGAGACCAATGCGGCGGTCTTGAAGCGACGTCAGAAACAGATCCAGTATGGCAAGAACACCAGCGGCTACCAGAACTATGTGCAACAGGTCCCCAAGTAAGATGATTGATCTGCACCTGGTGTTACAGCCCATAGGCTCCCCCCACTGATGAACTGATCTTACCCTCAGACACCTGCGGGATCTTAAGCTCCACCCATCCACTCCCAACAAGTACCGCAAATACAGCCGGCGTTCCTGGGACATGCAAGTCCGTCTGTGGAGGCGGGCACTGCACATGTGGGACCCACCAACCAGTGATGAGCCGGATACGCCAGACCCAGTGGAGCAGCTGTAGGTGGAGCCTGCTCTTAACTCATGGTTCTGATCAAGCTGTTTCAGCTTGACTGTCTGCTGTCCTCTAGTGGCAGATCCAGGATGCCTTCAGTGCTCCTGAACTCATTTAAAGACTTTCACTGAATATTAAGTTGAAACATTTCACCACTAAAACTTCGTCTTATTGGGTCTCCCAGAAATTTGGACTGTTAAAGCTGCAGTCTGAATGCAGCTTATCTAGAACCATCATGGCGATGAGCCAGACTCTGGAAATGAACTCCTCCCATTTACTCGTCTGTGCAGGCAGAGTCAGCTGGCCAAGATGACTTCGGACCTGTGTGAGGACAGAGGAGATGAGCAGAGAGAGGAAACTCCTGCAGCCTCAGAAGCCTCCTCGGTGTCTCCTCTGTCCATGGAGGTTCCTGGATCCTGGATGATCCCATTGTCCCCGGTAATGCTGCTCAGTAACCAACATATCAGAGCAGGACATCAGAATCTGTGGTTTATTTGTTTAAATGCTACAGAGAAGCTTGAGAACTAAACCTCCTTTGGTCTGTGTGTAGTGTGTGTGTGTGTGTGTGTTTTTTTTTTTTTTTTTTTGTCTGTATTTAGCTGAGCTGTTTGCTGCACCCAGCTAGAAATCAGATTCTTTGTGTTTTGAATTGTCATTGCTCCTTTATCTAGTCTGAATCTGTAGCAGATTAGGCATACAGATGGTTTGAGTGACTTCATATCTAACTATTCGGTCTGAATGACCAACCAGCTTCTCTCCTTCATCAGCAGGTGGAGATGAGCCACCGGCCTCTTCGCTCTCCTCCTGGTCTCAGCTACACTCACAGGAGTCAGCTGACCCCTGATGATGGCATGAATGACTGGCTCCGGCTCCTGATGGAAACTGACCATACCTCAGGTGAGGTGAAGCTCATTACAAAACAGCTCCTGTTTAACTGATTCTGAAAGTTTTGCTTAAGTGGAGATGTAACCTTTATTTTATTATAAATGACTATAAAGGTTATTTTTCTATAACAAGATCCAGAAATGATGCATACATGTCAAGTTTGGACCAATGGGCAAATTGTTCTTTCACCCTTTGCCAAGAATTTAAAAACTGTAGTTAGGATTTTTCAACACTAGATGGCAGCAGAGAAGGTTTTGAGGGTTTGGAAAAAACTGAAGTTTAACTTGGACACGTTTTTACAAATGATAAAACTGCTTTTTTCAAGAAGCAGATTAAAAATGATTTCCATTATTATTTTTTTTTAAGTTGGATCAGCACCACCTCTGCTGTTTAAATGTAACCCCATCTCCTCTGGTCATTATTTATTTTTTTTCCCTTAGATTTTGGCTCAGATGACCAGCAGGTTCCCGTGTTTTCTGACCAGCTCTTCTGGAATCCGTACTAGTGATCCAATCCAACATGAGCCCAGTTTGACCCGTTGTTGACATAATTGGCCGTGGCGTCTTTATCTGCTGACTCTGAACATTTTTCAATGTGTTTCTGGAGCATCCAACTCGTCTTTTTAACATCACCAACTTCACTGACAGCAGGGACGTAATCCGTCCCTGATCTGAGCTCCGTCTGCCCTTCTGACCCGTTCTGGCAGCGGGAGGGAGCTGGACTCTTTATTGTTTGCACTTGTTTTACTTTAACTATCAAACTGAGCACTTGTCACCTGCATCACATCCAAGTCCTGCACTGAGGGGAAAGTCACGCGTTTGTCCTGTTTGTCACTTGGTTGTTCCTCGGTCCCTCACCTACAACCTTTACCCGTAGTTGTCATGTTTCCTTTTAAAAAACAAAGCTCCTGATTGGATGGGGGGGTGCTGCCACTTTGTTTTCTGATATTTATTTTACTTCTCTGCTGCTTTAAGTAAAGTGAAATGTGATTAATAAAGATGTAAATAAAAAGTTAGAAACCCAGACACTGATCTACTCTTTAATTGACCTTACTCTTAATAGTTTATAGAACTTTATTTTATTTCTCAAACGCTGAACAACTCAAATCACAATTTCATCAGTTCAAAATGTGGACACTCAACTGGCAGCATTTTAGAATCGGTCAAGGATTTTGTTTGATTCATTTGGAGACGCCTGGTTTAGAATGTAAATTAACGTACAGAAAAACGAGGTTAAGGAAACATTATGTTCATATTCATCTTGTAGTACAGCAAGTGCCAGAGCAGTCTGTCAGGAGGGGGTAAAAAAATTCAGTGTTATATTTGGTCTGGATTTAATGCTGTTTTTGTGATGAAACTGCATCCATGGTGCATTCTCCAGGTGGGTGGGTTCCTTAGCAATACACTTTTTTTTTTTTTTTTTTTTTCCCTCCTTGGATTAATGGAACATAACTGTCCAGATCCGATAGCATATAATCCCCTGTGCTGTTTGCATCAACCAGACCAGAGTATTTTTAATCCTGTGCAGCTCCTATTGCACACCCTCAAGCCAAACCATTGGATGCTCTTTAATCGTAGCTTTAGACATCGGTCAGAAACTAAGTTTTTCAGTTTTCTAAAATGGAATAGTTTGCCAATTCCCTTTGCAATCTGCATTTGACCCAAAATGTTATAATCAATAATATGCCCATTATTTAAAGGGGCCTAGAAAATGATATATTCATCTTCAAATGAAACACCATTTCATTTGTTCTGATAGTGTTCACTTTGTCCTTTTCTTAGCCTGAAAAAAATTACATTGTTGTGGGCCATCTGCTGACAGCTTATAAGTTGGAAACTGGAAAAACTGTGAATATAATTAGCTTTATATACTATAATGCATAGAAAGCATAATATATAAAATACTATAATGCATATAAAGCATTATATAATATAAAAAACTGTAAATATAGTCATATATTTATATTGACTTATACATTTTTTTTTTTTTTACTGTTTTCAAGGCTGCACTTAAAAAGAAATTTCTTTTTGTTTACACTTGTGTATACAAAATGATTAAATCACTATAACTAGGAGCCTAAGCATAGCGTTGCTATCACTGGTATCTGCATTAATTAGGCATTGTATGCAAGCATTTACTTGGCAGCAAAGTTTGAATGCTTCCATAGCTTTAGCTCCCACTTCAGCTTTCACCAGTGTTTGCATTGTGCTCCAAGCACTACCTGTGCCCTATGATTCTTGGCATCACATATTTTTGTTCTGTAATTTTTCACACTTAATCTTGGACCTTTCTTTTTTTATTTTTGCACCCCCACTGGGCTGTGCCAACGGGCTCTGCTTAATTTCTTTTCCCATAGACATACGATTATGGCTCGTTTGCTCCTCGCACTGATGAGCAATATTATATTCATGTTGTCTTTTATATATATATATATAATATATAAAAAGTACTTTGTAAATTAACAAATTAAAGTGCAAACTATTGTTGAAAGTCTGAAGACCATAGTATGTGACTAGGCCCTTTAATATAACTTTACTCTGCTTTCACAGAAGCTAAACATGATTGCAGTAATGGTTCCTGCAATCTTTTTCCAGGTTGGTATATCACGTTGCTGGTAAAAATAGATTTTGATTTTGCACATTCTGAACAGCATTTATGCTCCATAATCATAATGCAAAGTCGCAACATCATTACTCATGATGTTCCACCTATTTTACAGATATAAAATCCATGTGCACCTGGTAAGTAGATTAGCTTTACACTAAGTTTGCAAGTGGTTTTATACCAGCAAACCTTTAATAGAGCGGGACCAGAGACTTAGGGGTGTTTTACCCAGTAAGATCAGTTATTCTTGCTGCTTTCCCACACAAATCCTGAATGTGAGAAGCGCTGCAATCAAAGAGACAGGTTTGCATGCACAATGTACAAAACAGCAAATACTTTATACACAGAGGTTTAAAGAAGTTAAAGTTTTTATCTTGTCCAGAGCAGAGGTTTCCAAACTTTACTGCTCTGACCCACAAAGTAGCATCAGATAGACTCATTGAGAAACAGTTGGTTGAAATACAAACATTAGAAAAAAATCAATTAACCATGGGTATAGTATTAAACCAAACCGCTTGGACCACCTCTAATTGGTTTTGTCCATTTCTTTGTGATGTTTTAGAGGATCTTGAGACCCCATACCTGCTGATCTACCATCTGAAGTGGTTTTGGGACCCCAACTTTGGGAATTACTGGTATACACTCACCGGCCACTTTATTAGGTACCCCATGCTAGTAACGGGTTGGACCCCCTTTTGCCTTCAGAACTGCCTCAATTATTCGTGGCATAGATTCAAGAAGGTGCTGGAAGCATTCCTCAGGGAGTTTGGTCCATATTGACATGATGGCATCACACAGTTGCCGCAGATTTGTCGGCTGCACATCCATGATGCGAATCTCCCGTTCCACCACATCCCAAAGATGCTCTATTGGATTGAGATCTGGTGACTGTGGAGGCCATTTGAGTACAGTGAACTCATTGTCATGTTCAAGAAACCAGTCTGAGATGATTCCAGCTTTATGACATGGCGCATTATCCTGCTGAAAGTAGCCATCAGAAGTTGGGTACATTGTGGTCATAAAGGGATGGACATGGTCAGCAACAATACTCAGGTAGGCTGTGGCGTTGCAACGATGCTCAATTGGTACCAAGGGGCCCAAAGAGTGCCAAGAAAATATTCCCCACACCATGACACCACCACCACCAGCCTGAACCGTTGATACAAGGCAGGATGGATCCATGCTTTCATGTTGTAGACGCCAAATTCTGACCCTACCATCGGAATGTCGCAGCAGAAATCGAGACTCATCAGACCAGGCAACGTTTTTCCAATCTTCTATTGTCCAATTTCGATGAGCTTGTGCAAATTGTAGCCTCAGTTTCCTGTTCTTAGCTGAAAGGAGTGGCACCCGGTGTGGTCTTCTGCTGCTGTAGCCCATCTGCCTCAAAGTTCGACGTACTGTGCGTTCAGAGATGCTCTTCTGCCCACCTTGATTGTAACGGGTGGTTATTTGAGTCACTGTTGCCCTTCTATCAGCTCGAACCAGTCTGGCCATTCTCCTCTGACCTCTGGCATCAACAAGGCATTTCCGCCCACAGAACTGCCGCTCACTGGATGTTTTTCTTTTTCGGACCATTCTCTGTAAACCCTAGAGATGGTTGTGCGGGAAAATCCCAGTAGATAGGCAGTTTTTGAAATACTCAGACCAGCCCTTCTGGCACCAACAATCATGCCACGTTCAAAGTCACTCAAATCACCTTTCTTCCCCATACTGATGCTCTGTTTGAACTGCAGGAGATTGTCTTGACCATGTCTACATGCCTAAATGCACTGAGTTGCTGCCATATGATTGGCTGCTTAGAAATTAAGTTTTAACGAGCAGTTGGACAGGTGTACCTAATAAATTGTAGAATATAACTTTTCATTTATACTCATTAAAAATACTTTTTTCTTTGACTTTTTCCAATATTTTAATGTTTATTCCTGAAAGCATTTTACAGCCAGTAAATATTTAAATTTTTTTTTGTAATACTATTTTATAGATCTTTTTTTTTTTATATCAATACAATTTTAAATATAAATACTTCTAAAATGTACCTTATTAGAGGTTCAACTTTCATTTAGGCTGCTAAAACTATTGAATTTCCTCCTATGGGTATTATACATTTATTTATTTTGTAATGATACTTGTATCACGGTATACAGGTTTATGTGCTCATTTACTCAACATTTTAGGGTGCTGGATTACTGAAACAGCTATTTCTGCCATCTTCTCTCTTAAAAAAGCACATACTATTGGTTACTATAGGCCCTCCTGACTAATCCAGCAGTTCACTATAGGAGCTATATTGGGCACTTTGTGAATAACTTATTTTAATGAGGTACGGACCCAGATCTTCCTTTGAAAAGCTGCCTCTTTGTGGTGGAACATCCTCAGATCATCACTAAGCTCTTCCTAAAAAAGCTCAAAATAAAATGTTCTGAATTATGGTAACTCTATAAAGACCGTGAATCAAGATGACTGATCTCTTGGCCGCCCTGTACCTCTTTTTTCCACATGTCCCAAACCATCAGGGTTTATTAAAGAGGATAATCACTCCAATCTACTACATGACTTCATGATGTCCTGGAGGGTTTTTGCCCAAAAATGACTTGTATTCTGCCATTGCTCATGTCTAAACATTTGTGAGCAGCTAGTGCTAAACAAGCTCTGCACTGGTGATGTGATTCCAGATGGTAAAAAAAAAAAAGATCCAGGAGATATAGATATATATATATATATATATATATATATAGATATATATATATATATATATAGAGATATATATATATAGATATATATATATATATATATAGATATATAGATATATATATATATATAGATATATATATATATAGATATATATATATATATAGATATATATATATATATATATAGATAATAAATATTATAATAGCACATCCTTTTTAATATATATATATATATATATATATATATATATATATATATTTTTTTTTTTTTTTAACTCATTCACTTGTTTTAGCCATAAATAAATATACATTTTTAAAATAACTGAGGGGTTAATTTAATGTTAGTCCAAGCGTTTTTGAGGTTTAGAATCCCCAATTAACTTCTTAAAACTTATTTTTATATTATATATATATATATATATATATATATATATATATATATATATATATATATATATATATATTAGGATGTTCCCTGCCTGTAATGTTTATTTTTGGTTGCATTGGAGGCTGAGGTGTGCAGCTTCAGGAAGGTGAGGGTAAATGTGTGCATCTGCTGTACTGTGATTTGCAGGTTAGAGAGAAACAGCAGAGCTGCTGCTGTAAACAAGCTTCTCTCAGCCTAGAAACTACATCCCCCATAATCCCCTGCGCCGCAGCCTTGTTTTCCCTTCTGCTGGATTATTTTTCGTGTTTCTGCAGGATTTCTGACTTGATTGTCGACTGTTTGCGATCCGCGCAGGGTGGATGAGTGCAAAAATAAATAAATATGGAGCAGGTGTCGATGATGAAGCATTAAGCATCGCTCCTCCTCCACCTCCTCCTCCTCATCCTCCTCCTGGCACCGTAAATGTTATTTATGAATGCCCGCCGCTCACGGGCGTGTGCGCGCAGGATTTCCATCAATATGTTGGATAATTAAGAAACATCAGGCCGGAACCAAAGCAGATCTGTGGGGCGATACCGGGAGGTCAGAACGACAAAGATCCGTTATTTGATTCATCCTGGAGGGTTCGGTCCCGCTGCTCTTCAGTAATACTGGGTCAATACCAGACCGGAACCGCCTCACTTCGACACCGCATCAGGTAAGCAGCCGCTGGGACATACAGGGAGGGGGGAATGATTGCATGATCGGTTCTGGTTCAGATTCATCTGCAGCATCCAGCCGTGTTTCCCTCCCCTTCACCCACCCAGGGGGCTCACAGGCCGGCCTGTCTGTGCCAGCGGCTCCGCTGTGATGATCCAGGCTGGCTGAGGGGGAGCAGGCCTATAGCTGATCATCACCCAGACATCTCCGCCTCATGTCGGCCGGTTGTTTATTCAATCAGTGCCGCTGTTAGCCCGCAGGCTTCTGTCTACTGCCGTTATCTTCGGTTAGCTTCCATGTTTATGTTACCCAATCCCAGATAGCCCCCTATCAGACCCCCAGTACCCGATCAGTCCTCCTATGCAGCACCGTTAGCTCCCCTTTAGTCTCTAGTTAGTTACCATTTTGAAGGTACCCCTTCTATTACCTTCTATATACATATATATTTTAGACACATTAATCCACCCCACACCACTAGCATTAGCCCCTATACCCTCCAGAAAGCCCCCCTCACTGTCTGTGACCCAGCTTATCATCCTCTACCCCCATTTTTACTACTTTTTTGCCGTTTTATCTAATGTAATGTAACATCTCTTAAACCACCCTGTTACCTCCTCCCATTTTTAAAAGAGAAATTGACTTTCAATGGAGAAATTGACCCTCTGTATCTTAAACCATTCCCTTGTGTGGGGTTAAGGGTCTTGCTCAGGGACCCAGAGTGCAAATTTCAGGGATCGAACCGGTTACACTGCTCTGACCACTAGGACAACACTCCCCCACTCTCTTTAAGGACTATGTTTTTTACCCCCAGTTAAACCTGTTATTGGTACCTTTTCTGTTTGCCCCAATACCCCACTTTCAGCCACCCCATCAATCCTTCTTACCCCTTCTCTAATCACCCCTTTCTTTGCCCCTGCAGTGATTCCCTCTCTGATCACTTAGGCGCTGTTACCCCTCTTCCTGCTACCCCTGGAGTATTCAACATTTTCCAGGTCAAGGACCCCAAAACCAATGGCCAGATGGAGCAGGGACCCCCTTATTATATATAGTATGAAACTGTGTTATAAAACTGGTCCTATAGTCACTCTATTACAGATGGAGTAATGTAACAAGAGTAATTTCACCCTGAGATTATTAAAGTATTTCTTATTCTGTTTGATGGGACAGGTGTTGAATGAAACGGTACCCAACTTAAAAGAGCTCCTGTGCGTCGCTGAATGTGTGTCCTTTGATACTTGAAAGACATCTTCTGCCTCTATTATCTGTTTACTACTTTGTGTTGAATATATGTTAATGTGGATTTAAGGACATTTCAATTAGTGGAAAAATTTGCATGGGGGAATATAAAAAGAAGTCTAATCAACAAAAACTTCCGTGACTCCCCTGCAGTACCTCCATGGACCCCCTAGGGGTCGTGGACCCCCTCTTGAAGACCTCTGTGTTACCCTGTTAGCCTGATTATCCCCGTTTACCCTGTTATCATTGACCCCATTGGTCAATGTTAACCTTTTTTAAACCAGCCCCCTAGCCCTGTCTGTGGTAGCTACTTGTTATGCTGCCTTCATCTGGTCTGTTAAAGATGATCCTTACCACTTGTAAATTGGAAATTACTAGCGTGTTGTTTTCAAGTGCATTTTATTGTGGTAAGGAAGAGAAACATGTTGGCTCCAAAGATTGTCCTACCTTCTAAAAGTAACAGACTTCCTAGTTAATCTTCTACAAGAAGAAGGGTATTCATGGACTGACTGCTGGCGAGAATTTGATCAAATCAAACAATAAAGGCCAATTTATGCTTCTGATGCATAGCCTCTGCTACCGTCAAATCTGTCTCTGTGCGCGACCACACCCCCCACACAGAGGTTCTACAACCGTCGCTGCGTACCTAAAAAAAATCCTGACTACATGTCGGATGGTCGCAAACCCACACAGACAAAAAGCCGCTGTGATTGGTCCTTGGTATGCCTTTCTGGCTGTCTGTGTGGTTGTCCTTCTCTATTCGGTGCCGGGGCGTGCCATTTTTAAAAACCGAGGAGTAATAACAATGGATAACCACGCCGAAAGGAGGTTCAGAAGTACGACCACTTGTATGATGCCTCCGACATGTTGTTTTGGAAAATAAACACTCCCAACGCCGAAGAAGTTCTCGCAAGTTCTCGAATAGGCTTCCCCTATCGCTTTGGCGGTAAACTGCTGTGCGACCCTAGAAATCCCAGACCGACGTTGCAGAAGCATACCAGCAAAACTGGTTCGCAACCAGACCCAAGTGACATTTGATGTATGCGGATGTAGAAGTATAATTCACCCTTAACAGTCATTTTATAAACTACACAAGTTTAAATTGTGTTTTTTTTTAATGGTATAGTGGAGGATGTCCTTTTTCTGGGTGGATCATCAAAATAAGTGATCCTTTTAACTGTCAATCATTCTGCCGTTATGTTTCTCTAAGGCCGTCCTACGTGCTCGTCCCTATTTTGACTTACCTGTGGTGAGTCTGACATAGCGGAAAATCGCATATCTTCTTTTGGAAAGTAGTCTTGTATGAGCGATGCAAACAGCAACTTTTAAACAAAGCGTGCGTTTAATAGACGTTCCCTCTCAAGATCGGGTACAGGATTGTGCATGTGCAGTTTTTTTTGCTACAGTGGAGAGGGTTGATCTTTTCAAATAATTGCGAAACTCCTCCACTATACCTTTTTAATTGTATGTCACATTGTGTAGGCTCCAAACCCAACTGGGGAGGATGTTAAACAACACAGTAGTCGCCACAAAGAAAGTTTACCTCGTCTCAGCAACTCTGGTATCATAGAATTTCCCCAGCTTTCCGCTATAAGTTACGACATGAATAGGTGTTCATGTCAGGTTTTAGTGTTTTCCATAATTACGATGCCACATGAAGGCATCATTAATCTTCCTATTGTCCAGTTTACCACACTGCTGGCCCTGGTGAGAACCTCTTTTAGGGTTGTCCCCCCTGTTTCTTCCCCTTTGATGCCAGTTTTGGTTGTTACCCCTTTGTTTTAAGCTCCGCCTTTGTCTCAGGCTCCCAGGGCTCTGTTACCTGTGACTGTAATGGAGCTTAAGCTAGCAATTTCAGCTTACCATGTACTCTTAATGTGATAATCTAGGCTTTTAAGATACTCTTATAAGCTTCCAGATTGATTATTAAGTTCCTACCTTTGTCGCTCCTTTTCAGGTGTGTCTTCAGGCTAACCGCTTCCTGATAATGCCCTTGTGCTAGTGGGTAAGGCTGCATGGACCTGAGGGGGTAGGGAGGCGGAGTCTTTGCTGTAAGCCCCGCCCCCTTTTTACTGCCACAGACCAAACGGAAATTAAAAAAAGACGTCCACGGTTCTTCCTCCCCTCTTCCTCCTCCCCCTCTCTCCTCCCTGTTCTTACCCCCTCCTGAACCCACCTTTTCCCTGCCCCCCTCCCACCTCGCCCCCTGCCACCATGCTGTGGTCTCGCTGCTGGTGGAGAGCCTGAGGACAAAGACTCTGGCTGGCGACCCTGCTCAGCCAGGGGACTACCACCTGGTAAGTGTCTCAAGTTCAAAATTGAACGTTCAGATCTTTGTGAGATCTTAGGTAAATATCACATTGATGTTTTTATTTTAGTCCCTGCTGGACCCGAAAACCCTCACAGAGTGCTGGCCCCCAGATGGCTTGATGCCTGGTGAGTGTTTAGTGTTGTTGTTTTTTTTTGTTTGTTTTGTTTTTGTTATTTTGGACAAAGGCACTACATGCTGTTCTGATTTATCTTTTTTCTATGGGCTAAGAAAATTTTTATTTTTTTATCTCCTTGGATTATTTCCTAGTGGGTTTTCCATTGTGGGTTCTAAAAACACAACATTATGTGGGTAACACATGATTCTGACCCGGTTCTCCTAAAGCAGAGCCTCTGTGATCTGGGGACGAATATTTCTGATTAAATGTGGATTTAGAAAGAGGATATTTATTCACATGAGATTTTTTTGTGTTTCCTCAGAGAGCAGCTACTGGCAGCTCTGCCCTCCCTCTAAGACCAGCCTGCAGGGGGGGTTACTGAGCTCTAGTTTCCCCCCTGGCCCTGTGCCCCTGGTGCCCCCCGATGCTCACCTGCAGGAGGGGAGCGACCCCCTGGAGGGGGGCCCCTCTCAGTCTGAGCATCAGCGGCCCCTGGTGCCCAGCACCTCAGCATCCGAGCTGTCCCTCTCTGGAGCGACAGGGCCCCCCCCAGGTCCTGGACTCCCTCCACCTCCTCCACCGCCCCCTAAACGGCACTGCCGTTCCCTGTCGGTGCCCGAGGACCTATCACGGTGTCGCTATACATGGCGGCCGAGTGCCTCTCGGGTCTGGACCCCAGTCAGTCGCCAGCAGTGCCACGGTGGAGCTGGTGGAGGGGTCACAGGGGGAGGGGTGGCAGTGGGGGCGGGGGGTATAGGAATGGCAGTGGTTGGGGGCGGAGCCTGTCCGCTACGTGCTCCTAGCTCGTCTCTGAACTCGTCGTTGCACTCTTCTTCAAGCCCCACCTTTTTCAGCTTAGCGCTGTCCCCGGACTCCCCACTGCCATGGAGCTTCCCCTGGGACCCCAGCGAAGCAGCGGCAGGGGGCGGAGCTTGCTGCTGCTTCTTCCCATCTCCTTCCTCTTGCTCGTCTTCACCCTCCCCTCTGCATCCGCCTCCCCCTCCTCAAAGGCGCTTCTCCCTCTCACCGGTGCTCATCAGAGACTCTGCAGCCTCGACCTTCCTCCCTCCGCCTCCTGTACCAAGCCAGGTGACGGCACCTTCACAGGGTTTCGCCGCAACTGCTGGAGCAGCTGCAGGGGGGCCGGTTCCCCCATCCCCCTCTTCTGCCTGCAGCACGCCGTCTTCTCTCCGGCGCTGCCTCCCACCACAACTGCCGCGGTGCCACTCTCAGCCCTGCGATCTGTTACTGCTTAAACCGGGTCTGAAGAGGCGCCGGGATCCAGACCGGCCCTGCGCCCGACCCGTCCTGGACTTCACAAAGATGACACAGGTAAGGAGTTTGTTTCTTTGAAGGCTCAAGCATCATGTGATTTTTTTGTAATTCCAAAAAAGAAAATGGAAAAACAATCCACTGGACGTTGTTTCCAATTTTGAAGACATTTGCCTTCCCATCCAGGAAGCTTTTTCAATTCAAACGTCAAGAATAGTGTTGAGTTCGAGGTTTTATACAATAGCTCAAAACCTCAGATTCAACGCTATTCCTGACATTTGAATGAGAAGCAAAACATCTTTAAACTTCAAAACAAAGTCAAGTGAATTGTTTTTAATTTTCTTTTTTTGGAATGACTATGACCTGGATGACTGAGAACCTTTACCAGCAATTTTTTTGTAATGTTTACGGTGCGGCTGGCCTAAAAATAACACCTCAGATTTTTTTTATTTTCAAGTCGAATTACGTAATTTCCCCCCTACTTATCAAAACCTTGTAACATCAACCCAATTGCCGGCGTTCCGTTGTGCATATTTAGATATAACACAGCAGTACGGTTGAAAATAACAGCGGTGAAACTTTTACCATTATAGACATTATCCACAATTCAAGCACCAAGTTCATTTTATGGACACCATGAGCACCAAAGCACAATTAATAAAGATATAGCAGTGTAATAATTCAGAATTCTTAAAATACAGATTCAACTTACCTTTGAAGCATGCCTGAGGCTGTACTATAAGTCCAATCTTTGATTGTTTATGTTCCATTTGTCCTTAAGGTGCCTCAGATAAAAAAGTAATTCAGCATATTTGTAACAAAAACATTCTATGATGAGAAAATTGCAAAACAAAGTCAGTTTTTTACCATCAGAAAAGTCCCATCCTTATAGCTTATCTGTCTTAGTAATTACCCTAGCTTTCAGGAACATTTTCCGTTGATGTTTGGTATGTTTGTTTTCATCACCTTCGAGCCTAGGCTTATAGCTGAGGTTTGTTGGTTTGTTCGGGGTTGCAACCTTTAACTGGGACTGCTTTTAGGCTAATATTGCATCGTGAGGTTTCTTATTCCATCTCTATCACGGTAAAACTAAACCAGTTCCAAACAACGGATGATTGTATTCCTTTTTTCAAAACTAACTTCCCACTCTCATGGTAGCGAGGATTATCTCTTGCCAAACTGCACAGTGGGAGTAATACTACAGCTACGGAAGCTCCAGCGAGCCAAAAGTGCGCCGTTATACAAAAAATCTATTTACTTTTTCTTAAATTGTTCGCAACAAAAAAATCGAATTATAGCTATAGAGGACAATGTTTTATTTCCGGGTGGATCATCTAAATAAGTGGTCCTCCTAATTGTCAATCATTCTGGTGATATGTTTACGTATGGCCGTCCTATGTGCTCGTCCCGTTGGCTATCTTTTTCTGCGCACTCGCTTTTTCAGTGGCGCATATCTGTGGTGAGCTAAAGATTCAGTCATTGAAACTCACCTTTCCCACCGCGGTTCTTTGAAAATGGCAGAGAGTATACGCAAAGTGTCTACGAAGTGCACGAGAAGAATAGAAAGGCCTCATTTGAGGCAGATATATCCCAGAATGCTTTGCACAGAGAGCTCTCCTTGGAAAGCATTATGGGATTCGCTGTCTCAGTGACCTGTTGTTGCCATAGGCTGTTGCTATCCAATAGCCGCGACCAATAAAAAAGATGGCGCAGGCACTGCATGGTGGAGGAGGAGTTATGTGACCAGCAGGGAGCAAAAAGCAGTGATCATCTGTCTAAACATTCAGTTAACAGAGTTGGCTATAAAGTCCACCATATAGTCCCCGCTCTGTATAGTGATTTAGGGGTTAGGGTGGACGTTCGGTCACAGTAAGCTTGTATGAACTATCAGAAAGGCAACTTTTAAACAAGAGCGTGCACGAGGACAAATGGACTCGCGTAGATCTCGCGCTCTTATAGTAGGAGCATATAGGTCTCCTGGGGGATGTCGTTAGGGGGTTCTGATGGATCCTTAAATCCCTCGTCAGAGGGGTTTCAGTCACGTGCCTCATTGAAGTGTCAGATGAGGGCTGGTGGGAGGGGAATCTTGTTTCTTAAAGGGCTTTGCAAGTACGTCCAGTCCAATGGGAGGGATCAGAGCCACCTTTTGCCCCCCCTAATTCTTTGTTACACCTACAGTATATTTATCTGTGCTCCCCACACTAGTTAGAACTGAAGAAGCCTCTTTGATCAGGTGGACGTATAGCTTGTGAAGTTGATCTCGGTTTTCAAACAAAAATTTGGCAAATAACATCCACTGATTTAGATTGATATTCATACATGACTTCAGAGACTTGAAGCCTTAATCTGGGACTGATGAACTAAACTCCTGGAACTGGGGGAAAAACCCTGTTTATGGACACTTTAATCTGGATTTTGTTCTACCCTTATTGTAGATCTTAACATTCCACCTCTGTGGCCTAGGAAATGGGGGACTGGGAGTAGACAACATAAACGGGGCGAGCATCACACATTAATAAATTGGATGAGATTGGACCAACGATGATCTCTTTTAAAAGGGGAAGCTGGGTGGCAATCTTCACTGAAACATGGCTGGATAAGAACATCTTTGAAGCTTACAAGCAGAGGAATAGAAAGAATGGCCTTTAACATGGCCTGAAGAGAAGCAAAAAAGGCGGAAAAAAACACAATGACGACCTATGCATATAGGAGCATTTGAACAACAACCATCATAATGTGTATATGCAGTGGGACCATCATGTGTCACATGCTTAACAGCCGTTACCAGGACAGTCACTCTGCAAAGGATGCTACCTAGTTAGCACTACAGACGTCCATATCACCCATAACAAACAAGGAGACCCACTACAGAGAAGGTGCTCCATCAAGGAGGTATCTGCATCTACATGAAGGTACAGTTATGGAGCATGTGGACAACATAATGTTCCTGAATTGTAAGCTTCTAAAGCGCCATGATAAGAAGCATCTGGTGTGACAGTATGGTTTAAACGCTGCATGGTACAGGCTATGAAGAGATCCCGACCACCTGGTCAATGTATGCTTATACCAATCCTTAAAAATGGTTCACCTGCATTAAATCCAGAACAAAATCAACTTAGAAATAGCTTCTTTCCCAGAGCTGTGAAAACGGTTGTTTCCTCTTTAGCCCGATGCTCACATCCTATCCAAATATTATTTTACCCGGCCCATTTAAATTGTTTAATTTCCCTTTTAAAGTATTGTATTTTTGATTTGAATTGAAACCCACACCCTCCAGCCACACACGTCCACCTTCACACACACAGAAAAACGCCCCACCAACAATCAGACCACATTTCATAAACTGGACTGGCACCAGCTGTACTCTATGTAAATTCATGTACTTACTTTTCTTGGTTTTTAAACATGAAACCAGTGTTCATTTCATCAGCTTTTTTTAGTTTAGTCTTAGTCTTAATCACAATAACAAAAATACATTTTAGTCTTAGTCATATTTAGTCTTTGCCTTCCCGATCTAGTTTTAGTCTTAGTCTAAATGACAAAAATCAATTTTAGTCTTGCCATTTTGAAGCCGCAGACTCTTTGGTTGCGTCCTTCCTCCGGTGTTTTCATTCGAGTTGTAAACCAAATGGCTCCATACATCCATGCAACAACGCATAATCTTCTATGAAGCTCAAGAAACACTTATATTAACAATCACAAATCCATTATAAACAATTACATTTCTTAATGTCCATTCGTCAATGGATCGTAAATTCCGTCTGTCTTAGTCTCATTGACGAAAATAATTTTTTTATTTTCGACATATTTTTATTTTCTGGAAACAATTTTGTGTGTTTTCGTCTCGTTGTCATGTGGGAAAAGGGGCGTTGACGAAATATTTTCGTCATCGTCATGGTTGACGAAATTAACACTGCTTGGAACATGTGTAAAGTGTGGTTTTCAGAAAACTTGACAGATCTTCACAGAATCCTGATCTCAACCTTTTGGATCAGTTTCAGCCAATATTTCAATTCTGGTTTTCTCATCCTTGCATAAACACCCCTAACTTAACCTTGGGGAAAAAAATTCAAAAAGTAGTACAATTTTCTATTGATGGGAGTAAAGAAGAGGACGTTATCAAAGTTTATACGCATGTAAATGTAGGCAATATATGGTAGCTGTAGCTGTTCCCTATGAATAAAACAAATCTTAATTCAATTGGATTGCTTTTGGATTTACTCAGATAATTGGCTTAAAAGCATTTAAGCGTGATGACGTATTGCTTAGCTTCTGTTTCTTTGATTATTTTAGATTTCTCTGGTTACTCGTGTTGATCTCTTCTGCTTACCAGTTCTTTTTCCTCCCTGCAGACACGCAGCATCGACCCGCAGTGCCTGGAGCGCGGCGGTGGAAGGCTAGCCTGTGGTGGTGACATTTGCATGAGCATGGAGGCCTTTATGGGCGACTTTCGGGGCTCCTGCTCACCGGCCGAGTGCCTGGGCAGGACCAGCATCGGGCCGCTAAGTGAGAGCGACGAGGAGTGCCGCGAAGACGATGAAGATGAAGAGGAGGACAATGAGGAGCGTGAGGCAGCCCAGCAGGCAGTGTTCGAGCGGGATTGTACAGAACTGGACTTGAATTTAATAGAAGAAAACTGACTTATCTGTAAATGAAGGCTGTTCTCTGTTTCTGTTTTCTGAGTTTATCTTGAATCGACCCGACCCCAGCCCTTCCTACTGTCTCACCATCTTTTCAACACTCGGCGACTCCTCGCCAGCAATCAGCAGAGCTCTCAGGAACAACATCTACTCCCATTGGACGAGCTTATTACTGACAACGGTGATGATGTGGCTGCCCGCGTCAAATGAAAGCTGTGGCTGCACCTGGAGGCTCCGACTCGTTTCATGCAGACAAGTTTGAGCTGCAGTCCAGGTATCTTCCAACACGCACAAAAAATGTCTGACGAGCTGTTCGTCCCGCCGCTGCGTCCGACCCGAAAACGGCATCACCACCCCGGCTTTACATTCCTGAAAGGAAAAACTAAGTCCAAATCAGCAGCTCCAGCTCCATGACTGCATCCAAAGCTCCTAAAATCAACAGAGAGGAACACATTCGGACTGAATCACATGTGAAGATTGATGCTGTCACCAAACTGATTATTTAATGGTAACTTTAGGTCCCGGGATAAAAAAAAGTCCAAACTTAATCTTTACACCAAAGACAAAATAAAAACTAGAAATCTTCAAATATAAAAAAACAAAAACAAAACCTAGATGACTTCTGATTTTGATTGGAGATGAAATGTTAGCTTTGCATCAGACGACAATCAAGTCTTATAAAAATAACTGACATGTTTAATACTTTTAAATGTTATCAAGGGATTCTTTATGGAAAACAGAGGATAGGATTTAAACTATTTCTCCAAAAATGTAAACATGACATTCGGTTTAGTTTTAGTTCCTTGGCTATACAGCTGCCGCAGTCATGTTACCTGGTCGTGGTGATGCGTTCAGGGTCGCTGCTCTTATGCAGGGCATCCTGTCAGGCTTCACTGAGGCAAAACGCCACTGATGCTGTTGTTCACCCGAGTGTTCGCACATTTCTGCTGTACACAACCGTCACTAAAAACATTATAACTGTGTGTGTGTGTGGGTGGGGGGTGTGTGTTAGTGTGTGGCTGTAACATCACACTCTATTAGGTATGTAACTTGTGTTTAGATTGAATCCACATCTGATCCACTGACAGCATAGAAAAGCTGTGCTAACAGTTCCTTAAAGTTTTGCAAAGTTTCTTTTGAAATCAGAACAAAACATGTTTCAAATTAAAGTTTGAAATCTTAGCCATCATGACTAAAGGCTTTCAAATATTTGAAAATGCATTTCCTTATAAGCAGAAGTTATTTTTTGTTTAGCGATCCAGATCATTCTGCGATTAATCTGATCTCACCATGCATCAGCAGATCTGATCAAAAGGTTGTCAAAAACAAATCTGCCTTTAAAGCAGATGGCAAAAAAAGACTGCAGGATTACATTGAAATGTAATGATCCATGAATATGGTACAAAAATACTTCGCCTGGGATCTAAATGCACACAGTTTTTAACAACACAGGAAAAATGCTTTTCTTTTAACACATAAATACATCTCTCAAGTTCTGTTTCAAGAGTGTAGCAGAAATATAATTGGAGTTATGCATATTTTGCAAAAAAACTTAGTTTTTTGACAAAACTGTACTGATCCAGTGGTCCCCAAAGCCAGGGATCATTAACCTATTTGAAGAGTTAAACCTCCCAGTCTGGAGCCCTGAAATCTTTTTCATAAGCAAACAAAATAACATATTATTAAGCATAAGTAGCCTGTTCAAGCTATTAATGCAACAGCAGAAAAAAAACACATCTTGCATTTTCCTTCTTTTGCTTTATTCACAGGAGGAATGGTTCTTCTCTTTATGCTACTTTATAACAGACCATGGTTATCTTCCATCATTAGACACAGGCTGAACCAATTAATCTACCTGTTGCATAAACAAAGTACTACCTGTTTTATATAAAGCTGAAAGGATGTTAAACCAGATTTCATGTTTTTTGTTTGATCTGTTTTCCATTTGCTGGTAAAATCCTTAAAGTAATGCCAGCTTCTGCCAGTAGGGGGCAATAATGACGTTTCTTGTCATTATTGTCCCCTTATCATCATTTAAAGGAAAAAGCAGATTTGTTTAATTAATATTAGGGCTGCAACTAACAGTTATTTTGCTTTATTATTTTTTTCGATTAATAATCCGATAGCAAAATAATTTTTTTCGCAGAATTAAATACATTTTTTTAAATTTTAATATAATTACTGCTCTCAGTGGGTTGGTCTGTCAGCTAAAGGCATCTTTTAGAGTCCATACTCCAGTTAATGATTAATTGATTTATAAAATTAATTGATTATTTCAATAATAGGTTTATTATTAAAATCATTTGACCCTGACTCTATTACATGTTGTTGAATAAAGGATCGCTGAACTTTGATTAGTTATGTTGATGAATTTACACTGGATTCAATCTGAACATGAAGGAGTCACAGAAACGCTATATATGATTATCTAAACCTAATGCTTGTTAAATATCTTAGCATTTAGTTCCACTGGTTCTTTGAGCTGATGACTTTCTTGGTGATTGATTTACATCCATCAGGTTTCAGATTAACATTGCTTTACCTTTCCATATCAAATAATCCAACCCAGCCGCTGATCAGCTTTTCTGTTCCATACAAAAGTCACAGTGGCGTCAAGATTTTGTTTCTTGAATATATATATCCCCCCTCCCACAAAAAAAAAAATCCAACTATGAAGATGATTTTTGATGAAGGACAAGGGATGGTCTATTTCAGCATCTGAGTTTAGGAAATGCCCTTAAATGAATTAACAAAAAAAGGGATTTTATACCATTTTAAACCAGAAGCAGTTTAAAGGCTGCTTTCTGCTGTGGCTACTTTACTGTTAAACTTTTATAAACGATTTAAACCTAACATCAGCTATATGTCTTTGTGTTATAGAGCATCTCTGCCCGCCAAAGATCCAATACAGCAGCTACAAGTTCACTTCCTTTCACAGTGCATCATACTTTAATGGTCAGACTTTATTCAGAGTGTCTAATCTTACACTTTTGCTTTAGTTTAAAAAAAAACATCTGTGGGGATGGATTAAAGGTTTTAAAACTGATAATAATTTTTGATTGAAATACTCAGTTTCAATGTTTAAATTAACTATCGTCATTTTTACTGTGTTTAATGGCTTTTATACTATTAAGAGCAGCTTTTATACCAATAGAAGCAGTAATAACTCATAAGGAAACATTTTTAAAATGCAATTGCTGTAGTCATCCTTTGGGGGGCAGTGTTGCTACCTGGATGTATGAATGAGCGTGTGTGTTTATTTCTGGGGATAACATTGTTCCTTTTTTCTTTATTTTGAAACACTCAAAATAACAATTTAGTGTTTTTTTTGGGGAACAGGTTTAAAGTTCAGCCTCATGTTTGTGCCTAAGGTTTGAACACTGGAATTGAGATGTGGTCGGCAGTGTTGGAGGGTCTTCCATAACTTTGGCAGATGAGTTATCATGCAGCATTCTTATCATATGAAACAAACCATAACTTAAAACATGAAATCACCTCAACCGCACCCCTCATCAGATACTACTGAACCCTGTTGCAGTATTTAAAGATTAGTTTAGCTGAGAAAGTTCTTGTATTAGATAAGAAGTTGGAAAAAAACATTAGAAAGATGATAAACTGTAAGTTATGCTGCCTATATAGTAATAAGTTGACATTTATATCTTTTAACGAACTTTTTTTTAATCTACCATAGAGAGAGAACGATGTGACCTGAGAGTATTATTACAGAGATCAGCCTGTCTGCTAATTAAACTTAGCAGAACTGACGGAATGCACTTCCACTATTAGCTTCTAATGCTCACAAAGATGATTTGCTAAAGATAATCATAAACACAATAATATAAAGTCAGACTTTACTGAGCTTCAGTGCAGAGTAACGGCTCACACTGAAATAAATGAAAGTTCTACTTCCTCATAGTACCGGCTGGTAACCGTTTTCCAGTTCTATTAAAAAGGGTCCTATTGCATTGAAGAATTTCTTCAGACTTTCAGATTTTCTTCCACCACTTATTCTGATTACACCTGTGAATATTTTTTGTTTTTAATAACCATCCTAACCAAACCTAATCTGGAAACTTTTATATACATGTAACATTTTCCATTATATATTTACTCCTAATTCTCTTTTAATCACATGGATGTTAAAACTTCATGCTAAACTGATAGCCACACCTGCTATGCCATTTCACACTAGAACGATCTGTACGTCTTATTTTGAATACTGTATAAAATGATCAAACTAACCCATGTTGAATAGTAAGATTTAAGTAAACCAGGCTGGTCCATTTTCAGTTAGCTACTGTAACTCTAACAGTGCAAAAACTAAGACGGCTCCACTAAAGTACTCTTTAAATATCTTCTGTCGTCTTTACTCAGAAACAAGAAAAGAAACATTTCTTGAACGTCTCTGGCTCTTAAAACTGTCCTACTTTTTTCTAGCTAACCAGGTAGAATTTTATAGTCAAGTCCTTCAATACTGCCAACAAGGATCGCACAGCTAAACCTGTCGTTAAATACATATTTACAGGTTGTCTCAATGAAGTAAAGACTCCTACATCCGTTTAGCTTGGTCTTTTCCAGGGAGAAGTCATAATCTGGTTCTGCTGCAGTCTTTTCACTTCGTCTGCCTCTTCACCATTTGCTGTTCAATGTTTTTAATAGGAGCCAGAATAAGATTGAGCCATGGTAAAGGCCTCATTCAAACAGTGCTGTTGGGGAACGCCTACCGTAAGCTTTGATGACAACTATTATTGCTAATTCAGTTTTATTTTGGTGTATTTATATGGAGCTGGTTCCCAATAACCAACGTCTGAAGAAAGAAACTGATCCAATTTGTCCATTCAATCCAAAGTAGGTGTCACAGTTATTTTCTGAACACTAGAGGTGGTTCTTTCATCACAGTTTGAAAATGCAGAACCTGGGGGGGTTAAAGCAAAACAGGAGACAAGCACAATGCCCCCATAAAACCTGGTACCTCATGAACTCAAACAGGAGCTCCAAGACGATATTTCACAACTAACAGCAGCTGAGAGGCTTCACACCAGAGATGCAGATGTTCTCTGTAGTTTCATGTGTTGCATTTGCTGCTCTCTTCATCCACGTCCTGGTTTGTTTCTGTTGAACATCACGCAGAGCGTGCAGCATAAGCCTTAACTGAACATATTCTGTAACCACATTACAATAATAATAAAGGGAGAAGAATAAAACCGAACAAAAGGAAAGGTGTACTGTAGCTGCTTTGTTTTTTTCCCCCAGTCCTTCTGTTGATCATTTTCGGCGGGTTTTATTTCATTTCCTCAACCTTTCTAATCTGATGTCTGAACGCAGCAAGGTGTGGACATGAAGACATCGAGTTTGGAAGACGGCGCATTTCCATAAGGCTGAGAAGTATTCATGTATAGTTAGTAAAGAGTCTCAGACATCTCGTCTTTTAGAAATGTTTTTTATTGTATGTGATTTAACAGAAAATACAATGTCAACATGGCAATTTGAAAAGCAGTTTGTGAATAAATTAAGTTTACTGAAAATTATTTTACAAGGAAACTGAAAAACTGGTGTTGTGTATTTTATTTTTTAATCACACAAGCATTTCCTGGGTGAAGGTGTTTATACTAAGATGCTCGGTTTGGTTTCCTACTATCTCTACTTTGTTCTCATCTAGGGCTGCAACTAAGTTTTTTTTTTTTTTTTTTTTTTTTTTCTCGATTAATCGGATAGCCAGAGGTTCCTTAATTTAAAATTAAGGCAGGTGAAACTAAAACGCTTCAACTAGAGGAGTTCTGGATAGTACGGACCCCCTAAAGGGACATGGAGGGGGGAAAAAAGAACTTTTGCAAGATCCCGCAATAGTTTTGTGGGATCTCGCAAAAGTTTTGCAGGATCTCGCAAAAGTTTATTTTTTTCCTCCATGTCCCTTTAGGGGCTCCGTAGGATAGAGCATATTGACAAAGTTTTTTTATTTTTATTTATTTTTTATCTTAAATACAAACTACTTTTTTGGGTATAATTGCAGCTCAAGGTGGGTCGCTCAGCTAAAGCCACGTTTTAGCTTCTCTACACTTCATTTAATGATTAATCGATTACTAAATTAGTTGATGATTTTTTCAATAATCGAGTAATCACAGTTAATCCAATTAATTGTTTCAGCCTTAGTCTCATCTGTACTGACACCATTGTCTGGATGCACATTGTTAACCAAAGTCCTGCTGCCATCTTGTTTTTAGATAGAGTTCTTTCTTCCTCAACTGTTCCTAAAAGCCAGGGTGATTCACCTCCATGACTTTTAACCTGCTGACTAAAGTCTATAGGACCTGAAATGGAGCTCTTGGGTTTCAATAATTTCTTTTGGCTTCACTCTCTAATTTAAGGCTGCATCTGGTGAGATGCCCCCAACCCCACCCCACCCCCCGCTAAGATGGGTAGTTGTTAAATGTTTCCTGCAGGATGATGTAGTCCATTGGTTTAGAGATGAGACAGTAAACACTTTCCCAGTTTGATGGCAGCATCATCATCATTGCTGATGTCTTTTCCGTCTTATTTTTGGTCAGCAGATCAACAGATTTGTGGGAAGTTATTTATAAAGAAAAACCAAGATGGCAGGAGTTCATAGAACTTGATAGTTGTACTGAAGTTGTCATGCTCTTAATTTAAAAGTAAGCTCCAGAAAGAAAATGACTGAGAAAAGAAAATGTTGTTTTATTATGACAAATGCTTTATACAAAAAACTTTGAGGGAAATGTTATAAGAACATAATAAAAACAGTTAATAGACCTGCTACTCTTAACACATGCTTCACAATGGTTTTTTAGTATTTTAGACTAGATGTCCAAATCCATAAAGACCAGTACATTTTAATCAAAACATTAAAACACATTGTGTTGACTCAAACTTGAATTTTACACTAAGTTCTATTTAATATGATTGTATTTAAACTAGGGGCATTTATTAAAAACAACAAAAAGAAAACAAGGTTGGCTTAATGAGTTTAAAATCAAGGTGCATTTTTTCTATTCTTCCTTTAGATAGGTTATTACTTGAGTTGTATCTGTTCAGTTTTTCTCAGTCGGGCTCTCTGAGGAGGCGCTGTTCCCCTCCTGGTTCCCGGAGGGGGAGGAGGGTGAAGCAAGGGTGATCGCTGGGGCAGAACTGACGTTGATGGGGACGATCCGTTCATTCCCGTCACTCTGTGGTTTCTCCCGGGGTGCTTGGATCTGCAGCCGGCCTCCCACCAGCGAGCAGCTGACGGTCTCGGGGTTGACGCCCTCTGGCAGGTCGAACTCCTGCCTGAACTCCTGACACCTGTAGGAGTAGGAACCCTTCCCTTCCTCCTGCTTCTTCTCCGTCCTGCCGCTCACCCTCAGCTTCCTTCCAACCTGTTTGACTGACAGCTCCTCCGGGGCAAACTGGGCTGTGTCCAGGCTCAGGGCAAAGGTGTTTTTGTCCTTTCCCAGCTCCTGGAAGGTGATGGGCTTAAAGGCCCCAGTAGAGCTGGAGGTTTGGTCGATCTCCTCAAAGATCTTCTGGTGCAGCCTCTCCATGTACTCCATGCTCTGCCTCATCTCCTGCATGTGCCGGATCATCTCCTGCTCAATTTGGTAGAAGAGTGGTCTGGTCTCGGGCCACAGGCTGCGGATGGGCCAGTGCAGGTCCAGGAAAGGCCTCATGGCGGTAGGGGTCGGCTGGAAGACGTGGGGACACAACATCCTGTAGTCGTTCAGTTGGAAGCTAGATTTCTGATCTGCTGCTTTAGTTCTGTCTGAGAGATGCCCTTCCTACCCACTGTTTAAATAAGCTGACCCCCCCCCCCACCACCACCCTTATAACACGCCCTCAGCAGCTGCCACCAGAGGAAAGATCGAGAGGCATTCCTCAGAGTGTATGTGTGTGTGAGTGTGTTCAGCTGCTTAATAAAGACCATGAGTGAGTCCTGCTGCAGAAATAGAACAAAGCTTAGACGGATGGCATGTGGCACATGTTTGGATGACCCTAAACGCTGTGAGTCACACCCTCAAAATCAGATCACAACTCTCAACCAAAGGCATGCAACACTGCCACCCGCTGGTTGCTTTTGGTGTTACAGCTTCATTAAGAGCAATTTGAAATATCAAAAAAAGTTCTATTGATGGATCAATGAAAATTTTTTCAATGTGTTTTATTTAGGTTTTAATGTTTAAAAACACTGAATACCCAACCTTAGTCCTTGGTAGCTTTTTCAGATCTGTCCCTTCTTGGCACATCAAAATAAAACACTAGTAGACGTTGCTACAGTACACAAAAATGGTACTTAAGCATTAAGCATAGCAATATTTCATCATATATCCTTTAAAGAAATTACTTGAGTAAAAGTAAAATTGTATTTGGTATAAAGGCTACTCAATCATGGAGTAACTGATCTACAGACTACCCATGATCATAACTACTGATTGATTATTTCTGACTTATAAAACTCAGAAAATCAATAGTTAGTTTATAGAATAAGTTAAGTTATGGTTTACTGTATTTTCACTCAACCTCCAAATGAGGGAGCAGACCGAAAAAAAAACTTTAACCAATAAGCCTTGAACACAAAAAATAACAAAGCATGTCTTTCAATGGTGCATATTTGTTTATCCATCCATCCATCCATCTTCCTCCGCTTATCCGGGGTCGGGTCGCGGGGGCAGCAGCCTAAGAAGGGAGGCCCAGACTTCCCTCTCCCCAGCCACTTCTTCTAGCCCCTCAGGAGGAACCCCAAGGCGTTCCCAGGCCAGCCGAGAAACATAGTCTCTCCAGCGTGTCCTGGGTCTTCGCCGGGGCCTCCTCCCGGTGGGACGTGCCCGGAACACCTCACCAGGGAGGCGTCCAGGAGGCATCCTAACCAGATGCCCGAGCCACCTCAACTGGCTCCTCTCGACGTGGAGGAGCAGCGGCTCTACTCCGAGTCCCTCCTGGATGACCGAGCTTCTCACCCTATCTCTAAGGGAGAGCCCAGCCACTCTACGGAGGAAACCCATTTCGGCCGCTTGTATCTGCGATCTCGTTCTTTCGGTCATGACCCAGAGTTCATGACCATAGATGAGGGTAGGAACGTAGATCGACCGGTAAATCAGGAGCTTTGCTTTTTGACTCAGCTCTCTCTTCACCACGACGGACCGGTACAGTGCCCGCTTCACGGCAGACGCTGCGCCAATCCGCGTGTCGATCTCCCGCTCCCTTCTTCCCTCATTCGTGAACAAGATCCCAAGATACTTAAACTCCTCCACTTGGGGCAGGACACCCCCCCTGACCCGGAGAAGGCACTCTCCCCTTTTCCGGCTCAAGACCATGGCCTCAGATTTGGAGGCACTGATCCCCATCCCGGCCGCTTCACACTCGGCTGCGAACCGATCCAGCGAGAGCTGCAGATCACGACCTGATGAAGCCAATAGGACCTCATCTGCAAAAAGCAGAGATGCAATCCTAAGGCCACCAAAACGGATCCCCTCAACACCTTGGCTGCGCCTAGAAATTCTGTCCATGAAGGTAATGAACAGAATCGGTGACAAGGGGCAGCCCTGGCGGAGTCCAACTATCACCGGAAACGAGCCCGACTTACTGCCGGCAATGCGGACCAGACTCTGACACCGGTCATACAGGGACCTGACAGCCCGTATCAAAGGGCCCGGCACCCCGTACTCCCGGAGAACCCCCCACAGGGCTCCCCGAGAGACACGGTCGAACGCCTTCTTCAAGTCCACAAAGCACATGTAGACTGGTTGGCCGAACTCCCATGCACCCTACAGGACCCTGCTGAGGGTGTAGAGCTGGTCCAGCGTTACACGACCAGGACGGAAACCACACTGCTCTTCCTGAATCCAAGGTTCGACTATCCGACGGACCCTCCTCTCCAGCACCCCTGAATAGACATTGCCGGGGAGGCTTAAGAGTGTGACTCCCCTGTAATTGGAGCACACCCTCCGGTCCCCCTTTTTAAATAGGGGGACCACCACCCCAGTCTGCCAATCCAGGGGAACTGCCCCCGATGTCCATGCAACGTTGCAGATTCGCTTCAGCCAACACAACCCCACAACATCCAGGACCTTGAGGAACTCCGGGCGGATCTCATCCACCCCCGGGGCCCTGCCACCGAGGAGCTTTTTAACCACCTCGGCGACCTCGCCCACAGAGATTGGAGAGCCCAGCCCAGAGTCTCCAGGCCCAGCTTCCTCAATGGAAGGCATGTTGGTGGGATTGAGGAGGTCTTCGAAGTATTCCGCCCACCAACCCACAATGTCCCAAGTCGAGGTCAGCAGCACACCATCCCTACTATAAAGAGTGTCGGTGCTGCACTGCTTCCCCCTCCTGAGACGCCGGATGGCGGACCAGAATCGCTTCGGAGCCATACGGAAGTCTTTCTCCATGGCCTCTCCAAACTCCTCCCACACCCGGGTTTTTGCCTCAGCAACCACCCGAGCCGCATGCCACTTCGCCCGCCGGTACCCATGAGCTGATTCCGGAGTCCCACAGGCCAAAAAGGCCCGATAGGACTCCTTCTTCAACCTGACAGCATCCCTCACCCGAGGTGTCCACCAGCGGGTTCGAGGGTTGCCGCCACGACAGGCACTGACAACCTTGCGGCCGCAGCTCAGATAAGCCGCTTCGACAATGGAGGAATGGAACATTGTCCACTCGGACTCAATGTCCCCCACCTCCCCCGGGATGTGTTCGAAGTTCTGCCGGAGATGGGAGTTAAAGCCCCGCCTAACAGGGGACTCCGCCAGACGTTCCCAGCAGACCCTCACAACACGTTTGGGCCTGCCAGGTCTGACTGGCATCCTCCCCCACCACCGGAGCCAACTCACCACCAGGTAGTGGTCAGTGGAAAGCTCCGCATCAGGCAACAGGCAGCTAATATTAAGCTTTATTAAACTGACCCATCATCAGTGATAATTATCCTAACAAGCCAAAATTTACTCAAGCGATATTTAATTTTATTTTTATTCAAGTAAATAATAGTGAGGTGGAAGAAAAAACATGTGGTTTAGAAAATGTTTTAAAAGTAAAATCTTAAAACCATGGATTTTTAAAAGAAAATAATATGCAATTTAACTCTTTAGTAAGTCACCTAAAGAGAAAACATCTTTGTGTAAATTAAACTTATGGAAAATCAGATGTGAACAAGTTTGAAGCAGATTTAGGTGATAAAATAAAAGCTTTTGCATCTCTTGGAGAATTGTCAAATCCATCATCCAGAAGGGGAAAAATATGTCACTCTTTATCCTTAGCAGAATACATTCTAAGATTACAAAAAACCAACAAAAAAACAAACAAAACACAAACAGGATACAACTTCACATCTGTCAGGGTGTGACAGTTTATTTAAACTGAGGAAAACATTAATGAAGGAGGCCAAGAAACCAGTGGTAACTGGTTGAACTGAGGGAAAATCTGAAGATGTCTCATTTACAATTTGTCACAAGCCTGAACAAAGCAGACATGGATGTTTTTTTTTTCTCAGATTAACACCAAAGGTCTGTGGACAACAAGCAAAATGCTTTGGGCAGCAGAGACCTTCACCCCACATATAACCTTGACCACAGCATCCCCTCATTAAAACATGGGGACGGTAGCATCATGATATGGGGGTGATTGAACCCAATCAAAGTGAATGAACCTAAACAGAAGTTGGTCCTGGATGGAAAGTTTAGACGCAAAATGACAAGCCACAATATCCGTTTTATCTCCTAAATTCCCAAAACTGGTAGAGACCTGAAATACTTTTTTTGTTTTTTACTTGAAGAAACTGGGAAGTGCAAATATCATTTCCTTTATCAGAGTTATGCACATCTTTGTCTATGATATACAACAACATTCAGAGAGAAAAAGTCACTTTAATGGAAACAGATAAAATCCATGCTTATGAAATTCAGTCTGACATATTAAGATAAATCCTCTTGCCATATATCAAGTAAAGTGTGTTAGGTTCAAGTCATTGTCAGAATTCTCATCTATTAACTCAATATAAATAAAAATAAATAATGTAAATACATCATATGTAATGACATTAAAAGGGATAGTAAATATAATACAGAAACATTATGTAGGTACATTCTTCCAACACAACAATTTTTTATTATAATTTGCAACCTAACTAGCATATATATGAATTCTTGGAACAATATATTTTGTCCGCTTTGAACCCAGGATCTATTCATTAACCATTAATTCTCATTTATTTCTTATTGTTAAAAGCAGTATCACAAATACAGTCCTTCTTATGCCTTTCATCTGATATCCCTGTGAAAAATAGGCAGAAATCTGCCTCGGTTAGAAGGAGTGAAGTTTATGTTGGATCCAAGCTCCCATGGTTGAGTCTCCAGCACTGTGCAGGTGTTTACCGCAGGCCTTTCCCACCAGGAATGCCACCTCTGCTATGTTGAGTAGAATGCAAACCCCAGAGACAGCCAACATAAAGACAGTGAAGACGGTTTTTTCTGTGGGCCTCGACACAAAACAGTCCACTGTGTTGGGGCAGGGGTAGGAGTCACACTTCACTAGCCGAATCATCTTGTAACCAGGATATATCATGTAAAACAGAAACATAAAAATGACTTCAAACACAATGCGGAACAACAGGCTGATGACATATGTCCACCACAGAGCCCCTGTGATTTTCATCTTCTGGGTCTTTATCTGCTCCAGGTCCTTGGGATTGGTCCGGCCGGACATTTTGTAGAGCCTTTTGTCGACGTGTCGGCGATGGGCCACATGCATGGCCACCAGCAGGGCCGGGGTGGAGACAAGGATGAGCTGGAGGGCCCAGAGGCGGATGTGGGAGATGGGGAAGAAGTGGTCATAGCAGACACTGTTGCAACCAGGCTGCTGGGTGTTGCAAGTGAAGCCAGACTTCTCGTCTCCCCAAACGGTCTCAGCTGCAACCACCAAGACCAGGATGCGGAAGATGAACAGGACAGAGAGCCAGATGCGGCCGATGCCAGTGGAGTGTCTGTTAACGCCGCTAATGACTGCATAAAAGGAGGCCCAGTTCATTTTTGGTTCCGGGTCTGCAGCGAGAAACATAGAAAAATATTTAAAACTGAAAATCATTTAACAGAAAAAAATAAATAAATTACAACTATAGAATATATGTTGGCTATATATATATATATATTTTTTTTTTTTCTTTCTTTAGATATTGATATATATATATATATATATATATATATATATATATATATATATATATATATATATATATATATATATATATATATATTTAGACATATATACAAGGGATTACAGAACATCCACACAACACACAAGCCATTGTTCTTATAGTAGAAAAACTATATTTAATTATCATCTTAAAACAGTTAATCAGTTCAAAACAAACAATCAACAAAAATATCACACAAAGGAACCAGAAAGACACCCAAAAAAGAGTCCTCTTCAACACCCAATGACCCACATGAAAAAGAACACATCCACATGCACAGGTATGCAGGGCTGCAACTAATGACTATTTTGCTAATCAATTCATCTGTCGATTCTGTTTACGATTAATCGATTAGTAAAAGGATAGGAAAAGGTTCCTTAAACACGATTTTAAGTGAAGCCAAAACGGGGCCCTTTGAGGATTTCTGGATAGAGTGTATTGATGGACAGAAATGGTTTTTCATCTTGAATTCAAACTATTTGGATATTTTTCACAGTTTTGATATAACTGCTTTGAGTTAGTTACTCTTTCAGTTAAAGGCATGTTTTAGAGTCTCTATACTCAAGCTAACGATTAATTGATTACAAAATTAGTTGCCAATTATTTCAATATAATATTTTAATTTAAAGTTTGAGCCCCACTCCCACAGACCACACAATGGCAGACCACTGTTCTCCATGGGGATGGGTTAAATGCTGAGCTGAGCAGTGGGACAGTGAGATGACAATAATAGTTGGGGGAAAAAAATCAAAGGAAGTGGGATACAAGAGAGCGTAAAGACATTTGACAAAGCTCAGTCCTGCTGACTCGAACCCGTGACAGCTGGTGTACGGGTAATGCACTCTACCTGCACACCATACCCCAGTATATTTATACATTTTTATGAATAAATTCCTGACAAAAAAAACTGAATAAACACAAAAGAAAATACATCTCAGACATATATTTTAATTAATCAAAGGGTTATTTACAATAAATAATAAAACTTTATGATATAAAACAGGCTTAAAAGATGCATTTTCCCCCAATAAATCAGGAATAGTAATTTATTCAATACTGCATTAGCTGGGAAAAAAATGTATATGGTAGCTTTACACATGTTCTGAAAGTATGGATTTTTGTGATATATTTTCAGGCAGAGATTAATTAAAAACCTGAGTTTGACAGGTTAAATCATCATCAGCACTTCAATTCCCCCTATGAGTTATCAAGCCAAGGGAGCTGATGTAGATGCATATTTATAAAATATTAATGTGCAGTTTCCACTGAGGGCTTTTTAGAGCAGGATAAAGACCAATTAAAACCTACATAAAGGCAATAAGGTTCAACCCAAAGCACTGGATGTATTCCTTTAATTTAATATATTTTAATTTAATAGTAAAAAGGACCATAAGCATCCAAATAAACTTAGGGGACCAATTTGTTAAGTTTGGTTTAATGAAGCAAGAGTAAGTCTTATCCTGTTCTCATTGCTGATCATTTAAAAACAAAACTTATAAAAAATGCTTAAGATATTAGGGTGCTGGATGCTGCATTTGTTCTGTTTTTGAAACAGATAAACCAGCTGACTAGTTATTTTTATCTACAATGATTTAATTATTTACTTATTTCATTACAATTTTAATTACAAAATATTTTAATCAAAGGTTGTGTTTTTTTTTTTCCCCTGAAAGACAATTTTGGCCCCCATGACTAAAAGCTTAGACCCGACTGAATTGCACGCTAAATTTTCTAGGTATTTCTTGAGATAAACGTCTTTATGGAATAATAATTTGCCCCGGGCAAATCTAAAAATCAGGGGAAAGAAATATACAATTTTAGATTTATGTATGTTATTTGTAATTAGTCCTTTCCGATTATTCAACCCATACACACTTAAAGAATGACAGAGGTAATAAAAAAAACATTATTCCATTAAAGAAATTGTATAACTGAGTAAAAACAAACATTTGCTTGGTTCACATAAAAAATGATATATTATATGAGTGATCATTTAGAAAATCCTTTACAATCCAATTGTGCCCGGCATCATTTTTAGAGAACTTTAAAGTACCTCAGCGGGCCAAGGTGTGGAAATGAAACACGGCTCACGCAGAACAGAAATAAAATATGAAACATAAATGAATAAAAAAAAAAAGAAGAAAATTATCTTCTGATACTCTGTTTATAAACATCATTAAACAATGTGATAAAATTAAACTTTTGACACAAGCTAAAAATATTATTAGATTGACATTTTAAGACAAATGTCAAAACTGTGTTTTTGTTGTTTTCTGTTTATATTACTATTATTTGTAAAATAGACATATTCTGAAAATAAAAGTTTTAAAACTGATTTATGTTGTAGTTCTTTTGACATATTGAACTTATTCCAACAATAATAATGTGCAAATTTATTATTTACATAAAAAAACACGATGACATCATACACGGCCACTTAGAAACGAGGACTTTTGTTTTAAACTATAGGCCGTGTTCAGATTGCACACGCTTGTTGATTGTTACTTAATTGATCACAAAGTTTTTAGAACAAAGTTCATTCGTCATAAAAACACTCCCTTCCTAGTTGTAAATGTGAGAGTTGTTACCAGGCTCTGCAGGAGGCGTCAGAGGCATAGGAGGCAGTGAGAAGAATAAAAGTTGACCTGCTGGTTTGGCATGGATGTGGATCCAGAGGAGGAAGGAAACCTCTCTGCCCCCCCTGCCAAGCTGCCGATCATTTATGAGCAACACAGACACATCATGTGACACGCGTTAACCAGACGTCATGATGCTTCCTAGGCACCTGTGCCCATCATAGAGGGGTGCCTGAGGTTCTAACAGCTAAAGCTTTAGGATCATTCACATTTTTATAAATCGTTAATTAGATATATTAGAAATTTTGCACAAAAAAATGCTTATTTTGTTTAACTCTTGATTTATGTTTTCATATCTCATAAAAATATTTGAAAAAATTGTTCTCATACAGTTTCTAGTGCTCTTCATGTGACAGAAAAAGCAATAAATCTGTTGAAAAGTATAAAAATACCTCTGTAGGAATTTTAGAAGCATCTGTGAAACATATGAGAAAATAGATGGCTTACCGTCAGCTGCTTTTTCTAACCAAGTTCATCCAAAAACATTGGTCTAAGCAGATTTCCTTTTTAATCTGGGACCGTGAACAAGAGTATCAGAGCACCATGACTTTGCATTGCTAATGATTTTGCTCACACTAGCCACTGCCCTGCACAGAGGAGGTCATATGCTTCTGCTCGAGGAATTTGCATACAATGGTCCCATTTAGGAGGACAAAACAAGCGGCCACAGAGTCCAGATCAAACATTTTCATTTCTGCACAAGAATCTGAGTGGGGGACCACTGTCTGTCCTCTTGTCCTCATTGTGCTGTGTTTGAGAGAGTGTGTGGAGGATGTTTTTGACGCAATGTGGAGTAAAACATGGAAGGTCAAAAGTAGAAATGAGTCACAGAACTAAAGATAAGAAAATAATGGCTCATTATGGTTTTATCAGTCATTATATCCACATTGCTGCTGCCCACTAGAGAATCAACCTCTGTTTCAGCCATTAGATCAAGGTGGCCAGTATTCACTGAAGAATAGGATAATGTTTAGGTTGGATATTTATTTCTGTAAAGGATTCTTTCAGTTATTAGATAACCTGTTGTTATAGTCACCTGCATTAAAGTATACATTTAAAGGTCATACCTACAAGGTTTTTATCAAATTATTAATTTAGAACAAAAATTAATCCCCAGAAAAAAGAATTGTAGATGAATAACTGTTAACTGATCTATTTTAATGAATCTGAAATATACAGATATTTACTCCTGCATATCGTGCCAATATATGAAAAGGTCCTGCATTAATAGAAATATAAGGTTAAAATCACTTGAGATGGTGCTTAAAATGAAAGTAATTTTGAATCAAAAGTATTTGTGCATGGTAACCGTTAAGTTGGAGTTGCAGAGAGAAATAAAATAGAAGTCTTGTCATTTTCTTTTTTCTAATTTTCACAAGTACAAAATACCTCTTCAAACTGTTAAGTATACACAAAGTTCTTTGAGCGCCTTTCTCAGTTTTGCTCCAGTTTATCTAAAACAAATAGTGCAAAACAAATTCAAGCACCTTTATTAACATTTGAATATTATTTTTCCCTAACACATCAGCTGCTGGGAATTACAGTTCAGGTTTAGAAGTTACAGCTTGATTTTCACTTGCTACAAATGTCTCACAAGAGTTGAGCAGAACTGATCGGTTACTTATGGGTTGTTCACATAGCTGTACAGCAGAGGTCAGTCTGCACTGCAGCCCACTGGCATGTTTCGATTAAAGGACCCATCCTAGGTAGATCTTGGACAAATATACATTTACATCTGGCTTTAACTCTGTGTGTCAAGGTGCTGCAGGGACAGCAAGTGGATTCTGGGCATATCTATGAAATTTTTTGACAGCTACTGCAAGCCATTCAGCTATCCTAGTCATGCTCCATTATCGGTTGCATTTCAAGACAAGAGCACAAGAAATATAAAAATGAAAACTACAACATGGTGATCAGATCTCAGACACATCTTGTTAAGGTTTTCTTTATTACAATCTTTAAGGAATTACTTGGTATTGATCCTAAACTTCCACCTATTAGTACAACCTGCTGCATTTCCCTGTTTGTTTATTGCTATTCTTCCTTTATTTATCTTCATCCTTACACCTGAGCATCATGAACTTAGTTAAATATAGCAGTCTTAATAATTTCTGTTCAGTATCAAAAGGAGGACATCAAACAGCCTAAGAAGATTTCAACATACGTTATGAAATGCATTCTGCACTGGAAAAACAATCTAGAAATGAATAAAAATTTAAATTAAGTGTATTTACAATTAATTTGAGTAGGTAACTGAGATAGTTTGCCAATGGAATTAGTATTTTTAGTCTTTAAATAAGATAATTAGATAATATACACTTGAAATTAGACAATGCAGGTGTGTTTTCTTATTTTAAGTGTAAATTGTCCTGTTCCATTGGCAAAATGTCTCTTTTACCTCCTCAATTCAAGAACAAATGCAGTTATTTTAAGAAAAAATTACTTATTTAGATTTCAATTTTTCCCAGTGTGGTCCCTTATGGAAATGATTGACACATCTCTGACACATTCCTAGGCTTACATGTTTGAAGCTATATATATCCCAGCTGTACAACATAGAAAAACAAATGAAATGTAAAATTGACTCATTTCTAAACTAAAGCAGCAAAACCACATATACATTTTTTATTTTAATTCAATTTACAATTTTGATGGATTGAACACTTATCTGATATATCATAACAGCCCTGTAGTGTCATATCAGAATAAAGGTGAGCACATTGTGATTTGGAAAAAAAGGACACTTGGCTCTGCCTTCATATAAGTAAATGATACAAAGTTTCTAAAAGAGATATTGTGTGTTGTCCATAAATTGCATTTCTCATTCATAAAAGTCAAATACCTTTACTTATTTTTTTTCTCCCACACTGTTTACATTTGATAACTGCTGCGCTTTAAGAAAAGGAAATGTCATGGAAGCTGTCCAATTCGAAATTTCAGTTTGTATACTCTCTCTATATACAAAATGACAATAAAAGTTGTCTAAGTCTAAGTTCATTATTGTAGTGTTTTCAAGCACTGACAGGAGTTTGCATGATGTCTGTAAAATGCATGTAAAATATATGAAAATTTTCTTTTACTTGCATTTTCTTTTTTGTGTGTTTTAGTTACTCATTAAGTACATGAGAATCTAAACGAAATATAAGCGTCAATTTCCAATTTTCCATATGATTACTTGATTAATCATCAGAATATTTAAAAAAACATACATTTCCAAAGCAACCCTTTGTTTCATTTTGTCAGAATTCTGAGATTAAAGTCAGAATTCTGAGAAAAAAGTCAAAATTCTGAGAAAAAAAGTCAGAATTCAGATTTTCCCCCCCATATTAAACTGAAATAATATTTAAAAATCAGTTGCGGCCCTAATCTATCTATCTATCTATCTATCTATCTATCTATCTATCTATCTATCTATCTATCTATCTATCTATCTATCTATCATGGAACATTAAAGCAGCAGTTCCCCTTTAAGAACCTCCTGGGTGTGGAAAATAGGAAGTTTTCTTCTGCGACTGCAGCCAATTGCTTTCGTTCCATTGCTCTTTATGTGGCGTCCCTAGTGTACAACCGGATGGTTAACTGTTTATAAAATCTACCACTTCTGTAAAAAAAAAAAAAACACCCAACCTATTGAAAACAATTGGTGCCGAGAGACAGTTTTTGGCTTCAAACAGTAAGAAACCGTTGAAACTCTGCGAAGGACGGACGGCGGCTTTGCTTGAGTGGGAAATCTTTCTGAATGGAAAGCGGCCAAAGGAGGTTCGGCCGCTCTTCTTATCCAGATATTACGACAAGGAAAAGAGAGGAGCTGGATAACTGGACCGAAGCGTAAACAACGCGTCCATCAGTGGTTAGCGGGGGTCAGAGGCTGAAACCGGACTTCCTTTCCTCGGTAGCCTCCCAGCAGCAGCAGCAGGATACCCCGGACACCATGGTCTGCGCTCCTTTGGGCAGCTGAATGAGAAGGGAGCTATAGAACAGCAATCCCCCGCTACTGTATTGTGTGAAAGCAGCTTGTGTAGAAGATGGGGCATCCTCCTCTGGAGTTCAGCGAGTGCTATAAGGACAGTCCAGACTTCAGAGACACCCTCAAGTGTTATGAACTGGAGCTGGACAGGACGAGCAAATTCCTCAAAGAGTTGATCAAAGATGGCAACAGTGTTATTACTGCGATCAAGGGTGAGCATGCTTTAATTTTTCTCCTTCCTCCTGGGAAACAATAAGGGTCTGTTGCATCATTTGGGCCTTTCTGGGTCACAATGAATGTGGGTGAGTGGGAGAGACCCATTCAGGCTGCTTTTCAAAGGTCATGCGTCTTCTGATGCAGATGAGCAACTTGAAAACATCTGCAAGTTTTCCACTCTGTGTGGGGTGGGATCCACAGCTGGAATACGTGGAGCAGTGCTGCAGATGTGACACCCACAGAGGCACAGTGTCTGCCCCTTTAAGGAACCCTGAATGACAGGCTTATTATCACCTCCACAACAGAAGCTGTCAGCCCAGATAATAGGCATTGACAAGAGGTCACCACTGTTTATGAAAGGGATAAACTGCAGCAAATAATCCAAGATTTATTTGCATTATATCATGCACTTCAGCTGCATTGAATGCTATGAAATCTGCAAGTTATGCTTGGTCTATTGCAGAGAGAGCATCATCTAATTTCTGAACTTTTGCACACAGGCAATCTTTTCTTTGCGATGGATGCAAATGTTTATTGAAATAGTTACATCCTTCACAGACCTTAGCCTTTTATAGGGCACTTATAGTATTATTGGAATCCAGGACAACATCTCATTACCTTTGTAACATTAAAAAAATAAGTATATTCGGATGGCAAAAATTAATGTCAATGTAATAAGAAGAAATGCCAACTTGCCCAAATATATTAAGAAAAATAACAAAAGTGCATCTAAATGAAATTCATGAAAAACACTGAGAGTGTAAGAAACACATTTTTTGGTCCAACATAACTTTAGAGGAATTAATGCTGATACTTACATTTTTTTGTTTAAAAACCTAAATATAATTGTTAACCAGGCTTATTCGCTTTTTAACGTAACTTTTTAACTTTTCAATGAGATTTTCACTTTTTTTCTTGATTTAATTTCATTTGCAGTAGGTAATACCAAAGTAATACCAAAATAAGACGTACAGCCATGTGGCAGGATCTTTGCTGAATGGCTGGATATAGATCTTGTGCTTCTAGACCTCACTGAGGGACGAGGGCGACTCCATTTGTAAGGGGTTTGCAAGTGATCAAAAAATGGTAACTTGGCCTATAAAGGGTTAAAGTTTGTTATTTGCGATTTTGGTTTTAATATTGCGAGCTTAAAATCTAACTCAAACATACAGAGACATGGCTGTCCTCCTGAAAGGAAAGCATTGATCTTCGAGGAAGCCAAAATGTATATGGTAACCCTGAAAGAAGTGCAGAGATCCCAGTTCAGATGGGAACGTTTGTTTAGGATAAATTAAAGTCCTGCATTGCATCAGAGGCGTAGCTATACATTTTTTATAAGGGTGGCCAGGCAACACCCAATGTACAAACCGAAAGTGGGTCTGCAACAGAACCTCAGGTTCAATCTACACTGTTCCAACAGGAAAATTAAGGAGCAAAACATCCATATTTCCTAAATAAAGACTAACTATACTTTCCTACATCTTTTGCTAACAAATAGACGCATATATTTAAACATCTGTAGTTTCTAGATAAAAGGTATAATGAATAAAACTCAGTTTTGAGTTCTGGGGCGTAAATCAATCATCATTGTCATTACTTAACTACTTGTATCAATAAACATTTTGCATAAAATTGATATTTATAAACACTAATATCTACATAAATTGATTATTTGATAAGTTTTTATTAAAATTGTTATTTATCTTTGATTTCACTTTAGACTCCTAGATGACTTGCAGAGACACATTTTTTTCTCTTTACCCCATATAACAAAAATCTAGTTCTGAAAAGAGCATAATTTCTGTACTTATCTTTGATGTTAGTATATTTATATCTATAATTAACCACAAAAATGTTCAATGAATTGAATATTCCATTTGAGAGTATTACTGCTGCCACCATCTGTATTAGAGGGACAAGATGGTAGGGGTGGCCATGGCAGCCCCTGGCCCCCCATCTAGCTCCGCCCCTGCATTGCACGTGTCTGGTGCTCCATTAAATCTGACTGAGCTTTAAAGACCTGAAAATAAAAACAAAAAATAAAAAAACAAAACTATCTGTAAGTGTGTAAAGTCTGTAGAAACTCACTTAAAATATCCTCTTGCACTAACAGTGGCTGGAAATAAACCTATGACCCTTTTTTTTATCAAATTTGTTTTAGTTTCAGTTACAATGCACTCCGCGTTGATTTACATCATTAAATCCCCAAATAAAACTTTGAAACTTTTGGTTGTAACTTGAGCAAATGTGGAAGGAAGATGAGAGAAAATAGAAAAAGTTGGAGGGCTAATAAAAGCTTTTGTATTGTTGACGTTGGTGAATGGAAGAAGGAGTCTGGCTTTAATAAGAATAAATCTTATTTTCAACAGGCTATTCCTTGGCAGTGCAGAAGTTTTCCCAGACTCTCAGTGCATTCCAGTTCGACTTCATTGGCGACTCTCTGACGGATGATGAGATTAACATAGGTGAGATACCACTATTGATCTTTAGGCTCCTAACAGGTAAGTACTTTCACCAGATATTTACCTTGAGAGGTTTTCTGGATAAAGTAGTCCAATAATTGACTAAAAATCTACTTTATTACCTATTTTATTTGATTAAAAAAACCTTCCTCCTTTACGTAACCCTGTGAAGTAGGGGAACTTCTCTTAACTCTGAGTAACCAGAATGTAAAGCCTATTCTTATGTCATTACGAGGAAGTTTTTCATTACAGAGTGCATGCTGATAAGTTCTTTTTTTCCCCATCTTATATTATACAAGAGTGTTTCTGACATTGGTGTGTGAAATACAATAATAACTATCAATACTGTGATCCGGTCCTTGTCTTTTTGTCGTTTTTCCCCAGCTGAGTCATTCCAGGAGTTTGCCGGCCTCCTGCAGGAAGTGGAGCACGACAGGATGATGCTGGTAGGTTATCAGCTTCCTGCAAATCCTCCTCTGCATCCTATTTAAACCCCTTCAGATATAAAGCCGCATTAGTATTTCCTCCAATAAACAACCCCCTCACCCTGCTGCTCATCTTTTGTTTTTTTTATAAAGCTCTCTTCAAGTTTAATTCTGGAAAATAACTTTAGTCAGAACATGTTTAGACAGAGAAGCTGTGCAGGATCATGCAGAAACGATTAGCGCATTGCTGGTAATTTTATTTTCTGTTCCCCCTTTAGTTTTCTTGTTCCTTTTTTTTTAGTCAATGTGGCTATATGTTACTTTTTTTCATTAGGTTTTGATGCCTGCCACTCCCCGCTGCTAAAAGCCTCTCTGTACTATAAGTAACAAACTTTTAGTTGAAGTCATGCTGGTTAAACTGGGTTTGTTTGAATACAGACCTGTTTTACACATGCAAATGGTGTGATGGTGGAAGCACAGAATATTTCTTTAATTACTATATTTAAAGGTCATATCTTTCTAACATTTCCTTGTAGGCAAATTGTAGATCTCTTTTATATAATGATAAAAATGTATTTTTACATATTTTTCTAGTCATCTGAGAACACTAGTTGAATAGTGATGGCTTATGTCTATAATCCCATATTTAATAAAGTAAGGAATTATGTGATTATTTGTTGTTTAAGGTAGAAGAGATGTTGCTCAGAGACTTAACAAACAGCACCATGTAAAGGGATTTAAAAGTTCTCTGTAAAACACATTTTGAGCTGTAATTCACTTCAGTGTTGCTTCATCCCTCGTGAAAGAATCAAATGACAGCAGATTTTTTTGCGGGTAAAGCCATCGCCATTTGTGCTCCAGGTCTGACCCGCCTCCGCAGATCTCGTGGCATCTGGTATCACCCCACCTTATTGTTTAACCACCAAACTGCTTTGAGGGCAGCCATAAAGCAGATGTCCAAGGCCGTTTCTCAATATGTGTACTTGTGCGTTCTCCTGTGCTCATAAAACATTAGCCTAAGCCCTAATACTGTTCCATTTAACAAGAACAGCAGAACGAGAACGGACAAAGTCCCCGGATGTTATTCTGGCCCCTCCCTCTTTACCGAGTATACATCATAGCAGACTTGTCTGTTCTAGAGATTGACCGCTATCCCAGCATGCACTGCAGCAGCAGCAGCTTCCAGTGGAGAGTACAGAGAGTATTAAGTTAAAAGTTCACTTTTCTGTTGCTGTTGTTCTATAAAGTATGTTTTAAGATCATTTGAGGTGAGAATATTATACTTTAAAGCATCCCTATATGGCCCATTTACTGATTAAGTGTGTAATAAAAAAAAAACTTCAGATGTTGAGACAACCAGCGGACCTCCAATGCTAACCGCAGCCAGGGGTAACATTAGCCTATCTGCAACAGCCCTCTGTCAGCACAGCCGTGTGTGAAGGACCGCTGGCTCTGATGGAGATTTTTTTGTTTTATTTGGCAAAATATTTATTTGATTTGTGTTTATTATTGTTCCCCCACAAATGATAAAAGTAAGAATTTATTTTTATCTAGAGACTATTAATAACAGGAGGTGAAACTCAGCTCCAGACGAGCCGAGCATGTGGTGACATCACGAGGACGCTTTTTTTCCAATTGACCCATAAATATCCTGTGTGCTGCCGTTCTCCCAGAGTCCATACTTCCTGTGGCCTTCTCAAGAACATTTTTGCAAGATCATGACTCCATACTGGCATTGTTGTAAATTGAGAAACAGCCCAAGCATCAGTTTCCTTCATATATACCAGCATTTACTACAGTAATGCAGCCTCCTGCCAGGCCACTCTTTACAGAAACATCAGGCAGTCAACATTTCAACATTTGACACGAAATATCACTTCAAGGTAATGCCACTTATGAGATTGATGGAGGGGAAGGTCAGGCGTTGGTTTTCAAATATTCATCTTTATCAGGCTCTGACACAGGAAAGTTAGAGCTGGAAATAATTATTGTTTATAGAAAGTATTTTCCTCTTTATGTTAAACTTTATGCTCACCTTCAATCAATTAATCCCTGGTCTGGGGATCATCAATTGTAGATTATTACTTCTCTTTAGGCACATATTCCATCAGTTGCCTGTGATAAAATGTTTTTCCATTTTTAAAACTACTGATGGACCAGAATGAAGTCATTTGTGTTTGTCAAGATAACAAGCTATAATCTTTCTAAATGTCCACAGAAGCAGGATCGGCATTCTTCCATTTTAGTGTTTTAATGAATGAGTGGACATGACTTGAAATTAAGTTTCTGTACAGTGTTTATTTTTCATTATTGTTATCTGCTTTCAAAAAAACAATAACACTTTGACATCATTGTATTTTAGGTTTTCACACTATTATAAATGTGCCGTTTTATCTCATGTAGTCTAAAAATCTCAAAACTCCTAACGCTACTAACAATGCTTTCTGCTACGCAAAGAGAAGATTATATTTTAATTTTCTTTTTCATGTCCAGGTCCAGAATGCATCAAATCTCCTCATCAGGCCCTTAGAGAAGTTCAGAAAAGAACAAATAGGAGCAACAAAAGTGAGTACTGTCATGAATTCCTTTTTTAAGTCAAACAAAGTGGGTATTATTTATAAAAATAAGCTTCATAATCAAACATTCATAATCAGATGCATTTCTTGTCATTGTGAACCAACATCGCATAAATATAGACCCTTTCTGAGCTACTTCCACTTCTATGGTGTCTTAGGTTACTTCCTCAAAATTTTACAATATATGCATGTCTGTGAACATGTTCTATGTAAAGCTTTGGTGCTTATTAGAATGGTGGGTTAAAAAATTTTTTAAAAGTAAAAAAAAAAAGGTCATAGTGTAAATATAATTTGTATTAAAAATGCGCTTGCTTTTAAACATGACGTTATGATAAGCTTTTTTTTTTTTTATTTCCACACATTTATTTCTTACATACTTAAAAAAAATATATATACGGTACCTTAATGATGTATTTTAGGATTTGAGAGAAACTTGTTTTGAAACTTGGCTGATTTTAGAAAGACATTTGAACCTGATCAAAAACAGGATGCAATAACAAGTGAGCCCAAACTAGACAGTAATGCAAGTCTGTTAATGTGAGAGATTTTGTGCCTGACACCGGGCTTTCTCAGATGACTGATATGCCGTGCTGTTGGTAAAATGCTGATCTAATGTTCTAACCAGACAGAACTGCAGCTCCACCAGAAGCAATTCCTCTTTAAAAGGCTTCCTCTCTCACATATTTGCTTCTAAAACCCCAGACATAAAGTTACAAAATCAACTAACCTCTTCGGTTCTTTGAGTTTTGATGACACATTTGTTTTTTGAGGAGACATACGAAATTATGAGCTTTTACTTAAGGCGATGACTAAGTACAAATACTTTGGATGTTCTACTTGTCAGGGACACTGAACAGCCCATAAAACCTGCTCATCAACTTCTAAGCTTAGAAATGACGTACTGTGCCGCACCCTAGAGGGATTTAAAAGTTAAAGATCTGCTGGTTTTAATGTTTACACTCTATATGAACAACTATTTTTTAACAAAATCCAGTCTTTGAGTTTGCAGCAATCCGTGACATTGAGCATATATTTAATGACAAAAGAAATGAATGACTCCCCTTTAGTAGGGAGGAACCTTAAATTGGGCCACGACTTCCTAAACTTCAGCCAGCTCCTTTCTGTCCTGTCTCTCGTTATTAGACAGACTGATTAATCCAGGTGAGTCTGGCCAATATTGTCATGGTTACTGAGGTCCAAGGGAAAAGGAAAGCAGTCATTGCTATGGTAACATATTGATGCCCCATGTGCTTGGCTGTAGCTTTGTGGAGCAGGTTGACGCCACATCAAACAATTGCTCCTTTCTTAAAAATGTATGTCAAAAGAAATATTTCATAGAGTATCTTCACGTTTGGAATTATTATGTCTTTTTTTTTTTTTTTTTTCGTTTTTACGTTTAATTTTCTTATGCTGGGACAAAAATGCAGCAAACCAGCCGAAAGTACATTTGAATTTGTGTGATTCTGTGCAGGCGCAGACTCACTATTTGAGGGCTGAACGGTCCACTCACCCTACCCACTGCGTGGTTAGCGACAGCCCTTAATGTATCGAACCCTCAGCGGGAAAACACAAACGGAGGGTTAATGCTTAGGCGAAGTGTTTGCGGATTGGTCTGGGATTAGGCCTTGGTTTTAGAAGACAGAGAAGACACATAGAAGCACTGATCCAGGAATGCTTTTAATAGCTGAGCTAGCTCACCTGAAGGCCTTCCTCTTGAAGGTATATTGGCTAAACAGAAAAGCCAAACTTTAAAAGAACAAACAAGAACACATAGTTAATGCAAAAGCAGCTATAAGTGATGCACATTTGGAGAGTAGCTAGAGTGTTGCAGAGTGAGGGGAAAACATGTCTTTATGTCCTCCAGCAGCCTAAGCATATAACAGCATAACTGCAGAGATAAGAGCCACTCTATAAGACATATATATAAAAAAAACACATTGAAGACCTTTTGAAAAAGGTGTTTTCTGTGCTAACATGTGTAGAATAGCTTGTTATTCTTCATACGCTAACCCATTTGAGCTTTTTACACTGTCCCACATAAAATATGCTGAATTTTCAAGTTTTAAACTTTACATCCTAGAAACAAAACAAGTTTTTAAGTGTCAGTGATAGCAAGTAACTGGGCATATTACCTGTCATGTCAATTCAGACATTTTGCCATAGGTTGTTGTTAGTTGAGCATTTTTACACCCACTCTTCTTTTCGAAGTTTCCTTTTATTAACTGAAATCTGTAAGATGCTGACTGTATTCAATGCTTTAAATGAAGTTTAGATCTAAATAGATTTTTTGTATTTCGCTTTAAAAAATGTTTTAAACCTACAAAATGCTACTATAATAATATGTTTTCATGATTTTTTTATTCTACAGAAGGACTTTATACTTGATAGTTCTCTTTTTTTATTTCTATTGAGGTATTAAAGTGCTGCATATCCTATAATCGTACTTACAACATTTGATGTTGTTTTGCTCATAAATCTTACAGGAAAAGAGAAAGAAGTTTGAGAAAGAAAGTGAAAAATACTACTCCCTGCTAGACAAACATTTGAGCATTTCTGCGAAGAAGAAGGAGAGTCAGCTTCAAGAGGTCGGTGAAGTTGTTTTCAGTTCTTTATGGAAATGTGAATCTTATTGGGACAGTGTTTTGGTCATACAGATAAACAATGCTCTCTGTTTTCACTGAAGGCCGATGAACTCCTTGACAGTCAGAGGGTGAATTTCTATGAATCATCAGTGGAGTACGTATATCAGATCCACCAAGTTCAGGACAGGAAGAAGTTTGATGTTGTGGAGCCGGTGAGTGCTCTGAGTGGTTTCCCACTCTTCCTCTTTGTCACCACACACACGGGGAAGATGGTCTTTGATTTACCTCCACGGTCGTACTTTCAGCCGCAGTCTGAAAATATGTTTCATTCTCTGGTCTGACAGGTGCTGGCCTTCCTTCACAGCATTTTAACTCTCAACAACCTGACAGTGGAGATGACTCAGGACTTTATGCCTTACAAGCAGGAGCTGCAGCTCAGCTTGCAGAATGTAAGTGGTGTATCCGGCCATTATTGGGGTTTTTAATTTCTTCTAACTTGATTTCACTTAGTGCTTTTTTTTTTTTTTGCTTGCAGACCAGAAACCACTATGAGAGCACCTGCGAGGAGCTGGAAGAGCTGATGAAGAGGATGAAGCATCCATCTCAAATTTCAAAGATGCAAAGTTTCGTGCCGATGGAGGGTTATTTATACTGTCAGGAGAAGCGTATGTATAAAAGATAAAAAATGCTTATTTTTTCATATTTAAACAACAAACTTGAATGTGTTTAAATGAATTTAAAAGGAAAAAGTACTAGTCTGGCATTTATTCTCATGCCCATAAACCAATCCCTTGCCAGGAAATATTTTTGAGGTTCTCTCTAAGTAATTCAACAAAATAACTCCACAGAAAACGGCATCATGAGGAGGTGGTCAAGGATGATCCAAGCTTTGAAAATCTCAGGATAGGCCAACAAGCCATCATTCAAAAACACTCTATTAAGATTAGCAGAGATCCACAGTTAAGTTCTGGAAATCTGTTGAGCAGACGACTGTTAGCAAAGGACTAAAAAAAAACAGTAGCTTCATCCAAATGTGTGGTACACTTTTCAGATTGTGTGCAATTTTTACAACCTCACAATGTTGGTCTAACTTCAAAAATTCCACTTGCATTCATCCAGGTTTGTGGTTGTAACATGAGGAAATGTGAAAGTTAAATTGACTTATAAATACTTAATTTTAGGAATGCAACTAACGATTATTTTGCAAATAGTTTAATCTGTCAATTATTTTTTCGATTAATCGATTATTAATCGGATGGCCTAACATCCATCTTAAAGAAGATTATTTACAAAATTTAACCAGGTAGCACTAAACCATTCCACTTGGGGAGTTCTGGATAGAGCATATTGACAGACGGAAAAGTTTTTTTTTTTTTTATCTTTAATGCCAAATGTTTATATATTGTATTACAAATTTGGTATAATTACTCCTCTAAGTGGGTTGGTCTGTCAGCTAAAAGCATGTTTTAAAGTCTCTATACTATTGTTAATGAATAATCCATTACTAAATTAGTTAACAGTTAAATCAACAATCAATTAATCACATCTAATTAATTGTTTCAGCATGTATATATATATATATATATATATATATATATATATATATATATATATATATATATATATATATATATATATATATATATATATATATATATATATATATATATTTGTGTTTTAAATATAAGTAGAGCTCTTTATTATTATTTTTTCCTTCACACCAGGGGCTTTGGGTGCATCATGGGTAAAATATTTTTGCACATACCATAAGGAGGGAAGAAGGCTGAAGATGGTGCCGTGTGAACAGAAGCCTGTGACAAAACAGGTGCTTTATCACTAAAAACTTGCAAAAAGTGATTCTTTGTCTGCACTAGTGCTGAGGACTCCGTTACCAACAGCTTCTCCAACTTCTCTCTTTCCCTACAGGCTCCGACGGTTCTCACTCTGAAATCCTGCATCCGCCGCAAGTCGGACTCCATAGACAAGCGCTTCTGCTTTGACGTAGATGCCGTCGAGAGGTTAGTGCAGACACGACCTGACGAGGCAATGCGAGGGCCTTTTGGGATAAACAGGTTGAGGCAGCGAGGTGAACAGGTGGTTTGCAAGGACAGATTGTGAAGGCTAAATGGACTGTAGCCCAAACAATCCCTGAGCAACGAGCTGGCGTTGGAAACAGATGGCAAACTTACTGATTGCAGGGGGGGGTGAGGAACACAGCAAGCTCATATTTATATAAGCAGGCCATTTGGAACAAAATGCATTTTAATAACTGCTGTAGCTATGAGCTTCATTGTCACCTCGCAGGCCTTTTTAGGTCTTGAAATCGGTGGAAATACTTAAATGCCAGCGTCGTTTTCTACGGTTTAAACAGAGCATGAATTATGCACTAAGAGATGAATTGAACATTTCTGGTAGTCGGCTGCTCGGTAAACTCAAGGTGGCAGTGCTGTGTAATGTAGAAAGAAACAAGCCTTTTAAAGAAAAGGACAAAACATGCCTAAATGTTTCTGAAATGCTCCTGGTGTTAAAGCAGATATTCTACTGAATGTGAAAAAAAGACAAAGGTCAATCCATCTTTTTTTTTTATATCTAACATATTCCATGTACAGTATACAACAATGGCATTCATTTAACTCTGAGAGTTGATTGCATCATAAATGTATTACATGGTTTATGGAGGATTTCAGCTCGCCAGAGGAAGCTTTCATCTCATTGCACAGTTGTCTTTGTTAACAATTGATCCACCTGGCTGTAAGCTGTGAAACCTGGAACTCGATGGCGTTTTCTACAACTGTCGTTCTAATGAGTTTGAATTATTACTCACTGTTATCTCCTTTAGCTTCCAGGATGCAGTCTGATAAATCAAAGACGCTTCCTCCCGGGGTGTTCTTATCCGTTTTATTTTTCCATCTACTCCACTTGGCTTTACCAGAATGAGTGCGATGTGTGAATTTAAAAGGACGGCTCATAGTGGTTGGCTGCTGTTGAAAGTGCATCGTTTTAGCTGAATAATTAAATTGCAACCTTTTGCCTTCCTAATGGCTCTTGTTACTGTTTCCACAGAAACGGTCCCGTCACTTTCCAGGCCCTTTCGGAGGGGGACAGGAAGTTGTGGATGGAGGCCATGGATGGAAAAGAGCCTGTGAGTTTGTGCTGCTTGTTTGGAATCTGTTCTGCTGTGATTTTTGTTTAAAAAAAACAATAAACAACTTTGATTGGCAGTGATTTAATGCATGCTTACAAGTATGCATGCAGGTACGGAAACAAACACACACCTTTGTTAGTATGTGATTAGATTTTACTTGCTTTTCATAACAAAAAGATTACAGTTACTGACAGTTTTTACAACTCTTTTCACTATTTTCCCTAATCAATATGTCCTCACCATTCTGCACAAGGATAAGCATAACCGGCTCGGGAAAAAAAAATCCAAAAACTTCTTTTAAAGGGGAAAAAAAATCTATCCAACAGATCAGATATATCTATGCTTATGTGAAATAGGAAAGTGTTATTGATTATTGCAGGGAGTACTTAACGATTTCAATCGCATTGATAATGAGATAACAACTTTGATTTAATTTATTCGAAGGACTCTGCTTCCCAGCATTGCAGTGAAGTAGCTTCATCTTTGTCTGTTCTGACTCTGTCCATGTGGGAAGATGTAAAGTTGACTTTGGAGCTTGGATTTTATTTTGGCTACCTTAAGCCTTGATGGTTCCCAGGTTGATTCTAAATATCCTCAAAAGTTTCCTTTTTTTTTTCCTTGAGATTACAGTTCTGGTCAGATTGGTTTAAACTTGGATATATTTTGGTGTTTCAGTACGAAAAATGTTCTCAAAGACACATAAAATAAACTGTTTTAGAACCATTATTGTAGGTTTCTGCAATGCTCTTTCCAAACCCTGCTAAGAATTTATGTGCTTTGTTAAAAAGCCCATTATGTCCTGGGAGGCAAACCAATAAGTTCAGAATCACATGCTGGAGGTAAAAAAAAAATCAATTAACAAGGGTTTGTTTTAGTTTAAACCTGTAAGGATAATTTTAAACCTCCCTAAATTTTCACTGACATCAGTGATTATTTATATCCCCCTAGAAAAAGAGCAATCACATCATTAAAAGCATTTATATGAATGTGACTTCATGCTGGGCATAAGTGTACTGTGCTGTAACTTCTATAAATCAAGCACAACTATACCTTGAGACAATTCTAATGAAAACAGATTACTTTTGAGGATGTTTAAAATGTAAATAATTAAAAGTAGGGTTGGAGAATATGGCCAGAATGTAGGTTGCATTTCTTTATTACAATAAAGCTTTTTAGAAATATTATATATTTCGAAACTACATAGAAAAACAGAATTTCATTCATTGACAAATACTGTAATCATAGACGTTGATGTATATTGAGATACCAGATATGTCATGTCACAGGTATTTAATATAAAGTGTATATATATATTGATACTGAATTAAGCATCCACCCTTTTATCATCTATGGGCTTTGATCACAGATATCAGACAAGACAAACATGGCAGAATGCCCCAGGAAGGAGAAGAGTAAGGGCCCCTTTTCAATCACAAATATAAATTTATGTTCATTCTTGTCAAACAAAGTTACTCTCAGTGGGATCTAAACTGTTGAATTTAATATAAGTTGAAGTTATTTTGAATATATATCCTATAATAAATTCATAACAGTTTTTCAAAGTCTAATGTCCATTGCAATTGACATCAGAAGTTGGGCGAGTGTTGCTAACACTCGCATAACACTTCCAACTTTTATGGTGCTGGCAATGCAGAGTTGGGACAAAATCTTGCCCAGTTTTTGATGGTGAGGCTATATGATGAAGCAATAGGCAGTGCTAACCGGTGCTGATCATCAATCTCAGGATCAATTTGATGGAACAAATTGATCCTGAGAATAATCACACAAGCATGATGTGTAATAATTCTGTCAAGTCCCTGGATGTTGTGAATGTGTTTTGAATTGGGCCTATATAGATAAACTAAATCAGATGCTTTTGACATGGCTTTGGCCAATTGTTGTTTGGGGTACAGGCTGGACACCAAGAGGGCAAACATCAAGATGAATTTAGCCCAATATCTGGTGGGAGTCCATAAAACTGTGGAAGACCCATGAAGTCTTCAGAACCACAGCATGTGCCCTGCAGACCAGTTCATAGACCAGTTCAGGACGCAAGGCCTGCACCTGAAGTGCGTTATGACAAGGATGCAAATCTGTACAAGAAAAGGAGAAGTCTTGTGATAAGTGCAACATCTAACTGTTCTTTGTGCCACACCGCTGTTCATCGAAAAAATGACAATAAATGAAAACATTCCCAGGCTAATCTCTTTCAATTACAAGTCACAGCTGAATCCCAGGTGAATTCATTAGCCTGCTATAAAAACTAGAGTTAAACGTTGGAACTTCCATGACTGTTTATTGAAGGCAAAACTGACATTTTCAGATATTTCTCAAATACAATCATACCTCTATTGCGTTCATCTATATGTCCAGATTGTACTATAACATTTGCCTTTCTTGTTGCAAAATCATCCTAACCCTCAATGTGATGCACCTATGAAGTGCATGAGACAGACTGAAAAGCATTCAAAAATCCAGTTCCAGATGTTTATATCATACCTGGTTAATTACTATATGGAAAAATCTCAGCCTAATCTCTTTATTGCATTTTATGCCCGTCTTGTTGTGGCCTCCATTGGAATGGAAAAAAAATGTTTTGTTCTCTTTTAACTTTGTTTTAATGTTGGAATCAGAACCAGTTGAAAACAGTTTTTTGACCAAGCAGAAAAAACGTGGGTCTGAAAGGGTTAAGCCAACTATTTTTGGTTTTAATGGAGCAAATCCTGCAGAAGCTGCCTGTATTCTGGGTCTCATAGGAGATGTCTTGGGATTATATTTCTTGAAGCAGAAGATTTCCTTCAGTTTTGCAACTTCTGAAAAGAGTCTTATTTTGCCAGATCTGTCTGTTATTATTTGTTATTATTACAAAGACAAATAGAGGATGTGAAAATTACACATGACACGTTTTTTTAGTTCCTTCTTCCTGTGTAACTTCCCTGTCAGAGTCATCAAACTTTTAAAGACAGCTCATGAAGTTTATCCCAAAAAAACCAAGAGTAATTGCATTCTATTGCCAAGCAAACTATAATCATAAAGACGCTGTGAGGTCTGAATAAAGATCTTAAGAAAAAGGAATATAGTTAGAGTTGTGGTCGCAGGAGCAATAAGCAACATAAGAATCAAAGTAAGATCAAAATGCAAATCATTTCTTGTATAGAGTTATAATCCAAACCAAAGATGTGCATCTCCACAGCGGAAACAAGACTTTAAGTTTCTGACAGAAAGCTGATTTGTTAAGGACATTTTGAAAATATAAAACTGCATGTTTTCTGAAGAAATTCTAGAATGGGGAGTCAAGCTGTGTAATAAAACAGGAGGAACATGCTCTCTCCTCCGAGTCCCAGTGGAAAGCCTTGTGACATTTTGTACGACCTGTAGGCATGCTAAGGAGTGGAGATCAACTGATAGCTTTTTTAGCTTTTATTTCCAAGGCCGATTCAGATTATTTTGACATGAGTCTAACTGATTCTCAAAGTTTTCTTTTAACATTAGTATAGATTCCTGCATTTATCTGACTTATTTGGCTTAAACTCACTATCAGTTTTAAACCCAAAATAGTTTCAGAAGGGATTTTTCAGTCTTTTTCATTTTGTCCACTTTTACTGGGAAAGAAACCCGAGTGGCCTGAAATTATTTTTATTGAACAACCATCCTAAGCTAACCTAGCACTACAAGCTGGATTGTTGTAATATTTGGGTTTCAGTCTCACAACACATAAATCTTAAAAGACTCCCGCTAATATGTCCTTCTCGTAACAACCAGCAGGTCGGACCAATGACATGCCAGCAGTGTGTTTTTTGGAGTGGGACATGTAGGAATGACGACAGGGCCTTGCTGGGACATTACAAACATGGTTACGCTGGAGGACTTCCCCTGTCAATACTGCAATTGACTTGGTTTTAGCTAAAATAGCAACAATTTCCCTCTTAAAGAGGAGCAAAGAGAAGCACTTTGTACATTATATTGGAAACATCATTCGCTGTTCGTATTGGCTGAAAGGGTATCATGGAAGGCGGATACTAGCTGGCATGTCACCCAATCAGCTCAAAGTATTGCACTAAACGTCCCTCCTTTTCACGGACAGACTGAACAGCAGCCATACCAGGTTAATAATGTAGAACTCAACTTAGTTCTACACGTCAATCTAGCTACTGCCAGGTTAATCCTAAACTACTCATCCTCAAGATTGTAATTTATTGCTAGAAAATAGGAGTGAAGCTTTTTTTTCAGAGCGCATAAACCTGAGTATACTGTGTACATATAGAAAAGCTACTTTTGTCTTCTAAGAACATTGCTGATGCAACATTCAGTAGGAAAATGACTGGGACTCGGGAATAAAGGATAGAGGATTATCTGAAATCATTTAGATCCGCAAAGAAATCCTCTCGGGTATTATAAAGACCTCTTTTTAGTACCACTAGAGTTTAAATTGTTCAAAATAAGGAATTAAAAAACTGTTAAGTATTGGTTATCTAGAACCACATAGTCCCCTGAATCTTTGGCTCAATAGATGTTTTTTAAAATGCTTTGAAATTTTTCAGATCCTGAGTTAAAAAAAAAATTAAAATGCTTTTAATAAGCTGTAAACAAATTTCTCCAGAATCTTATCTTGCTGTTAAACTTTATCCTATTTGAGTCCTCAAAAAAAATATAGTATTATGGTGAATAATTTCCAACTAGAGCAAAACTATGTGAATCTCTTTGGATATTTAATGCCATATTAGTAATTTACTTTTCTTTAGTCTACAACTCTTAAACTGTTCTTTAACAGAGGTAAAAATAACGACTCAAACTAAAATTTGTGGATTGCAACATTATCAACTCTGCTTGGAGAGTTTAGTAAAAATATTCATAAACTCTTTAAGTGTACCCCTTTAAAAATATTCATACCCCTTTAAAAAAAAAAGATTTAGTCTTATAAACCACAACATTGACATTGAAAAGTATTTTTTCTTGTCTTTATTCTGTCAATGTTGGGGTTTATAAGAAAGAGCAGCTCAAAGAATCACTTCAGGTTAAGTAGAAGAAAAAGACATGTTTTGGAAGGACAGTAATTATTAGAGAGACAGGCGTGCTGCCAGTGGTAGCTTTGGAGGAGCTGCAGATATCCACAATCCAAGTGGTAGAATCTGGCAACACAATTATAAATTGTGTATGCCACAAACTTGTTGAAAGCTACCCTTAAAATATATAGCTGTTCTACAAGCCATAATGGGACACAGCAAACAGATGAAGAAAAGTTGGATCGGTCCTGCAGGGAAAACCTGTTTGATGCTTCAAAGCCCTAAGACTGATGTGGTGGTTAAACTCCAGCAGACAAGGTGAGCCTAAACGTACAGTCACACCTAAGAGGTTAGATCAAAGCATGTTCAATACCTGAACAATAAATCTAACTGCAAGTCTGCAGCGAGACTTGAAAAATTCTTTCCAATCTGATGAAGTTTGAGCTGTTTGGCAATGAAGATTTGGCAAAAATCTCAGACTGTAGATGTGCAAAGCTGGTAGACACATGCCCAAGAAACCTGATGGAGAAGGTGTTGACTCCAAAGAGGCTTAACACTAATACCTGTCACTTTATTAGGTTTCAGGGAGGAAAAAAAGGGAAAACTGTAATTTTCCGTCAGCTTCATAATTTTGTGGTATTTTCTCCTCGTTTTTTAGATAAAACCCTATAAAATGCTTTGACTGTGGGCATAAAGTCTTATGTCTTCAAAATTGATCTAGAAAAAACTAATTAGCATCAGAGATATTTATTGGTTAATGCATTGATAGACCCATAAATGGAAAAAAAAAAGCCAAATTAAATGTCTCACCTAATTTTTTTTTTGGCTAACACTTTTTATTTCCGCTCTCCAAAACTACTCCACTAATTAATGCTGCAGTTAACTTGAAGAAGCCTCTTATTTCCCAACATCCCTGGTAAACCCAAACTGGCTCTCTTTTCAGTTTCTGCTGCACGTGTAAAAACAGCCATAAATTACGCTTTGACTTGACTTTGACCACTAGACTGATGCATTACAGTTTCTGTGAATGTTTTGGACGCGTTTTGCTCATTTCACGCCCAAGATGTTGACGTGCTTGATCTCACATGCCGACATAACAAGTTATTCCACACTAAAAGACTTTTTTATATTCTTGCCTGCACGTCTCTCTCTGGAGTCTCCTAAGCGACTGGATATGTTGGCAGCTTTCTTGTTTGGCCCAAATAGAAAATCAATCATTTAAATAACTGGAAAAAGGAGGTTTGGTTTTAACTCTAAGTAACTATTCACTCTGGTATCCCCATTATAATTATTTTTTCTCTCTTATGTTAAATTCGTGCATCTTGATGCATAATAAATTTCACTGGGAATACCGTTATATTGAGAGCAGCTTCAGAAACAGTTGACTTATACATTTCCTCCATGTACTACCTGCAGCTCTACTGTCTCACTCTCTCACAGCTGCTCTGTACTTTACCCCTGACCTATGAAGGCTATTAGAGGTAAGAGGAGGAGGAGCAGTGTGCTATTACAGGAAGAGTCAGATTGAAGATAACACATTTGATAACAACAGGTCTCGCATTCAAATTAGTTTCAGGAAACTGTACCTGCAATACAGGAGCCAAAATTTCCTAAAAAAATAAATGCAGTTTTAATTTTATTTTTGTTTACCTTCTCCTCCTAGTTGAAATTCCTCCTCCTGCTGTTGAATGCAATGAAGCAGCTAACTGAAACCAGAACATGAAGCTCATCACTTCATAACTCACGCTGTAGGCTGTTTCTGCGCTGAGGAAGCTGGATTCTTTAGTTTTGCTTTCTTCAACCATATTTTCCTCCTCTCTTTAAATGAAAAATGGATGTGGTCATTAATCACAGCTTTAGATTTTTCCACATGCTCCACCATCCCCGCTTTCTTTTTTACATTTTATATTTTTCTTTCAGATTTATCACTCCCCGATTCACAACCAGGCGGAAAGTAAGTGAGTCGTCCGTATCCTGACTGCCAGGAGGCGAGATAAAATATTTTTTTTTTCTGGGAAATGACCTCATTTGTTTGATTTTTTGGGGTGTTTAATTATTTTCTTCTGTTGTTCTTTTCCCCACAGTGGAACTAAATGAAACCGGATTCAAGTTTGTGCAAATGTGCATCAACTACATTGAAATTAAAGGTAAAGGTATCTTACTCGCCTGTTGGGGGTGTAGTTGAGTCATCCACTGGCGGCACTAACAGCTGGTTTAAGGCTCATCTGAAACATGCTTCAGGTTGTAAAGCTTCTCACTCAGCAGATCCAGGGTTCCTACGCAGCCTGGAAAAATCTCAAATTTTATTGCAGTATTTTTTAGATCTGGATCAGAGTAGAAGAGATTTATCCTGTGTCCTACTGTCTAAATGTTGTTCTTCCGGACTCTCTTTTTTTTTTTTTTCCTCTCTTTTGTCATTCTCCTTTTTTCTGTCTATGTATCTTTAATCCTGGTTTTATCTGTCCTTTGGGTTGTACCCTCGCTTCTTTGCCTCCTCCTAGCCTAATGTCTTTTATTTTCTGACTTCTTCCTTCCTTCCCTATTCCCTAATGTCCTTCCTTCATTATTCCCTAATGTCATTCCTTCCTTATTCCCTAATGTCCTCCATTTTCTGACTTCTTTCTTCCTTCCTTATTCCCTAATGTCCTTCCTTTCTTATTCCCTAATGTCCTTCCTTCATTATTCCCTAATGTCATTCCTTCCTCATTCCCTAATGTCCTCCATTTCCTTCCTTCCTTCCTTCCTTCCTTCCTTCCTTCCTTCCTTCCTTCCTTCCTTCCTTCCTTCCTTCCTTCCTTCCTTCCTATGCTACTAAACTCCTGCAATTACATAAAATGTCTCAACAATAATTTATATTATTGTTAAAAAATTATATATTTCAATTATATTTGCATATATTTATTTCACAATTTCATTGTCACATTTTATATTTGTGCATTATTTATTAAAGTAAATATTTACTCCAAGATAATGTATTTATATAATTTTAAACATGTTTGCTTTACATGCAGTTCATGCTAATAAACCAGACCAACACAAACAATCAGCTTTATTGGTTATAACCCTGCAAACCAAGGCTTGATTTAAGGAAACAGAATTAATTACAGTAGACCGGAGTGTGTAACTAGACTCTGATTAGTTCCAGTGGGCTCTTAAATGCAGGAAAGAACATTTTGAATCTGTCTCACGTCTCCCTTTCTGTCCAGGAGCCACACAAGAAGGAGTATACAGGACAGTCGGCAGCAACATTCAAGTGCAAAAGCTCTTGAACGCCTTCTTTGGTAAGGAAACCTCTCTGAACATGAGCACCATCTGTCCATTTGCTTTGTTACACACATTAACCTCCTGTCACGCTTAGGATAATCTGCAACTTTTTTGTGCCACTTAGCTACTAATAAAGTCCATGTAATGAGTTGCCAGAGTTGGCGCGTGCTCTAAGGAGCTTAAAGGGTCTGAAACAAGATGCAGCTCTTGCTTACAAGAAAACAAAAATATTTAGCTTTAAGGAAAGATTATCTTGCCGCAAACAAGAGGAAGAGTTATGGTATGAAAAGTACCAAAAGGCCCATATCACTCTGAAATCTGGAGCTGAGGAGCTGGGATTTATGTCTCTTGAATAGCTGACGGCAGACTCTACTTAATTTGCAAACATAATCTTGATTTAATAACATGACTCTGTCTAGAGCTGGACTCCATAATGTTTACAGTGCTGTGAAAAACAGCTGACCCTCTGACGTCCCGCTGTGGATCACCTTCGTCACACAGAGTCTCTATAAAAAACATTGCTAATATATTTGTGAATTTAATTCACTGAACTCATCTTAGTGGCTGTTGCCTAACTACAAGAAACAAGTGCACAGCTTGTCGATGCAGTGCGGATGTTTCCTTTTTAGACCTCTAATTAAACTGCATCTGTTCTTTCTTTACGCGGAACTTTTTACTTGCTTTTGATTTTATCTTAAACTAAAAGTAGTACTACAGGTTTTTACGCTCTGTAAAAATGTTAGAAAGAGTGAAGCCGCAGGTACAGTAGCAGAAAGCATTCATGCATGCCGCTTTGCCACATCAATGAACACATTTCTCCATCTTAAATTAGCAATCCATCTTGGTTTATGTAAGTGACTGGTGATCAGGAGGTGTTGGAGGCAAAGGAGCGTCAAATGATCCAATAAACACCCTCCATAAAAATCCCTGGCTTGAACTGCTTGGAGTTCTAATGATGGAAATGGAAAGAAAAACTGGCTGACCTGAGTGTGCCTCCTAGTGCTGCTCCTGGATCAGTGCTGCTTTACTGGACGGCAGAGTTCAACTTTTGGTAAAACAACAGAAAATCCAAATAATCCAAAAACTTAATCAAAATAAACTAACAGGTGTTTAGCTTGGTATAATTTTAATCAATTACCGGGGATCAGCCCCTCAGAAGACATTAAGAAATCGTCGATCCCAGATATAACTGGAGTCTGACTTGTACAGTTTATCACGCTGTATTTTCTAAATCAAGCTCAGAATACTATGGAATAAATTTCAGTTGATGGAATGCTTTTTAGCTCAAATGGAGAAAGGATTGTTAGATTTAGGACACGCAAAAGAAGATGAATCTTATTGATCCTTTTGCAGTTATTCTGCAGTAGATCCCTGTTGTACATTTAACAGAAATGCTTGCAGACCTTATAAAGCTTTTGTACCTGGTTCATAGACAGAAAATGGTCCCAGTATGATATCAAGCATCACCTGTAATCAACAAATTCAAAGGAATCAGTTGCGTTTAATGGGTTCCATGCACAACTTTATTTATTCCTGACCTTAAGGCAGCTCCTTTGTTTCCTGTCTGGCTGGATGAACTGATGAAGCCAGGTGTGCCTGACCTCAGTTACCAGACACATCTCGATTAATCAGTTCATCTAGTAATGAAAGACAGGAAATACAGGAGCTGCCATAAGATCAGGAAGTAGTGAATTTGTACATAGAGACAATTTTTCTGTAGTTCACTGATAGAAAGTAGTAAAAAATGATGATTATGAAAGATAAATGAGTCTTGGTTTTCAAATGCTATTACTGAAAATAGTTGCAAAAAATCCTGCATGCATTTCTGTTTACCCCCCTTTGCTTTTAATCCCAGGGAAAGATGTGAAAATAAAAACAAGAGCATCACTGATACGGGTCAGAGAGAAACTGGAGAGAAAAGTTTATGGTAGATGCACCAAGGCATCCATCCACCCAACCTGAAAGGCCAGGCATCCTGAGAAGTCACTGTAGAAGCAGCGAAGAGGCAAAAAACCGTTAGTTCTTAAGGAAGATTGACAAGAAGGCATAAGAACTTCTATTTAAAGCTTGTCACAAGCTATCAGCAGAATAGAGTATAGTGGTGTGGACCGAAATTGGATGCTTTCCCCTCAACATGAAAAATAATTTTATGATAGATAACCAAAAATGTGCATCAACTCCATATCGACACATGGTGGTGGCTGCATAGTGCTGTGAGAAAGTATTAGTGAGACAGGGAAGATCTAAAGAGACAGTTAGGAGACGGATAAAGGTGCTAAAGGAAGAATACCTGTATGAGACAGACGTGAGACTGAAGAAAACATTCCTAAACGTACTGCAGGAGCTGCTAGTTTGGAATCATATATGGAGTGCTTAGATCAAAACATCAGGCCCGATCAAAGTCCTCCATCATTTTACATCCTAAACAACCTGCAGCAGCAAATGAATAAAAAAATATGCACCTACAAACTCTTAAGGCTGAATGTAAATTCATTCCACATTTTTAAGATGCTTAGGTTTTTTTTTTTATGAGGAAAACCTTCCATCCTTTCCCTCCACTCTTGATTATAGGTTTTTTTTAATGTATCACATAAAACCCCATCCATTAGATGGAACTTAATGGCGCAGAACTTTATCCAGACTCTGTGAGTTTGATGTTCATGGACTGATCTGTGTTGGACAAACAGACGACCGTTTGACGAAAAAACGAACAGATGATGATATTTGGTTAAGGGGAAATGACGGCCATTGCCTCTGATTTCATAGGCGGTTGATGAAATACGGAAACTTTTTCCAAGTTGGGAGATGATGAAGTCATATTTCAGGGGGACGACTCAACTTTGACTCTCTCTAATAGTGATCTTTAACTTCTCCCCAGGAAAGACATATCAGTTTTTATAGCACAGCCACCAAACTAAAAAAAAGGGCCTGATAGAGGATGAATGGTTATCCCATTGGTCCCTCTTACACTTTTTTTCATCTTAAAAGCTATAGAAGAGGAACAAATTCCCTTTGTCTCATTTGCTTATTGTTAGTTTAATAGGTGTTATATATCCAATTAAAAGAAAATAAAGCAAGTCATTCCACGTTTCTGAACTTACTAACGGGTTTTTGCTCCCTTTAGATCCCTTAAATCCTGGAAGCGTGGATCTCCACAGCAGCGACTGGGACGATAAAACCATCACCAGTGCTTTGAAGTTCTACCTGAGGTGCGTTTGTTTGTGTACGGCCAGAACAAATAAGTGCCTAAAATCCACGCAGGTTTGCTGTCGGTTAATTACCTTTCATTCAGTCACGCGTCACCTCATTTGAAAATGTTTCCACTTGTGTGTTTTGCGAGCCGTTGGAGGTGCTAATAAATTAGATTTCTTCCAGGAATCTGTTTTACCATGGGCTCGCTCTTTCACTTTTAGTTTGACTATTTAATGAGTGGATTCCTGTTTTATTTTTATCTTTCGCTCTCTTTGATGGTTTGATTGACGTTCTCCGTGTGTTTTCTTGTCCCCCCCCCACATCGTATCTGCAGGAGTCTCTCCGAACCCCTAATGACCTACGATCTGCACAGAGAACTCATGAACGCTGCAAGTAAGACATGTTTGGGAGCTTTTCCTTTTGCTGGGATCTGTGTGAAGAGATTACAGCCTCTAAAGCCCTAAAGTTGAATTATGTTGCATAGTACCAGTACAGTCCAACTGTTTCTCTGCAAAATATTTGATCTAGCAGTTTATAGAAAGGGTGGAAACTCAAGACAGATTTACAAGCTTACTTTTTTCTCCCCCTCCCCCCTTTTTTTGCTTTTTCTTTAACACGGCCGGCTGGAAAAAACATCTTAACTCTGGAAATAAAAGAGGCGTTTGTAAATCAATACAGTGCGTGCTGCAGGCTGAGTGTTTTTATCTATACAGACGAATGAGGATATCTGAGTCTTTATTTACACTGTCTGTTGCTGCATTTTTGTGAACCTGAGAACAAGATAGGTTTATTGGCATCAGCCTCATTATGTCAGGATGTTGCGTTAAAGGCACAGGGGAATGCCCTTCTTTACCCACATACGGCTCTCTTCACTACGTATCCTGACAGTTTGAAGACTTTATTTTATTGGCTTTATACTGTTACAGTGGGTGGTCAGGCTCTGCTACATTTAACTTTGCAATTAAGTGAAAACTGTATGATTTACCTGACTGAGCTTTTCTAAGGATTAGACCTCTTTCACCAAGATTTTAGCCTTATCAGAATTTGGCACAAGGTATTTTGGGCGTCGGGTGTTAGCTTGATGCTTACACATGTTTCATACAGTTTGAATAGAGATTCCGACCTCTGTGATTCTGGCTTATAATATTTTCAATATCATTGTTGTGGCCCAGCTTTGATGACACAAAAAAAGTGGAAGTCCACAAAGGCCAGGATGCACCATGGACTTATTTTACGCAGGCAAAAAGAAAAAAATGTTCCAGGTAGACTCCCTTAGTTTTGTCAGTTTATTTTCTCCTCAGGCAAACAAACAAGAAAAGACAAACATTTCTTCCATGTTTCTCTTGCGCTGGTAAAAAAAAACATACGCCCACCCAGATGCATGTTGGTCCTATGACTGACTGCCTATTTATAAAAAATAATTAGCCTAAATTAATCATAACTAACCACAAATAAAGGAACATGACTAAATAACCAAAAAACATAATCTCATAACAGATATCAAACAATAAAGTAAAATAAACTTGGCTAGATTATGCACAAAAAACATTTTTAATCATTAACAAAAAAATAAATGGCTCCTACAATCATTAATCAAATTTAAATAAGACACAAACCTACTTTTTTCTTTTTCTGTCATGTTATTTAAAGCTGGCATTATTATTCAGTGTCTAAAAACTGACTTTTTTATGTATGTTTATGTATTGGCAGTGCTCTGTTAACTCATGCAACCGCTGTAGAGTCATGTCATTTCGATGAGTCGCTGTGCTGCACATGATTGCCCTCATGATAGATCATCACCTCACTCTAAAAACAGTGGCCAAAGAAACACAGTTCAGTGAATCCCTGTTGGCTTTAGCTCCTGCAGAAAACACAGAGATAGATAAAAATCTATATTTTCATTTCAAGCCATAAGTTTGCATGTGAAAGCTGAATTGATATTAGAATTTTAATAACAGATCTTTTTTTCCTTTTCTTTGATCACTTAAGGATTATACAATTAACAAAGCCAGACTGTTACTAAAAAACAGTAGTGTGACATTGCAAAAACAAGACACTGTAACGTTGAATACTGACAGTATGATAATATTGCCTCTTTTTTTTTCTACCATCATCAGGATGACCACATTAACAGATTTAGAAAAAGACAGTGATAAAAAAAAAAGAAGCATTATCGTGTACTATATTTGCATTACAGCTAATGCTAAAAAGTAAACAAATCCATTCATGAGTGGATGCAAAACGTTAGGAAGCACATGGAGTTTGCTGACAGTTGTTGTAAATTACTTATTAAAGAAACTAATCATTTAAACATAATTTTTCCCTATTCAGACACAATACTGGTGCATCTGATTAACTTAGAATATTCTTGGAAATACAACCTATTTTTTTTATGAAAAAGGATGATACTCATATTTTATATTAAAGAGACATTAACCATAGGTTTAAATAATGTAAAATTATAAAATCTAAAATGATGTTATTGCTCAACAGAATTTTAAAGCAAGGTGTCGGAGCAGTATGTATTAGTCTGCCATCCAAAGCCGTTTTAAAGACATTGTGGCATTGATTTTAATTGCATCCACTGTGCTGCTTTAGAACAAAAACTAAATGAAATGCAGATTATCCAGACATGATCTACATTATAACCTGCTGGGCTATAATGGTATGATTACACCTGTGTCCTTTAGCTTTTAGACGTTTCTCTTTAGTCTACATACCAGAATTAAATGTGTTGTTACAGAGGTGGGGACCCTAGTCACTTGACTTGGACTGGAGTCATTCGTATTATGACTTTAGACTTTTACATCAGCAATTAGAGATTTGAGTTTGACTTAATCTGATTACTTGAAACTTCTTGATTTTACCTAAACCTAATGCATTACTTAGTCAGTTTATAACAACCTCAGCTAGTTATATAGTGTAAGAAACATCCAGGACAGAAATAACCTTGTCATGACATTTAGCTCAGTGTTTTTTCAGTGGAAATCCACTTTAAATTCAAGCTTGTTTATTTTATTCTCTTTTTTTAATATTAATTTATATTTTTTTGGAATCATTCCATCCGTAAAGAAATGCTTTCAATTATTATTTTGTTAAATAAGTGCTGCACTTAGCCTTCCGGTCATTTTATAATGATTTGAAATTACTTTTATGTTGTGTTCCACAGAATCTGATAATCTGGATTTTCGACTTAGTGAAATTCATTCACTCGTCTACAAACTGCCAGAGAAGAACCGTGACATGCTGGAGAAGCTTATTAAGCACTTAGTAAAGTAAGTCCAAGCTGGGTTCATAGTGTTGTTTTTACCGTTTCCAGGGAAACAGTTTATCTCTTTCTGAAGTGAGCTCATACTTTTTTTTTTGTCACCACCTGGCTTGAGTTACAGTGTATTTAACCCCCCTCTGGCATGATGTTGACAGCGTGTGCAGCCACAGTGATGAAAACCTGATGACTCCCTCCAACATGGCCGTTATCTTCGGGCCCACTCTCATGAGAGCGAAGGAGGAGACGGTGGCAGCCATGCTTGATATCAAGTTCCAAAACATTGTGGTTGAGATTCTGATCGAGGACTACAAAAAGGTACAACCAAGGCAAACATGATCAACTAACAAGGACTATTCAGTTTTTTTTTATTTTTTATATTTCTTTTTTTTATTGCTTCCATATGTGTTTGATAAATCTTGTTAGAAGATTAGAGCTGTTATTACATGTGGTTTGTTCTTGGTTAACGAGGATCCGTTGGTGGCCATATTGTTGTCCAAGCAGTTGCCAGGACTGAAAACGGAAAACAGCCGAGTTCAGTTTGTGAAGTTCGATTATTAAAGAAATGTTTCAAAGATTTATATCGTTTAAAAAAATTCATATTTAGTTCAGAGGAGTTCTTTAGGTTTTATCAATATTTCCAAATGTTTTAAAGTCTTGACTTGGTAAAGTATTCACACCCCTGGAATTTCTCCCACATTTGTCTTCTATCTGTTTAATGGCTTTTATAGGTTACTCAAACACTGGAATTAGTTGCTATTGTGAAATTAAGAGAAATAGGTTTTGAACATTTCTACAAATAAGTCTTTAAAAAAAATCAGGTACTCTGCTCCAAAAATCTGCTCTTTATAGCATGAACAGCATGTTAAAACACAAAGACTCATTTATAGTTTGCTTCTAACAAACGTGGACAAAGGTGATCAAGCCAAACGAGACACAGAGGAAACTTTAAGGTCCATTTGAATAACTGTACGTCGAGGGAAGGTCCATGCCAGGGCGATCAACCGATACACAGCCATGTTCACACAGGACTGACCATGGTTACCGCTCATGCTCTTCTCCTTTGGCCTAAGATCCATTACCAATTTGCCCAATTTGGATGTAGCCAGCTTTGTAGTTTTCATTTAAATCTCAACAAAAACCAAAGTCTATGGCCAAGGCCTTTAATATATGACTAAGGTGCAGAACTTTAGCAGTTTTCATTATGTTTAAGCCCTTTACCTTGTGCTCTAGCTGGAAGGAGCTGAAAAAGTAGCCCCTGATCCAAGGAGCTGCTTTAACCTTTTATATGATTGCAGATCTTCACCTGCATGCCGGAGGACAGCACCTCGCCACCTATCCCTCCTCCACGGATCACGCCAAGAAAGAGGCAGCCAATCACCATCTCCAAGCGGCCGGCTCGCGTTTACCAAGCTCTTAGTCACACGCCGCAGCAACACGCAGAGAGTAATTATCATCCGACCTGATTGTTGTCACCCTCCTCCTTATCCCATCCTCCCTGTGCTGAGCGTACAGTGGATTGTTTAGAAAGTTTTGTTGTTTTTCTCCCAACTTTTTTATTTTCATTTTTTTTATGTAAAGACCACCGCTTAAATGCAGGGTCATTTCTTGACATTTCATAAATGGGATTCATTGAAGTGTGTTTATTTGTTCCAGTAATTATCACAAATTGCAAAACATGGAACCAGTTTGCCAATTGAAATTCGTTTTTTCCCCGTTTCCTTTTAATGTTAATAGAAAAGCATGTGAAATTTTTGAATAGCTCATTTGTCACACAAATAAAGATATCCACTGTTCATTTTTATCCCTAAAAAGTCCTTTTTTCTTCCCTCACAGTAAATCATGTCCTTTTCTGTCGGTTTGAACCCCCTGTGTTGCTTCAAACTGAAAGAAAATGTCAGTTGCCCTTTGCTCACATTCTGGCACAGAAATGCTGCTCTTCTTTCCTTTGTTGGCGTTTTTACTGTTTACTTGCAGCTTTTCCTGGACTTAGAGTTTAGGTATTTTGTACATGTGCAAATAATTTCCCTGCACTACAGTGCTTAACTGTTTGCTTACATTAAACTTTACACCCGTCCGTCCAAACCCAAGGTAATTTCTGGATTTTACATTTCATTAGGTGCGCTTCCCAGCAGTAAACATTCACAGTTAACGGCGATGTAAAGCTGCAGGGCTGTTAAAGCTGTTTGTTTGCAACAGATGGTCAGAAAGACACCTCAAACGTGGATGGGGACGTCTCGGCGAGCCCCAAGCCCATAAAGCCGGCGAAACCTGTGAACTGTGCCCCGCTCCCCCCCAGAGAACCTCCTTCGAGGCAAGCAGGGATGCGGAGACCGGCCAACCGCCAGGACAGGCAAGCCGACTCGGATGCTGAAAGGTCCTGTGATGCGTGGCAAAAGCCAGACTCTTCCCCAGCAGCCAACGGGGATTCTTGGGTCCTCTTGAACAGGGTGCCGTCGTTCCAACGTCAAAAAGCTCCTCTGAAGGGAACTCCAGCCAACCCAGAAGGTACAAAGAGCCTGCATTTCATTAAAATGTTCAGTCATGTCAACTTTACAATTTATCACTAAATGAATGGATAAATGCTGTTTTATAGAGAATATTATCCCATGTATCCCTTAAAGATAACAGATTACCTTCCCTGTGTTGTATGTTAGTAATGCTTTCATAATCTTATTTCTCATGACTTATAACTAGGGCACTAAAATAAATAAATAAATAAAATAAAAAAAATCACATTTTTTGTAAGCGTATAAGTAACAGTTTGTTGTTTTTTTTTTAAACATGCTTCTTTTGACTGGAGCTAATAATTGGGGCAGAGAAGTCAGAGTTCTGACATGGAGGGAGCTAAAGTTTAGGGCCATGGAAAGGAGGCCTTCCAGCCTTTACAGAGTTGTTGCTCACGCCCAAAAGAAAAATAGTCAAAATATCAGCGCAAAAAAAGCTAAAGGCTGGTCAAACGGTGTGAAGAGACAATGAAATCTAAACCTGGCATGGATATGAATAACTTGGAGCTCATCTGTTTAGGCTCCACCTCATCTGGTGCGTTCACGTTGTTGTCATTCCAACTGCTCAACATTTTTTCTTTACTTTACTGGAAAGCCAAAAGGAGGCTTTCCTCTTGGATGGAGTTGCGGATCCCCGCTGCTGTGAATTGAGGCTACATCACTATGCTGCTACCAACACATCTGGATGTAGGGACTCCTCTCCCGATGTGTAGGCTTGCATCACTTTGTTAATCACAAAGTAAACAGCTGGTCTGGGCCACATGTTTGATACTTGTTTAGGAGGTTCCTTGTTGTTTTTGAAAACAGTTTGAAGTTGTTTGGTTTTTTTTTGGCCCTGTAAGGTAGAGGTTGTAGGTTCATCTTTCCTTCAGGTATTTTGCCTTTAAGTCTGGAGAACTTTGAAAATGGAGATTTGAAAAGACGGTGGGAAGATACTCCAGAACTGCGATTAAGCTCCAAAGTATTCTGACCTGATTTAGATTTAAAATGAGTTTTAAGTTTGTGTCTGATGCAAGATGACGGGCATCTCTTGGAAAATTTTAAAGAATGGTAAAATGAGTCTCAAATCAATAAAAAAATATATGGAAGAAAAGGCTTTGCAAAAATACTTTTACCATCTTTGATCATCAGAGCAAAAAATATTTAATGACAAAACATTATCAATACTTTGGAAATCCGGTTTTTATTAGTTTTCATTTGTTTTAAACATATTTACTAAGAAGCTCCAGAGTTGTAATTATGATTTTCTGTTTTTGGTGGGTTGATTTCTTTGTGTGCATCAAAGATTTTGACTAGACTCTTTGCCTTGCATTACTGGTAACCCTGAAAAGGTAATTTGTTTATTTTCTGTATTTATCTTTGTTTGCATTTTTTATTTAATTTTATTTTTAATTCTTTTCTTCAATTTTGTTATTGAGCTGCACCCTGCTAAGATAATTTTGTTCCACCTCATGTTTTAACTTGTGTGAAATGACAATACAAACCCATTGAGTCCTTGAAAAACAAAGACTCTATTTAGACTTGGCTCTAAAGAATCGAGCCACAACTCATTTGGACGTCGTAAACTTTCTTTGATAAAGTCGAGGATGAAATAAGCAGAGACAAGTTTAGATAACTAGCAAACCAATAGAAATGTATGCCTGTCATATTGCATTGGCATTATCTTAATGATGTAACACAAGATAACCTCTTCAAAATAAAAGCACTTATAAATAAGTTACAAATATTTATCCATTTACAGACAACCCCTTTTTTTTTTTTGCAGCCTTTGCAATATTTCTCATTTATCTAGCCTTTTGATTGGTTGGACGATTGCTTGATTTCTTCTCATTTAATTTGCGAGGAGACCTCCCAAAACTGCAAAGTGCGCCAAAGCTGCAGGTGTATTTATTTATTTTTTCTGAGCACAAAAAGCCAAAAGCTATAAAGCTTTTTTTGCGGTTTTCACTCTCATGGTTTAATTGAACCTTTGCCCCTCGTCAGCGGTGTAGCTCATATCATCATCCCTGTCAGGAAGTGAAATAAGCTCTGACACGGCTGCTGTACATATCAAACTACTTCTTTTTTTTATTGTCTGCTGATCTCCACACTTACGGACGATTTGTGTTGTTTTTGTGTTCTCTCTTAGGAACTTCTGATGGTTTGGTCAGAACAAAGTCTGCAGAGAAACATCCCATTTGTCGACCCCCTATCAGGCCCCCGGAGCCCCCCTTCAGAAGCCCCGCTCCACAAAAGCTCCCAGTAGCAGCCAGCAGTGAGAGCACACCTACATCCTAGTGAGTACCTTCACTAAATCCCCGCCCTCATGCTTTCATGTTAATTAAAAACAGGAGTCTCAGAAAACTTCAACTCTAGACTTAAAATCGTTAGCATGAAAAGCTTGATGGAGCACACATTAAACTCACCTACATGGAAGTTCTGGTTTTGCAGAATCAAAACATTTCAAAGATTTTTTTCATTATCTAGATCTAAAAACAATGGTATCCTTTTTTAAACTGGATTTACATTTTGGAGAGAATGTTTAATAACCACAGTGTATGTATGCATATTTACTAAAATATGTAGAGTCAATTTATTTGAGCAGTTTATCGTACTTATTATGTTTTTCATGTTACTATCATAAATATTGTTTGAATATTCTAATATTCTATTTTATGATTAAGGAATAAAGAGGAGTCTTTCCTCTTCAATAATGCCAAAAAAGTCTGGAAAAGTTCAAACTATGAAAACAAAGCTGAATTATGACCACAAGTTTAGTGCAGGTCATTGATTGCTTTGGTCAGTTAAGGGTAACTAAGGGTTTGTTTTTTGTTTGTTTGTTTTTTTGCAACAAACACTCTAAATCAGTCTGATGTGAAACAAAAGAAAGATGTTTTCAAAAGAACTTCATGCCACCTGTAAAGTACAGTGAAGGATCTGTGATACTGTGGGCCTTTTTTAAGTTTAGAGAAACCCTATTGAAAACCTTTTATAGACATTTTTTGATAAAAAAAAAAAAAAAACTGATGTCCTTTGGCTATAAAAATGAAAATGCATAGATTAATACATTAAAACCTGATCAAACATAAAATGAAAAACTCAGTCTGTATTGTATGATCTAAAACCTGGGGCCAAATCAAAGGAAAAAAGGTTTCTTGCACACAAACAAATAATTTCTTAAAGGTTTAGTGGAGGATGTTCTTTTTTTCTTGTGGATGAGCGAAATAAGTGCTCCTCCTAATTGTCAATCGTTCTGGTGATATGTTTACGTAAGGCTGTCCTATGTGCTAATTTCATTGAGTCTGACATAGTGAAAAAAGCGCAAATCTTCTTTTGGAAAGCTTGTTTGAGCGATATATACAGTGACTTTTAAACAGAGCATGCACAAGGGAGTGGAGTGGACTCGGGAGTGGGTACAGGGTTGTGCATGTGCATTTTTTTTTAAAGTGGAGAGTGCGAGTCTTTTAAAAATTCTGGAAAATCCCCATTTATATCTTTAAGATGACTATTATGATTAATGGCCCTAATAATGAGATTCACTCAGCTTTTTTTTTAGAGTTAATACTTTTTTAAATTGCAGGGATTTTTTTCCCATCAAAGTTGGAATTGTTCAAAATAATCAGTTTGGAATCATTTTCCTGCAATAAAATGTGGATTTAATTTTTTTTTTATTTGCAAGGGATGTTAAATGGACCTTAATAAATAATACATCTTTAGACCTCTTCCCACCATTTGTCACCTCAAACACAGCATTAGATAGCTTTTTATCTTCTGGATATAAGATTTTATATCAGGAGGTTCCCACTGTTCTGCACCCGCACATTTTATTTTTTTCTGTCGCTCTGCTTCAGTCTCTAACACGCCATCTACCTTTTGTTTTCCAGTGTTGCATCAAAAACCAAATTTTTTGAGAATGCCTCCAGAAAAGTTGTCAGGTTTGTAAAAAAAAAACAAACAAAAAAAAACTTTTCTTTCAATTTTATAAGTCACTTGACCTAACAGATATATGTTTCTTGTTGATTTCACTGTATCTATGTTTGTCAAGGATTTGAATTCCTATTATATGCATCAGCACTAAGATTTTAAGTAATTTAACTAAGTGCATAAATGCTAATTGCCCCATATTATCAGGATTTTCCATGCTATGGGCTGTTGTTTAGAACATAAAATCTGTCTTCATTCTGGACTTATTTAGATGCCCAGACTCCCACGTGATAGGAGTGTGTGTGTCGGTTTGATATCCTAATGGGAGATTAAAACTGATTGCACACCAGCCCCTTGAGACCTTCTATAACTGCAGAGGTCTATGTAGGTCCAGATTGCAGATTGCAAATTAGGACTCGGCTTCTCAGGGAAAGAATAAAATTAAGTTAAAGCTCTGTTAAGCAGTGTTTTCTCTGAGTTAATGACTTAGGCCTGGTGTGCGTGTGAAACGGCATAACACTTTAGGTAGTTTTATGTGCATTGTAAGTGTTCCCTTACACATGGGTCCTTTGATTTTTTTTTTTTTTTCTTTTCCCTTTTTTTTTGACTCATGCAAGATCCCTTTGCTCATGATGTAGTGGAGTCTGTGTGATGTGGAAATGGACACATCTGCTCTTTTATGATTTGCATGGCTGAGCCAATTCAAGGCCCCTGCTGTCTGCCCAGTGCAGGCACCGATGCATGCTGTAAACGAAGAATGTGGGAGTTTTATCAAAGAGAGCCCATGTCTTTGGTGTTCTTTCAATGGTATTCCCCTTAATTAGGTTGTCTAAAGATTACGCGAACCTTTCCCCCGCGAAAAAATTGTAGCATAGGCTCGATTAAGTTCTGATTTTAGACGATGGATATGCAGATGGTGTCAGAAATCTCTCTTTCTACCTGAACGAAATTTTCTTTGCTGAAAACTGTACCTCCTAAATGTTTGTTTTTTTCTGCTTCTTTCACTTTAGTCCTCCAAATTCTCCACCATCATCATCAAAAACAAATGTGAAAAAAGAGGTGAGTTTTCCAGATTTTCATTCGCTTCCACTGCTGGGCTGGCATAAAATATATATGGCATCGTTTTCATCGTATTTTTGATTTAATTTTATTTGCCGTAAATGCAATAAAACAAAATCGAATCTATTTTCATCACACTGGAAAAAATCTAAATCTAGATAAGTAATTTTTTCTTAAAATAAGTGCACTTGTTCTTGGATTGAGGAGGTAAAAGATACATTTTGACAATGGAACAAGACAATTTACACCTAAAATAAAAAAAACACAATTGTATTTCCTTATTTCAAGTTCATATTATCTAATTATTTTATTTTAAGAGTAAAAATACTGATTCCATTGCCAAACTTTTATTCTCATCTCATTTACCTACTCAAATTAAGGGTAAATAAACTTAATTTAAGACAGTTTTACTTATTTCTAGATTGTTTTTCCAGTGAGCTTATACTGTCAAGGATATCCCATTCTTCAGAGCTTGTATTACCAAATTCGGGGTTCCTAATCAACCAGTATGAGATGATGGGATCCTTCACAGAAATAATAAATTTTGATACTAAAGTACTGCAATATATATAAAATCATCACTCAAAGGAGAAAACCAACTAGTTTAATTGTTGATGGCATTTGGTTTAAGAGTCAATTCTGGTACTATTTTGTGGGTCAGAAGCTGTAAGGTTTTTAAAGCATTTTCGTTTTCCACGGGCTCCACTCAACCTGGTTCTACTCCACCCATCCAATTTCCAAAGGTTTCACTGCTTTTTCCTTATAAATAAAGCCGTAGTTTGCATTTAAAGCTTAATGTGCACAATATAAGTCTTTTCTATCACTTCAGAAATTGTGGAACAACATTAGTGACACAAGCTAATTTTAACTAATTGATTAGCCTGGTAAGCAGCCTTAGTAATGCTTTCCAATCGATCAATCAGTCGATTGATCTATTAATCCTTTTTCCTTTTTTAGCCGTCTGAAGTCCAGGAGTCACTGATCAATGTTATTTCATGTTTACCAATGACAACCAGTGTGTAGAAAACTAAAAAACTGTTTAACAGGCAGAAATCCATCTGTTGGTGAGTGAGGTAGAGTTGGATATTTATGCTTGTTAGCAACAGTAGTGGTGTGAGTAAATAAAAAAAATAGGAACTGAGACAGAGTGTGAAATGGACTGAATATATTAGACGTCCAAGACAAGGCATCCAATCGCACTTCTTGCAGCCTGTATTATCTAAGCTTTATGAATAAATTAACCAAATTATTTAGTTCCTAAAAGTTTGCTTCAGGCAAAGAGTTAATAAATTGTTGACCATGTGTAACACCTGTGGGGGAATTTGAATTGGCAGAGTCGAAAAAGGAATCAGAGAGTGGTTAAAAGCTTTTATTACTTAATAAAGTGAAAAGCCTAAAATCTGGATAAGCTATCCACGCAGCTATCTATGAGTTTTAATATGGCTAAAAATTGCTTATTATACGTAGATGTTTCCGATTATCTTGGGTTTCAATAAGCTGTGGCTTTTGAATTTTTCACCCATATTATATAATTAGTGCCCGTAAATTTTAATGCATACCATTAAATGCTGATAAACAGGAGGTGAGTGCGTGAATCTGGTGCGTAAAACATTCGTCCCCATTCAGCCCATAGATCTGGGCACAATGATGTATAAAGTCTGATCAGCTGATAAACCAGTCATCATCATGGGACAGGAAATCTTGACGATCCCTGAAACGCCATCAGGATTCACCCGAGCACAATTTCGCACGACTGTCACAGCGAAATTAAAATGTTTACAGCAATCATTGTGAATGCCTCACATACCTTGTTTCATTTATATATGTATTTGTGATACGACTCAACATGTTACCCTTTGGAAAGAGATCTGATGGTGAGAAAACATTTTATTGTGTGCTTTTGATTTATTCAGACCTTATCAATATGACAGGTCCTCAACGTCTCAGTGGTTCAGTGCTAGCATGAGCTGAACTTCGATATTAGACGCTTATGATTACGTCAATCTATGATGTTTTATTTAAAGTGATACTGAGTCTGAGGGGAATTAATCTGTCCTCCAATCTTCTCGTCGTCTCCGTAGCAGTTTTCCCATTTTCTTCAAAATATATCCATCAGGGGTCACAGGTGGCCTGAGGGGGATGCACCTTTTCACGCAGTTTGTTTTGGATTTATCACAACCTTTGCGTTAGGTCTGGAACGATTAATCATGATTAATTAATTATTTAAATAATCGTCTAGTAATTTAAGGCTGCTTTATACTCAGAAACCAGGACATCCGCTTTTGTGTCGCAGTTTACGCAGATATGTCCCCCCTTCCGCAGACACTCTGGTGCACCTCTCCAAAATTGTAGGTGACCACAGACAGCTCCGCAAAAAGGAGGGCTCTGATTGGTCAAACCTACATCCACTCTACACTGTGGGCCGGATTTATCAAGATCCAATTTTGCGTGCAGTAATTTGCGCTCGCAAACTGGAATTTTGCGCGAGGGGCTGAACCATGGTTTGCGGGTGATTTAACAAGAGTGATTGTGTAACTGGTGGCAGGTGCAAAACTGTTGGAGACGCCCTATTTAAATGATGGTTTTGCGCGTTTTGTGGTTTGCGGCAAAGTAGTTTGTAGTTTGTACAAACCAGTGCATTAAGAAATTTAAATCTTACAGTGACACCCCCACCCCCTCCAAAAAAAATAAAATAAATAAATATATATATATATATATATCAGTACCAAGACAAGAAAGCTCCTCACAATGCATGGAGGGTTCCACCCCAAATCCAGCACCCTGAGACTGTATGCCAAGCGTAGCGAGGGAGGCCGAGGGCTAGTGAGTGTGGAAGACCACTGTCCAGGATGAAACAAATAAGACCCAGGAGTACATCAGAAAGATGGCCCCCAAAGACAAATGGCTTGGTGAATACCTCAGGCAGGAGAAAACCGAAAGCGAGGACAAGAAAGAGGAAGGAGAACCATCATGGAGGGACAAGCCACTGCACGGCGTATACCACAGACAAATAGAAGAAGTGGCTGATATCAAAAAATCCTACCAGTGGCTGGAAAAGGCTGGACTGAAGGACAGCACAGAGGCACTAATCATGGCAGCACAAGAACAGGCACTCAGTACAAGATCAATAGAGGCCAGGGTCTACCACACCAGGCAGGACCCCCGATGCAGACTGTGCAAAGATGCCTCTGAAACAATACAGCACATAACAGCAGGGTGTAAAATGCAGGCAGGAAGTGCATACATGGAACGCCACAACCAGGTAGCTGTCATAGTGTACAGGAACATCTGCCATGAGTATGGGCTGGAAGTCCCAAGGTCAAAATGGAAGACACCTCCTAAGGTAGTTGAGAATGACCGAGCTAAGATCCTATGGGACTTCAAGATCCAGACTGACAAACAGGTGATGGCTAACCAACCAGACATCGTGTTGATCGACAAACAGCAGAAGAAGGCAGTAGTGATAGATGTGGCAATCCCAAGCGACAGCAACATCAAGAAGAAAGAACACGAGAAGCTTGAGAAATACCAAGGGCTGAAAGAGGAGCTAGAAAAGATGTGGAATGTAAGAACAGCAGTGGTGCCAGTGGTAATTGGAGCACTGGGGGCTGTGACCCCCAAACTGGGAGAGTGGCTACAGCAGATTCCAGGTAAAACATCAGAGGTCTCTGTCCAGAAGAGCGCAGTCCTAGGAACAGCTAAGATACTGCGCAGAACCCTCAAACTCCCAGGCCTCTGGTAGAGGACCCGAGCTTGAGGATGACACATACCACCCCACGAGGGATGAGAAAACAGTTTTTTGTTTTTTATATATATATATATATATATATATATATATATATATATATATATATATATATATATATATATATATATATATATATATATATATATATATATATAAAACTTTGGCAACATTTATTCCCTAAGGTGGTATGTGGCTGAATTTCTACTTCACTGCAGTAAAAAAAACAAAAAAAACAGGTGTTTTGTATTGGCCTGTAGAAAAATGCACATCCCAAATGGCTCACAAGAAGTGACTGTGGATGAGATTACTGCGCGTACGCATCCCCGCAGCGTTGGCATGTTGCTCCACAGGCACAGAGGTCGGGGTTCTCCGGTAGGGCGTCAGGGCGACATAGTATTTAGAACGTCAGACAGCACTTCTGAAAAAACGAGATTGGGAGATCCCAGCTCTCGCTGCAACCGTACGCTGGAATGACCCAGATGCAAAAAAGTGCAATGTTGCAAGGAGTTTTGTGATATCTGGTATTGCGTGGGTCCTCCTTGTGGCTGGCTCCAAATTCATTCGGAGTTCCCCCAACAGCTCCAAAATGGCAATGCTGGATAAACGATATGTTTTGATGATCGTTTCCTCGTTCATTCCAAAAATATTCACACGGAGTGAAGATATGCGTTATCTGCGTCTCCTTGCTTCATTTCGATGTCTCCTTCTTGCGACAATAACCGCTGCCATGTGTGCGCAATTACGCATACAGACCATTTGCACCTTCTTTTGAAACGTGTTAAATATAGAGTCAGATACCGTTAGCAAAATTGCTTTCAGGTTTGATAAATCACTTTGCGAGTGCTAAATTAATATATTTACATGTTCTCCTCCCACAGGACGCACTTTTGCGTGTAAACGCCCCATATTGCATATTCATTGCAGAAAAAGTACTAAATGGATAAGAGGCGCTATTTAGCACGTTTTAAAGACCAAATCCTTTTAGCACGCTGTTGATAGATCAGTTTGTGCATTTTTTAGCGTGCGCAGTGAAATAGCTCACGTTTTTATACACGCAAACCTTTGATAGCTCATGTCCCTCCATTGTCGCACAAATTTCCCCTTTGCGTTTTTCCACTTCCTCACCTCCTCGGCCGTATCTAGACCCACAGCTAGTTCCTGATTGTCCCTCTTGCGTTGTGGCGTGGAATAACATAGCGCAGACCACCCTTCAATATTGGGCATAAATCAAAAATATCTGCGTCATACCTGCGACAAGCTTACTGCGACACGCTGCTGCGGGAGTATAACCAGCCCTTTAGTAATCTATTAATCGTAACTGGAGTATAGAGACTCTTAAAATGCCTTTAGCTGACAGAGGAACCCACTTAGAGCAGTAACTATAGCAAAAAATGTGGAAAAAATATTAATATTTTTAATTTAAGATAACAAAAACCTTTTCGTCTGTCAAAATGCTCTATCCAGAACTCCTCAAGTGGAAAAGTTTTAATTTCACCTGGTTTAACTTCGCAAAAAAATTATTTCCATCAATTAATTAAAAAATGTATCAACACATCAGCCCTACTTTGCATGGAAAGGGACTTGCGCAAATTTAAAAAGCTCGATATGAGACCTCCAGGGAACAAAAAATGTTGTGTTTATTGTTGACTTGCTAACTTTCATTGCGTGTTTAGTTAACCGACAGATATGCTATCTGGGTTTGTTACAAACATGTCACACCAGAATTGGATTAAAAGCATGAAAGGTGGTGTCCCTCTCTTATATAAGTGTTTTTTTTTATTTTTTACGGTGGACAAATTTACAATTACTTATTTTTTTTTTTCCAGTTATTCCCTTTTATAAGCAGGGGGGATTCCCTTCCTTTAGCAATGAACAACAGCTGACAGTTGAATCACACCTCCACAGGAACAGGTTAAAAAGAGTGAGAGCTACTTCACATACAACCGGATAAAACTCCTCACTGCCACCAACATGTCAATAAAAGGAGTTTAAAGTGCAAAAGTGGTAGTACGCAAAGTCCTAGTGGTTTGGGGACTTTGAAACCAGCTCATGCTTAGTTAAACCACTGTTAATGTGGTTTGTGGCAATCTGAGTCGCTCTCTGTAATGTCTGCAGTTGAAGCCACCACTACTGATAAAGACTGGTTTGAATTGTGGCGAGAAAAGATCCCTTGACACATGTTTGTGCTTTTTCTGTTTTTAACTTTAAAAAAGGAATATCCTCTCCGTATGCTGCAAAGCAATCATTATACATGAAGTGATGTATTTATTGCCCAGCCATGCTTTAGTCCTACCAAGAGTGTCTTTTTATCTCATAATCTGCAAAACATACAGCCTTCTGTTCATACTTGAGATATGTCTGTTTTGTTTCCCCCAGAACTGAAGTTAAAAATGTGGAACGGTGGAGAACCTCGACACATAAATGCACAGCGGGCAGAGGAGAGTCCCTGCTGAGAAAATTAGATTATGAGAGAAAGAAACTTCTGTCAGAGCTCAATGGATTTGCTTGGGTTCCAGTTGAATATCAGAGGTGTGAGTGGTGTTGTAAGGAAACACTGTTGGCAGAACAACAGACTCCGTTTGGTCATCATTCTCCACAAGTGTTGAGTTGTTCATCCCATTTACTCCTTTTCACAGTTGTGATTCACTTTAATTCCTTTTTTTTCCCCTGCTGTTACTTGTATAAAGTAGCCACATATGACTTGCAATGCTAACAGTCGGTCTTAGCAGTGTGAAGTAGCTGATCCGAAGACGTGATCTTAACCGTAGTCAATTAATAATGTAATGTATTATTTTATATGTTTTATAAAATTATAAATCAAAGTTATTTGGTGCGATTCTTTTTCTCTTAGGCGAGAAAGTTAATTTTCTCTTTTTTGTCAGTATTAAAACATGCATCATTTAAAGGGCAATAATGAGAAACCTTTTAACTTCTGGCTCAAAGCTGGGGAAAAATTCTGTTTTAAATCTAATTAATCGAGAAGCTATGATGTTTTTTTTTTTGTTTTTTTTCCAGCAACTGTATGTTTAATTACTGACAGTTTTATAGAAAAACTGGGTACCCTGTGTGTATTAGCTAACTTCTTACCTGCTTTAGGTATGTCAGGTTGTGGGGGAGACTCCTCAAAATGTTTCTTTTACGTGAAATGATTAGAATTACATCCAATGTAATCATGCAGAATGTGAGTTTGTGAGAAAAAGCACTCCAATGTCTTATTGTTTCTGTTCTTAATGTTTACTTCATTTGTTTTTTTTGTTTTTTGATGACTCGAATTGAAATTGTTTTTAGAAAATAAAGTATGAACAGAGAAGGATCTTCAAATGACTCAGAGGTACAGTTTATTTTTCTGAAGAGCTGTTTCATCATGTGCTGATGTCTTTGCTGAAAGGTCCACTTGTCCTTTCACTTGATTCTCTCACAACCTCTACGTCGTTTATCAGTTAGGCTGCTTTTCAGATTTGCCAGGCTCAGTTTAGCTCAAGTCATTTTCAGTCTTTACAGGCCTGTAAAATAATGTGGTAGACCCATTTCCCACATGTGCAAGCCATCTTGGAAGTATTTTTGCTTTTGCTGGTAGGGAGAGATATACTTGCTGAGGTTTGAAAAAAAACAGCCATTTATTTATTTTTCATAGTGTGATTTTTAGTGTCGCTTCAAATGAGACAGTTAACAAAGTTATAGCTGTCTTGGTTTGGCCACAAATAAGCCTAGAATCTTTGCTTATATGGGCCACATTTGTGAGTAAAATATGATGAAGTAAATAATATAGCTTTAAAAGCTTTAGATTGAATTAATGTTTTCCTGTTGTAGTGAATTTCTATTTAGAGTATATTTAATCTGTAAAAAGCTTGAGTTATTCAAAATGGTGTTAATGCCAAACCCTCTAATAAGTTTTCCTGTTAAAAACTGATAAATGTATTAAAACACAATGTTAAAGAGCATTATTTAAACAATAAAAATGAGGAAAGTTTCAACTAATAAAGGTCAAGTTACACTCTTATATTAAATAATTACAGGAAGAAAAGCCTCAAACGATCTCTGTGTGATTTAATCATATGTTTTGTGTTACTATTTTGTCTAAAGACAGATAGCTGATCCAATTTTCTTCTTGCATAAGTTGAATTCTTTTGTTTAACATGCCTAGACAGTGGAAGATTCCCTTTTACTGCTTTGGAGAGAGGTAGTCCCATAGCCTCACTCTTCCACCACCTTACTTCACAGTTAAGTCTATTGAAACATTATTAATTATTATTGGGGATACAATTTTCTCAGCTCTCTTTGATTCTCTGACTTGGATAATAACTGGAAAAACTACTTGTATTACCATATTACTCATTTTTAATTTTAACATAATTTAACATTAATGATAACATGTGAAAGATTCAGGATGCCAGACTGGATTAGTCTGAAAAACCTGAATCTGTCTGCTTTTGGCCTTTAAGTACCACACAGTACAGAAACTCATGCAAACACACTAAATGATGCAGATTTTTGCTACTTTTGGAAATAAAATGTGGTAGCCTCTTCTTTAGGCCATAAAAATAGATGGCTGTGTTCACAGAGAATGCCAGTGCCAACATGCTTGCACGCTCATCATTACAATGACGATTTTGAGACTGAATTTATGTCCATCCCGCCTTTAATGGCTTTTGGTGGCGCCAGAGTGAAAAAGGGATTACGAGTGTAATGTCTTTATCCTTTGGGGTAAAACAATAAATCTGAATGAGTTTATCAGTAGAACATCGAAATAGAGGATCTTTTATCTGGGCCCAAGGCAGAGCTGCTCACACAGGACACCTGGTTGTACAGACCAACTGGAACAAAGATCCTCCCAAAGCATCCAGCCAGCTTTGAGCTGTTCATGTGGCTTCACGAGGTGTTGACTGTTCAAAGCGTAAAATTAGACAGGAAAACCAGGAGCACAGTACTTTACAGCCTCATTCTGCATAAGTCTGCTCAAAGATCCTGCCTGCATTCAGGTTTTGGATTCATTTTGGTATCCACTCCTCCTCCACATTCCAAACTCCACTGCTAACGCAAGCCTGATATCCCTCCCTTCCTTACCTCGCCACTGAACTGGGTAAAGTGAATGCGCATTTAGTGAATTTAGCAAACGTGGCTATCAGAAAGGAGCACATGCTAAGCTGGTGATTTAAAAACATTGATTGAAACAGCTTAATATTTCTCACGGGGTCAGGGTTTATCAATAAACACCCAAAAAATTAGATTCAATAAACATTTAGTTAGCTGCAAAAATATTCACACCCCATGAATAATCTTTTTGGGTCATCCTTTCAATTTGTTACTAAAACAATGTATCCTAGAACCACCTTTTTTAGCACATCTCTACCAGCGTTGCAAATCTAGAAAGATGCTAATTGTAAAACATGCACAGCTCAGCAAAACCAGATGCTTCCAGCTCCATGTTTTATGGTTAGGAGGGTGTAGTCAGGGTTGTGTGTAAATCAAATGGGTCTCATCTGACGAGAACACCTTCCTTACTGTTTTGTTTGTTTTTTTTGCAGAATTCAAACTTCTTATTTATTTCAGAAATAACTTTATTCTTGCAGCCCTCTCATAAAGCCAACATGTTTTCTTTCACTGAACAGCTGTCCTGTGGACAGATTAGCCCAACTGGGCTCTGGGTCTCTCAGATGATGGTGTAAAAATGTTAAACAACTTTATCTCTGACTTGTCTGCTGTGTTTGCTGCTCTTTATAATACTCTATGGCCATTAAAGAACAGCTAAAGGGACTTATGCTGTGGTGAAATTACAGACAGGTGCATTCTATTCACTAATGCAGCGGCTTCTGGATTTTATTGGCTCGTGAAATGGATCTACTTTTACAGTTTGGATTGAGTGGAAAAGCTTCCAGATGAAAACATACAAAGAGTCCACATTTAGAGACCAACTTCTTTTAATTGACTTCAGGTTGTGATGCAACTTTACGTTTTAGAAAAGAAACATGCTGAAAAACACAGGTCACAAAGGATATAAATCATACAAGAGCTTTCTTTGGAAAGTGTATGAACACCAGAACACGATAAAGTCATCAATATATACATTTACTAAAGCATTTACAAAGAGCTTTGTCAGAATGCAGTACAGTGGGCAGTTCCCAACTATTAAAAATACAAACTCTCCTCCCTCCCCGACTGATAAAACCATATTTGTATTAAAGGTTTCCACATGCATTCCCAGGCGCTTGTTTGTAATACAGTTTATGCCTCCATTTCCGCCTGCATTACACATGACAAAGCTAAAACAGCATAAAAAGCAAATTTATGACAGCTATTTGTTGCAAAAATCCTAACAATATAGTGCATCCAGGAAATTCTGTAATCGGTCCATTTCTGTTGCTTCGGTTCTGGCATCTTTCCATTTGACGCCATTTTTATAAAAAAAACAACAACACATGTTTCAAAAGAATCCTCATCAGTTTTGTCTCATGTAGGCATAACATTAAATCAGACCTTTAATGAAAGGAACACATTTGTTTGGGACAGATATTTTAATAAAACAACCATTTACTTCGTCAATTCAGTGAATCTAACCCCAAAACAAAAGGTAAAACTTTGTCATTCTCACCTCTCGACGTTCTTCATAAGAATGTGTTCTCATGAATATCTGGTATTGAGAACAATCAAAACACAACCAGTAAGAGCACAATAAATAGATTACTGGACGGATACTGTATGGATGTCTGAGCATCCATAAAGCTAAAAGTTACACAAATGCTTATAAAAACACATGAGGCATGCACGACTAGCGTAGAAAATTTAAAGTGGAACTGAAAAGTGTTTCATTTACAGGGTCCTGGTTATAGATCAAAAAACTGCAAAATAAGCTAAAACATTGACGTTATAGAGTACTTATGACCTGTTATACATGTGGGTTGATAAATGAAAGCAGTTAAGCTGGATATATTTGCCCACCTTGGATTGTAATCCTATTTTTTTTCAGCATAAAGTTGCACAGCAGTAAATAAGAATATAATAAAAAAGTCTCATTTATGCCAGTAAATAGGTGTCCACAGTGAAGTTTGTATCGATTCATGCTTTTAGATGTTTTGTTGGCTCAATTTTCCTTCCACTGTATTTTCCATCAATATACTTCATGGCAATAATATAAGACTTTCTTTTTGTGTTAATTACATTTTCTACAAAAAGAAAGAAAAGAAGCTGTACTGTAACTCTAGAAAATAAAAACTACAATAATGGTTTTGAATTTTAAAAAGAATGACTTATATAAATACATCCTTCAGTTAAATTTCTACTGAGATTTACTTTGACCGAGTTGTATGTACAAAATGCCTTGTCAGTCACTGCTTGAGTTGCTTTTAGATAAAACAAAATATGAAACCTTGTATGCATTTGATTGGTCATTTTCTGTTTAAGTTGAGCATTTGGGATGGCTTATCTTAAAGGCATTCCACTCATTCCATCTATCAGTTTTCATCCCCAGAGGTTCAGCTGCACTGGTCAAGGTCCCTCATACTCTCCATCTGAGAGCTTCCAGCTTCAGCTTGGTTTTGGCTTTAGATCAGTTACCCCAGCTGAGGCCTCAACAGCAACATTTCAGATCCATGCCTGTTCTAATTCACCATGTACGTATCTGTGCTGGATGCAACACTTTTAACGTTTTTATCACAGCATTGATTGTAAAGGTGTGTGCACATTGTTCTGTAACATTTCTTATCACTTTACCCTTTTATACTTTGTTCATTACTTTTTGTTTAGTTCTTGCTGTGTCATGATCTACTAAAAATATCTACTGTTTACTGACACAGACTGACTGTGCAGAAAAACAAACAAACAAAAAGTTTCAGTTGCAGCAACTGCTGCATTGTAATTTGTGTAAAAAGGCACTGCTTATTGGAAACGTAGGTCTAATCAATTCAATAACATATTCCACCGATTTCAAACAGCTGGAATCAATAACCATTGTATTTTCCTTTTTGTAAACATGTTCTGGGATAAAAGAAAAACAACTAGTAAGAGCTCAAAAAAATCTGCAAACTACCTCAAAAACAGTTACCAGGGTGGATTTGTTTTGGTCTTTTGGGAGCAGCAGCTAAATCAATCTGTGTCAGAGGATAATTATTTCATTATAGTGCAAAATTGAGCAGCTTATGTCTAATATTTTCCTTCATTACTTTATTCTAAAGATTAGAGAGGTTGATTGCATAAAGGTGTAATACATGTAAGTTTTTTTTTTTTTTTTAGTTTATGGGAGTCCAGCTAAAAGACCAAGTTGTATGCTTGCCGACCTAAAAACAAGAGTAAACAAAACATTTTACAACCTGACATTCATTAATGTCTCATATGCTGTGGTGAAGGCCACCTAAACTATAGATAAATTGGGGAGCAATCTGCAAATCCAGATTGTTAAAGAAATTGCCCTTTAAGGGGTAAACAAATAAATCTGCAATAAACACCCGTCTGTTGGTACGCCCGCATTGGCCAAGCATACGCACAGTTTCCTAAATCCCAGGGTTCTTCAATCATTCCTCAACCCAAATCCACACCAGCTTTTAATGAATGAGACTCATTATGACAACAGCTGGGATGCTACTCTGAATATTTTAACACATCAAACATGTTTTTTAACAGTCTTGGTTTTCAAAGAATGTCTTACATATTTTTTCAATTTTGTGGAACCCTACTTAAGGTACTGGAAAAAAAAAACCAAGCCAAAAACCATGAAGCACTGCGTTTCCCCTGCCCTGACCATTTACAACAGCGTTTTCAGATGATTAAAGTGAATTTCAGAATAACTGTAAACAACAGTATACTTTTAATGTCCCATGTTGGGTACAAACTAAAAAGCATAATAGCTGTTGAATGGGCTCATATTCTTGTTCTGTTTTCATTTAGTTAGCTTATCAAAAATAATCCCAATATACTGAGTGATGTCAGACACTGAGGTATTGCTCCTAAAATTAGGCAGGGACATCTTACTTACCAGCAGGAACTTTTTAAATCAGCAATATGAACTGTTATAGCATAGTTTTTTTATTGTCTCTTTTTGTGGTTTTCTTTAGTGCAAATAAAATGTATTCCCATTTAGAAAATGCATCGTCAAGGCTTTCTATTCTATTGAATGACTCAACTCTTGAGCCAGTCCTAAACACTGGTGTTAAAATACTTTTGACTGCTCTGGTAGATTTAAGACTTATGTTCAACATTGCTGTAAAGTTGTTTTGCAATACGCTTCATACTTATTAATACTCCTGGTAAAGACATGTAAAGATCATTGAAATCAATTTCAAGTAGCATACACTCAAAGTAAAAATATTTAGAATAATCTAAACTCTAATTATAGAACATTATTTCAAAGGCCTGTTTCATATAGTGTATGTTAAAAATGGGGGTGGGGGGGGGGGGGGGGGGGGGGGGGGGGGGGGGGGGAAGCAAGAAATAACCCTCACTTCATATGTGAAGCCCAAATGTTTATTTTTGAATTTTTACTACATTCATTAAAATAAGTCACACATATCTCCACAGTTATTGAGCCTAAATGCAAACTTTTTGCATTTATGTAAAGCAAATACGTAAAGTGTTAGTGTTTCTGTTTTATTTGTAATTACACCAAAAATCTATTGTTTTAAAATTTTGCCTACACTTTCTTCTAAAAAAAAAAATAAATAAATAATAAAGCCCTTTAGGAAACGCCTCATTGTTTTTTTAACAAGACTCTGGCCTCTGTCACAGTCTTGGTTTTGTTTTCTTTTGAGTATTCAGTTTTACTTTGCTCCATGTTTTCTAGTTTTAGTGGTTTAATTCTTATTTTGTTGTATTTTCTGGTTATTTTCAGTCTCCAGGTTTTTATTTGTTGCCCTCTGCTGCCCTCTTGTGTTCTCCTTTTCCCCTAGCTCCTTTCCTGTTCTGCTCTGTTCACACCTGCTCCCAATCTGCTCGTCAGCCCTCTCTTTGTTTCAGTCTCCCACAAATACTCTCTCTGTGCAGTTCTTGAGTGCTGGTTCCTCATCTAACTTCCTCCAACTCTGTCTCTCTGAGTATTCCTTGCCGTGATTGTTTTACCCCTGATGTCTCCATGGTTTCTGGTTTGTTTGACTTTTTTCACCTTTGATTTTTGGATACCTGCCTCAGTTGTTTGTTAACACTTCATTAAATCCACAAGAAACTCACCTCTGGCTCCCTGCCTCTGCATTTTGGTCCTCTGACCACAACCAAACCATGACAACCTCAACTGTGGCAAATTTAGACTGAATCATTTCGAGGCTAACAGTCATAACCTCTGATGTCTCCTGATGACATCCAAACAAGATGTGACAGATCTCAAGAATAACAATCATGAACATGTGGGGCAAAAAAATAAATAAATCCTGTGTTTAAAATGCTGTAAAACCTAAAGTATTTGTGGAAAAGAAATGCTGACTTGTTTATTACACGTAAATCCCTATCTAATGCAATAAAATTTAGGAAAAGGAAAGAAAAACAATGTGAAGTACTCTAAAGATGGTTAACCACAGACGGAAGGGGATACCAATGAGTTTACTTGGAAGTAAGACAATCTAATGTGAGCCAAACAAGATCTGAAGTCTATGTTACTATTGTATTTAAAAGATGTGAATGTCAGAAGAGCTCTAAAGCTCTTTAGAGCGGCATCTTAAGCTGACAAGGTCAACATAACAAGCAATAGTCAAATGGACCATATGTTAATTATAAAAAAAGACAAATAATTTTGAATTGGCTAATATCTACCATCACTTCAACATGGCAAAAAAATAAAAGCTTATTCCAGACAAAAGTTAGTGTGAAACAAATGACAAAAATGTGCAATAATAACTGATCCTGTGTGTGTGTGTGTGTGTGTGTGGGGGGGGGGGTTATTTGCTATTAACATTGGTGGGTTCTACCAGGAATATTAAAACATTTCTTCACTGAGTCTTTAAGCATGTTAGTAACATAAATTGTATGTCAGAAATCAAAAAAAGGAATCTTCTATTGTCAACAGAGGTTGCATGAGGTATAAGGAGCAAGTGTGGCACTTTAAAATGACCTTAAAATAATAATTGGATTATGAACAAGGTTTTGATGGTCGGCTGCAACAAAAGAAGGTTGATTAATTATTTTTATACATATTTTTTGCCCGGTATTAATGTTTGTATCATTTATAAACCAGTTTCCTGTTGGGATATATATTCTGATTCGTATTACTAGTAAAAAAACTCAAACTTGATGTTTTTTGTTTTTTTTTTACTTTGTGACTAATCTCATTTTAAAACAACCATCTGAAACAGCATATTTTCTCCATATGTAGAAGACGCAACCTCCAATTACAAACTGGTGAGCTGTCAGGAGATGAGGTTTTTCAGCTCGTTAGATAAAAGCCAGAAGAGTTCAGAAAAAAAATATTATGTACAAAATGTGAAGCAAAAAAACCCCCCCAAAAAAACCTTAACAGCGTTAACAGGACAGGCCTGAAAACAATCAGAGCAAAGATGTTGGGGAACAGTTCACAGCCTTTGTTAAAGTTCATGAAGGCGGCACTTAATTCATTTGTTTAGATGAAAAGAGAAAAAAACAAAACACTCCTTCTACTTGTGGAACAGGATGGGTTTGGCCAAACCTGCGAGGATCTTTGGAACATGCACAGAAATGATCTCCCCGATCATCTCAGGAAAGCTGACCTTGGTGTGAAGCGACTGAGCCTGAACAAACAGGTCAAAGGTAAATTGATGGAGCTTCTTTACGGTCTGAAAGAGAGGAAAGCACGCAACTGGTTATGTCATGAAAATGAAATTTACTAGGTGTGATTCATTTGAAGTTTGCAGATCCTGCTTGCTTTCACATGTTTTTCATGTGATTCCTTGGCATCTGCTGCCATAAAATCTCTTAATGATATTCAGTCACAGCTTTCCCCCTTTTTGTTTTTTATCGAGTATTTGCACCCATTCTTTTTCCTGAAGGACTTTGGTCTTACCATCTGAAGAGAGTCCAGGATCCTAGTCAGCTGGTAGAACCTTTGAGGACAATTTGTGGTCATCTGGTAATTGATGAGGCGATCCAGTTCATTAATATAGGTGAGCCGCAGTTCGTCAAAGTATTTCTGGCTTTTCAAACCTTCCACCGGAACTGTAAAAAAATAAAACATACCCACAGATTGCATTTCATCTACTGCATGAAGATCAAATAAAGAAATACCTTCTCACAGGTTTCTTCTGTTTTCGCTTTGCTTGTGACAATGCTTCAATATTTTAGATTATCAAAAACATAAACATTTATGTATAATGCTGTTTTTTTCCACTCAAAAATGAAATTAGGTGTGCACCTTTAAAAAGCTCCACTTTTGTCTCTTTGCTATTATCATTTTTCCGGAAAATCGTTAAGATCATTGAGAGACTTATTAATTATCTTTCTTTTTTTTTTTTTGCTAAAGGAAGCTTTTCAGGTTTTAAAACACTGGGGGCTTTAGCTCAGGCCCTAAGGGGCTGTATGGCCATTAGTAAGTATCTTAATTACATTATATTAGAGGATATGTACCAGTTGTCAGCATCGGCTGGATTTATGTGACTGGTTAAGTTTGAAAGGTGTACAACTATTTTTAATGCAATGGCCTGATCTTTAAAGTTTCCAAAAAATGAGTACAAAACCGCATAAGTAATGTATTTATTTAATTCTTTTTTTTGCATGCAATAAGTGGGCGTGTTGCGGGTTGACCTGTACACTCACTGCTCGCAGGAATAATAAGCTGAGCAAACTGGTTTGTTCCACCCTGTTGAAATGAACGTATCACATGTTCTACTGGCAGTTTGCGAGTGGCGGTAAAAAAGATGAGGTTCCGAGCCAAGTAGATGGAGATGATTATGACAAGAATAATTAGAAAAAAGGAATAGTAAAAAAAAAATATATAATAGTAAAATTACATCAAACGGAAATATGCCAGAATCTATTTCAAAGTGCTATGAAAACTAAAGGAAATGAAAATGACAAAAGTTCAAATATAATGTTAAATATCATAAAACATGGAAATGTTGTTTTTATCTGTTGATTGACCAAAACCAACCCCATCATAGAAAAGGAACAAAAATTAGATTGAAACAGCTGGATTTACCACCAACTTTAGGCTCAGAGGTTTTCTGGTGACTGTTAATAATATTTTTCTTGTAGATATGCCAAATATTTAATCTGAGTCATTGTTTTATTTTGGTAATTATGAAGATCGTCTGCTGTTCCGGTGCATTCATTTGAGTTGGCACATATTTTTCTTCATTAATATTTTTCCAATACTCTTATTTATAAAAGCCCAATTATATACAGAATCTCTCTTCATCATTTATCATTGTTTCAATGCCTCCTTTGTGGCAACAGTAATATTTAGTGCAGAAATATTTTTACCTGACTTTCTGAATTGATCAAAATGATGCAAGAACTTCAGCCACAGTTGATTTTCCAGATTTAAAAGAATCGTTCTGGACTTGTTAAATGTTTACATTTGCATATCCCCGCTCATAATTTGATCTGCCTATTGATAAAGGCACACCAGTAAAATAAGTTTGAACCCGCCAGTTGATTTTATTAACAAATCACTTTTCGCCTTCCTTAAAGATCTGCTCTGTGCGTGAAAACCCGTTTGAATGGGTTTTTAAAGACGCAATCCTATTGGCCCTTATTGCTTTGTTCATAGCTGAAAAGTGGGACTGAGAGAAACAGTTTATTTTAAAAAAATTGCTGAGGCAGATTAATATAAATTTTATAACATTAAGATACTAATCTAAACTACTTTTCTACCTAATAGATCTAAAAAAAAAAAACTTGATCCTACAACTTTGATAAAATACTGTATGTTCACTGAGAGTCAAATAAAAGTCCTTCTTTTCTCAACTTTATCAATCGCCTTTTAAAAATGTACATGCAAATCAAAGCGTTTAATTCCTGGTGCCCCATTGTCATTTCTTCAATTTAATAACAGGAACTGGTACAAAGGTGATTTAATTATTCTTATTCAGATGGTGAGATCTAAAAACAGACATATTTGTTTTAACTATGCTGAGAGATTTCTAAACACAAAAAAATTGTTTTTCTAAATATGTTTTCATTACCATGTTCTGTTTTACTGCCTTCTTGTCAGCATTTTATTGCACTTTTGAAATACTGTATCTATATTATTATTATTAAACACCTGATATATAGAAAGGATTTTAAATGAAGCCTGAAGTGAAAATGATCCCCTTGACCTGAACCACCTCTGATGTCCCTTGTTCAGCTCCATCCAATCAACTTGGGGCCACACCTTCTCCAAAGCCAATCATGTTTCAAGAACCCCTTTATCCAGCTCCTGGCCTAGCTTCTCTCACCCGCACACAAGCAAACTTTCACCCACCTCCGCCCCATCTCCTCCCCCGTTCTCAGAATATTCTCAGTCTCACTCACCCTCTGGCTTATTCTACAGCTAGTGTCCGGGCTCTAGAGGAAGACTACTCTCATCCTTTTCAAGGTTGCTCATCCAAGCGAATGTTCATTCATAGTATCAAAGTCTTCTGCCGGGGGTCGAGCGCCAAATAACTTATTTCACTAATGTCTTTATCTGCTTCTGTCTCCTCAAACCACAGATGGCCTCGGGTGAAGGCCGCTCACACTGAGCCTGGGAGTTTTCCTCTCCACTGTCGCTACATGCATGCTCAGCGTGAGGGATTGCAGAGAGCCAATGAGTCCTTACAATCTGCTGGTTTTCCTTAGATAGAAATATATTTTGGAAGAATATGATTGTATTACCTGTTTACATAGAATGAATACTTTTCCAATTGCAGCTTTTCTCTGTGTGAGTCTCTCCTGTTTGAAATCATAGTGTGTAAAGTAAAGTGAAATAGAATGTCTGAGAGGAATAATGATGCAGTCGGCCTTCAGTTGTTTTCACGCAATTGTCGCGCAAAGTTTGTTTTATTAGATCACAATATTTGCGAGGAAAGTGGCGCATGCAAGTTTTAGGCAATTTTGTGCTCAGCAGGCTTGATAAATGACAGCCCACATCACATCACGATGTAAACCAAGCTAAAAAGCTCAAAAAGGACCTTCATCCTGCTCATTGGGGTAAACCTAGTCGTTTTGTCTTGCTGGGTGAAAAGTGATTGTCTGTAACATAGAGTCAGACCTTGTGAACCAGCATTCACATTTTTAAGTGCTATCCTTTTTTTTTTTTTTTTGCCGCTTTGCTTCCACCTGTTGCGGTGCACATCAGGCTTCCCCCATTGTTGACTAAGTAACTGCTCTTATGAGCCATGTTCCCTACTGTTTAAGCACTCAGTGTTGCTTTCAGTGTAATGAACGAGGCAGGCCTTGATCCGGTTCAAACGGCCGATCTGCATCTCTAAAGACTGCAAACTTGTCCCAACTTGCCCATTCGCTATGCCACCTCTGAGGATATTATCGTTTTCATATATCTAATTTTTCCTATGACTCATTGCTAGGTTATATTGATCAGGCAGTATAAAGTAAACAGAAGCAAATCTGTATTTTTTTTATTTATTTATTATTTAAACTTGAGGCCTAAATTAACCTAAATGCAATACCAAATGTCTTCCTACATGAAATGCAGGACTATTCATAAAACATCTATGAGTAAAGCCCCTTGAGGCACGGATCTAACGGCACACCTCTGTGAGGTGCTCAGATGTCTCACAACTCTCCCAGGAATGTCATCCTTGCCCTGTTTCTTTCTAACGTCTAAATAAGGAACACTGACTTTAACTCATGAGGCCCGCACTGTTTTATATGTTTTTTGGGTTCCTTTACAGCCTCTTATATGGGTTATGGGTGCTCTCTTTGAGTAATTTAGGTAATTCAGACAATCTTGGGAAGGGTTACTGCTGTTCTGTGTTTTTCCCATTATTGGAAAATGGTTCCCACTGTGGTTTGCTGAAATGTTTGTCATACTGATTTATGTAAATTAGTTTTTTTTCTTATCTGTTGCTGAATTTCTTTATTTTAAGACATGATTTGGTGGTTGGAAAAAATGTTGTCCTATTCATTCATTGATTCTATAGTAAAGGCATGGCTTTTTCTGATATTAATATTAACTGCATGATGAGAAATCTGTTTGGGTGTAAATGGTGTGGATAGTCAGCTAACAACAACACTTACTGATACTGAAGAGGAGCAGGGCCTTCATGCAGAGGAACTCCTCCTGTGTGATCTGCAGCAGCACAAACTCCTGGGACAGATGTCTCATCCGCATGCAGTGCTCATACATGGTGGAGATCTGCATCCGATGTCTGCAGAAGTAAAAAGGTCAGAGAGTGAGAGACAGCGACTAATGGGAATGACTCAATTTACAAGAGGTTAGGACATTTTCTCCATAATGAATAACCGGTAATAGGAAAGCATGTCAGAGGTTAAACCCATACCAATCACAGATTGTGAATCAAATTTACAGGAACAGGTTCCCACACTGTAATCTTTGACATCTGGTGTAAAAAGGCTAAAACCACACACAGTATTACCATACTGTCCCATCATCTATCATTCGCATGAAGTGAATGAGAAATGACAGAATTTTCAGTGTTCACCTCATCTCAACAAGCCGCCAGATACATTACAGTCAAAGTTAGTAAGCTTTGTTGAAATGAAACTATTCAGTCTTTATTACAAACTTCATTCACATTTATAAAGCTGTGCAGACAAAAGCAAAATGAGATGAAATAGTAATTGGAATAGAAATGTCACGCGAAAAAATCCAGCTGAAAGAAAATGAAAGATAAATGTGCTCTGTCTCTCTGAAAACCAATATACAGTCATTTTAAAGTATTCAGAGCATTTTCCTTAGATTTGATCAGCTCACACATCTACCTTCAGTGCATGAAGACTAGCATAAAGCAATCTTCAATGCAAGTTCAAATGCATTAGTTGTTTCCTGAAAAAACAATTAGCTGCATTTACAACATTAAGTCTGTTGTATACCAGCTTTACACATTAAGACATCTTAAGATTATTCCTGCATTCTGGAAAAAAAAGAAGAAAAAAAAAAAAACACACTAAATTTAGATAGTTATTATTTGTCAAAGGACATTTTTTCCAGATTCTGAATTACGTTCAGGTGTGGACCAGTGGCATCGCCTTGCCTGGACGTTCCCGACTCTAACTCCTAATGATTCTCATCAAGCTCATCTTTTTTTTAACTTAGGAAATAATAAAAAACTGAGCCTTCCTATGTAATTAAATGGTAAGAAGTTTTGTAATTTACAAGCTCTGATGAATACAACACAAGCAACAACGCTATGACCAAAGAGGAGTTTGTGTGAAATCGGACACTCTTCAATGATTTATTGTCTATTAGCGCTGCTATTATTTAGGGTCATAAAAAAAGAAAGTTGGAGAAAGAAAGAGTATAATATTTCTGTGGTGGCTGGCAGTGGTCAGGAAAAGGGCCACTATGGAACAGGCAAACAAAGAAGTGATTTAAATTTTGCACAACTTCAAAATTATGCGAATATCAGGCATCTCATTCATGATGACAACATGATGTCAAGCTGGAAACGGACCAAGCATAACTTGTAGAAGTAGAAAACATAGCTGTTTCCACATTTTCAAAGCCATTTGGTAAGTGGTGATGGTATGGTCTGGTAGCGAAACGTAGCAATTCAATTCAAGTCCATTGAGTTTATTTATATAGCACCAATTCACAACACATGTCATCTCAAGGGACTTTACAGTTCACTAGATCATACAGTCAAACTGATTCAAAGTTTTCTATCAGAGGAAAACCAGTTGAATGCATTGACTCATTGACTTAAATACAATCCCTCACACTAAGCATGCTTGTAGCGACAGTGCAGAGGAAAAACTCCCTTTTAACAGGAAGAAACCTCCAGCAGAACCAGGCTCAGTGTGAGCGGCCATCTGCCGAGGCCGACTGGGGTTCAAGGAGACAGAAGCAGACATACAAACGCACAGCCAGGCAGACGAGCTCCGAGCCAGCTCCCATGTCAGAGGATGAAGAGAGCACATCCAGTTAGTCACAGTCAGAGAAACACTTGCTTTTCAATAGTGATGTGGTTTTCATAAACTCTGCTCATAGTTTATTTCATTCCTTCCACCTCTTGAAAGATGGTTTAAAACTTTATTTAATTTCTCGCAAAGATATCTCTATATTACAGGTGCTGGTCATAAAATTAGAATATCATGAAAAAGTAGATTGATTTCAGTAATTCCATTTAAAAAGTGAAACTTGTATATTATATTCATACATTACATACAAACTCATATATTTCAGATGTTTATTTTGTTTAATTTTGATGATTACAAATGACAACAAATGAAAATCTCAAATTCATCATATCAGAAAATTAGAATATTACTGAAGACCAATAAAAACAAAGGATTTATAGAAATGTTGGCCAACTGAAAAGTATGAACATGAAAAGTATGAGCATGTACAGCACTCAGTATTTAGTTGGGCCTCCTTTGGCCTGTATTACTGCAGCAATGCGGCGTGGCATGGAGTCGATCAGTCTGTGGCACTGCTCAGGTGTTATGATAGCCCAGGTTGCTCTAATAGTGGCTTTTAGCTCTTCTGAATTGTTGGGTCTGGTGTATTGCATCTTCTTCTTCACAATACCCCATAGATTTTCTATGGGGTTAAGGTCAGGAGAGTTTGCTGGCCAATTAAGAACAGGGATACCATGGTCCTTCAACCAGGTACTGGTAGCTTTGGCACTGTGTGCAGGTGCCAAGTCCTGTTGGAAAATGAAATCTGCATCTCCAAAAAGTTGGTCAGCTGCAGGAAGCATGAAGTGCTCTAAAACTTCCTGGTATGTGGCTGCGTTGACCCTGGACCTCAGAAAACACAATGGACCAACACCAGCAGATGACATGGCACCCCAAACCATCACTGACTGTGGAAACTTTACACTGGACTTCAAGCAACGTGGATGAAGTGCCTCTCTTCTTTTCCTCCAGACTCTGGGACCTTGATTTCCAAAGGAAATGCAAAATTTACTTTCATCAGAGAACATGACTTTGGACCACTCACCAGCAGTCCAGTCCTGTTTCTCTTTAGCCCAGGCAAGACGCTTCTGACGCTGTCTGTGGTTCAAGAGTGGCTTGACACAAGGAATGCGACAGCAGAAACCCATGTCTTTCATACGTCTGTGTGTGGTGGTTCTTGAAGCACTCACTCCAGCTGCAGTCCACTCTTTGTGAATCTCCCCCACATTTTTGAATGGGTTTTGTTTCACAATCCTCTCCAGGGTGCGGTTATCTCTCTTGCTTGTACACTTTTTTCGACCACATCTTTTCCTTCCCTTCGCCTCTCTATTAATGTGCTTGGACACTGAGCTCTGTGAACAGCCAGCCTCTTTAGCGATGACCTTTTGTGTCTTGCCCTCCTTGTGCAAGGTGTCGATGGTCGTCTTTTGGACAACTGTCAAGTCAGCAGTCTTCCCCATGATTGTGTAGCCTATAGAACTAGACTGAAAGACCATTTAAAGGCTTTTGCAGGTGGTTTGAGTTAATTAGCTGATTAGAGTGTGGCACCAGGGGCCATCAATTTTGAACCTTTTCACAATATTCTAATTTTCTGATATGATGAATTTGAGATTTTCATTTGTTGTCATTTGTAATCATCAAAATTAAACAAAATAAACATCTGAAATATATGAGTTTGTATGTAATGTATGAATATAATATACAAGTTTCACTTTTTAAATGGAATTACTGAAATCAATCTACTTTTTCATGATATTCTAATTTTATGACCAGCACCTGTATATACCAATTCTTTACTATCAGTGATTATTTTTAAGATCCATTCTAAATTTGAAAAAGAAGAGTTTGATGTGCAGTCCCCCAACAGTTAGAAGACTGTATATATGTTAGGGATGTCCCAATCCAATATTAAAACAGGATCATGTCTGATATTAGCCTTAAAACTAATATCAGATAGATATATCCGTTCCTATCATTAATTTCATGATGATCGAAACACTCTGCTTAACTCATTGGTTAATTTAAATGGGTCAGTAGTTTTCATATCTTTTTTTGTTGACTTTTTCTTCTTGTTTTAGTGATATTACTTGATCAAGCCTGATATTAACCATACTAATATTGTATCAGGTCAACATCGGTATCATATCGAAAATGAAAAAGTTGTATCGGGACACCCCTAGTGTTTGTTTTCCTTTCACTTTACAAGTTTGTACGACTTTCAGCAGAGGCTTGGGGTGTAGTGAGACAAAATGTGGAAAAGTGAGAAATAATGCAGTTAGGTATAAAATTCTAACTTTATAGAGTTACAGAGAAGGCTGCATCAAAGCCTCTAAGGTTTAGCAAGTATAGTAAAATAAAAAATACTGGAATCTACACAACACAGACTTTCTTCCTTCTTTGTGGGGGTCTACTTCTGTGGGACATATTTTATTTATTGAGCATAAAAGCACAACCTGTTGAACCAATAAATTTTAAAATACTGCTAGATTTTTTTCCCATTGGTCTTTTTTAATAGTCACCATAAATATACAAACCAGGCTATGAAATTCCTAAATTAATGTTGGGTGACTATCCATCTCAAGTTTAAGTGGACCACATGCTGTAAATTACATGTGTTTATATTAGGATAGAAACATTCTGTCTGGGTAAGACTTAAAAACTCTGAAAAGCCTGATATCTGAGGAGAAACCTCCCACTAAAAAGCTCTTGCTCTCATAAATTATGGCTGTTTCCCTAAGATATGTTGTAATGATTGTGTTGGCAGTTTGTGTAAAAGGAATTCAGGCTGGTTCCGGTCGTCTTTAGCTCTCTTTATTTCTACCACTGACTGTTTTAGTAGCTGTAAAATAGAGTTACTAGATGCTCAACACACAGGGCTGGATTCACAACTTCTGTTTTTAGCTGATACTATGAACCCTCTCCAGCTGTGTTTAAACATCCTGTTTATAATGCTGAGTAAAACTACAGTTTCCTAAAGGATTTATAAATTTGGTTTAAGTTAAACAGGGCTTTCAGCACTATAAAGAACTGCTATTGCAATATTCTTATGTGCAAAATCATAGAAACATTTGGCAGGCTATATTATTTAAAGTGTCATGAATTAACGGCAGCCGTCAAATAATTTATTTGGCCAGTTGGATTAACTTTCACAGCGCTACATGTCCGCATCTGCTGTTGATTTTAGTGACAGAGACCCTAATGCTCACAGAGATTGGCGAAAACATAAAAAAAATTCCAAGGATAAAATGGAAAAAAGGAGTTGTGATAAAAATGTGAGTTAACAATAAAATTCAGCATCAGGCTTGCATTTCCTTGTCATATCCAGCTTAAATTATAAGCACTCGTCTTCTGCATGACTTAATCTGTCTCTTAATTACCATTAGAGAATTGTTGGACCAGTGTACAACATCATTGCAGTTCATTGTTTGTGGAAACTCGTCTGTGACAGCTCATTAAGGTCCAGACCAATAGCAAACTGTCTAAAACCCTAATGAACACCTTAGTCTATTATTCAATGTTTAGGTATGGTTTTAGTGCAACAAAAATTAAATGTCTTTTGTTATGTAAATTGCAAACTGTGAAAGTATGTATTCTAGTTCAGCTCTAAATAAATTGTGATATTTTCTGCTGCTTGGCTGATTGACAGCTTCATCTGGAGACTTTGGGGCCATTTCATGAACTCATTGCACAGCTTGAGATTTTTCTCCTTTGATAACCAAAACAACTAGAATTACATTTTGTAGTGGAACCATTATTTACAACATTTTTGTCAATATTAGGAATGAGGATAGAATGTTATAAGGAAGAATTTTAATCATGGATGTCAGGCAGTGATCATCTCCTTGTATTTGATATTTATAATGAACAATGTGATAATATAGAGCATGACATCAGCAATATCTATAAGGAGATCAAATAAGGCTTAAAAAGGGGATCAAATGTATAAAGATGACACGAATGTTGCCTATGATTCCTTTATGAACTTATTGATCGGTTTGTATAACAGAACAGCAAAGTTATAATTACACACAGACGACAGAAAAAAAGCTCTGTTTTTAATTTTTGTTTTGTTGTTGCATGTTTTCTGTGGATTTGTGAACTTGTTGTTTTATTTAATTTTTGTATGGCTGTAATTATCGGAGTTGAATAAGTAATACATTATTGAAAATGAGGGCAGAAAATATACATTTTTTACTTCTTTTTGCTCCTTTTCTTTCCTTCGTGATTTCAGTTGTCAGCTGCACAGGTTTTGTTACGCTGCTTTCTTTTAATGAATGGATGAATAAAATAAATGAAAAAATAAATAAAAAATTGAAGCCATGAATCAAAACTATAGAAGCCGTGAGCGGTCGTGTCCCTCTGATACTCTTTTACAGTGGTTTTCTTGAGAAAACAAGTTAATTTTCTAATTATCTAAAGATAACAAAAGCCATTTTCTTATGATAACGAGACGATTGGTGTGTGTTAAAACTGATTACATCCTTCAATACCACAACAGAGAGGATTTATAAGTATAAGTAAAAGCAGCCTATGTGTAATTCTGTAAAGAATCCCGTGTTTAACTTTAAGGTAACGAGGCAACGTTGTTGGTTTGATGATTTGCTTCCACTTGTGATTAATAAGCAATTAGACCTATGCCTCTGGCGCCTTAGCGATGGGTGTTTTCTGAACAGCACCGGTGTTATGCCTGTAAAAAGTATAAGATGCATTAACCCCAAAAATGAGTCCAGATTTAAGATTCTCATTAAAAAGGCAGGCAGATTTGTTTCTACTATATTCCATGCAATCCAATCAGCCACCACAACCTGACAATGAGAGACAACTACGGGTACCGCAGGCATGAATGGACTGGAAATCCAAGGCTGTTGGCCAACCTCATTCATTACTCATACAGGTTAATCATCTTGTTATCTTGAGAAATCAATAACTGTTTTCTCGTGATAACGAAATAATTATTAACTTATCTGACCGTGATAACGCAATATGTAGTTATGTCATTATCTCGAGATGGCAAAGAAAAAAAAAAAGTGGAGAACGACCGATCTCGGCTTCCGTAAAATACTACAATATAGTTAGCAAAAACATTAATACATTGGTTTACAGTATCTAATTGGTAGTTTTTATAAAACAGACGATAAATAAAAACACTGCCAATCAGCAAATAATTCTGATATACTAATCAGTATTTAACGATTAGTATATTAGAATTCAATAGAAATCAATAGAAAACAACAACAATGTATGATGTACATGTAGAAAAAGTACCTAATATGTACTTTTCTAAAAAAATTTTTTTATCCAAGATGAATGGAAATAATAATAGTCCTAAAACATTTTCGCAAACTGTCAAATCCCCCTCTGCTAACTCTTGAACTTTTCAGCTTCTTTCTAATATTTCTTCCACAGATGTGTAACATATAGTGTTTTCTATGAACATTTTATCTCCTATATATCTTTATTTGGCAGGCTGTTCACAAACACCATCTTCTAAACCTGGATAAAGCCACAACCTTTAATTCCATCCTCTGTTTGGGCTGTTAAGCTGGGACTTGACTTTAACAAGTCAGCAGGCGCACCCACTTAGTTTCTACTCCTGGCTGCAGATTTAATAGAAAAATCTTTATGACACATATTTAATCTTTTTAATTCAACAGAATAAATTCCCAGAAATTTGTAACACAGCATTCATGTTTTGTCTTTGATAAAAAGTGATGATTATAGACAATTTTCAGAGCTTTTACTTTTGGGTAAAAAACTGTTACTTACTCGTTAAAGACAAGGTCAGGAGCAAAGTAAAGCATCCTGCCATTGACGTTCTTGTAGGACCTCCATACCAGAGCAAAGACCATCACCCCCATCCACGACTGCTGGATGACAGTCATCTGGTCATCCACATGGAGATTTCTGAAACCTTAGGAACAAACGTAGCAAACAATTATTGTTTTGGATCATTATAAAAACAGGTTAACAGAAAGATTATTGAAGGACAAAGTTTAAGTCATGTTTTTTTTTTTTAAGAAATACTTGTTACACCTTCTTTACACGTATTCTACCTATTAATGTCTAGTCCAATTACACATTTAAACCAGTTTAGATTATTTATTCTCCAACTCCAACAAGTTACTCTGCAACATAAACAAAAAAACAAAAACATTGGAATCCTACAGGGGTGGATTTTAATGCTGTAAGATTTAAACAACTTCATTTCTATCTCTTGGCACCAAAAGGTTGCATGGCATCTTAATTCTTTGGCTGATAAAATTGTAATCATCATTTGTCTCAGTTTTTGGTGCATTAGTGTCACGTCTTCATTCCTGCATAAATTAGCCATGAAAGTTGGGCAGGATCACTTTGACTGCTTGCCTATTGCCTCCAACAAATGGAGACGGTTTTGGATGAACACAAAACTGTGAAAAGAGAAGAACAGTGGGGAAAATTGAAGAAGAAAGAGGAAATAAGTTGGAACCTCTAAAATACCATCTTCATCTCATCAATACTGAATGGCTAAGGAAATCTTTTCTACTAGTAAACTCATAGGAACTACTACACTTCTGGCCAAGATTCCCCTGCAGGATCTAGTTAAGAGGTAGAAAGAAAAAGCTAACAAGTAAGAAACAGTATACTATAGCATGATTCAAACTGCGGTTTGATACCCCAAAATAAACAATATGACGCACTTATTCTGTTTCTACTGAGAATCTACTGAGAATTAGTAAATATACCCATGTCAATATTATATATATTATATATATATAGCCGTGTCAAAATTAATCTTAAAATTAATAATGCAGCTGTAGTGGGAAAGCCTTAGAGGTTTGTTAGAGAACATCGTGAAAGCCAAGGAACACCACAAAGGTCAGAGAAAGAGTTACGGAGAAGTACAGTACTTTGAAAATGTATTGCACAACTGCAAACCTGCTGAAACATATTTGTCCACCTAAACCAGCAGAATGGACAGAAGAGCATGTCTTCTTGAAGAGAAGCAGCCAAAAGGCTCATGGTAACTCTGAAGAAGCTGCATGCATCAGCAGCTCATCTGGGGGACTGTGTTGGTAGGAAAATTGCCTGTTATGCACTACATAAATCGTTTAAAAATTTGCCATAAGTCAAGCAAATACATAGTGTAGAAGAGGGCGGTCTGGTTAGATTAGACAAGAAGAACATTTTTGTCAAACAGGAAACAGAAAAACTAACTTTACGCATAAATCTATAAAGACTATCCCTGCTGATAGAAATGGTGGTGGCAGAATCATGTTGTTGGGAACTTTTCTTCCACATGAATCGAACAGTTGGGCAAAGATGAGGGGAGGACAATCATTCAAGAAAACTTATGTGTGAGGTTCACTGTTAAACTGGACATTTAGACTAAAACTATAACAGACAGTACAATCAAATGATTAAGAAAGAGTTGAATGGAATTGCTAAGTAATATAGAAACTTCAATATATATAGGACAATGTGATTGAGTTCCTGTAATTTTCCACTTAACAACTGGACAAAAATAGCACTCTCTAGAGGAAAAAGGCAGAAACTATTGCAGAAAAAGTAGGGCTATATAGATACATAGCCCCACTTGCACATATGCATGTGAACTCTTTGAAATCTGTATTTGTGAAAACTTTTAAATCCATTTCTGTTCCGCTTGATAACCTGCAATCAAGCACAATGGTCGCATGCTAAAAGCTGTTCCTTGCTAGTTTAGTTAAAAGCAAAAATAAGCTTAAATGGAAGAGAATTTTCTAGGTGACACATGAAGCCTTTCCCTGAGAGCTTCTTGCTTTTTACGTAAAAACTATGAAAATATGTGGCTGTGCATCTCTAAAACAATAGAAAATTTGGCAAATACAAGTATTTGAAAATCCCTATAACCAGAGTAATGTTAGCAAAAAATGTTATTGAGCTACTTCCAGCTGAATAAACAGTTTGTTCTTACTGTAACTGGCATTATTCAATCAACTGAAAAATCCAAACAACATAACATTAAATAATTTGTACTACATTACTGAGCAAGCTAAAACATAACTAATTTGGTTGGCACCCTGTAGGGTTTGCTGTGTAAGGCTCGCAATTAAAGACATAAATATACTACACAGTGGAGAAAACGCTATAAAATGTAGGATTGTTGTCACAGAGGGGGGTAGATAGGAAACATTGAGACAAAATTAAACACATCATTAAAATGCAGAAAAGTTAAGAAAACTAAAAATAAACTGCAATGTCTTGAACCTCAGTGTATTCTGGTTAATACACAAATCAATAGTATCTATAAGACTGCTGTTTCTTTAACTTATTTTAATAAAAAAAAAAGTGTTGCACATTGTGCTTCTAAATCAAAGATAAAACTACTTGACATTTTAGTTTGGTGGTTTGGTTTTTACAGGCAACCAGAGAGTTGGTTTGAGTGGCAATGAGAGCTCTATGTGCTTCTTGTTCAATTTTACGACTGTACGCCCATGAAGCTTTCCCCACTGTCTTAAGCATGCAAAGAAAATCTGTAGGGTGGTAATGGCAGTTTGTATTTGAGGTGTCAGTGTTTATGGACCCAAATTCAGAATGGTGGCATCAAATCCCACATGCATGACCCATGGATATCGATCCATATCGGTTATCAAGGAATGCGAAGTTGCATCTGCCAGAAACATACTAAGGCAGCAAATTGGCCACACTTGTATGGAGTCTTTAAATATGTTATGGGGCTCTTGGCGCTGCTATGAGCATTGTGTTCAGTTGCTGCTTTGGCTGTAGCCACAAGAATCTCACCAAACAGAAAAAAAACAACAATCTATGGGATCCAAGACATGTACCATGGTCTGCATCGTAGCACCTTAACCTTAACCTGGTTTAGTATATATGTCAGTGGGGGCTGGTGGAGTTTTCTCCATGGGGGGCTATACATTCAAAATAAAATCTTCTACTGTATACCTTTTTATTGCAGAGGAGATAATGTGCATGTAGAACTTTTAATGAGAGTCAATGGACACAGATATTTGTGCCCCAGGGTGGAAATACGTCATGAATCCAACGAAAAATTTAATAACGCTTTACTGGTCATTAAAGATCAAATATGTATTTTGCAGATCTAAGAAATAGATATTAACATATTTGGAAATATTATAAATGTTTATTTAAAATTAGATTATACAAAAAATATATATATTTTTTATGTCTTAATCAGGGTGAGGGAGCGTCCTAGCGCCCTCCATGGGCCAGTCGCCACTGATATATATATATATATATATATACAGGTGCTGGTCATAAAATTAGAATATCATGAAAAAGTAGATTGATTTCAGTAATTCCATTTAAAAAGTGAAACTTGTATATTATATTCATACATTACATACAAACTCATATATTTCAGATGTTTATTTTGTTTAATTTTGATGATTACAAATGACAACAAATGAAAATCTCAAATTCATCATATCAGAAAATTAGAATATTGTGAAAAGGTTCAAAATTGATGGCCCCTGGTGCCACACTCTAATCAGCTAATTAACTCAAACCACCTGCAAAAGCCTTTAAATGGTCTTTCAGTCTAGTTCTATAGGCTACACAATCATGGGGAAGACTGCTGACTTGACAGTTGTCCAAAAGATGACCATCGACACCTTGCACAAGGAGGGCAAGACACAAAAGGTCATCGCTAAAGAGGCTGGCTGTTCACAGAGCTCAGTGTCCAAGCACATTAATAGAGAGGCGAAGGGAAGGAAAAGATGTGGTCGAAAAAAGTGTACAAGCAAGAGAGATAACCGCACCCTGGAGAGGATTGTGAAACAAAACCCATTCAAAAATGTGGGGGAGATTCACAAAGAGTGGACTGCAGCTGGAGTGAGTGCTTCAAGAACCACCACACACAGACGTATGAAAGACATGGGTTTCTGCTGTCGCATTCCTTGTGTCAAGCCACTCTTGAACCACAGACAGCGTCAGAAGCGTCTTGCCTGGGCTAAAGAGAAACAGGACTGGACTGCTGGTGAGTGGTCCAAAGTCATGTTCTCTGATGAAAGTAAATTTTGCATTTCCTTTGGAAATCAAGGTCCCAGAGTCAGGAGGAAAAGAAGAGAGGCACTTCATCCACGTTGCTTGAAGTCCAGTGTAAAGTTTCCACAGTCAGTGATGGTTTGGGGTGCCATGTCATCTGCTGGTGTTGGTCCATTGTGTTTTCTGAGGTCCAGGGTCAACGCAGCCACATACCAGGAAGTTTTAGAGCACTTCATGCTTCCTGCAGCTGACCAACTTTTTGGAGATGCAGATTTCATTTTCCAACAGGACTTGGCACCTGCACACAGTGCCAAAGCTACCAGTACCTGGTTGAAGGACCATGGTATCCCTGTTCTTAATTGGCCAGCAAACTCTCCTGACCTTAACCCCATAGAAAATCTATGGGGTATTGTGAAGAAGAAGATGCAATACACCAGACCCAACAATTCAGAAGAGCTAAAAGCCACTATTAGAGCAACCTGGGCTATCATAACACCTGAGCAGTGCCACAGACTGATCGACTCCATGCCACGCCGCATTGCTGCAGTAATACAGGCCAAAGGAGGCCCAACTAAATACTGAGTGCTGTACATGCTCATACTTTTCATGTTCATACTTTTCAGTTGGCCAACATTTCTATAAATCCTTTGTTTTTATTGGTCTTCAGTAATATTCTAATTTTCTGATATGATGAATTTGAGATTTTCATTTGTTGTCATTTGTAATCATCAAAATTAAACAAAATAAACATCTGAAATATATGAGTTTGTATGTAATGTATGAATATAATATACAAGTTTCACTTTTTAAATGGAATTACTGAAATCAATCTACTTTTTCATGATATTCTAATTTTATGACCAGCACCTGTATATATATATATATATATATATATATATATATATATATATATATATATATATATATATATATATATATATATATGTGGTATATATACATTTCTTTTAACAATCAGAACAGGCCAGGTGGACCCAGAATTTAAACCAGACAAACAGTGTGAGGCTTGACACAGTTTATTGAAACAGAACTGCTGCAGGTAGTGTCAGCGACTAGTGCAGGAACCTCTGGAAACAGAGAAAGAGGATTGGTGACCAGGTTAGCTTTAAGATGTGCATCAATCGCAAACATAATGATCACTAACCTTCTCTTAGTCCTTAGTGTGGGAAGAACCATGAGGTTAGGTTTGAGCAGGTTGACAGTACCGCCGATGTTGCTGTCACTGGCCAGCAATTTCCAGAGAATAACTCCAGCTGAGTTACAATGATCCATGATCAGGCAGAAGGTCAGAACCGTCAAGACAATAGCAGGCAGGAGGAACAAGAGGACAAATACGAACCGTAGTCGGGGTGAAGTCCATTGTCAGAGCAAGGTGATCAGAAATACAATGAAGCATCAGAAGGATATCCAGTTCGAGAAACAGTTCCAGGTTAGGCAACGGGCAGGCACACAAATAGATCAGGGTCATGCAGAACCGGCAGCTAGTTAGGACAGAATGGGCTTCAGACAGGCTCAGAAACAGGGACAGATCAGGTCAGGCAAGTAGGCAGGAAGTCAGGAGTCAGAATGCTGGAATTGATCTCACCAATGGCCTAAAAATAACCTAGCACTGATGTTTGGTATGAAGGCTGTTTATATACAGATAGTTGTAGGTGGATCAGATGAGTAGTAGTGAGAATAGGGCGGAGCTGAGCAGATGTGTCTTGGGAGGTATTACATCTGCATCAGTGAGTCATTGCCTAGACCATGACAGACCCTCCAACCCCCTTAAGGGAGGGATTGAGAACCTTCTTGGGCTGATCGGGATGTTCCAAATTCACAAATCAGGGTCCTGTCCGGTCCGTATCCCTCCCAGTCTACTATATATTTGGTGCCCCCTCATCCTGGACCTCAGAATGCGTCTAACATTGTAGACGGGGTCACCATTGATCAGTTGGGTGGTTGGAGGGGAGTCTGGAGGCAGGTACGAATCTGGAGGAGAGAACTGGTTTCACAGTACACGTGAAAGTCGGATGGACATTTCATGGTGCAAGGAACCTGAAGATAGGAAATGGGCTGATGAAACGAGGTGCCAGCTTCCGACTGTCAATTCTCAAAGGCAGATCCTTAGTAGAGAGCCAAACCTCTATTAAGGACAGAAGGTGAAACAGCAAACTCAGCGGTAAGAGTAGAGGAGGGGGGTTCTGTGTTTACATAAACAACAACTGGTGTAAAAATGCTATATCGGTCACCAGCTTCTGCTCTCCAGACTTCGAGTTTCTGACTGTTAACCGCAGACCATTCTATCTGCCCAGAGAGTTCACTGTGGATAGCATCACTGATGTTTGTGTCCCCCCCACCGCTAATACATAAGAGGCCATGAAGATTCTTTACTAGTCTATCTCTGAGATTCAATCTGCACACACAGAGGGCATTTTCATCATTGCCGGGGATTTTAACCAGGCTAACTCCCTCATTTTTACCAACATGGGGACTTTGCAATTCTGAGACAGAACACTCTGGATTTAGCCTTTATTAACATCTAAGATGCATTCAGAGCATCCCCCTGCCCCCATCTTGGGTCATAAGATCACCTATCTGTCATGTTAATTCCTGCATACAGGCCGCAGCTAATGCTCTGACTGGAACATGTTCAAAGCTGCAGCTACATATGAAAACAACATAAATACTGATGAGTATGCCATGACTGTGTCAGCCTATATCAATAAATGTATTGAGGACGTCAGCACCACTAAGAACATCACCACCTGGGCCAACGAACGACCCTGGATGAATGAGGAAGTTAAGAAATCGCTTAGAGCACGGAACTCAGCTTTCAAGTCTGGTGCTAGAGAGGCACTAAGGACATCCCGTGCTAACTTGAACTATCACATCAGCAAAGCAGAATCACAGCTGGTAGATCGAGGATCTCTTCCACAATGCCAGCAACACCAGGAGGATGTGGCAAGGAAAACGAGCAATCACAGATTACAACACACCCTCCCCCATGGTGGGTGTAGCTGATGCTGACTTCCTACCTGGGCTAAACAACTTCTTTGGAAGGTTTAAGACACTAAACAGCACTCCAGCAGTGAAAGCTGTTCCACATTTGGGAGAGGAGCCACTCAGTCTTGACACAGCTGATGTGTGGAAGACTCTGAAGAGAGCCAACCCATAAAAGGCCCCAGGCCCAGATGGCATACTTGGGTGTTCAAGGAGTGTGCAAGTCAGCTGGCTGCTGTCCTTACAGACATTTTTAACACCTTGCTGGACCAATCCATAGTGCCAACATGCTTTAAGTCTGCCACCATCATACCGGTCCCAAAGAAGCCTCAGGTCACCTCACTCAATGACTACCGGCCTGTTGCACAGACTCCCATCACAACGAAGTGCCTCGAAAGGTTGGTTAAAGAACACATTGTCCCAAGTCTCCCCCCAACATTCGACCCATTCCAGTGTGCCTACCAACAGAAACACACCAGCATCCGCTGCAGTTCCAGCAGATTCTGCAACAGCTTTTTCCCCACTGCCATCAGACTGCTGAACTGCTCTAAATCAAGTCACAGACTGTGCATCACCTTGATAACACCAAACCAAAATACTGCATATATATATTTGTCTTGAAATGCCCTGAACTTCCATATGATTGCGTTTTGCACCATGTTTTTACAGTGGGTTGTTTGGGCTGCAGAACCAGATGGACCATTTTGGAGAAATGGCCGATGTTGGTGAGGAAGACTGAGTTGCCTTCAGAGACAGTGGGTATCAAGATATTGTTACCATCTAGTCCAAGGACTTGGCGGGAGGCTAGAGAGGGAAGTAGCTTACCCCTAAGTGCCTGGCAAGTCCCTCTTCCATATAACACAGTATGTGCTCTTCAATCAACAATGCGGAAAACGTTTGAGACTTAGCAGGAAAATAAGAATGATCGGTAACAACTCTGGGGAGATAGACAGTTTAGTAAGGCTCAGTAGAGTTCTCTAGCCACCTCTTTTGAGCTGGCCTTTTAACGGGCAGGTCTTAATGCGGTGACCATCACCCCCACAACAAAGACATAAGTTGAGCTGATGTTGTCAAAACCGCTCCTCCTTGGAAATACATGTCCTTCCAAGCTGCATGGGTTCCGGCTCAGTCCTCTGGGTGCGTGGAGAAACAGCAGCTGGTGCAGGTGTGATCGATCTGGAGTTGGTTGTTGTCATCCGCCTCAATTCTCTGGAACTTTCCATGATCCTTGTGGCCAGGTCCTCTAGCTGCTTTGAAGTCTTTAGAAAGTCAACTCATCCTTTATCCTCTTGTTCAGTCCTATGATGAAAACATCCATCAAGGTGTCTTTGTTCTGTCAACTGTCAGATGATAACATATGATAGTCTATGATGTATTCTACCACTCACTGTTCCCCTGTTTGATGGACAACAAAACAAGGTAAAACAGGGCTGAACATACGCACTAGTTCCTGAGAGAAAGCCTGGTAAGAGTGACAGATGCTAGAGTTGCTCTGGCACTCGGAAGCTAATAGGGACATCCCATAGGCGATCTTACAGCGTTCAGAGGGATAACACGGAGGCTGTGACTCAAAGTCAATTTCACACTGAGTGAGTAAAGCCCTGCATTGATCGGGTTAGCACGTGAATGATTCAGACAGTGACAGGTGTGGCTCTTGACTAGCCTGAGCAACATGAAGTGGCGTGCTGACAGAGGCGAACATATGTGGAAGTGACTTAATGGGTGAAGCCTGGCCATGTAAGTGGGATAAGAATACATGGATTCCAGTTTCAAGTTGTGAAATGGATTGTTCTACACCTGCTCACAACTGATTGTATGGTGATGAGTCCATGTTGGCTCAGTTTATTCTGTAATGATCAGAACAGACTGATCCAGAATTCAAACCAGACAACCGGTGTGAAAGTTTAACAGAGTTTTTTAAAACAAAGCCGCTGCAGGTAGTGTCAGCGACTAGGGCAGGAACCTCTGGAAGCAGAGACAGAAGATTAGTAACCAGGTTAGCTTTAAGATGTGCATCAATCACAAACATAATTGTCACTAACCTTCTCTTAGTCCTCAGTGTGGAAAGAACCATGAGGTTAGGTTTGAGCCGGTTGACAGTAGCGCCGATGTTGCTGTCACTGGTCAGCAAGTCCCTGAGATTAACTCCAGCCGAGTTACAATAATCCATGATCAGGCAGAAGGTCAGAACCGTAAAGACAATAGCAGGCAGGAGGTACAAGAGGACAAACCAGAATCCATAGTCAGGCGTGAAGGCCAGGGTCAGAGCCAGGTGACGAGAAGTCCAATGAAGCACCAGAGGGCAATCCAGGACGAGGTCGCGAAACAGTTGCAGGTTAGGCAATGGGCAGGCACACAAATAGATCAGGGTCAGGCAGAACAGGCAGGCAGTCAAGTCAGACAGGGATGAGACAGGCTCAGAAATAGGGACAGGTCAGGTCAGGCAAACAGGCAGGAAGTCGGGAATAAGAATGCTGGAATAGATCTCACCAATGGCTTGAAATAATCTCGCACTGATGTTTGGTCTGAAGGCTGGTTATATGCAGATAGGTTCAGGTAAATCAGACGATCTTTTTGGAAATCGATTAATCTGTTAAATCTTTTTTTCGATTAATCCATTAATAATTGGATAGCGAAAGATTCTTTAAAGAACACTTTATGAAATTAAACCAGATGAAACTCAAACTTTTTCACCTGAGGAATTCTGGCGAGAGTATACTGTCAGATGAAAAAAAAAAATTTAAATGCACAATATTTATATATCTTTTTTTACAATCTTGGTATAATTACTGGTCTAAATGGGTTGCTCTGTCAGCTAAAGGCGTGTTTTACAGTCTCTACACTCCACTGAATTAGTTGATGATTATTTCAATAATTGATTAATCACAATTAATCCGATTAATTGTCTCAGACCTAGCTGAGATCATGACATATATATATTCTGTTAAAAGGAAGTTTGGAGTCATATTGTCATATTTAGCAAGTGTGAGGGAGGGCAAGGATTTCAGTGGAAGAAAATACCCGCAAGGGAAGAAGCACACATAACACCAAATTATGCATAGCCTGAGTGCAAGGAAAGTGAAATAAATTCAGTATTTTTTTTTTGGTTGAAGTTTGAATGTAAAGATATTCTTTTGAGTATCTAGTTTTGCTTTGCACCTTGTTTTCTAGTTTTAGTGGGTAATTCTTAGTATATTGTGTTCTTTGGTTTTTTTCTCAGTTACTGTCTTAGTCTTGGTTCTGTTATGTTTTCTTTGGGTGTACAGTTTTTTTGCTTTACTCCTTGTTTTCTAGTTTTTAGTGGTTTAATTTTTATTTGTCTTGTGTTCTCTGATTAATTCTTAGTTACTGTTTCAGTCTTGGTTCTGTTTTGTTTTCTTTGAGTATCCATTTTTGCTTAAAGGGTTTATTTGTTTAAAGGGTTTAATTCTTATTTAGTTGTGTTTTTCTGGTTATTTCCAGTCTTCCAGCTTTGTATTTGTTGCCCTCTGCGGCCCTCTTATGTTCTCCTTTTTTTCCCTAGCTCTTTTCCTCTTTTACTCTGTGCACACCTGCTCCCAGTTTCCTCATTAGTCCTCTCTTTGTCTCAGTCTCCTTTAAAAGCCCTCTCTCTTCAGTTCCTCTTTGCTGGGTCCTCGTCAAACCTCTTCAGTCTTATTCCAGTTCGTCTCTCTGAGCCTTCCTCATTGAGTTTGATTCCCTGATGTCTCCATGGTTTTCTGGTTTGTTTTCTTCTTATTTTTTTCATGTTTTGAATTTTTGGACTCCTGGTTTCATGTCTGTTTTTTGGACTTTGTTTTCATTTTGGATTTTGGATTCTTGGTTGCCTGTTCGTTTGGACTTTGTTTTTCAGTTACTCATCATTGAATCTATTTACAATTCACCTCTGCCTTCCTGTCTCTGCTTTGGGTCAACAATCCACAAACAAATCCTGACAATTGGTCATACTGCACTGCAAAAACGATCTAGATATGAGTAAAAAAAGTGTAATTACCCTTAATTTGAGAAAGTAAAAAAGATGATCTGCCAATGAAATGAGTATTTTCACCCTTAAAGGAAAAGTCCAATCAGTGAGGAATAACCAATGAGTAATTATTTATACCTAAAACTAATACATCCACAGTGATTTAATGAATTTAACGTTAATCAGTAAAAAAAATGTAAAAAATGTTGTTGCGATCATTGAGTCCTGGAGTATAATGTATAAGTATATATATATAAGTATAATGACATCTTCCGGCAGTGACATTACGGTGCGGTAAGCCAAAGGCCATTCTCCCCGCCTTACAAGCAAAATCAATGGGAACTACTAGACACATCTGCAATCAACCACAATTATTTAAGATTTCAGGGGAGGACTTCACCACAGAGATGGCAAAAGTACTCACTTTCCGTACTTGAGTAAAAGTACAGATACTTGTATTAAAAAATACTGTGGTAAAAGTGGAAGTACTGATTAAACTTCTTTAATCAAGTAAAAGTAACAAAGTACAGGCTTGTCAATTTACTTAAAGTATAAAAGTAAAAGTAGAAACCACTTTTTTCATGCCGTTGCCTACATTTTAAATGGATGTCTGCCAATAGGACTAGATCTCCGCTGTGTTCATTTTCAATCATCTCGTCGTCCATACTACTATGCTAACACCACCGCCACCAAGCTGCAATGATTTGCCACGAATGAATACCGCCGAATCTGTCGATTCATCTTGTAGTGGTGCGTCAAATGCAACGTAGATTCCCATCCAATTAGATTGAATTTGGTATTGATGACGTGAAAAATAATAACGGTAACTCCATTGAAATTATTCAAAACTAAAGTAACGAGCCAATTTTTTTAAATGTAAGGAGTAGAAAGTACAGATATTTGTATAAAATGTTATCAGTAGAATTAAAAAGTCGCCATAAAAATAAGTATTAAAGTAAAGTAAAGTAAAAATATCAGAAAAATCTACTTGAGTACAGTAACGAAGTAATTGTACTTTGTTACTTCCCATCTCTGCTTCACCATTGAAATTCACGAGAGCTATAGTTAAACTGACATTGCCCATGTGCATGGCAGTTGGATGTTGTAATACATCGGGTAAAAGTGAGGAAAAAAAATTATTTCACCTTTCTGATTCATGATTAGTGTTGCGCCGATGCCATTTTTTGGCCCCGATACCGATACCCGATACCTGGCTGTGCAGTGTCGGCCGATACCGACACCATAATAATGTAAAATAATTGCCATCATGGCTTTGTCAAGCTGCTGCCTACCTTTGTGAAGCAGGAAAATATCTAATACAAAGTGAATCCAGTAGAACTTTTTATCAAAAAGTTGCCTACCAGGAGTGGGTGACAATAGTTGAATAAACTTATGGCTCTCAAAATGGTATCGGTGCCCTATTTGTTGGTACTCGCCGATACCGATACCACCATTTTAGGGCAGCATCGGGGCCCCGTCCGATACTGGTATCGGTATCGGTGCAACACTATTCATGATCCTCCACGGGTTCGTTGTTGGCAACTTTAAGAGGGAGGAGTTGCCATCGAACTTCTGGCCAGAGAAAAAATATATCATTAATCCGTTACTCTCTGCTTCTGATCTGCACTGGTCGTCGCAATCCTGGATAATAGCATGTTGTGACAAACACCAGCACGGCACTGGGACTTGCTCAACAGCCGATACCGCACCATGACATCATAAACCGGTAGGTGGCCGTAGTGTTATTTGGCAAACATGGATGTCTCCGGTAAAGAGAAATTAAATGAAATTACTCTTTATTAAGAACACTTATCATTTATTGAAAAGTATGTGATAATTTCATACTTAAAGTACTTTCAGAAGTTTGTATTCTGAATGTGACTGGACTTTTCCTTTAAAATAAGATGATTACATGTTCTGTGTTTGAAATAAGGGACTGCAGATGTTTTATTTTCTATTTTAGGTGTAAATTGTTTTATCTTACTGGCAAATTGTCTCAATTCAAGACAAAAAATTTGCTTATTTAAAAAAAAAAAAATTTTTTTTTGCAGTGTGTCACAGGGAAGCTTCAGAAATGGGATTAATGAAGAGGGATTATGAGAGGAAGAATGAGAGGAGACTGAGGAATTAAATGTCCAAGAGTAAATATACACAGATTACTACATGGATCTTTAAAAAAAATGTATTTCATGATTCCCAGCTGTGGTGTTAATCAGTCTTAGTGATCATTAAAAAAACACAAAGCCCAATGTCAATAATTTCAGTAATACCCCCAGGGTAAAAAACTTTGTCCAAGGGTAAACATAAACTACATAACAATCTCTGTATGAATAATTGTGTCCTACCTGGTAATCCCTTAGCCCATTTGACCACTTTGACCAGCTGTCTCTCCCCCAGTTCATTTAGGCTGGTGAGCAAGCCAGCAGCTGAGTCTGGTTGGCCGCAGTCATGTCCGGCGTTAACCACCTCAGGCTCAATGGACTCAAGGATGTTAAGGAAGACCATCTGGGAGTTCATGTTCGGACCTGATTTAGGAGACATGTTGGGAGGTACTTCTGCTGCTTCCTGTACAGGATGATCTTCTTCTGGGCTCTTCTGTTGTCCAATCTTCTTTAGTTTTCTTGCTACAAGCAGAAAAAGGAAGAACAGTTGGCTTAATTGTTTTATGAAAAGAAACAAATTTACAGGAAAAATTTCAAACCGCAGAATTTTACCTAAATTTAGGCATCTAAATTCAGATCAAAAATAATGTGACTTTGCATTTTAAACACAGACATTTTTTTTATTAAAATAATATATTAGTATTATTTATTTAAGAGTTAAAGCCACACTGGTGAACTGTGGAGAACAAAACTGGTAATGGGATTTTACCACCAGAATGATGAAACCACCCTTATCCTTCGTATTAATATAATAATCTTGCAATAAATAGTTTGCCATGGTTTTAGGGTATTTTGTGTGTTTAGAAATATCTTTTTTAGGTATTGTTTTCTTAAGTATTTTATCTCTTATAATAGTTCTCTCCCTTTATATGTCTGTTTTCCCTATTACTTACTCACAACCTATCTTCTGATATGTTCCGTAGTCCAAATTTTAAATGTATCACTTCTTGCCGTAGAATAAGAAGGGATATGGGGTGTTTGTAAAGTAAGAAACAGGACCCTTGTTGCAACTTGTAAAGATTTATGTGCAAATCATTCACCTATTTTCAGAATAAACTCAGCTAGTCTTTGAAATCCTCAGAGAATTTTTGGGAAAATTTTGGGAGTTCAAATAGCACAGCTGAATAAAGGAAAGTTTTGTTTGGGGTAGGGTTATAAAACACACATCACGTCATTTGAAAATGCATTAGTTTAAGCATAAATCAAAGCAAAGATTAAAAATAAAACAATAGCCAACACGCCTCCTCTGGAGGAGCTGCAGAGATGCACGACTCAAGATGTAGAACCGGTTAAAATGACAACCACAGGAAATAAACCTGTTGTTTAACACAGTAATAAATCTCTCCATGGGAGGCTATGCGGGCCATTACCTCAAAAATTATTTTTAATTTGCAGAGATTTGAATTAGCATTAATTCGTATCCTCTGGCAAATAAGTTTCATACAGAATGCCTAAGAAGTTGTTGATTAATACGCTGCTATGACAAGCATGTGATGTGTCACCAGAAAGTACCACAAAAAGGCATGGTTAATGGTTTAGTTTTGGTTCTTAGAAGATAAAATGTCAGTTTGAATAGCTTAGAGGATTAAAACAGAAGGAAAAATAAATATCTCATAGAGATACAGACATTATTTTATACTTATTGGTCCAAGCTTCGCCTAATCTCACTATAAATACTAATGTCTTATTTGGATTTATTTCCACAATCTCTATTTTTCTCACTCTAATTGTTTTCATGACTACTTCTTTGCTTCTCTTAGACTGCCACACATACGTTGCTTTCTTATTGACTACTGCCAAGCAAGTACTCAGACAGCAATGCTATGATATGTCTGCAAATATTCAATATTAGAGGCAAATTTTAATAAATGTGACCCTAAAGAAGGGTGCCAATAAAATCTATACTACTGAAAGAAAGTTTTAAGTTGTTTATCCTAGGATTTGTCTTTAAACTAATCAGTTTGAATCCAGATCCTGCCTCCTGCACATCTGTGTTCTGGTCTTATGATGCTTTTTTTATCGTAAAACAGCATGTTCCATTTCTTAGTAAACTATATTTTGATTGTGGACTGTAAGGCCTTTAAAGTAATTTTAAAAGAACTATCAGTTTTCTTTATCAATCCACAGTAGGGATCAAGTAATATGTTTTCAGGTAATGAATCATATTTAATTTGACCGAAACCTCCTGAACAGATGGGCCTCATCTAATGGAAGGCCCAAACATAATTCTGTCAGTTATGTTTGTTAAAAGCTTTATCAGTGAAAACTCTGACCACTTCAGTCCTACATTTTTACTCCTTTAGACTTTGAACTGCATGTATCAAAGGCTTGAAAAACAGTGGCACATTTGTTTGTTTAAAAAAATCCCAGTGTTTTTCATTTCCAGCTATAATCAGGAATCAAATTATTTCCAAAAAATTTAAAAAATCCTGCAGCATCTGGTTGAAAATGACATCCGGTACTCAAGAACCTAATTAGACTTCACTTTTTTTTTTTTCAATAAAGAGGATTATCATTATGTAAGAGCTATATGGGAATAACAGAACAAGATGCCTAGCATTTGGAAAATACTCATTCACAAGTAAGTATTCATGACTAACAGTGATTCACCACATGCAATCTGTGACAGCTTTTTTACCAACTGCAGACAGATTCAGCTTCTTTTTGTTTTCTGTCTTTTTCGGAATGAATGAAAATAACAGCAAAATAAAAATGGTTACTATGTCCAGGGGGCAAGTTACGAACAACCACTTCTGTTGTTCTAATGCTTCTAAATCCAAGTAGAGGAAAATGGCCGTAGCCTTCTGATATAATTCAAAAACAATCTGCTGAAGAATTTAAAAACAATGAAATAGGTGAATTTTCCCATTATACGTTGTTAAATAACTAATCGGTTAATTAAAAGGGTAAATAACCTTTCATTATCATGCAATTCCTCAAGAAGATGTGAAAAATTGTCTCATTATAAAGCTGTAGGTGGCTCAGTTGTTTGGTTTGATAAATATTGAATTGCTCGTTTCAGGCACAAACTAAATCTTTCAAAGGAAAATTGCAGATTATATAAGATTTTCATTTTCCTCTCTGATCCAATGACAAACATCTCAGGTGCAAATAGTTAATTAAAATCCTCTCAGGTCTTTTCCAACTGTGACACAGACAATTGTGTGATCTTCGCAGAGCAGAGTGTGAATCGGTTTGGTTAAGCTAAACATCAGCTCACCTTAGATGAGAGGAAGGCGAAACGAAGACACAAAGAAGGACCAAAAAGTCTGGTTAAGGCAAATATCTTTTCTTTTTTTTCTTATGCAAATTCGGTATAAAATTTTAAGCTAGAAAAATGAAATACTATCAACTGACAAGGTGTGTCTTAACTGAACAGAAAACTTATATGTGGAGTCAGACTCATTGTGGGCAGCTTATCTGCCCAGTGAGAGAACTGCAGAGTGATCTATTACGTGCCCAATTTGCTGCAAGATCATATTCCACGTGTAAAATTGATCTCCAATTTTCTCCTCAGCAGGTGCAAATTTTCTGTGCCTTTACCAGACTCATCACGATTATAATCAACATCTTTAACATATCAGTCTTTTTGGAATGGTTGATTTTTCAAAGAAAAAAAGAAAACACACAAAAAAATGTGCACTGCCTTGTCTATCTACTATCTCTGTAAAATCTCAAGGTCTCTTTAGTTTCCAGATTCTAGACATCATTATTTCAATATTTCTGCAATAAAAATTTGGTTGCTACGACGAGCAGTTTGTTCAAAGGTCCGGTAGTAAGAGTGAGAACAAGAAAGGTCAGGCGTAATGTCTCTAATCCCTATTTAGAACAGATCTTGTGGCACCTAATCTTCAGATTTTGAAGCAACTTTATGTTTCTTGTAAAAATGAAGTATTTCCTACAAAATGCTGTCAAGTTCCCCAGCGCTTTATTGTCATTACATTGTCACAAGTACAGAGCAACAAAATTAGCTCTCTGCATTTAACCCATCCCCTTGGGGAGCAGTGGACTGCCATTGTTTGGAGCCCGGGGAGCAAAGTGGGGTTAAGAGTCTTTGCTCTGGCAGTCTGTGGGAGTGGGCCTCGAACTCAGAACCTCTGGATTCCAAGCGCAATGCCCTAACCACTAGGCCGCCACTCACCCCAGTTGCTATTGTCATCTGAATGCTGGTTGAATATAAATAAGGTTAAATAAGTTATATATATATTATTATGATGTACATGTAATATCTTAAAGCCTTAAAGTTTTGTTTGCAGGTAAAACTATTACCCGTTATTGAAAGTAATGTGAAACCCTATTACACAGTAAAATAAACAGGTAACTAAACGTTAAATTGTATTTTTTTTTACTTGAAGGAGATTATAGGTTTTATTATAAGGTATAAAGCACTGCTCTATACTTTATAAGACACACCTTAAAAAGTATAAAGCAGTGCTTGATATATGGACAGACTAATGTAATGTTTAATCCATCCATCCATCCATCCATCCATCCATCCATCCATCCATCCATCCATCCATCCATCTTCTTCCGCTTATCCGGGGTCGGGTCGCTGGGGTAGCAGCTTCAGTAGGTCCAGACGACCCTCTCCCCAGCCACTTGGGCCAGCTCTTTTGGGGGAATCCCAAGGTGCTCCCAGGTCAACCGAGAAACATAGTCCCTCCAGCGTGTCCTGGGTCTCCCCCTGGGCCTCCTCCCGATGGGACATGCCTGGAACACCTCACCAGGGAGATGTCCAGGAGTCATCCTAACCAGATGCCCAAGCCACCTCAACTGGCTCCTGTCGATGTGGAGGAGCAGCGGCTCTACTCTGAGTCCTCCCCGGATGACTGAGCTCCTCACGCTATCTCTAAGGGAGAGCCCACACACACTACAGAGAAAACTAATTTCAGCCGCTTGTATCCAGGATCTCATTCTTTCGGTCATGACCCAAAGCTCATGACCATAGATGAGGGTAGGAACGTAGATCGACCGGTAAATCAAGAGCTTTGCTTTCTGGCTCAGCTCTCTCTTAACCACAGCAGACCGGTACAGCGCCCGCTTCACAGCAGATGCAGCACTAATCCGCCTGTCGATCTCCCGCTCCATCGTCCCCTCATTCGTGAACAACACCCCAAGATACTTAAACTCCTCCACTAGGGGCAATATATCCTCCCCAACCTGGAGAAGGCACTCTACCGATTTCCGGCTCAAGACCATGGTCTCGGATTAGGAGGCACTGATCCTCATCCCGGCCGCTTCACACTCGGCTGCGAACCGCTCCAGTGAAAGCTGTAGATTATGCCCTGATGAAGCCAACAGAACTTTAGGTTACTTTCGTAACCCCGGTTCTCTGAGTAGCATGAGTGAGTGTCTCACATTGGGAACGCCTCCAGCGTGACCTCATCAGAAGCTCCTTTTACATTACGCCAGCCAGGATTGGCTGGAAAATAAGCCGGTCAGTGTCAGAGAGGGCAAGGTCCCTCCCCCTATAAATAGGGCTGACACTGAGCTACTACCTTTAATTCCACCTGATCCAGAGGTTCAAAGGGTGTGGTAGTAAGAGCATCCAACACCAGGGGTAGATCCCAGGATGGAACAATTGGTCTTGAAACAGGGAGCTTCCTTCGAGCTCCCCGCATGAAGCGGCACACCAAGGGATGCTGGCCCACAGTTTTCCCCTCAAAGCCTATGTGGCAGGCCAAAATTGCAGCCAAGTAGACCTTAATAGTGGAAAAAGCTTTCCCTTTATCAATCAGGCTCTGTAGGAAAGCTAAAATTACCCCCAGAGAACACTGAAAAGGAACATCTTGCATCTCTGAGCACCATTTTTCAAAAACTGACCATTTATACCCATACAGAGATCGTGTTGCAGGAGCCCTAGCATCCTGTATTGTCTCAATAATATTTTGTGGAAGCCCTACCGACTGTAGGTTAAACCACTCACGGGCCAGGCCCATAGAGCCAGTCTTTCTGGGTGGGGGTGAAAAATCTGTCCTCGTGCCTGAGACAGCAGATCCCTGCGTACAGGGAGTGACCATGGTTCCTGCCAGAGGAGCTGTGTTATCTCTGCTAACCAATGCTTCGCTGGCCAATTGGGTGCGATGAGGATCATTGTATGACCCTCTGCTCGTACCCTGGCCAGTGTAGGTGAAATGAGAGCTATTGGGGGAAACGCATAAAGCAGAGTGTGAGGCCAGTGGTGGGCTAGCGCATCTACCCCTAGAGGTGGGTTCCGATCGTGCAGGGAGAAGAACAGGGGACACTGATTGTTCTCTTGAGAAGCAAAAAGGTCCACGGATGGTTGACCGAATCGCTGCCAGACCATCCTCACCACATCTGGGTGGAGTTTCCACTCTGCATACATGGGATTCCCCCTGGAGAGAAGATCTGCTCCACAGTTCAACACTCCCTGTACATGGGTGGCCCTCAAAGACAGGAAGTGTCTGCTGCTCCAAATGATTAGTTTGTGAGCAAGCGTGTGGAGCCTCAGCGATCTCAGCCCCCCCTGCCTGTTGATATAAGCCACCACTGTTGTGTTGTCTGTTCTGATCAGCACATGGTGAGCTCTCAGGATGGGAAGGAAATGCTTTAATGCTAGGTGAACAGCCTTCAGCTCCAAGTAATTTATGTGCATGGACTGCATTTCTGGACCCCAGGTTCCATTCACCATTTTCCGCTCGCATATAGCCCCCCAGCCTGACAGAGAGGCATCTGTTGTGACAACCTTTCTGCTCTGCACCACTCCCAATGGGACACCCTGTGTCAGTGTCTCTTTGCTCCACCATGGGCGCAGTGCAGCTATGCAGGCTGCCGTGACTCTAAGCATATGATGGGGGGTATGTGACTTTAACCTGTGAGAGGCTACCCATCGTTGGATTCCTCTCATGTGGAGCCGTCCCAGAGGGATCACCACTAATGCTGCGGCCATCAGTCTCAGCAGCCTCCTGCAGAGACTGAATGATACCAGGTTCCCTCTTTGAAACCTGGACAAACAATTGAGCATTGTTTTCACTCTGTCCTCCGTTAGGCTTACTCTGGCATGGATTGAGTCCAGAGAGAGACCTATGAAAGCTATTCTCTGAGAGGGAAACAGGGAACTCTTTTCCAGGTTTATTTTGAAACCCAGATCCATCAGGTGCTCTTTTATCATAGCTGTGTGAAGTGAGGCTTCCTGGTGGGCGGACGAGGCGATCAGCCAATCCTCTATATACGTTGCCACACATATTCCCTGCCTCCTGAGCGGACCCACCGCTGCCTCTGTGCATTTCACAAACACCCTCGGGCTCAGAGAGGGAGGACAAGGTATTCGTAACAGTTCCAGTGAAAAGAGAATCCGAGGTATTTTCTGTGTGGGGGGTAAATTGGGATATGAAAATAAGCATCCTTGAGGTCGATTGATGTAAACTAATCGCCTGGACGCAGGAAGCGCAGCAGGGACGCGTTTGTCAGCATCTTGAATCTGTATTTTCTTAGATGCCTGTTCAGCGCTCTGAGGTCTAGAATTGCACACATTCCTCGGCCGCCTTTCTTTGGTACAAGGAAATAACGTGAATAAAAACCCTCGCTGCTGTGCTCTGGTTGAATCAGCTGTATCGCTTTCTTTTCCAGCAAAGAGGAAATCTCTTCCTTTAAAAAGAGAGCGGCTTATCCCTCTGCGTGTGATTGGATTATTCCTCTGAAGCTTGGAGGAACTGCAATGAACTGCAGTCTGTATCCCCTCCTGAGCGTTCTTAACACCCACTCTGAGTCTGTGCATTTTTCCCAAAGGTGGATGTTCACTGTCAGCTGGCTGACTGGCCAGTCTGACAGCGAGCTGCAAGCGCCCTCTATGGGTGGAGGGACGTAAACAGCTCCGTACTGCATTGCGCATGCGCGTAGCGTCTGGTGCGCTACAGAGCCGCTCATGTTGGGGAGAGGTCTCACTTCTTTTGAAAAAGAAGGTACCGGCTCCCCGAGTGAAATGTTTATGTTTTTCAACATTTTTGACTGCGCCCTTGGTTCTCGACCTGGATGCGTCAGTCTGGAAGTATTTATTTCTATTGAACACAAAGAAGTGCTTGTGAAACATGTCCGGGGTTCGCTCTGGACATCCCCGCATTGAACAGAGTCTTTCGACTTTCTGGCGTGGTGAGCAGGCCGGAACATCCTGTCGGTCACACGCTGTGTTTGGCTGAACTCTCTGAACAGGCTCAGGAACGGAGCCATGGAGGAGGGCGATCCCAGCTCGCTTCCTCCTTTCTGGAACGGTGTTAGGCCAACCGCTTCCTTCTCCTCACCGCCGGTGTGGAGGTGGGGGGTTGTTGGTCCGTGCGAGGACCTTCAGGCTTTTTCTGCCAGTTAGCCTTGGGGGCAGATGTTTTCTGCGCACCTTGCGGTGCTGCTTGGGTCTTCGGCAGTTTTGGGATCCTGAAGGCAGGAGGGAAGCGGGCTGCTGCCTGGGCGAAGGTTTGGCGCTGGGGTGCGGGGGTCGCAGACGCAGCGGCAAACGTACGTCTGGGAAGGCACAGCTTTAAAGCTTCATCATCCCTCTTCTTCTCCTCCCATCTCTTTTGCATGGAGGTTACCGCTTCCCCAAACAGCCCTTGAGCTGATATGGGTGTGTCCAGGAGGTCCTCCTTCTCCTTAGTTGCCAGGTTAGTGAGATTCAGCCACCTGGCTCTCTCCTGCAAAACCATTAGTCCCATAGATCTGCCCATCGCTTGGATCGCCACCTTATGGAGATGCAGGCAATGGTCGGAAATGACGCACACCTCCTCCCAGAGCGCAGCATCTGGTGCGGCAGTCATTTGTTCTTCCAGCTCTGCTTGATAAGCCATCAGCATAGAGGAGGCATTTAGAGCACGGACTGAGAGCGCGGCTGCTCTGTAGCACTTATCAGTCAGGCTTGACTGAAAGTGGTCCGCTCTCGATGGAAGGGCGGGACCTCCCGCTGACATGGAAGTCTTCGGATGCAGGTGTGTTGCAACGGCCGGCTTGACAGGTGGCATTTGGCGAAGGCCGTAATTTTCCATCCCATCACAATCCAGTACCGAACTGCCGGCTACTGGGTGCTTCTCCTTAAACGGTTTGTTGCGCCAGGAGACGGCCAATTCTTCCAGCAGCTCCGGGAAAATTGGTAGGAGCTGTCTGGACGTCTTGCGGGTCTTAGGCAGCCTTTTCCCATCAAAGCGGGAGCGGGCAGCTTCTGCCTGGACCTCTGGCCACTGGATCTCGAGCTTTGCAGCAGCGCGTTTACACACGTCATGCAAGACAAAATCCAGCTCCGACGGGGAACCTTCCTGACCGGATTGCTCCGAGCCCGGGGGTGCGGGTTTTGCAATCCGAACCGAGGGCACCGGGGCCGGGTCATAGTCCTCATCGTTGTCCGAGAAGGGTAGCTCCGACTCCAAGTCAGAGAGCTCCTCGTCCCCCTCAAACAGCAAATTCGAGCTGGCTCGAAGCGATACCTAGCTCGGGCATTTCCCGTGGTAATGGGTCCACGGAATCGAGGATTTCTCCCCAGCTCGGTCCGGCCTCTGCATCGGTGGGTAAAGAGACAGCCTGGTCGGCTGGTTCTTGTGTCGGTGCCGTGGAGGCCATCACCGGGTCATTACCGGACATGGTCGATTGACGAGCCAGACGGCGGCGAAGCACCTTCAGGGAGAACCGGCTACAGTGTGAGCACTCCTCCGTAGATTGGAGGGCTGCCTGGGTGTGTTTCAGACCGAGACATACCACACACGATGGGTGGGTGTCCCAGCTTGAAATTTTATTGCCACACATGCAGGTTCGTCCCTTGGGGCTCCCCTCCGCTTTTGCAGAGGATTTAGCAGTCTCCATTATTTTATTTTTATTTTGGAGATTGGCTTTGGGGCTACACGGGAATTAGCTTGTGAAAGCTAAGCTAACCAGGTGTGGCTAGGTTGGGGACGGCGTTTCGGCCACCCGGGGTGTAGCTACGGAGTATTGCTACTCAGTGTCGACCAACGTACAGCCGTGAGGCGGTGCGTTGACTCGAGTATTACTACTCGTTTTATGGTATTTCTACCAGGAAAACGTCTCCGCTTGATACCGAACCAGTTCGGAGCAAAGCGCCCTGCGAGCGAGCTTGCGCACGAGTCTTTGGACTGTTAAGCTAGGCTCCAAGAGAGACGGTATCCAAGAGAGAGCTAATTGGGAACTTCTGCTCGTTGCAAGAAGAGGTTTTTGAAAAACAAGCAGCACAGTGTCAGCCCTATTTATAGGGGGAGGGACCTTGCCCTCTCTGACACTGACAGGCTTATTTTCCAGCCAATCCTGGCTGGCGTAATGTAAAAGGAGCTTCTGATGAGGTCACGCTGGAGGCGTTCCCAATGTGAGACACGAAACGAATGCTATGAAAGAGAACCACAACATCTGTGAATAACAGAGATGCAATCCTAAGGCCACCAAAACAGATCCACTGAACACTTTGGTTGCATCTTGAAATTCTGTCCATAAAAGTTATGAACAGAATCGGTGACAAAGGGCAACCTTGGCGGAGTCCAACCCTCACTGGAAAAGAGGCCGACTTACTGCCGGCAAAGCGGACCAAGCTCAGACACCGGTCGTGCAGAGACCTAACAGCCCTTATTAAAGGGCCTGGTACTCCATACTCCTGGAGTACCCCCCAAATGACCCCATGAGGGACACGGTAATGTTTAATTAATGATAAAATGACCTCTGGGTTAAACAAGGTGATCACAACCTCTATCGAAACAAGGCCAAGTTATTTTCATTCATATTATTCATGCTATTTTCTCAGAATTGTGAAAAATTGACTTAAATTACGATAAATAAATCATGATTTGTCCTATTGATGCGCATTCTTCCGGTAAGGACTGTGGTTCTGTTGCAGAGATGAGTGATGAATGGTGCTGGGAAAATGTGAAATGGCTGTTTTTTTTTTTTGTTTAGTCCTGTATCTCTGGCTGTGACTAGCTGGATGTGCTCTCTTCATCCTCTGACATTGGAGTTGGCTCGGAGCTCGTCTGTCTCGCTTTTCTCTCTTTGACCAGTCCACTGTGGAGCTGGTTGACAGTCATCTTTATTATCTCTGCCTTTTTTTCTATCTCTGCTTCCGTCTCCTTGAACCCCAGTCGGCCTCGGCAGATGGCCGCTCACACTAAGCCGTGGTCTGCCGGAGTTTTCATCCTGTTAAAAATTAGTTTTTCCTCTCGTCTCTTGCTACAAGCATGCTTTGTGTGAGGGAGTTGCTTTCGAATCAAAGAGTCGATGCAAATAGCTAATTCTTCTTAGAAAAAACTTTGAACCAATCTCACTGTATGATCTAATTGTATCTGTAAAGGTTTCAAGGGGAGGTTCATAAAGATGTTCTACTAATGAGATGTGGACCACTACCCCTGCAAACTCTGGCTTTAGTAATGGAGTTCAGCTTAGAAAGTGTTCAAAAAAAGAAGCATAATTTTCACTATATCATTGTCTTTTAGTTTGGTCCCAACTAAAATCTGTAATGTCACTCTAAAAAAAATCCTAAACCGTCTGCGATAAAAAAAAAAAAAAACATTATGATGGGTACTCCTGGTTATCCATGACTTCCTAATTTCTCTAAGGTCATAATCTTTCTTAACATGATCACTACCAAACACTTGACACAAAACCCTTGAAAAAGCCAGATCCCCTACTTAATGTGCCCATTGTCCTAGAACTAGAAAAAAACAGGCTTCATCAGGCCACATGACACTCCAAATGCCAGTCGCTATGCACCATGGCTAATTGATTGCTTTTGTAAATACCATTACCAAAACAGATATCTCAGGGCTAAACAGTTGGTCAGTGCCAGTAAGTTGAGTTCTTCCCGGCTTCTAAGTGTGAAAATTCGAGTAATTTCACTGTTAGGCTCTTTTGTTGAATTTATGTTTCTTTCCCAAAAATTTCCAATGATTACCAATAAAGAGTTTATATAGAACACGTCATTTCCCCCAAGACAGTAATTTACTTCAATCTGTTTAGCTGTTAATAATGTGCTGATCAGTCACCCAAACATCTCGCACAATCATCCTGATTGTTTTGTTCGCCAGAGGTTCCTAAACTGTTCTTACTAGACCCTATTTTTGTTTACAAGCTATTTTTTGTGCCCTAACACCATCTCTCCACTGAATATTGCAACAAAATAAACTAAAATCTTTTTACATCAGAAAAAAATGTTAATTTATTCAATCAATTTCTAACAATTATGTTTGTTTGGGAGAACCAATAACAAATAAAATGGCAAACACAGGTTCTTAATAATAGAATAAAAAATAACTACAGCAAAAGCATGGAGCAATCACCAAAAACTGGGCATTAGGCATGGCAGAGCATAATGGAAGAAGAAATAAATAAGACCGACAACCAGAGAGCTTATACATATTATAAACAGTGGAAAAAGCCATGGAACAGGTGGTATTAATAAGATCAGAATAAGAAACGAAAAAATAGATGAATTAGAAAAATTAATGCAGAGGGAGCTGAGAGGAGGAGGGTAATGAGCATTTGTATTAAATTGCTGACCAAAAATAGTTGTGTCAATGACACAACACACCCCCACACACTGTGGGTGTGTGTGGGGGGCGGGGTAAAGCTTTTGACCTTTGAGCTTTTGTTAAAAACTTTAAAACAGAACTGGAAACTTGCTCTTAACCAACCACCACAGGCGTAGCACAAACATTTGAGACCATTTACGTTTGATTTGAGGAAGGAGGGGTGGAGGTAACTTCACTCAGGTAAATGACCTAGATCTAAGTAGAGAGAAACACAGGGAGGAAATCTACCAGAAGTAATACCAAATGAAAATAGAACAGGCCTAATCCAGAGGGTCAAGGAAGCAACTAGAGAACAGAAACGCCATGGCAGGCAGACATTCTACTTAAACATATAATTAAAGATGACTAACTTGGACATTCAGAATTTTTTTTTTTTTTATTCCATAGACATTCTAAAAATGTCCACAGGACTTGGTTCCCTAGTTTGAAGATGTTTCGCTTCCCATCCAGGAAGCTTTTTCGATTCAATATGTCAGAATTAGCGTTGAGTTCGAAGCTTTATATAGTAACCCAAAAACTTATTTTGGATTAGAAAACATGCAAATTGAACCATATGAATGGGTCCTCCCCTTAGGAATGCAGAGTCATTTGGATTCTTTGTTAGCCTGCAATACCTGATACTGGGCTATGCCTCTGAAAGGGGGGTGGTAAGGAGCGTTTTTTGGCTTGGCTGCCCAGGTGAGATATTTTAACCCCTGCATGAGGGTGGAGGGTTGAAATTATATCGGGAAGGGATCAACTCTATCTCTATGGGCTACTATATAAAGTTTCAAACTCAACACTAATTCTTACATTTTGAGGTGTTGTTTTCTGAAAATGACTGTTGCTTAATGAAGCATGTTCCTCTCTAAACTTGGCAAATGACAAGCGGTTAGTGCAGGTGTCTTGAAATCCAAAAGTTCTATGTTTGATTCTAGATCCTCTTGGTGTAAGTTGGCCCTTGGGCAAGGCATTCCAGACGTTGCCTCCTGTTATGTGCACTGCAAGCATAACTGATTGTAATCAAGTTAATGTGACTCTAGTGTTAAGTGCTGTGAGTGCTCATTGTGACTAGAAAAACACATTCAAAATTCATAATCTTATCTCTTAATCTGATTCAATGGCTTAAAAATTTGTCTTAGATGTTTTCTGTTTGTTTTTTTTAGCCCGTCATTTTTTACTACTTAGATCAGTTTTACAAGAAAGTGAAAAGCTGTGAAAAATGGAAAGCTTTGTTGGTTGAAAAAAACAGTGTTGCTATTAGCAGCAATCAGTTGCTTTAAAACATGAGCAAAAAACGTGAATACAGCACAATAATATGTTCTCTTGACTCAACTTGTCCTTTAAAAACTTGACTTGATTATATATTAGTAGGTTTATTCAGTGGGCATCTACAGTAGGAAATACAAGTTTTTTTTATTATTTCTTTATTGCCCACCCACCCCTTCGTTTGCCCATAGGACAGCCATCAAACTCTTTGAATTACAGCTGCAGACTTGGAATTTTTTTTATCATACCCTTAAAGCTGGGCATATACTGTACAATGTTTTGCCCTTTTCGGGCCGATTCTCCAGTCATGCAAGAATTTTTTCAATCGGGCCAATAAATACTATATAACATAGAGTATAGGTCTCTTTATAGTCTTTCTTTTGCTGTTTTTACTCTTTTAGTATTTCAAAAAGTTCAGGGTGTCATGCAGTTTAACAAGGTTCTATACATATTTTTATGGACACCAAACTTATGTGAATTACTTGTTGCAAAAAAGGTCAGTTTAAGTCTCACCTGACTAAAGCAGACAGTTACAGTTAAAGTCCCTGTAGAGTTCAACAAATTTCACATTTACATTTGCATTGGTAAAACTGGGATGCAATAAATGACAGGTCTGTTTTTATAATCTAATTATTATTATTGCAAAAATTCTGTAACAATTGATTTTTTGCAAAGAAAAAAATGTACCAGTGTATGTTAAAGAGATATTGAAAATAATAGTAATTGTGTAACTGGTAATTTCCATTTTAAAAAATTGATGGCCCACACTGTGTACTGTAAAGAAAAACCTTACCTTCAGCTGCCACATTTTATGACGTTTTATTTCTTCTTTGGATAAATTGCTGGTCTTTGCTTTCATAGTAAGAAAAATGATGTAATTGGTTTATTTTGGCCATATTATCTTAGGTTTGAATGAATGCAAATAAATTTTACCTGACTTGCTTGCAGAAATTTGATCCAACTTAACCTTTTTCATTCTTTCACCTTAGATAACAAATGTATCTAGCATTCTATAACATAACGCTTTTCAATTAGTTTACAAGGAGAATGAAAGCAGTGATCCTAACCCTAACTGTTGCATTTATAAGAAAAGAAAACCACAGTGCAGTGATCCATATTCATAACACCACAAAGCAATTCAGCTTGTCAAAACCAGAGTTCTTTCTCCTGCATTAATGATGTTTTAGGAACTTGTTGCCAGCTCAAACATCTGCTGGACATTTTCATCTGGAGAGACTCTTATAGTATTGCTCCTGATTTATCTCCCTTTAGCTGGAGGAGTTTTGTTTATTCTCAAATGTAAGACACTGTCTCACTGTCTCTTATGACAGCAAATGCTGTGACATCTTGCTTTTATATTAAATGCAGATGTTGCAGATGTTTCTTAACAGCGATATGGAGAGACGCTGAGTTTACATTATCTTTTAGGGGTAATAATTCAGACAGGAAACAAAGAAATAGGAAAGGTTATATAGCCAGGGTTTTCTTTGGTTAAGCATTTCAGGGCAGGTTAAAAGTTGGATCAATGTTATTTCTGTTATTCCTATTAATGTCAGATTGGCCTATAGTATTTCTAACTTCCTGTGCTCTTTAAGTGGATTGTTAATCCACAAAAAGGTAAAAATGTAGGGATTTATTTACAACGCTCTTACAGTATGTTTTTTTAAGTTAGAAGCTTGGGGGATAGAAGCAAGGAAGCAGAACTAAGGAAATGACAATTATATTCAAAACGCACACCAAAAACGTTTTTATACAGAAACAATTTGGTCAACAGTGGGACACTTTTTCTGCACTGTACAGTTCCACGTTAACCTTAAAGTCAACAGTGAGAATTGAATCAGAAAGACAAACATGAATGTTAAAACCAGACCTTTAAAAGGTAACCCAAACTCCAAATGATTAAGCAATAATTCATGAGCTAAGAGCTAATAAATGTTAGACACAAGGAGTAACCAGATGTGGTTAGAGAGTTCTTTAAATAAACACAAACTGGCACACATTAAGCTGTTTTTGGCAAAACTCTTATCAATCTCGTGATTTTTAGACTTGAGCCAGAGGAGCAACTGCACAGTAGCTTCAGAACATGACATAACTATTTAACATCATAATTGTTTTGAAAATGAGAAACATTGACAGCAATCAGACTGCAGGGCTTTGCCAGAACAATGTAGTTTGTTGACCATTAAACAAAAAGCATTGAGGGTAATTAAAAGATGTTAACATGTAGGATTGGGGTTTTAACACATACTTATATAGGATCCAAAGGGGAGATCTTAACACTTCTTATACCTTAACAAATTTTGTCCCTTTCCAGACAGAGTTTTCTTCCGGGAAGGCACTCCTCCATCCCAGTCTTAAGGATAGACCTTTATTTATCCCCATCCACTCTGTCCAAATCTCATGTCCGGCTGAAGTAGAAGCATCCCAACAGAATCATTGCATATCCACCATGTTTTATCATGTCAAAACCATTATATGGGGGCTGAGCAGTGTTAGTTTTGCACTGCTTGCATTACATTTTTTTTAAATTAAGGGTCAATTATTTACATTTTGATTTCATCTGACTGAATAACTGTAATGTGCTTGTACTGCCCAGTGCATGGCTTGTGGCAGACAGCAAAGTGGATTTCTTGCACTTTTCTTTTAGCAATGGCTTACTATTCTGCCAATTTTTTCCATTATCTCTCTATCTATCTATCTATCTATCTATCTATCTATCTATCTATCTATCTATCTGTCTGTCTGTCTGTCTGTCTGTCTGTCTGTCTGTTTATCAATCTATTTATTTATAAGCTATCTGTCTGTCTGTATGTACAGTGCTGCTTGAAAGTTTGTGAACTAGTTGAGTAGTTTAGATTTTTCTTTATTTTTACCATGATTTTCTTAGTTTTTCATCACCAGTTTTTGTATATGAAATGTCAGGTTTATGTTCATCAATTCCATTCATTTGTTTTGAGGAAAATGTGGGAGTTGAAAGCAAACTAAATGAAAAACGGAATCAGAGCATCTGCAAAAGTAAATGAACCACAGCTGCACTGGTAAAGACAATCAGGTAAAAGACTCAGGTGAAGCACATGTTAGTGCTTGAGTAATCAGTTAAGCAGACCAATCAAATGAGACGTCCTTGGGAAAAGTTTGGAGGTGCACTGGTTAAAAGGGAGACGAAACCAAACAAACCACTGTTGTGTCAAGGCATAAAGACCAGATCAACAATGCCGAGAGGAAGGTAGACATCTGAGGACGTCAGTAAGAAGGTGGTGACAGCCCATCAGACTGGGGAAAGCTATAAGACCATCTCCAAAAGATTCCAGCTTCATCCATCCACTGTAAGACAAATCATTTACAAATGGAGGGCACTAGGCATCACTGCAACTCTGCCCAGATGTGGACGGCCGTCAAAACTTTCACAAAGAAGCACCAGAAAAATAATGATGCAGGTAAAGGCCAACCCACGCATCACCTCCAGAGAATTTCAGACCTCTCTGTCAGCGTCTGGGATAAATGTACATGCGTCTACAATCAGGCGAAATATCAATACACATGGCATTCATGGGAGAGTTGCTAGAAGGAAGCCTCTGCTCTCAAGAAAGAACAAAGCTGCACGTTTAAAGTTTGCCAGAGAACACTTGGACAAACCAGAGGCTTTCTGGAAGTCCATTCTCTGGACGGATGAGTCCAAAATTGAATTATTTGGCCACAATCACAGGCGCCATGTTTGGAGAAAAGTAAACACTGAAATTAAAGAGAAGAACCTCCTCCCAACAGTGAAGCACGGTGGTGGAAATGTGAAAGTCTGGGCCTGCTTTTCTGCCTCTGGACCTGGACGACTCCATATTATCCAGGGAACCGTCAATTCCCAGGGCTATCAACAAATTTTTGATCAGAATCTCTTGCCATCAGTCAGGGAGTTGAAGCTGGGACGGAAATGGATTATGCAACAAGACAATGACCCAAAGCATTCCAGCAAAAGTACCAAAGAATGGCTTAAGAGAAAGAAGATTTGCACTCTGGATTGGCCCAGTCAAAGTCCAGACCTCAATCCCATAGAAATGCTGTGGCAAGATCTGAAACGGGCAGTACATGCCAGATGTCCCTCCAACATCTTTCAACTGGCAGAGTTCTGCAAGGAGGAGTGGACAAAAATCCCAAAAAGCAGATGTGAGACACTTGTTTGTGGTTACAGAAGACGTTTAGTTGAAGTAATGGCTGCAAAAGGCGGTGCCCCAAGGTACTAACTGAAAGAGTTCACATACTTTTGCACTTGGCATATTTTCTGTCTTTGACAGATAAAATACTTTTGTTGCATAAATAATAAAAAGATGCATCTTTTTTGTCTTTGTGTTCCTTATCTGGAAGGTCCGCATTACAATTTGAGCTTTGGATGTTCATTTTACATGATTATTATAATTTTTCTTTAGAAAACAATGGCCATGTTTGGATGGTTCACAAACTTTCAAGCAGCACTGTATGTATAGAAAGATGAAGATATCTATAAAATATAGACACTGTAAAAAAACTAAACAAAAAAAACAGCAGATATGCACATCTTGCATAAACTTTTTATATTGCTCAGCAGATGTGGAAGTGATAAAAATGTTCTAAATAAAATTTTGAAATGATAGTTCAGACATCTCTCCTAAAATCGCTGCCTTGGTCTAAAACTGATGGCAATGATGATAAAAGATTTTTCTGCTCATCCTCAGACAGAAACCAGAGCTGTCAATGATAGGATCATATTTTTATCCAGTGTATAATTCATTGAACTGAAACCAACAATAGATCTGGGGTCTTATTTTAAGTTATTAACCTTCCGTGTTATTAAATAAGAAATCTTTTTCACACAAAGCGTTTAAAGCTGTCACTTCCCAAATTCATATCCTTAAATTTCCCGGTAAAATGCTGGGAGTCAATTATACATCCATGATGAGAACATAAGTGAAAGGATCTTTTAAGCCAAAACTGGAAAAGGGCCGCCTTTTTACTACAATCACAGCATTAGATCGCATTTTCCCTCCACAGGGTTTGTCAGTGACTGGTGGTGAAATTACCAGCATGTCTGTAGCTTTAATTCACATGTCTCGTGTCAGTTTTGTGCCTCCAGCACAATTTTCACCGTTAGTTGAATGAGAAAATGGCAGAGAGTGAAAATTGAACACAAGACCAAAATTAGTCCACTACATGTCAATCTTTACAGACTAATTTGACGAACAGGTCTGGGTGACAGTAAGGAGAAGTGAATGGAAGAGGTCTAAATTGCATGGCAGCTCAGCCAGGGGCTTGATTATCAGTAACATCCCCTATTGTGATGATGCTGCAATTGAAGAGAACCAGCAGAGATGTGTAGTGCAGAGAATAAAGTACTTGGTCTTGGAAAACCACTAATAGTTTCACTTTTAGGACTTCACTTTCTTTGTAGTGGTCTTTGTTCATTTAGGAACTGCTGCGCAGCATCTGTTAAGGTCTTTATAGTACTTTTTAGACATTTATATTTATAATATGGTCACAGTTGGTAAGCTGGTAAAACCTCAGTAGATTTTCAACATGAAGGGTGGGTTCACAATGACAGAGATAGGCATATGCATTATTTAGAGTTTTAAAGCTGTATGTCTCGCTGCATGGCTCCCACTTATAATCGCTTTAAAGTTACTTAATCCTGCTGAGGTGTCCCATCTATGCTTAGGTATGGAGTAGTGCCATTCTACTGTCGCATTCGTGTGTGTTACCATCTTATATATACTAAAAGCAGGAGAAGAAGCTATTTTACCGAATACGACAATAATTTCTATTTACTAAATGCAAAAACAACAAGGTAAATGTTTTTCCTTTTTTGTTTTTGTTTAAACCTTAGAAGTTTGGATGAATTAAGATTACTAATTCACATAAGTACTTTGAATTAGAAGCACATTTGTTGTTTGAAGACAAACTGAAATGCTTTCTTTTGAAACGAAAAACCCCAGGAATGCCCAGCTGTCATCTTGTGGAGACCAAGAAAAGTTTTATTTCCCAAGGATGAGTGTTTTTTAGTGTGAAATGGGTATATTAACCCCAGAACAAAAGCTAAATAACTAGTGGAGATGCTAACTGAAGCTGGTGAGAGCGCAGTGAAATAAATCCTGTGCTCTAATAGAATGAAAAGAGGAAGCGTTGACTCCTTTTGGAACACAAAAAGCCAGATTACAGTCTGAAAATATCATCAAGAATACAACCCATAGCCTTTGGAGGCATGATCAGTGTTATGATGAAACTAAGATTGAAATGCCTGTACATAACAACCATCTTCATATTTCCAGAATGGGGTGGGGGTTGCTAAGGCGGCTACGGACGTTTTGCTGAAAGTCACGAAAAAAGGAAATTATGTGGAAATACTTGAAGCAATATTTCAAGACATGAGCCAGCAGGACGGTAAGGGATTGAGTCTAGAGAATGAACTGTAACCGGGATTCTCCCAGAATCTTTTTTATTTATTTTATTCATATTCCAAGTTTCGAATCCACTGACCCAGTAACCCAAGAAAAAGCAATTGAAGACCAATGATTTAACTTTAATGAAAGAAATAACAAGTCTGCTTAGCGCAACCCACTCCATGAGGCCGAATCATGCAAAGGAGGTCTCACAACTAAAATAATTAAAAACATGATTTAGATTCAATCTACTGATTGAAAGAAGGAACTCAGGAACACCAATGAAAAAAAAAGCACAGGAAGTGTAGATGCAACCATAGACATGGGGTCCATCTGAATACAGATTGGTAATGACACTCAATGCCAATGTCAGTCAGCGGCGGCCATGTTAAGTGCTATACGAATAGTGCTGGCAGCAAGGAAGGTTGGAAAAGGAAGCAGGATACTTCCTATTGATAGTTCACTTAGCATTGGGACTAGGGATGGGAATCGAAAACCAGTTCCTGTTCAGAACCGGTTCTGCGTGTTCCAATTCCATAGCACCGTTTGGCAGCTCGCTTAACGATTTAACTGTTCCAGGCAGCACCAGAGCCTAGCGCTGGGCAGCCCGACCTATGTCATGTTTTTTCACGCAAGTTACGCACACGGCATTCAGTAAGCAAGTACGATGTGACCAGGCCTAAGTTTGGCATCATTTTAAGGAAGAGAAAGATGGCAACGAGGCGGTTTGCATCATTGTAGAATGGCAATAACATCCGGGGGAGGAAATAGATCCAACATGCAGAAACACCTGCGCACACAACATGGCATACATTTTAACGAATGCCGTCAAGTCTGGTGGTAAGTAGCTAGTTTTATATCACTGGCTGTGCTTAATTTGGTTCCTAGTAAATTATATGCCATTTCTGGAAATAAACCAGTTTCCTACCTCTCTTTGGGGTTATTAAACATGCTACGTAGTTGCTGTTCAGGGAGCGAGAGAAATGTGATGCGTTTATTTTGCTGACATTGTACATTAATGCTTTTTTATTAAACAGATATCATTAGATTTAGATGACTGTGAGGAGACGGGTAGCCTGGCTGGCTCAGAGGCTGGCAGCTCCCAATCACTGCCTTCTGTTTTCACCGAGGCAGGCAGGAGTAGAAAGTCCCAGGCGAAGGTAGACGAATGTCACTGTGCACTTACCAAGATCATTGTTTCACAGAATCAATAAGAGAATCGGAATTGTGAAATTCTTACCAATTCCCAAGCCTAATTGGGACCTGTAGTTCTTTCTGTAGTTGCTGTAGTCCCAGTTTGACAATCATCCATCTATTACCTAACAATGTCCAGAAGGCTAAATGTTGTCTGAATTAGGTACAGCAAAAAGGAGCTCCTTTCCTACCAATGATAGTGTTTTTATCTTTGGCCCCAAGAAATGAGAAGGGAGAGGAGCTAGGAGCTACGATCTGCTGAATGCAGATTGTGGAAGTTAAGGCTGTGATCAATTAAACATTTAAAAAATTCAGCTCCCCTCAAATAATCTGTTCCCTTGGTTTAAAATAATTTGCTTCCACAGTAAGAGACAATATACCATTACATATTGTTACTGATCACGAGTGGGAAACAAAAAAATTAGAATTTATGAAAATGATATACATTATAAAGGAGCTGACTTGTGCAAGAATAGCCAAAAAGTCTAAAAAAGCTTCTAGCTTCAAGCAGTTTGCTGTCAAACTGTTCTGAAGTTTTTCATAGTTTGGCACAATTTGTAAAAAAAAAAAATAATTAATTTCAGAAGGGCCAGAAAAAGATAAATATTTTAAGAAGCAGCATCTATACACAATGTATATTTACAGGTATTCTCACAGATGTTGAGGTGAAGTAATGAAGTTACTTCAACATCACTGCTAATGTATAAGTCAAGATAGCTGCTCTCTTTTATTTATCCAATAACTAGTAAATAATACTATAGCAAAACTAAGGTAGCTAACCATTAGTGGGAGCTCGCAGTACTCTTTAGGTAACTACAGCATCAAAAACTAGACATATTTAAAATTTTTTTTCTTGAGGTTGTAAGAAATAAAGATCTATTGTGAAATTATACCCATGTTTAAAATAAACCATAACATATACTTATACTTACTTATACTATAAGTTCTCAGGTTTGATATTTATATACCGGTTTGAAAGGTGGTAAAAAAAAATCTAATTTCATAAAGGATTCTGTCTATTCATTTAAGTGTTTATAAAAAAAAAAAAAGTCAATATTGAGATCTGCTATGAATTACAACCCTTCAAATTAAAACATTCCCATTCCTAGACGGATGGTTAAAGCCTTGGAACAAACGGGTCTTCCAAATAGAACAGGACCCTGAGCTAAACACCAAATTTATGAAGGAGCAGATAAAGAGAGGCAGTGTGTGAAAAACATGTGCCAACAAACCTGACTCAATTATGCAGCTTTTTATCCAGGAGGAATGGGACAAACTTTAACAAACAATCTCATGATTTTTAGGAATTAACTTTTTAAAATTTAAGAAAAAGGCCTCTTTAATTATTCTGGCATTTAGTAAATTCAAATGATTTGACAAATTTAAATGAACAAAAACAGGAGTCATTTGGTCTGATTTAATGTTAATTAAATAGGAAAAAAAAGTTATGAGTGCGCTCTATATCTTTTTATTTCATAGTTACAGACCACTCTATATTGACCTTTAACATGAAAGCTCACTAAAATAGAAGTTCACATTATATTTGCTCTATGATTACATTTTTTCACATATAATGGATAAAACTTTCACAGGAAAGAGATGGAATCTCATTTAGTCCATCAACCTGTCCTACCTCCAAGAGTCATCCCGGCTTCGAAGCACTTCTTCAGTCGACAAGAGGGGCAGTTCTTCCTTCTTAGCTTGTCGATGGTGCAGTCGTTTTTGCTTGCACAAAGGTATTTCTGCTTACCTGTGTGATTACACAGAGAAACCACGGGTTAGCTGAACAACCTGAACATGCTCCAGCAGAAATGGAAGAAAGCTCCCGATGTCGACCATGGAAAAAAATAAATCACAAGCAGGTTTCCGTGTCCAAGTCAATACCGTGTGGAGTGTTTTAGTGCCTCGGCAAATTCTGAATCCAAGAAAGAACTTTAACACTTTACCTTCTGCAGCTCTTTTAAAAAAAACTTTGCAGCTGCCACACGTGAGCGCGCCGTAATGACACCCAGATGCCTCATCGGAGCAAATCAGACACGTTCTCTGAGGCGGGAAGAAGAACTCCATGGGGAACATGTGCTCTCTACCAGCCTCAAACCTGCAGACAAACATAAAAATAGACAAGGGTGTGATGAAGTTCGGGCAGTGATCTCCCAATGAGTAGATGCACAACCTCACCTTTTTTCCAGTAATTTTTCATTTCTCCTTTATAAATAAACACTATTGTTTGCAGAATACCTCCTACTTACAGTACTGTTTTAAAAAGCCATGTTTCTCTCCTTGTGAAAGTATCACCCACTGAGGACAAATTAAGCTTAAAGCTGAGCACCACAAAACACCTAATATAACTCCCAATGTCTAACCACAAACAAGGTGCAACTTATATGGATGACTGTCTGTGTTTGAGGTGGGCATGATTTAAAGAAGGCTTGGAGTGCCCGCAGGGCCCGCACTGTGGCCCTGGGATGAGATGTGGGTTAGACTGGGTCGGCTGCAGCCTTGAAGGTAGCGATAAGAGAGAAAACACAGACATAACGTGCCAGATGGATACAACGGTTCAGTGTAAAGGTGACAAAGATGAAGCGTCCTTATTCCCAGAAAATTACAAGATATGTGCTTGTCATTTAGCAACTATTTGGATGTATTAAACTTCCCTTATATTATCTTGACATGGATATTTTGCTGTAAATAAATCCCATTTCTTAAACAATGCACACATCATAGCTCCAAGAAGAGACAATCCAGGATGACATCAACCACAGAGTGTTTTGTTGTTTAAAAACAGGAAGCAGTCGTGGCTAAGCAGTCATGTTTCCAACTCTTTCATCTAAAATAAAACAACAATCCTTTTTAGCAACCTCAAGGATAATCTTAATGCTTATTTTTTTCAATAGAAGAACACCCTCCACTTTCTCAATCTTTTGATAATGAGTTTAAAAATGGAGCATTTAAGATTTGTCCATCCTTGAAGTTTCTAGATTTACAAGCATGCAGGGATGATTATGAGACAATTCAGGATGCTAAGTGACTCTGCTCTATACCACAGGAAAGTTCTCTTTTACTGTAGAGGCCTTACATTAATACAGAAGCCTGCAGGTCTGTGCAACTCCATGCAAAGATTCCGTCAGATTTAATGTATGTATCAGAGCATGATTTTCACTACCTTCTCTGTGCAATGTTTTCATATTTGGCATGCTGCAATGATGGAAAATCAAACAGAAACTTTTGAAAATGCAAAAGAAAAAAATTAAAAGAGAATGGGTTTAAATGAGCGACAGTGAGCCAAGGATTAGGGATAGTGGCTCCTTATTTAGTGGTTTAAAAGATGGAACAATAGTGGGATTTGTGTAGAAGTATGTGTTGTTTTTTTATGGATCAGTAGCAGATTTTTTTTTTATCAAAAGAAAAAGGCCACCAGGCAACCTTCGAAGCCCTCAGGAGGATTTAGTGTGGCTCCTGCCTGAAATTAAATATTTAAGAACCAAAAGCCCCCCTCCCTTAAAAAATGGAAACTCTATCCCATTCATTTGCAAAGTTTTTACCTGCTCCATTACTGTTTTCTACATCAATGTTGTTGTCATAGTCATTTCAAATTCACTGTCAATAGGCTTCTTCTTCTTTTATTGTACATCTTGTAGTTTTTTGTCTTTTAATCTGAGAAGGCAAAATCTATTTTTAACTTTTTATTTATATCTTATGTTTTTGTGATTACAGAAAGTCTTTTATTAAGTCCCTCATAAAAATGCTGATAAATAAAGTTCACTCGGGACTACAGCAGACAAAGAATAGTTTTAGATTCATCTTACTAAAGATTCTGAAATTCCACACCAAACCTTTGGAACATTTTTTAACACCGTCATAGTCTAGTGTGAATGCATGCTTGTCCCAATGCACCAAAAACAGAAAGCGAGGATTTGACATAAGAGCAATTAGAAGGACAGTTGGAGATTTAAAGGCTGAAGTACCAAAATAAACCCCATGAGGCAGACTTTCATCTTCATGCTATTTTTTTTTGTTGTTCTTTTATTTTGATCTCTTTGCAGCCATACTACCCCTCAGACAATTAGTAACACCTGCAGTTGGTTTGGCCTTGTAGAAATGGTACATTTTCTACCTTTTACCAATCACTGGACCAAACAAGTCCCCACGTAGAAATTGTTTAAATCTTTACTGACATGCAGGGGCCCTGGGTTCAAATCTCAGTTTAGTTGGGAAGGTAACCCTCACCAAAAACATTTCCATGTCTGAATGAATCATAATAACTGGTTATTATGACCTCTAAAAGGAGCAGCCAATAAGACACAAACAAACCAACTGCAGGATCAGACCATGAATGCATCTTAAGTTACTTCCCCTGCCTCTAGATAACCCTCCAGTTTTTTGACAAAGAGCAGCAGAATGAGTTGCAGTGACAGTATTTTCCTTACATTGGATGTAATTGATTAAAAAAACAATATAACCCTCAAAACATTTTCAAATAGAAATAGCATATTGTAATGGTCCATTACTAGGCATGATCTTTATTTAAACATGCTCATTAACAGACGGGGCACAAAAATACGTATGTAAGAGTGTTAATTTGCTTGTAGCGTTAATAAACAGTTTATTATTGCAGCTGTTGTTTGGAGATAGAGTGGATCTTGGGGTTAGTTAAAAAGTTACAACTCTCCCACTTGAAATTCAGGGCTTGCAGGATGTAACTTGAGTATTTCCACTTCCAAGTAAAAGCTGAAGCAGAATTAAACCAAATCTTTTAGAAACATGCATTTGCTGAAAATATTACCTGCAATCTTTAGCATTTCCTATTACAATAAAAAACATTTGTAGCATTGTTCCGTGCAACAACATGAGACACAACCATCTCGACTACTTGTAAAACATTTACGCAGCTCATTTCCAGGTGTCCAAATCTTACTTTTCTTTTTATTACAGCTTGGAAAGCATCTGTTCCCACCCAGTGGAAATACCAGATATCTATGAACATAAAGATACCCCATGCCTTGTACAAGCAGTCATGTCTTTATATTTACTCTTCTTCCAACTTACAAGCCTGGCAGCCACACGCTCTATTAAGCCTCACCTCTGGATGAATTGTTTCTTTAATTCCATGAAATGGATCAAACAGTTTAAATTTCCAGAAAATTTGTGAAACATGCTTCTTCTGCACTAAAAACTCATGTCTTCAACAACAAATGGGGCTGTGTAATGCAAATTATCCTGCTGCAGATCATTTTTCTTTCAAATCAAAAGTTAGTGCTTGCTTTGAATTATGTGATGTGGGAATTTTGGCATTTTTTTTTCTAAAGAAAAGATACATAGGAGGGTAGCTTTTATACAGATGAACAGCAGATCATTGCTGCACTTGTTAATGAATAGCTAAGTGAGTTTGACGAAAATGTTAGTGTTGATTTGAATGTTTAACCACATGAAATAGCAGTATTGCAGTAAACAGATTTTTGGATCAGACCGCTAAACCATAGCAACGTCTGGTGAACTCAGATGACCTCCTAGTCTAAACAAGACAATGTTAAAAAAAATAAAGTGAAAAACAAACAAATAAAAAAACACCACACTGTTAGAGAGATCTGTTAAATGTTTCTTGTCGCCTTCTGCAGTCAAAACATTCAAATAAAAGGCAAATCAGAAAAACATGATTAACCTTCATGCAGAGTTTCTAAGAGAAACCAAAGTCTCAGAGTTCAAACTCTGAGTCATTACCTTTAGTGAACTCGAACGGTTGGAGAAAAGCCCACGGCTGTGTAATATACGACTCTAGAGTCTGTCCCCATACCCACATCTGGTTCATTCAGAGTTATAAACCAGACTACATCACAGGAGGACACCGGGGATGCAACTTTGAGTTAAAATAATTAATGCATTTAAAACTAAACATGTAACATATTAGTGATAGATTTTTCCCCTAAAATCTTCTCAATAAATAAATAATAATATTGCCCTACAAGAAAAAAAAAAGGGAAGACAATTAGAAACAACCTCAAAATTGTTCTGGATCTTTGTATTTTAATGAATTTATAGCCCAGTCATTATTAATAATGCTAAACATTCAGGCAAATTACTGGATTTGGGATGTTTAAACTGCTAGATCATCAGAATTCATCTAAGGCATGTAACCTTTTACTTTTTCCTCGTCTTTGGTTGGTTGACTTTTAAAAGAACACAGCCTCTTAATACAATGAAATACTTTTTTTTGCTGATTATATTGCTCTGAATGTGTTCTCCGGCTTTAGCGAATATTGTTTGAGTGGGCTGCTGAAGGATCGGATCGCTGGATAATAATGGTTATCACCTGAGCAGCAGAGTTACGAGACTTAACCGTCATCTTTTTGTTTGATCTCTAATGGTAAAGCAGCCTAGGCAATAAAACCCCTTTTCCCTTTTTTTCTTTTGCAAAAAGAATTCATCCCATGCTGACTGATTTTTATGATGTTAACAAATCTTTATTCAAGGACATATTTATGTGACTCAGACATATATCTGATTTTTTTTTTTTTTTTTTTGCTTAAGCATCTATCTTTTCATTGTTTTCTAATTCATTTGTGTGAACAGAGTTAAAGTAGTAAAAACCTTACAGAAATTAAGAATGGTCTGGTTTTCTAATGGGAAGACACACGTGTAGTTGGAATGCAACTACAACACTAAAAACAGCTGTCTGCAAGGAATAAACAGGATGCAAGTTAAGATGAAACACATGTTTTTGTCTCATTATAGGTTTGATGCTTTCTAAGGTTTTTTTCTTTTGTGGCCATTTAATGTCAGTCACAGACGTTAAATGGCCTAACCATGTAGCCTTGGTTCGGCTACATGGTTTTAAATTAGACGTATGATAGATAAGAACTATTCATTTAGGAATAAATCAACTGGCTTTTTTTTAAAACTTGTGGACTCCGATTTAATTATTATTTTTTTTAATCTTTTACCAAAACCATTATTTTAATCATCCTAGAGAATGTTCACAATAGGACAGACCGCCAAAGGTACTCAAATTACTTTACTACAGATATACTATACTTTTTTTCTATTTCAGTGAACTCAAAAGCTCTGGAACATGTTTTTGCTTCATTCTTTTCTTTTCTTTTTTTTTTAGCATATATTTTGAACAGTTTGTCAAAGCTGTCATTTCACTAATTCCTACATCCTGACAATCAAAAACAGCTGCTCAATTCGCGTGGTCTTAAATAGAACACACTTTTGGGTGATTTGATGGATCACCTAGTCAGCAAGCTCAAATATCTAGTTAATTTTATTTTTTTAATATATCTATATGATTTAGAGTGAGCAGAAATCTTGAATTTAAAAAGAACTAGTATTTTTAATAAGATCAGAAGATGTAATAATAATAAAAATATCATTATTAATAATGATAATAATACCTGGTGTCGTTGTAGACTACATCCAGCCATTCACCGACTTGACTCTTCATTTCCCCGGTGTTGGGATAGGGGGTCTTCAGCATGCCGCCGGGGTACCACTGCTCCGGACGCACCACGCTCGCCTCGTACGGGCTGCAGATGAACGCCGCGTTCGCTCCAGACTCGTGTGCGTTCATGCACTGCCGGGACCCCCACAGCTGCGTGTTGTACCTCTTGTTAAAGGTGTACCCGCCGCCCCAGAACGACCCCCAGCCTTCATTTCCCTCTGACTTGATTTTAACGCTGTACTGCTCCGGGTGATATCCGCCGGGCTCGCTCTCCGCAGCCTCCCCGAAGTCCTGCGCTCCTTCCTGCGGATTGTAAGCGGCCCTGCCGTGCCGCTCCTGGCTGTACTGCGCTAAGTGGTCTTGGGCGTAAGGGCAGGGGACGGTGCGGCTGGCCGTCAGGTGATCCGTAGCATCAGCCTCGCACGGTGTGAAGTTTTGCGCGTTCGCATGCGTCCGGCCGGCGAAGTGAGGAAAATGCGCAGGCGTCTCTGAACTTTTAAACATCTTTGCGGCTGGTTTGTGGCCGTGAAGCGGTCGCTCATCCCGGTCGGGACACCTGTAAGTGATCTGGCTCTGGACTTTGGGGCAGCTCAGAGCCGCGGCGTCCACCCCGAAGAAATACTCTCCGCTGATTTGGTCATTTGGCGCACATGGGGGGAGAGCGGCGTCCACGTCGCTCATGTCACTGGACTCCATGGCGAGACCCAAAGACACGGACACAGCTCTGCACAGCTCTCTGGCTGTCTCTGAGATTGTGGCGCACGCAGAAAAGGAGCGGCTGTCAGCGTTCAACAACTCCTCCTGAGGAGCAGCAGCTGTCTGACAGCAGCGCGTCTCCATGTCGCGGGCGGGCGGATTAACGCACATAGAGCCGCAGCTCCTGGCGTGATTATCTGATTCCTCAAACCTGCCGCTTCCTGCGCAGCTTTCTCCGCTTTGCGCCATGCTGACACCGCTCCCTGCGTCGCTTGCCTTTATTTTCTTAACCCGGGGCCAAACTGAGCTGCAGGATAACTGTCGACCGGTTTGGCTCATTTCCCAGAAAGAGTTCACTTGGCCACGAGACTGGACTTTGCACGATAGAAAATCACCAGCGGATCCCTTGAAAATGTGGATCGGCCGTATCTCTTCGTGGGCAAGGCGTTTTTGGTAAAAGTCTTACAGAGCAACAGAAGTTGCAAACTCCTCCTAAACTGAGAGTCGGAGTAACTCGGATGCGCTTTGATAAAAGTCAGCAGCATTAAAACAGTCTTGGTGTGTTATTTAACAACCAGAAAGGTCAATGGATGATTCTTAATTTGCAGCCTAATACATAAACGCTTTAATGAATTGATAGTTTGAAACGCGTTTCTAAGAAACTAAACCAAAAACAAGTCTCCTATTATCATGGCTTATGGTCCCTGCCCTGCGGTCGTTTTACACCAGGCTTTCATGTGTGCATGCCATTTTTTTTTCGGAGCGTCACCAGATTAGTTTGTATGTTTTGCTCATGGCAAAAATCAAATATCTCTGCCAAGAGTACTGAGAAATAACCAGGATATAAATATTCAACGAGGGTTTTTCCAGTTTTACCACGCACGGAACTGTCTAATGTTTGCATGTTTTTAAAGTACATTTCAAATATTCTGATTACATGATTTACTATTATTATGAATTATTATTATCATAGTTGCACCACTTACATTGTAGCTACATTGCCATCAATTTATGCATGGATCTTGTCCTATTAGATTTATTGATGCTTTATTACAGTATCATGGGATCAATGGATGATTGTTGGGCTGTTTCAAAACACATAAAATTTCTGTTGGAAATGTCATGACAAGAGAGCAGCTTTTCTGTTTTAAAGTAAATCAGTTTATAATAAAATTATAGTTTATAATTTAATTGAAGTTCATTTATATAGTGCCAATTCAGAAAACATGTCATCTTAAGGTACACTGCAGTTAAACACTGGCAGTGGAGATGGAGGCAGGTGACCTGCTGTGGCGACCTCTGAGGAGAGCAGCCCAAAGATTGGAAGAAGAAGACAAAAAAAAAAAAAAAAACGCAATAAAAATTTAAAAAGATATCACCAAAATAAATGGAGAAGATGAACTGCTCCACTTTATGGTTTCCATCTCAGTGGTTGGTAATATAAAAGATTTTTACAGTCATAAAACTGCAGTTTTACACCAAACATGTGGCACTGCTGTAAAGGAGGGAAGTTTTTTTTTTTTTTTTTTTGCAAACAGCTAAACAAACATTTGCATAGTCTCTGGCTGATCTTGTACTGTTTGAAGCTGGCACTTGAACATAAAATATATGCTGCACAATAGGAAACAGGGTAATAATGGAACTGAAAATAATATGCATGAGACAAGTTTGCAAAACCTCCAGATACAAACAAGCTCTTTTTTCATTTATAGTTGTAAAATAAAGCTCTGTGGTGAGAAAAAAAGCACACCATGTACACAGAAGCACAGTATGGATGCCCTTATGCTGTGGGATTTGGTGCTAATATGCAGATTTATATTCAAAAGCAACAATAGGATGAAACTTAAAAGCTTTTAGGGTTAAAGATCATTCAGAGGCTACCAAGACAGGCATTTACTAGATCTAAAATCACAAACTGAGATAAAAAGGTTTTATTGAGACAGAGAAGCAGGATGAGTTTAAGAATGGATCATAAATAGAAGAATAAGAAGGAGAATAATGAGACAAGCCAATAAAAAAATAGTCAGGAAGATCAGGGACAGAGAGATGAGGAGGATGAATTTTAAGAAGAAATTGTAGATAATGAGAAGGAGGATAAAACTTGGAGGAAGAGTACGAGGGAAAGGGTCATAAATATGGAAAAAGAATGTATGCATAATGGTTTGGAAGAGGAGGAGGAGAACTAAAATAATCAAAGATGGGATTAATGGCGAAGAGGGGTATGAAAAGGCTCTTAATCAGGAGTGAAACAGTGAATGAGTGAGTTGAGAATGATTTATAGGAAGGTAAAGAATGAAGTGTGGCAATGTATGGGGATAATGAGAGGTGGGTTGGAGATGTGGCCGTATCCCAAACCATAGTTAAGAAATTATTACTAATTGTAGTAATCATAGTAGGTTTATTTGAAATTTTAAACAAAGTTTTGATTTAATAATATACCTTTAAAAAAGAAGTTAAACTTTGTAGTTTTTTTTGTTTTTTTTTTAGAAAGAAAAAGATTTTCTGGAGAAACAGAAACAAGCCAAACATTATAACCACAATAGGAGAGAAATGGAGGTGGTGGAGTATTAATACCTCGGAGTTCACCTGGACAACAGACTGGTCTGCATGGAGATACAGCTGTTGAGCCATCTGCAAGAAGGGAAAGAGCAGACTTTACTGCTGCAGAGGGTTGCTGAATATCTTTATGTTAGTAATATTATAGAAAAACCTACATCAGACATCTGTCATACAACAATGTTTCCACTCAGAAGGATATCCAGAGCTGCTGTAAGGCAGACCGTTACAGGAGATCCTTCCTGCCTACAGCTATTGACGTCTACAACTTGTTGAAGAAATGCCAATAAAATTTACAACATATACTGTAAGTTCTCTTTGGGATCAAAAAAGTACTTTTGATTTAGCATTTAGAAAAAATGTTATCCAAATGCTGAGGAGATGTGTGGATTTCATGCCACTTCAGAGGCTGGTTGCATTATAGCTCATATATAAAGAACAAAATTGTGCTTGAGAAAAGTGTAGAGGTACAGAAGCTCTGCAGAGGATGCCTAAAATGTTTGACCTATTTGTACGAACAGAGTTCAGCTCGGAGACCAAGCAGACAAAAACATGGTTAACCAAATGATGATAATAATCAATGCAAGTTAAGTCAGACTAGATGCATTTTCATTCAAAAGATGTTCTGAATTAGAATTGACGGACACAATTTGTGTTGGTCTGTTTGCCTAAACACTCTATTCATATTAGTCTCCCATAATGAATGTCTGCTTTAATCCAATTTGGGCTGTTGTTATTCACAACCAAAACAGAGTGACGGTTGACAAATTATAAATCTAATACGTAGGGCCTGTTTATCAGCAAAATAAATGTAATTATACACACTTTCAAAAGCAGAAATAATATATTTATTTTTTTAAAGCTTTGTTTAGAATTACATGCAGATTAGTGATGTCTAGCCTGAAGCCCAGACATCACTAATTAATTGTGGCTCTTCCTTTGTGATGCTTTGACAAGCTTTTACCTCTGCTGATTTTATTTAAAGATTATTTCTCTATTTTTCTCTTAGGTTTTGTCCATTAAGTCCTGTTTAGATTAGGTGGCATTATTCAATTATTCAAGCAATTCTTGTCTGATATCACACTAAGATGTTATGAGAGCCCAAACATCTTAATGTGACTAAAACAGAAAATATATCTGTAGAGCAACAAATACTTTTTAATGGGATTTAATCAAAGAGGGATGTATTGCTGTAAGTAAAGACACTTTAAGCTAGTAAGGCACATTTCTGTGTTTAATTGTTCTCAAACTATCCGTTGTAGCTACAGTCTTCGCAGGTTGGCTTTTACTAATTTGAAAACGTCCCTCTGTGGCTTCATATGATGCCTCAGATACATATGGCAAGTTTTATGAAACAGATCATTATAATAGCATTTTAACTATATGCTGTTTTTACATTATTAAGGAATATAATTTATAATTTCTAGCTTACGAAAAATGTGTGCTTATCAAAGTCCTAGAAACATGGATATTCAAATTCTGCTTTCTAATTTAAATAAGTGATTCATGCATCTTTTTTATCTCTTCAGGCTGCATCACTTTATTAGGGTAGGAAAAAACGAAAAACAAATCTTTACCTATTCATGGGTATGCACCAGCTAGTGTGAGCACTGCAGCACAAATAACTGCCGCAGGAAGTAAGAAAATCCATTGCATGTTTTTTTTCTATGAGCATTTATTTTAAAAGTAGAGTCTTTTTATTTCAAATTCCAGTGTAGGACAAAGTCATATCATTTGCAGAAATTCTAAGATGATGTTGCAGTCCTGGGGTGCATCAGATGGGGATGGTTTTGAAACAATAATCCCATCCTGAAGAGGAACAAAACAAGGGAGATGGCTGCAGATTTCAGAAGAAACAGGAAAAAGCCAAACCCCATCACTGGAGAAGACATAGAGGTGGTGGAAGAGTACAAACACCTCAGTGTTCACCTGATTCGACTGGAGATACAACTGTTGAAGCTGTCTAAATGATGGTCCAGAGAGGACTGTACCCTTTGAGGAAGCTTACTGTAGGTCCTTCAGTGTTTGTAAAAAGATACTCCAAGATCCTCTGTCTGTTGTGAAGAGTGTGATTTCTTCTGCCATCAACTGCTGGGGTGACAGCATCATAGCAAATTATTTTAAAAAGCCCTGTAGAACGCAGGAGATTAAATTACATTAACCATTACACTTCAGGGCTCGATGTTAACCATTGCCCGATCGCCCGGGGCAAGTAGTTTTTATTGTCAGGAAAGTACAAATTTCATTTCATTTGCCCGCCGGGCAAGTGCAATGATCGCAAAAAAATATTTATCATTCAAAATTACTTTAAAATCATAGACATTCGCTAAAAACGACCCACAAGCGTTGCCAGCGCCATCTTTGTCGTTTTGTACACATTCTTGCGTGATTTGAAAAAGCCGCGTGAGAAAAAGCTGCATGATTTTCCGCTAGATTGCGTGATTCAGCTCTTGGGGAGAGAATTCTGAATTCTGATTGAAAAGCATGTTAACACGGTAATGTTGGCTTGAGTTCATTATCTGACGCATGCATACACACATTAGGAACCTGTAAACTTACTGAATTACAAAAAAACATTAAAAAAACAAACATGTTACATTGATATATATACAAAAATGAATATTAGGAACTATATTTATCAAACATTATACTGGGCAATTAAAAATTGTTTCTGGGCAAATGAAATGTGAAAGTAAAAATCCTTAACGTCAACCCCTGCACTTCCAGTTTTTGGTTTAACCTCTGCTACGAGGTCTCTCTCCTGGAATTTGGTATATGGTTTAAAGTCAACATGTCATCTGTCCAAACAAATTTATTCAAGTACTTCTTGTACTTGTCTACATTCTCTTTGGCAAACTCTAGTCTGGCTTTTATCTTTTGCCAAGAGAACAATGTATCTTCCTTGCAGACTTTCAATGAACAGGGACTTGGGCACGTGTTTCATATTATCTCTTCATACACCTTAACACAAACAGTATAGCCTTCTTTAGAGACAATTTTGACATTTCTTGGTTTTTGGAGATATTTATCAAGATGATATTGATTGGATGGCCGGATCAGGACCTGATGGCAAATGTTTTGTTGTAGATTTTTTTTAGAGACCTGCTATCTGAGTCAAAATTACTTTGAGATATGTACAGGTCCCTTAAAGGATTCGTATATAGCTACAGCCTTTGCTGTAAAGCTCCCATGGAGTCCATGGTTTTTACTCTAACTTGAAAAGGCAAGAACACCAAACATATTGTGCAGGGTTTAAAGACAAACCTCATATAAAATTCTGAGTTACAATGTTTTACTTATTTGCACCACATTTGGTGTGTTTAGCAAAAATTTTACAGTGTTACTGTTGGGATCTGGGGAGGTACCACCTTCCTCCAGCAGAGTGTGCCGTGGGTCTCCTGGGCTGGAGCCCTCCAGCACACCTGAGACGCATCTACTCATCAGGAGACCTTCCCTTTATAAGCAGCTGCCAGACCTTCCTTCAACGCCGCAGTGTTGACCTTAGTTTGGTTAGCAACCTGAGCCTCTGTTACCTGAAAGAATCTAAGTTGTCTCTAAGTGAGAAGACTGGTTCTAACCTTCCTCTGTCTTTGCTCACAGGAAACCTGTCTCAAGCCTGAAGCTCTGGGTGAGCTTAACCTGCCTTCCAGCCCTGGTGAGCCAAACCTGAAGATTCCTATTTGGATTTCCCCTGCTGCTCTCTGAGAAGAGCTTGAAACTCTGATCAAGGTCTGCCATTCAAAGTCAGAAGCTAGACGCTGCAGCTGCTTGTGTACTCTGCTGAACCAACAGTCTCTGGACCCAACGGTTCCCTCTCTCACAAGAGAAGCCTGGACCCCGTCAAGGTAGAATCAAAATTAACTAAAAGGACTCTTTAATCATCTGCCTGCCCAGCTAATCAAACTATCATCTCTGCAGACTTCAGTGAACCAAACCCGGACTTGTTCCAGATCCAGTTCATGTTTTTGTGTCAACATCTTAAATAAACTCTGTTAAACTTTTACCCAGCCTTCGTTGTGTTCTGCATGTGGGTTTGATATAAAACCAATCATGACAGTTACAGTATTAAGAATGTAAGGGGAATACCAGCTTAATAATGTGAAATTTGATATTATATTTCTTTATATTGCTTTTCAACAATTGGTTGACTATGAACTATGTTACTATTGTCAGAAAATAACTGTTATTTTAACTCAGTTCTTTTGAATTAAATTGACTCTGTTGCAGTTACCTGATGGTTATTTCGTTACTTGGGGCTGTTCATGTGTTTCCATTGGCTCTCTGCTTTGTTGAGGCCCTCACAGACAGAGCAGGAGCAATTAGGCAAATAGAGACAGACCCCTCACCCCCTGTTTTATATTCTTTATTTCAAAATTTTCACTGGTCTGACTTAAATAGTGTTAAAAATGTACTTTATGTTATGTATTTTGTGCAACACCAAAGTTAAAGTTATAAGAACATCAATGAATTAATTTTAAAGAATTTCTGTCTTAAAAGGTGAATAAAAAGTAACTTTTCACAGTATCTCATTACTTTTGGTGTAAGTAATCAACAAATTAACTGAGTTACTTTTTGGATGAGGTAACTAGTAACTGTAACTAACTCTTTTTTTCTGGCACCTAGCACCACAATGGTTATCAATATTTATAACAGCAGGTTCTACTAACTTTAAGTCAAAGTTAGAAAACCATTTGCGTAGAGCTGCCTTTGACTATTCAAGCTCAATGTTTCAATTAAAACATTCCCAGACTAATGAGCCACTAAATCCTCTTTCTTAAGCCCTGAGACCAATCTTTTATTGGTTCTCACTTTACCAGTCAGCACACCAGACTACATGTTAGATGTATAAAGAAAGCAAACCTTCATCATCCTCATACTGACTAACCAGCATTTAGACGCCAGGCATTTAAATGTTTTTTCAATGTCTACTTATATGCCTTAAAGTCATCATTATTGCTTAAATTATGCTGTAAATCAATATCCATATGTTCAAATATGTTAGAAAGCACAGGTTCTCATTGGGCATCCTGATTTAGTTTACTTGTCTGCATACTTTAAGAAACTGTTAAAGAATTAAATGCTTAACCAACTAAATTATTTGCCTAATGTTATCTATTTTTTCAGACAGTTTACTTTAATAAATGTCCTTTCTCTGGCTGTATGTACCGACAGGCTTATTTGGTGGAGGGTTTTGCTTCTATTTATGTTCAGGTGAATTTAGTTAGTTTGGAAAGTGGTGTTTGATTTGGTTGATGTTAACTACTTTCTTTTGGGTGTATTTGGTTGATTAATTTATTGATGTTTATCAAAGTCGTCTGAAATAAATTCCCATTCATTCATTCATTCATTCATTCATTCATTCATTCATTCATTCATTCATTCATATTCACTGTTATCCAATGTGCAACGATTAGTATCAGGAGAATCTGGGTGCTGGGGTACCACCAGTCCCACTTCTACCATGCTCTGACAGCCACACCCATGAAGGTAATGCATGACTTCACAACTTGCATGAAAATAAAAAGTGGCTTCAGTGTCATCTTTATTTTAGCCTCAATCATTTTTCCTCTTCTTTAGACTCGATTCAGTATCAATTACATTAAATCATCTGAAGTCATTGACTGTTTCTCCTAAGGTCGCTTTCTTCTGTTTCAGTATTAATAGTGGTTTAAATTCAAACATTTTATTCAATTTCGACTGTTTGCTTACAACATTCTTTGTTTTTTGCCTGCTTGTTTTCAGATAGTTTGCCAGATATTTCTAAACAAGTATTATGTTTAAACTTTCCTTCATCCTGACAGTTTGACATTTTGTTTGGTTTTCCCTTTGGCAAACATCTTGGTTTGAAATGGTAACAAACTTTAAATACAGCTGACAAATATGAATGCTTTACAAGAAGGATGCCCAACAGGCTTGGTTACCCAGCAAATCAAATGAAAAGAATGCAGGACACCATCCCATGTAATAGCCTCCAAAAAGGTTCAGTTATAATTATAGTTTGCATACTGAATATCTAAATAGGGTCAAAGCTTTTTCCAAACAATGAACTATCTTTTCATATTTTTAATAAATTTAAAGAAATATTCATGTTACATTTTCCACTAGTTTAGATTTCAGTTTGCACCCGAAAAGAAATCCGAATAGTGAGACTCCTGCTTAACAAATAAGTGGACCTCTGCACTGCTTTCTAATAGTGCAGCAGGCAGGCTCAGACTGGTAATCTGTTATACCGGGCATTTATCCGGTGGGCCGGTCCTAATTTCAGTGTGCAAGGGCCGGCCCTCCTTAAATCATACCGGCCCAACACTCACTCTCCGGCTGAAGCACCTACTTGTGACAGTAAATAACTCAAGGAGCTCAAGAAGTAATACAATGTAACCACCTAAATCAGGGGTGGGCAATTCCAGTTCCTGGGGGCCGGTATCCTGCAACTTTTAGATGTGCCTTGGGTTCAACATACCTGAATCAAGTACTCAGATAATTGGGAGGACTCTGCAGGAACCGACTGCATACTGAGGAGGTAACTCAGCCATTTGATTCAGGTGTGTTGGACCAAGGATGGATCTAAAAGTTGCAGGATACCGGCCCCCAGGAACTGGAATTGCCCACCCCTGACCTAAATGATGCATGCAGTATATATAGCCCTTCCTTGTCATGCACATTTTTGTCACGGTTGTCATATGGTGTAATTTTCTATTTCTTCAAACTGTAAAATCCTCGCAACAAACTAAATTATAATAAAACTAAAATGCTTTCTTTAAACCAAACTAAGATGTTGCTCTTATATTTGTCAAATTTATGTTTGAAAATTTAGCAAAAATATGTTTCCCATCTTACGTGCACTGTTGCCAGGTTGGGATGTTTCCTACTCTGGCAGGTTAGGATGGCCGTCTATGGGTAAAAAATGTTTGGATTTATGGCCTAAGAGATCAATAGACTTTGGTTCAAATTGGGCGAGATTTCGTATATCCAGGCGGTTTATGAAAATATTTTGGGCTCGTGTTGTATGGAAGCAAATCGTTAACATATTTCAAATGAAAAGCATTTTCAGAAAAGCTTTTTCATTTTAAGAATGTGGCTGCATTGTTTGACTCATACATGAAATTAGTAATCAATAATCCTGTTTGCATTTTCATTTGCTTCTTCAACAATGCTCATCCTTTTACTTAATTAAAATGAAAAAGAAAAAGACACTTGAGGGGGTCGGTGTAGATGGAAAAATGCCAGGGCCAAAAATTGTTCCCAGTCCGATCCTGGCAGCAGGTCAGAGTAACCTAAGCCAGTGACTGGAAAAAAAAGTAAAAGTCATACTTTTTTTGTTGTTGTTGTTCTAAGTACTTATATATTATATAAAATATTTAAACTTTGGGACTTACTGAGTTTGGACTTGAAAACTTGGGACTTGCCACTTCCATGTTAAAACATGGGAGTGGCAGTATCATGCTGTGGGGTTGTTTACTTTGGCAGGCTCAGGTAAGCTTTGCTGAGGCATAACCTGCTAAAGGCTTAAAAAAAAAAAGAACAATCAGGCTCACCTTAAAGCACAATTGCTTTGGTTGCAAAAAAAAAAAAAAGAATCTTGTGTAGTTTATCTACTTTGGGTTTATGTAATTAATACATTACAAAAAACATTTTAACAAAATTAATTTCATGTACACAAAATAATTCAACTCTCTCATATCATTCTGAATAAGTTTGTGAGATGAAAACAAAAATAGTTTGCATGGTGTATTTAGTGGATGGACATCTGCTCTCACAAACGCATCCATAAAACAGAGGGACTGGCAGGTGGTTTTAAAAGGACTTGGTAGAAAATCCTGCATGATTTTAAATTAGCCATTTAAAGCCATCAATTGCTTTTGTGTCATTGTTGCAGTCCTGCAATGAGGCAGCATTCTCTGAGTTTGTTGCTCTTTAACTATCCCCTTGTGTGTGTTACACGGGCTGCATGTTAATGCCAACAACTGTTTCAAAAATACCCCAAGATCAACCAGAGATAATCACTAGTTTAGTCACTGGGATCATTTCTGGTTATTTTTTTTCACCAAAAACTGCACAAAGTAAGAGATAGGAAAAGTCCAATGTCCCAGAGCATTAAAGGAAGCCAGCCTGCTATGAAACTACAGTATGTAACACCCTACAGTGCAGTAATGTGGTTGACACGTACGCTCTTAGGGAAGTTTGGCATTTTAACGGTATTAAGCAAAAGACAAGTTTTCTTTTTTCCTAACGGCTTACGGCTGGTCTCCTGCAACTGCAGAAGAGAAGCATGATTCTGTTTATGGAGTTAAACCTTTAGCTTTTAGCAAAATACAAGTCTGTTGTGAGCAAAGCTATTGAAAATAAAATGTTTAACAACCACCAATCTTGTAAAAACTATTGTGCATACAGAGATTTTTTTTGAGTAGGGCAGCAGGCATGCATACCTGCAGGTCTTTGTCCGGGGGAATTCAAAGCTCCTCATAAAACTCTTCTTTACAAGCATCATTTGTCAGGGAAATATCAAGTAAATCTGTCATGTGTTGTACTACTGCAAAGGGGCCTGTCATTCACCAGCAGTGGCAGTTTTGTATAAGATGCACATAGCTTGCCATCCAGGGTGTAATTCCATTAGGGGTGACACCACAGAAAGTTTTGCTAATATGCATCTAATAAAGGTAGCAGTGGGTTGGTGGACACAGAACTTATATCATAACATTAATGCTGCAGTATATATTCAAGTAGCTACTACCTAAGAACTTAGGGCATTCATGACAAGTTGTTTTGTAAGGATAGGTAACATTTTAAACCTCAGACACTGAACTAAGAAAAAAAACCCATCTCAGGTGACTAAAGGAAAGCAGATGCTAAAATAAAAAATGAAAAAAAATATTGGCATATGTTTTTTTTTATTTTTATGAATTGATCAGATCTGAGTAGAAAACTTTATTACAGACACAAATGCATATAGCACAGAACTGGGGCCTTTTTCCCCACTGCAGCTAATCACATATTCACTTTTTTGAGTCAAGGAAAAACATGAAAAAATGTGTGGAGATTCACACAATGACTTCAAATGTAACACGTTCACACAGATAATATGAGACATCAGCTTGACTACATTGGCACAAAGCCAGGGTGTGAATTACACTGTAGAAATTGTCTTTGGGGAGACAGGCACTGGGGGAGAAGGGGTCCTGTAAGAGCACAGACATTGTGATCAGTAACTTGAATTCTATAATGTTTGCAGTTCTTTTCTCTGTTTTAATAACATTTCCAGAAATCACTAAATGTTCTGTATGATCAGTCTCCACTGGTGGTGGATCATTAATCTACAGAATTCCCATATTCTTTCTACCAGTACACCATAACTAATTACTTACAGGTTCAAATGTCTTTGGTTTGGATGCTATTAGTGAGAGAACAATAGTGAAGATTATTACTACTAATAATAATTAAATCAGTTTGCCTTAATAATGAGTGTTGTTTCTATAATTTAAAACTACAACTAGTGGTAGTTCTACATGTGAAAATAATTTCTATAAAAAATTTTTTTTTTTTTCTTTCTATTCTGTCGCAGAGGATTTTACCTGCAAGGACCTGGTAAATTTTGATTTTGAATACAAATCTATTTGTTCCTGCTTTGAAAATTTCGTAAATAACTTTTGATACATTGACTTCTCTTTTGGTCTGCCAGATATTCCCCTTGGCTATAATCTGAAAGAAGTAAAGCTTCACCTGGAGAAAACTGTGATTGAAGTGCCCATCTACCCCTCACCCACATTTCTCAGCAACTGGGACCCTCATGGGTGGGGCTCTGGGTGAAGGGGTCCACCCTTCACAGGTGGGTGCGGCCATCCCTATTCCCATTTAAGGGCTTGATATACTCAAGCTTGATGAAGACATTTTAGATTTATGCTCAATTTTGAGCATGGTCTGCGCTTGTGGGTCTAGATACGGCCGAGGCAACACCTACACCTAGTTCCAAAGTATAAATCAGCCTTTACACTACCCTTTTGAAACTGTTGAGGGTAAATGGCACTCAAACTGCACTGGACCATGCCAGACACAACCGAACAGTGCTAAACAAGTTCATCAGTGGGGCTCAACGGGTTTCAGTTGAGGCTCAGTTAAGGCTTTCTCAGGTAACACATAAGAGCACATGAGCAGATCCCGTCATCTCATTACAGTCAGCTTCTGTAATCATGAAATTTAAGACATCCATAAAAATATCAGAACATTACATAATGCTTTGGCTGGCCAGTGGAATGTTGTTAAGGATGATTTAAATAATGTTTATTTCAATATGTTTAGCTTTGCTTGTGTTTACACTTCCACCCACTGGAACCGGTACCATGGTCAAAAGAGAGAAGCCATTTTTCACTTCCTCTAAAAGTAGGTCAAACAGTCACATTTTCTTTTTTTTTTTCAAAATCCCCATCAAGTTGCAGCTTTAATAGTTCTTAAACAAATTAACATGTGATTTTTTTTTTTTTACAGAAACTTTCAGAGCATCCTAAATACCAAGGAAGGTTTTTAAAGTTTCATCAGAGATGGGTGAGTCAGTGACAAAAGTCACAGAACAAACCTACATTGTTGCTCAAACCCATCATATCCAGGACAAAAGAAAGAGAAACTCACCTTTACAATAATGTATATCATATGATGCATAAATTTCCTTTCCTAGATGTCAAAATATCTTCCTTTAGCTTGTGCAGTACATAGATATTCTATGTTGATAACTTAAAGCAACATTTGATTGTGATTTTCTTAGAATCACATCTGAAACTAGAAGTACGCTCCATAAAAGTGACTTTCCAAACTGAGAGTTTATAAATAATTTATTTTACCATTGTTGATTTAAAAAAAGTTCTGAAACTTTTTTTTCTGTCTTATGAAGAACAGGATAATTTTTTATTATACGACTAAAAATGAACTTTTGGACCTAAAATACAAAACGTGCTGAAAAGAAAAGATCCACAAATGCGAAACAAATGCTCCATCTTAAAACGAATCAACCCTCCGTAGGTTGATCTATGGGGTGTTTTCGATTTTAAAGGCAGCATCCTCCAAGACCCGGTCTATCTGGACTGGATCCTTCGAAGTCTTTGAAAATAAGGAGACCGAAAGAGTTTTGGCTGTAAATTCATACAGGTCCAGCCTTCCACGAGAGTTGACACACAATGCAGGAAAAGAATGAATACTTAATTTCTCACTGCTGTTTATTTTTATTTATTTATTTTATATTTTTGAGGAGCTTCAACAGCAGTACTGTATCAGATTTAAAGTCCCCAAGACTCCAGATATATGAGAATCTGTCCTTAAATTTCGCCCAAGCCCCTTTACACAGTGACAGATAAAACCCTTTCAATAAACCAAATATTACCCACCACATATCTAACTCGATTTAAGTCAATTTCAATAAAAAAAATTTTTTTTATTCATTTCAGATGGAATTATTCACATACTTGTATTATATTAAACTACACTTACAATATCCTCACTCAAACCATCTTTCTTCCTTTGTAAGAATATAGACATAGTTTTCCCGTAACGAGTGTCCTTTAGCCTTCCGGTGCAGGTGAACAGCTGAGTCCTGTCCTGAGAAGTTGGTCCTCCTGTGTTGGGCCATGCGCCTGTCTAGCGTTTGCTTGGTCTCTACAATGTGCCGGTCTGTGCATTGCACTACACTGAACGGCGTAAAAAACGTTGTCGGTCTTGTTTCCTGGGTGTTTTGTCCTTGGGTAAAACCAGCTTTGTCTCGGGGTGTTGCCGGGTTTGAAGTACACAGGGATCCGGTGCTGGTTGAAAATTCTTAGGGGCTCCAGCAATAAAGGTAATGACGATATTCCTTACTCTGTTTTCTTTCTTCTCAGTAGACCTCTTCCTGTTGTTTTTAGAAAAGCCCTTCTGGGATAACCACAGTTCTTCAGAGATGTCCTGATATTTCCCTGTTCTTTCATCTTCCCTCTGTTGGTGGTGGGAATGGTTTCTGCTCATGTCTGGAGGGTTCAGATAATACCTAGTTTGTGTTCCGGTGGGTGGTGTGAGTCACAACAGAGGTACTGGTCGCTGTGTGGATTTCCTGTAGACTTGTCTGTCTTAAATGATGTGAACCGTCTTCCATGGTGTGTCCATGATGTGTCCAAGGCTGTCATCTAGGTGAAACATCTTCTAGATAACTTCACATCCAATTGCCCAGAGTGAACTTTTTCAAGCTTGACGATTGCCTAAGTTGTCTAAGTCTGATCTCACAATGGAGAGATTAACTCTCTGCATTTAACCCATCCCCTTGTGGAGCAGTGGACTGCCACTGTGCAGAGCACAAGGAGCAGGGTGGGTTTAAGGGTCTTGCTCAGAGACCCACAGTGCTGGCTGTGGGGATCGAAACGGGTACTTGCAACCTTCTCAGAGTACAAGCACTGCTCTAACCACTAGGCCAAACCTCCCCAGACACAACAAAACAACTTTAATTTGAGACTAAAAAAAAATTACATTTCCTGGATGACTGAGAATCTTCACAGATATCATGGTGGATCTTTTCTTTTCAGTAAGTCATGGATCTGGTTAGTTTTGATGATTAAATTGATGAAACATTTTTCTACTACAATCTATAAAAAGAAGGAAATCACTTTAGAGATTAATCTTTGAGCAACACAACAATCCTCAACATACAGCCATAGTAAAAATGTAAGTTCTCATCTTAAAGCCCCTTATGCTGTTATAATGTCACAGTCAAAGACCAGGCCTTAATAAAACGGATAATCTGTGAAAAGGGCTAAAGACTAACATTAACAGAGACTCTTCTTCATCCATATTGTGCCCTTTTATAAAAAGGTTACTCCTAGTTGAGAAATATCCCAAAAAGATTTGCAGCTGTAAATCCAATGTTATTATTTACTCAGTGGGAAGAATAAAATTTCATAGTGCATCCTTCAGCTGATTATGTTCCATACATAATTTCTCTAAGATAAATTAAAGTTTGTTGTTGTAAAGTGAGTAAAAACCAACTAATTCAAGAGTTATGACTACTTTAGTTAAGTTAAATGATGGAACAACCGCTTAAAGGAATAGTACACCCAAAACATGATTAGCCTTCATTTTCTACTCACGAGCCTACGGAAACTGCGGCAGACCAAGCCAGATAAAAGTGCGCATTCAGCGTCTGCTCTTGATAATGCAAGCGTAGAAGAAGAAATGTGCTGTTTACCTGTGCAAAGAAAGAAACAACGAAAGAAAAATGTCTGAGGACTTCAGTGTTGAGGAAGAGCCTGAGTTCTTTGCCGAGCTGAATGCGCACTTTCATCTGGCTTGGTCTGCCGCGGTTTCCGTAGGCTCGTGAACTCGCAAGGGTGCGCTTTTAGGAAATCCTATACACTACTGTTTATGCTCTAAAAACATTCTAAATGACTTAGTTTCGAGTAAATTATGGACCCTACCCACTCAGGACACTTGGAATACATTGGACGATCAGTATGGAGGAATATTGACACGTTTTTTGTGGACTTTCATGGACCTTTCTGCCTCGGGCACCATAGACCTCCATTATTTGAATGTCAGCAGACAGCAAGAAGCCTCCCAGATCTCCAGATGCATTTGAGATATCAAAAAAGTACTCCAGAGTACTTTAAGTCTCATATGGGCACAGGAAGGAATAAAAATGGTTAAAATGACTAAAGTCACCTTATATACTGAGTCTGAACGGTTTGCAGATAGCAAGCCGTACATCATTTGTCACATAAGCAGTAAAATCTGCAATGCATCAGGGCTTGTCAGATCCTTCATTTTATGACTGCAAAGTAAGAACGGATTAGCTTCCCCTTACTATAAATTTGCTATGACAGTGCTGTATTTTACTTATAAAAATAAAGGAAGAAAACACCTCTTTAGGACTCTGCCAAAGATGTTAGAAGTTTCCTGAACCTCCTGCTGATTTGTCTTAGCCTTGGAAGTTTAATTTAATGGATTTCTCTTTTTTTTTTCTACCAGGAGCAGGTCTTACGTTGGCATTGTGCCTCTTGGAAACCTTGCGCCACCCCTTGAAACACCCACGCCCACACACACATTCCTCCCTGTATCTGCATCCACCAGCAGCTCAAAGAGGAACGGGAAGATTAGCATTTCTTTAATAATTAGATGTAAAATAATTTTGAATTGTATTTGTGACCCCAAAATAACATTCTGCCTTTTCCTCCTGAATTTAGACAATTGTAGGTTTTTTTGCCCACATGAGAATAACAACAGAAGATCAAGAAGCAACAACATAAAACCAATCAGTGCAGAGCAGACATGTAAAAAAGAAAAAAAAAACCCTCTTCGTGTAGCAGGTGTTAGATGTTGCTGTTGGCAGTTTTATCGAGGACGTTTCTGTCTGGCAGCCGGTCATGGCCATTGTAACTGTGTGCTCTCACTGGAATAAAACTCAGACCTTCAAGAGGATGGGCTTAAAAAGAGAATGAACTAAGATGCATCATAGTGGATCTGAAACTCTTATAAAGATCTGCAGCAAATGGAGTGTTACTCCAAACATGCTCATACCAAAATAAATAAACATATCCCTGCTGTATCTTCTAGATTATAAAACAAACCATTTCTTTCTCTGAATAATAGTAAAAAGAAAGAAATTATACTTATTATTGTTATTTAATTTAAACAGAATTTAGGTTTCCGCAGAAAAGATATGAAATCATATTTATGTACTTTGTTAAAATAAGAATAAACTTTAATTAAAAACAGACATTAGTTCATCTTTACTCTCATCACCAAGATTGACGACCACCCTATCTAAATAACCAGAAAAAAATCCCTTAAATAGGACTTATTCAACAACAAGAAGTGGGCAAAACATCTCCAAAAGTAACAAATTCAATAATAGGTAAGAACTAAATTCACTAACTCCATGAGTCAGAAGAGGGTTACAAAACCACTTCTTGCACATTCCAGCATATCGCGGTGAGGGCTATCCACAAAAGGGAAAAAACATAGAATAGTGGTAAACCTTCCCATGATTTGCCAGTCAAAAAATTACTCCTAGAATAGATTAATGACTGATCCAGGAGGTTGCAGAACAACTCAAAACAACGTCTACATGACTTCAACGTCTTTTGTCTCAGTTTAGATTGCAGTTCATGATTCAACAATAACAAGGACATTCACATATTTCCAAAAATATTTGACAATTCCAAAGACTTTTCTGGAAAACATTGTAAGGACTGAGAGGACAGAGGCAGAACTTTTTAAAAGGTGTGTGTCATGTTACGTCTGGGGATATATACACAAGATAAATACTTTAACTGCCCAACCCTGAAAAATTCTGATGTGACAGGAGTACAAACAAGTAGAAAGGAGACATAAGACTAAGTGGCACAAGGCTAAATAAAATGAAAAGAACAAAGATGTAAAAGTTAAGCTGCACAGTAGAAAAAAGTAGAAAAAAACTGTGTAAAGAATGTGCAGTTGATAAGAAAAATATATTTAAGAAAAAAGTAGACAAATATAAGTAATCTATAGAACCAACCAAAAGAAACATTCTTTAAATGTTTAATAAATATGTTTGCAGAAGCAACCTTTCTAGAGTCTCTCTGGAGGCTGCTCTGCTTTCTGGCTGCTGACTTTGGAAAGGATTTCAGGAATGGACCCGAGATTCTTCTGCATCTCATGATGAGATCTAGATTATTGTAACTGTTTACGGTCACTTTTAGCAATACATCTGCCTATCTGTGACTCAGTTTGAGGCCCTGCTGTTGGAGGAATCACCTGTACAACAAAGGTAAGGTGTGATCGTGTTAGCTCCCCCTCTGAAGCTAAGGTACCACTGCAGTAGATCGTACATGTCGATCGGGCAGACAGAGGATTTAAGGCGAGGGAGAGGCTGATGCTGGATGGGATGAGGACAGCGGTACTGCAGGGAAGTTCCCCAGGGAGACAGAGTGGCGAGAGGCGGGAGCTGGGTGGAAGCAGACCGAGCTCAAGAAGAACAAGGGGAGAAGGTGGCTGGTTTGTCTGTGCAAGAGGTAGGATGACAAAACAATCTTTCTAGGACTAAATTAAATAGCTTTTTTAAAAGCCAACCAAAAAAAACATAAAAAGCATTTCCCCCTTGTTCCTTTGTGTCAACGAGTGGGGTGAGGTTGCTTAAGGACCCAAATGGAGAGATGAGTGAGGCAGGAATGCGTTCTTGTGGGTTTAAAGAAAAACTGAGGCAGACATCCAAAAACAAAAAAAACATACTGACAACCAAAAAACCAGCAAACATCAGGAATATCTCACGTGGGGAGCCAGAGACAAGGAATCAACAGAGAGGGTATATATGGGAGACAGAACAGAGACTGGGGTAATCAACTGATATGGAGCAGATGTGGATGGAAGAGACCCTAAGGGAGCAACGGGAAAGGAGATAGGCACAAGGGGACAACAGAGAGTGACCTAATACTGCTTTAAAATGGAAAATAAACCAAAGATAAACGAAACAGAATTACTAATAATTGAAAACTAAAAACTCGAAATCCATGAAGGGAAAACCATAAGACTTTGTCAACAATATTTTCTCTCTCTTCCATTTTGCTTAAAAAAGCTTGTCACCATTGTAGGTCACGGCCACATTTAGTGTCTGATTGGATTTTGGGGCTTGAATGTGAATAAAAATTCAGATTTTTCAACTACTGTGAAAAAAAAACAAAAAACAATATGATGAGATTACCATTAAAAAAAGTATAGGTAGTGGCAGATACCCAAATTCTAGGATGGGGATTGGATCAGAAGTGGAAAATTTGAATATGTGCATCCCTACTTGTAGCAGGTCTAAAACAATGATTGCAAAAGGATCAAATCTCTTTTATTTATAAATCTGTGTGGAAATAATAATCCAGGTATATCTTTTAAATGTGTAAACTGCACATGTTACCCAACAGTTATGCCACCTGATAATATAAAGCTATGGTTTGTCACATGTGCATCATGCAAGTTAGTTTAAGAATGCCAGCCTTCTAAGACAATTTTTACTAATGATGAATATACACATCCTATACACATTTATTTTCTTAAATCTCAGTCAGTCCTATTAGATTCCAGTTCTGCTTTGAGAATTAGGCATCATCCTCCATGGGGTTTGGAGTATAGTTGCTTTGCCTCCACATTAAGAGGAGTCTGCTGAGGTATCTGCTCTGGATCTCCACTGGACGCCTTCATGGAGAGGTGCATCCAGGAGGAGGCAGCCAAGAGCCATCTGAGAGACAGCTAGCCTTTGAACACCTCAGGCTTTCTCAGAGCAACATGTGACAGTTGAGTCTGCTGCACCCACAACTGCTCACGGATAAAGTGGGGACAATATACTATATATCAGTATGACAACATGTAATCTTATTTATGATGTTGATTTGTCCTGGTTCTGCAGAAGCAAAGCATCCCCAAACAATGCCACTTCCACCTTTATGCTTAACAGCAGCTAAATTTCCTCTACTCTTGGTTCCATACAATTATATTTTCGATGGGTCTGTCCAAAAAATATTTTTGCAAAATCTGCTCTTTGATTATAATCTACCTGCTGTTTGTGTGGCCTTATTTATATATATATATTTTTTTTTAGAGCTATGTAATTGTAACTTGCGATGCACTTTGAAGTCAACAATAAAACCTGCTGTAGGGCATGGCAAGATTATTTATGTAGCACATTTCAATGAGAAGACACCAATTTGCTGCACATAAAGGGAAAACACACATTAAAGAGCACATTAAAAAAATAATTTAAAAAGAGAATAACAAAATAATTGGCAATAAAATGAAAGAAAGTTGGACTAGAAATTTATACTAACGACGTGTAGATAGATTTAACAAAAAACAGTTTAAACAAATACATTTGTTATCTTGATTTGAAACAACTTAGGTTTTCAGCACTTTTACCCTTTTTTATGCGTTTTTTCCAGTTTAAGTGTTCTCCTTTTACCTCTGGACTCATTTTTATGTTATCAACCCCTGAACCAAATGTAATGAGGATCTGAAAATCTGCACCTGATGTGATGCATGAATTTAGCCATTTGATGTGTGGAAAAATGTATCACTCAATAGAAATTATTTTTAATCAATAGACACAAAAATAACAACATACATAAATGAATAACATAGAAATGTTGTTTTTTTTTCAGTTTTAGTTTTTCTTGATATATGCAAAAAATAAAAATTACATATACATGTGACCAGTGCAATTGCCTTTATAACACTATGTTGAATTGTAAGGCTTTCACGTACGAGAACATCTACAGTAGATATGTTTTAACTACTTCCTGCTATCAAAAAAACAGTAAAAGAAGTTGAAATGTTCAATAATAGCACCATAAAAGTTGTTTTATTCATTTTGATATTTTGGCCAGAACTGTGGTAGCTGAGAGCAAAATCTGAGAAAGAGACATTGTTTCTTTCTGGAGATTTCAAGACGCAGATACAAGGCCTGTGACTTCAGTACCTGACACTGGTTAAACTGAAACTAAACCTTATTTTGTTTTCTCAAGACCAGAACCACAGATGTTGAAGCTGCTAATTCGTGAACCAGAATGTCACAAAGCTTGAGTTTCAAAAAATATAAATATAATGGTGAAAATAACACAGGTCTGCAAAACAATTGGAATACCAAAGCAGTTTATGGAAAGTGATAAGCAACAGATTAAAAAAAGGTTTCAATAAAAAGGTACTGAGGACATCTAGGGGCAATAACAGGTAACAGAAATAAAATGAGAGAAACAGAGAAGCAAACTGACCCCAGACATTTCAAACACACAAATAGTCAGAGTGAAACTTACCATAAAAAAGAATTAACAATATGCAACCATTTTAAGAAATATACCATCCATGAGAATAACCAAAACATGTAACTTGACTTAAGATAGATTACTTTTTTAATACAGTTTAAAATGTGTTTTCACTTTGAACAATTAAAACACATCCTGTGAGTGAAGACAACCACAGATACTTCCTATCAAAAAAAACATTGTCTGGCTAGAAGGAAACTTTTCCACATCCAGTCTTTCTTGTTTGCAGTAAGCTTTGTCAAGCAAGACTGTGAACTATGACAATTATATGTTACATTTCAGCTCTGTTGTTTTCAGGGTTATTTTTATCTAGTGAGCTAGATTTTTTTTCTTAAACAATAGAGCACAAACCTGCTAAGTTTTTTCTCTTAATTAATGAAAATGTTTTATTACTTTTTAAAATTACTTCTCTGTATGAGATGTTAAGGAGATTATGAACCAATGAAATCCTCACCCCTAAACATATTAAAAATGTCTTTCATACCAAAGTCAAACACAAAATTAATTTTGAGTCAAAATGAAACACTGTAAGGTTTAGTTTTTTTTTTCTAGCAAGGGCTGTTTCATATAGTTCAAAAGTGAAGCTAGCTTACGACACTTTAAAGAAACAGTTCCTAATTTTCTTAAAGTGGGCTTCTGTTAAAGGGTTTTAATATCTTACCTGCTGTAAATACATTTCTTAAAGTTTTAACTGTATACATACAGATTATTTTTTCTTGGAGCTTGAAGCTAATAACTACTCTAATGTGTTCTTCAATTGTTTCAAAGTAGTTCCAATTTCAACATTTTTTCAGCAGTCTAAAAAATAAATATGTTATTCAAATTGGGGACCAGGCTCAAATACTAGAGGAGTTCAAGCTAAATCTTTTTTTGGTTCTTAACTTATATATCAAAAATATCCTAGATGATTGGAGGTTCACTTTACATTTTAATCCTTCCTGCTTCTATTTTATATATGTTAACCAATTTATAGTTTTTACTTTGACCATTGTGAATGAGTTTAGTTCACATTGTAGTATTTGCATTAATCATAGGGAAAGAAAGTTGAATCATCTGGCTTCTGCCAGATAAGTTCAAAAGAAGAATAAGAGACTGTAAACCCCAGAAGAATTTTAAACGACTCCTGGTTGTCTATATTATCTAATTAAATTATATATCTAGATTTCTATAGGGTAATAATAGAATAAATTATAATGCTGACAGACAGGAAATAACTAAAAGTATAAAAATCTCATGTTCGACCATGTATTTAATAGAGCTGGACAATTAATTGCATTTGCAAAATAACTGCAATTTCAAGAAAATTGAATTTCTAAAAAGCAGAGGCAATCAGTTTATGGTCTTTTTATATTTAGAGAGTAAGACACTAAAATGTTCATCCCAGCCCTTTATGTGGCAGTAAAATGCTTAAGGTGTGTTTTCCATCACAGAAGGCAAGCGTGCTAAAAGTAAATACTTTTCCCATTCAAATCCCTGACTACTATTAAACCATGGTGCCTGTGTTTAGTGGTAGAAAACATTTAAATAAAATTACAATTGCAATACTGGTAAAAAAAAAAAATTAATACAAAAAATAAAAAAAAAATATATATATATATATATATATATATATATATATATATATATATATATATATATATATATATATATATATATATATTACATTTCTTTTTTCTTTTTGGCAAAATCATGCTTATATTTGGTATAAAACGAAAAACATTTCACATTCACAAAACTCCTTAGAAAATTGAAATAACTATAATGTTATTTAGTTGTCAGTACTGCCTTTATTTTTGACAGTAGGCAGACATAAAACAGATTTGTAGAGAGGGGGAAGACATGTAACAAATATTACAAGGCTGTGATTCAAATCTGTGATGGCCATGTTGAGGACCAAAGTCTCCGTATATGGGTAATATGCTTAATCCCTGCCCTACACTAGAAACTCCAGGTTAATCTGACCAAGCATGCAATACTTACCCTTAGCAAGTTCTTTCAAGACTAGCGTAAAACGATGTCAGACTTTTAACTTCACTTTGATCAATAAGGAACCTGATCAATAAGGTGTTCTGGAACAGTGCTGATGGCAGAAAGTCAGATTAGATTCTTATCTACAATGCATGAGTTCAGAGAATCTTCTTCCTCATAGATATGTTACGAAACACAAGGGAAACTTTTATTTCCCCCTTTTGCATTTTCTACAGTTCTTTCAAGGTCCTCCCTTTGTTACTGTGAGCTTTTCACATTGGTCATTTAAGTGTAATATACCTATCACATTTGGTCATCCTTAACTATAAGCAAAAACTCCTCAAGTTCCCTTAAACTTTAATAAAAAATGGCATTACTACTTTTAAATGTACATCCCACCACTATTGAAATTCCACAATCTTAAGTTCTTAAGCATGGACTCCTCCCTAATCATATTATTAATATGGAACTTTTTTAGGAACCTCTTGCTTATTTGAAGATTTTAGCATCATACATATGAAGCAGATTTGTGGGCTGCACATCCATCATACAAAACTCTAATTCAGACACATGCCAAAGTTCTTCGTTTAGGTTCCGGTAACTGTGGAAGCCACTAGAATACAATTATAAATGAAAACCTAATTTGAAATGATTGGGTTTATTGTATGGGTGTATTTACCTGCCTGAAACAGCAATGGGAAGATGGGAATACTGTGGTCATAAGGAGATGAAAATAGAAGCGCAATGATTAAGCCAGGTGTTGCTTTTTCTTCAGATGTGTAATTTGAGGATTGTTTCCCTTATTTAATGCTAAACCAGTCTGTCTTGATCCACCTCTACCCTGCAATCAAAAAGGCTTTCTCTTCCAACTAGATGCAGCTCACTGTGACCTTCAGAGGCTGCTGTGTAAGAAAATCCCATTAGTTCTTCCTCTTTGGAAATACTCTACCATACCTGCCATGTTAAAAGTCACCTAACCTCTTTTTCTACAACTTTCTGATGCAAAATATTAAGATTCAGATAAAAAACTTTATTGAGACATCCTCTAATGGGTGTATACCAAAATGCCATAGGGACTGAATAAGTAAATAGTTTGATACAATAGGTGCTTTAGATTCTGCCCAACATGCTAGGTTAAAGTCTACAATCCAAATAATCGGTTAGATTTTTTTTTTTAAAGGATTTGCAATGGTCATACCTGATCATATTTGCATGTGTGCGGTTTCAATATTGGACTGGGATCCCAGTTCAAGAGATTAAAGTTTAATAAAAAGATGAAGATGAATTAAGCACAGCTTAAGTTCAGTGGTCTAACGGCTGCAGGGTAGGAACTTCTCTGACCCTGTTGGTCTCTCTTTGGATGGTCCTTAGCCACCTGCATGAGGGAAAAAGCTCTAACAGTCTATGTGCAGAATGCCTGGAGTCCATCGTGATGCAAACTCCCATCCCCCTGCATCTTGATGTGTAGAGGTCCAAGGTGGAGAATAGACTGCTCCCCACATTCTTTTGTACAAACGTAACCATCCTCTTCACCCTCTCAGCAACAGTGCAGCTGCTGTGCCACACAGGTGAAGAGAACGCTCTCCACCGTTCGGCAATAGTAATTTCTTAGGACTGAGCTCCCAGTGCAGCTCTCTCCATGTTCTTGAGGAAGTAGAGATGCTGATGGGCTTTACTGAACTGAAAGGGAATGTTGGCCATTCAGCTGAGGTCACTGGATAATGCATATTGAGATACCTGTAGCTGAAGACAACCACTGATACTTCACAGCAAGGGCGTAGGTTTGATTTCAACTTTGGTAGGGACACTATTGATCTTTAGTTTCATTGGTATGATGTCATTGGTCCTGTGCAAAAATATGCATGCTTTTTTTTATGCTTGATGTGAGTATTAGGGCGCATTTTGTTTAAAGAGAAAAGCAAAATTTCTTGCTACATTTATACAAATTTTTCTAAGAACTACACATACTAGATGCCGTTCGTCATTGATTGAAGCATCCCCAGCTCTGTTGAATATGGAAATAAGACTTTTTTTCACTTTGATTTGTACTTACCAGCAACTAAGAGAGAAGGTAAATGCTTGCCTATTTAAACAAATATAGTCTAAATATGTCTGTTATGTGTGGATTTATTCTTTATTTTCTTTCAAAGATATAAACAGAGGTAAAACCCTTTCTTATCTTTCATATGCTTTTCTACCGATTGGGAGCATGTACTTTATACACGCTCCCAATCGGTAGAATTATTAGACAGCATGGGATTAATTTCCACTGTTATGCTGATGATACCCAGCTATATCTGTCTATAAATCCAGATGAAGCTAACCCATTAACTTTCTCCTTCTGAATGCAGACAAAACAGAAGTTATAGTCTTTGGACCAGAGTCTTTGAAAAAGAAGCTGATTAGTCAGTCACTTCATTTGGATGGGATTAAACTGATTTCAGATAATAAAGTAAAAAATCTTGGTGTTGTTTTTGATCCGGACCTGTCATTTAAATCCCATATCAAAGAGGTTTCTAGAATTTCCTTCTTTTATCTGAGGAATATTGCAAAAATTAGAAATATCCTGTCCAGGGGTGATGCTGAGAAACTAGTCCATCCATTTGTTACTTCAAGGCTGGACTATCGTAATTCTTTACTATCAGGAAGTCCACAAGCTGTAGTTAAAAGCCTTCAGCTGATCCAAAATGCTGCAGCCAGAGTTCTGATGAAAATTAAAAAGAGAGATCATATCTCTCCTATCCTAGCTTCTCTTCATTGGCTTCCTGTTAAATCCAGAATAGAATTTAAAATCCTCCTTCTCACATATAAAGCCTTAAATGGCCAAGCTCCATCTTATATCAGAGATCTGATTGTTCCTTATGTTCCTAACAGAGCACTTCGCTCTCAATCTGCAGGTTTACTAGTGGTTCCTAGAATTTCTAAAAATAGAATGGGAGGCAGATCTTTTAGTTATCAGGCTCCTCTCCTGTGGAACCAACTACCAGTTTTAGTCTGTGAGGCAGACACCCTGTCTACTTTTAAGGCTAGGCTTAAAACTTTCCTTTTTGATAAAGCTTATAGTTAGAGTGGCTCAGGTTATCCTGAGCTATCTCTATAGTTATGCTGCTATAGGTTTAGACTTTTGGAGGACATAGGGACCCCCATTTCATCATTTTGCTTCATTCTCTCTCTATTCTCCTATTCTGCAGAATCTGTTCAATCTCTAACGTTATGCTCTCTCTGCTTTTCTTCAGGGTAGCTTTGCCTCGTCTGTTCCTGTTTGGCTGTGACACCATCCTGGAGAGAAATATCAGCTGTGCTGCTTCCATCAACACCCTTGTTTATAGATGCTGGAGATCGGGCTGTTTTCCAGTGTAGTCCTGTTTCTCTGACCGTGACTGAGTGGATGTGCTCTCTTTCTCCTCTGGCATGGGAGCTGGCTCTGAGCTCGTCTGCCTGGCTGTGTGTTTCCTGGACGGGGCCGCCTTTTACAGCTGCTTTTTGTGTCTCTGCTTCTGTCTCCTTGAACCCCAGTCGGCCTCAGCAGATGGCCGCTCACACTGAGCCTGGTTTTGCTGGAGGTTTCTTCCTGTTAAAAGGGAGTTTTTCCTCTTCACTGTCACTACAAGCATGCTTAGTGTGAGGGATTGTATTTGAGTCAATGAGTCAATGCAATCAACTGATTTTCCTTTATATAGAAAACTTTGTATCAATTTGATTGTATGATCTGGTTGAACTGTAAAGTCCCTTGAGATGACATGTTTTGTGAATTTGGCGCTATATAAATAAACTGAATTGAATTGAATTGTATCATGAAACAAAGCAAAATAATATATTAAAGATACAGCAAATAAAGTTATTCTATTTAAATTGCAAACCTGTGCCCTTGCTTCACAGATACTTCCCACTGAGGGACAGGGTGTGAAGAGCATCCTTGTCCCTTCTGAAACTCTGCACCCTTAGTCTTCTTCACTTTGATGCAGAGGTTATTGTCTCTGCACCCCCCACCAACCCCCCCCCCCCCCCCCCCCGACAGGTGTTTAGTCTCCTCTCTTTATTTTGACTCGTCATCAATTTTGATGCATCCAACTACTGCTGTGTCATCTACAGACATTTGACATTTGTCTTTCTGGGGAGTCATATGTCAGCAGACTAAACAGAAGGGAGCTCAGCATCCACCCTCTGTGAAGGTGATGGAGGAGGAGATGAGATGGTGTTAGATCTTCAGTCAGAAAGTCTACAGTCCAGTTCTACAGTGTGGGACTTAATCTGAGAGAGGAGAGCTTCTGTACTAAGGTCTGTCAGATGATCATATTTAAGGCCAAGGAGAAATTAAGAAAGAACAGAAGACGTAGGAGTTGGGGAGGGCTGGGTGGGTCCATAGATAAGTTGATGTTGTCCATGATGTACTTTATGACTATCCCCTCAAAGCACTTTATAACCACTAGATTACAGTGACAGTGGACACATAAAGATGTCTGCCAACACCTCAGACTAGGCTTCGCAGTCCCTTAGATGGTCTTCCTCACATCTGTTGTGATCACATGGAGGGGTGTGTTACTAGGTGGTGATATAGGTTTTGGGATCCTCAAAGTGGGAATAGAACCTCTTGAGTGCATTTGGCAATAAAGGGTCTCTTGAACATTTTGCATCTCTGATGTCGTAGCCCTTGAACCCTTTGATGCCCCTTCCACGTGCGCTGCGGACCATTGATGGTGAATTGATCCTACATTTTGCTAATACCTCATCTGTCCTTAACACATCGAGCTCTCAGCTAATCAATCTGTCACTTTCAAGTGATTAAAGTCCCCCACAATCTAATGAACTGACTCTAGTTGCATTTTACCTGCAGTGAACTAATGGTGTCATGCTTCATTAGCATTAGGTCTCAATGGGATGTAAACAGTGGTGATGATCGTTGCTCCCCGCATCCTGCTTCGGCAGCCCTTTGTCCTTTGATCTACCCAGTCCTGATTTCAAAGCTGATTTTCAGCCTTAGTAAAAACTTTGTTAAAAACAGTCATGTGGTTTTACAAAAACCAAACTGTGTCTAAAGGCCACCAAAACAGTTTAGCTCTACTTCAGTCATGAATTTAGCTCTGAACTGGTGCCTAAATCAACCTCTTTGTTTTTGTTTGTGTATGTAAATGGAGCTTTGGAAGAGAGGAGTAACATTTAGGAGTAAAAACACTCTAAATATGTTAAGAGACATCCACAAAGGAAAAACACCTGGGTATTTTTTCTAGGATTACAAGTATTTTAATCAAAAAGAGCTGTTTTTGCTTAGCATTGAATTGAAATGTTGATATTTAGGATTATTTTTTTTCTTTGAGTACTTTATAACAAATAATTAATTTGAATAAGTCAAATAAAGAGACATTTTAACCTTTTTAACCTTATGGTCACAAAAGGAGCCTGGTTCGTGTCAATTAAATTGTAGTCTGGACATGAGGGAAAAGCTTTTCTTTTGGCTTTCAATATTAAGAGGAAAAGCATTGTCATATGTGCGTAGGCTTCTCAGACTTTTTTACAGCACCCTTTGAATATTCCCTCTTTCGTGAGTATATTAAATTGTTTGGATGACACAAAGTAATCCAAATTATAAATGGTTTTAAGAGACACTAAACTATCTCATGACATAAATGTAGCACATACACTCTAGGAAACCCTTGAGCTTGAAACTTTTTGGACTGTTTGGACCTAACTCATATGTAAATACAAATGAACAAAGACATATCAGAGCCTCTTTTTCACTATAAAAGCATATGTCCTCCTCTGTTTACAAGTTTGATGGGGGTGACAAAAATCTAGTATGAATCACTTATTTTTCTAATGTTTGAAGTGCTGATAGACTTTTAAGTTTTTCTGTTTTACATATAGCTGCAGTATGAGTCAATTTATTATTTTCATGGAGAACATATTGACAATATGTTTGGAAATTCAGTCACTTTCAATGTTTTTATTTGCATCAGCTATATGCTATATACAGATGTGATTTATGAATCAAAGCCCAACTGCATACTCAGTTTATTTACATAACACCAATTCACAACACATGTTATCTCAAGGCACTTTACAAAGACAATTCATACATTCCGACTGGTTCATAGTTTCTATCTAAAGAAAACATGTGATTGCATCACTCGTTGACTCAAACGCAATCCCTCACACCAAGCATGCTTGTAGTGACAGAGGAGAGGAAAGCTCCCACTCAACAGGAACAAACCTCCAGCAGAACCAGGCTCAGTGTCAGTAGCCATCTGCAGAGGCCGACTGGGATTCAGGGAGACAAAAGCAGAAAGAACCAGAGATCCAAAAGGCAACTGTCAACCAGCTCCACAAGTGGCCCCATCCTGGAAATACACAGCCTGGCAGCCCGGCACTTGAAGTCAGTCATAGTTACAGTAACAAAAACAAGACTACACAGGCCAAGCTCCAGCATCTATTAAAAAAATTTGTTTAAAAATTTGTTTATGGCAGTAGCACAGCTATTATTTCTCTCTAGACACTGATGGTTTCAGTGTCAAACAGGAAAGACGGGATGAAGCTACTGTGAGAAAAAGCAGTGAGAGAATAATTTTAGAGATTGAACTAACAAATTCTGCAGAACAGGAGAATAGAAATAGAATAAAGTAGAATGATACTGCAGCGTAGCTTTAGAGATCGCTTAGGATAACGTGAGCCACTTTAACTACAAGCTTTATCAAAAAGCTAAGTTTTAAGCCTACCCTTAAAAGTAGACAGGGCGTCTGCATCATGGACTAAAACTGGTAGTTTGTTCCACAGGAGAGGAGCCTGATAACTAAAATATCTGCCTCCCATTCTACTTTTGGAAATTTGTGGAACAACTAGTAAACCAGCAAATTGAGAACAAAGTTATCTGTTAGGAACATAAGGAACAATCACATCTCTAATGTAAGATGGAGTGTGGCCATTTAAGGCTATATATGTGAGAAGGAGGATTTAAAATTTTATTCTGCATTTAACAGGAAGCCAATTAATAGAGGCTTCGATAGAAGATATCTCTAGTTTTTCATTTTAGTAGGAACTCTGGCTTCAGCATTTTGTATCAGCTGAAGGCTTTTGACTAAAGTTGGTGGACTTCCTAATAGTAAAGAGTTACAATAGTCCAGACTTATGATAAAAAAGCATGAACAAGTTTCTCAGTATTACCTCTGGATATTTCCAATTTTTGCAATATTCTAAATGACAGGTCCTGATAAAAAAAAATAACAAAATTTTTTATTTTATTATCTGAGATCAATTTAATCCCATCCAAATGAAGTGACTAATCAGCTCCTTTTTCAAAGATTATGGTCGAAAGACTAACTTGTGCTTTGTCTGCATTCAGATGCAGAGATTTAAGAGTCATCCAGGTTTTTTATGCCTTCATGGTAACGGGTTACCGGCTGTCCCTCTTTCAGGATGGGCTGCACCTACACCTTAGGCTACAACCAGGTAGCATAATTTGTCAAGGCGTGCCTTGTTTATTCTTCTTTCTTGTGCGACTCGCTTCTACTGTGTGGCTTTATTTCCAGCTCTCCTCTGTGAAATACAAAAAAAAATAAAAAATAACTGGTGAACACGAAAAGTTCTCAGGGAATCAATTTTTTCTGGCCTCACTGACTGAGCTCACTGACATTTTTTTCCCCTTCTCATCTTTACTGACTCTTTTTCACCAGTTTTGCATTTGGGTCACTGTCACTACTGTTAGCAAGAGGCGCTACCTGGACCCTACAGAGGTTGCACAGGCAGTCCAACTCCTCCAGGATGGCACATCAATACATGCCATTGCCAGAAGGTTTGCTGTGTCTCCCAGCAAAATCTCAAGAGCATGGAGGATTTCCAAGAGACAGGTAGTTACTCCAGGAGAGCTGGACAGGGCCGTAGAAGGTCTACAACCCATCAGCAGGACCGGTATCTGCTCCTTTGTACAAGGAGGAACAGGAGGAGCACTGCCAGAACCCTCCAAAATGACCTCCAGCAGGCCACTGGTGTGAATGTCTCTGACCAGACAATCAGAAGCAAACTTCACAAGGGTGGCCTAGGGGCCATGCCGTCCTCTAGTGGGCCCTGTGCTCACTGCCCGGCACCGTGGAGCTCGATTGGCATTCACCACAAAACACCAGAATTGGCAATTCCGCCACTGGCTCCCTGTGCTTTTCACAGATGAGAGCAGGTTCACCCTGAGCACACGTGACAGACGTGAAAGGGTCAGGAGAAGCCATGGAGAACATTATGCTGCCTGTAACATCGTTCAGCATGACCGGTTTGGTGGTGGGTCAGTGATGGTCTGAGGAGGCATATCTATGAAGGGAAGCACAGACCTATACATGCTAGACAACGGCACCCTGACTGCAATTAGGCAGTCAGGGTGCAGTCAGGCACAATTTAGTGATGAAATCTTTGAACCCATTTTCAGACCCTATGCTGGTGCAGAGGTCCTGGGTTCCTCCTGGTGCACAACAATGCCCGGCCTTATGTGGCGATAGTATTCAGGCAGTTCCTGGAGGATGAAGGAATAGATACCATTTATTGGCCCCCACGCTCACATTATGTTTCCATCCATCCAACGCCACCAGGTTGCACCTAAGACTATCCAGGAGCTCAGTGATGCCCTGGTCCAGATCTGGGAGGAGATACCCCAGGACCATAGGTGGATTAATGACCGGGCCTACCGGGCCCAGGCCCAGGGGGCCAGGGCAACTTGGCCCCGTGGCCGCGACCCAAGCAAAACTACTTTTGCAAAAATAATAATCTTAGGCCCCAAGGGGCCAGGCCAACTTGGCCCCGCGGCCACGATCCATAGAGGGTAAGAGGCCCCAAGGGGCCATGATCCATAGAGGGTAAGAGGCCCCAAGGGGCCAGGTCAACTTGGCCCCGCGGCCACGACCCACAGAGGGCCTGAGGTCCTAAGGGGTCAGGCCAACTTGGCCCCGCGGCCATGATCCATAGAGGGTAAGAGGCCCCAAGGGGTCAGGCCAACATGGCCCCGCGGCCATGATCCATAGACGGTCAGAGGCCCCAAGGGGCCAGGCCAACTTGGCCCCACGGCCACGATCCATAGACGGTCAGAGGCCCCAAGGGGCCAGGCCAACTTGGCCCCGCGGCCACGATCCATAGAGGGTCAGAGGCCCCAGGGGGCCAGGTATACTGGGCCCCGCGGCCACGATCCATAGACGGTCAGAGGCCCCAAGGGGCCAGGCCAACTTGGCCCCACGGCCACGACCCACAGAAGGCCAGAGGCCCCAAAGGGCCAGGCCAACTTGGCCCCGCGGCCGCAAGCCACAGAAGGCCAGAGGCCCCAAGGGGCCAGGTCAACTTGGCCCCGTGGCCAAGACCCACAGAGGGCCTGAGGTCCTAAGGGGTCAGGCCAACTTGGCCCCGCGGCCATGATCCATAGAGGGTAAGAGGCCCCAAGGGGTCAGGCCAACATGGCCCCGCGGCCACGATCCATAGACGGTCAGAGGCCCCAAGGGGCCAGGCCAACTTGGCCCCGCGGCCACGACCCACAGAAGGCCAGAGGCCCCAAAGGGCCAGGCCAACTTGGCCCCGTGGCCGCAAGCCACAGAAGGCCAGAGGCCCCAAGGGGCCAGGTCAACTTGGCCCCGCGGCCACGACCCACAGAGGGCCTGAGGTCCTAAGGGGTCAGGCCAACTTGGCCCCGCGGCCATGATCCATAGAGGGCCAGAGGCCCCGAGGGGTCAGGCCAACTTGGCCCCGATCCATAGAGGGTCAGAGGCCCCAAGGGGCCAGGCCAACTTGGCCCCGCGGGCACGACCCACAGAGGCCCCAAGGGGCCAGGCAAAATTGGCCCCGCGACCATGATCCACAGAGGGCCAGAGGCTCTCAATCATTATTATCAAAGCTAATTCTCAAATTGGATGGATCACACAACCTCACTCACATATTCTTTATCAATTATTAAAGGTTGTTTCAGAATTTTGATCACAGAACTTAATGCAAATATTCTTGATTGATTGACAAAGCTCATTCTCAAATTTTGATTACACAACCTTACTCTGACAAATTATCATTATCAAAAAGCTCTATCTCGAATTTGGATCACAGAATCTCACTCAAGTATTCTTAGCTGTGCCCCTCCCCCATCGAGTCTTTCATAAACCGGTCTGTTCTTTTAGAATCTCCTCATTTGGTATTTTGAACTCGTGAGAGACTGCTCAAAATTTGGTTTCCTTTCCCTCAGTTCAGACTCAGAGATAATTTGAAACCATTCAACAAGAAGTTTAACGCGCGCACACACACACACACACACACACACACACTTGAGTTGAGCATTACTTGGAAATTCTTATATTTTCCATTTTGCTGTTACTATCAGCATCTTCCCATTTTGTCCTTTTCTTTCGAAAAAGTTTACAGTCTGACATTTGTCACTGCTGTCAGTTAATAACTTTTTGGTCTTTGACCCATTTTGTCATTTTCTCGATTCGATCGTCACTGACCACTCTCTCCTGTCTGGCAGACATCGTTGCTGCCATCATAGCTAGCAAGCTGCCTGCAGATAGCAACATTTTGGTGTCCTTTGTGAAAATATTTAGATAGAAGAAAAAAGTGCACAAAGTTGTACAATTATTATCTTTTCAAAATATTTGTTTCACTGTCAGTGTGATTGACCGACTTTGCCGCTAGATTTCGTGTCTTTTGGCCATACCTGGCTAGCGACTAAAAACATCATTTAGCGACTTTTTGGTTGTGAAGATAAGTGGTAAAAGCAGATCTGCCTGTTGGTCTTCCCACATTTTGCCATTTGGTACTTTGCACTCTTGTTGGTCACTCCAAGGCATTTGTCCCTGCCTTCAGCTAGTCACTTGGCTCTTTTGGAATATATTTCACTGTAATTGGCTCTCTCTCTCTTTCTCCTCAGTACAAATCAGTCTGTTCCCTTGCCATTTAGACATTTTCTTGATTCGATCATCACTGACCACTCTGCTCTCCTGCTGTCTATCAGACGAATCAGTTGATTCTCTGCTCTCAATTGTCTATGCTAGTAAGCTGTTATTCTCTGCTTTGGAGTGTTGATGCTGGGTTGCTAGTTTTCTAAATCACCTCACACACTTGAAGGAAGCAGCACCGATCATAAACACACAAACAAACTCACACACACACACACACACACACACACATAGTTGGTTTATCTGTTGTGATAGGCAAAGAGCCAATGTGCAAAGAAAGAAGGGAAATATGGATCATAAACGTTTAAGTGGAGGAGCTAGAAAAAAAATTCAGCAAGAAAAGAAAAAAAAGGAATCAGTTTTACTTGAGAGTGTTCCAAATATCTCCAGCTTCTTCAGTACAAAGACATCTGCTGAAAGCAATTCTATAAATGCTACTGCAAATTCAGCTAAGGTTAGCAATGCACCTGAGCTAGCATGTAGCTCCCAAGATCCTGAGACCACTACAAGTGTAGACACTGAACCAAATGCTTCTGATGCTTATGATTCAACCAATTCAGCAGTAGCCAGTTGCTAGGATGAATGTGAGGTCACTGCACCTCTGGACAGCATAGAAAATGAGCTGAATCTTTCTTCAACACCATCTACAGTGACAACTCTACCTAGTGATCCCGCTAAATGGGCTGAGACCCTCACTGAGTCAATGAAGGAAGTTCTTATTCAAAGAGGTGCAAAATCATTTCACAACCGTCACAGCCATTATCCAGCTTCTGTGAGGAACAGTGGGCTAGGAGGCAAAACCCGATGCCTAAACAATGAACATTTTACTTCACACTTGCCCAATGGACAACGAGTACAAAGAGAGTGGCTGATGTACTCTCCCTCTACTGGTAATGTTTACTGCTTTGCATGCAAACTGTTTTCCCCAAAAACGCATTCTTTTGTGACAGGCTATTGTGATTGGAAACACTCAGAAAGATTTGGTGAACATGAGCGAAGTGCTGAGCACATAACCTGCATGCAAGCAGTCTTGAACCGCGCCAAAGGTGCCACAGTTGATGCAGACCTGTTCAAACAGTTTCAGGCAGAGAGCAGCTATTGGAGGCAGGTGTTACAAAGAGTTGTTGCAGTCATTAAATTCCTTGCAGAAAGGGGCCTTGCATTTAGGGGTAAAAATGAATCGTTAGGGTCTCCTCTCAATGGGAACTACCTTGGTATTCTGGAGGTCCTGGCTGAATTTGATCCCTTTCTAAAGGATCACATCAGAAAGTTTGGGCAGATGGGTCGAGGTAATACCTCATATCTGTCCTCCACCATTTGTGAGGAATTCATTGAATTGATGGGTGCAAAAACCAAACAGGCTATAGCAGATGAACTGCAAGCAAGCAAATACTACTCCATCATTGTGGATTCAACCCCAGATTTATCTCATGTGGACCAATTGACATTCATATTCCGTTTTGTTAGCAAAGAGGGCAGTGTTGTTGAACGCTTTGTGGGTTTTGAGCCCATTACTAGCCATACAGGTGAAAGTTTGGCTAACTGTGTCATGTCTGTGTTGGAAAATCTAGGGTTAGAGCTGTCAAATTGCAGGGGGCAGGCTTATGTTAATGCCAGCAACATGTCAGGGAGGTATAATGGGTTGCAGGCTCACTTAAAGAAAAGCAACCCATTAATACACTATATTCCATGTGCAGCTCACTCTTTGAATTTGGTGGGAGTCAACAGCATTGACAGATGTGGAAATGAAGTCTCTAAGTATTTTGACTTGATTCAGTCTATTTACAACTTCACAATTGCATCCACACACCGATGGGACAGGGTATTTGGCAATTCCAACATAGATCTCACACTTAAAGCTTTATCCAACACGCGTTCGAGTTGCCGTGCAGAATCTACCAAAGCACTGTGGCAGAACTACAGTAAAATAAAAGCAGCACTACAGGTTATTTCCACTGATGACACAGAGAAACGAGACACACGAACTGAAGCTGACAGTCTAGTGCGGAAGCTGGATTCACTTGAGATGGCCTTCATGGCAGGCTTTTGGGACACTGTTCTGTCCAGATTTCAGGCCACAAGTCTGCAACTTCAAAAAGCAGACATGGACCTTGGTACAGCAGTTAGATTGCTGGAATCTCTGCGCACCTTTGTTCTCTCCCAAAGAGATCTATTTGATCATTTTGAGCAGAAAGCCTTAAACATGTTGGGTGGCACCCCATCTTACAGGGCTGAACGGACGAGGAAACGTAAAAAGTTTGCTGATGAATCAGCATCCCCAGATGTTGTGCTTGAGGGAAGGCAACTGTTTCAAATAGAGACATTTATTGTCTCTATTGACCAACTGAGTTCAAGCCTTAATCACCGTCTGGAGGCCTACAAACATCTGAACAATTTGTTCAGTGTCCTTTTCTCTTTGGATACAGAGTCCAATGCTTCAGTCCTTCACAAGGCCAAGATTCTCACTGAATCATACCCATCTGACCTCAATGAAAGTCTTGGACAGGAGCTTATACAGTTCAAATCTTTTATACAGCTCAACAACACTGATGAGGAGAGGATCCCTTCAGGACTGCTCAAAACAATAATACATTTTGGACTACAGCCTACGTTTCCTAATACATACATTGCGCTACAGATTTTTCTCACTCTACCGGTCAGTAACTGTGAGGGAGAACGCTCATTCTCTCTTTTGTCAAGAGTAAAAAATGAGCTGCGCACAAGAATGACTCAGAAAAGATTAAATGCGTTATCTCTAATGGCAATTGAGAGTGAGCTGACAAGAGAGTTGGACTTCAATGATGTGGTGGATGATTTTGCAAAATTGAAAGCACGAAAGAAACCCCTTGCTTAAAGGTGCACTGTGTAAGATTTTTAGGTTATTTCCAGAATTCACCCATTCACTAATGTTAGGCTACCTGTTTTCATGAATACTTACCACCACCATAAAATTCTAAGTATCCATTATGACTTGGAGAATTGCACTTTCGCCATTTCTGGGAAGTGTCACCTGGATTGTGAAGATAGGATTGACTTTAGGCAGAAGCTTGGTGCTTTCTCTGGCAAACTGAACCTCAAGCTTCATTCTCTGAAGCTTTGCATTCTTGTGCAGACTTTCATCCACAAGGAACTTTTCAACTTCCCCACTATCGTGAAGGGGCCATAAAAAGATTTCAGTGTGTCCAGCATGTCTAGTCTCTTACTCTCCTTTCTTTGAGCCATCTCTTGTTTCTCATCTGCCCTACTCTCGAATTTTGCCTTCATGAATTTACTCCAGTTGAGTTCATCCTCCCTTTTTGCTTGTGCTGCTGCCTTGAAACCTCTGAAGCTCCTGGCACTTCTGTAAAATTATTGACCTATTGACTGCGTTCAGTGTGCCCAACTTCTTCAGTTTGTAGTCCACCTTGCCACATTGTCTCTCCATCCCAATGTTGTGCACAGGGGTGCCATCAATGTTACTAGCCTGTTCACTGACAGGGTCCATTGGGAAGGTCTCCTCATCCATCCTCTGCCTGGCCAGGACAGTCTTCAGATGGGGCAGCATGAGATCTGTCAGCTGCTTCACTTCATCCAAGTATTCAGCAGCCACGTCTGACACTGAGTTCAGGACATGTCCAGTGCCTGTCCAGCCACTATAGCATTCTTGGAAATGGGCTATCTTGACCTGCATGCAGCCCTTGTACCATGAACTGGCCTACACCTTTCTTTGTGGTGCTCTCTGATGCATGTTATCATTTTACCTTTCTCCTTCTCCTCAAGCTTAACCACAAATAGATACAGACTTTGAGCCTCAATTTGCTGCACAGCTGCCGTTATGCCAAAGTGTTTTCCTAAGATATTATTTTATTTTTAATGATAGAAGGGAGGAAAAGGGGGCAAAAATCATGTCCGATTTAGTTTTTTGGGTGGGGTGGGGGGTTTATTTCATGATAGCTACCAACTTCCAACACATAATATCTCTCAAAAGACCCAATGCACCATCACTGAAGTGGGCATAATCATTTTCCAAAATGTTTATTTTTAGGCCATTTATCCCCTCCCCCTGTGTCTGTGTGAAACCTGTGCTTGTCAGTGTCTGTGTGGTATACCTAATATTGTGTGTGCAGTATGTGCACTCTTCTGTACAGGACAGTGTGCATGTCTGTTCACAGTATACAGTATTTCTTGCATAGTGCGTGCGTGTGTGTGCGCCCGCACGCGTGGGGGGTTGAGGGGCCAAGACCATGTCAGGCCCAGGGGGCCAAAATTTCTTAATCCACCCCTGCCCAGGACGCCATCCGTCGTCTCATTAGGAGCATGCCCCGACGTTGTCAGGCATGCATAGACGCACGTGGGGGCCATACAACTAACTGAATACCATTTTGAGTTGCTGCAACAAAATTTCAGCAAAATGGACAATCTTCAGCCCCTGGTTACACTGCATAAAAGAGCAATTCGAATCGTTCATAAAGTAAATTATTTACATCCCACAAATTTATTGTTTTTACAATCCTCCAATTTAAAATTGTTTGATCTTGTAAACTTAAGAACTGCGCAAATAATGTTCAGAGCATCAACTGGCTCTCTTCCAGAAAATCTCTTAAAACTCTTTCAGGAGCGGGAGGCCCTTCACACTTATAATCTTAGAGGTGAAAATTGATTATACCAACCAAAAGTATGAACTACCTTAAAATCAATGTGCATCTCAAGTCGTGGTGTCACCCTCTGGAATAGTTTAGCGGAGGAACAAAAGTGCTGTGAAAATATAAACCGTTTCAAAAAAATATTTAAGCGGGATGTCCTGAGAAAATACCTGGAAGAGAGTGAGTGATGTTCTATGAAGGTGGTGTGATGTAGGGAGGGGTTGCACGGACGGGGAGCGTTGGGCCATTGTGTTGTCTTGTATGCATGAGTGTGGACGGGTTGTTTGTCTTGTCTTTGTCTTGTCATTTGCAGAAGTGTCCCTGGGATGAGCGGGAGGGGATTAGACATGTATAAGCTTTTGCTTCTTCCATCCCCTTTTTAAGCCATGCATATTTATTGTTTGTCATAATATGTATTGTAAAATGTGTGCAGGTTTGAAATAAACTTTTCGAAATGAAAAAATGAAATGACTAGCCTGCCACATAATTTTTTCACTGTAATTGTTTGTGTGTCTTTGAATTCATCCCTCTGTAGGTTGATAATTTTCATTTCCATCAAATGATGTGGCATCTTTTTGTTCCTAACACATCACCCAGTCCATATCAGTATAAATACACAGTATGATTTTTTGCCCCATTGAGATCTGGTGTATTTTCAAAGTCTTCCTTTAATTTTTTTGAGCAGTGTATGTCAAAGAGAATAAACTGGAGTGACTGGGGAACGTTTCTTTAATTGGATGAGGCCACAAAAAGGAGGTTCACATTGGAGAGGAAACCATCATGGAAGCCACCATCACTGCTCATGCCTCGTGGACATATAGTATTCTGCAAACTGACCAGAGGCTAAGTCCTAATGGCTAACTTAAAACCAACCTGCTTCAACACAGTCCGTTTGCATCATTTCTCTCTGAGTTTTCAGAACTTTCAGATGCTGACTGGAGGTCGGAGCCTTAAGACCAAGGAAGCCCTTCCCCTGATGTGCTGCACGTGGAACAAAAAAAAACAAAAACAATGTGGCCTGCTGCTACATTTCTAAATGCTGAAGAAAACACAAGCCGTCCACATGGAAATCAGCAGAGGTTTGCAGGTCTGGCACAGTTAGGGACAGATTTTACAGTAAAACAATACCTATTTTTTATTATTTTTTTCATAGTTTCATATCCTTACTATTGAGTAAAGATGAATCTAACAAGATGGACTGCACATTTGAACATAGCCTACAGAGAGCATAAAATCAACATAAAATCAATATCAGCACTTTTTTTTTTTCTAAGTAAAGGTAAACTGAAGGTTAAACAGTCATACTGCAATGAGCTTATTAAACATTTTAAAATCTGTTATGATTGTCTGAAACTCTGTTAAAATCAATATATACTTTACATTTAATAACTGGTGACTGCCTTCTATGAAAACAGAATGTATAAGAAAATAAAGTTGTAAGGGTAAGAATTCCCTGGCTATAACATAAACTTCAGTGTTTGTCAGACAATGTAGGGTCGTTTCACTTCCTGAAAGAGAAGAATACACTCAGCTATTTGCCATTTGCAGTTTAAGGTAAAGAGTTTTCATTCAGGTGCAGTGAGTGCATGCTATGTCACAAAATGGGAAGATGGCTTTTGGATCAAGACTGAAAGTTTTGTTTTGACAGTGGCACCCTAGCTCAAAATAAGATGGGGAAAAAAAAGAAAGTTTTTCCATTAGGTTACCTCCCCCCATGCCAAGTTTCATTCATTTATGAAAAAAACAACAATGTTTGCTCATACAGCAGCATTGCACAGTGTTTTTGAGCAGAATACCGGATGTAGGATTTTATATTTATTTAAAAGAAGAAACAGAAAGCTACTAATAAGTCATTCAGAGCAATTAATTAAAATCTATCTTTAATGATTAAGCAATAGCCATACAATTGCGAAAACATAGTTTTACCCAGATTGATAACTCCATAGATTTTCCCATATATATGTTGTCCTATCAAAACTCCTCTAGTTATCCTTTTTTAATGTGATATCTGACATAAATATATAATGCATAAACAGAATGGAGGAATGGATGGGATAAAAGTCAACCGACAGGATCATTTAGGTTTTTTATCAGAATGAACAAGATCATACATGGGGTTTTTGACAAAAATGACAAGTTTAAACCTTCTATGAATAGGCAGTACACGTTAAATGACAGGCATTATAAGGAGAGAATTAATTAGGGAACCAGCCAAGGGTTCCATGGTTGCTACAGAGGGGCTGCAGCGATTCACATCTTATATGGAACAATAAGCCCAGAGGGTTTCAAGCAATTTCTGCCTGAAAAGCCACATCTAAAGAAAATCACTACAGTTATTGGGGACAATAATCTTTTTGCATCATTGTAAAGGTAAGATAAAGAATATATTTCCAATGGAACATCACATCTGTTACTATTTGCTATTTGTTTGAGTTCGAATAAACAACATTTTTTTTTTTTTTACACCCCTTCAGTATTTTTCAGTAAGAGTAACATTTTTTGCTAGGCAAACACCTTTTAAACAGCATGGTTTTAAAGCACCTCATTTTCTTTTTTCTGACGTTATCTTTTAAATATATTACCCCACATAAGGGATCATTTTCTGCTGTTAAATATTATGTGCTGAACATATTAATGATGTACATTTATTCACCGAAGAAGTAATTATGTGAGCGTTCTTATGTGGTGTTTTTAATTTGCTTTACTTTTTCAAAGCAGGCAAGGAACAGATAATCCTTGTTCAACCATAATTCTGCCTTACTTAACAATCTCCTCCAGAAAGACGCCTGGTTCCTTCAAGCACAAGTCAGAGTGACATGAGAGTGTAGCATTCAGACTGAGAGGGGTCATGCTGCACCCCTCAGGAGGATGAGGGATCTCTTTCATAAGGAAGTCTTATTTGTGTGGCATTTGGTTTTGCAGTACTATGTTTAAAAAAAAATAAAGGACTGAGGAGAAGAGATTCTTCAGATGTTTATTTCTATGGAAGAAAACTGAGTGTCAATACACACGGATATAATTGTTGATACCCCTTGTTTAATGAAAGAAAATGCACAATGGTCACAGAAATAACTTGAATCTGACAAAATTAAGAATAAATAAAAGATATCTATAAATAAGAAATTGAAGTAAAACATTGCTTTTCAACCATGTTTCAATAGAATGATTTTGAATACTAAACTCATGAAACAGCTCCCTTGAAATGACAGAAAATAAGTGACCGAATTAAGTTGTTAAATCAATGTATATCCATGAATTAGCTTCACAGATGTCTACAATCTTGTAATTAGTTAGTGGGCACATATATACTGTAGGTATAGGTCCTCTGAAGGGAGTAGTACAAACCGTTTTAGGAAATTCAATTTCTTAGCAATTTCTCGCATGGAATAGCCTTCATTTCTAAAAACAAGAATAGACCGTCGAGTTTCAGATGAAAGTTCTCTTTTTCTGGCCATATTTAGCGTTTAATTGACCCCACAAATGTGATGCTCCAGAAACTCAATCTGGTCAAAGGAAGGTCAATTTTGTAGCTTCTGTAATGAGCTAAACTGTTTTCAGATGTGTGAACATGATTACACAAGGGTTTTCTAATCATCAATTAGCCTTCTGAGCCAATGAGCAAACACATCGTACCATTAGAACACTGGAGTGATAGTTGCTGGAAGTGGGCCTCTATATGCCTATGTAGATATTGCACCAAAAACCAGACATTTGCAGCTAAAATAGTCATTTACCACATTAGCAATGTGTAGAGTGTATTTCTTTAAAATTAAGACTAGTTTAAAGTCACCTTCATTGAAAAGTACAGTGGTTTTCCTTCAAAAATAAGGACATTTCAATGTGACTCCAAACTTTTGAATGGTAGTGTATATCAGCCACAACTTTAGTGGGTGTGATCATTCAATTTAATTTAGTTTATTTATATAGCGCCAGTTCACAACACATGTCATCTCAAGGCACTATACAATTCAACCACATCATATACAGTGGGGCAAAAAAGTATTTAGTCAGCCACCAATAGTGCAAGTTCTCCCACTTAAAAAGATGAGAGAGGCCGGTAATTTTCATCATAGATATACCTCAACTATGAGAGACAAAATGAGAAAAAAAAATCCAGTAAATCACATTGTCTGATTTTTATAGAATTTATTTGCAAAATATGGTGGAAAATAAGTATTTGGTCAGTTACAAACAAGCAAGCTTTCTGGCTCTCACAGACCTGTAACTTCTTCTGTAAGAGGCTCCTCTGTCCTCCACTCGTTACCTTCATTAATGGCACCTGTTTGAACCCGTTATCAGTATAAAAGACACCTGTCCACAACCTCAAACAGTCACACTCTAAACTCCACCATGGCCAAAACTAGAGAGCTGTCAAAGGACACCCGAAACAAAATATAGACCTGCACCAGGCTGGGAAGTCTGAATCTGTAATAGGCAAACAGCTTGGTGTGAAGAAATCAACTGTGGGATCAATTATTAGAAAATGGAAAACATACAAGACCACTGATAATCTTCCTCGATCTGGGGCTCCACACAAGATCTCACCCCGTGGGGTCAAAATGATCACAAGAACGGTGAGTAAAAATCCCAGAACCACACGGGGGGACCTAGTGAATGACCTGCAGAGAGCTGGGACCAAAGTAACAAAGGCTACCATCAGTAACACACTACGCCGCCAGGGACTCAATCCTGCAGTGCCAGACGTGTCCCCCTGCTTAAGCCAGTACATGTCAAGGCCCGTCTCAAGTTTGCTAGAGAGCATTTGGATGATCCAGACGATGACTGGGAGAATATCATATGGTCAGATGAAACCAAAATAGAACTTTTTGGTAAAAACTCTACTCGTCGTGTTTGGAGGAGAGAGAATGCTGAGTTGCATCCAAAGAACACCATACCTACAGTGAAGCATGGGGGTGAAAACATCATGCTTTGGGGCTGTTTTTCTGCTAAGGGACCAGGATGACTGATCCGTGTGAAGGAAAGAATGAATGGGGCCATGTATCGTCAAATTTTGAGTGAAAACCTCCTTCCATCAGCAAGGGCATTGAAGATGAAACGTGGCTGGGTCTTTCAGCATGACAATGATCCCAAACACACTGCCCGGGTAACGAAGGAGTGGCTTCGTAAGAAGCATTTCAAGGTCCTGGAGTGGCCTAGCCAGTCTCCAGATCTCAACCCCATAGAAAATCTTTGGAAGGAGTTGAAAGTCCGTGTTGCCCAGCGACAGCCCCAGAACATCACTGCTCTAGAGGAGAACTGCATGGAGGAATGGGCCAAAATACCAGCAACAGTGTGTGAAAACCTTGTGAAGACTTACAGAAAATGTTTGATCTCTGTCATTGCCAACAAAGGGTATATAACAAAGTATTGAGATGAACTTTTGTTATTGACCAAATACTTATTTTCCACCATATTTTGCAAATAAATTCTTTAAAAATCATACAATGTGATTTTCTGGATTTTTTTTTCTCATTTTGTCTCTCATAGTTGAGGTTTATCTATGATGAAAATTACCGGCCTCTCTCATCTTTTTAAGTGGGAGAACTTGCACTATTGGTGGCTGACTAAATACTTTTTTGCCCCACTGTAGTCAAATTTATTCACAGTTTTCTATCTAAGAAAAAACTGTTAATTGCATTGACTCATTGACTTGAAGGCAATCCCTCTCACCAAGCATGCTTGTAGTGACAGTGGAGAGAAAAAACTTCTGTGCTTTTTGTGAACCTAAGATTCTCCCTCCAGAGCGATTTTGATGGGGATCCTGAACAGTGCAGATGTTTTTTGACCCAGTATTCTCTACTTGTTGAGCTACAGCTGTCAGCCTTCCCTTCTGAATGTGCCAAGGTTGTCTATACCATCTCACTTTTATCAGGTAAGGCAAAGCAGTGGGGCACATCTGAATGGGAGAATGATTCTGACAGCTGTGACTAATTTTTTTATTTTTTCTAATTAGATGAAGAGAGTTTTTGATCCTGTTCATCCGGAGAGGGAGGCTGCAAGGAGAATTTTTTCTCTCAAACAGGGTTTTCGACCAGTGACCCACTATATCATTAATTTTCATGTCTTGAAGTCCAGTTGTCTTTGGGATAAGGAGGCATTGTTTGATGTTTTTTGTCAGGCCGTTTCAGATGATATTAAGGAGGAGATTTCTACTGCAATCCTCCCAAGACCCTCAAAGGTCTGGAACAGTTGGCCTCTCAGATCGATCAACGCCTTTGGGAAAGAAGAGAGAAGTCTACTTTCTATCAAAGAAGGGTCCCCACTGTCCAGGTCAGTTCATGCAATATGCCCCAAGCCTATGCATCTACTGCTGCTTTACCAGAGGATCCCATGCAGTTGGGTAGGATCAGGCTCTCTGCCGAAGAAAGGGAGAGAAGGTTCAGAGACTGCCTGTATTTCTAATGTGGTGAGAGGAATCATCGTGCCATTGGCTGTCCGTTAAAAGGACAGACTCACTAAAGCCGAGGGAGTCTTAACTGAGTCCAAACTTAAGGTCAAAGAATCCTCCTCACAATCAGAGCACAGTCCAATTTCTTAAATTCTGTCAAGAGCAGTTTCCTGTTTTCATTGATTCTGGAGCAGATGCTGACTTTTTTTGATTGACAACATGATTGTGCCATCAATTTACGACCAGGATCCACCCGTCCTAGGGGTAGGCCGTACCCCATATCTGGTCCTGAGAGGGAGACTATGGATGAGTACTTTTCTGACGCCCTGAAAGCTGGGCTCATTAGAGAGTCCTCTTCCTCAGCAGGTGCAGGATGGACCTCTTAGACCCTGCATCGATTATTGTGGCCTAAATGAGATCACTATCAAGAATAAGTATCCTCTTCCTCTCCTGACATCTGTTCCTGAGCTACTTCAAGTAGCACCATGTTCACAAAATTTGACCTAGGGAATGCTTACCACCTGGTTCATATAAGGGAGGGCGAAGACTGCCTTTAATACCCTTTCTGGACATTATGAATATCTAATGATGCCATTTGGGCTCACAAATGCTCCTGCAGTTTTTCCAGGCATTAGTTAATGATGTCTTAAGGGATATGCTTAACAAATCAGTTTTTGCAAATCAGTTTATGCACAAGACTAGACCTCTCTAACTTGATGATATTTTGATTTACTCCAAAGACCTGTCCTCCCATATCCATCATGTTAGTGTGGGTCCTTCAAAGGTTACTCCATGTAAACAGTTTGTTAAAGCAGAGAAGTCTGCAGATGATGCCCGGTTACACCTATGTGTCTTCTTTTCTCGTCACCTTATTGACTCTGAGAGGAACAATGATGTCAGGGATCATGAACTCCTACCGGCCTGTAAAAAGAACATTAAACCGGATGCCCTCTCGAGAGTTTACCAATCATCTGTTCGTTCTTCTGGTTCTGAGCCCCCTGACTACATACTTCCCTCCAATGCCCTCCCTAACCAGGATAGAAGTATTACTCATAAAAAGTCATAAGACTCAACCACCCCCAGCTAGGTGTCCCAAGAATCTTCTGTTGTTTGTTCTTGAGAATATGGTTTCCAAGGTTCTTCAGTTCTGTCATTGTACTAAACTGTTCTCTCACCCAGGTGTAACAAAGACTCTGGCAGTGGTACAGTCTGTGTTTTGGTGGCCTACTCTGAGAAAGGACACACGTGAGTTTGTGACTGCATGTTCCAACTGCTCTAGAGTGAAGTCTTCCCATCGTCCTCCAGCAGGTCTTCTGAGGTCTCTGTCTATTCTTCATCAACAAAGATCTCATATCTCCATGGATTTTGTAATTGTTGGGATCTGGAGCTGTACCACCTTCCTCCAGCAGAGTGCGCCGTGGGTCTCCTGGAGCTGGAGCTTTCCAGCACACCTGAGACGCATCTACTCATCAGGAGACCTCTCCTTTATAACCAGCTTCCAGACCTTCCTTCGACGCCGCAGTGTTGACCTTAGTTTGGTCAGCAACCTGAGCCTCTGAAACTGAAAGAATCTAGTTGTCTCTGTTGAGAGATCAGATTCTAACTCTTCTCTGTTTTTGCCTCACAGGAAACCTGTCTCTAGCCTGAAGCTCTGGGTGAGCTTAACCTGCCAATCTGCCCTGGTGAACCAAACCTGAAGACTCCTATGTGGATTCCCCTGCTGCTCTTGGTGAAGAGCTGGAAACTCAGATCAAGGTCTGCCATTCAAAGTCAGAAGTTAGACGCTGCAGCTGGTCGTATCCTCTGCTGAACCAACAGTCTCTGGACCCAACAGTTCCCTCTCTCTCAAAGAGAAGCCTGGACTCAGTCAAGGTAGAATCTGAATAATCAAGAACTCATAACTCATCTGCCTGCTCCACTAACCAAACTATCATCTCTGCAGACTTCAGTGAACCTGCCCGGACCAGTTCCAGAACCAGTACATAATCTTGTGTTGTTGAAACTTTCAATAAACTCTGTTAAACTTTTACCCAGCCTCCGTTGTGTTCTGCATGTGGGCTAAGAACCTTAAACCCATCATGACAGAACACTGCGGCCACACACAAAGCCCAGCAGATCACCTCCGGAGGAGGCTTGAGGAACAGGACGCTCAGATCCTTGGACATGCGCATACCCTCCGTGAGTTACACACAAAGATTGAACATCAGAACCAAATACTACAAACGTATGCCAGCTACATGGGTAATGCTAACGCCACGCCAGCAGTACGTCCAGTTCCGGATCCACTTCCGCCTCCGAGGTCACCGGCAGTGACGTCACCTCCTGATTTCCGTCCTAGTCCGCCTGAAAGATTTTCAGGTAACCCAAGAGATTGTAAGGGATTTTTGTTCCAATGTCGATTACTTTTTGAGCATTCTCCTGGCAGTTTTCCAAATGACAGAAAGAAAATATCATTCATTCTTTCTCAACTCTCTGGACGAGCCCTTGAATTGGCGGAGGCAAGGTTCTCTTCAGAATCCAGTTTTTCTTGTACTTTTTCCGAGTTCATATCTGAGTTTTCCCAAGTATTTAACCACGACTCAGATAAAACTATTGACTCCCAAGCCCTGCTAGATTTAAGCAAGGGAAATTGTACAGTGGCTGAGTTCTCAATCGACTTCCGGGTCAAAGCCGCAGCCTCAGGTTGGAACGAATGTGCACTCAAAAGTGCTTATTTTAAGGCCTTAAATGAAAACATCAAGGATGAACTAGCCACGATCGACGAACCAACTAGTTTGGAGGATTTAATCCGTTTAACAATCAGATTGGATAACAGGCTCCGAACTAGAAACAACACTAGACAAAGAAGTCTAAATTTTTCTGTGTCAGCTCCTGCATTAAATAATGCTTCTGTTTTTTCAGGATCCGCAGAACCCAGTTCCAAGCCAAAGTCTAAGAACCAGACTCTTTCTGTGCCTGTCCAAGTCTCTCACTCAGATGGAGCGGAGGTCGAACCCATGCAGATTGGACACACAAGGCTATCCCCTGAGGAAAGACAACAACGATTTAGGGGCAATCTGTGTCTATACTGTGGTGAGACTGGCCATTTCATAGCTTCATGCCCGGCTAAGTCAAAAGCCGGGGCCCGTCAGAGGAATTGAGGAGTCTGACGGGCCATTTGAAAACTGAAAAGGCTCCTCATCTGATGTTACCTGCTACTCTTTTCTTTTCTAACCAGAACTTCACCTTGTCTGCTTTCATTGACTCTGGATGTCAAAGTAATCTCATTGATTCAAATCTGGTCCAACAATTACACATTGAAACCGTTCCTTTGTCTAAACCTCTCAGAGTTTCCGCTATTGATGGAAAGAAACTTCATCAAGTCACTCATCAAACACAACCTCTAGAACTTTTGATCTCTGGATATCATCGTGAGACGTTAATGTTTTTTGTCTTTCCTTCTGCATGCTCCCCCTTGGTGCTGGGATTCGAGTGGCTGGAACGTCATAACCCCCATATTTATTGGGCTGAACGCCACATTGAGTCTTGGTCCACTTCCTGTCACGAGACATGTCTTTGTTCTGCAGCTCCTGCTGTGCAGTCCCCTAGAGGTAGGGGGGAGATGGACTCTCCTGACCTTACTTCTGTTCCTCCCGAGTATCATGATTCAATTCAATTCAGTTTATTTATATAGAGCCAAATTCACAACACATGTCATCTCAAGGCACTTTACAGTTCAACCAGATCATACAGTCAAATTGATACAAAGTTTTCTATCTAAGGAAAACCAGTTGATTGCATTGACTCATTGACTCAAATACAATCCCTCACACTAAGCATGCTTGCAGCGACAGTGGAGAGGGAAAACTCCCTTTTAACAGGAACAAACCTCCAGCAGAACCAGGCTCAGTGCGAGCGGCCATCTGCCGAGGCCGACTGGGGTTCAAGGAGACAGAAGCAGAGATACAAAAAGCAGCTGTAAAAGGCGGCCCCATCCAGGAAACACACAGCCAGGCAGACGAGCTCCAAGGCAGCTCCCATGCCAGAGGATGAAGAGAGCACATTCACCCAGCCACGGCCAGAGAAACAGGACCACACCTGAAGACAGGCCGATCTCCAACATCTACAAACAAGGGTGTTGATGGAAGCAGCACAGCTGATGTTTCTTTCCTGGATGACGTCACAGCCAAACAGGAACAGACGAGGCAAAGCTACTCTGAGGAAAAGCAGAGAGAGCAGAAGGTTAGAGATTGAACAAACAAATTCTGCAGAATAGGAGAACAGAGAGAGAATGAAGCAGAATGATGAAATGGGGGTCCCTATGTCCTCCAAAAGTCTAAGCCTATAGCAGCATAACTTTAAAGACAGCTGAGGATAACCTGAGCCACCCTAACTATAAGCTTTATCAAAAAGGAAAGTTTTAAGCCTAGCCTTAAAAGTAGACAGGGTGTCTGCCTCACGGACTAAAACTGGTCTCTGATATCATCGTGAGACGTTAACGTTTTTTGTCTTTCCTTCTGCATGCTCCCCCTTGGTGCTGGGATTCGAGTGGCTGGAACGTCATAACCCCCATATTTATTGGGCTGAACGCCACATTGAGTCTTGGTCCACTTCCTGTCACAAGACATGTGTTCGTTCTGCAGCTCCTGCTGTGCAGTCCCCTAGAGGTAGGGGGGAGATGGACTCTCCGGACCTTACTTCTGTTCCTCCCGAGTATCATGATCTGGCACCAGTCTTCAGTAAGGTCAGTGCGACGTCTCTTCCACCTCACAGACCATATGACTGCGCCATAGAATTATTACCAGGAGCTCCCCTGCCCAGCAGTAGACTTTATAACATCTCTAAGCCTGAACGTGAGACCATGGAGAAGTACATCAATGAGTCTCTAGCTGCTGGGATAATCCGCCCATCTTTTTCTCCTCTTGGTGCTGGTTTCTTTTTTGTGGGCAAAAAGGATGGTTCCCTGCGCCCCTGTATAGATTACAGGGGCCTAAATCAGATAACCATCAAGAATTGATCTTGATGCGCATGCGCTGAGTGGCCGCTGGGGCGTTTTTGCAGCCGCTGCTCTCCGCTACCTTTTTTTAAGTATTTTTCAACGTTTTTACGGAACTTTGGGCCGTGTACTCACATTCAAGTGAGAGCAAAGACACTTGCCTTCGCTTTGATCATCCTAACTCCGGCTGCCATCCCGTTGTTTTTGTGTCTGAGTGTGATTAACTAACCTCACTCTCCAACTGTTCTCCTGACTCGACGCCGTTGCTGCTGTTGGTTAGCCACCCGCTGCCGTTAACAATGTCAACCTCCAAGTTCCACATCTGGTGTATCCTCCTCTGGACTGTCCTCTCCACTCTACACCGACCTGGGGCTGGTCTGTTCCAGTATTCGGCTGCTGATCTCCTCTTGCTCCGTGGACTTCTGTCTGCGCCTCCACTGCCAGTTCTCCAGCTACACCCGGAGATCGTGCTCCTTCCCCGCCGGAGATACATCCACCGCGGATCCCGTCGGAATTTCCACATCGATGACTCCAATCCAATACCATCATTCTGGTCCACTTCACGCCGCTCTCACCGATATCCCGGTCGGACCGCTGACTTCAGTTCGCTTGCTAGCCTGGCTAAGGCAGCAAGCCCCGCCTCCGGTCATATCAACTCTCCCGTCAACTTTGGACTCCTGAATATCCGCTCTCTCACGAATAAGGGTCAGCTCATCCAGGATCTCATCAATGACCGTAAGCTGGACTTCCTCTGCCTCACGGAGACGTGGCAACAACCTAAAGACTTCTCCCAGCTCAACGCCTCCTCTCCACCTGGGTTTGTTTACCACTCTCTTCCTCGTGTTTCCGACCGCGGGGGAGGTCTCGCGTTACTTCATCGCGAGAAGTGGAAGTTGTTGCCTGTTTCTATTCCAGTTTTCCGCTCTATGGAATGCTTTGCATTTGAACTGCCTGGTCCTACTCCAATATTTATTTCCATAGTCTACCGTCCCCCCAAACCACATAGTGACTTTTTAAATTAATTATCCATACTACTTACCCATCTGACTACTCTCTCTCCTAATGTCATTCTCCTAGGTGATTTCAATATTCATATGGACAATGTAAACCTTTCACTCACCAGAGACTTTTCCTCCTGCCTGGACAGTTCTGGATTTCATCAGTATGTTGATTTTCCCACCCATATAAAAGGACATTCGCTGGAGTTGATTTGCTGCTCTAGTTTAATCCCATCTTACTGTTCTGCTGATAATGTCCATATTTCAGATCACTTTCTTCTATCCTTCAACGTTTCCCTGTCTCTCTCCATAATCAAGCCTGTCCGCCAGATTTCCTTCCGCAATATTAAGAACATAAACACAGACATTTTATCCTCCCACATTGAAAATATCCCAATCCCTGCTCTTTCCTCTCCAGACCACCTTGTCACCCACTACAACTCTGAGCTTTCCAATATTCTCAATTCCCTTGCCCCTCTCAAAACCCGGTCTGTATCCTTTTCCCGCTCTGCCCCTTGGTTTACTCCTGAGCTCCGCCTCATGAAAGCCAAAGGTCGGCAACTGGAACGCCTCCACAAAAAAACTGGTCTCTCCATACACAAAGAAATGCATAAAACTCATCTACTTCAATATTCAAATTCAATAGCCATTACTAAATCAAATTACTATTCTGACCTTATCTGTTCCAATGATGGAAATTCCAAGTCTCTCTTTTCCATAATGCATAAGATCTTTGACCCCCCTGATACCCTACCTTCTTACATGTATTCTACTCAGACCTGTAATTCTTTGTTAACCTTCTTTAATGAAAAAATCTGCTCCATTCACCAGCATTTACATATGACCGCCTTGCCTCCCACTTCCCCTCCGCCCCTCCCCCGTAGCCAGTCATTTTCCTCCTTCCTACTGCCCACTTCTACTGAAATTTCTGACCTCATTCAAAAATCCAAGTCCTCTACCTGTTCTCTTGACCCCCTCCCCACAGCTCTGGTCAAAACCTGTCTTACCTCCCTCCTCCCCTTCATTACTTCCATTATTCATTCCTCACTCTCTGGTATTGTTCATTCACTTTTCAAAACTGCATCTGTCTCCCCGATTCTGAAAAAACCTGGTTCTGATCCCGCTAACTTTAATAATCTTCGTCCCATTTCTAATCTTCCATTTATCTCTAAAATACTTGAAAAAATTGTGTCTGCTCAACTCCACACCTTTCTTACCCTCAACAGTCTTTACGAGCCTTTCCAGTCTGGTTTTCGCCCCTCTCATAGCACTGAAACTGCCCTAATAAAAATCACAAACGATCTCCTTATAGCTGCTGACTCTGGACTCCTCTCCATCCTCATCCTTCTTGATCTCAGTGCAGCCTTTGATACCATTTCTCATCCCATTCTCCTCAATAGACTATCCTCTCTTGGCATCTCTCACATCCCTCTTGACTGGTTCCGCTCATATCTCTCCGACCGCACTCAGTTTATTCAGCTCAAATCTTTCACTTCGCACCCTTCCCCTGTCACTTCTGGCGTTCCTCAAGGCTCAGTTCTTGGCCCCCTCCTCTTCATCAATTCAATTCAGTTTATTTATATAGCGCCAAATTCACAACACATGTCATCTCAAGGCACTTTACAGTTCAACCAGATCATACAGTCAAATTGATACAAAGTTTTCTATCTAAGGAAAACCAGTTGATTGCATTGACTCATTGACTCAAATACAATCCCTCACACTAAGCATGCTTGCAGCGACAGTGGAGAGGAACAACTCCCTTTTAACAGGAAGAAACCTCCAGCAGAACCAGGCTCAGTGTGAGCGGCCATCTGCCGAGGCCGACTGGGGTTCAAGGAGACAGAAGCAGAGATACAAAAAGCAGCTGTAAAAGGCGGCCCCGTCCAGGAAACACACAGCCAGGCAGACGAGCTCCAAGGCAGCTCCCATGCCAGAGGATGAAGAGAGCACATCCACCCAGCCACGGCCAGAGAAACAGGACCACACTGGAAAACAGGCCAATCTCCAACATCTACAAACAAGGGTGTTGATGGAAGCAGCACAGCTGATGTTTCTTTCCTGGATGACGTCACAGCCAAACAGGAACAGACGAGGCAAAGCTACTCTGAGGAAAAGCAGAGAGAGCAGAACGTTAGAGATTGAACTAACAGATTCTGCAGAATAGGAGAACAGAGAGAGAATGAAGCAGAAAGATGAAATGGGGGTCCCTATGTCCTCCAAAAGTCTAAGCCTATAGCAGCATAACTTTAAAGACAGCTCAGGATAACCTGAGCCACCCTAACTATAAGCTTTATCAAAAAGGAAAGTTTTAAGCCTAGTCTTAAAAGTAGACAGAGTGTCTGCCTCACGGACTAAAACTGGTAGTTGGTTCCACAGGAGAGGAGCCTGATAACTAAAAGATCTGCCTCCCATTCTACTTTTAGAAATTCTAGGAACCACTAGTAAACCTGCAGATTGAGAGCGAAGTGCTCTGTTAGGAACATAAGGAACAATCAGATCTCTGATATAAGATGGAGCTTGGCCATTTAAGGCTTTATATGTGAGAAGGAGGATTTTAAATTCAATTCTTGATTTAACAGGAAGCCAATGAAGAGAAGCCAGGATAGGAGAGATATGATCTCTCTTTTTAATTTTCATCAGAACTCTGGCTGCAGCATTTTGGATCAGCTGAAGGCTTTTAACTACAGTTTGTGGACTTCCTGATAGTAAAGAATTACAATAGTCCAGCCTTGAAGTAACAAATGCATGGACTAGTTTCTCAGCATCACCCCTGGACAGGAGATTTCTAATTTTTGCAATATTCCTCACATGAAAGAAGGAAATTCTAGAAACCTCTTTGATCTGGGATTTAAATGACAGGTCCTGATCAAAAATAACACCAAGATTTTTTACTTTATTATCTGAAATCAGTTTAATCCCATCCAAATGAAGTGACTGGCTAATCAGCTTCTTTTTCAGAGACTCTGGTCCAAAGACTATAACTTCTGTTTTGTCTGCATTCAGAAGCAGAAAGTTAAGAGTCATCCAGGTTTTTATGTCTTCAAGACATGCCTGTAATCTATGTAATGGGTTAGCTTAATCTGGATTTATAGACAGATATAGCTGGGTATAATCAGCATAACAGTGGAAATTAATCCCATGCTGTCTAATAACTCTACCAATTGGGAGCATGTATAAAGTAAAGAGAATTGGTCCTAGCACTGATCCCTGTGGTACTCCACAGGTAACCTTTGAGCGTGTTGAAGATCTATCATTAACATAAACAAACTGAATTCGATCAGATAGATAAGATTTAAACCAGTCTAGTGCTGTTCCTTTAATTCCAACAAAATATTCAAGTCTTTCTAAAAGAATATTATGGTCAACTGTATCAAATGCAGCACTAAGATCCAACAGGACGAGCACAGATACGAGTCCATTATCTGAGGCCATGAGAATATCATTAGTGACTTTCACCAGAGCTGTTTCAGTGCTATGATGAGCTCTAAAGCCAGACTGAAACTCTTCAAAAAGTTCATTATGGTGTAAGTGGTCGCAAACTTGTTTGGCAACTACTTTCTCAAGAATTTTGGATAAGAAAGGAAGATTGGATATAGGTCTATAATTAACCAAGTCATCTGGGTCAAGAGACGGTTTCTTAAGCAGAGGTTTAATTACAGCAACCTTAAAAGCTTTAGGTACATATCCCTGTAACAGAGATAGATTAATCACATCTAAAATGGAGGAGGAGATCAAAGGGAATACCTCCTTAAATAACCTGGTTGGAACTGGATCTAACATACAAGTTGAAGGCTTAGATGAAGACAATAATTTTGCTAATTCAGAAAGTTCAACTGGATCAAAGCAGTCTAAACCCGGTTCAGATTCCATGACTACCTCAGGTACAATCGCGGATAGAGGAGTGCTTATGATCTTATTTTTAATAAGATCAATCTTATTTATAAAGAATCCCATAAAATCATTGCTGCTAAGAGCAGGTGGAATGGACGGTTCAACAGAGCTATGGCTCTGGGTGAGTTTGGCAACTGTATTAAAAAGAAATCTAGGATTATTCTTATTCTCCTCTATTAATGAGGAGAAGTATGCTGCTCTTGCTTTACAAAGGGTCCTCTTATACAGCAGTAAACCATTTTTCCAGACTAGGAAGGACTCCCGCAGGCCTGTGGAGCGATATTTTCTCTCCAGTTTCCTAGCATTTTGCTTCAAAGTACGCAGCTCTGCATTAAACCAAGGAGCAAGCTTTCTATTTTCAACGGTTTTCATTTTCAAGGGAGCTGCGTTGTCTAAGGCAGTACGCAGAGAACTAGCAACCCCATCAACAAAATCATCAACCTGTGAAGGGGAATAAGCTATGCTTTTGCACTCTGCAGCACTGCTCAGCGACACAGAGGAGAGAGAAAGTGAAGCAGATTCTTTAAAATTTATAACTGCACCATCTGATAAAGATCTACTAAAATTGAACCTTCTTTTGGGGGAGGAGAACTCTGTTAAAGTAATCCTGAAGGTTATTAGAAAGTGGTCAGAGAGGACAGGGTTGTGAGGAAATACTGTTATTTCTTCACATTCTATGCCGTATGTCAGCACAAGATCCAAAGTATGAAGATGAGAATGTGTGGGACTATTCACATTTTGAACAAAGCCAGTAGTGTCTAAGATAGCATTAAAGGCTGCTCTTAAGCTATCGCCTTCATCACTTACCTTCTTCCCCTTGGCAGTATTTTCCGGAAATTCAACATTCACTTTCACTGTTATGCGGATGACACCCAGCTTTCTTTATCCAGTAAACCCACTTCCTCACTCCCCCCCTTGTCCCTTACTAACTGCCTACTTGAAATTAAAGACTGGTTCACCTCAGACTTCCTTAAACTAAACAGTGATAAAACAGAACTCCTCCTCGTTGCCACTAAATCCACCCTATCAAAAATCAAAAGTTTCTCACTACCCATTGACAACTCCTTAGTCTCCCCCTCCCCTCAGGTCAAGAGTCTGGGTGTCATCCTCGACTCCTCCCTCTCCTTTCAGTCTCACATAAATACAATTACCAGGTCTGCATACTTCCACCTTCGCAACATTAACCGTCTCCGTTCCTCCCTCACCACTCATACGGCCTCTGTCCTTATCCACAGCCTCATCACCTCCCGTATTGATTATTGCAATTCTCTTCTTTTTGGCCTCCCTCATAAATCTCTCCATAAACTTCAACTTCTTCAGAACTCAGCTGCTCGTGTCATCACCAGAACCCCCTCCTTCCATCATATTTCCCCTGTTCTTCACCAACTACATTGGCTCCCAGTTCAATTCAGAATTCAATTTAAAATCCTTCTCTATACTTTCAAAGCCATCCATAACCTTGCTCCTCCATATCTGTCAGACCTCCTTCACATTGCCACCTCCTCCCGCTCCCTTAGATCGTCCTCCTCCATCCACCTCACTGTACCCCCAGCTCGACTTGTCACCATGGGGAGCAGAGCCTTCAGCCGCTCTGCACCCCAGCTCTGGAACTCACTTCCTCCCGACCTCCGCAGTATTGACTCTCTCCCATTATTCAAAGCCAGACTCAAAACTCATCTGTTCCAGCTCGCTTATCTGTGAATATACTGCTCTTTTCCCTATCCATGATTGTTTTTTGTTTTTATGTTCCTGTATCTGTATTTTGTGTTTTCATCTCTTTCTATTTATTTTTTGTATTATTTGTAAAGTGACCTTGAGTGTCAAGAAAGGCGCTGTTAAATAAAATGTATTATTATTATTATTATTAATAAGTACCCCCTACCATTACTGGCATCAGCATTTGAGCCTGTTCAGGGTGCAACTGTTTTCACCAAACTCGATTTGAGAAATGCTTATCACCTTCTTAGGATAACAGAAGGAGACGAATGGAAGAACGCTCCTGCCTGTTTTCAAGCTCTAGTCAATGACGTCCTCCGAGATTTTTTGAATGTATTCGTTTTTGTGTACATCGATGATATTTTGATCTACTCCAAGAACCTATCAGAGCATAAGAAACATGTCCGTCTAGTTCTTCAGAGACTTTTGGAAAACAAGCTCTTTGTGAAGGCAGAAAAATGTGGATTTCACCAACCATCTGTCACTTTTCTAGGGTTTGTGCTCGAGGGCGGGCAGGTTAAGCCATCCGAAGATAAGATAAAAGCAGTTCTGGACTGGCCGACACCTGAAAACCGCAAACAGCTTCAGAGATTCCTTGGGTTTGTAAACTTTTACAGACGCTTCATAAGAAATTACAGTCAAACAGCTCTACCTCTCACAACCCTGACTTCTGTAAAGAAGACTTTTCAATGGACACCTGAAGCCCAGAGCACTTTTGAAAGATTAAAGAACCTGTTTTCAAGAGCACCCATCCTTATCCAGCCAGACCCCTCTAAACAGTTTATCTTAGAGGTGGATGCATCAGACTCCGTTGTTGGAGCTGTTTTGTCTCAACAATCTGACTCAGACCAAAAGATTCACCCCTGCGCCTTTTTTTCACGTAGACTCTCACCTGCGGAGCAAAACTATGATGTTGGAGACCGGGAACTTCTTGCCATAAAACTCGCCTTGGAGGAATGGAGACACTGGCTCGAGGGGGCCGAGCATCCAGTTTTGGTCTGGACAGACCACAAGAACCTGGCCTATCTCCAATCAGCCAAACAATCTAATCCACGTCATTCAAGATGGTCATTATTCTTCTCCCGATTCAATCTCATTATCTCTTACAGACCTGGATCCAAGAACGTCAAGCCCGATTCTCTCTCTCGTCTGTACTCCACTGACCAACCTGAGACACCCGAGCCTGTCCTCCCTGCCTCCTGTACTGTTGGAGTGGTTTCCTGGGAGATCACTGATCTCATCAACGCTGCCCTAGCCTCTGAACCAGACCCAGGTAACGGTCCTCCAAATAAAACCTATGTTCCATCTTCCGTCAGATCCCGACTGATCCAGTGGATGCATGCTGCTAAATTTTCCGCCCATCCTGGAGTAAGCAGAACTATTGCCCTGATCACAAGACGTTTCTGGTGGCCATCCTTACACAAAGACGTTAAGGAGTACGTTTTGGCATGCCCCATCTGCGCCAGAAACAAAACCTCTCACCAACCACCTTCTGGCCTGCTGCATCCTCTACCTGTTCCAACCCGTCCTTGGTCACATATCGCAGTAGACTTTGTCACTGGTCTTCCGATATCCAGAGGTATGTCCACCATTTTAACCATCTTCGACCGTTTTTCCAAGGCCTGTCACTTAATCCCCCTCAGGAAACTTCCCACGGCTTTCCAGACGGCCCAGCTTCTCGTGAAGCATGTTTTCCGACTCCATGGCATCCCACAAGAAATCCTCTCCGACAGCGGTCCACAGTTCATCTCTCAGGTCTGGAAAGCCTTCTGTTCTGCGTTAAACTGTAAGTCATCTCTCACCTCTGGTTATCACCCACAGTCTAACGGGCAGACGTAGAGAATGAATCAGCAACTAGAGTCCACTCTCCGCTGCCTGACCTCTAACAACCCAACTGACTGGAGTCAGTTTCTGACCTGGATCGAATATGCCCACAATTCATTAAAATCTGCTTCTACTGGTCTATCCCCGTTCCAAGTGTCTCTCGTTTATCAGCCTCCACTTTTCCCTCTAGACGAGAGAGAGATCTCAGTCCGATCAGTCCAACATCACATCCGCCGTTGTCAGAGAGTCTGGAAGGACACTATCGCCACCCTCAACCGCTCATCAGCTTCCTCTAAACGCTGCGCTGACTCCAAGAGACGCCCGGCCCCTGACTACTCCATAGGCCAAGAGGTATGGCTGTCTACACAAGACATTCCCCTCAAGGGTATGTCTCGGAAACTGTCCCCCCGGTTCATTGGCCCATATAAAATAGCCCAGATCATCAACTCCTCTGCTGTCCGTCTGCACCTACCTCCGAGTCTTCGCATCCATCCCACGTTCCATGTCTCCCAAATTAAACCTGTTGTCTCTAGCCCCCTGTGCCCACCGTCCGACTCCCCTCCACCCGCCCTGGACATCGATGGTCATCCAGCTTTCACCGTCCGCCGGATCGTGGCAGTACCTCGTCGATTGGGAGGGCTACGGTCCGGAGGACCGCACATGGGTTCCTGGTTCGTATATCCTCGATCCATCCCTTATCGAGGAATATGAGAGCTCCCTCCCGTTGACATCTTCTGGACCACCAAGAGGCAGTCGTTGAGAGTGGGGTACTGTTGGGATCTGGAGCTGTACCACCTTCCTCCAGCAGAGTGCGCCGTGGGTCTCCTGGAGCTGGAGCTTTCCAGCACACCTGAGACGCATCTACTCATCAGGAGACCTCTCCTTTATAACCAGCTGCCAGACCTTCCTTCGACGCCGCAGTGTTGACCTTAGTTTGGTTAGCAACCTGAGCCTCTGAAACTAAAAGAATCTAGTTGTCTCTGTTAAGAGATCAGATTCCAACTCTTCTCTGTTTTTTGCCTCACAGGAAACCTGTCTCTAGCCTGAAGCTCTGGGTGAGCTTAACCTGCCAATCTGCCCTGGTGAACCAAACCTGAAGACTCCTATGTGGATTCCCCTGCTGCTCTTGGTGAAGAGCTGGAAACTCAGATCAAGGTCTGCCATTCAAAGTCAGAAGTTAGACACTGCAGCTGGTCGTATCCTCTGCTGAACCAACAGTCTCTGGACCCAACAGTTCCCTCTCTCTCAAAGAGAAGCCTGGACTCAGTAAAGGTAGAATCTGAATAATCAAGAACTCATAACTCATCTGCCTGCTCCACTAACCAACCTATCATCTCTGCAGACTTCAGTGCACCTGCCCGGACCAGTTCCAGAACCAGTACATAATCTTGTGTTGTTGAAACTTTCAATAAACTCTGTTAAACTTTTACCCAGCCTCCGTTGTGTTCTGCATGTGGGCTAAGAACCTTAAACCCATCATGACAGTAATGGGGCTACCTTCATCCCGAGGTAAAACTACTCTCCTAACTGTGGTGGATAGGTTCTCCAAAATGTATCATCTCATACCTCTTGGCAATTTGCTTTCCGCCCCAGATCTTTCAGATGTAATGGCCCAAGAAATGTTCAGGCTCCATGGAATTCCCAATAACATTGTGTCCGATAGAGGACCACAATTCATCTCCCGTTTTTGTGGTGAGTTTTGCACTCTTCTTGGCATTGACTTCAGTCTGTCTTTAGCCTTCCACCCCCAGACTGATGGCGAGACTGACAGGATCAACCAAGAGGTTGAGTCTATGCTGCGTACCCTTTCCATGGATAATCTTTTTCCTGTTTTTCTTTTCCTGTTCTACTTACATTGCAGTGTCCATATAATCTTTAATACTCCCTGCATGAATTATAATAAAGCTATTTATATGCATAAATCAAGCGGAACACTATGGTGATAGCTTTACTGCTCCACTTGTGAAAGCAAAATCTGTTGGGCTCTCTTTTTAGCATCCATACAACTATTCTTATTGCCACATTGCGACACAGGACACTATAAAAAAAAGAAAAAAAAAAAAAGAATGACATTCGGACAGAAAGGCATAGTCTTAGCATCGGTGATAGACATTTTCTTTCAGTACAAAGTAAGTATATTTATTTCAGCGAGTTTTGATAAGACAACATTTGTGTATGAGAAATTTGACCTTAATAACTATTATTATTTATAAATTCTATTTTTGTAACTTGGGAAATAATATACATTTTTTGTTTAAGGCTTTAGAGAGTAACCAGTTATTGTAATGATTTTATCAAGAGCTCTGACCCACATGCAGATAAACCAGTCCAGAGAGACAAGGGAAAGAGTTTAACAGGTTTATTGAGAAGTTTTGTGGAGATTCCAGTGTTGCTCTGAACACTGCTCAACTGGAACTGAAAGGTGAGGGGAAGACACTGCGGTTAGTTCAGGTTCAGTGGGAGAATTGATTCTCAAACTTGAAGTGGCGAAAAGGTTGGCAGACTCATGTTTCCAGACATTAGGTTGACTCTTAGACTCCGGCAGGTGAGGAATGTGTTCCGGTGTTTGTCTCATACGGTGGAGGGCGGACAGGGCTACCCAGAATGCTGTTGTTTGTAGATGAACTTAGAAAGACTGACTTCCACTCAGATTTCCTGCGGTACTTGAACGGACTGTTGTGCAGATGAATCCCTTGCTCAGTGTGAAGCTCAAATGTTTCTTCGGGGAAAAGTGGATCCAAAGCTCCGGTTTGCTTCCTCACCTCAGTTTGAAGCTCAGTTGATCCTTCCAGGGAGAGAAGGTCCGAAAAATCCAGTTTGCAGGAGGACTTCCTGCCGAGAGGCAAAGAAAAAAAACAATGTTAAGACTCAGGTTGACAAAAACTCTGTTTGACTCAGCAAAACTCAGCTTGGCTAGAGTACCCAAAACTGGCAAACACTCTGGCGTCGAGGTAGTGGCAGTCAGCAGCTTAAGAACACTCCGTTAACAAGGTAACTGTTGGGATCTGGAGATCTACCACCTGTCTCCAGCAGAGAGCGCCGTGGGTCTCCTGAGCTGGATCCCTCAGCACACCTGAGGATCATCAGCCCATCAGGAGACCTTCTACATAAGCAGCAGTCAGACCTTCCTTCAACGCCGCAGTGTTGACCAAGTTTGGTTAGCGAAACCTGAGCCTCTGTTGATCTAGAGAATCTTAGTAGACTCTTGAGAGAAACTAGATTCTAACCTGCCTCTGTCTTCTTTGCTCACAGAAAACCCGACTGAAGTCTGAAACTCTGGATGAGCTTTGCCTGGAAACCTGCCTGCCTGCCCAAGGAAGCCAAACCTGAAGATATCAGTCTGGATCCCTCCACCAGCTCTCAAAGAAGAGCTAGAAAACCAAGCCAAGGTCTGAAACTCACAAACCAGAAGCTAGACGCTGCTGCTGCTGAGCTCCCTGCTGAATCTACAGTCTCTGGACCCAACCGGTTCCCCCTCTCAAAGGGATCTGCCAGAACCTCATCAAGGAACATTCTGAATAAAAACACTCGACAAACCATCGAAGCTGCCTGGCTAATCAAACTATCCATCTCTGCAGATATCAGTGATTCCAGTCCCGGACCTGTACCAGAATCAGTTCATATTACTCTGTGTGTGTTTCCTCAATAAACTGCTAAGAGACCTGCTTGTTTGTAACTGACCAAATACTTATTTTCCACCACATTTTGCAAATAAATTCTTTAAAAATCAGACAATGTGATTTTCTGGATTTTTTTTTCTCATTTTGTCTCTCATAGTTGAGGTATATATATGATGAAAATTACCGGCCTCTCTCATCTTTTTAAGTGGGAGAACTTGCACTATTGATGGCTGACTAAATACTTTTTTGCCCCACTGTACTTGGATTATGTTAAACTGCACTTACAGTATTCACCACTGTTCAGCTCCAAGTACTTTTTCCCTCCGAGCACGGAGCAGCCGGCTTTCTTGGCCTCACAATGAATTACAGCATACTCTAGGCTACGTACAATACACTGGACCCGTCCTTCAAAATTAACAAAAAGAAGGATGCATTTGTCGGCAGCAATTTGTCTTGCAATCTGAACAGACCTCAGCGCTGTGCTATGACATAATCAGCCAATGAAGAGGATGCAGCCCCTGAATTCAAACACAGCAAAAGTGTTCACAATACTGTTTTGTGTAATAAAACAATTTCCACCAACTTATCATAGCATAAAAACTTTTGTTTTCTGAAAGTTTAGTGTTTCTATTTAGCCAATTTATTTTTGTAACTGCAATTTGTGCAATTTGATGGTTAATTAGAAAATGTCTTGCTTGGATATATGGTGTGTACCACACTGAACATGAACCAGAGGAAGCAAAGGAAAAAGTTCACAGGAGTTAAGAAAACAAATTATGGACAAGCACGTTAATAGTAAAGCTATAAGGCCATCTCTGAGCTACTAGATATTCCTATGACAGTTTTACATATTATTTTGAATTTAGGACCCACGTCCAACCTCCTTGGACGTGGTTGCAGGAGGAAAATTGATGACAAATCAACAACACCTAATATAAATTTTACTCAAAAGACCAGAGAACCCTCTAAAGAGATTTAAGGTGAACTTAAAACTCAGGAAACATCAGTCGTTGTTTCAGCCCAATTGGACTTAATGGAAGATGACCAAGTAGTACACCATTGTTGAAAACAGATCATAAAAGAGCCAAACTGGAATCTATGAAACTTGATTTTGACAACCGACTAAGCCTCTGGGATAATGTCCCGTGGACAAAAGAGACACAAATTGCAGTTCTATGTTCACCGATTTGTGAACATAAAACTGCATAGAAAATGATGCATATCAAGAAAATAACATTGTCCCTACTGTGAAAGATGGAGAAGGCTCTGTTATGCTCTGGGGTTGGCACAGGGTATCTTGAATTTCTGCAGGGTAAAATAAAATTTGATGACAATCAAGGGATTCTAGATAGACATTCTCTTTTTGGGTCCAAATCTGTTTAATTTCAACACTGCATTGATGATAATTGAATTGCACCCAATACTGCACATGCAAACAAAAACCTTCAGTTTAACAAATGCAAAAACGTAGACCTGTTTTGGTCTCAATACGCTGTTGTCATTTAGTCTTGAACACAGGAGGTAAAAAGTTCATTTTACAGATTGATAAATAGCAAGAGAATCAAATTTTCTTTAAATAGGGTTTCAGGTTCTAAAGTTTTAAGAATCACTTGAATCTGATATGTATCAGTGTGGAACCGTGTCAGGAATGTGGCTTTAGATGGAAGAGTAATTTAGCTCATATGATGTGCCACCAAAGATCGTTAAAGCCAGTAAAATGATCCTCTGATCTGATCTTAAAGATAAAAACAGGTAAATCAATATGCTTTGAGATTGTACAAACTGGTGATAGGGGTCAGAGTTAGGCCATTGAAACAAATATAAAATGAATGGAAGACAGTGCAAAGTAACCGCAAAGTTACTGATGTAAGTCTGGGTGTGTGGGTATGGGTGTGTGTGTGTACCCGTCTAGCCCTCAGGTTGAGGACAATTTTTCCAATGTAACCATCAAATTAAAGGCACACTATGCAACATTTTTCAGTTAATTAATGTGTTCCATAACGTTTTGGATGATTAAATGAGTCATTTCAGGTTGAACAAAGGTATTCTCGGCCGCCCTGGTGGTCTGTGGGGGAAATACCGCACTTGCAATTGCAGGAGCCCTCGACCCGCACCCACAGGCTCAGAAGTCTCGCGAGAGTCGGTCTTGCTTTACTGCGAGAACTGCTACACGCCCCCAGTTAAAAGCATGCTCGTTGCTAGCACAGTGGCAATCTTTGTGCAGTGCTGCTTTCACACCGGACGCAGCAAAATCGCGTCTGCTGCTTCATTTTTACTGCTTGCACCAGTTAGTTCTGACGCACGGCTGAAGCAGCTTTGCTGCTCTGGCTGCGCGGTGCAAAAGTGTGTCTGACGCGTTGGGCGGAGCTTCCCTATACTTTCTCTGCCTTGCAGCTATATTTGCTGTGATCAGTGGGAATAAAGTAGTTTTAATATGTTTTTAAGTGAGAAAATACACCTGAAAACGTAATCAGTGCAGTCAGTTCATTCAGATTATCATCCTGCCTTCCAATATTTTTTCTGTCGGAGCCGCTCAGACCCCCACATACCAGCGGTGCGCCGACAGTAGGAATCCCTTCATCAGCAGCCTCTGGCCGGGTCGCCTCCTTGCGGTTCACCGCGGCAGCTGGTAGGTGTTTTTCATCTAAATAATCCAAACTACAGGCAGCAGGATAATAAAAGCCAACATATTCTGCCGGCAGATTTCTGCATTTTAAGTTAATTTATGGCGTCAATAAACTTTTTAAGAGGAGTGATCATAGCGCTGTGATCATCAGCGCTGTGTCTCTCTCCCTGCCAGCTCCCAGATCAGCTTCTCTGATTGGTTGACGCAGCGCGTCGAGCAGCAAAAATTAAATTTTTCCATCTGGAAACTCAACATTTGGAGAATAAAGTTGAAATGTCATGTTGAGTTTAATCTCAACGTGTCGACAATAATGTTGAAATTAGTTCAAGAGAGCGAACCGCTGCACAGGATACATGCACAGAATCCAGAATGAGACATGCCTTGTGTAGATGATTTGGTCAAATTGTACTTTCTGTGATGATTATACAGTTATACAGTTGCAGCACGTCAAAGACTACCTTCACTCTTAAAACGCAGACTGCAGCTGTGGAGCGCGGTTGCTCTTTTCTCCAAACGCAGACTGCAGCTGTGGAGCGCGGTTGCTCTTTTCTCCAAACTTTGGAATGTCGAGATTAAAGTCGCCACGATATATCAACTTTATTCTCGAAATGGCGAGTTTAAAGTCGACAGGGCGAGTTTAAAGTCGACACGTCGAGATTAAACTCAACATGACATTTCAACTTTATTCTCGAAATGTTGAGTTTAATGTCGACATGTCGACTTTAAAGTCGACATGTCGAGTTTAATCTCGTCATGGCAAAAATATTTTTTCTCTTCATGTGTGGCCCTAATACTCCGTCGTAGGATTAGGATAAGGGTCTGGGTAAGGGAAATTTAAAATGAATGTAAGTCAATGACAAGTAAGTAATGAAAAAACGACTGTAAACCCGCCTGTATAAAAAGAAACCCACAACTGTGTGTGTGTGGGGGGGGTGTATCTCTATAGATGTGTGTTGCCATGCACACATAAGTGCCATCGGTCCGAGCACGTTAACCAAAATAACTGCTGAGTGTACATGGCACGCAAAACTGTACCAGACTCTGCCAGAAACAAGCGAACAGCGCTAAACTGATACCAGTCCAACAGTAGGGCTCGGCCCGGTTCAGTCCGAGCTCGGTTCTTAGATAACAAAGAGTGCATGAGCAGACCTTGTCATCTCCTTACAGCCAGCCTACGTAATCTTGAAATTTCAGGAATTCATAAAAATATTAGGTTCCCTACCGTGCCACATGATTTCCAGTGATGATTCTGCTTAGCAATGTGATGAAACTCAATATCTGTCATTGTTTCCTGCGTCTGTAAGCTGTGATTAGACTATCGTTTGTCGTATCCAATTCCCAAAAGCTGTCTCTGTCAAGTAAATACACCAAAGGCTGCCTTCTTCGACTGATTCTCCACAAACAAAGAATTATCACAAATATAACCAAACTTCCTTAAAGTTACGGGTGCTGTCATGTTGATTTGCTTGATTCCCTCTAGTGTACATATGTCAAATTCAAGGCCCGCCAGATCCGGCCCACGAATTGTTTATCCATGGCCCCCTGGATGATATTTAATTACCATTAGAACCAGCCTACAGGCCACGGCCGCTTGAGCACGCTGTTGTAATTTCTCGGGCTACCTCTGCATTGTGGGGAATGTAGTGTTGGTGTGTTTGTGTTGCACGCACCAACACTACATTCCCAGGGGAAAACATGATTGTGTTTTTCTTTTATTTACATTTTTTGTTGTGCTTTGCATGTTTGAATTTTTTTGGGTTTTGCTTTTTCCCCTTTAACAATCCAAGCTGGGCTGAAGTCAGTTGTCTAAGGAGTCGGAGTGAGCTAACTGCACTCTGCAGCAGCTTCGCTGACTGAAGGGAACATAAAAGGAGCCTGGATGGAGGGAGGGGCGGAGCTGATCCTACAGGTGATAGAGACGGACATGCTGCTAAGCGAGGGGCAGGTGGGATCTGCATGATACTCTGATCAAGACAGGGCGCTACTTACAGGTGCAGATCTCTGCCCTGACTGTCCCGTCTGTTCACCTTGCGGTACAAAGTAAATGTCGCAGTGTTAAAGTAACATCAAGAGTACATCTGGTCCCACTCTGAATTAGTGTGGAACCAAATGTACTCTCAAAGTGTTACTTTAACACTCAAAGCATTACTTTAACACTGCAACATTACCTGTGTATTCTGTGCCTGGCATGCAGATCCCACTTAACCCTCGCTCGGCAGCGTGTCCGTCTCTGTCACCTGTCGGATCAGCTCCCCTCTCCCTCCATCCAGGATCCTTTTATTTTGGCTGCAGTCAGCCACTGCTGTCACCTTGACGCTGTAGTCTTTTTGATTCTTCTGTCCTTTTTGGTATTGCTCTGCTTTTTGCTTAATAAATTCCTTTTTTAAAGAACCTCTGGCTGAATTCTGGGTCCGCTTATATTTCTTTGTACAAGATGTGATTTTTCTTTGAAAGAAGTATTGTTTTGTCTGTGTGCCAGAGATTTTTGTATTTTATTTCATTTATTCATATTTTGCAGTTGAATGGAATCAGGGAAAAATGCAGATGAAATTGTCTAGAGATGTTTTAAATGAAATTTCTTTTTGTTTACAGTCGTGTATACAAAATGATAAAATAAATCTGTCTAAGTACCATACCATACCATACCAACTTTATTTATGAAGCACTTTATGCACCGGACAGGACCAAAGTGCTGCACACAATCATAAAATACAATAAAATTATAAAATAAAAAAAAAATTAAAATTAAAAAACGAGTGTAAAATACAAATTAGTATACAAAGAGAATAAAACAAAGTAAAACCTCTCAAATTGTGCCAAAAGCCAAGGAAAAAAGATGAGTCTTAAAAAGGGACTTAAAAATAGCAAAAAAAGAGGCCTGTCTTATGCTCAGAGGCAGATCATTCCACAGCTTAGGAGCTGCCACAGAAAAAGCACGGTCTCCTCTGAGCTTGCATTTTGTCTTTGGGACCCTCAGAAGCAACAGCTGACCTGAGGGAACGGGAGGGTGTATAAGAATGCAACAGCTCAGACAGATAAGAAGGGGCAAGGTCATTAAGAGTTTTAAAAACAAATAAAATAATTTTAAAATCAATCCTAAAATGTACTGGCAGCCAGTACATTTTAGGAAATGTAGTCAAATTTTCGTGTATCTGTTAAAAGACGTGCAGCAGCATTTTGAATCCTCTGAAGTTGGGAAATTTACAAGTCACTGACCCCTGTATAAAGTGAGTTACAGTAATCCAGCCGTGTGGTCACAAATGCATGGATCACTGTTTCAAAATGCTGTTTTGATAAAATGGGTTTTACTTTGGCTAGCTGCCTTAAGTGGAAAAAGCTGGACTTTATAACGGCTCTGATGTACGCTTCCATTTTAAGACCAGCATCCATCTTAATCCCTAAGTTAGTAATAACCGGCTTAACGTACTGAGCCAAGGAGCCAAGACTGGTCAAGGAAACAGCAGTGGATCTGCCAAAGAATATTACCTCTGTCTTGTCTTCATTGAGTTTTAAAAAATTTAGGGCCACCCAGGCCTTCACATCTTCAAGACATAAAAACAGAGACCGAAGAGAGGTGGAGTTTACATTCTTTAGCTGTAAATATATCTGTGTGTCATCTGCATAGCAGTGAAAGGCAATCCCATGTTTTCTAAAATAGAGCCGAGAGGAAGAAGGTAAAGTAAGAAAAGGAGCGGGCCTAGCCCACAGGGCTCAGTTCTAAGTCTTTGGGCTGTCTAAGTCTGAGATAAGAGCCATGAGAGAGAATACAACTGATTAGATTTTTTTTATTTTTATTATTTTATTATTTGAAAGTAGTGATCGGTAGGACCGTGGAGCAGCACAGTATAATGCATGCACTCTTATTTATGTATTTATCTTAATAAGTGTATTAATATAATAAAAGTTTATAAATAATATTGATATTAATATTTTTTTTTTTTTTTTAAACAATGTGTTAGGTCTTAGTTCAATAGGCTATGTTCATTTCAATATGTTTTCATAAACATTTAACCAGTCTAGCCCTTGGCTTGTAGCAAATTTTGTTTTTTGGCGTGTTTTTGATTTTGACATCCCTGCTCTAGAGAGCAGTAGTACAGTAGATTGTCACTAGGAGGCGAGGAACCCTGCTAGTGTGGTGTGTAAATGGCAGTAAGGACCCAAGCTCGACACACTTAAATGATCCAAGCTCATCTTTGTGGGTCTTATAATGAACAAAGCCGATTTCATTTAAAGGTGCATAGTATTGCTATTTTGTAGACTTGCTTTTTACGCCAGTAACTCATTCTGGTGGCATACAATGTTTTATGAAAAATTACCCCTTCCTGTATATAATGTGTGTGTGTGTGTTAGGCTTTGTTTGTAAGTAAATAAAACCTTTGAAATATATTGACAACAAAGGAGGTATAATACTGCACATGTACACAGAGGGTAAACATGGAAGTAGCCATCTGTGACTAAGGTAATTATAATTTCTAAGTGAAGTGTGAAAGTGTGTGTGAAAAGGTGACAAAAAAAATATTTGATTCCAGGAGGGATAAAACTTGAGCAGAACTCAGAATACAGTATGAAGACAGGCATTTACTGAAGGAGAAGCTAAAGCTGCCAGGGACTTCAGAGGCACATTTCACAAATCAGTTTTAACAAACTCAGACTCAAGTCTGAGTTTGTTGAAAACTGAGTATTTAGTTTCACTGTGGCTGGTGTAAGTTAGTTTAATCAACTCTGAGTAGGATTCACTTGACTTGGGAATTAAGCGCAAGTGTAAGAACTATGAAAAGCCATCACTAGTGGAGGCCCGATTCAATGAGTCAAAAGGCAGAAAGAAGAAGTCTGCTTATTTCACACCACTGGAACTAGAGATTTGAACGCGTAACAAAAAATATATATATATATATATATTGGATGATATGTTCAAAAGAAGTAGCAATGGGGCTAAAAGTTCATGCATATGTTTTATATAGTCTGTTATGGCAGGCTGTTTAACATTTATTAAAAGCGTTCACCTCTATGTTGTTCCATTTGTAAATCACTAAAATAGGATTACTCCTGGTCAAAATCTCACCTCAGTTACACTTCAGTAATCATGAACACAATGACCAGAAATATCTATATAAATTATTTAATCCAGTAATGAAAAACAAAGAAAAAAAAGTGCTGCCTTAAATTCAGGAAGTAATGGAGTTGTGTATAGAGCTCATTAACGACATGATTCTTGGGGAATATGTTATTTTCTATTAGAAAACTGTGAAATATGAGAACTACAGTAGATGACTACACATTCTATATATAATGAGCCAACAGTTACCCAAGTCTCTAGGCTGCTCAGCATGCAGTTTTCTGAAAACCAGACACCTGCTTTTAAACATGTATCAGCAAGATGGGGAGGGTCATGTTTCAAATCACTTTGGATCATTAATCACGCATACATTATTTTAAACGCATCAAGGAGTCAAAGGAAGAACCTTTTTGTGCATGTCCTTATTGTCCATGCATTTCTATTGAAACAGTTAAGCTGTATGTACAGTAGAGCGATAAACAATAAAACAAAAACGCGTAAAAAAAATTTACACGTTTTTATCCTACTGGGTTGGCGAGGGGTGCTGGTATATTGCCAGCCATCAATGGGCCAGGGGCGGGGTACATCCTGGACAGGTGGCCAGTCTATCGCAGAGCAACACAGAGACAAACAGCACAAACAACCATTCATGCACACAGTCCCACCTAAGGAGAATTTAGAAAAGCCAAAAGTACAAATAACCAAATTTCCACAAGGAATAAATTTATCTTATGATTTGGGAAAGAATGACAGCATTGAACCTTCCTTGACAGATGGCTTTGTTCAATGGTATAATTTTAACATTATTTTCACTGCTATTGTTGACATAAATATATAAACCTTTCATCCATTGCTTTCTTTAAAAAAAAAAAGATGCTGCTACAACTTATCTTCAGATCTTGTACAATTTAAAGCACTTTCAATTTCCAATGTTATTTGTTGTTTAGGTGGATAAACACTTGATCAGGAGGAAATCAGGTTATAAATGCTTTTTAGTAACATTCTCAAGGACATTAACTGTATTTCATTCCAAAGGACTATTTGTTGTTATGGCATGTCTCATCAGGCAACAGCTATCATAATACTCCTCCAGGAACATAAATTAAACTGAGCTAAAGGACAAATTCTTTCTTCCGCTTGTGTAACCTGCCAAGCCTGTTGTTGCATGATAGTACTAACCCTCGGGGTCTGGGGGTGGATGCCCGGGTGGCTGCCGGCTCATTCCTGGCGGCCTCTCCGCTGGCCCCGGCTGGCGTTTTGGGGGGGTTCCGCGTCGCTCACGGCCAGTTCGCGGCGGATGCGCGTGGACCCCTTCTTCTTCTTGGGGGCTGTCTCTCCTCCTCCTCCGCTTGAATCTGGCTGTTTATTTTGGATACTATTACAGTACATTGCAGAAAAGATAGTGTTATATTGTCTTATTATAATTATTATCTTATTATAATTCTTGAAAAGGATTTTATATTTGATTACCTAAACTTAGGCTCATTCTTAGTGTTATGCTTTGTAGATGATGCCACTAAAAAAGAAATAGACTTAAGGAGCTATTTAAACAGTGAGACAGTAAGTAATATAGGATGATGATAAAAGGTTGTATTACCTTTAATCCTTTTCTATTAAAAACGCACTTGTATAATAGAAACATTATATGATTGTAGGAAACACAGATATAATAATGCAGGGCAGCCTCAACGTGAAGCAGCTGCCCTTCAGTGCTGTATTATGAAAGAAATGTGTTTGGAATGTTACCATAATATTAGGGCTGCAACTAATGATTATTTTGCAAATTGATTCATCTGTCGATTATTTTTTTCGATGAATCGATTAATAATCAGATAACCAAAGGTTCCTTAAAGAAGATTTTTTTACTAAATCAAACCAGGTGAAAACTAAACGTTTCCACGTGAGGAGTTCTGGTTCTTAAATGCAAAATGTTTACATATCTACTGTCTTAGTCACTGGTAAGCTTAAATGCAAATCTTTTCAAACTGGAAAAACGTCCTAATCCACATTTGTCAGAGCCAGTGATGCTTTGATAAACAGCATCTAGTGTGTGTAGTGCTTATAAGATTTGTATTAATGTAGCAAGAAATGCTGCTGTTCTCTTTAAACAAAATGTGCCCTGATGCTCACATTAAACATAAAAGAAGAGCATGCATATTCTTGTCTAAAATGCAAAATAAAATTGGGGTGGGGGACATCGTCAGAAGGTGGGGCCCTCAAGTAACGACCCCCTCCCCAAAAAACTACATGTGTGGCAGTGTGAAGGAGCAGGCAGAGGGAGGATTTCGGGGATGGGGAGCAAAGGACTGGGGTGCTTGCTCCACTCCCAGGGAGCCAGCTCCCCCGCTGACTCCAATAGGCACCCCCGTTCCCCGAGAGCCCCTCCGGAGACGGGGGCCCCACCAGCCTCACCACCATAGCCCAGGGGCCAGGGACCGGCAGCAGGACCCACCAGCCAGCCGGGCACAGGGCCGACACCCCCCCCATCCTGTCCATCCACAAAAAAAAAAAAAAAAAATCAATAAATAAATGAATAAATCAATAAAATAAAAAAGTAATGATAATAATAATACAAAAAAATAAAATAAATAAATAAATAAGGAGGGGGGACAACCCCGGCCGGCCAGCCCACGCGCAACACTCAGAGCTCCCATCCCGGACGACGCCCCACCAGGGGACAGCACGGCCCAGGACGGAGACAGGGAGCCAGACCCGAAGCCCTTCTGAAATCCTCTTCCCTCTATCACCACCCGCCACCCCCCCTACGGAGATCTAATCCCTCCCCTACAGTAACATTCAAACTACTCACCACACAAGCGACAAAAGACATCCAGGCCGAGATCATTCCTACTCCCCCTTCCTTCCCACTCCCCCACTTACAGAGTGCAAACCCCTGAAGGGGTAAGCATCTGCCATAGCTGTCCATGTCCATGCCCCCCCCAGCCCAACAGGCCCCGAGGCACCCCGGCACACCAGAGGCCACGGCAGCAGAGGCAGACAGCCGGGTGTACACCGGCCCAGACCCCAAGCAGTACCCCCCACAGAACCCGAACCCCCGAAACCCCACCGGGGCCCCCGCCCGAGGGCAACGCGCCCCAGGGATCCCAGATCCCCGGACCCACCCCGGACCTACCCAGCAGTAGGGCCGGGCAATGCCCAAAAACCCCCGGCGCCGGCAATAACACCCCCACCCCGACACCGGCCCCCGAACGACCCCCCCCCGACACCGGTCCTACAACAGCAATCCGAAGAAGAAGAAAGCCACACAACACAGCAAAGCACAAATCCTGAGTCCCATTCAAAGCTCCGATTCCCCCGCTCACACCCCCCCTCCCACACAAAAAAATTCCCCCTCGTTGAAGAAGAACGGCCAAAAACAAGTCAGTGTCCAACATCCACCGCCACACCGCGAGGACCCCTCCACCCAGACGCTCCTCCCCAGAAAAATTTGCAGTCCACAGAGTAAATATTATGTTCTAGAACAGATCTTTAAGTTAGTTTGGTGGTGGTGGCGGCGGATCCCTTCTGTCTTTGATCGTATACAGTAAGTCACATTTCAGCCCCACACTTCCCAATGATGACGTTTACATTTGAATGTGCTTAAGCCTGAGGCAGTTAAGCGCATCATGGTGCTCATCTGTGGCAGTTAAGTGCTCAATGAGTGGGAGATTTAAACTGGACAAAATACATCTCCCTTGGCCACTCCAAATCAAATCCACACACAGTTATAAGTAGTGTCCCCCAGGGGTTGGTCTTTGGTCCCATCTTCTTCATCCTTTACCTTATCAACATTTCTGATTCCCTTTTACAAATAATATTTTGCTATTACAGTTTTCATTTTTGACGGCAGAGCTATTTAATTGACTTCTACTTGTAGGAATTGGATAAAGACAAACAGAGGAACACTATTAACATTGATTCCATTTTTCTAGATTTCCACACGGTCCATAAGTAAATTAGTAGAAACATTAATGTCTGGTAAATAATGCTTGAATCTGGCTGTTAATTTTGGATACTATCACATTACAGAAAAGATAGTGTTATATTGTCTTATAATTAATTATTATCTTATTATAATTCTTGAAAAGGATTTTATATTTGATTACCTAAACTTAGGCACATTCTTAGTGTTATGCTTTGTAGATGATGCAACTAAAAAAGAAATAGACTTAAGGAGCTATTTAAACAGTGAGACAGTAAGTAATATAGGATGATGATAAAAGGTTGTATTACCTTTAATCCTTTTCTATTAAAAACGCACTTGTATAATAGAAACATTATATGATTGTAGGAAACACAGATATAATAATGCAGGGCAGCCTCAACGTCAAGCAGCTGCCCTTCAGTGCTGTATTATGGAAGAAATGTGTTTGGAATGTTACCATTATATTAGGGCTGCAATTAATGATTATTTTGCAAATTGATTCATCTGTCGATTATTTTTTTCGATGAATCGATTAATAATCAGATAACCAAAGGTTCCTTAAAGAAGATTTTTTACAAAATCAAACCAGGTGAAAACTAAACGTTTCCACGTGAGGAGTTCTGGTTCTTAAATGCAAAATGTTTACATATCTACTGTCTTAGTCACTGATAAGCTTAAATGCAAATCTTTTCAAAGTGGAAAAACGTCCTAATCCAGATTTGTCAGAGCCAGTGATGCTTTGATAAACAGCATTTAGTGTGTGTAGTGCTTATAAGATTTGTATTAATGTAGCAAGAAATGCTGCTGTTCTCTTTAAAGGAATAGTACACCCAAAACATGATTAGCCTTCATTTTCTACTCACCCCCATGCTGAACAACACTCTGGAGTACTTTTTTGATATCTCAAATGCATCTGGAGATCTGGGAGGCTTCTTGCTGTCTGCTGACATTCAAATAATGGAGGTCTATGGTGCCTGAGGCAGAAAGGTCCATAAAAGTCCACAAAAAACGTGTCAATATTCCTCCATACTGCTCGTCCAATGTATTCCAAGTGTCCTGAGTGGGTAGCGTCCATAATTTACTCTCAACAAAGTCATTTAGAATGTTTTTAGAGCATAAACAGTAGTGTATAGGATTTCCTAAAAGCGCGTGCCTGCGAGTTCACGAGCCTACGGAAACCGCGGCAGACCAAACCAGATGAAAGCCTCGGCCGCGACGGAGCTGCGGGCGCGGGCACCCATGTTTTAAAATATTAACATCAGATCTTCCCTGACAGCATGGTGGGAATTTCTTAAAAGGATGAAGTCATCACTTATCCCGTGCAGCCGTACACCCATCTGGAATAATCCTGACATTCTACAAAACAATAAACTTTCCGTACTGGAAGAATACTGGTTTTACATATCTGGATCATTTATTTTAAGGATCGGAGTTTATTACATTTGCTAGATTAAATTTGCAATATGGCATTAACAAAAATAAATTCTTAGAATATGAGCAAATCAAAGCTATAATTAGAAATAAATTTAAGCATATTGATGGAGGTTTAAAAATTCCAACTAATATATCAGAGTTTCTAGAGTTAAACCCCCCCAAACTACTGTCTAAATTATACAGGACACTGACTAAACTGGATGATACAATATCTCTTCCTATTACTAAATGGGAGGAGGATTTATCAGTCAGTTTTGAACAAAACATCTGGGCTCAGATGTCTAAGAACTTTTAACATGACCAGAAACCCCAATTTACAATTAATACAATACAAAATCCTCCACAGAGTGCACTATACAGGTCAAAGATTATTCAGGATGGGTTTTGCGCAATCTAACATCTGTCCACAGTGCACAGGCAATCAACTTGATAATTATTTTCACGCGTTACTGTTATGCACGCCGGTTCAGAGATTCTGGGTACAGATATGTAAGGATCTATCACTGTGCCTGGGTTGTAAAATCCCACTTTCCCCTTCAGTTTGCTTGCTGGGTGACTTTGAGGGAAGCTCTGTGGAAAAAAAAATCAGTTTGCATGACCTTCACTGCATTATGTATCGCAAAGAAAACTATCCTCATGAATTGGAAAAGTAAGGATAACCTCAACATCAGATCTGTTGTTGGATCATATTAATCTTGAGACAGCATCTGCATCCCCATCAGACCGATCTCTCTGGGCTCCCTTGATCGGCTCCATCACCTAGTGTAGTGGGGGGCTGTGGGGTGCGTCCTATGGGGCATGGGGGCTGGTTCGGGGGTCCTTGGGTCCTGGGGGGCTCGGGGGGGCGCTCGGAGTGGGGTGCCTGGCGGGTCTAGCCCTGGGGTCTGTTGCCCCCTATCGGGGGCGCCTGCTTTGGTGTTAATGAAATTAACAACAGGGGCACTGGAGGAGCAACAACGAGACGGCCATCAAAACAGGAATGGTTTTACAGGTGGAGGCTGTAGTGTATTATTTGTCATCAATGATTAGAATAAAACAAGAATTAAATGTTTTTAAATGATTAAAAAGAGTTGTGTTTATGAATACATTCATGTAGGCCAAAGGGAGAAATGGAGAAACAGTGTGTGTATGAGTCTGCACCTGGCCTTTTGAAGTTTGGATCCAAGCCGTTGTAGTGAAACAAGCACACTCATAAAAGTGAATTATTTGACATATCAAGGTTGCTTAGCCCAGCTGAACTCAGCTAAACCAACTGTGATGAATTGAGTTGTCATCTTCAAAACACACTGAGTAGTAATGGTCACAGAAAAAGTGATGTTTTACTAGGACTTGGAGCACTAGGGCTATGCTGACCTGGTTTGAAGTAATATTATAATCATAGATCACATTAGAAGAAAGGCTTGGTTTTGACATATTATTAATTGAAATTGTTATATGTTTCTGATTTAAGTGCACCAAATGTCATCATGACCTGTAAGGCTGTTCTCAAAGAATTATTATACTCATAAGTTACTTTGGATAAAAGCATGGTTTGAAAGATTAACAGTTAAAGAACTAATGTGTTTTTGATTTAATGACAATATATGTCATCATGATTTGCAAAGCAATGTCACTATAACCTGTAACAAAGACTGTTGATTAAATATATAAAAATATGCTTTCAAAGGGATTTACCACCGGTAAGATAAAAATAATTGGTTTTACCCGAAGAAAAAGTACCTAGAATAATGAAAAAAAGGTGGGGGCCTGTAGGAGGAGCTAACAGGCCCCAAGAAGTGTATAAAAGAGGGCCATTTTCATCATTTGTTCAGTTGCACGCCGGCGGTCAACTCGTGTGTGATTCTTTGTATGTTGCAATAAATTGCATTGGACCTGGACTTCAGCTGCTTCTGCCTGATTTTTGGATCATTGTTTGCAAACTTTTCTGCCTTTTGAGGATTTTGAATTTTTACAAAACTTAGCTTCAATTTTAAGTCGCTGAGGAGATTTTCCACCGACAAATTGGCGAGCCAGCCAGGAGGTGGCGCTGACGTCGGATGATCTGCTGGCACCAGCTGGAAGGCGTGGAACCCCACGGGCCCAAACTTCACCGTTAAAAGGTGAGTCAATTCGTTATAATTTTCTAAATTAGTGGGGAACCAGCCACCGGCGACTGCTTGTGGGTGTCAGGCGTCATAAAGCTCACCCAAAAGAACCTAGTATTCCAAATTTAGTAATTATTTTCCAAATTTGATAAATATTTTTTATGAGAATATACAAAGGCAGACTAAGCTGGGGAAGGGTCCAGGTATGTATGAGTATATGTGAATGCATGGTTTAAGTGTTATTAATAGTTTAAGTGTTATTAATGTTTGTATTATTCTGCATTTGAACTGTTTTATGTTTGAATTATTTTGTGAATAAGTTAAGCTTAACACGTGATGTTCTGAAAGGATGATTGGTAAAGGGACAGATTGGTCAAAGCGTTTGACGTAGCTTGTGGGAGCCATACATCCGGGACATAAAAGTATGCGTGTTACGTGAGGGTATTGTTGACTAAGATAGTCAGCGTGCTCCATGAACCAGCTTGTATTGAATTGGGTATTGAAAGGCTAAGCGATAGCCAGAATTTGTGTTGTATTAAGTATTGTGTTAAGGTATTAAGAGGCTAAGCGATAGCCAGGCTAAGGGATAGCCAGAGTATTACCGATTAAGCGATAATCGAAGAAATAGTACCGCTCTACCGGGAACGTTACCTATTTTCAGTTATCTGAGTGGGTCTGGAAAAGCCGGGAAACGCGTATGCCACTGTAGGGGACAGTGAGGAAGAGTAAAAGTGCACTGTAGATATATGTATATATATATATATATAATTATTTGCCTTGTGTGTCTTGGTTAATGTACTATCTTGTGTGTCTTTGTTAGTGTGAAGAGTGAAAGAGTTAAGTGACTAAAGGGGAATAAGGGGTAAACAAAGATAATAATAGTAAAGATTATAATATTGATAAGACTTAAAATATAATAATAAAGTAAATAAAAAATAATTATTATCAAGTATAGTTAAAAGGAATAAGCTGAAAATTAATAAGGATTGGAAAACAGAATTGGTAACTGGAAAACACAGAATTAAGAGAATGAAATAAATTAACAAAGTCCCAAAATAAGATTGACAAAGGTTGTAGCATTATAAGATAGAGATATTATAAACATATATCATTACAAATTATAGTATATAAAATAAATTATAAGGTATTAATAATTAGTGAAAGTGCAAAATAATATTGTTAAATCTGTTCTTTTAAAGATCCTAACTCAAATTGTGGGGATCTAAAAATTAAGAAAACACGATCTGTATTGGAAAGAGCAGAACCGGTTAAATAAAAATTAATTAAAAACTATAAAGGATAGTGAATAAGCACAGACCCTAAAGGTTGAGTGACTGCTGATTGCCATGGGAGCTAATGTGAGCAAACAGACCGAGGGATTAACGCCTGCCAAACTGGTAATAATGACACACCCCTCCAATAAGCGCAAAATTCAAAAATGCATGACAGAATGGCATAAGATGACATCTGGAAAAAATCGTTGGCCTAAAGAGGGCAGCTTTGATCCTTCATGCTGTGATGAGGTTGAAGAACGATTAAGAAATAAAGAGAAAAGGCGTGACCGAATGCACTTGCTTAAAAGACAGAAACATGCTGAACAGAGAGATATCCTGCGATATTTTAAAGTTGAACATCAAAAGAGCCCAACAGCCCCTGAATACACTGATCATAAGCCACCACCCTATCGCCCTAGCATGGCAGGCCAGTACCCAGTAGTAGTAGAATCAGGTAGCAAGGGAAAGATTACAGGACAACTCAAATTAGTATTAGAAGAAGAAGAGGAAGAAACAGAAACAACAGAAAAAGAAATAAGCAACACACCCCAGACAGAGTGTAACTACAGCAGTGAAGAAAACGATTGGGATAGAACCCCAGAAGTAAGGAGAAAATCTCCCCATAGCCGTTCCCTACCCCCAGTACGTCGTAGGCATTACCATATCAAAGAGGCCCCACATGCCACTCAGAGCCCAGGACCAAGTCATCCTTGAAAAAATCAGTAAAACACTCAGAGCCTGTGACCAAATTAGTCTTGGAAGAACCGCCAGAACTGATGGAACAAATAAACAAGGAGGTGGAGGAGCTGACGGAAGCATATGTAAAACTCATAGAGAGGGAGGAAAAGTTGGAAAAAGAAGCACAAATGAGACAACTAAAGAATTTAAAAGAGAAATTGAAAAAATGGGACGAAGAATTAGAAAAACAGAAAAGAATGGAAACAGAGCAGCTTATACTACAGGCCCGAGATGACGCCCCAGATCGGGCAAGTCCACGGACTAAGGCCTTGATTGAAGAAGCCAAAATAAAAGAGGGAGAAGAGAGGAGAAGCGAGGAGGAAGTCCTAATAGAGAGTGAGGAGGCCGACTGGTCGCATGATGAAATGAAAGATGAAGGCTCAGACATGCCGCCGTCAACAAACCCATTCCATAAGGGATTTAAGGAGAAAGGTAGACCAGCGACCAAAGGACGGAAGCCACTCACAGCTGAATGTGACGTGGACCTGCAAATAGAAAAAAGCGGCCCTCACTCAATGGTGACCAGGTACAAAGCACGACAGCAGAAGACAGAGTCAGACCAAGAAGGGGCCTATATGGCTCCCCTGCTGTCTAAAGGACCTCAAGAAGACAGATATGTGCCGTGGTCATTTATGGACATGATCACACTTGCTGGAAGGCTGACCCCGTTGGCAGATGGTGCTGACAGGTGGATAGAAAAGCTGGAAGAAATCACTGGAGGCATCAATCTGGCAGCTGGAGACATCAAGGCACTGCTGATTAAGACAGCAGGACACTCAGCAGCCAGAGAGGTGTTTGACGAAGCCAAGTTTCCAAGGGTCATGACCTCACACCAGTATGACAAGATACCATTCAAAAAAAATAAGACCTGAAGTGTGGGCAGCCTTGAGGAACAAATTCCCCACCTGCAGTGACCCAACTAAGCTGAGACAAGAATGCCTAAGGGATGATGAAAGCCCCGCCCAGTTTCTGCACAGGTTCCAACAGAAATGGAAAACAGAGACTGGAAGTGATGGGAGTGAACTGAAAACATCTGGCCCCTTGTTCAGAACCTACATCAGAGAGGCCATGCCCAAAGAAGTACAAGCCAAACTGGATGGAGTTGTGGGGCTCATGAAGATGGATTGGCCTCTATTCTCTGAGCATGTTATACACTATGTAAACATGCATCGGGCCGAAAAACGGGCCTTTGAGGACCAGAGCAAGATGCTGGCCACCAAGTTAACCCAACTGCAGATCGGGGAATTGTCCAAGGCAAAGAAAGAAAAAGAGAAACCCAAACACCAAGCAGCACTGACTGTGGCAGCCACACCCTCAACTGAGGGTGCACCAACAGGGGAGGCAGTGGTACAAGCACCAGTAGTGTCTCCTGTCATCCCTCCGCCCACACAGCAGATGCAATATCCAGCAGCGCCACCTGTGGGAGGAGCCCAGCCACAGCAGACCCAACCTCAACCAGTTCCTCCTATTCATGTGCATCTAAACCAAGGAGGAGGTCCCCAACAAGCAACGTTTGGAAGGGGACGAGGGGGGCCACCCATGAGGGGAAGATGGAGGGGACCACAAGGAGCCCCAAGAAGGCCCCCTCAAGGCCAATACCAGCAGATGCCTCAAGCAGGTCCAGACATGGGACAACAGCGTGGGAGACTGCAATGCTGTGGATGTGGACAAGTTGGACACATGCAAAGAGACTGCCCCACTAACCCATGGATGGGACCTCAGCCCCCCACTGCTGGACCAGCCACCTATGGAACGGGACAAGACATATACTGGCTATAGGGGTGCCCAGAGAAACCTGATGGAGAGGCCATTCTACCTGTATTAACCCAACGTCCACAAACAGAACCCACCATTGATGTCACTATATATGACAGCCATCATCGCTTCATGATTGATACAGGAGCGGCCTACTCCTGTATAGGGAAAAGTGGAATTGGCCTGCCTCTCTCAGCATCAAAGATTCGTACAGTAGGTTTCTCTGGGAAAACCCAAATAATACCCATGACTGAGCCAGTTCCCATGATCATAGGTGAAAAGACTGTGTGTGCACCACTGCTTTACTCAGAAGATACACCCATAAATCTACTGGGTAGAGATGTGCTGTGCCAGCTCAATGCTAAAATCAAATGTACCCCTAATGGAATTTCTTTTGAAGAAATAGAAGACAATGAAGCCTACATGATGCCACTGGGCCTACAAAAGACCCCACAGACAACAAGTCATGAGCCAGAAGACCAAGTATTTTGGCTGAAACTCACATCACCAACTTCCTTCCTCCAACTGGAGTGGGAAACATGGAGACCCCTGATAATGAATCACTACGAGAACTCCAAAGAACCCTTTCTCCCTCTCCATTGTACCATGTTTTATGACAAAGGCAAAACACATGAAGACTACGAGAAAAGCTGGGATGAAGAAATTAACAACAAAACAACTGTCATCCAATATGCTGACATAGTGGTTGGACCACAAGGAGCTGCAGCTGTTGTCACATTTCCTGATAAAGATGTAGCAGAATGGTTCCAAGTTACCAACTCAGCACCACATGTCACGTTACTGATTGCAGACGAGTATGAGTCACATGACCTAGGACCCATGGTTCAAAAAGCTAAGCAAGTCACTGAATGGGTCAACACAGTATGGGAAGGCATTAGCTTGTCTAAAGATGGACTGTTCATCAAAATCTCATTCTCACAAGCTGATGAAGTTATAGCAGAACACATTAAAGTTCCTGGGAAAAGACAAATGGCAGTGGCAGCAGAACATGAATTACTATTAGAACAGGTCCCAGAGCAAGTATGGTCTAAAAGTAAAACAGATGTAGGATTAGTGAAATCAGCAGACCCCATCAAATTCACCATCAAACCAAATGCTAAATTACCTTACCAAAGACAATACCCACTTAAAAAAGATGCAGTAGAAGGAATACAGCCCATTATAACAGGATTAGAAACAGTAGGAGTTCTTAAACCAACAGTAAGTCCCTGTAACACACCAATTTTTCCCATCAGAAAACCCAACAGTAATGACTATAGACTAGTCCATGATTTAAGATTAATTAATGCTATTGTAGCAGAAGAGATACCAGTAGTACCAGACCCACACACATTACTGAGTAATATACCCCCAGGCACCAAATGGTTTACTGTGATAGATCTGTGTTCAGCATTTTTCAGTGTACCGGTCCATCCAGATTCTCAGTATTTGTTTGCATTCACCTACAAAGGCCAACAATACACCTATTCACGATTACCACAGGGTTTTGTACACTCACCATCAATTTTCAATCGAGTACTGGCAAATGACTTAAATCACCTTGACATACCATCTACAATGTTGATGTATGTTGATGACATTTTGATTTGTTCTGCTTCCAAAGAGCAGTGTGAAAGAGACTCCATTACAGTGTTAACTGCTTTGGCAGAAGGAGGACACAAAGTAAGTAAACAAAAATTGCAATTCTGCCAGCAAACAGTGGAGTATCTCGGCAGGCAACTCAGTGGGGACAAGAGGTGTATTGCACCGTCCCAACTGGAAGCCATAACTCAAATGCCCAAACCTCGGACTGTTGGTCACATGTTGTCTTTCCTTGGCATGGCAGGTTACAGCAGACCGTGGGTGTGTGATTATGCCATCAAAATGGCTCCACTAAGAGCACTGATTAAAGCCGCAGGTCAAGGACACCAGTCGGCTCAATTGCAATGGACAGATGAGGCAGAGGGTGCGTTCCAGCTGCTGAAACAAGATCTCCAAACTGCTCCTGCTCTGACCAATCCAGATTATGGCAAACCATTTCATCTCTATGTGGCTGAGCGACAAGGGTATGCATGTGCAGTATTGATGCAAGACACCCCAACAGGTAAACAGCCAATTTCTTATTACAGCACAAAATTAGATGGCGTTGAAGAAGGTCTGCCTCCCTGCTACCAGGGCTTGGCAGCATCAGCCTTCACATACAAAAAGGCCTCAGTTATTACTATGGGCCACCCTATTATTTTGTACACATCACATCAATTACATGCACTGCTCACCAGTCCACGCTTTGTGATAACCCAAGCTCGTCGAATAGGTTATGAAGTTCTGCTTTCAGGACCTGATTTAACAATACAACGCTGTACCACCATTAATCCAGCCACAAGAATGGTATTGCCCACAGAAGGTGAGCCACATGATTGTCTCCAGGAGACGGACACCTTCATGAAGGTAAGGAAGGACTTATACAATCATCCAATCCCATCTGATTTGACACTGTTCGTAGACGGATCATTTGTCAGAGGTGAGACAGGTAATAGAGCGGGATATGGAATAGTCCAACTTAACCCCGATGGGACCTTTACCAAAGTACAATCAATGAGCTTAGATCAACCTTGCTCTGCCCAATTGGCAGAGATAAAAGCATTAACAGCAGCATGTAAATTGGCTACTGGTAAAAGAGTGACAATCTATACTGACAATGCATATGGATATGGGGTATGCCATATAAATGCTAGCATCTGGAAACAACGAGGGTTCGTTAGAACAGATGGAACACCAGTGACACATGGGCAAGCTGTAGTAGAGTTAATAAAAGCTATGCAACTTCCATCTGCGTTGGCTATTGTAAAATGTGCAGCCCATCAGTCAGCAAAAACACCTATTGCCATAGGAAATAACTTAGCAGATGAGGCAGCTAAAGAAGCCACAGGATCAGCAGTGCAGGGACCAATGGTTCATGTAACTGAGTGCGAACCTATTACTAATCTTGCCTCATTGATAGAAGCCCAAACCAACGTATCTGAAGCGGTAAAACGTCTGTGGGTACAAAGGGGGGCGGCTCGGTTAACACACCCCCACGCTGGATTGTGGCGTAGTTCTCGAGGACATTTTGTACTACCATTGTCCTTATTACCAACGGCGATTAAAATAATGCATGGACCTGATCATTGTTCACGAGCCCAAGTTGTTCAAAAGTTACAGGCAGTCTGGTGGTCACCTTATATGACACCTATGGTAGACAGAGAACTGGCCTTATGCCCACATTGCCCTAAGTATAATGTGCGTAAGATGTTCACACAGCCCTTAGCACATATTCCCATGCCAGACGGTCCGTTCCGCCATCTGATGATGGATTACGTTGACATGATAACTCGGGTTCAGGGAAAGAGATATTTGTTGGTAGTTGTCTGTAGGTTTAGCAGATGGGTGGAGGCATGCCCCACTGCTAAGAATGACCACAAAGCAGCAGCAAGATTTTTGTGTAAAGAAGTTTTTCCCAGATTTGGCATGCCTGATACAATATCATCTGATAATGGACCTCATTTTGTTTCACAGGTGATCCAGCAAATGTTCAAACTGTTGTGCATAACACAGAAGTTTGGTTGTGTGTATTATCCCCAGTCACAGGGATCCGTGGAACGAGCTAATGGAGTGCTGAAATCAAAGATAGCTAAGATAATAGCTGACAGCAACAACCGTTTGACTTGGGTTGATGCCTTGCCTGTTGCATTGATGGCAATGCGCTCTCAAACTAACCGAATAACCCATCTTACCCCCCATGAAATGCTTACAGGTCGACCAATGCCTCTCCCACAGGTTTGTGGACCCCTGCTGCAGGAGGTCTCCTTGGCACAGCTTGAACGTGAAATGGGGGACTATCTCAGGTCCTTAACCCGCATTCACAGGCTTATATTTCAACAGGTGAAAGCAGCTCACAGCTGAGACGAGACACACATTCCAGTGGACGTCAGGGACATTCAAGTTGGTGACAGTGTGTTCATACGCGTCTTTAGACGTCAGTGGAACGAGCCTCGTAGGGAAGGCCCTTTTAAAGTTGTACTTACCACTCCCACTGCCCTGAAAGTTGAAGGTAAGCCCTTCTGGTTTCATAAAAACCACTGCACCAGGCATCGGCCTCCAGACCCACCTGGCCTTGCTCCAGGACCGACGGGCTCTGCGCATGCTGACAGGGCAGCAACAAGTCTCCCTCCGCAGCACCCCTCCACTAGCTCACAGACTTTAGATGTTGCACCGGTGTCGGGCACTGATGCGCACCCACTCCCCCCAACGTCCGGCGTCCAAAGACGTTCGGCACGTTTGGCAGCCCGCCAATCACCGATGCCAGGGGACTCTGAGGATGACAGTGTTCATTCTTATGCTTCCCATCCGCCTTCTGATTCTGGTGGCAATGATGATGATCCTTCTGCCACTGAGACTTCTGCTGGTTCTGACCCAGATCCATCCTTCGTTCAGGCATTGGACGAACTTCTTTCTTCTGACCCACCAGATGCTGGTGGCGTCCTGTCCCCTTCACATCCCTCACCTGTACCTTCCCCTTTCTTCCCCTCCCTTTCACCTTCCTCCTCCACGACCGGTGGGCCGTCGATCGACTCGGTCCCGCCCACCCCATCGCCGTCTGGGCATCTCTCGGACGCGCCTTCTCTCGACTCTGACTAATCTTCTTGTAGTGTTAACCCTTTGTGGGTTAACAAGGGGGGATCTGATTAAGGTTACTACTAACACTGCACACACACACTTAATGCGTCACACACAAACATGTGCACTAGCAATGATAACACTAGCTACTAACCAAGGGGTAATCAGTAATAATGATGGAAAAGATTTATCACTAATGCATGTGCAAATCAAAGGATATGATTATGTAATGTCTGAAGAAATTTTAGGGAAGTCAATGGGGAAACATTAGCTTGGAATTCCACGAAGCATGGACTGCCGTGGGGATGGGATGGTGATCATTGAGGTAAGATGCAAAACAAACATATGCCAAAACACATTAACAGGACAAGTAATGACAGTAAAAAGAGCGCATAGAGTGGTGCAACTAATAAACAGAAGACAGAAAAGAGATCTAGACAAATTAAAGACTGCACACTGGGAAACCAACATGTTCTAACAATGGATTCAGTACTCTGTCCAGACAATGTTCAAAGCCAAAAAGCGCCCTAAAGATGATTGTATAGCCTGTTATAATGTTAAAAAATTACCAGCCCTTCAGATTATTCCAGGAAGTAAAATAGGTGACTGTCCAGATGTAACGGAGTGCTTTGCTCACTGTGCCATGCAGATGGCCGGAGGTCTTTCATCATTGTCAGAAGACCACACAATATGCCCTAGAGCACTGAACTCCTCAATCAATGATGTGATGAGCACGTTCTCCCTTCCACCCGTAGTACGAAAACCAGCTGAACTGATTTTTCCATTTTGTATAGCCCGAGGGAAAGAATTAGAAGCGGTGACCAATAGAACCTCTAGACAGATGTGGACAACGGATAGACTGGTTACATGTAGTCATAGGACATGGTACCCACCAACAGCAGAAGGGAACCTCACCTACCACATTAAGTTTTGTCAAACAAGCCCCAATGCTACCATACGCTGTGAACAGGTAGTACCAGATGGGGGACATGTTATCTATGAGTTCAAACCTTCAAGTGTATCTCAATACCGAATACTGAGCCTGGCAAAGGGATCCGTCCCTTTAGGTGACATTTTTTGGATGTGTCACAATGAGACACAGATGTTGGCCACATTGCCCGCTCAGTGGGAAGGTATCTGTGCACCAGTAATGCTGACAGGACAACTAAAGTTAATAGTAAATAACCCAATAGACAGTAATGAAACATCTAACGAAATAACCAACCGCACTAAGAGAAGTGCTCCCGTTAAACATGAGTGGAAGACCTCAGATGAGGTATATATCTCTTGGGATCAGGTCCCATATGGGGTACCTGAAGAACAGGCTGCTATAGGGAGCGATTGGATAAAAAGCGGGAGAGGGGCTGTTTCAGTACCAATCTATGGAACAATTGTTAATGCGCAGTATATAGCTCGCAATAGTAGATGGGTAAATCTCTTATGGTATAATCAACAAAGATTTATAAATTTTACAATAAAAGGTATGGATCTGGTAAAGGATCAATTGCATGCAACTTCACTAATGGTTCTACAACATAGGTTCGTGTTAGAGTCCCGCATGGCTGGGGACCAAGGAATATGTGATTATATAGGAGAAGATTGTTGTACTTTAATTCCTATGCACACAGATGTTAACGGTAGCCTCACGGGAGTCCTACAGGAAATGAAACGAATGAGGGATGAACATGTACTGCAGTCTAATTGGAACACTCAGTTCAAGGGATTCTGGGACTGGTTTAATAAGCTTGGATGGGGAAAATATCTTAAGGCAGCAGGGATGATTCTAGGAGCAGTAATACTGATCATATTAGTAGTTATTTGTTGCATCATACCCCTTGTTCGGGGACTGGTCTCAAAGCTCGTTGTAAGTATAACTGGACAGTTCCCAGTAGTAGAGATACAATTGGACCAAGTAATGTAAAACATAGCCATGATCTCCTCCCAGCCCCACCAGGTACGTGCCTTTCTTTACTACTCAAAATGTATACTAAATTGCATAACAATGACTCACATACTTATTTACGTAGATATAGTACTTTGCATGCTGATATATTTAGAAGATAATATGCCTCATGATGATATCTAAAAATGCCCCATTATGTCTCTGAATGCAGATTAACTGACAATGGAGAGAACTCATGAGGAAAAAACTTATGAGGAAAGCTATTACCCCGAGGAATGGCAAGAGAAGAATAGAGAGAGATATTACACACAGGCGTCAGTAGGCACACACGTAGAGATAGCCGCAGGCTCCTATGTTCCCCCTAGGCAGCCAGAAGATCCGGCAGGGGGGCCAGGCACTGCACCTTCGGGTTGGCGACCACCATCACCTACGGGGAGGCCAATGTCCAACCCAGAATCGCCTGAGGAACTACAGATCGTCATCCAGACCGAACCAAGCAACATCCCAGCCAACTCGGAGGATGGGCGTCGCCACGCCAGGCAACTTATGGAAATACCATCCACATCAGGCGGGCCCTCTACCTACTGCGACCTGCCGGCTCATAATTACACGTACCCACGCGAGGTCTTCGCAGGCATGGATATCAGCTCAACGGAATATATTCACCTCAGAGCTTTCTTTGCTCATCCCATGGATACCTATTGCTCGGTCAACGACTTAGCACCAGAAGTCGCCTCTATGACAACGGAGACGTATTCACAGATGATGAGGGGTATGGTGACCCCACAATCTAAGGCTCTACTACAGGCACTCCGCCGCGCCTCATACAAATTTAGGGCGACAAAGAAAAAGCAGCGTGTCAACCAAGAAAATCAGGACCTGAAACCTTAACTTCGGGAGGCACGTACCACCATAATTACCCTGCAAGGAAAGTTGCTGCAGCTGACCGAGCGAGGGGCCACATGGAAGCCCTAAAAACTTACAGATCTCACTCTGCGTATAAAGGACAATGCTGATAATTGCTGATTATCAATACCTATGTTAAAAATAATTGATAAAATCATTGTGTATAATACATGTGACAGTACACGTACTGTGCAGGAGAGTGCCATTTGGTTACTCCTATGTTGGTTGTAATGACGGTCATTGACCATTGGATGATGTGCGCGCCTGCCTCAGTCCAGGCATGATGTGGCTTTTCTTGGTTATTTATGGGTGTCTTGACATTTGGGTGTCTTGACACCTATGCAGAGGGGGATACGATGACTTCGCGACACAAGATGCTGCTTGGGCATTGGAATTTTCCTCTGCTGAGAAAACAAAATTAGAAAACTCATTCTACAAAAAAAGTAAGCAACGAGGAGCAGATCCTTTTAAGTGAGCCAAGAGGGGGATCCCTCTTAGTTTTAAGATGTTCTTAATTTTTACATTCTATTTTTTGCATTTTGTCATTTTACCTTGTACTCACACTTACAATTTTTATAACAGTCACTACAACTATATGGTTTGTGTTTAGTCTCACTTTAGGTTTGGTGTGCAACATATATATATATATATATATATATATATATATATATATATATATATATATATATATATATATATATGTCCATCAGTTACTTTTTGACACTTCACTATAATGGTATTGTATGGATCATCACCTGCATAGTAACTTTGTGTTGATCCTTTTTAGGATCAAAGGGGGGAAATGTAGTGTATTATTTGTCATCAATGATTAGAATAAAACAAGAATTAAATGTTTTTAAATGATTAAAAAGAGTTGTGTTTATGAATACATTCATGTAGGCCAAAGAAACAGTGTGTGTATGAGTCTGCACCTGGCCTTTTGAAGTTTGGATCCAAGCCGTTGTAGTGAAACAAGCACACTCATAAAAGTGAATTATTTGACATATCAAGGTTGCTTAGCCCAGCTGAACTCAGCTAAACCAACTGTGATGAATTGAGTTGTCATCTTCAAAACACACTGAGTAGTAATGGTCACAGAAAAAGTGATGTTTTACTAGGACTTGGAGCACTAGGGCTATGCTGACCTGGTTTGAAGTAATATTATAATCATAGATCACATTAGAAGAAAGGCTTGGTTCTGACATATTATTAATTGAAATTGTTATATGTTTCTGATTTAAGTGCACCAAATGTCATCATGACCTGTAAGGCTGTTCTCAAAGAATTATTATACTCATAAGTTACATTGGATAAAAGCATGGTTTGAAAGATTAACAGTTAAAGAACTAATGTGTTTTTGATTTAATGACAATATATGTCATCATGATTTGCAAAGCAATGTCACTATAACCTGTAACAAAGACTGTTGATTAAATATATAAAAATATGCTTTCAAAGGGATTTACCACCGGTAAGATAAAAATAATTGGTTTTACCCGAAGAAAAAGTACCTAGAATAATGAAAAAAAGGTGGGGGCCTGTAGGAGGAGCTAACAGGCCCCAAGAAGTGTATAAAAGAGGGCCATTTTCATCATTTGTTCAGTTGCACGCCGGCGGTCAACTCGTGTGTGATTCTTTGTATGTTGCAATAAATTGCATTGGACCTGGACTTCAGCTGCTTCTGCCTGATTTTTGGATCATTGTTTGCATACTTTTCTGCCTTTTGAGGATTTTGAATTTTTACAAAACTTAGCTTCAATTTTAAGTCGCTGAGGAGATTTTCCACCGACAAGGCCACAGACATTTTTTCCCCTCCTCATCTTTTCTGACTCTTTTTCACCAGTTTAGCATTTGGCTAGGGTCACTGTTACTGTCGCATGAGGCGCTACCTGGACCCTACAGAGGTTGCACAGGCAGTCCAACTCCTCCAGGATGGCACACCAATATGTGCCATTGCCAGAAGGTTTGCTGTGTCTCCAAGCACAATCTCAAGAGCATGGAGGAGATTCCAGGAGACAGGCAGTTACTTCATGAGAGCTGGACAGGACCGTAGAAGGTCTACAACCCAGCAGCAGGACCGGTATCTGCTCATTTGTACAAAGAGGAGCAGGAGGAGCACTGCCAGAGCCCTACAAAATGACCTCCAGCAGGCCACTGGTGTGAATGTCTCTGACCAAACAATCAGAAACAGAATCCATGGAGGGACACACAGACCTATACAGGCTAGACAACGGCACCCTGACTGTCATTAGGCATCAGGATGAAATCCTTGCACCCATTGTGAGACCCTATGCTGGTGCAGTGGGTCCTGGGTTCCTCTTGGTGTACGACAATGCCCTGCCTCATGTGGCGGGAGTATGCAGGCAGTTCCTGGAGGATGAAAGAATTGATACCACTGAATGGCCCCCATGCTCATCTGACCTAAATCCAATAGAACACCTCTGGGACATTATGTTTCAATCCATTCGATGCTGCCAGGTTGCAGCTCAGACTGTCCAGGAGCTCAGTGATGCCCTGGTCCAGATCTGGGAGGAGATACCCCTGGATGCCATCTGTCGTCTCATTAGGAACATGCCCCGGCATTTGCAGGCATGCATACACGCATGTGGGGGCCATACAAATTACTGAATACCAATTTGAGTTGCTGCAATGAAACTTGAGCAAAATGGACTAGCCTGCCGCATAATTTTTTACTGTAATTTTTGGGGTATCTTTGAATTCAGCCCTCTGTAGGTTGATACTTTTCATTTCCATCAAATGATGTGGCATCCTTCTGTTCCTAACACATCACCCAGTCGATATCAGTGTAAATAAACAGCATGATATTTTTCCCCATTGAGATCTGATGTGTTTTCAAAGTGTTCCTTTAATTTTTTGGAGCAGTGTATATCAGAGTTCCTAGTGTTAACCCCCCCTCAACTCCACCCCCCCAAACTACTGTCTAATATATATAATATCTCTCCGTATTATGAAATGGGAGGAGGATCGATCAATCAGTTTTGAACAAAACATCTGGGCTCAGATATGTCTAAGAACTTTTAACATGACTACAAACCCCAATTTACAACTACTGTATTTTCACGACCATAAGGCGCACCGTACTAACAGGCGCAGTCTCAGTTATGTGTGCCATTTCTGCATTTAACACACACATAAGGCGCACCGGACTATAGGGCGCGGGTTTTATATACAGGTACATGTCCTCTACTACATTTAAATACCTCTACTGCGTATTTAAAAATAGAGCGGGAGCAAACCTGAGTATGATTGTGCTTTATTCATGTATTTATTAAACCTGGGAGCTGGCCGTGAGACAGACACATTGCTGATGACACAGAGCGCTGTGATCACCCCTCTGAAACAGTTTATTTATGCATAAATTAACTTAAAATGAAGAAATCTGCCGGCAGAATGTGTTCGCTTTTATTATCCTGGTGCCTGCAGTTTAGATTGTACCAGTTAGTTCTGATGCGCGGCCAAAGCAGCTTTGCTGCTCTGCCTGCGCGGTACAAAAGTGTGTCTGACGCGCGTTGGGCGGAGCTACTCTATCCTTTCTTTGCCTTGCAGCTGTATTTGCTGTTATCAGTGGGAATAAAGTTGTTTTAATATGTTTTTAAGTGGGAAAATCCACCTGAAAACTTAATTCAACAGGAGCCTCTAGCCGGGTCGCCTCCTCGCGGTTCACCGCGGTGGCTGGTAGGTGTTTTTCATCAAAATAATCCACACTGCAGGCACCAGGATAATAAAAGCGAACATATTCGTTTGCGGCACGTCACGCGCGTCAGATGTTTAAACGCGCCCGACATGCTGCACCTGCTGCTCAAAACGTGCTGCGGGACCTTTTGTTGCGCTTTGATGCGCGTCAACCATTTATTTTGCATGTAAACTCGCTGCTTCTGCTGCACCTGCTGCGTCCGGTGTGAAAGCAGCATTACTTTGAACGGCCAGTTCACACCGATGTCGAGCGGTTAAACTTCCTTTGTCAGACCTCCCGCAATAACAGCAAGCACAGCGTTCATTTCTTTCACCATGTTTTTCACATCAGCTGTGAGATGGGCATGTCCCAGATTAACAGCGATGCAATGAGTGGAAAAAAACCACCTGGTCTCCTTACATACGCTGTCGGTGGAAATCTCCTCAGCGACTTAAAATTAAAGCTAAGTTTTTGTAAAAATTCAAAGTCCTCAAAAGGCAGAAAAATTTGCAAACAATGATCCAAAAATCAGGCAGAAGCAGCTGAAGTCCAGGTCCAATGCAATTTATTGCAACATACAAAGAATCACACACGAGTTGACCGCCGGCGTGCAACTGAACAAATGATGAAAAATGGCCCTCTTTTATACATTTCATGGGGCCTGTTAGCTCCTCCTACAGGCCCCCTCCTTTTTTCATTATTCTAGGTACTTTTTCTTCGGGTAAAACCAATTATTTTTATCTTACCGGTGGTAAATCCCTTTGACAACATATTTTTTATATATTTAATCGACAGTCTTTGTTACAGGTTATTGTGACATTTCTTTGCAAATCATGATGACAATGATGACATTTATTGCCATTAAATCAAAAACACATTAATTCTTTAACTGTTAATCTTTCAAACCATGCTTTTATCCAAAGTAACTTATGAGCATAATAATTCTTTGAGAGCAGTCTTACAGGTCATGATGACATTTGGTGCACTTAAATCAGAAACATATAACAATTTCAATTAATAATATATCAAAACTAAGCCTTTCTTCTAATGTGATCTATGATTATAATATTACTTCAAACCAGGTCAGCATAACCCTAGTGTTCCAAGTCTTAGTAAAACATCACTTCTTTCTGTGACCACTACTACTCAGTGTGTTTTGAAGATGACACCTCAATTCATCACAGTTGGTTTAGCTGAGTTCAGCTGGGCTAAGCACCCTTGATATGTCAAATAATTCACTTTTATGAGTGTGCCTGTTCAGGCTAAGCAACCTTGATATGTCAAATAATTCACTTTTTATGAGTGTGCCTGTTTCACTACAACCACTTGGATCCAAACTTCAATAGGCCAGGTGCAGACTCATACACACACTGCTTCTCTATTTCTCCCTTTGGCCTACATAAATGTATTCATAAACACAACTCTCTTTAATCATTTAAAAACATAGACTCATTGTTTTATTCTAATCATTGATGACAAATAATACACTACATTTCCCCCCTTTGATCCTAAAAAGGATCAACACAAAGTTACTATGCAGGTGATGATCCATAAAATACCATTATAGTGAAGTCTTAAAAAGTAACTGATGGTTATATATATATATTGTGCACCCCAAACCAAAAGTGAGACCAAACACATACCCTATAGTGCTAGTGACTGGTATATAAAAATTGTAAGTGTGAGTACCTGGTAAAATGGCAAAATGCAAAAAGTAGAATGTAAAAATCAAGAACATCTCAAACTAAGAGGGATCCCCCTCTTGGCTCACTTGAGAGGATCTGCTCCTCGTTGCTTACTTTTTTTATAGAATGAGTTTTCTAATTCTGTTTTTTCAGCAGAGGAAAATTCCAATGCCCAAGCAGCATCTTGTGTTGCGAAGTCATCGCATCCCCCTCTGCATAGGTGTCAAGACACACATATGTCAAGACACCCATAAATAACCAAGAAAAGCCACATCATGCCTGGACTAAGGCAGGCGCGCACGCCATCTAATGGTCAATGACCGTCATTACAACCAACATAGGAGTAACCAAGTGGCACTCTCCTGCACAGTACGTGTACTGTCACATGTATTATACACAATGATTATGTCAATTATTTTTAACATAGGTATTTATAATCAGCAATTGTCAGCATTGTCCTTTTATCCAGTATGGCGTTGAGGTTGATATCAATGATAAGGATGGCCCCCATAATTCTGTTCATAATTCTGCCCTCCGTTCGGGCCCCCCTGAGTATATGGAACCATGTTCTGCAGATCAGTGGTCAGCTGCATCACCTGCTGTTGTAGGTTGATAATGGTCTGATGAGCCTTCTGAAGTTCCTGTCTCAGTCCCAGATTGTCCCGGGTCAACTGCCGTTTCCCAGCCTGTGCTTTGCGTTTGTATATGGTGCGACGCATCCGTTCAAAGGACCGTCGTGGCTCGGGGTGCGTCAGACCCTTCATGAATTGGGCATAAACTGCTTTGGTCATAGAGGTGATTTCAGGCTTGAGATCACTGTTGGTGTTGTATGACTCCAGCGGATGAGCCAAGAACTTTGCAACATGATGAGCTTCGGCAAGATCAAGCTGTATGTCATCTGCTAGGACCCCGTAGATGGCCATTACGCCTGGAATGGATGGTGGCGGATAATTATGTTGGCAAGGTGACGGTGGTCGGCGATCCTCGGGATTCTCAGGACTGGCAGGGGTGCTGGTTGGGCCGAGATCAATACTGAGGTCCCCCGGTGACATCAAGATGGACAGTGGCTTCCCAGTAGGCGATCGCGGTTGATCATCAGGCTGCCTTCTGGGTGTCCTCATCGGTTTGCTCCACTCTGTAGGTGCAACACTCGGCCCCTCTGCAGGATCTTCCGGCTGCCTAGGGGGAACATAGGAGCCTGCGGCTATCTCTACGTGTGAGCCTACTGACGCCTGTGTGTAATATCTCTCTTTATTCTTTTCTTGCCATTCCTCGGGGTAATAGCTTTCCTCATAAGATTTTTCCTCATGAGTTCTCTCCATTGTCAGTTAATCTGCATTCAGAAACATAATGGGGCATTTTTAGGTATCATCTTGAGGCATATTTTCTTCTAAATGAATCTGCATGCAAAGTACTATATCTACGTAGGTAAGTATGTGAGTCATTGTTGTGCAATTTAGTATACATTTTGATTAGTAAAGAAAGGCACGTACCTGGTGGGGGTGGGAGGAGATCATGGCTATGTTCTACATTACTTGGTCCAATTGTATCTCTACGACTGGGAACTGTCCAGTTATGCTTACAACAAGTCTTGAGACCAATCCCCGCACAAGGGGTATGATGCAACAAATGACTACTAATATGATCAATATCACTGCTCCTAGAATCTTCCCTGCTGCTTTAAGATACTTTCCCCATCCAAGCTTATTAAACCAGTCCCAGAATCCCTTCAATTGAGTGTTCCAATTAGACTGCAGTACATGTTCTTCCCTCATTCGTTTCATTTCCTGTAGGACTCCTGTGAGGCTACCGTTAACATCTGTGTGCATGGGAATTAAAGTACAACAATCTTCTCCTATGTAATCACATATTCCTTGGTCCCCAGCCATGCGGGACTCTAACACGAACCTATGTTGTAGAACCATTAGTGACGTTGCATGCAATTGATCCTTTACCAGATCCATACCTTTTATCGTAAAATTTATAAATCTTTGTTGATTATACCATAAGAGATTTACCCATCTACTATTGCGAGCTATATACTGCGCATTAACAATGGTTCCATAGATTGGTACTGAACCAGCCCCCCTCCCGCTTTTTATCCAATCACTCCCTATAGCAGCCTGTTCCTCAGGTACCCCATATGGGACCTGATCCCAAGAGATATATACTTCATCTGAGGTCTTCCACTCATGTTTAACAGGAGCACTTCTCTTAATGCGGTTGGTTATTTCGTTAGATGTTACATTACTGTCTATTGGGTTATTTACTATTAACTTTAGTTGTCCTGTCAGCATTACTGGTGCACAGATACCTTCCCACTGTGGGGGCAATGTGGCCAACATTTGTGTCTCATTGTGACACATCCAAAAAATGTCACCTAAAGGGACGGATCCCTTTGCCAGGCTCAGTATTCGGTATTGAGATACACTTGAAGGTTGGAACTCATAAATAACATGTCCCCCATCTGGTACTACCTGTTCACAGCGTATGGTAGCATTGGGGCTTGTTTTACAAAACTTAATGTGGTAGGTGAGGTTCCCATCTTTTGTCGGTGGGTACCACGTTCTATTACTACATGTCACCAATCCATCCGTTGTCCACATTTGTCTAGAGGTTCTATTGGTCACCTCTTCTAATTCTTTCCCTCGGGCTATACAAAATGGAAAAATCAGTTCAGCTGGTTTTCGTACTACGGGTGGAAGGGAGAAAGTGCTCATCACATCATTGATTGAGGAGTTCAGTGCTCTGGGGCATATTGTGTGGTCTTCTGACAATGATGAAAGACCTCCGGCCATGTGCATGGCACAGAGAGCAAAGCACTCCGTTATGTCTGGACAGTCACCCATTTTACTTCCTGGAATAATCTGAAGGGCTGGTAATTTTTTAACATTATAACAGGCTATACAATCATCTTTCGGGCGTTTTTTGGCTTTGAACATTGTCTGGACAGAGTACTGAATCCATTGTTGGAACATATTGGTTTCCCAGTGTGCAGTCTTTAATTTGTCTAGATCTCTTTTCTGTCTTCTGTTTATCAGTTGCACCACTTTATGTGCTCTTTTTACTGTCATTACTTGTCCTGTTAGTGTGTTTTGGCATATGTTTGTTCTGCATCTTACCTCAATGATCACCATCCCATCCCCACGGCAGTCCATGCTTCGTGGAATTCCAAGCCAATGTTTCCCTATTGACTTCCCTAAAATTTCTTCAGACATTACACAATCATATCCTTTGATTTGCACATGCATTAGTGATAAATCTTTTCCATCATTATTACTGATTACCCCTTGGTTAGTAGCTAGTGTTACCATTGCTAGTGCACATGTTTGTGTGTGACGCATTAAGTGTGTGTGTGCCGTGTTAGTAGTAACCTTAATCAGATCCCCCCTTGTTAACCCACAAAGGGTTAACACTACAAGAAGATTAGTCAGAGTCGGGAGAAGGCGCATCCGAGAGATGCCCAGACGGCGATGGGGTGGGCGGGACCGAGTCGATCGACGGCCCACTCGTCGTGGAGGAGGAAGGGGAGAGGGAGGGGAAGAAAGGGGAAGGTACAGGTGAGGGATGTGAAGGGGACAGGACGCCACCAGCATCTGGTGGGTCAGAAGAAAGAAGTTGGTCCAGTGCCCGAACGAAGGATGGATCTGGGTCAGAACCAGAAGAAGTCTCAGTGGCAGCAAGATCATCATCATTGCCACCAGAATCAGAAGGCGGATGGGAAGCATAAGAATGAACACTGTCATCCTCAGAGTCCCCTGGCAGTGGTGATTGGCGGGCTGCCAAACGTGCCGAACGTCTTTGGACGCCAGACGTGGAGGGGAGCGGGTGCGCATCAGTGCCCGACACCGGTGCAACATCTACAGTCTGTGAGCTAGTGGAGGGGTGCTGCGGAGGGAGACTTGTTGCTGCCCTATCAGCATGCGCAGAGCCCGTCGGTCCTGGAGCAAGGCCAGGTGGGTCTGGAGGCCGATGCCTGGTGCAGTGGTTTTTATGAAACCAGAAGGGCTTACCTTCAACTTTCAGGGCAGTGGGAGTGGTAAGTACAACTTTAAAAGGGCCTTCCCTACGAGGCTCGTTCCACTGACGTCTAAAGACGCGTATGAACACACTGTCACCAACTTGAACGTCCCTGACGTCCACTGGAATGTGTGTCTCGTCTCGGCCGTGAGCTGCTTTCACCTGTTGAAATATAAGCCTGTGAATGCGTGTTAAGGACCTGAGATAGTCCCCCATTTCACGTTCAAGCTGTGCCAAGGAGACCTCCTGCAGCAGGGGTCCACGAACCTGTGGGAGAGGCATTGGTCGACCTGTAAGCATTTCATGGGGAGTAAGATGGGTTATTCGGTTAGTTTGAGAGCGCATTGCCATCAATGCAACAGGCAAGGCATCCACCCAAGTCAAACGGTTGTTGCTGTCAGCTATTATCTTAGCTATCTTTGATTTCAGCACTCCGTTAGCTCGTTCCACGGATCCCTGTGACTGGGGATGATACACACAACCAAACTTCTGTGTTATGCACAACAGTTTAAACATTTGCTGGATCACCTGTGAAACAAAATGAGGTCCATTATCAGATGATATTGTATCAGGCATGCCAAATCTGGGAAAAACTTCTTTACACAAAAATCTTGCTGCAGCTTTGTGGTCATTCTTAGCAGTGGGGCATGCCTCCACCCATCTGCTAAACCTGCAGACAACCACCAACATATATCTCTTTCCCTGAACCCGAGTTATCATGTCAACGTAATCCATCATCAGATGGCGGAAGGGACCGTCTGGCATGGGAATATGTGCTAAGGGCTGTGTGAACATCTTACGCACATTATATTTAGGACAATGCGGACATAAGGCCAGTTCTCTGTCTACCATTGGTGTCATATAAGGTGACCACCAGACTGCCTGTAACTTTTGAATAACTTGGGCTCGTGAACAATGATCAGGTCCATGCATTATTTTAATCGCCGTTGGTAATAAGGACAAAGGTAATACAAAATGTCCTCGAGAACTACGCCACAACCCAGCGTGAGGGTGTGTTAACCGAGCCGCCCCCCTTTGCACCCACAGACGTTTTTCCGCTTCAGATACGTTGTTTTGGGCTTCTATTAATGAGGCTAGATTAGTAATGGGTTCACACTCAGTTACATGAATCATTGGTCCCTGCACTGCTGATCCTGTGGCTTCTTTAGCTGCCTCATCTGCTAAGTTATTTCCTATGGTTATAGGTGTTTTTGCTGTTTGGTGGGCTGCACATTTTACAATAGCCAACGCAGATGGAAGTTGCATAGCTTTTATTAATTCCACAACAGCTTGCCCATGTGTTACTGGGGTGCCATCTGTTCTAACAAACCCTCGTTGTTTCCAGATGCTAGCATTTATATGACATACCCCATAGCCATATGCACTGTCAGTATAGATTGTCACTCTTTTACCAGTAGCCAATTTACATGCTGCTGTTAATGCTTTTATCTCCGCCAATTGGGCAGAGCAAGGTTGATCTAGGCTCATTGATTGTACTTTGGTAAAGGTCCCATCAGGGTTAAGTTGGACTATTCCATATCCCGCTCTATTACCTGTCTCACCTCTGACACATGATCCGTCTACGAACAGTGTCAAATCAGATGGGATTGGATGATTGTATAAGTCCTCTCTTACCTTCATGAAGGTGTCCGTCTCCTGGAGACAATCATGGGGCTCACCTTCTGTGGGCAATACCATTCTTGTGGCTGGATTAATGGTGGTACAGCGTTGTATTGTTAAGTCAGGTCCTGAAAGCAGAACTTCATAACCTGTTCGACGAGCTTGGGTTATCACAAAGCGTGGACTGGTGAGCAGTGCATGTAATTGATGTGATGTGTACAAAATGATAGGGTGGCCCATAGTAATAACTGAGGCCTTTTTGTATGCGAAGGCTGCTGCTGCCAAGCCCTGGTAGCAGGGAGGCAGACCCTCTTCGACACCATCTAATTTTGTGCTGTAATAAGAAATTGGCTGTTTACCTGTTGGGGTGTCTTGCATCAATACTGCACATGCATACCCTTGTCGCTCAGCCACATAGAGATGGAATGGTTTGCCATAATCTGGATTGGCCAGAGCAGGAGCAGTTTGGAGATCTTGTTTCAGCAGCTGGAACGCACCCTCTGCCTCATCTGTCCATTGCAATTGAGCCGACTGGTGTCCTTGACCTGCGGCTTTAATCAGTGCTCTCAGTGGAGCCGTTTTGATGGCATAATCACACACCCACGGTCTGCTGTAACCTGCCATGCCAAGGAAAGACAACATGTGACCAACAGTCCGAGGTTTGGGCATTTGAGTTATGGCTTCCAGTTGGGACGGTGCAATACACCTCTTGTCCCCACTGAGTTGCCTGCCGAGATACTCCACTGTTTGCCGGCAGAATTGCAATTTTTGTTTACTTACTTTATGTCCTTCTTCTGCCAAAGCAGTCAACACTGTAATGGAGTCTCTTTCACACTGCTCTTTGGAAGCAGAACAAATCAAAATGTCATCAACATACATCAACATTGTAGATGGTATGTCAAGGTGATTTAAGTCATTTGCCAGTACTCGATTGAAAATTGATGGTGAGTGTACAAAACCCTGTGGTAATCGTGAATAAGTATATTGTTGGCCTTTATAGGTGAATGCAAACAAATACTGAGAATCTGGATGGACCGGTACACTGAAAAATGCTGAGCACAGATCTATCACAGTAAACCATTTGGTACCTGGGGGTATATTACTCAGTAATGTGTGTGGGTCTGGTACTACTGGTATTTCTTCTGCTACAATAGCATTAATTAGTCTTAGATCATGGACTAGTCTATAGTCATTACTGTTGGGTTTTCTGATGGGAAAAATTGGTGTGTTACAGGGACTTGCTGTTGGTTTAAGAACTCCTGCTGTTTCTAATCCTGTAATAATAGGTTGTATCCCTTCTACTGCTTCTCTTTTAAGTGGGTATTGTCTTTGGAAGGGCAATTTAGCATTTGGTTTGATGGTGAATTTGATGGGGTCTGCTGATTTCACTAATCCTACATCTGTTTTACTTTTAGACCATACTTGCTCTGGGACCTGTTCTAATAGGGATTCATGTTCTGCTGCCACTGACATTTGTCTTTTCCCAGGAACTTTAATGTGTTCTGCTATGGCTTCATCAGCTTGTGAGAATGAGATCTTAAAGAACAGTCCATCTTTGGATAACTTGATGCAGTCCCATGCTGTGTTGACCCATTCAGTGACTTGCTTGGCTTCTTGAACCATGGGTCCTAGATCATGGGACTCATACTCGTCTGCAATCAGTAACGTGACATGTGGGGCTGAGTTGGTAACCTGGAACCATTCTGCTACATCTTTATCAGGAAATGTGACAACAGCTGCAGCTCCTTGTGGTCCAACCACTATGTCAGCATATTGGATGACAGTTGTTTTGTTATTAATTTCTTCATCCCAGCTTTTCTCGTAGTCTTCATGTGTTTTGCCTTTGTCATAAAACATGGTACAATGGAGAGGGAGAAAGGGTTCTTTGGAGTTCTCGTAGTGATTCATTATCAGGGGTCTCCATGTTTCCCACTCTAGTTGGAGGAAGGAAGTTGGTGATGTGAGTTTCAGCCAAAATACTTGGTCTTCTGGTTCATGACTTGTTGTCTGTGGGGTCTTTTGTAGACCCAGTGGCATCATGTAGGCTTCATTGTCGTCTATTGCTTCAAAAGAAATTCCATTCGGGGTACATTCGATTTTAGCATTGAGCTGGCACAGCAGATCTCTACCCAGCAGATTTATGGGCGTATCTTCTGAGTAAAGCAGTGGTGCACACACAGTCTTTTCACCTATGATCATGGGAACTGGCTCAGTCATGGGTATTATTTGGGTTTTCCCAGAGAAACCTACTGTACGAATCTTTGATGCTGAGAGAGGCAGGCCAATTCCACTTTTTCCTATACAGGAGTATGCCGCTCCTGTATCAATCATGAAGCGATGATGGCTGTCATATATAGTGACATCAATGGTGGGTTCTGTTTGTGGTCGTTGGGTTAATACAGGTAGAATGGCCTCTCCATCAGGTTTCTCTGGGCACCCCTATAGCCAGTATGTGTCTTGTCCCGTTCCATAGGTGGCTGGTCCAGCAGTAGGGGGCTGAGGTCCCATCCATGGGTTAGTGGGGCAATCTCTTTGCATGTGTCCAATTTGTCCACATCCCCAGCATTGCAGTCTCCCACGCTGTTGTCCCATGTCTGGACCTGCTTGAGGCATCTGCTGGTATTGGCCTTGAGGGGGCCTTCTTGGGGCTCCTTGTGGTCCCCTCCATCTTCCCCTCATGGGTGGCCCCCCTCGTCCCCTTCCAAACGTTGCTTGTTGGGGACCTCCTCCTTGGTTTAGATGCACATGAATAGGAGGAACTGGTCGAGGTTGGGTCTGCTGTGGCTGGGCTCCTCCCACAGGTGGTGCTGCTGAATATTGCATTTGCTGTGTGGGCGGAGGGATGACAGGAGACACTACTGGTGCTTGTACCACTGCCTCCCCTGTTGGTGTACTCTCAGTTGAGGGTGTGGCTGCCACAGTTAGTGCTGCTTGGTGTCTGGGTTTCTCTTTTTCCTTTTTAGCCTTGGACAATTCTCCGATCTGCAGCTGGGTTAACTTGGTGGCCAGCATCTTGCTCTGGTCCTCAAAGGCCCGTTTTTCGGCCCGATGCATGTTTACATAGTGGATAACATGCTCAGAGAACAGAGGCCACTCCATCTTCATGAGTCCCACAACTCCATCCAGCTTGGCTTGTACTTCTTTGGGCATGGCCTCTCTGATGTAGGTTCTGAACAAGGGGCCAGATGTTTTCAGTTCACTCCCATCACTTCCAGTCTCTGTTTTCCATTTCTGTTGGAACCTGTGCAGAAACTGGGCAGGGCTTTCATCATCCCTTAGGCATTCTTGTCTCAGCTTAGTTGGATCACTGCAGGTGGGGAATTTATTCCTCAAGGCTGCCCACACTTCAGGTCTTATGTTGTTGAATGGTATCTTGTCATACTGGTGTGAGGTCATGACCCTTGGAAGCTTGGCTTCGTCAAACACCTCTCTGGCTGCTGAGTGTCCTGCTGTCTTAATCAGCAGTGCCTTGATGTCTCCAGCTGCCAGATTGATGCCTCCAGTGATTTCTTCCAGCTTTTCTATCCATCTGTCAGCACCATCTGCCAACGGGGTCAGCCTTCCAGCAAGTGTGATCATATCCATAAATGACCATGGCACATATCTGTCTTCTTGAGGTCCTTTAGACAGCAGGGGAGCCATATAGGCCTCTTTTTGATCTGACTCTGTCTTCTGTTGTCGTGCTTGGTACCTGGTCATCATTGAGTGAGGGCCGCTTTTTTCTATTTGCAGGTCCACTTCACATTCAGCTGTGAGTGGCTCCCGTCCTTTGGTCGCTGGTCTGTCTTTCTCCTTCAACCCCTTATGGCATGGGTCTGTTGACAGTGGCATGTCTGAGCCTTCCTCTTCCATTTCATCATGCAACCAGTCGGTCTCCTCACTCTCTCTTAAGACTTCCTCCTCGCTTCTTCTCTCCTCTCCCTCTTTTATTTTAGCTTCTTCAATCAAGGCCTTAGTCCATGGATTTGCCTGATCTGGGGCGTCATTTCGGGCCTGTAGTATGAGCTGCTCTGTTTCCATCCTTTTCTGTTTTTCTAATACTTCGTCAAATTTCTTCAATTTTTCTTTTAAATGCTTTAGTCGTTTCATTTGTACTTCTTTTTCCAATTTTTCCTCCTTCGCTATGAGTTTTACATATTCTCTCGTCAGCTCCACCACCTCCTGGTTTATTTGTTCCATTAGTTCTGGCGATTCATCCAAGACTAGCTTGGTCACGGGCTCTGAGTGTTTTGCTGATTTTTTCAACGATGACTTGGTCCTGGGTTCTGAGTGGCTTATGGGGCCTCTTTGATATGGTGAATGCCTGCGACGTGCTGGGGGTAGGGAACGACTATGGGGAGCTTTTCTCCTTACTTCTGGGGTTCTCTCCCAATCGTCTTCTCCATCACGGTATTTACACTCTGTCTGTGGTGTGTTGCTTATTTCTTCTTCTGTTATTTCTATTTCTTCCTCTTCCTCTTCTAATACTAATTTAAGTTGTCCAGTTATCTTTCCCTTGCTCCCTGATTCTACTACTACTGGGTACTGGCCTGCTGTGCTAGGGCGATAGGGTGGTGGCTTATGATCAGTGTAGTCAGGGGCTGTTGGGCTCTTTTGATGTTCAACTTTAAAATATCTCAGGATATCTCTCTGTTCAGCATGTTTCTGTTTTTTATGCAAATGCACTCGGTCACGCCTTTTTTCTTTATTTCTTAATTGTTCTTCAACCTCGTCACAGCATGAAGGATCAAAGCTGCCCTCTTTAGGCCAACGATTTCTTCCAGATGTCATCTTATGCCATTCTGTCATGCATTTTTGAATTTTGCGCTTATTGGAGGGGTGTGTCATTATTACCAGTTTGGCAGGCGTTAACCCCTCGGTCTGTTTGCTCGCATTAGCTCCCATGGCAATCAGGAGTCACTCAACCTTTAGGGTCTGTGCTTTTTTACTATCCTTTATAGTCTTTGATTAATTTTTATGTAACTGGTTCTGCTCTTTCCAATACAGATCGTGTTTTCTTAATTTTTAGATTCCCACAATTTGTATTAGGATCTTCAAAAGAACAGATTTAACAATATTATTTTGCACTTTCACTAATTATTAATACCTTATAATTTATTTTATATAAGTACAATAACTTGTAATGATATATGTTTATAATATTTTATATATTGGGACTTTGCTATTTTATTTTATTCTCTTAATTCTGTGTTTTTCAATTACCAATTCTGTTTTCCAATCCTTATTTAATTTTCAGGTTATTCTTTTTCAATTATACTTAGTAATTAATTATTTTCTATCAACTTATTATTATACTTTAAGTTTTATCAATATTATAACCTTTACTATTATTATCTTTGTTTACCCCTTATTCCCCCTTAGTTACTTAACTCTTTCACTCTCCACATTAACTAAGACACACAAAACACATTAGCCAAGACACACAAAGCAAATGATTATATATATATATATATATATCTACAGTGCACTTTTACTCTTCCTCACTGTCCCCTACAGTGGCATACGCGTTTCCCAGCTTTTCCGGACCCACTCAGATAACTGAAAATAGGTAACGTTCCCGGTAGAGCGGTACTATTTCTCCGATTATCGCCTAATCGGTAATACTCTGGCTATCCCTTAGCCTGGCTATCTCTTAGCCTCTTAATATCTTAGCACAATACTTAATGCAACACAAATTCTGGCTATCGCTTAGCCTTTCAATACCCAATTCAATATAAGCTGGTTCATGGAGCACGCTGACTATCTTAATCAACAATACCCTCACGTAACACGCGCACACTATTGGTTCCGGATTTATGGCTTCCACAGACTATGTCAAAACGCTTTGACCAATCTGTCCCTTTACCAATCATCCGCTCAGAACAACACGTGTTAAGCCTAACTTATTTACAAGATAATTCAAACACAAAACAGATCAAATGCAGAATAATACAAACATTAATAACGCTTAAACCATTAATAACACTTAAGCCATGCATTCACATATACTCATACATACCTGGACCCTTCCTTAGCTTAATCTGCCTTTATATATATTCTTATTAAATTTGGAAATTACTTTATTAAATTTGGAAAACTAGGTTCTTTTAGAAAAGCTTTGTGACGCCTGACACCCACAAGCAGTTGCCGGAGGCCGGTTCCCCACTAATTTAGAATATTATAACAAATTAGCTCACCTGTAACCGGTGAATTTCTGGGCCCGTTTGGGGGTTCCACGCCTTCCAGCTGGTGCCTGCAGATCGTCCGACGTCCCCTTTTGCTTTTCTCCTGGCTGGCTCGCCAATTATGTCGGTGGAAATCTCCTCAGCGACTTAAAATTAAAGCTAAGTTTTTGTAAAAATTCAAAGTCCTCAAAAGGCAGAAAAATTTGCAAACAATGATCCAAAAATCAGGCAGAAGCAGCTGAAGTCCAGGTCCAATGCAATTTATTGCAACATACAAAGAATCACACACGAGTTGACCGCCGGCGTGCAACTGAACAAATGATGAAAAATGGCCCTCTTTTATACATTTCATGGGGCCTGTTAGCTCCTCCTACAGGCCCCCTCCTTTTTTCATTATTCTAGGTACTTTTTCTTCGGGTAAAACCAATTATTTTTATCTTACCGGTGGTAAATCCCTTTGACAACATATTTTTTATATATTTAATCGACAGTCTTTGTTACAGGTTATTGTGACATTTCTTTGCAAATCATGATGACAATGATGACATTTATTGCCATTAAATCAAAAAAACATTAATTCTTTAACTGTTAATCTTTCAAACCATGCTTTTATCCAAAGTAACTTATGAGCATAATAATTCTTTGAGAGCAGTCTTACAGGTCATGATGACATTTGGTGCACTTAAATCAGAAACATATAACAATTTCAATTAATAATATATCAAAACCAAGCCTTTCTTCTAATGTGATCTATGATTATAATATTACTTCAAACCAGGTCAGCATAACCCTAGTGTTCCAAGTCTTAGTAAAACATCACTTCTTTCTGTGACCACTACTACTCAGTGTGTTTTGAAGATGACACCTCAATTCATCACAGCTGGTTTAGCTGAGTTCAGCTGGGCTAAGCACCCTTGATATGTCAAATAATTCACTTTTATGAGTGTGCCTGTTCAGGCTAAGCAACCTTGATATGTCAAATAATTCACTTTTTATGAGTGTGCCTGTTTCACTACAACCACTTGGATCCAAACTTCAATAGGCCAGGTGCAGACTCATACACACACTGCTTCTCTATTTCTCCCTTTGGCCTACATAAATGTATTCATAAACACAACTCTCTTTAATCATTTAAAAACATAGACTCATTGTTTTATTCTAATCATTGATGACAAATAATACACTACAACGCCTCCCTCAGCCACTCTTTCATCATCTCCTCAATGAGGAGATGAGAAGTTCTGCATAAAGCACATACCTGTTCTTTTATACACAATCCACGCCCACACTTCCCCCTTTAACGTTCTCCTGGTGGTCTCAAACGTCCGCAGTAACAACACACAAAGGGCACACCGCACTATAGGGCGCGCCGCACATTTTGAGGGGGAAAAAAGACGTTGATATGCGCCTTATAGTCATGAAAATACGGTATATAACATTACAGATAAGTGTATATTTTAGTGTAATATATTTTAGTCTAATGTCATTTGGGATTTCTGAAAGTAAATGCCCAATACACATGAATGGGGAAAGGTGACATCATTTTTCCTAGTAAGAATTACATTTTAGATATCTGAAAGTATTCATCTTAGATAGGAGGAATTAACAATATCTGAAATACAAGCAAATATATGTTAAAACGGCCACTTAAAATGCAGAAATCTGCTGGCAGAATATGTTCGTTTTTATTATCCTGGTGCCTGCAGTTTAGATTATTTAGATGAAAAACACCTACCAGCTGCCGAGGTGAACCGCGAGGAGGCGACCCGGCCAGAGGCTGCTGTGGGATGGGATTCTTGCTGACAGCGCACCGCTGGTAAGTGGGGGTCTGAGCGGCTCCGACAGAAATAATAGTGGAAGGTGGGATTGTAATCTGGATGAATTGACTGCAATGATTAAGTTTTCAGCTGGACTTTCTCACTTAAAAACATATTAAAACTACTTTATTCCCACTGATCACAGTAAATATAGCTGCAAGGCAAAGAAAGGATAGAGTAGCTCTCTCAACGCGCGTCAGACACACTTTAGCACCGCGCAGCCAGAGCAGCAAAGCTGCTTCAGCCGCGCGTCAGAACTAACTGGTTCAAGCAGCAAAAATTAAGCAGCAGACGCGTGAACGTAGCATTACTTTGAATGGCCGGTGTAGGTACCAGATTGACTCGGGCTGCCAGATTGACTCGGGGGCCTGCGCCTTTTGATGACCTCATAATATGGCAACTCCGCCCGTCACACTATATGGCAACGCCACTCGTAACGATATGGCAACTCCACTCAAACAAACTACATTGCGCCCGCGGTCTCTATTTGTCACAAATCGATTTTATTTAGCCAATAAACGGTAATCGTTTGGCACTGTCCGTTAATTGACCAAATACCTATAATACATTAAAACATTAAATTTTCATTAATTTTTTTTACAGATTACAGGAAATGGGTATATATTTTTTTCAGTTCAAACTTTATTCTCATGTAAACACAAACATTTAAACAAAAGAGCTGGTAAAACACACTGTTAATTGACCAAATACCTATAATACATTAAAACATTAATTTTTCATTAATTTTTTTACAGATTACAGGAAATGGGTATATATTTTTTTCAGTTCAAACTTTATTCTAGATAATGAAGAATTTCTTCGTAAAAATGATCCATGGTATCAGAGGGACTTTAATCTCTGAATATACTTTGTATTCGTAGTATTTTTGTTTTTGTTATATTACAAGTTTATTTTTTGTATCCCTTTAGCTTCATTCTCCTGAATTTATTCTCGTTACAAATGCAGACCGCGGGCTCAATGTAGTTTGTTTGAGTGGCGTTGCCACAATGTGACGTCATCGGGAGGCGCAAGGCCCATGGCGCATTCGGTGACGTCATCAGAAGGCGCAGGGACCATGGAGAATTTCTTCGTAAAATTGTCCGTTTACAAACCGCAATCCCGCTTTCGAATAAAACCTACACCCCGCTATAATTACTTTAGTAAGCTGTCCAGACCAATCAAAATGTTTTGCGCAATTGTGCAAACGTTAAAACAATTATGTATTGTGACGTCATCAAAAGGCGCAGGCCCCCGAGTCAATCTGGCAGCCCGAGTCAATCTGGTACCTACACCGGTTCACACCGATGTCGAGCAATTGAAGTTCCTTTGTCAGACCTCCCGGAATAACAGCAAGCACAGCGTTCATTTGTTTCACCATGTTTTTCACATCGGCTGTGACATGCGCACGCATGGAGTCACAGATTAACAGCGATGGTGATGCGTGAAAAAAACACCTGGTCTCCTTACAAACACCTCCCTCAGCCACTCTTTCATCATCTCCTCAATGAGGAGAACACCCCCTTAGAACACCCTCATTTGGTACTCCCAGTTTTAATTACACCTGAGAGCAACACACAACAACACTACATTCGAGCAGGTGCAGGGAGGGTCAGGGTCTTCTCACACCCCTGTTCCCCGGCTGCCACCCAGGGATTGGGGCCTGGAGGAAGAGTGAGCTGCCTGGTCCATGGTCTTGGCAGGGGGCTGCTGTGGGGCCTGGGTGGCCTGCCGGTGCCGGAACTGTCATTTCTGGTCTCCCCAAAGGGGGGTGGAGGGAGAGACAAATAGATAATCGAGGGGAGGAAGTGGCTGGGGGAATTATTTAGGGGGGTGGCGCTCTGGTTTGGTGGCCTGTGTGGGGCATGTGGGCCCCGTCCCTGGGGGAGGGCTCTTGCTGGGGGTTGTTTGGTCCAGGTGCAGGGTGGGGGGCCGGGCCCGAATCAGGGAGTAGATGTGTTAGTGTGGCGGTGACACCGCTCCCCTCCCCCCAATCCGGACTTATTGGGTCATCCGGTACCGCAGGGTCCTCGGGCCTGGGATTATTGGATGTGACTGTTATGTGTGAATGTGCGTCCACGTTTTATTTGTTTTTTTTTGCTCCTTTTCATGGAGACTGTGGGCCGGATCTATCAAAGGTTTGCGTGTATAAAAACGTGAGCTATTTCACTGCGCACGCTAAAAAATGTACAAACTGATCTATCAACAGCGTGCTAAAAGGATTTGGTCTTTAAAACGTGCTAAATAGCGCCTCTTATCCATTTAGTACATTTTCTGCAATGAATATGCAATATGGGGCGTTTACACGCAAAAGTGCATCTTGTGGGAGGAGAACATGTAAATATATTAATTTAGCACTCGCGAAGTGATTTATCAAACCTGAAAGCAATTTTGCTAACGGTATCTGACTCTATATTTAACATGTTTCAAAAGAAGGTGCAAATGGTCTGTATGCGTAATTGTGCACACATGGCAGCGGTTATTGTCGCAAGAAGGAGACATCGAAATGAAGCAAGGAGATGCAGAGAACGCATTTTTTCACTCCGTGTGAATATTTTTGCAATGAACGAGGAAACGATCATCAAAACATATCGTTTATCCAGCATTGCCATTTTGGAGCTGTTGGGGGAACTCCGAATGGATTTGGAGCCAGCCACAAGGAGGACCCACGCAATACCAGATATCACAAAACTCCTTGCAACATTGCACTTTTTTGCATCTGGGTCATTCCAGCGTACGGTTGCAGCGAGAGCTGGGATCTCCCAATCTCGTTTTTCAGAAGTGCTGTCCGACATTCTAAATGCCATGTCGCCCTGACGCCCTACGGGAGAATCCCGACCTCTGTGCCTGTGAAGCAACATGCCAATGCTGCGGGGATGCGTACGCGCAGTAATCTCATCCACAGTCACTTCTTGTGAGACATTTGGTATGTGCATTTTTCTACAGGCCAATACAAAACACCTGTGTTTTTTTTGTTTTTTTTACTGCAGTGAAGTAGAAATTCAGCCACATACCACCTTAGGGAATAAATGTTGCCAAAGTTTTATATATATATATATATATATATATATATATATATAATTTTTTTTGGAGGGGGTGGGGGTGTCACTGTAAGATTTAAATTTCTTAATGCACTAGTTTGTACAAACTACAAACTACTTTGCCGCAAACCACAAAACGCGCAAAACCATCATTTAAATAGGGTGTCTCCAACAGTTTTGCACCTTCCACCAGTTACGCAATCTCTCTTGCTAAATCACCCGCAAACCATGGTTCAGCCCCTCGCACAAAATTCCAGTTTGCGAGCGCAAATTACTGCACGCAAAATTGGATCTTGATAAATCCGGCCCTGTGTGTTGTGAGTGGGGTCACTAGGGTGGGAAGGCATGGCTGAGACTGTATTATTATTATTTTTTTTTTATCAGGTTGGGGTCTGAATTGCTCCCTCTTCCAAGAACATCTTGTGATATTCTTTGACATGCTGTTGCAGTACATGTCTGGCACTGAGTTAGAGAGAGAGAGAGAGAGAGAGAGAGAGAAAGAGAGAGACAGAGGTCTTAGTAAAATTCCTGATCTTTTCATTAGCAGAAGAAGTGGTGCGAAGAGTGCAGACCCAAGCATGATATACATGCATCAAGTGCAAAAAGTATATCTGCAACAAACAAACAGTAATGCAGGAGTCACAACACGAACAGGCTGTAAGTGGGCAGCCGACACTGCAATCAGACAAGCTGAGAGCTCCCTGGAGTTGAGAGACATCATCAGTAGTGTCTGCATTGGTCGACAAGGACTGGGAACATCTCACTTCACACGGTGGAGTAAGGCAAGCGTCCAGCAGAAGCGGGAGATGGTACAGGTGGAAGTTTGTCACCAGGAGGAGGAGAAAAGGAGGGCTAAGGTCATCTGGTCAGAGCAAGCCAAGAATATCATCCTGGTGGAACTGACTGTGCCTTGGGAGGAAGGCTGTGAGGAGGCCCATGAGAGGAAGAACCTAAAATAGCGGGACCTCATCATGGACTGCAAAGACAAAGGCTGGCAAGCATGGCTGTTTCCAGTGGAGGTCGGGTGCAGAGGATTCCCAGCTAAGTCAATGTGGTCTGTGCTCACTGCACTTGGAATATCTGGCAAGGAGAGGAAGACAGCTGTGCGCAGGATTGGGGAGGCAGCAGAGAGAGCCTCATGCTGGTTGTGGTTTAAGAGGGAGGAGGGGGGCTGGAGGCCTGGAGATGATGGGCAGTGACCTGGCCACCACTGCTGGAGGGTGTAGTGGTTAAGGGTCGAAACACCCTGTGAAGGTTGGGCACCGTCTGATGACATCAACTCCAGGCCAAAAACCACCCACAGTCACATTAGGGAGTGGCTGTATGTATAACATCACATAATGTATTCAATAAGCTCTGCCCCTCATGTATTTTACAAGCTAGTGGCTTCATGTGTTCAGCTTGTGTTGTGCACCTGAATAAGTTAAATTTCAAGTTCAAAGAAATGAAAGTCAGTAGTTTTAAGAATCCCTGCTTCACCTTTAAATTTGTTTCCACTCAAATCTTGATTTTAATTGATTTTCTTTATTAAGTTTTAAACATTAAGTTATAAGTGTGACCTAACAAAGGTAAAGGGCAAATATTAACCATATATATTGTTTATACTGCTTGTAATTGGGATAAGGTAAAAATCTGTTCAGTATTTTAACATAAAAGTGTTTAAAAGCCATTAAAAGCCACAAAATGCAACAGGTCCATTAGACCCACAAACGTTGGCTGAGTAACAAAAATATAAACATTACACAAGGGTTAAAAAGAAAGATTACTCACCAATAAAACTCTCCCTTCCTGTTGTGCAACATGTCATGTCTCATCTTGCCTGAGAAAAATAAACTCTGGGAAATACTTGGTTATAAGATCAAGTTCTACAATTTTCTCTGGAACAGTCTGCTCTGCTGCTGCATAACCTGTTTGCTAACAGGCACAGAGGTTTTTTTGTCCCATTATGGGGTTGGTAGGTGATACATGAATAAGTATCTCCACTTATAATTTGCTATATATATATATTTTTTTCTAAAGCAGCTTTTAAAAATTGCATATTCTTTTTTTATTATTATAGATGTTGATATTTAAATCATTCTTCTAAACCCCATCTTTTATTTGTGCTCAAAGAATAATTCAAACAAATACAAATGTTAAAGGGTGGCTTAACCGTTTATGGCAGTATTTCTAAAAGGGGATAATTGTGCAGATTTCTGAGAAAGATAAGCAGATTAACATTCTTTCACTAACAGTAAGGAAACGGAAGACTTCATCTTACATTTTTATGTAGTGCTGAATTATATTCCAGACTAACTCTAACATCTTTACCCTAGAATTAACTTAAAAGAATAAGTGAATGTGTTGGAAAATAATTTGAAGAAAATGTGATTTTTTTTTAATTCTTTATTCTAAAGGGAATGACACACAAACAGAAACAAATAAATACGAAGACTGCTTTCATATAAAGCCTCCTGTGTCCATTCCAAACTCATATAGCTAATTCATGGTTACCTTCAAGCCCAAAAGGAAATCTGAAAAATAAATTTAATGCGTTTTATCTTTTAGCAACTTTATCAGGGAATTAAAAAAGGTTATGCTCTTCTTTGAAAACAAAATAAACGAAAAACAGTTTCTCATTTTATATTGTTGGTTTCAGTAAAAAAAAAAAAAAAACAATAAACAAATGATATACGGATTACAAATGATATAGGCATTAAATAGCATGCTGGAGAGCTGAAGCTAAAGAAAGGTTTTTTTGTTTTTTTTGCATTAAATTTAGTCTAAGCACAGTCCAAATCCACCAAATGGTTTATTATTTCGGATATAACAGAGTCAACAATTTGAATCTGAAAGAATTAAAGGTTACATGAATTCGGTTGATGCAGAGAGACATCATCACAATCTGTTTTAGAGAATGTTTGAAAAAGCCATTGGCAGAAAATAAATTAGTTTAATCATATTTTATTAATTTACAACAAATTGTCTCAAGGCCCTTTAAATAGTAAAATCAATGGAATCAAACAGGGAGAGAGTTTACTTAAAATGTTTCAGGAACAAAAAGAAAAGCTGCACTTAACAAAAAGAACTATTCTTTTATCATAGATTATACCCTACTGAATGCGCATAAAGAGGCAGAGAAAAGTTCCTTGCATTTTGTTTTTGACATTGTAGCGTTCCATAATACCAAGCATGCATGGAGCAACAGTTGTGAAAAATGTCTCTATAACCAGGATGTTGGTTGAAGGATTAGCCGTCATCACCAACTGGGGTTTTGAGAAGACAAATTAGTTTTTCTTCAATGAATAGTTGTTTGTATTTCTTTTTTATATTCGATATACCATACCAGGTCAGATACAGTTGTAAGTCTTTGTGTAGGTCTATTCATAAATTGGTTTAAGTCAGCTAATAACACAGTAGCACTTTAATGAGAAGTCTGTAGAATACCAAGAACCATTCTAAAGCATCTCCTGAGTCCTTAACCACTATTTTAGATGTAAAAAGGATTTTGGCTGGTAAAAAAAACAGTAAAAGCAGAAACAGGTCAGGATCAGAGAATCAGAATGATATACAATCGCTAGAGTTATTCGCAAACAGCTCAAATAATCTGGCGCCGATGGCAGGCACACAGGCAGCATAAATAGCAGCAGGAACCAGTTGGATAGATGAACGGTAATGGATGAATGGACCAAATGGCCAAATTAGATAGGTGAATGGAGTAAACAATTAAGCCACCCATCAGCGCCAAGACTATTATGGGCTGATCAGGGCTATCCTATGGAGGGCCCTAATCAGGTCTTTGTCCAGGATGAACTTGTCATGATCGGTTTAATATCAAACCCACATGCAGAACACAAAGGAGGCTGGGTAAAAGTTTAACAGAGTTTATTAAATATGTTTTGACACAAAAGACATGAACTGGATCTGGAACAGGTCCGGGGTTGGGTTCACTGAAGTCTGCAGAGATGATAGTTTGATTAGCTGGGCAGGCAGATGATTAAAGAGTCCTTTTAGATAATTCTGATTCTACCTTGAGGGGGTCCAGGCTTCTCTTGTGAGAGAGGGAACCGTTGGTTCCAGAGACTGTTGGTTCAGCAGAGTGCTCACCCAGCTGCAGCGTCTAGCTTCTGACTTTGAATGGCAGACCTTGATCAGAGTTTCCAGATCTTCACAGAGAGCAGCAGGGGATATCCAAAATAGGAATCTTCAGGTTTGGCTCACCAGGGCTGGAAGGCAGGTTAAGCTCCCCCAGAGCTTCAGAAGGTTAGAACCAGTCTTCTCACTTAGAGACAACTTAGATTCTTTAGGTAACAGAGGCTCAGGTTGCTAACCAAACTAAGGTCAACACTGCGGCGTCGAAGAAAGGTCTGGCAGCTGCTTATGAAGGGCAGGTCTCCTGATGAGAAGATGCGTCTCAGGTGTGCTGGAGGGCTCCAGCCCAGGAGACCCACAGCGCACTCTACTGGTGGAAGGTGGTACATCTCCAGATCCCAACAGAACTGGGTCGGAACCTCAATTCCATAAGCCTCCCAGTCAATTAAATACTGGAGAGCCCTGCCTTTCCTTCTAGACCTCAGGAGATGGTTGACTGTGTAGGCTGGGCCCCCATTGATGAATCAGGTGGGTGGAGGTGATCTGGAGGTGGGCACAAACCTAGAGGTTACAATAGGTTTGACCCAGGACACATGGAACGTGGGATGTACTTTAGTGAATGATGGCGGAGGAGGCTGACGGTTCAGCGCCTTAGCAATGGGAAATGGCCCTGTAAAGCGAGGGGGTAGCTTTCTACTGTCAAATCTCTGGTGGAAAGCCAAAATCTTTGATCCATCTGGTAAGTGGGTGTTGGCGGTTGGGAGCTTTGGCTTGAACAACCAAAGCCTTGGAAATGGCCTCTCTGGCCCCTTCTCCAGGAGAAAAATGGAAATACTGTTTTGTGTTTTCTGTTGCTGCTGTGGTAGGATTTACCCTGTGTTTAATCCTAGTCCTCATACGGTCAGTATTCTCCCTCTCTTGAGCCTCCTCTGTTGTTTTGACTTATTTCTTTCTCACTAGCCTGCTGAGGTCTCTTCTTCCACTTCGTCTAAGTATTTAAGCAATTGTTTTTTCATACATCATCAGTGGGCTCTCTCACTTGCTACTTGTCTTCAGAGAGAGAGAGAGAGAACATCTCTTTTTTAATATGGGGTTTTTAGGTGATACATGAATAAGTATGACAAGCGCCAAGTAAAATGTAAAAATGTCCTTGAATGGTAAAGCAAGGACATCATCTCTTTTAGAACCTGTAGTCCTTCTTCAGAGACTACCTTCTAGTATTTCTCTCCACTTAAAATCTGGTATGTATATAATTTTTTCTAAACCAGCTTTTAAGAATTACATATTCATTTTTTTTAAGATATGGATATTAGACTCACTTTTCTTAACCAAATCTTTTAATTGCGCTCAAAGTATAATTCAAGACAAATACAATTGTTTAACTATAACTTACCGGTTATGGCAGTATATAAAATTCCAAATATTTCTTACAGTGGGTAACTGTGCAGATTTCTGAGAAAGATAAGCAGATTTATGTTCTTTTACTTACAGTAAGGAAATGGAAGGCTTTTCATTGAAAAGGAACTGTTCTCTTTTAAAAACAAAATAAATTTTAAAAAAAGTTTTCTCATTTTACATTGTAGGTTTTGGTTTTTAAAAAAACAATGACATAGGCATTTACATAGCATGCTGGAAAGCTGAAGCTAAAGAAAGTTTATTTTGTTTTATTGCATTAAATTAAGTCTAAGCTTAGTTCAAATCCACCATATGATTTATTTTTTGGACTTAACAGAGTCAAAAATTTGAATCTGAAAGAAATTCTTTAAGGTTACATGAATTGGGTTGATGTAGAGAGACATCCTAGCAATCTGTTTTAGAGAATGTTTGAAAAAGTCGTTGGCAGAAAATAAATCAGTTTAATCATATTATACCAATTTACAACAAATCGTCTCAAGGCCCTTTAAATAGTAAATTCAATGGAATCAAACAGGGAGACAGATTAGTCAAAAGGTTTCAGGAACATAAGGAAAAGCTGTACTTAACGAAAATACTATTGTGGCTCCCCATGTGATGAATCTGGTGGGTGGAGGGGATCTGGAGGTGGGCACAAACCTAGAGGTAACAATGGGTTTGACTCAGGACACATGCAACGTCCGGTGTACTTTCAATGAACAAGGGAGGTGGAGTTTGATGGCCACTGGGTTCACCACCTTAGCAATAGGAAACGGCCCGATAAAGTGGGGGTCCAGCTTTCTACTGTCCACCTGCAGGGCCAGATCTCTGGTGGAAAGCCAAAATCTTTGATCCACCTGGTAAGTGGGTGCCGGCATTTGGGAGCTTGGCTTGAACAACCAAAGCCTAGGAAATGTCCTCTCTGGCCCCTTTTCCGGGCTCACTAGGATCTGAGAGCAGAAAGACAGACAGAGGGAACCTTTGAGTCCTTCTCCTGAGTGTTGAACACAGGTGGCTGAAAACCTAACACAACAAAAAATTGGAGAGAGCCCAGTGGCACTAGAGGAATCAGAATTTATAGCTTGCTCGACCCAAGAAAGTTGAATGGCCCACTTAGTGGGATCAGCTTCACAAAGAATGCAAATCTTGGTCTCAATTTCTTGGTTGGCCCTCTCTATCTGACTGCCCGTTTTGGGTGAAAACCCAACCACAGGCTGACAGAGGTCCCGAACAGGGAGCAAAAATCCCTCCAGAATTGGCATACAAACTGAGGACCCCTGTCGGAAACAATGTCTGTAGAGAGCCCACTGAGCCAAAACACCTTGTGGATGAGAACCTTCCCCATCTCTTTAGCAGGGGGGAGTTTTGGCAGCGGAACCAAATGAATCATCTTAGAAAATCTGTCAATGACAGTGAGGATAACAGTGTTACTTACTGAGGATGGTAACCTGGTAATTAAGTCCATAGCCATATGGGACCACGACCGAGACAGGATAGGCAGAGGTTGGACAAAACCAGACAGAGGTCTGTTGGATGTCTTAGACTGGTTGCAGAGAGGACAGGCAGCAACAAACTTTTGCACATCTGGAGACAGAGGTGACCACCAGAACTGAGCCCAAATAAAGCTGAAGATTTTAGAAACACCAGGATGACAGAACAAGCAAGATTCATGACAGAACTCTAAAACCTTCCTCCTAGCGACATCAGCGACAACCAAACGGTCGCTAGGGCAGTCAATAGGAGACTGGCTTACATCATAATTCAGTTCGGCTGCTGACAGCTTCTTCGGGAAGAAGGCACATGGGTGAATCTTTCCATCCTTAGCCTTCTGACTGAGAACAGCCTAACCCCATAACTGGAAGCATCCATCTCAACAATAAACTGTCTCTCAGGCAGTGTCAATTTCGTCAACCAGGACGATGACAAAAATATTTTGTCAACGGCCCTTTTTCCCATATGACGAATGGACATTAAGAAATGTAATTGTTTTTAATTAATTTGTAATTGTTAATATAAGTGTTTCTTGAACTATGTAGAAGATTACATGTTGTTCCCTTGTTTGTCCCTACAAGTACGCCTGTCCCACAGTGGCTCGCGTGTCACGCCGCTCAATCAGTAGCAGCACAGGGCTCCCAGCTCAATTTCCCAGTCATTGCGTGGGGCTCAGATAGTGGTGTGCAGTTTGTTGGAGGAGCTGGGCGAAAGTAACGCCTTGACATATGGAGCCATTTCGTTTACATGAAGGAGAACACCAGAGGAAGGACGCCACCAGAGTCTTTGGATTCAAAATGGCAGGGAAGAACACAGCAAATCTCAAGCGACATCTGAGGTGCCAACATGCTGCCATATAGAAGAAGGTAAGGAAAGGGTGGGCCTGTAGTAGGAGGAACGTGTGTGTGTGAGTGCGTGCACGGGGGCATGCATGTGAGTGTGTGTGTGTGTGTGTGCAAGCGCCCACATACATGGTCTTTTTTTACCTACAATGTGAGGGAAGTATTTTGTAAAATATCCTACATGCGAGGACTTACAGGTACATATGGGGACATTCAACTGGTCCCTATATGGTAAAGTTCTGTTCTTTGTGTTGGGGCTTGATTTAGAAGTAAGGTGTGAATTCAGTTTAGGTTAGGATTAGGTACATCTTGGTAATAGTTAGGGTTAGTGTAAGGGTAAGGGAAAGCGTCTGGGTTAGGCCATATAAAATGAATGCAAGTCAATGAAATGTCCCCATATTTCATGAAAACAAAGCTATGTGTGGATGTTTGTGTGTGTGCGGGCGCATGCATGTGGCTGTCGTTGTGTGTGTGCCTTCCTGTGCCTGTATCTGTCTGTCTGTCTGTCATACAAGACAGATGTTCTACTGATACACTGGATATTAATCGTTTAAATTTCTTCCTCCTAACTAGATACCTGACAGCGTGACACCACAGCCAAATCAGAGGTTGGGGAAGGAAGGGAAGTCTGTTGCAGAGATGTTGGGAGCACCCCCACTGTGTAAACCTGAAGCCAAAGAGCAGAAAGCTCTGGAGAACTCAATGGCAAAGTGGCTTGTGCGTTCTGGTGCAAGGACCATTTAGGATGAAGACTTTGTGGATATGATGAAACAAGCCGACAAAAGGTTCAATGTGTACAGTGTGGTATATGTTAAAAAGAGAATCAGTGTGTGAAGAAGTTATATAAAATAGAGAAAAAGAGAAGCTGTGTGTGAAGAATTTTTATTCTATACAGTGTGATATATATGTTTAAAAAAGCAGTGTGTGGAGCAGTTCTATTATTTAAAATGACAACAGTGACAAAAATGACTAAAATTTGACTAAGACTAAAATTTATTTTCGTCATTTAGACTAAAACCAAAACTAAATCGGGAAGGCAATGACTAAATATGACTACGAATAAAATAAATTTTTGTCATTGTGACTAAGACTAAATTTAAAAAAGCTGACGAAATTAACACTGCTTTCAGGATTGGAGGACACCAGTTTAGAGGTGAATGATGACTTCAGTTTTTGGAAAGCCTGATCAGTCCAACCGAACCTAACCTTGGCAGACATGAGGGCATGAAGGGGCGCAGCCACCTGACTGTATTTCCTGATGAATCTACGGTAAAAGTCAGCAAACCCAAGGAACCTCTGAAGTTGCTTCCTATCCCTGGAAACCGGCTAGTCGGTGATTGCACGCACCTCCATGGAGTCCATGGAGATCTGATTAGGTGAGACCAAAAAAATTTCATGGGGTCACGAAATTACATCATGTCTACATGAAAATCACACTTTTCTGCTTTCACAAACAACTGATTCTGTAACAGATATGTCTCTTATGGTACTCCAACTCCCTAGAATAGACAAAGATGTCTTCGATATACACAAACAAACAAAGTGTCCCACCATGTCCCTGAGCACCTCATTAGCAAAGTTCTGAAAAACAGCTGGTGCTTTGGTCAGCCCAAAAGGTACCATCAGATACTCGTAGTGACTGCTGGGGGTGTTGAATGCAGTCTTCCAATAATCACCCTCATTTCGTAGATCTAATTTAGTGAAAATCTCAGTCCCCTGAATTTTACAAAAAGCTGAGTTAATCAAAGGATTGGGATAACAATTCTTAATCGTAATATCATTCAAACCCCTGGAATCTATGAAAAGCATGAGGGATCCATTTCCAACAAAATAGAAGCCTGTACCAGCAGGAGAAGAAGAGGGATGAATAATGCCTGCTCTAAGTGACTCTGAGATGTATTACTCCATAGCCTGAGACTTAGGGGCAGAGTGGGAATACAGTCTACTTCTAGGGGATGTGGAACCTGGCCTTAAATCTATCCCACAAACATAAGTCTCGTGTGGAGGTAGAGCTGTGGCCTTATTCTTACTGAACACCTCTCTGGGGTAATTATACACTTCAGGGACCTTTGAAAGCTCAGGATTAAAATCAGAATCCTCAGTTAGCTGGCATCTCAGACTTAGCTGAATGTAGTCAGGAGCTTAAACAGGAAGTGGCCCAACCTAACACTTCCACCCTCTGCCAATCAATATGTGGGTTGTGTGTGGTAAGCCAGGTTGAACCCAGTATGCCGGGTTATCCACACAAGAAAGACAGCAGAGTTTCGTTTAACTGATGTTTACTGTGGTCTTGTGGAATATTTTGTTGGAATTAAAGGAACAGCAATAGACTTGTTTAAATCTTATCTATCTGATCGATTTCATTTTGTTCACGTTAATGACATCTTCCTCATGCTCAAATGTTACCTGTGGAGTACTACAGGGAACAGTGCTAGGACCAATTCTCTTTACTATATAAATGATCCCAATCGGTAGAGTTATTAGACAGCATGGGATTAATTTTCACTGTTATGCTGATAATACCCAGCTATATCTGTCAATAAATCCAGATGAAGCTAACCCATTACATAGATTACACTGGGGTGATGCTGAGAAACTAGTCCATCCATTTGTTACTTCAAGGCTGGACTATTGTAATTCTTTGCTATCAGGAAGTCCACAAACAGTAGTTAAAAGCCTTCAGCTGATCCAAAAAGCTGCAGCCAGAGTTCTGATGAAAATTAAAAATAGAGATCATATCTCTCCTATCCTGACTTCTCTTCATTGGCTTCCTGTTAAATCAAGAATAGAATTTAAAATCCTCCTTCTCACATATAAAGCCTTTAATGGCCAAGCTCCATCTTATATCAGAGATCTGATTGTTCCTTATGTTCCTAACAGAGCACTTCATTCTCAATCTGCAGGTTTACTAGTGATTCCTAGAATTTCTAAAAATAGAATGGGAGGCAGATCTTTTAGTTATCAGGCTCCTCTCCTGTGGAACCAACTACCAGTTTTAGTCTGTGAGGCAGACACCCTGTCAACTTTTAAGGGTAGGCTTAAAACTTTCCTTTGTGATAAAGCTTATAGTTAGAGTGGCTCAGGTTACCCTGAGCTGTGTTTATAGTTATGCTGCTATAGGCTTAGACTGCTGGAGGACATAGGGACCCCATTTCATCATTCTGCTTCATTCTATCTCTATTCTCCCACTCTGCAGAATCTGTTAGTTCAATCTCTAACGTTATGCTCTCTATGCTTTTTCTCATAGTAGCTTTGCCATGTCTGTTCCTGTTTGGCTGTGACACCACCCTGGAGAGAAATATCAGCTGTGCTTCTGCCATCAACACCCTTGTTTACAGATGTTGGAGATTGGCCTGTTTTTCAGTGTAGCCCTGTTTCCCTAACTGTGACTGGCTGGCTGTGCTTTCTTCATCCTCTGACATGGGAGCTGGCTCAGAGCTCATCTGCCTGGCTGTGTGTTTCCTGGATGGGGCCGAAAAACAAAAAGAAAAACAAAAGAAAAAAGAGCACTTAAAAATAAAAGCTTTAAAGTTAACTTCTTTATTGCATCAGTTGCCACAGCTACATCTGGTTGTGAAAACATCAACTACAATTACCACCACTACTGTTACACCCAGAATGAGAGGACCCAGTGGTGATTTTAAAATAAGAAATGATAACTCTTTAATATGGTTACCACCCACAACAAGCTCAACCAGTTCTGTCATGAGAGAAGAGTGATAAAGTTGACACTCATCCAGGGTTAATACCTTATGAGAGTCCAATGAAGGAAGTAGTTTGATGCCAAGTCACCTGGCCAGGTCCCCATCCATAAATTCTGTATCAGCTCCTGAGTCAGGAATTCTGGGGAGGCAGATAGTTTTGCTTGGCTCAGCAGGATCCTCCCCCCTCCTACTGAGCCCATCCACTGTAGTGGAGACAGAGCTGAAGCCTGAAGCAACTATCCCTCTCCTTCTTGAAGAGACGGGCACATCCAAGATGCAAGATTCCAGACCAGAAGAACAAGGGGGTTCTAATGCAGTCTTGTGAGCCACCAAAGCTAAAGCTAAAGCGAGGATCGGCAGGTGGAAAACAATTATTTACTCCGACACAGTCTGATTCCCGTTTAAGAGTCAGGGGTCCTCTAGAAAAAAAGAGGGTAAGGGTTCAAAGGCAACAATCCTCCATTTTATTAGGCTGCATCATAATGTAATATGCAACACTGCAATTATAAATGAAATTTTTTATTCCCTGATGACAGAACTATTGGTCACTTCATTTACAGCTGACTTGTTGGTATCCAGTGGTCACTGGTTTTATTGGTTGTCATTGTGTCTAAAATAAGTGCAGTCAGTGAGTTCTATGTGAGATTAAGCTACTACTGAAATAACATCTGAAACAGACAGTAGATAAGAAAGTTCAGAAATGAGTTTCAGCTACATGAAATGAGGTGACTAAATGCCTTATAATTAGAGGTAATGATAAGACATTTCATGGCGCCATCTTGGCTTTGTTATTACACAAAATGTGGAATGTTTAGGTTTGGATCTGTCTGAATGAGTCAAATAAGAGTTTCCCCATTACCTTTGTATCTTTATGCGTTTTATGGATGGAGAGTGTGATGATGAAGGGATGACAGACGTGGTCTGGAAATGTACAGTACACGTGGGCATGTGTATCAAGAGGAGATCTTGCAGAATGTTGTGTCCTGTTGGATGAGGGCGAACTCATATTAAGCCTTTACATCATATATTGAACCTCTTTCTATTTTAACTTGAAACTGGAGCTTAAAGTGCACTGAAATTAACCTTTCAGGTTTAGTTTATGAATTATACACTTATAGTCCACTGATAAGTTCATCTTTAAATGTTCCTGAAATAACCTAGTAATAACCTAGTAATAGGCCACCTTATTTTTCAGGATTTTATTTGAATCCACTCAACAATTCCACTAAAATTCAAACCCCATTTCTTGTTTTGGCAATGCAAATTCAAAAACAGTCAATTGAACCACCAGTGGAGTGTAAAACTGTAGAAGTATCCTCTTGGTAGCAGCTTTCCTCTTGGTAGCAGCTCTCATTGTTTCATTTGATACTTCTGATACTTTATACATGATTGAAGGGTACAGTAAACAATACACAAACAACACATTGTTTTTCCTTTTCCCTACTTGCCACTTGACAATCATCTAACATCCTGCTCCAGATTAAGTAACTGATCATTGTTTTAAAGAGCTATCTTTTTTGTTTTTTTTGTCATTCATCCCATCTGTTCTCAAAGTTCTCCTAATCTTCAAATGGTGGCAACTTCTGGCTGATCAAGACTTAGCTATGCATTACTGTCACCAAATGGAACGTAGTCTAGCATTTTCAGCCATTCAGATGTATCCTCCTTAAATGGTATGAACAACTTGCTAAATCTACTAGGCTTTTACGTAAAGGTTCATAGACAGATCTACAGAATGATTTAATACAAGACACTTAAAAAAGGCCTGGCCTTTTGTTTTGTTACAACAATGTTTTGTTTAAACAAACAAAATGTTTATCCGCTGTTCCTTATCGTCAAATATATATGAAAATAATTAAAATATTTGCTTTAACTGTAGTCCTACCACCACAAATCCACAAAAAATGTTTAGTGAATATCATCTATGCCCTCTTATCTATTGAACATCAACTTGTTAATCAATTTTCTGTAAACACCACCTCCCTGATCAAAAGGGCACAAAAGCGCATGTACTTCTTGCGGAGGATGAGGAGAGCCCACCTGCCCCCAACCATCCTCACCACAATAAAGTATGTCTAAGCTGAAGTCTAAGTCTAACTTCACAGGCACATGTATTAAAATAATGGTTAGGGTAAATTTCATATGTAATATTGTGTTAATAACATTGTATATTACCAATCAGGTAACCTACACCATAATCCTCTTATACTATTCAAACTAAAGCTGACCTTTATGATTCAATGGAATGGGATAAAAATACCACAAAAAACTAGCATATGTGAAAATGTACTATTAATGTGCTAAAAAAGTATATGGGTTCAAAGTTTAAATAAACTGTAAATTATACTTTCAATATACTTTCTAGTAAACGCAAAGTATAGGTACACTAACATAAGTTTTAAGTGTTTCACTAATAACAAAATTACAAGTTAACTGGAAGTATACTTTAATATGTTTTATTTTAAATCTAGTATACACTACTTTTGAGTCAGGGGTACATAGAAGTCAATCAGTGTTCTAAAAGCTAATATTCCAACTCATAGCGTTAGCTGATGTCATCTACAATGTTGAAAGTGATGTCTTAAACTGTTAGGATTTCATATCCACAATAAAGTCTCTAAATTTTGTGATTCTAGTCTAATTCAATTCTAATTAAATGTGGTTGTAGGGTGAGGCATCTATCTTACTGAAAGTGCTGTGATGAATAAAAATATCTACCAATTTACATTTTGGGATCGGAAGAGCAGCACTTAAGATCAGGATCTTGAATTCTGTGCCACATGGTATACATGTCACCCGAGAGCATTTTGTGAACAACAAGCATTTCTTTATAGAAGCAAGGATTAAGATCATCAACATCTTTTCCTTTAACATTTAGTCCATATTGTCTCACCCCAATATGATGCTCTGGACGTAGCCCTGCCTTAGCTAAGCACAATCCCATGTAAGCATCATCGATGGGAATAAGGGGGACGGAGTGTGACATGTTGTATATGATCGAAGCTGTGTAGCCAGAAAGAAGGTAACCACCACCACTACAGTAATCAGGGAATATGTTTGGCCTATAGATCTCTTCTGGAACAAAATATCTACTCTGTGGATGGCGAATGGGATCCATTTGGGGCATGAGATTGCCAGCAAAAAGGTGCCTCCTTCCACCATTACGTTTAAAGTGTTGGAGATACACTACCATGTTGTCTGTGTTGGCAAAGACATCATCATCACCATTAAATAGAAACTGGGTGTTTGGGCAGTTTTTCTCGAACCACTCCAAAAACAGTATCTGCTTTAACGTGAGGTTGGAAAACGTGTCTTTGAAATCCCACTGGAGAATGTCATTGTACTTCCTTTGCTCCAGCTGAAGAAGCTTGTTCAGTCTCTCCTTTTCATATCCGGTACCCATTGTTCCTGAGATAAAGATTCTTCGGATCCACACTCCATTAGACAATCTCTCCTCGGCCCAGGTCTTGCGCAACACCTCTCTCCTGTCATAGTTGACAGCAGGACTTTTAATGACCAGTAAAAGGAAAACATCAGATGATCCATAAGCTCCACCACATTTGTTAGGGATGTCGAGTATCATTGGAAAATGCCGACAGTGGTGGTAATAGAGAATGTCTTTAGAAATTGGAGGAAATGAGTGGAAGTCCTTGACCTGTTCAGCCGATGTGTTTATTACACATTTTGGAAAACGGTCAACATGTGGGAAAGTTCTGCCTAAGGACTTTAATTGAATTTGATAGTTTCTGACATCAACTTGAAGCATGGTGGAGTCTGAGTCAGAGAAATCTTCAGAAGAATAAGACAGAATCACCAAGACAATAGTTAGCACCATCAAAGAGGTTATTATAGAGACTCTCTGAAAGTGCCTTCTGGAAGTCCTGTGAAAACAAAAGAAGACATTTTATTAAGGTTAGGGCAACGGAGGCTATTTATAAAGAATGTCTTACAGTAATTCTCCAAAAATGTCCATCCAAGTATTAATTTATAATTATGTCAATATTTATATTGTATCACCTTTGTTATGCAGTTGTTCAATATATTTATTTATTCTTTTAGTTTTTTGTATGAAATAAATGCTATAAAGTTGAAAAAACCTTGGGAAAGGTTTTTATAATGGTATAATCATTTTAGTTAAAATAAAGACCCCCTGCTTCACATGAGCTACATACTAACAAGTCAGATGATAGTCTTTCATTCCTACAACTATGGTATCGGACGTTTTAAGAGAAATAAAAAAATATTTTAGCGTAATGGCACACTGCAGACTTTGTGACCTAAAGAGTTGATGCATATGAGTTATTTGAAATTATTCCTTAGGCCAATATGCAGTTGTTGGCTATCAATCAATCTTGGTTCCCCTCTTGAAATACCACCTATGTAAGTGGGGAGAAGACACACCGTTGTTGGCCAGGTCATGTGACCTGGAAGAACGTATCGCTTTATGGCCACAGGCTCTTATATAGTAGTCAAAGACCTAAGGCATTTCCTTTCCTATTTTTCCGCCTGTTCGACTATTGGTCATGGCTGAGGCAAGGAAAACGTTCTGAGGAGTCTAAGGAGAGAAAACCTGAAAGGGATTCTGCGCGAGGAAAAACAAGAGTCAATCTTTGAAAGGAGTTTCTTTGTTGCCGTAGGCTGAACGAAGAAGCCAGATGTAAAACCCGTTCTCTTTTCTCAACTTTATTCTAAGCCTGCTAAGCTAGTGCTTTGCTCCTAGTATACAGTCGTATAGCTTTGTTATTATTTTTGATGATTAGTAGAAGCAAATTACAGGCCGTTACAGGTCTAATGCCCCTAGTGTTCAAAAGTTACACAGTGTGCCTTTAGGTTAAAATAACCTAAACGGGTTCACTATCATTCCTCAACTAGAAAGGGCAAGTAAGGATATCTTTATTTAAAGAAATTCCCTAATGTCAGTGAAACTTCATCATCTGGTAATCTTTATCAGGGCTCCATTTCACGAAGCAGGTTTAACAAACTCAGATTCAAATCCGTAACTCTAAATTTACCTAACCTAAAGTCGTGAACTCTGAATTTTGGTTTCACAATGGCTGCTATGAATTCCATTAAATAGGTCCACTCAGAGTTAAGTGCATGCGTAAAGGGCTGGTTATACTCCCACAGCAGTGTGTCGCAGTGAGCTTGTCGCAGATATGTCGCAGATATTTTTGATTTTTTGCTCAATATTGAATCGTGGTCCACACTATATTTATTCCACACCACAACACAAAAGGGGAAAATCACGAACTTGCTGTGGGTCTAGATATGGCCGAGGCGGTGAGGAAATTGGAGCAAGCCTGTCTGACAACAGAGGGACATGGGGGTGAAAAAGAGCGGGGATCCAGGTGGAAAAAGGGTCCCAGCGTTCTCGCGCACCTTTTCTTTTAGCTGGTCCAAATTCACAAGTCGTTTTCCGCAATCTCGGTCATACAAACAATCAGAGGCCTCCTGTCTGCAACGCTGTCTGGGGTCACCTACAATTTGGGAGAGGTGTAGCAGAGTGTCTGCGGAGGGGGCGGGGATGTCTCTGGGTTCACTGCGACACCTACACAGACGACCTAGTTTCAAAGTATAAATCAGCCTTTACAAGTATGAAAAGCCATTAGTAGTGGAGCACCGATTTGACAACTCTCCATGACAACAGCAACAGGAAGTGCCTATTTCACCTCACTGGAACTAGAGATTTACATGAAGAAATGGAAAAAAAAATAGAGAATGCTTTTAAAAGACAGAGAAACAGCACTACACCTGCATAGGATAGGAAGATGCCGAAGGAAAAGATTGTTGCTCAAGATAATCCGTACTGTAAGTATATATGAAGTGGAAAGGCCATTTTAACTTTTATTAAAAGCATGCTACTCTCTGTTGTTCCATTTGTAGATCACAAAAATAAGATTCTTCCTGATCAAAATCACAAAAACACACTCCTAGTTGCTTATACTTCAGTTCAAACTGAACTATAAGAGTATATTTTCTTTCTTTGCCACAGAAACTGATTTTAAGTAAAAAAAAAAAACAACAACTAAGTTTTACTAATAAGAATTTAATTTTATATACCTAGAAATGTATAAAAAATTACCATTTGGACATTTATCAGTTTGACTGAATATGTTTTTAAAATATCAGAAATACATTTCTTCATAGTCAAAATAATACAAATGAAGACCAGTAAAAATAGGAATATGGAGATCTGAAATTATTTCTATACATCCGGAATGTTTGTTCAAGATATGAAGCGTGCCATTATGTTTGAAATGGTCATTTGGCTAAGAGAAAATTTAGCTTGTTTCAGATAGCTACCAGGAATACATTTTCAGTAAAACTATTTCGTATCAAAATGGCTTGCCATAACCAGTTGTGACCACGATAACATTACGGATTTATTCCTTGTACAGTAGTGGACCAATGTATCTATCTAGCTGAAATCATCCGGCAGCCAGAGGCATAGCCAGAACATTTTTATAAGGGTGGCCAGGCAATAACTAATGTATGCTGAAGGGTGGCCAAAAGCGGATCGACACCAGAACCTTAGGGTCAATCTATACTGATCCAGCAGGAAAATGAACAACCACAACAACCATATTTTCCAAATAAAGAAGAATTATACTTTCCTACAGCCTTTGCTAACAACTGTACGCATATATTTAAACATCCATTTAGATAAAAGGTTTATTTGATTAAGTTCTTTCAGGTTTGAGTTCTGGGTCGAAAATCTTTTCCATTGTCATTACTTACCTACATTTATCAATAATGATTCTGCAAAAAAAATATATTTACAAGCACTAATATCCACAAAAACTGTTTATTTACTAAGTTTTTATTAGAATAGTTATTTATCTATGATGTAACTAAAAATCTAGTTCTGAAAAGAGCATGAATTCTGTACTTATCTTTAATGTTAGTATATTGATGTTTATAATTAACAACAGTGTTTTTGTGGTCAAGTTATTGTTAATCTATGAACAATTAAAATGTTTTGAACATTGAGAGTATTACTGCAGTATCACTTGAGAGTATTACTGCTGCCACTGTCAGTATTATGAGGGAAAAGAACGGTAGGGGTGGCCACAAGGGTGGCCAATGGTTGGGTAGGAGTGGCCATGGCCACCTCTGGCCCCTCTGTAGCTCCGTCCCTGCCGGCAGCAGGTGAAAATGAAGTTTAAAAAGTTGTTCTAATACAGTCGATAGGCCCTGCTCATGATCTCATGGGGTTCCTCCCAAGTTTGATTCTGTCTTACATTACAAAGTAATTACTAAGAGGCAGAGGACAGATGTTGTGCCCAAACTGACTCTACTGTCAAAACCTGACCGTCTGCCAAAACCTGACCGTCTGCCAAAAACCGACCGTCTGCCAAAAAGCGATCGGCTGATATGAGGCGCCCCCTCGCGGAGAAGCAAACAGCGGGAGGAGGGGCCTGTTTACAGCAGTAGTGAGCCCAGCCTGTCTGCTTAGTTTCAAGTGTCTTTTTCTGAGCTTTATATTTTGAAACAAAAGTTAAACGGTTATGTTTCTGTCTTATTCACACCCCCCCACCCACCCCCCCCCCCTCTAATTTGCTATTCTCCCCATCAAAGGCTTCGTTTACCATATTTGCCTCAAACATCTGCGAATTTTAAACGGACAAGAAAAGGAAACTTTGATTCGATTTAAAACTATTCTTTAACATTACTGCACTGTGATGGATGTAACTCAATCAATTATTCAAAATAAAAAGTTTTATCAGATTTTGTTTTTCATTTACTATTTATTGTTCCAAAAAAAAAAAAAAAAAAGTTAAAAACAACCCCCTGCACTTAGTTTACAAGTTTGAAGACGTTTCGCCTTCCATCCAGGAAGCTTTTTCAATTAAAAAATGTATTTATTTATTTATTTTTTAATAATGTAAGTATAGATAGTGCACAAAATGCCAAATTTAAATTTAAAGGAAGAATCAAGGTTTACTAATGTTGATTTGAACGTCCCATACTAAATAAATTAATTGAATAGAGAAAAATAGGAAATCTTAACTCGCCAAAGGGTGAAAAATTATTATAAAATCATGTCAAATGCTGCTGCTGTAAACAAGCCCCGCAAGCACCCGCATCCCGCAGCTCGTTGCTCCGATAACTTTTTGCCAGACGATCGGTTTTTCGCACGACACAGCCGTTACGGATGTTATCATCCCAATAAATGGTCTTTGTTAGGGGTTATCAGTCCCAGAGAATGCCTCAGTAGGTTTTTATCACCCAGTGAATCCTAATCCTAATTTAATTCCTCCCCCCCCGCGGAACCGATTATATTGTCGTGCTTTACCTTCCGGTGGCGTGGATGTTCTGATGAAGCACACGACAAGGAATCTTCTTGAACTGAACTTTACTTTCTCCAGCAACAGGTGAGTTAGACACAGCTGATGGTTTATACACTGCGTTGTTTTGGCCTCTAGCTCTGGCACAGACAGCGTTTTAGCAGTGTCCGTACAGTGAGCCTTGAGTGCCTTACAACCAGAATCATAACAACGAAAGCTCTCGCGATGATAAGGTTAACTAGACAACCGTGTTGCATTTACTGACTTAACACTAGGCTCGGAGAAATCAAAACGAAAACAGAATAACAGTCTTTTATGCTCATAACAGCTTAAATTGCCTTACACTACCCCCCCTTTTCAAGACTACTGAGCCCCTTCAGTGTCTTTAAGGTAAAGAAACAACTCTGGTAAACAGAAATGAGTCCAAAATTACGAAAAAACATAAAACTAACCAATCCCCTGGTTACCTTTAGTTTTAACATTTAAGTTTTAACCCATAACATTTAGCTCAGTATAACTTCTACTAATGTCTGAATCTCTCTGGTCGATTGACTATGCGACCACTCGATGTTTTAAAAGTCTTTTCTGAAGATTCTTCATCACCTCGTCTGCTTCCCTGGTGGTACGCTGGACCCTTGGGTTGAACAGTCTGACCTGAACCTTCATCCTGCGATGCCTTGTCCAGATCGTCTGGCAGTGGTAGCACTGCCGCCAAAGGAACATCCTCCCCATTTAGATGGTCTTGATCCTGGCATTGTTGCAGTATTTTACTCCTTTGACGTGAAACCCAAACTGGTATCACCTCGCTGTCATAGGGCTTGAGTCTGTCATGATGCATTATTGTCCTGTGCTTGGGACCTTGGATCTCATACAGTACAGGACCACAGTGTGCTGCCACAATCAGGGGACCCCTCCATAACGCTTGAAACTATGGGCTAAGCCCCTTCTTTTTTCTGTCGTCTTTGACGAACACTAGATCTCCGATACTGTAGGTGTGCTCGTTTGCTCGAAGGTCATACACCTTTTTCTGTCGTTCTTGTGCAGTGCGAAGATGACTTCTTGCCAGGCTTTGTGCTTCCTTTAAGCTTTCTTCAAGATGATAGATATAATCTACAACTTCCATTGCATTTGATTTGAGTCTTGCAGTACCACACTGGATATCGTGTGGCTGGTGGACCTCCCTTCCAAGCATGAGTCTGTTCGGTGTGAATCCTGTTACCATGTGTCGTGAACTACGGTAGGCTGCAGTCAGCAGTGGCAACTGTTCATCCCAGTTCTTTTGGTTTTCATCCACATAACATCGAAGCATCTGCAGCAAGGTCCTATTGAACCGTTCAACCTGCCCATTAGAGGACGGATGGTAAGGTGTAGTTCTGGTCTTGGTTATTTGCAGGAGCTTACACACATTTCGAAATAGCGAACTTTCAAAATTACGGCCTTGATCTGTGTGTAGTTCTAGGGGGGGCCCAAACCTGGCAATGAAGTCGTAGACAAGTTTCTTTGCAGTCGTTTCCGCACCTTGGTCAGGAATAGGAAAGGCCTCAACCCATCTTGTGAACTGGTCAATAATAACAAGAATATACTTGTTGCCAGAGCTTGACACAGGAAATGGTCCAAGAATATCAAGGTGCAAACGATCCAGTGGTGCTCCAACCTGGTAACTCTGCAGTTTTGCACTTTTCTTCGGCCCCATAGATTTGCATGCACTGCAGTGTGGGCACATTTTAACAAAGAGGTGAACATCTCCAACCATGCCATACCAATGATAACTCTGGCGCACGCGTTCCAGAGTTTTGGCTTCTCCCAAGTGACCAGAGTATGGAGGGTTATGGCATGACTGTATGACTTCTTTCTGCATAGTTGTTGGAACTAATAGCAGCAAAGTTGGGGACTGGTTCCCAATTTTCTCCCAGGAGTAATAGAGGACTCCTTTTCTCAGTGTAACTTGGGGCCAACAAAGCCAGAATTTTCTCACTGCAGGACTTTCAAGCATCACCTCGTCTCTGCTGGGGAGCGTCCCTGTTTCCTTCCATGTATGAAGGATGGCGAGGACAGGATCTGCTTTCTGGAGTGTAGCAAGTTGCTCAGGGCTAAGCGATTCTAGCCAGTTGACCTCTGGGCTCTCTGAGAAGGGTGCAGATGGCTGACCCTCCACTGACTGAGTACCATTGCAATTTATAAAGCTTTGAGGCTCTATGCAACGCACAGCTAGTGGCACAACATCATCCACGTCTTCTTCAAATTTTTCCCACCGCTCATGAATTCTCTGGCAGTACTTGCACCCTCTGCATGGCAGATCGGCCAGATTTACCCCTGCTTGGTAACAGTCACATTTTTCCATATTTTCTTTTGACAGCCTTGACATGGCATCTGCATTAGCGTGCTGCTTACCAGCTTGATGCTCAATGTGGAAGTCGTACTGGCTCAATTCTTCAAGCCAGCGAGCTAGCTGTCCTTCAGGGCACTTGAACCGAAAGAGCCAGGTGAAACTGCTATGGTCGGTCCGAAGTAGGAACTTTCTTCCTAGAAGATAGTGGCGGAACTGACGTGTGAAACGCACAACAGCAAGTAATTCACGACGTGTGACACAGTACCTTTGTTGAGCTGGTGTAAGCTGACAGCTGGCATAGGCCAAAACTCTCTCTTCTCCCCACTGGACCTGTGACAGGACAGCACCGACACTGTTGTTGGAGGCATCAGTATCGAGAATGAACTTGCCTTCAGGATGGGGATATCCCAGCACAGGTGCAGTGGTCAGTCTCTCCTTGAGCTTAGTAAAAGCAGCCTGATGTTCCTCTTTCCATTCAAACTCACTCTCCTTTTTCAGAAGATGATGAAGGGGGTTAGCCAGTTCTGCATAATCTGGGACAAATTTGCGATAGTAGTTGCATAGCCCCAGGAACGCCTGTAACTCTTGCAGATTTTCAGGGGATTTCCACAGCTGTACATCTTTGACAAGAGCTGGATTTGGTCTGATTCCTTCTCCACTCACAATATGGCCGAGAAACAGGACTTCTTCTTGAAGCAGGTGACATTTTGATGGCTTTAGCTTAAGCCCATGGCTCTGAAACCTTTGAAAAACCTGCTCGAGACGATCTAAGCTTTGGTCCACTCCGTTTCCAACAACAATGACATCATGCAGGTAAATGAGGAGGGTTTCCCATTGAAGGCCTCTAAGGACAAACTCCATTGCCCTTTGAAAAGTACTCGGAGCATTACAGAGTCCAAATGGCATTCGGGTGTATTCATAAAGGCCCCATTTTGTGATGAAGGCTGTCTTTTCACGGTCGTTTTTGTCTACTGCAACCTGCCAGTAATCAGACTGGAGGTCAAGTGTAGAGAACATGGTAGCTCCCCCAACAACATCAAGGCATTCCTGAATCTGGGGTAGCGGATAAGCATCCTTGACAGTCAAACTATTTAGACTGCGGCAATCTACACACTACCTTACTCCTCCATCTTTTTTGCGTACCAGGACCACTGAAGAAGCCCATTCAGAAACTGATGGCGTGATTACCCCGGCTTCTAGCATGGATTTAAGATGTGCTTCCTCTTCACCCTGAAATCCCAGAGGGGTTCGCCTAACAGGTTGGCGTACAGGTCTAGCAGAACCAGTGTCAATCTTATGCGTAACAGCAGACATGTAACCAAGATCAGTCTCATCTTTAGCAAAGATGGACTGGTATGAGAGTAGCAGTTGAATAAACCGCTGCTGTTGTTCTTCAGTTAGAGCTTCACTTGTAGCAACAACCAGGCCTTGGAGATGCTCAGGAATGTCAGAAATTGTTGCTACTCTTCCCACTAGCAATGGTGATGCACTCTCTTCCATACAACTAGGCTCATCATTTTGCTCCAGTTCACATGTGGGTTCAGGAAAAGCTTCAACGAGGACTCCAAGGCATGCTCCTTTTGGTAAAGCTGTTCTCTTGGTTGAAAAATTGCACACTCTGACAGGCACTTTTTTTTTCATTGTGACAACGATGCTTGCAAGGGCCACATTTTCTGCAATGTCTGAGGGCTCTAGCACTGCTGTAACATCCGGCCTTGGCTCCTCCACTTCCCCCCACACAACACATTCAGATGTAGCTGGTATGATGATGGGGTCCCCAAGAGTTACTCTAGCTACACAGTAGTCTGACCCATTGTCACGCACAATTTTTGAGGGCACTATTTCACTTCCAATAAAAACCTTCCCACGGGTATAGATGACAACATCATAGGCTTTCATCAGATCCAATCCAAGGAGAACAGAGTCTCTTATTGGAGCGACATGCACATCCCATTTGAAAGTCTTAGATCCAATTTCAAACGTTACTGTGAGTCCATGTCTGGCTTTCATGCAATCTCCAACTCCTGCATTCAGTAGGTAGGTCTGGCGAAGCTCTACAGGTGCTGTTTTGCTTTCCAGGAGACTTTGGTATAGCTCTTCCGATATCACAGTTGTTTGAGCTCCTGTGTCCTCCACTGCTTGTGTTGAAATGCCATTTATGATCAGAGGAACTCTCACCTCTCTTCTTGATGCAGCCAATCTGCCGTCCTTGTAATTGTGGATCTGTGATAGGGGCTCCATCTGACTGCAGCATGTGGTCTGTAGGCGTTTCATTATAATTACATGCCACAGGGCTGGGTGGCCTACCACAGTCCTTTCTGAAATGTCCTGTCTCTCCACATTTAAAACATGGACCGGCTGCTCCACGATTTGGGCTTGGTGTTTGTGAGCGCACTCTGTTGTTTTGCACCTGTTGGTAACTTGCTTTCTTTCTGGTACAAAGCTCTGGGCTGCTTTTGGCTGTTGGGCTTTTGTGTTGCCAGGCTGGAGACTTTCAACCTGCAGCTTAAGATTTCCAACCGTGTTAACAAGAGTCTTAACTTGTTCCACTAATGCAGCAAACTGGTCAGATGTAACATACTGGGGAGTCTGGACCCTGCGTGACACTGTAGCTGTGTCTTCACACTTGTCTTCTTCGTCAACCCTCGAGATGCGTCTTGCTCTGTTTTTTATCTCAGTGTTGCGGCCTACGGTAGCTTTGAAGTTATGCTCATGGGCCTCCACCAACTTTTGGGCCTCAACAAGGGAACTTGGATCACGATTCATAACTTCATAGGCCACCTTTTGATTTCTTAAGCCTTTGAGGAAAGCATCAGTTGCTAACTGATCCTGTAATTGGAGGTCTACTCCTGAATATGCAAGTGTGACCAGGCGTCTCACCTCCTCTGCAAACTCGGCTGATGTTTCCCGTCCTTGTCTGAGTTCTCCAAGTTTCCTCCTTATGGTGGTTGGGGGGTCCTTTTTCCCAAAACGTTGAGCGAGTTGCTCCACCAGCAGAACATAATCTTCCCTTGTGCGTTCTGGTAATGAGCAGACGTACCGCACTGCAGCTCCTCTTAAACACTCATGTGGTCTGTCCACTCGCTCTACAGCACTCCATCCATACTTCCTGGCTTGACGTTCAAATGGCATCAAAAATGAATCCCAATCCTCATTTCCATCAAACATAGCTAGTTTAGGCCTCTGGGGTTCTGGCAATGTATGGTAATGGGCTGTAGAAATATTTTGCCTCCTATCATCATGGTAAACAGGTATGTTTTGGGCTTCACGCTCAGAGTCTCTTATCTCCCTGCGTCTAGTGTCAGGTTCAGAAGCTATAGTCCGCCTTGGCCCTGTGCTTCGAGATCTTTGATTTATGACCTCCAGTTCAGCTCCAAAAGACGCATTATCCCTTGGTCTAGTAGTCATATCAAAAGAGACACTTGGCTCAGGTGCATGCCTTTCTCTTGTCTGCATTGGGATTATATTCACACCCCCCCATTAGCAGGAATAGGTGATGGTGTGGGTTGTTGTGCAGCTGATTGTCCTGTAATGTGTGAAAGGACAGGGGCCAGCATCATTTGAAGGTTTCTTGTTTGTTGATTTTGATTTTCCAAGACAGCTTGTAACCATTTAGGAGCTGTTTCTGCCTCCCCAGGGGCTTATGTAGCGCCTTGTAATTCTTCTGTCATTTTTTTCGTTAATTTTTTAGCGTTTTTCCGTGTACTGCCGGTTACGCTCTTATTTTGAAGGACCGCACCGGAAGTTGCCCGCGGCTGTGCTTCAGCAACTTCACAACGTTTTTTTTTTTTTTTTTTTTCTGTAGCGTAACTTGACTTATTAGTTTAGGATGCCGTTTTCTTTTTTCTTTTTGGATTAACACAGAAGTTTTAGGAAGATCCCACTTCTGACACAAGTTGTCGTGCTTTACCTTCCGGTGGCGTGGATGTTCTGATGAAGAACACGACAAGGAATCTTCTTGAACTGAACTTTACTTTCTCCAGCAACAGGTAAGTTACAGACACAGCTGATGGTTTATACACTGCGTTGTTTTGGCCTCTAGCTCTGGCACAGACAGCGTTTTAGCAGTGTCCGTACAGTGAGCCTTGAGTGCCTTACAACCAGAATCATAACAACGAAAGCTCTCGCGATGATAAGGTTAACTAGACGACCGTGTTGCATTTACTGACTTAACACTAGGCTCGGAGAAATCAAAACGATAACAGAATAACAGTCTTTTATGCTCATAACAGCTTAAATTGCCTTACAATATGTGTAATCTGAAAATAATGTCAGCCCTTCGTGTAAAAATAAATTAATCAAAATAAAAGCATGTCGATTATATTAAAACAAACCAAAAACAAATATATTTCATATCATGTAAACTGAGTTGTAGAATCCTCTCCCTAGAAATATTAAATTATTTGAGGAAAAAAAAATGATAAGATCCTCGTCAAACGGACATGCAATGTTTGTTTTTCAAAACGAATGTGTTTTCAATAAACCTGTTTCGTTAAACGAACCCCAGGAGTCTAACTCCAGTTTTTGAATGCTTTCCTATTGTTGAGAACACATGTCCACACAAGTTCTTCAGAAAGTTACACCAATACAACAAACACACAGTCGATAAATAAGCTTTTTAAAAAGACATGCCTTTGTCTAAAAAGCAAGAGATTTTTAAAATTCACTATATATTTTTGAAAAAACACTATAACATTTCAGCAGAAACAATTATTTTATAGTCTCCAGGGATTTATGCACTAGTGTTCAAAGATTTTTTTTTATTTCACTGTACATCTGACAAACACAATATACTATTGATAGATCTCTACCTATAAACCCAAAGTAAGCAGTTGTGAGTAAAAAATCCTTCATAAATGTTATACTTTTTATTCAAATTATTGCTCCAACTTAATAAAAGAAAATATAATTGGGAGTTCACTTTCAGTTTAATTTAAATCCAAAACTGTCTTAATCTTTTTAAATAAAGTCATAAAAAATGTTCAAACCAATAGTCACATATATATTTGAAAAAATAAAATAAAATCTTGAGTAAATTCAAGAAATCTGAGGTAATTACCTGCACATTTTATTAGGTGTGAGTTTCTCGGTGTTTTCTGTCAGCAAACAGGCAGTGCAGCTGCAGAGCAGATTTTGACAAAACTTGGCAGGTCTTGCAAGATAACTAAGGACAATGTTATGTTAAAGGTCTTATATGCAAATTTAAAACGTAAAAATAATTCCTGGTAGTTATCAACGGTTTCCAAGCACAGTCACATCCTGCCCCTCCCATGGCATGCCAAGAATGCCACTACTCTTAAGTGTTCCTTCAAACCAACATCCTAATTACAGCTCCATAAATTACGCAGTGCTCAAAGTTATATAAGGTCTTAGGTGAACATTTTTTTTTTTTTTTATTAAAGGCATGCTTAGCATAGGGTCCCCATTTAGACAATTTCGCCTGAAATCAGTAGATATGATCCACCATAATAACTTACCTTTAGAACCATTAAGGATGACTTTTTTGGATATTTCATAACTAATATAAGAAAATATTAACGTCACTGCTTCATTATTAATTATTTCCATTTTAAATGTATTCAGGTTTAAAGCTTCACAGGCAATTACTAAGCCACTTTTCTAAAATCTTACGGATACTTACAGGAATGAAACAATTTTTAATCAAAGCAGTTCCCTAAACGCCACTAGACGGCAGCAACGCTCCATGATCTGTTTAAAGTGAGCGACACACCTGGTTATCCTCTCAAATGTGGTCAGATAATACTCAATGTCATCATCCACAGATAAGAGAGGCGATTTTGGTTCACTTATGGACCTCGAACCATGAGGAACCTAGACATCACCAACATCTGAATCATCTTCATGCATTCCAGGTGCTGCAGGGGGAGGTGGTGCTTCAGGATGTTCAGGTTTATCAAACACATTTACCAGAAACTAAAGTGAGACTGCAAAAGAGATTTAACCAACACTGCCAGTTGAGTACCTTGTCTCCCTGTTAAGCAGCTTCCGAATCAAAAACACCACAGGCCATCTTTAACCTTTCACCTCTTGTTGAAGGGCCGTACCAAGCCCCACCCCTGAAGCATCCATTTGCAAGATGAACAGTTTAGTGAAGCTGTGGAGAGCCCGGAACAAAAGACTACATGCTAACTGTTAAAGGAAACAATAAATATTCAATAAATATTTTAAAAACGTGTGCAAATTGTTCTTTATGTGCAAACCTATGCTTAAAGTGCAGTGCTAAATAAAATGTACTAGTACTAACCAAGCTGGTTTTTAATAAAGTGTAAAGGGTATTTTAAGTGCTACAAGTTATTTACATAAAAAACTATTTTTATAAAAATAGTTCCAATAATGAAGACCTCATCATTACACTACCACAGAACTGCATATAATTAAAGCAACCCCCCCCCCTCACCCTTACATGTAGTAATATTATTCTGATCAGGAATAATGGAGAAATGACTCTTAAGCTCAAATGTGAAAGAACTGTGGCTTTGGCAGAGAATGAGCCCCTAGATAGAATAGGGCTGTTCCTTCTACAATGTATGAAGAAAGGTTGTAGGATGTTGGGGCTAAGTGAAGCCCTGAGGATGGAAGTCATCCAGTTTGTTTTATGTTCTTTAAATCTCTGTTCTTTGTGTTCATACTGTCGACATGTACAAACTAGTATAGAGGTATGATTAATGGTGATATCAGAGCAGCTTCATGGAATGTTAATGGTCTCAACAACCCTGTTAAGAGAAGCAGAGTAATGTCTAAGATAAAAAAAGGGAGAAAATTCAGATACTATTTCTTCAAGAAACTCATTTATCCCCAAAAGAGCATGAGAAACTACAACAATTTGGATTCAGAAATGTTTTTTACAGTTCTTTTAAGGCAACTCATAAAAGAGGAGTCACGGTGCTAATACACAATTCTTTACATTTTGAACTTATAAAGCAAATACGCGATAAAGAAGGCAGATATATACTGGTTCAGGGTAAAATTGAAGGGAGTCTGGTTACCCTCCTCTCTATCTATATGCCCCCAAATTATGACCTTCATTTTTTTTTTCACTGTACATCTGACAAACACAAGATATTATTGATAGATCTCTACCTATAAACCCAAAGTAAGCAGTTGTGGTAAAAAATCCTTCATAAATGTTATACTTTTTATTCAAATTATTGCTCCAACTTAATAAAAGAAAATATAATTGGGAGTTCACTTTCAGTTTAATTTAAATCCAAAACTGTCTTAATCTTTTTAAATAAAGTCATAAAAAATGTTCAAACCAATAGTCACATATATATTTGAAAAAATAAAATAAAATCTTGAGTAAATTCAAGAAATCTGAGGTAATTACCTGCACATTTTATTAGGTGTGAGTTTCTCGGTGTTTTCTGTCAGCAAACAGGCAGTGCAGCTGCAGAGCAGATTTTGACAAAACTTGGCAGGTCTTGCAAGATAACTAAGGACAATGTTATGTTAAAGGTCTTATATGCAAATTTAAAACGTAAAAATAATTCCTGGTAGTTACCAACGGTTTCCAAGCACAGTCACACCCTGCCCCTCCCATGGCAAGCCAAGAATGCCACTACTCTTAAGTGTTCCTTCAAACCAACATCCTGAAAAAAGTGCTAGAAGTTATCCCAGTAGAATCACAGGGTATTTTAATTTGTGCAGGTGACTTTTAACACAATCCTGAAAAAAAGTGACACGTCTAATCACAAAAGAATAGGCACACCACAAAGTTAATTACTAAAGAGAGGTATGGACAATATCGGCTTACTTGACGCTTGGCAGGAGATGCACCCAACAGAAATAGATTGTACATATTTTTCTTCCCCCCACGCTGTATTTTCAAGAATAGATCTTTTCTTGATTTTTAAGAATGATCTACATAGACTAAAAAGCTGTGATATCGGTACTAGAAACTTGTCAGACCACTCGCCAGTATACTTAACCTGGATATAAGACAAAAAAAACACATGGAGGTTAAATACAAGCTTGCTAAATAATAAAATTGTTATAAAAGAAATAAAAACAGAAATAAAATATTTTCTAGAATTCAATGACAACGGGGAGGTCAACCCTAATATTTTATGGGACACACTGAAGGCAGTTATAAGAGGCAAGTTTATATCACTAAGTACTGCAATCAAGAAAGAGAAGGAAAAAGAGCTAAATAAATTGGAAATCAAGTTAAAAGACTTGGAGAGCTTGCAAATCAAAAATCAACTTGATTATATAAATGGACAAATCAAAGAGACAAGGAGTAAAATTTTGGATATACATAAAAGAGAGGAAGAAAAAAATTACAAATTCCTAAATGTTAGGATCCTCAGGCTTGCCCTCCAGAGGGCGCCGAGGATCCTCTTCTGTTCTGTGTATTTTTCCCCTAGGGCTGGAATCTTCCTGCACACCTGTTGCTAATCCTCTCATCAGAAGACTGCTCCTATATAAGCTGACTTCAGACCTTGCCTCAACGCCGCAGTGTTGATCTTAGTTGGTTAGCAACCTGAGCCTCTGTTACTGGAAGAATCTTGGTTATCTCTAGTGTGAGACTTTAGATTCTAACTCTTCCTTGCTTCTGCCTCACAGCATTCCTGTCTCTTACTGAAGCTCTGGATGAGCTTAACCTCCTGTTTCCTCGTGAAGCTCTGGATGAGCTTAACCTCCTGTCTCCTCGTGAAGCTCTGGATGAGCTTAACACCCTGTCTCCTCTAGAAGCTTTGGAAGAGCTGCCCCACTGGTAACCTGTCTCTGGCCTGCAGCTCTGGGAGAGCTGCATCACAGGAAACCTGTCTCTAGCCTGAAGCTCTAGGTGAGCTTAACCTGCTATCTGCCCTGGAGAGCCAACCTGAAGACTTCTATGTGGAGTTTACCTGAGGGTTCTTATGTGGAATCAGCCTGAAGGATCCTATTTGGACATTCCCCTGTTGTTCTCTGCAATGAGCTGGAAGCTCAGCCTGAAGAACCCTATGTGGATATTCCCTGTCGTTCTCTGCAATGAGCTGGAAGCTCAGCCTGAAGAATCCTATGTGGTTATTTCCTGTTGTTCTCTGCAGTGAGCTGGAAGCTCAAATCTAGGTCTACCATGCTAAGCCTGAAGCTAGATGCTTAGCCTCTCATGAACTCTGCTAACCAACAGTCTCCAGTCCCAGTCAAGACTTCAGTGACACATTCTCTGAACTTATTATCCCCTCGTGTTTTAGAACTTTAATAAACGTTTGAACTTTTTCCCTGCCTCCTCCGTGTGTGTTCTGCATCTTGGGCTTGCCTAGATTACCCATCATGACACTAAAACAATCATCATCATTATGAAGTTGGGCCAAAGGCAACAAAACTACTAGCAAGAAGAGTTCACAAAAAGCAAATGATGCACTCAATTTGCTCCATAACTGACCCACAGACAGGAATAGCAGAAAACCATTTGGATGGTATTGATAAAGCTTTTCAAACATATTATAGAGAATTGTATGCACAACAAGAACAAAGTAAAATAGAGGATGTCAAAGCATTTCTCAACTCATTGGACTTGCCAACAATTGGAGAATGTCAGAACAAAATTTTAACTGAACATATCACTGTAAAGGAACTGAAAATGGCAATAAAAAAATAAAAAGTACCGACGGTTTTCCAGGCGAACGGTATAAGATATTTGAAGAACTATCCCCTGTATTACTAAAATCATTAAATTGGACATTAGGGAAAATGACAACACCGCCATCATGGTCTGAAGCAATTATAACAGTAATACCAAAAGAAGGAAAAAACAAAATATTATGCAGTTCATATAGACCGATCTCGATCCTTAACCAAGATTATAAACTATATGCATCTATCTTATCCAACAGGCTGAACGCGTTTGTCTCTGATCTGGTTGACGTCTCTGGCCGACAAACTAAGGATAATATCAGACTCTCACTTCACATAATTCATAATATTCAGACAAACAATCATTCAGCAGTAATAGCAAGCTTAGACACGGAAAAGGCTTTTGATATTGTGAATTGGAAGTACTTATTTCTAGTTTAAGAACGATTCAGTTTTTCACATATCGCAATCAACATTATTAAAACTTTATACAGGCCACCCACAGCTAGGATCAAGATAAACGGCCGCTTGACAGACACAATTGCACTTTATATAGAGCCTCCCGCCCAGGCAATTAGGGAGAACAATGATATTCATGGCATAGTAATGAATTCAAGAGAACCAGTGTATTCTCATTATCAGTTCGTATGAAATCATACGAAAAGTTATGCACAGTAATTTCGTACTTTTTTGACGTTTTTTTCTTCGTATTTCGTCGTATTTTTACGTCTTGCCTCGAGACAAGATATCCTTACGCATGCACATCTTACGCACCATTTAATAACATCGAATTTAACATTCAATTAACCCTAACCCTGACCCTAACCCTAACCCTAAGATATAAAACAGAAAGCAACCTAGTGAGAGACATGAAGAAGTAATTTTTGCACTGTGTTTCCCAATTTTATGTCCGTCCGCGGATCTGCTTTTTTCGTCTGTCTGGCTGCGCATGCGCACTGATCTGTTTTATCGAGTAAAAATGTCAAAAACGTACGAAATACTGTGCATAACTTTTCGTACGATTTCATACGAACTGATAATGAGAATATGGTGAGAGAACATAAAATAGCACTGTATGCTGATGACATCCTTCTATATCTCGCGAACCCAGAGCAGTCCATTCTGGCCATCCTAGACATATTTGGCAGCTACTTGGGATACAGACTTAATATGGATAAAACACAGATTATGTGTTTTAACTATTACCCATCGGTTGAGCTTAAAGATAAAATTCCTACTGAATGGTCTAAGACAGGGTTTTTCAATTTTTTCCAGGCCAAGGACCCCCAAACTAATGGTGAGATGGAGCGGGGACCCCCTAAATATATATAGTATGAAATTGTGTTATATCAACCTGGTCCTATAGTCACTCTATTACAGATGGAGTAATGTAATGAAAGTAATTTCTCCCTGGGATTATTAAAGTATTTCTGATTGTGATTCCTGGTTGAATGGACAGGTGTTGTGAATGAAACGGTGCCCAGCTTGAAAGAGCCATATTGAGATTGGATCCCAGTTTTCTTTTTTTGAAAAGAAATTGCTCTAATGTTTAAAGCTGAATGCATCAGTTTTTTTGTTCTATTTCAGATTTTATAGAAAACTGTAATTTTAACTTAAATTAAGTCAAAAATATATACAATTCCTAAATTATGAATGTATATTGACCTAATAAGAAATATAATTGTATTTAAACCTAATATATTATTATATATTATAATATATTAAACCTTAATATATTTGAATCCCTTGCCCTGTTTTTTTATTTCATGCTTTTCTGTGACCCCAGGAAAACCAAGCTGGCCCCCTCGTACATTTGGTCTAGAACCGCCACTGGCATTGATGACTGAAAGACATCTTCTGCCTCCACTTATCTGTTTACTACAGTGTGTTGAATTCATGTTAATGTGGATTTAAAGACATTTTAATTAGTGGAAAAATTTGCAGGGGGAGGGGTATAAAAAAGAAAAGTCTAATCAACCAAAACTTTCGCGACCCCCCTGCAGTACCTCTCGGGACCCACTAGGGGTCGCGAACCCCATGTTGAAGACCTCTGGTCTAAGAAAACAATTAAATACTTGGGTATAAGGTTGACTTACCTTTTGAACAACTTGTACAAAAAAAAATTTCAAAACTGTAAATAGGAGAATTAAACAAGACCTCACGCAGTGGTCGGGATCTATAGTTGACTTTATTTTCAAGAATTGAGGTAGTTAAGATGTCAGTATTACCTAGGTTATTATACTTATTTATTTCTTTGCCTATTAGAATCCCTCACTCTCAGTTTTGTGAGTGGGATAAATTGATATCTCGCTTTATTTGGAAGGGACAAAAACCCAGGATTAGATACAGTACTCTTACAATTAGGAAAGAAAAAGGGGGGTTGTCACTCCCAAATCTTTATGATTACTACCTTGCAGCCCAACTCAAAACAGCAGTATAGTGGTGTGACCAAACTTATGAGGCTGGATGGAAAGATTTAGAAAGATTTAGATGGAAAGTGTGGAAACATCCCAATACAAGCTCTGATTGGGGATCAGAAACTTGCAGCTGCATGCCGAAAAAAATTAGACCCCCTAGTGTCATGAAACGAGGACAGATGGACCCAGTATTCAAGTCGAGACAGTCAGTAGGAAAGTTCAAAAAGGTTTATTAAACAAAAACTAAAGTGGAGCTGCGGCTCGCGGACACTGCAGGCGGGGAGCGGGGCAGGGCACCGCCCAATCTCAGACATTCTGGTTTAGCATTCCAGACCAAGAATGTTCCAGTGCTGCAGTCCCAGAGGTCATGCTGGAAGCTGGTCCTGGTCAGGGATCCAGGACAGACAGGAACAGGCAGGATCCAGATCAGGCAAGAGCAGAAACAGGTTGCAGGATCCAGACTTCCAGGCATCCACAGGCTCCCAGGAGGGTTCAGAGTCAGACTGGGACCAGAAGCATGACCAGGTGGTCACGCACAGGAGCAGACAGGATCAGGTGCAGACAGGCAGGCTCAGTGGAAGAGGGTAGCCGAGACAGGACGTAGGAACCGGAACTTGAAGCAGGACTTTAAACTGGTCTCCTCCCTGGAGCCAGGCTTACTTTGATAAAAACTGAACCTCCCCGCATAATGAGCCAAAAACCCAGAGGACTCCGCGGGGGAGGAACAGTGGACAATCAGGAGATGAGACAAACACTAAAACCCCCTTTCCACTGGCAGCTAGGATCCAGGACAGGAACCAAATAAAACTGAACAGAAAGACTGACAGAAAGACAAGCAATGATCTGGCACTGAATGCTCAGGCTGAACCGAATATAAACCAGAGGAAACAGGTGAGGGGAATAAATTATAATTGAGGCAGGGAAGGAAGAGGGCAGGTGAGAGGAATTACTAATTAGGGAGGAGCAAACAGGCCAGATCATGACACCTAGTGTCATTTACCCTTTTGACCTGGTTTGAAGTGGTCAAGAAACTAAACTTGGATAACTAGATACAAATTCTTATATGGGTTGCCTATGACTCAGATTTCACCCCTAACCAATTAGATTCCAGTTTTAAAAGCTGGTCACAGAAAAGAATAACAGCTTATTGCAGGATGCTGGACAAAAATACACTACCAAGCTTCCACGCACTTCAACAAAAATATGGTTTAGGAAAAGGGGACTTCTTTAGATATTTGCAACTTAGACAATATTTTTTTTTCAAACATACTAAAGGACTTCATCTCAGAATATAACAAGATAATTCAATTGATTTCACAAGCTTACTCAAAGCCCGGCAAGATCACCATCTCCAAACTTTATTAGGGATTGTTGAGATCCAAAGGAGTGTCAACAGATTACATTAGGAAAAGATGGGATAATGAGTTGAATACTGAAATATCACAAGAACAATGGGACAATATGTGTGAATCTGCTGCTCCAACCTCCTCCTCAAACTATTGCCGTGAGTTCAGTTGGAAAAACTTGTTAGGTTGTTTTAGGACACCGAAGCAGCAGTTTCATGGAAACCCGAAATCTTCTAAATGCTGGAGAGGGTGCGGGGACAAAGAGGCAAATCACTCTCATATTTTCTGGTCCAGCATAAAGATCAAGTCTTATTGGAAAGACGTTTTGGAGAAGGTTGAAACAATCTTGGAGCCTAAACTCCAACAACCTACCATGTTGTCATTGCTCGGAGCTTTTCCTGAGAGTTTGAATATGAGTCACAAATATTTACTAAAAATCTTCAGTGCTACAGCCAAAAAACTCATCACTCGGAAATGGCTTCAACCTGACCCACCAACGATAAAGAACTGACTGGAACTGGTGGAGGAAACCCACAAAATGTAAAAGTTAACATTTATGCTGAGACTGCAATTGGATCTTTATAAAAAGAGATGGAGCAAATGGACTAGATCTCTAAAAAACAATAACTTAATCAGGTCACTTGTACTGTCACTTCAAAAGCTGCTCAAAAATCCCAAGATTGAAATGTAAATTTGTTGTTTACATCCTGTATCTGTTCATCTTTGTCAGAATGTAAGTGAATCTTCTTGTCGACAGTTACTCCGTTCTGTGTTCTGTATATGATTGATAAATTAAACACATTCAATAAACATAAAGTATAAAAACTAAATAAAATGCATTTATGTTTAACAGGGGCGTGCACACATAGACACTAGGTGGTGCTAAAGCACTAGGAAGCTTGCCCTTTATCAACGAAAATGCCCTTTTGAAACTCATTTTTTTTATTATTATTATTAATATTATTAAGATTTTACTGATGTCGGTTTTGAAATGATCTTTTGAAAACCTGAGCCATTAAAAACGACTGAAACAATGCCCCGAAATTAGCCACCTCCTTGCGCACACCCGACCAGCCTATATCTCTTCCTTTGTCACGTGAACTCGCGCGGTCGCCCGCAGATGCGCAGCATCATAGCAGTTCAGTAAGCGTCTTCAGATGGCAGGTAGGGTTGCTGACAGGCTGCTTCTCCCGTGCCCCATTAGCCAGGTAATATGCAGATCAAGCAAAATCATTTTGTTGTGCATTAAAATGTCTCATTCAGCAGCACCAAACAAGCATTTTTGCCGACTGGTCACCTGATAAACTAGTTAGGATAGATAAAGCTAGATAAAGTTTTACACTGTAGCCCAAGTCAATGACAGATAACGTGAGGACGACCACATAGGCTACAAATAATTTCGGTAGAGTTTGCAATTGCAAATCTATGCAACATAAATTAACACATTTAACACAATATACAATTAAGACATTTTATTATCTTAATTGTATATTGATTTAGTAATTGCAGCTCAATGCCAAGAAAGGAGGGTTAATCGTATTGAAAAATCTTAAAAGCTGTTCACATTTTATTTTTAAGTGGTTTGTACAAAATCAGCAGGTATTAAAATAGCTATTATTTTGTAGGCTACCATAAGTCATATCCACGTGACAAGACTTCCAGTCATGTTGCCCTAATAGCCCATTATTTAAACTAATGTGGCATATTTGTTAAAGCTATTATTATTATTACTATTATCATTATTATTGTCATGATAGTTATTATTATTATATTGTAGCCAGTCACAGCAGGGAAGCTCTATACCATCAACATCTACCAGGACAGGAGATGAGGAAGAGTTCAGGGAAGACACAGAGACAGAAAAAGACCAGGATGAGGGAGAACAGGAGGATGAGGGAGAACAGATGGATGAGGGAGAACAGATGGGTGAGGGAAAACAGGGAGATGAGCCAGATGAAAGAAGAAGAAAGATGAGCAAACGTACGCTTTAATCAGTTCTGTTGGTGGTGTGACTTTTTTCCATTGAAAACTCACGTTTAGAGAATGTTACAAATAAAAGTCAAATTTCATTCAACATGCGTGTGTAATTTTTTTTTTAATAATTAAGTGTTCCACGTGCGCTAAAAAGTACCCCCCCCCCCCCCGAGCACCTGCCCCCCAACATGTCTGTGCACGCCTCTGATGTTTAATTACAAAATCATTGCTGTCATATCACACTTGATGTTAATACTCTCTAGAATAAAGAACCCAGAACTCCAAGAACAATGTTGGACCAGATTCTGTCTCTCCATCCACCTTGAAGCGCTGTGCTTATCAGCATTCTCCAGTGTTCACAGGCATTTTAAACATCTCACTGGCAACATGTTACGTGCCAACCGGCTTCAAATCCTCAACTATTATCTCTGTTCCCAAGAAGCCAAGGTCCACAGGACTTAATGACTTTAGACCCGTCACCCTGACCTTGACATTGTGGAGTCTTTCTGCTTCATGGGAACTATTATTTCAAAGGACCTAAAGTGGGAGCTGAACCTCAACTCCCTCACCAAGATAGCCCAGCAGAGGATGTACATCCTGTGGCACTTCTACTCCTCAATCACTGAGTCCATCCTGCCTTCCTCCATCATCATCTGGTACACTGGTGCCACTGCCAAAGACAAGGGCAGACTACAGCATGTCAGTCAGTCTGCAGAGAAGGCGATTGGCAGCAATCTTTCATCTCTCCAGGATCTGTACCCCTCCAGGACTCTGACACATGCAGGGAAGATTGTGGCTGATCTCTCGCAATCCAGCCACAAAATGTTTCAGACTCATCTGGCCAAATGTATTTGTCCTCCAAAACCCTGACAACCCAGAATTCAGACCAGGAAGCAGAGTCATAGTTTAACACACATCTCTGCAGCTTCTCTACTGTTACCCTCTCATTTCTCCTTCCAGACAGTGTCTTGCTCATGATAATCTAATTAAAATTAAAATAACTCCAATCGGGGGGAAAATTTAAACGATTAAATGTGGTTAATTTAACATAAGATCTCTTTCCTCTGCTAGTTAATGACTTGATTTGTGATAATCAGGTTGATTTATGTTACCTTACAGAAACTTGCCTGCAATAAGAGGATTATGTGAGTATAAATGAGGCAACTCCTTCTAGTTATTTAAATTTTCACATACCCAGAAGTTCTGGGCGAGGAGGAGGAGTGACAGCAGTCTTTCAGTCTGACTTACTGATTACTCCAAAGGCAGTTAAGAATTACAACTCTTTTTAACATTTAATGCTTAGTTTCCCTCATCCAAATTGTAAAGCAAGAAAACCTCTTGTTTTTGTAACTTTGTATCATCCACCTGGTCCGTACTCTGAATTTTTAGAGATGTTTTTAGAGTTCCTTTCTGATTTGGTGTTAAATACTGACAGGATCATGGTAGAGGGGGATTTTAACATCCATGCTGACATTGAAGGCGATAGGTTTAGAGCACCCTTTAATGCTATCTTAGATGCTATTGGCTTTGTTCAAAATGTAAATAGTCCCACACATTCTCATCTTCATACTTTGGAACTTGTGCTGACTTATGGCATAGTATGTGAAGAAATAACAGTATTTCCTCACAACCCTGTCCTCTAACCTTGAGGATTACTTTAACAGGGTTTTCCTCCCCCCACAAAAATATTTCATTTTAGCAGATCATTATTAGATAGTGCAGTTATAACTTTTAAATAAAAATTTTCCCTCTGCAATGCTGCAGATGTTTAGTTTATTCCCTTTCACAGGTTAATGATTTTGTTGATGGGGTTACTAGTTCTCTATGTACTGCCTTAGACAGCGCAGCCCCTTTTAAAAAGAAAAACTTTAAAAATAAAAAGCTCTCTGGTTTAATGCAAAGCTTCGCCTACATGTTATGAATGCTGGCATACCATAAAGAATAAATCATGAACAGTTCAGTTTGTGCCGTCAAGCCGTTTGCCCATAGGAAGACGTTACTTGGATATAACCTGACGGAATATCTTCAGAACAGCACCAACTGACACAAAACTTATATGGGTGAGTAGAACATGATGTAATAATGTAAAATCAAGGGCTCAATGTAAAAAAAAACGAAGTTCCCCTGTAACACCTCACTGGACCAATCTACAGTGCCAGCATGCTTTAAGTCTGCTTCCATCATTCCAGTCCCAAAGAGGCCTCAAGTCAAGTCATTTAATGACCACCGGACTGTTGCACTGACTCCTATCATGATGAAATGCTTTGAAAGTCTGGGTTGGACAGACACCTCAGATGTCATCACCCTGAGCACAGGCTCCCCTCAGGACTGCATTCTGAGCCCCCTGCTGTTCACTCTGATGACACACAAATGCCCACCTGCCCCCACCCATCCTCACGACCTTCTACAGAAGCACCATAGAGAGTGTACTGACCAGCTGTCTCACTGTGTGGTGTGGAGGCTGCAGCGCCTCATACTGGAAGAACATGAGAAGAGTGGTAAGGACAGCAGAGAGGGTCATCTCTCCTCTTCCCTCCATTAAAGACATTTAATTTCAGTGCTGCGTGTCCCGAGCCCATATATCATCAGTGACCTTTCACACCCCCACCATGGACTGTTCTCCCTGCTGCCCTCTGGGAAGAGGATTTGAGCATCTGCTGCAGGTCCAGCATCCACTGTTGTTCTGCAACAGATTTTCCCCCGCTGCCGTCAGACAGTTGAACTGTTGAATTCGGAACTGGACTCTGCATCACTACCAACGTGGCTGAACTTTTATAATCCTTTTAAATAGGACACAGCTCAATGTTCTTTTGCATTTTGCACCATATTTATTTTGCACTGCATTGAACCTTTCCATATTGATGCCCTTTTGCACCATTATTATTAAACTGATTTATTTTCTCCAACACTGTTTACATTCTAACCACTGCTGCACTTTATAATTATAATGTTCATTTCACTTTTTTAAGCTGCTGTTTTTACTGTTGTAAGCTGTATTCGTTTTGTATACACTGTGCATACAAAATTACAATAAAGTTTGTCTAAGTCTATTAATCATATTTTCACGAGCATGCCTATGAATACATACTAAATGAGTTTGGTTCCAGTTGTTCACGGATACACACTAATACTTAATACTAAGCTTCTGTCAGAAGCTCAAATTGTAGGACCCAGAATTTAAGCAGACAGATCAGGGTGATTTTGGCACAAGCGTTTATAAAAGCGTGAAATGTGTGGCTGCTAATCAGCTGGGGCAGGTTTACTGGATACTCTGTAGAGTCGGAAACTCAGGTCACTGACTTTAGAACTCAGACGGGAAACAATAATGAGCATGAGAGTCACCAAACTGGTTAAGTTCAGTCTGAGCCCAGAAGAAGGAGTGAAGTCCGGAGGAGTGGTTTCTCCGTAGCTTGTGATGGATCCACTACTAACCAGAGATCCTGGAGAGAAGTGGAGCAGCAACAATCAGCAGCCAGTGCACGCAGATGAACAGAAGGATCCAGAGGGATAATCCAAGGCAGAGTCGAAGCAGGAACAGGTTTCTAGACCTGAGGATCAGAAGTCCGGAGAGGCACCGAAGAGATATCTAAACCGAGGTCAGAAGACAGGCCCAAGTTTGTTAGCTGGCATAATCAAGGTAACAGTCTGGAAACAGATCAGGCACACAGAACAGAACTGGAGCAAACAAAAACTCAAAGTCTGGGGGCAGAAACTGGTAAGGATAATAAGATACCCACAAGCAGGATAAAAAAACTCTCACACTCGGCTCGAATAATCTGCCACCAATGGCTGGGAACAGCTGGATTAAATGGAAGCAGGTACAGGTGGATCTGATTAGAGACAATGAGCGCTGGGCGGAGCAAAGCAGATGTGAGAAAAGAGCCAAATCCAGCTATAGGTGCTAAGATCATGACAGCTGCAGTTACAGATACATACCACCTTGAATAATATTGTGTAATCACCATAGGATTTGACCTTGACTGGATATATAACGGATACCCGCTGCTCTTGAAGCTTTTTTTGATGTTTACTTTGGTTGTCTGTTTTCTTCTAATTACTGTTATGTTTTCTGTTTATTTTCCTCTCACCTCATACAGGGGTGGAAGCAGACTTCTAAGAGGTACTGTTTATCTTCTGTGTCTGTTGTCTATTTTTGCTGTTTTGTTTTATTTTAAATTTTCATGTACTCTTTCCTGTTGCTATCGCTCTCTCTCCTCTTAGCTCTTATAGCCTCTTTGTTTCTAACCTCCCTTTCTGTCTCTGTGTCCATTGTATACGGTTTTAATCCCTAAATAATTTTCAATAAAGTTTAATATCCAAATATCAAGCAGACTCTTAGGTCAACAGTCATAAGGTAACAACTGAAAAAGAGGGTAAGGGTTAAGAGGAAGCAATTGTCCATTTTTTAGGCTACATCATAATACATTATGCAACTCAGCAATAGTAAATTACATTTTTATTCTCTGATGACAAAAGTATTGGTCACTACACTTACAGCTGACATGTCGGTATCCTGTGGTTTTATTGGCTGTCATTTTGTCAAAAGAAAGTGGTCCGTGCGTTTTACATGAAATCAGAGTGCTAAAATAATGTCTCGAACAGAAAAGAAATACAAAGTTCTCAAAGGACAGCATGTTGCTGTTTAAAGCTCTTCTAATGGTAAGGCATCTATTCAGTTCACATCATGGCACCACCTTGGCGATGTTCCATCTGTTTTCCGTCACGCTTTATCCCTGCTGGGGTGGTGAGGGGTGCTGATCCAGCTGACTACGGCCGAGAGGCGGAGTACATCCTGGAAAGGTCGCCAGTCCATTGCAGGGCAACACAGAGACAAACAGGACAAACAACCATTCACACACACACCTAAAGAGAATTTAGAGAAGTCAACTAACCTAACAGTCATGTTTTTGGACTGTGGGAGGAAGCCGGAGTACCCGGAGAGAACCAATGCATGCTCAGGGAGAACATGCAAACTCCATACAGAAATCTGCATGGAGTTTGCCAGAAATCTGGCAATCGAACCCAGAACCTACTTGCTGCAAGGCAGCAGTGCTACCCAATACTCCAGTATTGTAGTAACAACATAGCTCTTGGCTATGTTGTATTACACAAAATGTGGAATGTTTAGGTTTGGGTCTGTCAGAATGAGTCAAATTAGAGATTCACCATAAACATTGTTATCTTTATGTGTTGTAAGAGAGAGTGTAATGAAGGGATGACAGACATAGTCTGAAAATGTACAGCACACGTATGCGCATGGACTAAGAGGAGATGTTGTAAAAGGATGTGTCATGTTGGTTGATGGCCAACTCATACTAAGCATTTACATCATATATTGAACATCTTTACAATTTAACTGTTTAATCAGGCTAAACAAAAATGTCTAAATATCTAATCAACCTCTTTCGTACTTATGTAAGTTTGAGTATCTTATTATTTCTCTATAATGGAAGGCACAAGGAAATGATTCCAATAAATATCAAATACACATGTGAATATTTGATATTTTAGTTTTTCCAAAGGTTTAATTCTATTTTTGTCATGTTGGGTTCAAGGCATCTAACCCACATGCAGAAACCACTCTTGAAACAGGGAAAAAGTTAAATGATTTATTTTGACAATGTTCACAAGTAAAAGATGCACAGGTTCTTGGTTCTTCAGACTGGTCACGGGAAGAACACCACTGAAGAGGACCGAGCAGTTAGAGTTGATCCAGGAAACTTGCAGTCTACAGATGATGGGGTTAAATACCTGCTCAGAGATGGATCTGATCAGCAGGGGGGGAACCTTGAGGGTCCAGAGGCTAGTCGGCAGGCAGAGGGCAGAGGCAGAGGCTGAACGGAGTGCAGGCAAGCAGATTCCAGACAGAGATTTTTATCTCCAGGATTTCAGGTTTCCAGAAAAGTCAGGATCTGTGAGGCATAGAGAAACAGGATCAGACAGGTTCACAAAATCAGGGTTCCAGATCAGGCAGGCTGGCTCAGGTCTTTTTATACCATTACTGGCAAACACTCTGGCAGGGAAGTGTCAGCCTCCTCCTCCTTAAATAGGTCTCCTGATGAGCAGACAGGAAACAGGTGTGTAGAAGTAGGCTCATGCCCTCAGTAGGAAGATCTCAGGCGCCCTCTGGTGGAGAAAGTGGACAAGCCTCCAGATCCCAACAATTTTAGATCTCTATACTACTAGATCTCTATACTACTACTATCTTGTAATGCATCAAGCACACGGAACTGTTAAAACTGTGTGAGATAATTACAAATGTTCAGCCTTAGAACCCAACTTTTAGCACTTACCTCTGGTGTATATTGAAAATGATGTTGTAAGTCTACAATTAGTTTACCAGGAGTGAACTTATATATACCTTAAACTTATATATAGCTTTTATATATAGCTTATACATATATATATATATATATATATATATATATATATATATATATATATATATATATATATATATATATATATATATATATATATATATATATGATGAACTGTATAATGAAAAAAATTTATCTTCAAATTGTCCTGAAATAACCTATTAATAGCCCACCTTTTATGCTGGCAAAGAGAAACGTGACAAATATATTTCAGCATTTTATTTGCATCCACTGAACAATTCCATTTAAATTCAAACCCCCATTCTAATTTTGGCAATGCAGTTTTAAGCACAGTCAATCGTACCAGCAGTCGGGTGTAAAACCATTGAAGTATCTTCATTGTAGAAGCTTGTTTGTTGCTCTCATTGTTTCATTTGATTCTTCTGAAATTTTAAACATGATTCAAGGGAACAGTAAACAATACATAAATAACATATCTTTTCTCTCTTTCACTTCTTGCAACTTGACAATCATCTAACATCTTTGTCAAAATTAGGCTGCTGATCATTGTTTTTAAAGGTATTGTGGAGGATTTTTTTTTTAAAAGACCTATCTTTTTCAAAAAATAATACACATGCAAAAACCTGTACCCCATCCCGAGAGGGAACGCCTATTAAACGCACAAGAGAGCATGCATGAGCCCATTTCTCCTTGTGCATGCTTTGTTTAAACGTTGCTGTTCTCATAGCTCATACAAGCTTACTCTGTGTGCGAACATCCGCCCTAACCCCTGAATCAATATATAGGGGAGTGTTGGCCTAGTGGTTAGAGCACTGCGCTTGTGCTCTGAGAAGGTTGCAAGTACCCAGTTTCGATCCCCACAGCCTGCACTCCTGGGTTCCTGAGCAAAACCCTTGGGTGGTTATTCATTCACTCTGTTCCTTCTAATCTTCAAATGGTGGTAATTTGTGGCTGATCAAAACTTGGCTGTTCATTACTGTTACCAAATTGCATTATGTACATTTGATTATTAATTAATTACACCAATTACATTATTACCAAATCCATATGAAAGTGATTAAAACATTTGATTTAACTATAGTCATACCACCACAAATCAAATGTTTTAGTGAAGACCACCTTTGCCATTTACTTATTGAACATCAATTTCAAAAGCACATATATTATTGTAATAGTAGTACATTTCAAAAGTAACAGATTTATGATGTCTAAAAACATTAAGAAATTGTTTATATGTCTGTATTTGTTAATAACACGGTAAATTACCAATCAAGTTAAACTACACCATAACCCTCTTAAACAATTTACACTAAAGCAGATCTGCAAAAGAGTATAAGATATGATTTAAAACCAGAATGGAATAAATATACCACAAAAAAGTAGCATGTGTAAAAATGTACTATTAATGTGCTAATAAGCTATATTGGTTTAACGTTTAATTAAAACCGTAAAATAAACTTTCATTATACTTTCTAGTAAACGCAAAGTATAGGTACAGTAGCATGCATTTTAAGTATTTCACTGATAACAAAATTAGAGTTAACTGAAAATTTATTTTAAGATGTTTTAAATTAAAATTAGTATGCACTACTTTTGAGTAAGGGTTATATAGAAGTCAATCAGTGTTCTAAAAGCTAATATTCCACCTCCTATTGTTAGCTGATGTCTTTAACAATGTTTGAAAGTGATGTCTTAAACTCTTAGGATTTCATAAAGTCCAATATAAAGTCATTTATTAATTTTGTGATTCTAGTCTAATTCAATTTGAAGTAAACATGGCTGTAGGGTGAGGCATCTATCTCACTGTAGCACTGAAAGTGCTGTGATGTAAACAATTTACATTTTGGGATTGGAGGGGGCGCACTTAAGATCAGGATCTTGAATTCTGTGCCACATGGTATACATGTCACCCGAGAGCATTCTGTGAACAACAAGCATTTCTTTATAGAAGCAAGGGTTAAGATCATCAACATTTTTTCCTTTAACATTTAGTCCAAATGGTCTCACCCCAATATGATGCTCTGGACGAAGCCCTGCCTTAGCTAAGCACATCCCCATGTAAGCATCGTCAATAGGAATAAGGGGGACGGAGTGTGACATGTTGTATATGATCAAAGCTGTGTAGCCAGACAGAAGGTAACCACCACCACTACAGTAATCAGGATATATATTTGGCCTGTAGAGCTCTTCTGGAACAAAATATCTACTCTGTGGATGGCGAATGGGATCCATTTGGGGCATGAGATTGCCAGCAAAAAGGTGCCTTCTTCCACCATTACGTTTAAAGTGTTGGAGATACACTACCATGTTGTCTGTGTTGGCAAAGACATCATCATCACCATTAAATAGAAACTGGGTGTTTGGGCAGTTTTTCTCGAACCACTCCAAAAACAGTATCTGCTTTAACGTGAGGTTGGAAAACGTGTCTTTGAAATCCCACTGGAGAATGTCATTGTACTTCCTTTGCTCCAGCTGAAGAAGCTTGTTCAGTCTCTCCTTTTCATATCCGGTACCCATTGTTCCTGAGATAAAGATTCTTCGTATCCACACTCCATTAGACAATCTCTCCTCGGCCCAGGTCTTGCGCAACACCTCTCTCCTGTCATAGTTGACAGCAGGACTTTTAATGACCAGTAAAAGGAAAACATCAGATGATCCATAAGCTCCACCACATTTGTTAGGGATGTCGAGTATCATTGGAAAATGCCGACAGTGGTGGTAATAGAGAATGTCTTTAGAAATTGGAGGAAATGAGTGGAAGTCCTTGACCTGTTCAGCCGATGTGTTTATTACACATTTTGGAAAACGGTCAACATGTGGGAAAGTTCTGCCTAAGGACTTTAATTGAATTTGATAGTTTCTGGCATCAACTTGAAGAATGGTGGAGTCTGAGTCAGAGAAATCTTCAGAAGAATAAGACAGAATCACCAAGACAATAGTTAGCACCATCAAAGAGGTTATTATAGAGATTCTCTGAAAGTGCCTTCTGGAAGTCCTGTGAAAACAAAAGAAGACATTTTATTAAGGTTAGGGCAACGGAGGCTATTTATAAAGTATATCTTGCAGTAGTTTTAGTTTATAATTGTGTGTACATTTACATCATATCAGCTTTTTTATGCTGTTGTCCAATATATGTAATTATTCTTTTAGTTTAATTTAATGAAATAAATGCGATAAAGGTGGAAAAAACATGGGGAAGGTTTTTGTAATGGTCTAATCAATTTAGTTAAGAGAAAAACTAAACTTAATAATAAACCTCGGGCTTCACAAAAGCTATTTGCTAATAAGTCAGATGATGCTATTTCATTCCAACAACCTGTTTCAGAAGTGTCAAGAAAAAGACAAAAACAGTTCTAGCATTTAGTCAGAACAACCTAAACAAGTTTACTGTCATTCCTTCATTATAAAGGGCTGATAGGAATTTCTTTATTTTAAGAAATTCCTTACTGTCAGTGAAACTCCATCAATCAGGCATTCTTAATCAGAAATCTCTGTTAACTCCAGTTACAATAGCTACAAATCAGGGTTTCTTATCCGTGTCTTGCCTCTTTTCTATGAGAACAAACATGCAGTAGATAAGTAAACTCTATGAAATATTATTTAAGCTTCTCCAGGGGAAAAAAATAGAAGTTCCGAATGATCGGATTTACAGTATTTGTATTAGCGTTCAAAGACATTTTTTTTTCACTTTTTACTTGATCTGACACTATTAATAAAGTTCCACCTATAAACCCCAAAGTAAGCGGTTGTGAATAAAGCATTATTCAAATGATTGCTCCACCATAACCTTAATACGTTATTAACTTTATATTAAAATATAATTTAAAAAAATCTAAAACATTGAATGAAGTTCAATTTCAGTTTAATTTAAATTCACACCTTTCATAAACATTTTTAAAAAGTAATAAAAATATTAAAAACAATTCTCAGACATACATTCAAAAAGCACAAGTAAATCTAATATGACTATAATATAGAAATATGAAGTAATTACCCGAACATTTTGTTAGATCTGTGTTTCTTGGTCTTGCAGGCAATGGAGAAGCAGAGCAGATTATGTCTGTGACAAGCAGGGTGTTTGATTTTAAAACGGAACTATTTTTTTTTCCGTCAAGGTTTGTTTTTTTTGCCAGGCTGCTAAACCCCTGACAGGTTAGGGTTAGGTTAGGTCTTGTTTGTCAAAGGTGATATCAGCAAATTTAATAGGTAAATATATGCCTCTTTTGGCCCTTTTTTATTCACTTAATGGGAGAGCAACTTGGGTCAGATTATCTGGGTATAATGTTTTCCATGATTCACTGCACTCGTTCACTCTCCTGGCAACATTGTTGAAGCTGTGCTGCAGTGAGATAACATCATTTTGAAGATGGAACGAAAAATCTGTGGAGGATTTTATTTCAGCTTGTTGTCCGAGGAGGCACCTACTGTATCTACAAAAACTGTGGAACTTGTGTCATGCTCTTTTAAATTAAATTTTATGCAATTGATGCATAATATTTAACCTGGTAAGTCCCAAGGGTTTCAGAGGAAATTTCTACTTAAAAATACACAACTGATTTAAGAATAGCAACATATTTATTAGGTCCACAACAAACATTTGGGTACCATTGTGTAAAGAGACCGCACCTGCAGTCAGTCAGACGCCACTGAGTCTTTCCTGGTTCCTTTACAGCAGAACTGATCACACAGTAAATAATCATTCTCTACAGCTGACTCTGAAAGATGACTAAAGGACATTTATTTAATTAAGGCAAAGAATTGGTTGCAGAGATCAACGTTGAGGGGCTTGCCATTTGATGATGATGCAGATGGCAGCACTGTTACCTTGCAGCAAGAAGTTTCCGGGTTCAATTCCCAGCCCAGGGTCTTTCTACATGGAGTGTGCATGTTCTTTCCGTGCATAAATGGGTTCTTTGTGGGTATTCCAAATACAGACGTTAGGTTTATTGACATCTCTAAATTGTCTTTAGGTGTGCGTTGTTATATGTCTGTGTGGGTCTTTTTGTAGCCCTGCGACAGACTGGCAACCTGTCCAGGTTGTACTCCGCCTTACGCCAGCAGACTGCCGGAGAAAGACATTGACCCCACCACGACTCTAACAGAATAAGCGGGAGAACATTGATGGGGCTTGTCATGTAACATTGCGGGGGAATAATGACGAATAGCCATGAACGTTGACTAGGTTCATAGTGAAAAATTAGGCATACACTTAAAAAGGGCTAACATTTGAATCAGTTGGGGAAAATGTGCCAATCCATCTAATCTGTGTCACAGATTTGGGCTTTGGGTAGGTTTGTTGTTGATCCTTTTCAGACTTACCACCAGAGAGCACTTAGAAGGTGTGGCTGGGCTGGACCTATTTGCTGCAGGTAAGTATCCACTCATTAGCCTCATCACCTGAGCGGTAGAGGAGAGATGCAGTTGTCATTCTTCTGTGGCGTGTTTTCTCTTATGGTAAGGTTTGACCCTCCCTGAGCCTCTGAAAAACCTTCTGTTCCCCTGTTCTTTTTTGCATGTTCATTCAAGTAATTCCTCTGACAGTCTTTCTGTATGATTATCAAGCCATTTTACTCACCTCTCGTGAAAGTCCTCCCTCTTACAAGTTCCTGTTCTCCCACAATTCTGCACTAATTCAGATACTTGTTTGAAGATAAACTTTATTAATCTGATGAATTGGTCTGTTTTTTTTTTGCATGTGGGTCAGAAATATAAACAAGACCATGACAACCTGTTCTTGAGTATGTCACAGAAATTGCGTCAGAAATTGTGTCTTTAGAATAGAATAGAATTTAACTTTATTGTCATTACACGTTCACAAGTACAAAACAACAAAATGTAGTTTGCATCTATTCAGAAGTGCTATATAGGATACAAGTATTTATTTACATTTGTACAGAAAGTATGTATGTATGGCCTATAAATGGCATATACAAACAGAGAGTAATTGTAAGAGGCTATAAAATAAATAGATATGGAAGCTATATACAGATTATAAAGGAAAGTTAGGATATTGATTATATATACAGTACATAATGAAGATGATTACTCTATAGCCGGACAAAGAAACTGTCATAATTAGATAACTACTTGGGAAAATGTTAGTTCTGACACACAACAGCCAGGTAATATTAGGGTATAATAGACTCAAACATCATTAATAATAATAATTCTAACAAAACAGTATAAAATACCTTAAGCATCTTTGCATACTTCAAAATAACTTTATTTCCCAGTCAGGTTTTTCTCTCCCATGTTCCCTTTTACGCTGTAATCCATCTGATAGCTGGATTTCAAGCTACCCAACCTCCGCTGCACAGCGGTAGGAATGATTTTAGTTTGTTTCTTCTGACCTACTTTGGTATTGATGACCATTGTTTCCAATGGACAGTTTTGGCCACAGTTTGTGCATGGTAGAGCATATACATGCGCACCATTGCACATATGTTCTATAGCATGAGGTGGAATACAGAAAAGAGACCACCTGTAATCTGACTGTGCAATATTTTGTCAGCACTCCACATCTAAAACAATCCAATGGTGTGTGCACGTGCAGACAGTCTATCTCTTGCAGACCTACAGAAGATGAAATATCAACATGTTCTCTTAACCAAATTATGAATGGTGCGAGCAAGAGAAAAAATAAGGTGAGGAGGAAACTAGTGCTTCCCTTAAAGTTAGGTATGATGCTGAAATAAAACTTTGTGACACAAACAACTAAGTTTCCACTCATTAGATGGGAATCTCTATTTCCAGTCTCTGTCTAAACTTATCATTTATTCTTGTTAATACCCTATACATTCACCTCTGTTGAAAAAGAATGATTAAAAGAAAGACCAGTTGGTGGTCATATATAATCTATAAACTTTAGCCAATATAAAATATATTGGCTTATTCTCTCTTTCAATTAATGCTCTTTTTTATGTTTCTGCTTTTTATGGAGATAAATGTTGCAATCTGTCTGTAACTGAATTCACAATGGTCACTTATTGAGGAGACTGCAGAAGAGTTCTGATTGAAAGTAGTAACTGATGTATTTGGTGACAGGAGAGTTCCCTTTATTGTAATGTTTGATATCAGTCTATTTGATCCTGACAATTTTTTCTTAGGATGAGTTTGTGCATAATAATACCACAACAATCAGTGTTGGGCAAGTTACTTGTCCAATGTAGTGAGCTAAGCTATCAGTTACTCAACAATAAATTAAGCTTCACTACAGAAAAGCTGCCACCTAAAGAATTATCGCAAGCTAAGTTACACTAATGTGTTAACAGTAGCTTAAATACATCAGAAGCTACTTAACGTTGTACCAACCTAATATCAATTCAAAATTGGTCTGACACATTAGTTAAAACATTTATGAAAGATCAGTCAATGACATAACACAGTGTAAACATTGCCTTATGATCAGCATATTAAAATAAAAACTGAAGTAATTACTAGTAGACAAACTAGTAAACAGTCTGATGTTATTAGAACCAAATTAAAGGTACTGTGTAGTGTTCTACACATCGAGACATGGCTATGAGTTTGCATTCAATGGACATCTCTAGGGAAAACAAAACCCTACAAAAGGCATCTTATTTCTTTAGGGTCTCCCTTAGAGAAAACTTCTTCAGACCTCAATTAAACAGTCGATTCAAGTAACAAATGAAACTGCTTACAAAAGAAGGTGAAAAAAATAAAGAAGCTAATTAAGTGATACATATATTTATGTCTCACCGTATAATTTAATTTCTACCTACATATTTATTCATTGTATTTTGGGGGGCAATTAATTAAATGCTTATGCTTGTGCAAAGCCTAAAAACAGATTTATGTAAACATCCTGTCAGGTAAACTAGGCCATGAAAATACAATATCGAAGTTTCACTTCTGTTCTCTAATTAGAGTATCTTAGTGGCACACATCAGATTGAACTATCTGGAAAGTAAAGGTGCCAAAAAAGTTAAAGCTAATATTTTTTACATTTTTATTTAAAAAAAATATACTGTAGTTGACTGTTTTAATTAGTGTTTGGCTATGTAAAACAAATGGCTAACCTTGGCCACATGAGCTCTCTATGGCCAAGAACCTTAAAAAATCACTCATGCTTTTTTTTTTTTTTTTAAACACTTCTGCTTAGCCACTTGGCTAGTCACTTTCCATCACACACTGCTTGTTGATAGGTGGGTAGCTTTCGTTTTACTAATTTACATACAGCATTTGGCTAAAGTGAGTTGGGATTTACACTGACGCTAGATATTTTTACTTGCATACTGCAGGAGGGAAGTTAGTGATTCACCTGAATGAGTTCTCAGGTTGGTGTTGGATTTCCTGGACGTTAACGTTTTTTTTTTTTTATTGCAAAGCAGACATCTGTACACTTATTTTTTTATCTGATTCAACAAGTTTCATAATCTCTGAAGATAAGGTAGGGACAGTTGGCTGCTCTTCTCACTCTGCTCCTGTCTCCTCCTCCATCCTGTGTGTGTGGCTCTGTGTGTCTGCGTTTGTCAGTGTGTGTCATTCTTTGAGTTCTACTGCAGTGCGCATGCACATATTTCGGTAGATACACACAGTAGAGGCAGAATAGAGGCTCATGTGTGAATGTCCAACAAATAACTCTGATTGTTGTTTCAAAATAGAAAACCTGGTTTCAGGGGCGGATCTAGAAAAATATTTATGGGGTGGCAAGAGGGGGGCAGGAATTTTTTAGGGGTGGCAACATATGGCATTTGTTTACACTGAATTTAATCACAGTTATCACAGTTTGGTGAGAATAGTATGTACAGTCAGTGTTTCATGTGAAACAGTTCATATTAGTAATACATCGTACAATGTGATCTCACTTAATAGGAGATAGAAGAATGATAACACTACTTCAAGAGGGGCCTTATGACAGGAAAGGTATTAAGGTAAGACACAGGTGCTGAGTCGCAGATGTGTGAGATTGACTGTCAGAGAGGCAGCTTTGCAGCATTTGCACAAGAAGAAACTATAGAAAGAAAAAGTTACCCATCAGAGATCTATGGACTGAGCTGTACTAAAGTGAGCATAACTACACAGTAGAAATAAATGGGTCAAGGCACCCGAACAAGGTACCAGACATCTATGTAATGTTTACTCTGAACACACATTTACCCCATTTGTTCCTCAGTAACTTGACATACAGCAGTTACGGCAACATGAAAGGGACATTTCATGCATGTAAATATGCTGTAGATAGAGCTGTATATGGAGGACCAACTCTGCCATATTTAATAATAAATACAGAAATAAATAAATGCTCAATAAATAAATAAGCATACAATTAATTGCCACCAAAAATACAATCAACAAATAAATGTAATTAGAAATTATATTATAATGGCAGGCAGAAATGTTAAAAGGGCAGGCAGAAAGAAATAGCGGCGAAGAAATAACTAGGGTAAAAAAATACAAAGGAAGAATAAAACAGACAAAAATATGATAACATGCACATAAATAAATACTTGAAAATATAAGTAATTAAAAAATGAAGTTGAAGATAATAAATGACAAAAAAATAAATAAGGTAAATATTAAAAAGGCAAAGAAATAAAGAAGCCAATTAAAAGAGTTATATACCTTTATGACTAGCTGTATAATTTAATTTCTACTTACATTTATTTGTTGTTTGTATTTTGGTGGAAATTAATTGTATGCTTATTCATTTATTAAGCATTTATTTATTTCTGTATTTATTTTTAAATATGGCAGAGTTGGTCCTCCATACAGCTCTATCAACAAATCAACAAAAAGGTGGGTTCTGTATGTTACATCAAAATCTCCACAAATCTGAAAAGAAGCAACATAAAAATACCTTTTGCTTGTGAGTAGGTTCATACAGGTCATTTCTGGATGGTTTCATATTATATATACAAAAAAGAAACAACAACACTGCTTCATATTAAGCAGGATTCACACCAGTATCACATTTTTAACTTTTAACACTTTTGGTTTTATTAAAGGAAATATCAGATTTTCTCAGGTGCCAAAACAGAATGTAACGGCCCTGTAAAGGCTCACCAGAGAGCATAACATAAAGTTAACATGACTATAACAGCTGAATGCAGTGATTTCCATGTTGCTCAGCAAAACGCTTCACAACTTTATTTAGATCCAATGCCTTTGTGCGTTTTGATTTGAGTACAACCAAACGTGATCGTCTCTTTTCTGTCATAGTTGACCGCAAATATGTTTTTATGAGCCTGAAACGTCAGGCCTAACTAACATCATAGATAGAGAAATAACGTTCTGCAACCTGATTTTTATCATCTCAAAATCAGCATTGCAGCTATGCTAGCAACATTGTGCTTTCATTATGATTTCATTTCTCGATAGATAGTTAATCAATTTTTACCTGTTTCATCCCATGTCTCCTCTCCCCATGACCACTGGCTCCCTCGCTTTGCCCCATTCGGTTTTAAAAACAATCAGTCTCAGTCGCTCTCGCGTCATCTCGTGCTGCATTCACTGCAGTCCGACATTGGAAATTAGCGGTCGTAATTCTCAAATGATCCATAATTTATAGGCCTCGCCATCCCTACCGCCAACTGGGGTGGCAGCAGGGTTGGCAAGACTGTCATTTAGGATGGCATTTGCCACCCTATGCCACCCCAGTAGATCCGCCTATGCCTGGTTTAATTTCTTAGTTATGCCCTGGATTTTGTAGCGTTTGTGGACGCTATGTCGCTACTTGATCAAAGCAATAACGTCACTACAGGAAAGTTACTTGATAAATAAAGCAGCAACGCTACGGTCAAGCTACTGGAACATGTAGTTAAACTAATAGCTTCGCTACATGTAGCGGCGCTACTGCCCATCACTGACAACAATAGTGAAAACAATAAAAATATGATAATATAAAGCAATAGGAATAGTTTTTGTGGATATTAGTAGAAGTGATTATAGTAGTATTAACAAACCAGTGCTAAAAAATTATCTGTGCTAGTTGCAGTTGTAGTAGTATTTGTATCACAGTCTATATAATAAATACTAGAAGTAACAGTTGTCATGATCTTGGCATGTCTGGGTTATTAGTTCATTCCTTTCACCTGATTAGCTCCGTCCAGTTTTCATCTGCCCTCATTTGATCCACCTTTTCCATCTCCTATTTATGCTGGCTGTTTCCAGACATCAGTGCCAGATAATTTGAGCCAAGTGTGAGAGTAATCTAGACAAATCTGTTGTGTTTTGACAATCCCATAGCCTAAATCTGTGATAGCTCAACTGTACCTCTGTAACAGTAGTCAGTTGTTAACTCACCACTCTGCACTACACATTCATAGTCCTCCAAGGGTTTGGGTTTCTTTCTGACTCTACCTGTAGCTCTGAGTCTCTCCTTATGTCTTTGACTGTCTTTTCTATTTCTTCTGTTGGTGACTGACTAGTTTGACTTGTTGTAGTTACCCATTCTATATAGTGGTCATCTGGTTGGTCCCCGTCAGTCTGTGGATGATTCTTTTTCAATGAAGTGGACCAGTCTATGTTTCTGAACCTTGTTTGTATCTAGAAAATAAACCACATAAGCAGGTGACAATAAAGAAACCAACAAAGAAATCCTTTCTTGCCTTTGGGAGGAAGCTTCTTTTTGTTTTGTTCATAAACCATACATTCAGAACCAAACTTTTTCATTTTGGATAGAGCAAGTCTCTTTCCCGAAGAGGAAATATGGGTTTTCCCCTGTTGTCTTACAGTAATATCCTTTTCTCATAATTGCAGCTGTCCGGGCTGCAATGTATGCTAAATCAGCAGACACTGGACCATTTCAAAAAGGGTGCACCATTTCCACTCTGCAGTCCCATTTTGATTGATTGACTTTATTGATCTCACAATGGAGAAATGTACTTGTTACATCAGCTCAAATAGTCAAAAAAGAAGAATGTGCAAAGAAGAAGAATGTTCATGGGATATATACAGTATATACAGTGCATTCACATATGACTGCTTTTTTTTATTTTTATAGAAGGATCATTATACCAGGTTATTGCACAGGGTGTTTACACAGGAATTTATGTGAATGGATATTTATATTTGTTGTTATTGCCCTGAGGGTCAAATATAGAGAAACTGTTATTGCACAGGGTATCAACTGCTAAATTGCACATTATACATTTCACAAGTTATTGCCGTTGTAGTGTTACATTGTAGAGTCTGGTTTCAGAGGGTGGGGCACTCCGAGATGCGCAGGTGGGCAAGGATGAGGCTCTTCATGGTCTTCATCAGGTGGGAGGCCAGGGTGACTGGTCTAAAGTGGGCTGTTTCCTTGGCGTGTGGCATTTTGGGAACCTGTACCACACAGGAGGTCTTCCACAGAGTGGGAAACACTCCCAGGCGGAGGCTCAGGTTGTAGATGTAGCTGAGGACCTCGTAGAGCTCATCAGTAAAGTTCCTTTACAGCCTTGGTGGAATCTCATCTGGTACAGGGGCTTTTAAGGATGGGGAGAATAGTGCTCTGACCTTTCATGCTTTATAGCATTGTCTCTCAATAGTCACTGGTACTCCTCTGACACAAACTCTGTCCTATTGTCTGGTCTTAGACAATATACTTTGCTGTAAGGTGCTGCATCTGCTAAGAACTGTTCAGTTGCCTTAATTGCTTCATTTTGCTTCTAAGGAAGTACACATTAACGGCACCAGAAAAATTATCTCTGAATGTTAAAGCATATTAACAGCCTTTAAATGACTCCACCGTTTGATCCTACGTTTTCAGATCAAAAGATGCATTGCATAAGTCCTCACTGCTTACATCTTTCACTATGACAATGTATACACACTACAGTCTGTCTTATGCCTTTATTTTACATGTTGTACCATCAAGAAGAACAATTTTGTTGTTATTCTACTCGAAGTTGGACCTTGCACCTTTTCGAAATAGCTGCATCCGCAGAGAGGATGTTCTGTAAGTATCCTGCGATCAGGAGGAAATCTATGCGTTTGACATTCACCATGTTCCCGTTACAGTTGGTCAGTTCAGTCTGCACGTCCCCTTTCCTCAGGACGCTGCCATTGATCCATGTCCCATCCGCTAACTACATAACATGGTTCTTGGCCTTGAATGTTTTGTCAAATCTGATGGTGTCCTCATTGGTCATGATGTGGGCATTGGCACCGCTGTCTAACAGTATACCTTGCTGCTGTGTGTCATGGGGTTGCCATTCACACACCTGGAGCAGGAACTTTTCTTCATTGTGGATTTATGTCTCTCTTAAACAGAATCTGTAATGGTGGCCACCTTGTTTTTATTTTGTGTGCTGGTCACTCTCGGTTGAAATTTCTCTTCTTTGTTTCTGCAGTCTCTTACCTTATGTCTAATTTCCTCACAAATAAAGCATTGTTGTTAGAGTTTCCCAGAAGATAATGACTATGTTAAATAACTAGAACTGGAAGTTATAGTTAATTAATAGGTCATTCAAATCAAGGGTAAAACTAATTACTTATTATCAGTTGACTGATTTGAACTGTAATTTGCTTACTGACGAGGGTTTTTTAGCCTCTTACCTAAAAGGTTGAACATTCAGTTGTCTTTCACCAATTTAGTAATTTAGGCTATAGCTCTTAGCAATTTATTAATATTAATCAGCAATCAAGCATGGCATGCTACTGAAAGAAGAGGGAATCCAGCCTGAGTGATAAATCGTTCACTGTGTAAAATAAACACAAAAGACTGCAAGTTAAAATACAATGGTACCTTTATTAGCTACAGTCACACAGTATTATATAAATAATAACTAAGCAGACACTAAACAGTACTGAAAAAAATAAAATAAAAGAGGGCAAGAGGGGGAAAGGGGTTTGAAAGTCCATCTAAAGTCTGAGCTGTTGTGTATTAATCTGCACTAATCATAAGAATAAAATAAAGCTAATGTTTTATAAGTTTAAAGTTGTTTTCACAAATACTGTTATAAGAGCCATTCAAGGCCAAGAGGAGAAAAACAGAGCAATGAGTGTGTGTAACTGTTGCACCTGGCTCTAGAGGAGTGGAATCTGCAGGAAAACGCAGGGTTGAGGCCCTTAGTGATAGGAAAGCACCCTCATAAAAAATGAAATATTTGACATCTCAAGGTTGCCCAGCTCAGCAAAATTTGGCCATACAACTTGTGATAAATAGAGTTGTTATTTTCAAGGCACACTGTGCAGTACTGGTCCCAGAAAGGGTGATGCTTTGACTGGGACACAAGGGGGAACACTAGGCCAGACTGACATGGCTTGAAGTAGGGAAAGGATTAGTTTCAACATGTTTGTGATTGAACTGTCATAAGTTTCTGATTTAAGTGCACCAGATGTCCTCATGGCCTGAGAGACTGCTCTCACAAGAATGTGATGTGGCTACGAATGTCATCGTGATTTGCAGATAAATGATAATGTGACCTTTACCAAAGACTGTCATTTAAATATATAAAAAATATGTTCTGAAGGGGGTTTTCCATTGATAAGAAATGTATAAAAGGGAGCTGTTTTCATCTGTTGTTAGCTGATGCTCACCGGTGACCAGCTCAGTGTGAATGTGCTGTTTTTGGCAATAAAGACCCTGGACCTGGACTCAGCTGCCTCTGCCTGAATTTTTGGATCTTTGTTTGAGACTTTTTCTGCTTTTTAAGAACTTTGAATTTTACAAAACTTAGCTTCAATTTTAAGTCGTCAAGAAGACAATAATAGACGACAGAGCGATGTTCAAAGTTTAAGGCTTAATGCATTTGAAAGTGTCCATTAACAATAGCGGCAGATAAATGTGAATAAACCCTGATGAAGAGATGTTAACTGCAGTCAAACCGTGAAGTTTCATTCAGTTTTCTGGTAAAAAAAAAATGACTCAGGAATGCGTTCAACTGCAATGAGGCTGAAATGGGTTAGCTTAGCTGGTCCCAGGGGTTCTGGTCTGGACAGGTCCAATAAAAAAATTATAATAATAAAAAGGGTTATCCCATGCTGTAGCCTCTATAACGTGTTCAGCTTGAGGTAGCTGGAGCTACGATGCTAGCCAGTTCACTGTGGCAGTTAGCTTCAGCAACACATGACTCATTCAGTCTGCAGTCAGCATTAGCATTCAGGCAAACTCTTAAAACCATCAGCAGTTGAATCAAAAAGTTTATTTGAAATAAAACACCAACACAACTATCTGTTCAACTTAGTTCACCCAAGCAGAGCACTTATTGAGCATCAGATGAAAAGGAGGGGGAGGGATGATGTTACTGTTTTGGTTTGGTGGAGTGAAGGCCCAGTCTTCAGTCCAGTCCGTTCATCCAACAGTAGCTCAAAAAGATTTGGATAAAGCAATATCTTATGCAATAATAAGAGGGGATTTTGCAAGGGGGTTAATTTCATAACTCACGGTAGCACGGGATGTCTCCCATTTAGCTACCATGGTTAGCTTGTAGCCACAGTCTCCAGCAGCACCTCCTTGGTGCTGCTCCATTTCTCCGTCTCAGGTAGTCAAGGGTCTGGCGGTTTCTAACGGCTCTTCGGCGAACAGAGATTGGGGGACACGTTGTTTGGTGGTTAGGTTTAGGTTAGCACAGCTGGGTTAGCTTCTTTTTTGTCTCTGCTGTAGCAGGCTTCAGGAGAACCTGCATTCAACTCAATTTGAATAGTAGGAAGAGTAAAAACACTGCGTTCAGCTCCTTTTGAATCGCAGGAAAAAAGCAGTCTGACTCGGTCAAGTGAGCTCAGACTTCTACGGAGGGATTTGGTTGCTACTTAGCCTAGCCTTCAGCTGGGAAATGGTCAGACTAGCCTTTAGCGGCCCAGGGACACAGGCAAAATAGGACGTTGACCAGGAAGTTACCTCTTTTAAAACCTCTGCCAGAGGGGTGTCTCTTTAGAGGGCAGTAGTTCCGGTTACATGAGCGGCACCTGATCATAAGACTATTATAGTGGGAAGACAGAGGTATATTCGAAGGTCACAATAGAAGAACACACCAAAACAGCTGCAGTCATGGATAAATGGCTAAGACGTCCTTTTCCTCTGGATTCAGGAGAGGTTACAGCGGAGTCCAAGAAAGAAAAAAAGAGGCAAAATCTAAACCTCTGGGTTTAGTGAAGATTATCGTTTTTATGAATTCACTTCATGTTCTGCAGACCCACCGCAGCCCCAGGGCTTCTTTTGCGGAGAAATACTAGCAAATATTTTAATGAAGCCAGCCCATTTACACCAGGACCGGAACACCAAACATGCAAGGAGCATTGGTAAAACAGAGACTTTTTACAAACAAAAGCTTTCAGAATTAAGTCAGTACTTAAAGCTACAGTGTGTAATAATTACAGGGATATACAGTCAGAAATGTAATATATTATACATAACTATGTTATTTATCATCATCTACGAGCTCAGCCTCTTAACCTTAATATTTGCGTTGCCTTAGAATTCGTTATTTATAATTACATAGGAGCGGGTCTCGCAGCCATGGAGGCAGACATCTTTGCGCTACGACAGCGCAGAGCCAACAAACTAGCGATTGCGAGATCGCCCATTACGCTTGAAAGTAACTACGGCAAGTTGAGAGAGATGAACTGAGACGGTACTGAACGATAGATGGCAGTATTATGCCTGAGAATACTATCTGTAAAATTATCTATGTAAACAAACCTCATCACTTGAGAAGGTAGGTGATGCAGACGTCGTGGAAGAAATTTTGTCCCGTAACGCTCGCCGTACTGTTGGGGGGGAGAAGCGGTGGGGGGGAGATGTTCATGTTGCTGCAGTCTGCAGTCTGACCGCTAGATGTTGCTAAAAGTTACACACTGTAGCTTTAACAATAATAATGAAAGCCATGACTGTCTCAAGCAAATCACTGGAGGTTTCTTATGCTGTATCCCTCCCTCTGGCAAAATAAAAAAAGCCTTTACTATATTGTTGAAGAGCTGCTTTTAACAACAGCGACTGTTATTGCTGAAATTATGATGGACAAAAAAAAAGTTCCAATGTCGGACAACACCATGTCCCGTCGGATCAGTGATATGTTGGTTAATACCTTTGAACAAGTGGTGAACACAATAAAACAAGCTGGGCAGTTCCCTTTGCAGCTGGATGAGATGACAGATTTGAGTGGTGATCCTCACTGCCTGGGCTTTCTTCATTACAAAGATTTATCGTAATAAACAAGCATGTTTTATTTTTTAAAAGACTGCCAGGAAAGACAACAGGAGAAAATATTTTCCAGGTTATAGATAGCTTTTTCAAAGAACATGATCTTCAGTGGAAAACCTGCAGCCACATCTGCACTGATGGTGCGGCTGTGATGACAGGAAAACTGAAGGGACTGTTTGGACACATAAAAAAGGTCAATCGGGACATTAAATGAATGCATTGCCTTATTCATCCAGAAGCACTAGCTAGAAAGAGGGTTAGTCCTGACTTAAGTGGTGTTTTGGATGCTGTGAAGATAAAAAAAAAAGAAGCTTTAACCAACCTCATGGTTCAACCAATGGAATAACAGACTGTGTGAAACTCTTAGTCATGGGAGCGCCGCAGATCACGAGCAGCTGATGCTTCACACTGATGTGCGCTGCTATTCACATGGGAAAATACTACTGAGACTCTATGAAATACACAGTGATACATTTGTGTTATTGAAGGAACATCTGCATCCTCTTGCTGTGGTGTTTGCCCAGTGGGTGACACGCCTGTCACATCTCACTGATATATTTGTCAGACTGAATGAGCTCAGCCTTACAATGAAAATCTATGAACAAATTAAAGAATTCACTGAAAAGCTCAAACTATGGTAGAGAAAATGCTATGAGAGAGATGTGAGTTGTTTCCCATTAATTGATACCACTGCTATTCCGTCCCTATTCAGACTTTTTTTTTTTTTTTTTTTTTTTAACAGTGTCCTGTCTGGCAATGTGGCAGTAAGAATAGTTGTCTTGATACCAAAAAAGGGCCCAACAGATTTTGCTCTCACAAGTTGAGCAGTATGGCTATCGCCATAGTGTTCCACCTGATTTATGCATGTAAATAGCTTTATTATAATTATGCAGGAAATATTACAGATTATATGGACGCTGCAATGTAATTAGCACAGGAAAGGAAAAACAGGAAAAAGGAGAATAGATGAAAGAAAGAGGAGATAAAAGGGAGACAACGATAAAACATCTTCTGTCTGCTTCATCACCTGCAAAGAGATGTAAAAAGAACATCACAACCAATGGGTATAGTATAAGAGATACAGTAAAGAGGCACCTTGATTCTGTCTCTGAAGTATAAGCAGTTTTATTCAATCCAACATGTATACTGTGGTAGCTAAAGAGAATATGGGCTTTCTGTATGGAAGTGAATCTGAGTACCCGACAGCCAAGCACCTGTAAATGTTTGTGAGAGTGCACTTGTGCATGTAATGTTTATCCAAAGGAAAAATGCTCAATAGTGGCTGTGAAGAGCCAAAGACCCCCCCCCCCCCCAGCAGGGGCCAATCCAGGAAATCCGCCCCGCCCACCTAGGACAGAGGGGAGTCCTGACGAAATCCCCCAGCTGCCTTAATCCTGGAGCCCCCAGGAGCTGCGGGGACGAGTCTGCGGGCTGCGCCGGCAGCCATCCCCCCCAAAGTTGAACTGGCCATGGGCCCCAGGGGGGCCAGTCCCCGTGAAGCAGCCAATCACCAAAAACAATCCTGCCTTCCCACCCTACTGCCCCCCGTCGCAACACACAGACTCTTTTTCTTAGTGTTTTTCTTAGTGTTTTGTTCCTGATTTGTCAGGTTTTTAATATTTATTCAAGACTTGTTCAGATAAGCTCCAGTTTTTGTTTTAAAAAATGCTATTGCATTTTAGGTAAAACTTTGAAATGACAAAAATTTTACCAGACAATAGCCCTATATGTATTTATTTGCTTCTATATTTTAAATGTAATAATTTGAGGGCTGCAAAAAACAGCCTTGATACTGTTTTTGTTTATTTATTTCTTGTGCTGAATTGTAAACAGTCCTTAGTGCTATCTGTGCTATCTGGAAAGGAATTTATTTTTACATACCCACCAAACAAACACAGCCATGCTGCTAACTCTCATACTGCACGGCATTACTTTGAGCAAATGTTTATCATACTTGGAAAGTTGTGGTTAAAATACACCGACTATTTGAAGTGCTTCCCGCTAACAACATTATTCTTTTACTGATGTTAATAGAGCACTCAAGTTTTACTTGATACAGTGGGGCAAAAAAGTATTTAGTCAGCCACCAATAGTGCAAGTTCTCCCACTTAAAAAGATGAGAGAGGCCGGTAATTTTCATCATAGATATACCTCAACTATGAGAGACAAAATGAGGAAAAAAAATCCAGAAAATCACATTGTCTGATTTTTTAAGAATTTATTTGCAAAATATGGTGGAAAATAAGTATTTGGTCAATAACAAAAGTTCATCTCAATACTTTGTTATATACCCTTTGTTGGCAATGACAGAGATCAAACGTTTTCTGTAAGTCTTCACAAGGTTTTCACACACTGTTGCTGGTATTTTGGCCCATTCCTCCATGCAGATCTCCTCTAGAGCAGTGATGTTCTGGGGCTGTCGCTGGGCAACACGGACTTTCAACTCCCTCCAAAGATTTTCTATGGGGTTGAGATCTGGAGACTGGCTAGGCCACTCCAGGACCTTAAAATGCTTCTTACGAAGCCACTCCTTCGTTACCCGGGGGGTGTGTTTGATCATTGTCATGCTGAAAGACCCAGCCACGTTTCATCTTCAATGCCCTTGCTGATGGAAGGAGGTTTTCACTCAAAATTTGACGATACATGGCCCCATTCATTCTTTCCTTCACACGGATCAGTCGTCCTGGTCCCTTAGCAGAAAAACAGCCCCAAAGCTTGATGTTTCCACCCCCATGCTTCACTGTAGGTATGGTGTTCTTTGGATGCAACTCAGCATTCTCTCTCCTCCAAACACGACGAGTAGAGTTTTTACCAAAAAGTTCTATTTTGGTTTCATCTGACCATATGATATTCTCCCAGTCATCGTCTGGATCATCCAAATGCTCTCTAGCAAACTTGAGACGGGCCTTGACATGTACTGGCTTAAGCAGGGGGACACGTCTGGCACTGCAGGATTTGAGTCCCTGGCGGCGTAGTGTGTTACTGATGGTAGCCTTTGTTACTTTGGTCCCAGGTCTCTGCAGGTCATTCACTAGGTCCCCCCGTGTGGTTCTGGGATTTTTACTCACCGTTCTTGTGATCATTTTGACCCCACGGGGTGAGATCTTGCGTGGAGCCCCAGATCGAGGAAGATTATCAGTGGTCTTGTATGTTTTCCATTTTCTAATAATTGATCCCACAGTTGATTTCTTCACACCAAGCTGTTTACCTATTGCAGATTCAGACTTCTCAGCCTGGTGCAGGTCTATAATTTTGTTTCGGGTGTCCTTTGACAGCTCTCTAGTTTTGGCCATGGTGGAGTTTAGAGTGTGACTGTTTGAGGTTGTGGACAGGTGTCTTTTATACTGATAACGGGTTCAAACAGGTGCCATTAATGAAGGTAACGAGTGGAGGACAGAGGAGCCTCTTACAGAAGAAGTTACAGGTCTGTGAGAGCCAGAAATCTTGCTTGTTTGTAACTGACCAAATACTTATTTTCCACCATATTTTGCAAAAAAATTCTTTAAAAATCAGACAATGTGATTTTCTGGATTTTTTTTCTCATTTTGTCTCTCATAGTTGAGGTATATCTATGATGAAAATTACAGGCCTCTCTCATCTTTTTAAGTGGGAGAACTTGCACTATTGGTGGCTGACTAAATACTTTTATGCCCCACTGTAGATTCTTATCAAAAGTCACTCTACAAGCTGACAGATTCTGGTCCACCTTTGATGTCTGCCGCTTGTTCAACTCTCACATGGAAATACACAAACTTTCGGGAGATTTTGACTGATTGTTGTAGTGCTTTGACATGAGAAGATCAATTAAGTATTGTGTAAAACATTTTGGATCGAACATAATGGTTTAGAAGGAATGACAAAACAGATTATTCTTTTTATGAAACAATCTGGAGTGTGACCTGCACCTCCTACTCATGAAATACAGTTTTCATTATTGTAGATATGTGCACAAATAAATAGCAACAATGACCCATACTGTCTGCTTCCTTTAGGGGTCACTGTTGCTTTCTTTTCACCAAATCCCCAGCATCTTTCTCTGTCGCACCACTCTCTTTATTCCATTTGTGAGTGGTTTTCCTACTTCTCTCTGGCAAAACTAGAGTTCACATCCTCTATCCAACCGATATCTAGTTTTCCACCTCAGCACATTGTCTCTCCACATCAGCCTTGTCTACCTAATTTTGACTTCTCTTCCAGTGAAAATATCTGAAAATCCCCAAAGTATTAATGCACCTTCTTTTTTTTATATCACATTATAACCAATACAGTTTCAGAAATGTTTATGCAAAAGGCCAACACAAAATAATACAAAAATGTTGATGTAGAAGGATAAGAGAATTGTTCTAAGAGTTGTTGCTAAGATCTGAAAGGTGAGGCATGCATTCATATTCTGCTCTTATGTTGTAGACACACCTTTCACCTCAATCAGAGTTACATGTATTTTAATGTCATTTCTCAACAATTCTTTGCAAAGTTAAAGTATTTTGCTAATTGTTTATTACTAAAAAGCTCAAGCTCAGTGACATTTAAAAAATTTATATTTTCAACCACAAAATCACAACCTCAGTATGAGTTTTCTGCAGCCACTGACAGGTTTTCGCAGCACAAAATATCCCTGCGCTAATGTCAATGGTCATAGAGCCACCAATAGCATCTCCAGAAGTCATAGCCAAGCAACAAAGCATGAAAACATCCCAATGCTGCTCTGCTCATCACAAAAATCAGCATCAAATCCATAAATCGTTTAATACTTTTGTCTCATGAACAGTGAAAATTTATTATCAAGTTTAGAATAATGAAAGAAGAAAATATCAAGATCAAAATAGAAGAAAGAAAAAATAATGTTGACAAAGGATTAAATAAGAAATGCTCTTTCTAAGTGGCTTTTAAAAAAAGCCTTTTGAGGTAGTCGGGAGTTCAGATTTTTTGTTAGTTTAGTTCTTGTTCATAGTTCAAGTGGAGAGGCTGAGATTCAAACCAAGATTTACAAACAATGTCTAAGGTTATAACTGTGGTATCACTGAATGTCAATGGTTTAAATAATATCAAAAAGAGAGATAAGGTCCTAAATAAATTTAGAAAAGAAAAAGTACAAGTTATTCTCTTACAGGAGACACACCTAACAAAAAAAGGGCATGGAAAGTACAAAAAATTAGGGGATGGAAACTCATTTCCCCCTTATTTGGTGAAAGGCATAAACGAGGAGTTATGACATTGATCTCAAATAGTGTAAAGTTTGAATTGTTGCAGGAAATTGGGGATAAAGAAGGAAGATATTTACGGTAATGATAAAGGGCAAATTGGAAAACCAGTTAATCACACTACTCAATGTATATGCCCCTCCAGAAAGTGGCAAAGCACTTTTTAAGAAAATATTTGATCTCATTATCTTGGAAGCAGAGGGAATATTGATATGTAGCGGGGATTTTAATGCTGTGTTAAATTATAAGATGGATACTACAAGCAATAAAAATAGTAAAAAACAAATCAGTAGGTACATGAACACTATGATGTCAGAAATGCCAATTGTAGATGTGTGGAGAGAATTTCACCCCTTAGATCAAGATTATACTCATTCAATACCACATGGTACTTATTCCAGAATTGACTATATACTAATGAATAAGAGAAAACTACACAGAGTGAAAGACTGTAGGATTGGAGTTTCAGATGTTTCTGATCATAATGCAAGCTGAGAGTATTTTTCAATGGTGAATTGTCACGTCTTGGTTTAGCTTTGGAGGACCCAAATGCAGAGGCAGAGAGGCTGAGGTGAATACTTGTAGTTTTAATGAAAAAATGGTTAACAAAGGCAGTCCAAAAATCCAACTAAAATGTAACAGACCAGAACCATGGAGACATCAAGGGAAAACACGTAGAAGGAGCCAGGGAGCGACGAGGGGAGACGATTGCAGCAATGACAGGACTAGGGATAGGGATCGTTAATATTTGATACCGATACCTTTATCGATACTCCTTATCGATCCGAGTCTTTATCGATACCACTATCGATACTTTTCTGTTATTTGGTGGAAAGACGATGCGACAATATGTTTTTAACAGAACTGGCATTGCTTTTATTGCTTAACAAGTGAGCATAACAAAAACATTTCTAGCCTTCAATAAACATGGCTAATGCAATAGGCCACTTTGAAATGATATAAAACTAACTAGAATATATTTTCACAATTGTTGGTTAATGTATTGTCTAGTGTCACTTTTCATCATGTTTTTAGTGATTAGGAAAATATTTACCAAATAAATAATTGTATTTTAAATTAAATGTAATTTTTAATAAATGTTGGCATCAGTAGTTTAATTGTATATTCTAAAATAATTAGAGCAATATAAAACTGTATTACTCATGTTTCTCGCCAAAAGCTCAATTTCCCTTTTCTTTACGTTACACTTGAACGCATCATGATAACCTAATTGTGGTTTTACTGAGCCAATCTGAACACATCATCACACAGCACGTCTGAAACTTTATTTACTTTTCAAGCTAACTAGCTTGTATGCTGCCGACAAAGATTTCATAACAACTATTTTTAACTGACCGGACAAGCTACTAAGTCTGTGTGTGCACTTACCAGTGGTACTCTGAGTGGATGATGAAGACGGGCCCGACTGTGGTGCGGCGGCAGCAGCAGGAGGAGAAGGAGTCTTTTCCGTTCAGCCATCCTCGAGTCGCGAGCGAACTTAACTGCCAGACTTCACTTGTTTTACTTTTAATATCTGTTTGCTTACAATTTCATTCCAAAACATTGGTGGACATGCTGCAGTGATTGGAATGATTAGATTTAAATGCAGTGAACCGACTCGAGGGACACACAATAATGTTACAGGACCTCCGGGAGAAAAAAAAAACAACCAGACTCGATAGTGGTATCGATAAGCCCAAACGTTATTGATTTTCGGGTTTTGAAAAAAGTGGAACCGGGTCCTTGATAGAACCGGGTTTCGATCCCCATCCCTAGACAGGACCAGCGACAACAGAGTAACCAACAAAGAGTGAGAGCAGAGCGAGAGCATAAATAGCTGACAGAGACAAAGGGAGGGCTAACGATCTGACAAGGAGCAGGTGTGAGGAGACAACGAGGGAGCCAAGGGAAAAGGAACACACACACACACACACAAGAGGGCAACAGAGGACAACATGAGAACTAACATAAATCTATAAATTACAACAAAATCGGAATTAAACCAATAAAACTAGAAAACAAGGAGCAAAGTAAAGCACAACATAACCAAAACCATGACATGAATACTCGTCCAGTAAAATATTTCATTGTGGATTACCACAAGGAAGCTGCCTTTCTCCACTCTTGTACTCTATTTTTACAAATGATCTGCCCTGCATACTGGAGAATACAACTATAGTAATGTATGCAGATGACTCTAAATTGTATTGTGCAGCACAAACAGCTGACCGTGTGTCAAACTTACTTAACTATGATTTAGAAAAAGTGAGCAGGTGGGTTAAAGAAAATAAATTGGAATTAAATATAGAAAAAAGAACATCTATCACTTTTGGAAGTAATCATAAATTTAAAAATGAAACCTCATTATGTTTGTTAGTCAACGGGCTGCAACTGAAGCAAGTAAAGCAAACTAAATTATTGGGAGTCATCTTAGACTCACACCTGTCTTGGGCTGCTCATATAGATGGTATTGTGGCTAAAATGGGTAAAGGCATTATGATGGTGAAGAAATGTGTTTAATTCATACCCGCTGCTATTGCTAAACAGGTTGTACAGTATCTTGTCCTGAGTTATCTGGAGTATTGCCCGGTGATATGTTTATCTGCTTCACAGAGTGAGCTTCACAAGCTTCAGCTGGCACAAAACAGAGCGGCCAGAGTGGTCCTTCAGTGCTCACAAAGAACAAGTGTGGCTTCAATGCATAGACAGCTTTCATGGTTAACAGTTACCTATAAACTTAAATTAAGACTTCTCCTATTTATATGGAATGTTTTCCTTAAAAAACAGCCTTCATTTTTTGCTGAACATTTAGTCCTTCTTGAAAAAAGTCATGATTATTTAACAAGGCGGGCACTAGGTGGAGACATTAAACCCCCTCGACCCAGAACAAACTATCTTAAATCCACAGTGTATTATAGAGCCATTTTTCACTGGAACCAACTGCCAAAACCACTCGAAGAGTCCAGAACAGAACAAGCTTCAAAAATATACTGTCTTCAGAGCTACTGCAGATGATCTGATGAACTGACCTGTGTATTTATGTTGTATATTTCTACTCTTTTTCATGTTCCTATTATTTCCTAATGTGCAACTTGTGCAATTTTTTATGGTTTGTTCATTAGGTAATGTAATTTCTTTATGTGAGGACCCCAGGAAGATTAGTGGCCATTTATTTGGCAGCTAATGAGGATCCTAATAAAACTAAACTAAACTAAACTAGGGTTAGACATAAAACACTTCAGCTCCCAATAGATAAAGGAGGTCTGGGTTCAAACAATTCAGGTGCCACAGCAATGTGTAAATTGACTGAAAAGGGAAAACTGCTGAGCTTCAATAACTTAAAGCAGGGGTCTTCAACGTTTTCCATGCCAAGGACCGCCAAGCTGATGGTGAGATGGAGCGGGGACCGCCTAATTATATATATTGTATGAAATAGTGTTCTATCAAACTGGTCCTACAGTATAGTCACTTTATTACAGATGGAGTAATGTAACGAAAGTAATTTCTCCTTGAGATTATTAAAGCATTTCTGATTCTGATTCCTGGTTGATGGGACAGGTGTTGTAAATGAAACGGTGCCCAGCTTGAAAGAGCTAATGTGTGTCGCTGAATGTGTGCATTGATGACTGAAAGATGTTAATGTTTATTTAAAAGCATTTCAATAAGTGGAAAAATTGCAGGGGGAATATATAAAAAAATTTTCTAATCAACCAAAACTTTTGCGACCCCCATGCTCCGTGGACCCCCTAGGGGTCACGGACCCCCTGTTGAAGACCTCCGACTTAAAGGGAAAATATGAACTGGAGGATCAGGACCAGTATAGGTACCTGCAAATAAAAGATTATTATGAGAAAGAGATAAAAACCAACGTAAGTAAAACAATAGAGATATTTCATAAGGCCTATGAGGGGAATAAATTACGAATTATTTACCAGGGACTGATGGCAGGCAGGAAGACATCTACTATGTACATTAAAGAAAAATGGGAGGACGAATTGAAGGAACACATAAGCGAGGAGGAATGGTTTAAAATTAGTAAAATGCAATGCACAGCCACCTGCTCTCGTGTGTGGAGGGATTTTAATTGGAAAAACATGATTAGATTTTTTATAACACCAAAGATCAGGACCAGGATGTTATCCAGTTCACAGCCATGCTGGAGCTGTGGCCAGACTGATGTAGGCCACATGCACATATTCTGGTCTTGTCAAAAGCTAACCACATACTGGCATAATGTTTGCCTTATTTTGAAAAACATATTGGGTTATGAAATACCCAGATCATGTAAAACACTTTATCTAGGATGCCTGACACACGATGTAATTCAAAAGGATGATGAATACCTGCTAAAAATATTACTTTCAGCATCAAGGAAAACCACCACAAAACTATGGTATAGACAAGACCCCCTGCGGTGGAGCAGTGGAAGAGATTTTTGTAATTGAGAAAATCCCATATAGACTGAGATTCCAGGAGGACAAGTTTGTTCTTAAATGGGAAAAATGGAGCGAGTACAGACGCAAGGAGAATACCATTCTTGTATCCAGATAAATATGGTCACAGTTGTCCAACATTGTATATGAAGTTGAATGTATTGATACCTCTCCACTGTATGTGTTCAGAAATGTTCAATAAAAAAAAGAATAAAAAAAAAAGCCTTTTTAATGATGACCTAGAGGGAGTTTTTTGTCATCCTACCTCGGAGGCGGGCTTTTCTAATCCTCTACTGTTCTTCCAGCTTCAGCCAGCTGCTGCTTCATCCTGCTCCATCTCCCTGACTGACTTCTTTGATGTACAGCTGTCTTCCTCGTGGTCAACCATTCAGCCATCCTGCTTCAATGCTCCACAGTTAGCCTCTACAGCTAGCCCAAGCCAGCAGTAGTACGTCCCCTGCCTTCGGTTCTTGGCTTGCACGGTAGACGTCACAGATCTACCGCAGTGCTCCTCAGCTCACCTCCTAAGCTCCAGAAGGGGGAACTGCTGGCCATGTCTTGTCCCGGTTCTGGTGCTCTCTCCCAAACATGGACCGAGGTCAAGAGAAATATGCATGCGCACAGAGAGAAAGTTGTCAAAAACACAATGGCCATTAAATCAGCCAGTTGTGACTGATCACATGAAATTTTCCATTTGGCTAAAGGAAGTCTTGTAGAAGCCAAGATAGCCTTGATGATGGCGAACCCTGGTTGCTTGGTAACCATACTGTTCACTCAGTGATGAGAAAAATTGTTCTCAGTTGTTACTAACAAATTGTTACATTTTTTGTATGTGTGGGAGTTTATTTTTATTTTATTTTATGGGCAATAAGCAATAAACCCTTTTAATCTGTGGGTTACATGGATTTTGCAACGGTAATTCTAAAATTTCTGTAACCCACGGCTTCTCAGGGCTTCCTATATGACTTTAACATACTCAGTTATCTTAAAAAGACAGCAAAAGAAGCAATAGGTAGGGTTTTAATTCATAATAACTTTTATCATTTTAACTACTACAAAATATTTTGAGACAAGGTTCATTTTATATTGTCCATCCCTAGGGTGAATACACATTGGTGTGTTTGGTTGTGTTATGTTTTGTTCTCAAGTATGGAGTAGTATGCCCACCTGCAAGTCTTTCTAAACAAAATGCAAGAAACTTTAAGTTTTTTCTTTAGGAATATGCAAGAGGGCCATTTTATTCTATTATCAGGTTTGCTACACAACAGTGTGAGATTTCTTAACGGGGAGCTTGCCTATATTTTCATAAGTAGCACTTTTACAGACTCAGGGTTATACAGATGGCGTTATTAGTTTGAGTGATAGCGTGTTGAGCCTGCTGAGTCATAATTCAATGGCCTTTACTTAAAGACCTTGAAGACTAGACAAAACCTGTTCATAGTGTTCAGTATGATGTGACATTCTGAAAACCTTATAAAACCTAAAATAAGTCAATTTTACACTTAAGAATTAAAAATTCTAACTGAGCATGGAAGCAGTGAATCCCACACATCAAGATACAGTGCTAAGTGCTACTGTAGCACAATTACCTCTTTTAATGCAGCTAAGGTGTGCAACGTGGCACTTTACTGATGCAGTAACAGTTCCTGTTGGCTTGATGCAGTTTGGCAATGTGGCACTTCCCAAAATCTAAATGACAATAAACCTCCCCTCAGTATGAAATGGAATTTGCTGAAACAAAGCTTAGATACCATAGAAAAATGGGTGCAATTGACGTGGCTAGACTCATAATGTCAGAAAGTTCAACAGTAAATGCAGGACAGTTTGATAAATGACTCCATTCAGCTGCTCTTTTATTCAGGGGTCGCTGCAGGAAATCACTACAAACTTACAGATAGACTTGGCAGAGTTTTTACGCCAGATGGCCTTCCTGACAATACCGCAATTTAAACCCGGGTCCGTCCAGAAAGACGCAGACTTACCCCAGTACACCACAGAGCCAACAAGACAGAATGAAGAGTGTCGGAGTTTGCAGAATTTGCATGACTTTTCAGCTTTTACTACTTATATTGCACAAATTATTGTATCTTTACTTTTAATACATGCGCATTAAAATAAAGAATGTCAGCGAAATACCATGTGGCACAAGGGGGCATGGCGTGGTTCACTTCTCCCTGCTTGAAGTGAGCTGCAGCATCAGATCCACTCATTGAGCAGAAAACAACCTTGGCTCCATATATTTGAAACACAAACAATTTAATATACAAGTTTGCAAAAAGCCATATTTAAACAGCACTACCACTGCCTTTCCTGTTACAAAGCGAGACATAGTCATATGTCAAGTGCAGACTCCACATTGACACATGACAACATTTTCTCATGCAACACTGTTATTGCAACACATTCAAAAATGATTTTGCCGTTGTAAAGTGTTTACAAAACAAGAAGGTTGTACAACATTTAATGCATGCAAAAAGTTGTATGCATGCCAAATTAAACTCAGACGTTAATGTCAAACATCTGCAACAAACAAAAATGATTATTTGAATTTGAGAGAGTTAACAGTGCATTTTATCTATCTCATCAGTATTTACAGAGAGAGTGCATCAGGGAAGTGACTGAAGTTTTTTCTGGTGCTGGACGTTTCAGTGACTTCTGTTGGTTGAAAAGTGACACCTCACTTGGGGTATTTGACAAACTGACACTCACTGATACAGAGTGTCCAACTCAGCTTGTCAAATACACTAAGTGGGGGGCCTGATCGCTGGGAAATCCAAGGACAGCTCTGAGGAATAAACAGAAATAATTACTTTTATCATCACAAATAAAATATACCATTAAATGCCAAGGTCAGATGCATACCTTGTTTTTGTTTCTCCATCCCTAATCAGATTACATGCAGAAGATCGGAGATGCAAACCTGTAACCTGTCGATGCTGGCTCTGTTGAGGCACAGAGCAGCAGCAGCAGCAGTCCTCTTGCCACTGAAAAGCTCTCACAGTGATGACACCGAGCACAAGATAGATCGTTTGACCACTGAGCTTCAAGGCAGCAAAGAGGAAGTCAAAACAAGGAAGATAACTGCAAAGCTAGCTCTCAGGAAATATGTGGAAATAAGTGTCAACATGTCAGTTGTGAAACGCTGCTGAAGGCTTCAATGGTTTGTTGAGACGTATGCAGTAGGTTTGCCTGTCTCTCTTTGCCAACTATTTTTGTTGTTTAAGTAGTATGCTAAAAGTGCCAAGGCAGGAACCAAAAAGAGAAGAAACAACAAAGAAGTAGAGAACTGGAGGAAAGTTTAACTGTTCTGTTTAAATGGAACTTTAAATATGTTTAAATGCTGCATAGTTTTTTTTACAGTATCTGATGGTTTGTGTTTTAATAGCGCTTCACAAAGAATACATAACTTGTGTTTGTGCACTGTCTCACACCACCCCTTTTTCAACTGCTAAAACACACTAAGCACAACACCGTGAAACTTCCTCATATAACTCGAGGCCAGTGCACAGTTAGTCACTTATAAGACTTCCCTTCACAGCTGCCACTGTACTATAACACACACACACTCGCTGTGTGTATGTGAGTGTGTGTGCGCCTAAATATGCTGTAAAGCGACAGGTCAGAGTGCCCTGAGAAATAGAGCAGCACCACGGCAACAGGACAGATTATTCCTCATGGGGACGTAGACGCACAAGCTGCAGGGAAAAGGCCCCGGAAAAAAACATAAGGTTCAGATGGAGAGAAACAGTGGCAACAATGTAGCTGTATTCTGTACCTCTAAAAGTTAGCAGTCAGTTTCAGCCAAGTTTAATAGTGTCTGCGCTATTTCAGAGGAATGTGTGTTTGTTAGAAGCACTTAACTCTGAGCTATCAATCATCCACTCACTGCCTTCCTTTCGTCAGGGATCACAGGTACCTGGTCCAGGAGGGAAATCCAAATATCCCTCTGATCCCCAGCACTTTCTACTATGTGGGGGGGTGGGGGGTGGGGGGGGGGGGGGTCAAAAAGGTTTCCAGGCTAGAAGAGATATATTGTTCCTCCAACACAATCTGCAACCACCCCTGTATTTCCTACCAAGGGTATGTCGATATAAAAGCTTCTACATCCAGGTGCTTATGAGACATCCTTTTGAAATGTCTGACCTACTTAGCTTACCGTAGATAATAATTTAACTTTATTGATCTCACACTGGAGAAATTAATCTGTGTATTTAACCCATCCCCCTTGGGAGCAGTGGGCTGCCATTGTGTGATGCCCCAGGGAGCAAGGTTAAGGGTTTTGCTCAGAGAGCCAGAGTGCTGTGGGGATCGAACCAGGTAGTGCCAACTTTCTAAGAGCATAAGCGCACTGCTCTAACCACTAGGCCAGCACTCCCCATTAGATGGTGAAGCTCTGCATCCTTTCTCTAAAGCTCAGATGGTCACCCTGCAATATTAGCCCACAATGACATCTTAAATGCAGGATCTTTTCTTTATTTTTGACCGATATGAAATAACCATAGGGTTTGAACATAGACAGAGTAGCGAATGCTGACAACAGTGAATAAGTGGGACATGTACGAGGGGCGTTCAATAAGTAATACCCCTGACCCACTTCCACATGTTTGATCGAGCTGAAATTTTGCATGTGAGGTTATTTAAATCTCTATAGATTACTTAGCAAATTACAGCTCTGAACTATTTGTGGTTTCTGACTTACAGGTTTTTGAACTGAGTAAAGTCTGAAATGGAGCCTGTTGAGTGTCGAGCAGTGACCCGATTTTTCTATTGGAAATGACTCGCACCACGGGAGACTTTGGTTAAATTAAAGTAACTTATGGTGATGATGCCCGTTATATGACCTTGCAAAATGTTTTACAAGGTTATATTATGGGACATTATCACTATAAGTTACTTTCGTTTGATCCAAGGTCTCCCTTTCAAATGCAAAAACTCAGACTTGACTCAGTTTTAACACCAGTAAATCAGAAACCAAAATTAGTTCAAAGCTGTAATTTTCAGCTGTTATTTGCATCTATAGAGATTTAAAATACTTCACATGCAGAATTTCATCTCGATCGTCTGGAAGTGGGTCAGGGGCATTGTTTATTGAACGTAGCCATCTTAGCATGTTGGGTTAATGCATTTCGTTGTTCCGTTGAGTAAAGTAACATATTTCCAAGTTGTTGTTGAATCTGCTTAAGGTCACTCTGAGTCCACATAAATAGCAACCTCTCAAATAAAGAAAAAACCCAAAAGCTCATGAGAACTTCAAAAACCTTCTATCCTAACTCCTTCCATTTCATAGTCCTACTTTCTCTTTGCCTGTGACTGAAAACGTTTGCTCCTAAAGGTTAAAAATGCTTAGTTACTGAATACTTACTGCGTCCTGATTAAACCTAAACAAAGATGTATAAATCCTAATATGGATGTTGGCTGATGAAACTAACCAAGGTGTTTTCTAAAATTTAGTTGCAACAATAAAAGTCCTGTTTTTTTTTTTTTCTTAGTCATTTTAATTGCAGCAACAGTTTTTACTTTGTCACTGTGGTGAAGTGCTTCATGTAGATTATTGATAAACTAATAAAAAAAAGAAACTAAAATCAAGAAATGTTCAGAATCTGAATATTTTGTTGAAATGACAAACTTTCTCGTCTTTTTAATGAACGTTAAAGAAAAAGGCTTATATTTGAAGTCAATTGTCTTAAAGCAATTTTTTTTATCAGCTCTTAGATTTTCTATATTGAATAATTATTGTCTCCTGCAAAACATTTGTCTACAATTTCAGTTATTTTAACAAAATAGATGTCTTATAGGCCTTAGATTTAAATGTATGATTGTTCAGAGTTTCATTCAGGCAGCATGAACAGTGAAGCAATCTAGCAGTAAGTCTGAGTCATTCTGCTTTAAATGCTTCTCACTCTGTTAAGTTGGTTCATACGATGCATCTTATCTCAAAGTTGCAGTTCAGTGTGTTAACCATTTCAACACTTCTTCGCTGCTTATCCACAGAAAAAGGGGAAGTTCAGCAGTAAAAAAAACCAACACCTCTCTTAAGCATTTAGTTGTTCAATTTCCTATTACAAAAATAACAAAAAAGTCAGAAAATCTCTCTCTGTGAAACATGCATTATAACGGCACAGGACATTTGGTGGAAGTATTTATAAATAGTTATTTTTCTTATATGTAAAAAAATCTTTGTTTACTTGGTTTTCTGCATTATTCTGTCAAAGTTTTTCGACGTTGCACCTGGGAATGCTGTAGATTGTGGCTCTGGAAGCATATTCATAAAAAGTTAAGGCAGAGCCGCCTCCCGCAGTCTGCACTCATCTTAAAAGGTACAAACTATTTTAAAAAATATATATTTGCCTAGCCTGCCACTCACTGGGTTTGTTGTACATTTTAGTTTTAAGTCTGAACCTAACCGTTTCTAATGGGATTATTGTCACACTGCTGTGTGTGACATTTGGGGGGGAAAATAAACTAAGAGGCTGTTTTTTTTTTTTTTTTTTCAAACTGGGCTGTTTGCAGAAATAAAGTTTGCAAAAGCTTTTAGAGATGATGTGTTAGTAAGTCTTGGTGGTTTCCTCTTTAGTTTAGCGGTTAGAAGATGTAGGTTTTAAACTTCAACTTTACTTTTCAGTTAAACTTTAGACCATTAAATTGACTTGAATTAGGTTAAAACAGTCAATCATAAAAAAAAAATTCATATCGCTTTTAGAGAGTCTGACTAAATTATTGACTTTTAACTGGGTCTTTATCAGTTGTCCATCAGGCTTGTTACACTCTTTTAAGCTTCTTTCATGCAGTTCATTAGTCTGCCCCTAACTGAATAAGGATTTTTTTGTTATATCATCTGGGTGCTGGTATGTGGAATAGGTCCTTACACTTAACAGATGTTTTTATGTCTCATGAAGTTTTTTATAGTGCATCTTAGTGTATACGGTGAGAAATCTTGACATTTTCTTGGTTGTCACCATTTTGTTATATGTTTTCCGGTTGTCGAGGATTTACCCTCAGGGGATGAAAGAGCAACACTATGCACTAGTTCAAAAAAAGTTTTAAAAAAACAATCTACTGCAGCAGTCCCCAACCACCGGGTCCGTGGGTCATTTGGTACCGGGCCGCACAGAAAAAAGTATATATATATATTTATCGACGATCAGAGTCTGAGTTATGTTTTATTTTGAAAAATATAAAAAATTGCGGTATTCTCTCCCAGTTACATCAGTCAGTGCATCTGTGCCTCTTGACACAGGTTAATTCAGTTCAAGACTCATCCTATCTATAACATCCTATCTTTGTGAAGCGGGATTTTCTGCGGTTACAGCGACCAAAACAAAGCTACGGAGCAGACTGGACATCAGGAGCACACTTCGTCTGTCATTTTCTCCGATTACGCCTAGATTGGACCGGCTTGTTGTTTTATTTTTATGCTGTTTGTATTTGATTTTATGCCAGTCGTATCATTTTACTTGATCGTAATCCCCCCCCCCGACACACACACACACACACACACACACACACACACACACACACACAACCACCCCCCGGTCCGTGAAAATATTGTCTGACATATAGCGGTCCGTGGTGCAAAAAAGGTTGGGGACCGCTGATCTACTGGACTTTGTTTTTAAGTTTGAAGACATTTCGCTTCCCATCCAGGAATCTTTTTCAATTCAAACTGTCAGATTTAGCACCTTGTTTTGGCTTAGAAAACATGCAAATTAAACCGGAAGAACAGGTCCGCCCCCCTACTGATGGGGAGTCAGCGAGATCTTTCTTAGCCTGCAATACCCCATACTGGTCTATGCCTCTGATAAGGGGAGTCGCATGGAGCATGGTTGGCATAGCTGAACACGCAAGATGTTTTTTGTCCCCTGCATGGGGATGGGGGTTGAGATGATAGCGGGAAGGAATTAAGTCTTGTATTTTAACTTTTTTTGGAATGACTATGATTTGGATGACTGAGAATCTTCCCCAGTATTTACCAGTGTTTCCTGTAACCCTAGTGGTCCGCGAGGGCATTGCAAGGGTTACATGAAAATATTTCATTTCTTAGTTACTAAAATGAAATAGGGATGGGATCTGTTCTGAAAAAATATTCTGATATTTTATCAACTAAAAAACAAGTTTTTCTTATATGTTTGAGTTAACCTTCAGCGTTGACACACATCCAAACCAAGCAGAGGAACAGACTGGATGTAGAGAACAACCTGGGATCTGCTGTTTTTCACACTAAGCTATCAGAACTCATCAAAGCAGCCCATGTGTTTTGATGCAAACAGAAAAACATATTAATTCATTCTGACTATACTGTAAGTTTTGCTCTGTATTTTGTTCACAATTCATCAAGTCCAGGAAGTTACTCAGAAAAGCTCCAGTTTTATAAATAGAGGTTTATAATATTATCTTATTTTGTATTTATGTTGATTCCTTACTGAATTGCAGGCAACATATTTATGTTTTTTTTGTTTTTTTTGTTTTTTTAAATGAAAAATATTGAATTATGAAAAATGAAATGCTCAAATTAGAGATTAAATAAAATAGTCTTTATTTCTTTTTCCACTTTTGGGCCACAATCAATACTTTTGACTGTAGGATACCACTGCTACATACGATGGCGTTCGATCAAACGTCAAGTAATTATTAATTGAATCACTAGAGAATAGGTCAGGTAGCCTTGCTCTTGAAAGGGTTTCAAGAATTCTTCATGCTGAGGTAAGTGGATCCTCATTCTACAATATGCAAATGCATATGAGCACAGCAACTGCATAGTTCACCATGAGATATGGGTCTGTGCGGGGGCGGAGCTAGAAGGGGGGCCAGGGGTGTCCATGGCCACCCTTACCCAATCATTGGCCACCCCTACCATTTTTTCCCTCTAACACAGATGGTGGCAGCAGTAATACTCTGAAGGGGAATGTTCAAACTTATTAAACATTTTAATTTTTCATATATTAACAACTACTTGACAACAGAAACACTGCGGTTAATTATGCACATCAATACACAAACATTAAAGATGATAGCTACAGAATTTGTGCTCTTTTCAGAACTAAATTTTCGAGTTATTTGAGGTAAAGATAAAATGACGTGCCTCTGCAAGTCATCTAAGAGTCCTCAGTGAAATCATAGATAAATAACTACTTTAATAATAACTTAAAAATTCAATAAATGTGGATATTAGTGGATTTAAATTTTTTTTTGCAGAATGAATATTGATAAAAGTAGGTAATGACAATGTAAAATATGTTTGCCCCAGAACTCAAACCTTAAAGAATGTTGTCCACTATACCTTTTATTTACAAAGCATAGATGTTTAAATATATGTGTCTATTTGTTAGCAAAGGCTGCAGGAAAGGATAGTTTTTCTTTATTTAGAAAATATGGATGTTGTGCTCGTTCTGGCTACCCCTCTGGGTCTGTGTATTCACGTTTAATTGCACAAAATGCAACATTGTTAGTTTGAGATCCCTTTGTTGATGTTACAGTATCCAATGTGAAATAAATATTCTAGAGGAGGGGTGTCCAAATGTGTTGCAAGTCCTGGAATATTTCTCGCCCCCTCACCAAAGCTCAAGAAGGGTAAAGGTTTGGCCTTTCAGCAAACGGGGCTAAAGCAGGAACTTTTTAAAAATATCTAAAGCACATAGGATGTGATCTACTATTTAATTCAATTCAGTTTATTTATATAGTGGCAATTTACGAAAAATGCCATCTCAAGGCACTTTAAAGAGAAAATGCAGTCAGATTAGTTAAGTTTCTCCCAAAGAAAATCAATTGATTGTATTTAGTCACTGACTTGCAAGACATGCTCCTCCTAGACTATCGCACCATGCGCCACACTGGATAAGCTGTGATGACGATTTATGCTTGTATTTTTGTCATTGACTCTTCTAAACTCTACTAAAGGTTTCCATGCATAAAAACACTTGCAAGAGTGATATCCGAGCAAGTTAAACATTTAACTGGGTGCAGCTTGAGGTGCGCTTCCAAAATGACCAAAACCGAATGTGCAATCCATTTAGCATGCTTGCCTTTATTAATATTCAAAAAACTAAACTTGTCATCAGAACATGAAAAATACTGGCATTTTTGTTTCTTATTAGCTGAAATGTGATTTTCCAAACTTGAAATATCTTGAACAGTTTTTATGTCTGTATGTGGCACATTTGAAAATCATGTGCAAACTAGAAACAGACTCATGCAGAAATGTCTTGTCATTGTGGCAGAGGAAGGCATATACATAGATGCAATGACAGACAGTGAAGAGAGAGGATATTCCATTTGCATGTCTATATATATTTGTACTATCAGAAGTTTAAGTATCATTTTGAGCTGCTGGATGAACTAAGGTTTGACTTTAATCCAGTCACAATTAAAAGCAATGCTTTGTCGGTCCCAGATGTTAGAGTCTGGGCCATTATATCAATTATGTAATATATTTACTCTGTGGTGCTAAAAACATAACATGCAGAAACTGTTTTCACCTGATAAAACCACTGTGTTCTCACAAACACAACGTCTATATTTAAATCACTTTTGCCTCTTATCAATGGCACACCCAAACTTGGTAGATCAAGCTGCCTAATTTTGAGTGCAGTTCTTTTGTTTGCACAAGCAATCTAGTTCTCTTTATTTGGGATCTTGGTAGATTAGAACCATTTCATTGTTTGAGTGCTTTCATTTTACAATCACAATTAAGTTAGATCGACGGCTTTTTACTGAAAAACAAACCTGGTCAAATGCAGAGAGGGTTTTCAGAGACGTTTTTTTCAAAATGGTTGGATCAGCACTTAACCCCATTCAATAAGACAACAGAGTAATTATGTAAATTGGGGGCACTAGGACGTTTTACGGCATGCATTGTGCCTATCACTAACCTGAGAATGCAGGAATATAGAGCTAAACCAGCGACAGCTTGCATTGACATTATACTTATAAAATAAAACATTGAAAAACTAAACACTGAAACACAGACTCTGAAAATGTAAACATTGCTACAATAAAGTCTAACACCGTAATGATACTCTCAATTTAAGCAGCAAGTTTTTTTTTAAAGTAAGATGGTTTCGGTGGCACTGCAGAGCTCCTTCAGTTATAATGTCTCAAAACATAACTTGTTGTCTAGCTTAATTCAAGATTAAACTCGTTGGTTTACACAGCTGAGGAAAATAATAGTATGTATCAAATTATCAAACACAACACTTGACCATAATCAAACAATCAGATAAGTAAAGCATCAGTTACTATTTTTATTGATTGTTTAGTTAATTACTTAAATTGCTCTTAAACCAATGGCTTGGTCAGTTTCTGACCAATATATATGATGTTATATATATATTATGTCTATATATTGGTTAATTAAATCAACATAATGGGATGTTTTCCAACCAATCCACTCTTAGATTGAGAGCTGTGTTAACACAAGTATCTTAAAAGGTATAATATAGTTCAACTTATGCAAGAAAGTTTTATAACCAAAGCATTTTGCATGTAAAAATTGCTGCAAAATACAAAAAAAATGGTTTCTTAGAAAGTCAAAATAGTCATAAACTTACAAATTACAGTGAAAACCTTTTTCAGTTGACATTTTTAATTTTTCTTAAGGAGAAATTATTTATTTGAATGTCGCTTTGTTCTGCACTTTGTTTATATTCTGCATATTAATGCTTTTTTCTTTTTAAGAATAACAAATTATGAGCAAATCATTGTGTACTTCATGTTCTTTCTTCTCGATACATATAAGTCCTAAGAAAACAGCACCACTGTTATTTTTTTGTATGTGAAAAGATTACTGGTTAATTCCCTTCATATTTGAGCAGCCCTACAGCCTTAGAAACATTAAAAACTCTGATTTCCATGTGTTGCCTCTCAGCTTACTTAAATCATGTCATTTAGATAAGCTGCAGTCCAAAAGCAGTTTTTTTTCCTTAGTCGTGTAATAATAAAAATATTAAATATTTTGTTTCTCTGAGAGAATCTGAGGCTATTACCGCATTTGCAAATGAAAAGCTCAACTTGTTTCTGTTATAGTGGCTTCATTGCTTTATGTTGTTCTTATTCCTTTAGAGTGTTCTGTCTCTTTGGCCCTGTCCATTTCAAAATTAATATTCTCATTTTTAAGTTTTAAGAAGTTCAAAAAACTGCGTTACAAAATTAAACAGAAACTTTAGCAATTCTATGTTGATACTAAGGTTGACAAGGTGGAATGCGCCACCTTGTGGATGTAAGTGGAGCTCAGGATCGTGGGGCCAGAAGTGAGGAAATAAAGAGAAAACACTTTAATGGCACTTTTATTTGTTGCTGAATAGCAAAATTAAGGACGAAGCACTGTCGTTTTACAGCTGTTCAAGTTTCAGTTCTTTTTGCCTCAATAACAAATACGATCAGAAGAAACTTCAAGAAAAAAAATGGTTCCAATAACACTGCAAGAACTTTAGACTAAACACAGTAGGATATCAAAGCTACATGAAGGTCCACCACAGCTACATTTGTATGACTTTTCTATTTTATTAAAAGGGACAAAATTTATATGAAAGAGTTCACTCTGTTTATGAAAACATGTCTTGAGGATCACTATAAAAGGCATTACGAAAATAGCTTCCTAAAACATCAGATTCATATTTGCCAAATGGCTTCAGTTTTTCAAAAATTTCTCTTAGAAAAGTTAAACCATGCATCTTAAACAAAAATCCATGAAATTACATTAGAACAAAATAAAAAACATGTTTCAGAAAAAATCTTTCAAGGTTAAAATATCCGACAATCATTTGGCTTTAGAGAGAAAACACACCAACCCCTCTCCTCTGTATCCTCAGATTTATTTCTTCTTAATCACAAGCTTTGTGTGATTTGCAAATTTTAAACAAAATTTTGTTTCTCATGTACAAAAATATCCTTAAATGTCAGACGTCATTCGTCGTGTCTGAAAAATCCCAACTCTGACACACAAAAGTAGTTACAAACAGAATTTATCTATAAAAAAATGCATGCAAAAGTACAAAAGGTGCCCTAGATTTTATATTTTGACTTTAAGGAAAATTCCCCTTTCCTAGTGGATATTTTTATTTTGCTTGTTGCCATTTTAAGGAATAAATAGAACAAACTAAATTGGTAACTAATGTTTAGGGAAATACATTTTAACACTTGAATATCCTCATTGATTACAGCTTCATTTATCAATACTACACCACAATTAAAATGTGGTTTATTGTTCCATTTAAGAAATATGAGGAAAAAAAGTGAATGAAAGGCAGACATTCATGCAAAAGGCAAGTATTTTAACCTTACCGTTTTAGTCTGTATGCTACTGTGGATGTTTGTATACTATGTGCTGCAAAGAACTTTAAACCAATCAAAATATGTCTGCAGATATTTGCAGAAAAGGCATTTTTATGGAAATGGGCCCAAAAAAAAAAAAAAAATGCACAAAATAAAAGAAAAACAGACCAATATTTCCAAATGATATTTAAATCTTTAATATCACATTGTGGGTTGGTTGTAAATACTGATTGATTTGAAATAGTTGTCAGACTTCTAATGCAGGCAAAGGAGAAATTAAAGATATGCATAAAACAAATAGAAAAATAATACTGTTTTCTTCTGCTCCTCAACAAAGATGCAAACTGAATGCGTTCTGAATGCTTAACGGGGAGGAGAAGCCCTGTCTGCATTTAGAAAAGGAAATCCAGCCTGATATGAGGAATTGTTCCATGTATACAGCAATAATAAGTCTGCAGGCCAGATTCAAGCAGTGCCAAATGTTTACTTTAATTTCATAAAAACGGGTGACAGAAATATATATAAAGAAAACTAAAAGATCTCTATGTTCAATATGTCAAAATGGAGGCATAAGGCCTTTGCTAATATGCTACAGTAACCCCCTTTTAGGAATGCACTACCAAAATACAGTATGTCCCTTTACAACCAGTGACTCGCTAAAAATTCTAATTTAGAAATAACAGTTGAAATTTTCCACATCCATATTTGTACAATGCGCTGTGCTTTTGCAGCTACGTCACGTCGTTGATCCGATTTTTCTTTGCGTACAGAAATAGAACAGCTGGAGTGAGACAGGACTGCAGTCCAAGCAGCAGGGCCCGACCTGGACGGGCGTTTTTGGCGTTCGACCGGATCACATGCATTCGAACTCGTCGATGCGCTGTTTGGTGTTGCCGGACCGGATCTGTCTGAGGGTCTTGTACTTGTCGCGTCCTGCTTTCATGTTCTCAGCGTGGATGACGTCGTTCACCGTCTTCTTGGTCTCGTCCCTGGCGTTGGCCAACTCTGAGCTCAGAGCCTTGAACAAAATGAACACAAACATTTCATCATGATCTCTGAAGAGGCGTCATTTTTTAGGAATTAGCACCATGTTTTCAAAGCGTCTGAAAATGAACAGGAACTGGGCATGAGTCAATGAAACTAGACACCATCTAAAATAGAAAACCACAACCATATATGGATGATGGTGTAGTGTATGGAGTAGGAAACAAGACGATAAACAGAAAATGAGTTATTTTCTACTTAAAAATGCGTCTTCTAATGTGTCCAATGTTACCACTGATTCAAATAGTGGAGACCCTAGGTGGGCATGAAATTAGGGGCAAGAACAGTCTTGCCCATTTTGGGCCAGAAAATGCAGCACAGGTGTTGTTTTCTATAGCAACATTAGCTAAATCCTACTAAATGGGACATCAGCACCATCTGCTGTTTGCTCTGAACCTTCAATCAGTATTCCTGTTCAGTATTGTTTTTGTTTTTGCAGAAACATCAAGGTAAAAAGTCTTCCCTACTGTTTTCAATATTAGTGTTTACAAAATGTGATATTTTGGTCTCAGCTACAGTCTATTAAAAGTAAATAATAAAGAGCTACATTTTTGACTCATTATTAGGCTTTTAAGCCCTTTTAAGAGAAATCGTTCTACTTTGCATCATTTTTCCATTTCAATTACGAACCCCTCAAAAAAAATGTTCTGCCTTCTGAAAATGTGACGTCAAGTCCTCTGGCATCACATTTTCAGCCCAGTTGGAACCGCATCCAGCCAGGTATTACAAATACTAACAGCTAATAGCAGTTTCTAATGGAAAAGAAAAAGAAAATACAGAGTAGAGAGTAAATAAAAAATTAAAATGGAGAGTAGAGCTGCGCCAAACTACACAGAGGAGGAAAAAAAACATTTTCTCCAACCTTCCATGAAACTTGGCTTAAAGTTTAGAACCACAAGGCTGAGTTAGAAAAGCACTATTAATGGCTAATGGATTTAGCAGCCAGACAACCGAGATGAATGCTGGCGTTTGACAGCATAACGTTCGATAGTGGAGGAAAAGCTTTGCTATATCATGCTTAACTTTAAGGGTTTTTTTTTTCCTGCATGTGAAACATGTATAATTAGATCCCATTATGTTCTGTAATTTAGTATGTTGCATTAGCTTTAGTGACTTTCAGGACTAAGTGATAAGCTCACTGTAGCTGGCCTTACAAAGCTTGAACTGGGATTGTTCTCAGGATAACATTGATGACTGAATATGTGTAGAAAAGTCAGACTTTCACTGCCACCATGTTTAGACAAGCACTGCACTGCTTTCCTACTTTATCTGAGCTCTGTGCTAATGCATATCTATACATAGAATGGCCATGCTAAGCTGCTGACGGACCCAGAGCAGAAATTTCTACCTAAACATTTCAGGATTATTATCAATTCCCTTTTTGTCACAAGGAGTTAGCCGCCATCTTGGCGAATTGTAAGGAGACAAAGCTTTTATAAGGCTTCTGGTTTGTTACTTTAAAGGTTTTTATATCTATTTCATGACTTTGAAACTACTTCTGAATGAAACAGAGGACTCAAAAGTTTTGCTGAGACCATTTCTGATCCACTTCTTTTGCTGGCTTCCATGTTTGCAGGCTGCAGCTCTTCAGCAAACATTAAAATACCAAACACTTCACTCTTTTTGCAACCGTGGGAGCTCTAGTATGATTATCTTCAGAGCCAGGAGATAAACATGGGTTATAAAATGCGCTGAAGTATTTCTAGAACGTACCTATAAGTTTGAAAGGACAATAACTTGAATACAATGAGAGGAGTGATTATTATAGGGACTGTTGTTTCATCCATGGAGACAAACAGGAATGAATGTGGTTAATTTTAAAGTCAATTTCTGACTTATTGCTCCTCTACCCTTTCCTGTTCACAGTGACGGACTGACCATCATAAGATATAAACCAAGCCTTACAAATAGATGTTTCTGCAGACGCTCGTTCTTCTCGGCTTCGGTCATACGCTCCTCTTCGCTGCGGTCCTTATACGTGGCCGCGGCAGTAAACTCGGCACTGGCCTCAGCGCTGCTCTCGTCGTTCTCATCGTGCTCGTTCTCGGCATTGAGCGGTTCCTGGACATGGGCTGCCATCACTTTGTTCTTTAGCTCCTCTTTGGTCTTCTCCAGGTCCTCCTGCACCGTAGTGGCCTGAAGATAACAGGAAATGAGTTTGTTTGATGGGAGAGGGTTCATTGTCATAATGTTAAGGCTAAAATGATCATAACAAAATTTAAAACAAACAGGGTTTCCTTTTTTGGCCCCTGTGTACTTGTCTTTGCGTATGGGAGGGTTTTAGAGGAAAAGGGAAAGCTACATGAGCAGATAGAGGTGCCAGCAATTACTAAGACTGGAAAGGAAACTTGGCACAGCGGCTCAAAAGTTAAACAGGATTTCCAGCACTTCTGAGAACTGGAGTCACAGCGGCTTGAAACCTTCACAACAGCCCTGGCAGGTCTTTGTTAAGATTATAAGGTTTGAAAAATAAAACTTCATTTTAATCTGGTGCAATAAGCTAATGTAATCTAACCTATAATTGATTTATTTATTTAAACTAAAGAGAGGTTTTCATGTATGTAATAGGCAGAGTAGCTACTTTTTATTTTTTTAACAGATAAACCAATACATTGGCCGGCTGATATTTTGGGCAGATATTAGCCGTTTTTTTGGGTCATTAGTGCATTCAGCATTCATCATTTCCACCCCCTTCATTTGTTATCTGTTGTTAATATCTTGTATGATTTGCTGATAAAGGTTTCTCCTTTTTTTGTATAAATTTAGACATATGTAACATTTGTTATCGTCATGTAGTCTTTTAAATTGGCTCAGTCCAAAAATATAATCAGTGGCTGATATTAAGGATCGATTAGGCAAATGTAGAAATAATCAACATCAGCCTTAAAAATTTGTAGATCTCTATTCGATTTGTTCTCATTTACTTTCGGTTTGAAAGAAGCATCAACCACTCCAAATGACAATAATTAGTAACTAGGTGTGATGTAACGAGATGAAAACATATTTCTTGTAAAAGAAACATCCATCTTACAACGTCAACTTCTGACAACTCCTGCCATAGTGTAAGCTAATGTTATCCAAAGATCAAAAAGTGACCTTTGGATGACAGAAAGGAGCCCTCAGGCGACGATTGCCAACAAAGACAGGTTAGCCTAATACCACTTGCTTACATTAGCATTCATTCCGGTTGGCTACTTTCTGATGTTTTGGGTTTGACACTTTGCCAAGGCAAGTTTATTTTTAATGAACGCTTCAGTGGCAAGACAATTAAAAGTGCTGTGGATAATAGATAAAGAACAGGGCATTGCAGTGGCATAGAGGTAACACAAATAGAATACAAGACATTAAAATAAGTGGATTATATACATAAAAAATGTTTTTTTTCTAAGAAAATAAAAGGATTAGGAATGAAAAGCAAACTAGAAAGCAAGCTAGAAAAAGGTAAGAAAAAAATATGGATAAAATAAGGAAGGGGTTTAAACAATGGAACAATATACCCGCTGGCTAACTGGTAGCTGCTAATTAAGTTAGCATCTGTTTAACATCTTAGAAGCTCTGAACTAACAGATTTAGTTTTAGCATTTATTATTGAGTCTGACTTTGACCAAAAATCAATATTAAAGAGTTGGAGCTCTAGGAAAACTAAAAGTATTGATTGAAATGCTTTTTTTTTAAATAGCAAAACCAGAGTAAAACTACTTAAACTTTGAAAAAAAACCCTGAAATATAAAGACAAAAGATACACTTGACCTGACTTGTTCTACAGCAGGGATGTCAGAAGCTGATGCCGTTTTCCTGCAGGATTCAGAAGGTTTCCTGCTTTAACACACCTGATCTAGATAATAGCAGTCCAGCAATAAGCCTGTTAATCAGCCATCAAAGAAAGCAGGTTTGCTAAAGCAGGGGGACATCTAAAACCTGCAGCACATCGGCCCTCCAGGACCGACTCTGGACCTGCCTGTTCTACACAAAATGAACTACCTTGAGAAAACAAAGACACTCTTAATTTTTCAAAATTATCGTTAATCTCATTCTTTTACCCTGGATTAATAGTTATAGCCCTGTTCAAAACATAAAACAAGGAAATAGCGTATTCCATTAAAAATACTGTTAGGAAAATCCCACACTACAGAACGCAGTTTACAATGCACATTTTCTTTCTTCTAAAGTAATAAGAGGAGAAACAAAAATATCTAAAAGCTTAAACTTTAAATTATAGCTCCTGCTATTGTTACATATCTGCCTTCTCTTTTTTCACCACATGGTGGCTCTACAGTATATCTCTTTTCCTTTTTTTTGCTCATGGGAGGGGGAAATGTTGTCAGTGAATGCTCTTAATTTCACATTTACATATTTCTTATGCTAAGATATGTAAAATGGAAAATACTGAGGACACAAATCTGAAAGTAGGCGGACTGCATGATCATTAGAGTTAAGCTGATTAAAACTACATTGAGTAAAGTTTGGCAGTGTGTAGTTAAAATGACTTATCAGCTTCTATAAAAAAACTTGAAGATTCTCCATATCTTCAGTGCCTTTCAGCAGATAAGAGACAAGATCTCTCAGCTTTGGCACATTTTTAACATGACACTAAAGGAATGTTAAACATGTTTTTGTGTAAATCATTTTTTTGGAATGTTAAATTCTAAATATTCTGAAGGGCAACTTTCAGCCTTCAGCTTGGATAAAACAAGCTCCTTAGAACTGCTTCTGGATTGGTTTCAGAAAACGTGAATGGACGGTTACCAAGTAAACTGCCTCTAAAGGCTAAATGAGCTTCTCTTATTATAATTAAACTTCGTCTTTACATCTATGGAACTGTGCAGCCTATAAAGAAAATGTGTTAAAGTAGAACCACACCTTCTGCTGCCACTCATTCGCCTCCTCCTCCTTCTTTTTCTTAGCGTCCTCCAGAAGAGAGATCTTTGAAGTCAGTTCAGCCAACTCTGTGGCCTGCAGTAAAAAGAAAAAACTTGTGTTTTCTGGTAGCTGAAATTGTCAGCACACTTTTTAAGACACCACATAACGTATCTGTGCACTGACCAGATGCTCTTGGTTCTTCATCTGGTTCTCTGACTGCTGCAGCAGCGCCATTTTGGCTTCCTCAGCTCCCCGCAGCTCAGCCTCCAGACGTTCGGCCTCCTCCTGAGAACGCTTCCTCTCCTGCTCCAGCTCCAGAGCCCTCTGAGTCTGCTCCTCCAGTTCTGAGCACACAAACAAAATTAAAGGTCATCAAAATGTAAATGGAGCATGAATTTGCTAATGTTAGTTCATTGGTTTCTAAGATGTTCCCCACCTTGCTGGGCTTTTTTGGTCTGATCCTCAATCTGCTTTAATCTCTCCATCAGCTCCTCCTTCTCTTTTTCAATCTTTTCCTTCTCTTTTTCTGCAACCTCTCTTTTCCTCTTTTCATTCTCCAACAGAGCTCTAAAGGAAACAGGAGAAGGTGTGTTGTGATTATTAGTTTTTATTTTTTTTTTGCCATATTTCATATGCAGGGTTTTAATAAACGCAACTTTTGAAACAACTAAACCGACTAAATGTGTGGAAAATTCCACCACATTTTTTCACTCCTACCTCTCCATCTTTTTGTGGTTCTTCTCCTCCCGAGCCTGCGCCTTCATCTGCTGTACCTCAATGGTGTCGGGTTTGCGGCGGCGCATGTACAGCTCATGGTTGCCCATGCACAGAGCCAGGATGCGTTTGTTGATGCGCAGCCTCGGAGCGTAGAATACAAAGTCCTACGGTTTACAAACAATTAGCAAAAGACAAAGGTAAAATATAGACTTGGAAAAACAACAACATATTTTTTAGGATATTTTTTTACATTAACAGTTAACATACTGGTGCTTTCTTGTCAATTGGTTTAATGACAAACTTCTTATCGTTGAAGGAAATATTCCTTATTTCACTCCAAGGAAATCCAATTTTAGGCGTCATTCTGTTAGAGAATAAGAAAAAGAGCTTAAAATACATGGATGAAACAACAGTCCCTATAATAATCACTCCTCTCATTGTATTCAAGTTATTGTCCTTTCAAACTTAGAGGTGTGTGTGTGTGGGGGGGGTGACATTTACTTTTTATAACTAACTTTTTATTGCACAATATATAACAATTTATATATGAAACTTTTAAGAAAACAATTAGTGATAATGGGGATGCACAATATTATTGCCATCTTATCTTTTCCTTACGTTATTAGCACTAAAATTACATAAAGGAAAAATATTGGTGATGTTGATGTTTTTTAAAGATTCATATCAATGCGTTTTGGGGTTTTTTCTCCCACAATGTTTACATTTGATCACTGCTGCACAAAAAGGAAAATCTCATTTTGTAAACAATGACAATAAATTTAAGTCTAATTCGGTAAAGACATTCCAAAGTGGTTATTGGCCATTTGAGATGTAAAACATCAGGGTTGTATCAGCAGTTGTATGTGGAGAAGATCCTGAACATTAAGTCACACATGTATAAAACAAGATTAGCATTAATTTTATATATGCTTATATATATTATGATCCAATAACCATAGAATGAATAATCTAGCCCGTAAATCTGTGCCTTTATTTGAAATATTGAATGTAAACAAAATAATTTTTACTAAAGTCACAAATTAAACAAAAAAACAATTATATCCAGAAAATATCAATCATACTTTATTTCAATTTATCAATTTGAAGGAAGATTTGATGGCTTTCTTTTCCCCTTGGATATGAAAAAAATGATCTTACATAAAAGGCAAATTCTGTTACATTTTCAAAGGGGTGATAGATGCTGCCGTGTCAATAAAAAAGGAATTTATTTTTTGCATTTACTAAACAACTCTACCAGCAGAACAAGGATGTGTGGGTCACAGTTAATTTTAAATGTTGCTAATTCTTCATTACCATTGGAGCTTCTTAAAAGCTTCGATATCTGTCACATGTTCATAGAAAACCTCCAACCTGCCCCGTTTTAAAGCATTAAAACCAAAACCAAGGGGAAAACTAAAGAACTTACTTGTCACTCTGTTCGTAAATGTTTAGGCCCAGAGCGTCCACTCCCAGCCACAGCTCAGTGCCTTTCTTATTCTTGATGTTGAAGTAGTTGACTCCATACATTTCCAGGTCCTGGGCGATTTTCAGGTACTCCATCATGGATTCCTCTCTGTGGACACATGAGCGCTAGCTTTTGGTCATGCTTTGGAGACTGGTTGGAGCACAAAGGTAAATCTGTGGGAGCTGCTTGCATTCTCTAGGTACATGTAAGTAATAGATGTCACATTTAAACTGAAGTAGGGCTGCAACTAACGATTATTTTAAAAATCGATGAATCGGACAAAAAATATTTTTTTATATTAACCTCGTTATTCCAAAATAAACATTTTAGACAGAACAAACAAGCACAAAAGTACAGGTTGCTCATTAACTGTACTGGTGCAATATGAAAAATAAATGTTTGTGTTAAAACTACGCAAACTTACATGAGAAATGTAGCTGTACATCCACAAAATATAAGGTACTATGTTTCATAAAGCGCAAAAAAAGACATTTTTGTTTTTAAAAGCCCCTAAGGGATTCAAACAATAGGTCCCCCCATTTCAACAAATTAGTTTTTTTTAGACTAGAAGAGTTCTGCCTTTTAAGACAGGAAAGTATAGCAGTTAAAGTTGCTACTTGAGAAAATACTTAACCATAGAGATAAAAGTAGCCCTGTGATCAAATTATAAATTGTATTTGGAATAAAAATGAGAGAACTAGGGCTGCTAAAAAACACATCCTCCAAAGACAGACATTTACATGGGAATGTGGCATATAATTAATTGACATATTACTGATCTTGCTGGATTTTATTCTGCTTCACTTCCATAAATTGCAGGATCTTCTTTACTTGATCTTTGCCAGAAGATTTAAACTTTAAAAGCCTTGCCCTCATAATTTGCAACTTAATTTATTTATAAAGAAAATATAAACGCTGCCTAAGCTAATTCAAATGAAATTAAAAGTAAAATAAGTAGCCAACCTTATCACTGTCTGTAACCTACTAACAAGGTAAGGAAAGCATCAGATGAGCTACCCGAGAAACTAACGTTACGTTTCCCCACTTTAAAACGTGGTCAAACATGGTCGCTCACCCTGCTGATCAGCTCTCTTCACTGCCATCAAAGGCTCCAACGTGTTTTCTTTTCAGGTGCTGCATCATAACAGTGGTGCTTCCGTGCCATGTATATTTGTTTTTACAAAAGTTGCATGTTACGACTTTTTTCATTTTACAAAGCGCAGGCTATTTTAATTATTGTGATCAATTTGCGCCGTCAATCCCGGAGCATGCGCGCTTCATTTGCAGTCTGGACGCGGAGGGTAAACATCCTGCGGCTCTGACTGCAGCGCTGAGAGGGACTCCTGCGGGAGAACGGGGTTGGGATGGGGGACACCGTAAAAAGTCGCCAGATTTGTCACTAGTCGCTGGAGGGGTCTGAAAAGTCCCTAAATCTCGCGGCGCCGGCTGACGTATTAATCGCGCGACACAACTAATCGATGATGAAATTCGTTGCCAACGCTTTTAAAAGTCGATTTTTATCGATTTTATCGATTCGTTGTTGCAGCCCTAAACTGAAGTTAGACAAGAATTAAACTATTTTCCTTTTACCGATCAAAGATAAAAGGAGAAATGATATAAAATAACGAATTTAGCTCCACACAATGAAGCAAATGTGTCACCTCATCATGCCCTTGTGCTCTTCGTGCCACACTTGAATCCTCTCCTCCCACTGCTCCTTGTTGAGTTTGTGCTGATCCAGAACTCTGGGAAAACCAAACATACATGTATCATTAAGAGGACCACCATAAACCATTAGATTGTGTGATGACAAAAAAAATAAATAAAAGCCTTTGCTACCTCTGAGGGAGCAGGTTTTCACTGCTCAGGTAGCCTGACGTGTGCACCTCCTTGTTGTAGTCGCCGAACTTGGCCTGCACAGCATAAGAGGCCAGGAGCACCGCCGTCTCTGGGGGGCAGTAGATATCGTCGTTTAGGATGGCCTCCTTCACCTGCAAGAAGAAGAGCCGCTGTGTGGCATCCTGGATCAGCTCCTCTGTGACATCCTCAGGGAAGAACTTGGCACGAAACCTAAAGAATAGGGGGCTTTCCTTTCTCACATCCTGGGCTGTCACCTAAAATAAAAAAGCAAAGTCAGAGGAGGGAAAGAATACAAGTTGGTAAAATAAAAGAAAAAAGAAATAAAAAGGAAAAAGAAGTCGAAGACCTCACCTTCTTATTGAGCTTAAGCCAAGTAGAGAAACCCTTAGTATCCTGGTACTGGAGTCCAAAGTACCAAACCTCTCTCAATCCAATGGTCTTTACAACCTTAAAATATCCAAAAGTCGTAAAATTAGTAAACACAAAGACATGTTTAGTTTGAAAAGGCTGTCACTCTGTGGGTTTTTTTGAATGTAATATTCTGGTTTCCTCACATGTGAGACGACATTCATGTTGGTTGAAACTGACTGCAGGTGTGACTATCTAGTTTCTGCAATTTTTAGCCACCTTTTAGGTACGTCCCTCACCTTCAGTAGAGAGGATACATAGAATACAAACGCTAGGAACTGTCTGATGCACAGACACAAAATCAGCCAATCACAGGATAGCTATTTTTAAGCATCTAGGAATCAAGACGAGGTGAATACGAGGTACGCAGAAAGACTACGTGTCAAACCTTAAAGCAGATTGGCTATAACAGCAGGCAACCTTACTGCATGCCAAGACCATCAACATATAGAGAAATAGGGCTACAATATCCATGGGCCCACTGAACCAACAGTAATGGAGAAACCTAGCGTCTCATATCAGTCATTCAGAGGGTGCAGCCATAGGCTTTGGTCGATGGTTCAGGTCAGCTCTGATGTTTTGATGTCATGCACCTACTACCAGCTGACTATTCTTTTAACACCAAAACAGAGAGCAACCAATGCAGGTTTTGTTTTTAATGCCAACGTCAATACTGATTATTTTGACATCAGTCTAACCAATGCCCAACATATACATTTGAATGATTCTTTATGTTACACAAGTCTCATACTACATTAAAATTGGATGCAAACAGAGGGAGCGGCAATACATGCGCATTATATGATCTCACGACGTAGCTGCTGATTGATGAAGTGGAAAACACATTCATGTATTTGTCAACAATGCAACTGTCGGCCAAGAAATATCGACGTATCGTGTCCTGGATCCACAGGTATCCCATTAGCTTTTGTCTCTTAAAGGAAAATGCTTTAATTTTAAAAACATTCTTATCTTTCTGTATTTATTCATGTTTTCGTATGAAGATTGCTTTGGGCAACAATGAGTTGTAACTCAACTAGGGCTGAAACTATTAATTGGTCTAATCATAATTAATCGATTATTGAAATAATCATCAACTAATTTAGTAATCGATAAATCGTTAACTGGAGTATAGAGACTCTAGAACTTGATTATAGCTTTCAGAGTGACCCACATAGAAAAGTAATTACGTATATCAAGAATGTAAAAAAATATATAAAAAACAGTTGCATTTAAGATGCTTAAATTTTGTCTGTCAATATGCTCTATCCAGAATTCCTCAAGTGGAAAAGTTTCACTTGGTTTAATTCCATAAAAAAATCTTTAAAGAATGTTGGGCTATCCGAATATGAATTGATCAATTGTAAAAAATTATGTAGAGATTAATCAATTTGCAAAATAATCATTAGTTGCAGCTCTTAATTTAACAATAAGTTACACTATCTAAGTGGAAAATAAAAAGCAGCTTCTTTATTACCAACCTATGGCTTTATTTTAATCAGTCTTACCAGTCATACGTTAACATCAGAGTAAACTTATCAAGTTATCCTGTTAGTATAGACTCTCTGTCACGTCAAAATTGATCTTACCTGGTCAAACAGCTGCTTCCCTGTTGTGTTGGGCTGAATGGCAAACTCCAGCTCAGCATCCATGGTGGTAACACGCACACTGGTCTGATTGAGAAAAGAAAAATATATTTTAATAAATGTATCACAGATATTATTTTTGACTAATTTAAAGCATATTACTCCACCACAAATCTGATTGAGATCCTCAAGATGACAACATGTTAGACACCAATCTGAACTTGTTCCAAATATGTTTCAGAAAAAAAATTATTTTACAAGCAAATAAACCATAAAGACATAAAGGGTGTTTCATTAAACATTGCTATATTGTGCTTGTACGAAATGCGTATGATTCAGAGTGCACTGCTCCATTAAGAGTAGTACACTCTGAGAATATTACCTTTTGCTGTTATGTCAACGTCTTTTTTTCCAAACTTAATGGCAGCTTGACCATTATAGGCCCAAATAATAGTCTAATCTAAGGTAAGCTGAATAGATCAGAAAATATGTCCAACTCCACGAAGCTACACACTGTCAAGCATTCAGCATGATTTTCATCAGTGCGGACAGTGATTGAGACTAGATTCTAAAACCCTATTACAAAGCGGCATACTCATGGATAGTTAGCTTAGAGCTAGCTAAGAAATACTATAAAAAAACTGTGCCTATGTAATGTATGCTTGAAAAAGTTCAATTTAGGCAAGTGGACATGAAGTTTTCAAGAAGACGTTTTTCATCCAAGAGGCTTCTTCAGTTCTAACTAGTGGTGGGAGCACAGAGTTAAATATACTGTCGGTCTTACATTTCAGTGGGGCATACGGTATAACCGAAACCACTCTGACAAGAGTAAAACACCCATCAGAATCCTCTGACGACCATTAAAGCTGGGCATACACTGTACCATTTTTTCAATTGTTGCACCCAGCTACAGCTCGCACAGTACGATGAAACCCTGTGATTTTGTCGTACAAGGAGAGTTCACAGTTCACAATGTATGTTCTCACACTGTTTGGCCTGACGCTCTGATGCAATCTACCTGCTCACACTGTACGTCTAAAAACCCCGTCTCAGCTCCGCAGCGAGATGCCGCTACTCTGACTGGTCTATCCGGAAGCCAAACGGGTAGAAGAGGGATATGAAGCTTACTAGAGAGAACCTCGCTCCTTGGCAATATGTGCAATTTTTGTGTGCTGAAAGCCCTAAAAAATTAAAGGCAACGACGTATTTGGACAAAGACATGGCTGAGCGAACGTGGCTACTACGGTCTGTCAATTTTACGAAATGAACTCAATTTCACTCGCACCCCCACCATGCTTCTGTGATTTCACCTGAGAGGAAGAAGAAGAACAATCCTTGCTTGCACGATTTGCCCACCACCAAATTACAACAGCAGTCTGAATTTCAAACATGTTTGATTTGCTCTCGACCTTCCATTCCATAGGGAGGTGGTTGTGAGAGGCTGATCGGCCCTCGTAACCCCCTGTACACTACACGACGCACGATCAGGCTGAAAGTCTGCCCGATCGAAAGATTCATGCACAACTGGAGAATCGGCCCGAAAAGGACAAAAAAAATCATACAGTGTAAGCCCGGCTTAACATCCCGATGTGTCCTTCTTGGTCATTCCAGTGAGAGGGATCAAAGTCACTTTTTGACCTCCCTAAAGGCTGATTTATACTTCAAAACTAGGTCATCTGCTTAGGTGTTGCAGTGAACAAAAAGACGTCCCCGCCCCCTCCGCAGACACTCTGCTGCACCTCTCCCAACTTGTAGGTGACAGCAGACAGTGTCGCAGACAGTGTCGCAGACATGAGGCCAGCTTCTTTTGTTTTTAAAACGACTCATGAAGTTGCACCAGCTAGAAGAGCGAGGTGCGCGAGAATGCTGAGACCCTTTTTCCACCTAGATCCCCACTATATTTGGCCCTCATGTCCCTCCGTTGTCCCCCACAGCACATAGAGCAGACCACGCTCAAAATTGAGCATAAATGTCTGCGTCAAGCAACACACTGCGTCAAGCGACACACTGCTGTGGGGAGTATAACCAGCCCTAAACTCTTTGTTAGACCTACAGTATATTACTCTCAGTGCTCTCCACTCCCCCCTAGAAGCCTCTTGGTTAAGAGGCGAAACGTCCTCTAGAAAACTTCAGGTCCAGTTTCCTAGACTTTTCAAGCTTGACCATGACCTGGATGACTGAGAATCCTCACAGATCTGCTATATAATGTAGTAAAACCTCTAAATATGCAGTGGTATAAATAACAAGGCAGTTCAAGTGATGTGGCCACCGCCAATTTATTTCTGTACTGCTTTTCAAAAGAAAATGAGCAGAATTCAGTAAAAACCCTGCCTCATGGTTCAACACTGCACTGATAAACTCTGCCAGTCTGGCTCAGTCTCAGTGTAGAACTTATCTACAGGAAGTAACCACATCCTCTGGAGGCTGGGCCGTGTGAGGCAAGACGGCTAAACATTGATCTCTCATGAGAGTCGTCTACATCCTGTCATGTATCAAGAAAACCTGCACGCTGCTAAATTCTCTGCTTTAGTAAAACCGAACATGAAAACAGACATTATGGAAAAGTGGGGTAGATTTTCTCTATGGGTAGCAAATATAATATGTCAAAAGTTAGACGAATTGAACCTTTTAGTCTAACTAATAAAGGTCAGTGGGAGTCAAAAACTATTCTGTGCTTGGTAAGCTGACGAAGCAGGAATCTGTTACTGTTACAGAAGATGTGAACAGCAGCAAGCATGCCTATTGGGAAATAACTGTGCAGGCAGAGGCCCACGCCTGCCCTGAACAACAATGGTGTGTATTATTTCTCAGTTGCGGGGCCTCGATTCGAGTTGCGTTCTTTCCCAACCATGTCAGCAAGACCCCATTTTACTGCTCAGGACACTTTCCCCTCTGCCACTTCCTGTCATCCGCTGCAGTTAAGACTTTAGAGTGAAATCTTTAAAGCTGAGTTTATACTCGGCTCCAACACGGCCAGATGGAGTCATTTACAAGCAGAAAACTGAACAGAAACCTCCCAACCTGGTTTAACACCTTCTCATTTGTTTAGAGCAGTTCAGCTAACCACCACCACCCTCGGGGTGACTGAGCGGTTTCATTTCCGGAGTCAGAATGTTTAATCTTGCATGAAAAGGGAACTTTACTTCTAAATATTCTGCCTGCTTTGGGTGTGTCTCTTATGGCCTGATCTCAAAAGCACTTCAGAGTCTATTATTAGCCCTCGGTTGAAAAAACACCACCCTCAGGTCCTTATGTTTCCACAGCCGCTTAGAAGTTGTATCTGCTAATTTCTGGCTTCCTACATGCACATTTTGCATGAGTATAATTTCTTAAGGTTCCTAATGCATACTAAAGTATTTAGTCATTGTAAAATGCAATAAAAGTGGCCAACCTTTTACATTTTCACACTCTGTCAATATCTAATAGGGATATTTCTTCTCATTTATGTTTCTAAATAATACAACATTGCAAAAAAAAAACTCTTACTTTACTTACTTTCTCAGGTTTTCTTATAGAAACCTATATGGCTATAATGGTAATTACTAAAATATTAAAACTGTACTGTAACTAGAGATAGCCAATGAACTAACAGAAGGGTTTTAAAAACAATCACATTGTTAAAGCAGCACCGACAGAGCTACAGCTAACACCAAATGGCATTCCTTAAGGCCCCTTCAAAGGTAAATTATGGGAGATATTCTGTCAAGAGCCTAAAAATGTGGCAGGAATGTTGATGTTCTATTGGGAGGAGGAGAAGGAGGAACATGAGTAAGTCAAGTTCATGTGAAGGTGAACGGCGGAAAATACCCCAGTGACATCGCCAAGAGGAGGAAGCAAAACTACCTAAAGAAACCGGATGATTAGAGATGCATGGCAAGGTGCTCGTTGATTGTTCAGCTCATCCAACACAGATATATCTAGATATTTTACACACAAACAAAGAGGCTTAAAATTAATTGTGCACACTTAATATCCTCGGATTGGCTGAGATACTCCACAGTTTTAAGTCACTGTGCGGTTAAACCGCAACCCTCACAACTCAAGCCAAACCCCTAAATAAGATAACAGAAAGTGCCTGTGGAAGCGAGAAGAAACCGAACTCTTTCCCCAAGATGCAGCGAAATTCATGTTACCGAGGCTTCTTTCTGGTCGTATGGCAGCATATCCTCAATGCTGACTCTGATATGCATGAACGTATGACGGGTAAGAAAAGTGGGTCATTCCGCGGCTGAGTCAGGCCGTCTGTGACACTTGCACAAGGTCAACCTAACAGCAGCAGCTCCTTAACAATAGTACTCATTGATAACTGGTCTCTTGATTTGAGCTTAACTAAAGAAATGTGAGCGCCTCATTTAATTCGGTCAAGCCGAAAGCTTGCTTCAAAATGTGAGTAAAACTTTTAACAATCAGCCAGGAAGTGGAAGCACGGTAATAGAAATGAGCAAAAAATAGAAATTAGATTAGAGTCAGGACAATTACTAAGTTAAGTATTTATTGCAAACCACTACAGAAAATTACAATTCTGTTTGTTTTCGATTAAAATCTCCGTTTACCGTAGCACTTGATATTGACTAGTTTAGGGGGGGAAATAGTTTAACCTTTGTGACAGGAAGATGGTCAGTGTGAGAAAAGGATGAGGTTTCTGTCAAAGCAGCAGACCATGCAGCAATGCAACTGCTTCACAATATTACAAGCACTAAAAAACAGAGTTTATAGCAAAAACTCAAATCCCAGAGTATCCTCAGAGAGGAGCTGTGCAACATGGCTGAAAGATGCATCAAATTTTAAGCTATTCATATTAGTCTTTCTCTACTATTAATATTTTTTTTGTTTCACCTATTTATAATAAGAATCTGGGGGAAAAAAGGGCTTCAATTGTACCCATGAGTCTATTTAAACATAACATTTACACTTTAAAAACAGGTCAGCGATGATACCAACCTTGATAAGCTTGGCACTGAGAATTTGAGAAGCTGAATGCTTTCTTCTGCCTACATTTCCCAGAATGCTGTGCAGTTCTAGTTCTATGAAATTCTATCTGACTGGTTTTCCATTCAATTTGATCAAGTGTCTATCATCACTGATGTTTTTTAATCTTTTTTTTTAACCTCAGAAACGCAATCTTTTCCTGATAAGCGAGTGTGCTTTGATGTCCCGATCCAATATTGGAAATCGGCCCGATATCAGACAAAAAAAATAAATATCGGAATATATCAGCCTGCCTCTAAAATCTCTGATATTAAAAAAACTCATAAACAATTGGCTTCTACCTGCTTTTGTTAAAGTTCACATTTACTCTTTGGTGAATAAAAAATGGGTCACTTGTTCACATACCTGATCTCTGTTTGAGAAATATCACTTGGTCAAGCTGTTTCTATCACTTAGTGCCACGAAATAAGTAATAAAAGTATGTATGATTCATGTTGATATTTTAACGGATCGATATCTGTATCAGTCAATACACAAAGCTGCAATATAAGTATGATGTCGCAAATGGAAAAGTTGTATCAGGACATCCCTAGAATGCACCATGGCAAAGGACTAACGGTTAAGTCTAACAACACTTTAAAGAATCTACGCTGGCTATTTTAAATATTAATGAGATGAATAATTAAGTTAGACGAAGCACTAAGGATGTAAAAAGCAATGTCATAAGTCAGTCATAAGTCAGCCAACTTATCAGGAGGCTGGACCATAATGAGTTGTGGTCATTCCACTTTCAGTTTTTAACTTCTGTCTGTCTGAACATGCAGGATTTTGGAGATCTCAGAGCTAAACAGAGAATCTGCATTTTCTAAGGACCATGCTTACAGACTGATGCTTACAGTAAATGAAGCTAGGTGTTGGTATTAACTGTATCATGCATCACTGTAGGGAGTCAAGAATGATGATGATAATTAGAAAAAGGATTTAATACAATGATCTTTGCTAAAACATGTCCAAGAAGCCTTCCTGATCAGACGCCTAAACCACCTTTACTGATTTCTTTCAATACGGAGAAGCGGTGGTGCTACTTTAAGCCCTCCCCCAACCCCCACCAAGACCAACCCACCCTAGAGATGAGGTTCACGACAGCCACATACATCCAGCATCTTTTGTTTTATGTCACAACCCACCCCAAGAAATGACTGCTGGCTGTTAGTGTTGCTGATTGAACGATTTATTAAACTGTTGCCTTTATTAAGAGCATTAATAAATCTTGATACATCTAAAATCACGTTGAAGTCAAAGTAAAAGTGGCTGTTAACAAATTTCTGCAGTACTTAGATGCAATCATATTGAAAAGTCTTACTGTAAACATAATAGTGGTATGTTTTCATTTTAGGACGTTATTTGTGTTTATTGGGCTGAGTTTATGCAATAATTGATGTATGTCATCAATGTAGGTAACAAGCCCCTCATGCTAAAGGAATGTGTGATCTTATATATACTGAAAAGTAGTTCAAAATGTTTAATTGGTTACAAATCAATGCCGTTAAAACTCACTATTGAAATTTTTCGTTCTGGGATTTTTTAAAAACTGCTACATTTATATGGGATGTGTATACATTCTCAGTCCCTTCATTTTAAGAAGAATAACATTTATTCCTTCCTATTTAAGCTCCTAAAGCATGCCTATGTTTGTACGTCATTAACTAGCAGTAAAGCTTCCTTCTGTATCTGGTTGGACTATGTGAAAACTTTTGATTTAGCAGGCCAAGGAAAGCTGGAAAATATAACTCCTACAAACCCATATTTATTTAATCTAACTAGCATAATGCCGAATGTAGCTTACGGATGCTGATGTTTTATGTTGAGGTTTTCCCAACATGCTGTAGGAGACACTTTCACTGTAAAGAGTTTAAAAATAACAGAAATCACAGTCAAACGTGTGAGGTTAGTCTAGCAGCAGATTATATGCTGTGAATCAATCAGATCATTTGAGCTCAAAATGAAAATGAGTTCTGTTTAAAAAAAAAAAAAAAAAAAAAGAAGAAACATAATCCTGGAAAACTGTACTTACTCTCACAAATTAGACGTTCTCACGGCTTTCCAGAGAAAAACATCAACCGAGCTGTTTGTGTAAAAACTCTGCTGCTTTTGATTACATTTTGTCGACCAATTTGGACTTCTAGTCAGTCCTAATCTCCTCAGCTATGTGCACTAAAGTCAGAACCATTTAATCTCCTGCTTGCATACCACCAGCTCTTTCCATTCACCATGTCTCCATAGACACACTTGTTAAAGGTCTGGGTCCAAAAACAAGCAAACGACTTCTGTTTTGATTTCTGCATATGAGCTTAAAAAGGTAAGTTATGCTCAGGTTCTGTGTTATGATGACAGTAAAAGTGTTTCTGTTTGTTTATGGAGAGTATTATTCACATATCGGATTATAGGGGAGGAGAATAGGTAGAATTCAGACGACTTGGGAAAAAATAATATTTTTTCAGCTAAATTCGTAAGCATTAAAAGCTCAATTTTAATATATATAGATGGTGTTTTAAAAAGTGAATCAGAAATCTTCAAATCTCTTCAATTATAAAGCGGTTGCTTAACAGCATAAAGATATCCTTTTGGTCCAAACATTGCAATAAAATTCAGCTAAATCAGGTCATAAAAGTTGACAAAGTAGGAATGCAGGAACTTCTGTCCTTGTTGCACTGCAATAATACAATCTAAAGTGGGGCCTGGCATCCGAGGACCACGCCGGGAGAAGCAGGGTGGAGAACAGCCAGGCAGTGATGTGTAAGTCCATATAAGGCTGCAGGCGAGGAAAGTACCAGAAAGGAACTGATGTAAGTGCAGAAACCTTGAGTCACAACATCACTTCCTTGGGAAAGCAAAGCACCACTAAGAGCAACGTAGCAGACAGAGGTTTTCACTAACTAATGCTATAATGAACAAGCTTAGTAACAGAAGAAAAAAAAAATGAGTTGAACACAAACGCACCAAAGTAACCTCCATTTTGATCAAATGAGAAGTACATTTTGATGCCTTTAGGACATCTGCTGAATATCTGCATCTTACTTCCCCTTTTTCATTCACCTTCTCAGCCTAACATTTACATGCTGGTTTTACTGAGTGTCACAAAAAGCTGATCAAAATAGTAGTCAGATTCCCTCCATCTGCAAAAATTACATTTAAGACAACACATTTTAGTTTTAATGAAACCACAGCACAAACAAGTCTTTAATTAGGAAAAATTTCTGCTGCTTCCTCTTTAACATCTATTCTGACTCGCACTAGTTTCCCTTTTTCATCTTTAATTACAGCTTCTGCATCAGAGCTGCAGTTTCTCTATGCCTATGTACCGGGTGTGGCTACCAAATGGCAATTAATGTAGGTTAAATTCTTAGGTAGAAGGTAGGGGGTTGGGTTGTTGCCAATCAGCTTTGTGTCATACAAAAAAAAACATGAAAGTTAGTGAGATAAAACACAAATTCAGTCTGACTCAGATAGTTAAACAGTTTAAACCTCAATAGTTTTATTTGGTTCAATGTTAATAAATACACTATTTATTGATGAAATGCATTAAAACCTCCAAATATCCACTTCTGCCAGCTAAAGCACTAATAGATATAAATAACTGAGCAAAGGTGACGTCAGGGGCAACAACGCCTAGCATTTTATTCTGGGTGACAAACGGGAAAAAAAAGAACACTGAGGAAGTTCTAGCTGAAACAATGTCACAGGAAGAGAGAAGGTACAGGAGTGGGAGCCATTTTTACGGAAATTCTGCTTGGAAATGTTTCACATGTTTGTTTTTATAAAACAGAGCGACAAACTGCACGTCTCATTTCAATGAGATGACAGAGAAGTGACCAGTTTGCTGAGAATAGAGAGACACAAAAGTCCCATCCCCTACCTGTTTCTGCTTACTTTGGACCATAAGGCTACTCTAGTTCAGACTGAAGACATGTCCATAAGCTGGGTATCTGTAAAGCAGTTGATTAGAGGTAAGCTCAAGAGCCTGAACCAGCTCATTCCACCTAACTATACTTGCGTTACCCCAGATAGAGCATCTCAACACACATTCAGCACAAGAAAGTTAGTTAACAGAAAAACAATGCGTGAAAAACAATCCTTATACTTTAGCAACAATGGAAAAAAATGCGGGTGAAGATTCCCAGTCATCCAGGTCATAGTCATTCCAAAAAAGTTTTAAAAAACATTCCTCTGGACTTTGTTTCCAAGTTTGAAGGCATTTTTCTGACGTTTTAAATTGAAAAAGCTTCCTGGATGGGAACCTCTTCAAACTTGGAAACGAAATCTAGTGGATTGTTTTTTTTTTTACTTATTTGGAATGGAAAAAAATGATTTTCACCATTAAATAAAATCAGCTTAATCATTGAATGCATCAAAGTATTTCTTTCCAGAAAAACACTTGTAACAAAAATAAATAAGACGACTACTTCAGCTGCTGCTAAAAATCATTATATCAGCAGTTGTTATAACCAATAATACTATATTGATACGTTTAAATATTTTTATAAGGTGACATCAGTAGGACAGTTGGGCTGTCTGCTCCTGTAGAGGCTGCAACTACTAGTACTCCTGAGGGTTGCCTCTCATTTAAATTCCTAATATGACCATCAGTCTTTTTTTATAGCCAAATTTGTCCTTCTTGTAAGCCAGAGAGAAGCATAGCAGCCTTCTTTAGGCCAGCTAACTGGCAGTGTGCAGCAACATGTGAGGGAGGGCACCACACCACTGATACAGTTGTAAATCTCTGCTTCTGTCTCCTTGAACCCCAGTCGGCCTCAGCAGATGGCCGCTCACACTGAGCCTGGTTCTGCTGGAGGTTTCTTCTTGTTAAAAGGGAGTTTTTCCTCTCCACTGTCGCTACAAGCATGCTTAGTGTGAGGGATTGCCTTTGAGTCAATGAGTCGATGCAATCTGCAAACTGGTTTTCCTTAGATAGAAAACTTTGAATTAATTTGACTGTATGATCTGGTGAACTGTAAAGCACCTTGAAATGACATCTGTTGTGAATTGGCGCTATGTAAATAAACTGAATTTATTTAAATATACAAATATTACTTTGGCACTTACTCCAGCATCTTATTAAAACCCGTCTAACCTGTAGGAAGAGGAGGACAGATATTTTTGTAGTTTGGAACCATCTTTTTTTCCAATCTTAAGGCCAATTTATACTTCTGACGCATAGCCTCTGCAACCATCAAATCCTGAGTACGCGTCGGACGGTCGCAAACCTGCGCAGACCTCAAACGGAAGTGCGCAGACAAAAAGCAGCTGTGACTCATTCTTGGTATGCCTCTCCGGTTATCTGTGTGGTCGTCCTTCTTGATTCGGTGCCAGGGCACGCCATTTTTTAAAACAACTACAATACACAACTACGACGAAAGGTTAATCAGTCTTTTTGCCAACCCATTAACAGAACCTGTTCTCCTTCGATGTCTAGCAACTCTAGATCCATCTCTGTGACCGTGATATCTTGCAGACGCGCCATAGTTGTTTTGGACAGTAAACACTCCCGCCGGCGCTGCCGAAGTTCTCATGACCATCCGCTGAAGTTTTCGCAAGTTTTAGAATAGGCTCCCCCTAGCGCTTTGGCAGGAAACTGCTGTGCTTCCCTAAAAATTCCAGACAGACAGTGCAGAAGTATACCAGCAAAACTGGTTCGCCCCCAGACCCAAGCGAAATTTGTTGTGTGCAGTTGCAGAAGTCTAAAGGCCAATTTATGCTTCTGATGCATAGCCTCTCAAATCTGTCTCTGTGGGCGACCACGCCCCCAACGCAGAGGTTCTGCAACCGTGGTCACGCACCTCAAAAAAATCCTGACTACATTTTGGACAGTCGCAAACCCACGCAGACCTTGAGTCGAAGTGCATGGACAATAAGCAGTTTCAATTGGTTCTTCGTGTGCCTTTCCGGCTCTCTGGGTGGTCGTCCTTCTCGATTTGGTGCTGGGGCGCGCCATTTTAAAAAACGAGGAGTAACAACCACTATGGATAACCATGACAAAAGTTTGATCGAGGAGATTTGGAGGTACAACCACTTATACGATGCCTCAGACAGGTTGTTTTGGAAAATAAAAACTCCCGCCGCAGCGCCGCAAAAGACATTCTCGCAAGTTCTCCAATAGGCTCCCCCTAGCGCTTTGACGGGAAACTGCTGTGCATCCCTAGAAATTCCAGACCGACGTCGCAGAAGCATACCAGCAAAACTGTTTCAAAACTGCAGTGCTTTCTGCATTTTCTTTTTTTTTAACCATCTCATTACACTTCATTAAACTGCAGAAACGATAAGGACACATTTTATTGGTTATTAAAGCTGTAACTAATCTGTATCTTTAATTAACTTGATTCCAACTGTTCTATTACATATAATATGCAGTTAATTTACTCATAATGAAGCGGTTTCCCTGAAGGCTGATCATCTCCATCTCATTGGTCATGCCATTTATTAACTGTGAACATTTTTCCAGCCAGTGCCGGTTATCTTTTTTTTTTTTTTTTCTGTCTTCCTCTGAGCCTGTGAGAATGGATCAGGTGCCTTGATGACACAGATGAGATGTTAAAAACCACATTAAGGAGTCACGAACAGGCATTGCCATTGTGTCCACCCTCCCTCCTTGCTTTTCTTTGTCCACAGCATGAGAACCACTAACAAAGATTTTAAGGCTCAATCTCTGCTCATCATTTCATTCACAGCTCTTATCTTCTCCATTTAAATACGAGTTTTGTCCGAATGACAGTCCGAATATCTCCTTGGTTTAAGCAGGCCTTGGGGGAAAAAATGAAGGGCTAGCTCGGCTCGGCTCCACTCGGCTCGCTTCGGAAGCAGGCCAAACTTCCTCCTCAGAAAACAGAGTGGGATTAATATGATATCCGTGTTAGCTTTAGCTAGGGGGGAAGTATTTAGAGCGAAAAAAAGAAGCGAAAGAAGAAGGTTTACGGTTAAAGGCGCTAATGCAGTGAGCCGACAGGCGGCAACGCGCACGCGCACAAACGGTTAACGGAAAGTAGCAGTTTGAAAGGATGCTATAAAACACCTCTAACTTCTCTCTAACTCACTTCGCTAAACGGCTCCTTCCATTGTATTAGAAATGAACAGAACAAAGGGATGTGGGAAAGTACGTTAAAATGTCGCCTCTTACCGTTTTCGGCATCTTTCCAGTCGTTTGCCTCCCGCAGAGATTTCCTTTAAACTTCTTTATTCAGCTGAGAAAACTTTTTCCCATCAGAACCACGGCGCCAACTGAACGCCCTCTCCAGTCGAGGGTACTTTTTTTCCCCTTTTTTTTAATAAAAAAAGAAAATATGTTATATTTTTCCCTGTTCTTTTCAAAGCTGCGCTCCAGGGAGGGTTTGTCTTTGTTTCGCCTTAAAGTGAAGCGGACTGGGAGCTTGGTTTCCTCCTAACGGTACCGCTGCTGCAGAAGAAAAAACCACACCCAGAGCGATGACAGGACAGCAGACAGGCTGAGGCTGAGCTCACAGCAGCTGCTGGCTCCGCCCGCCGCATCATCAGGACTCTACGCCGATTCTGGATGGAAAATACAAAAAAAGTTGCTCAGGATTCACTGAGCATGGTCACTATTGCTCAAATGTTGCGTCAGTTTAGGCCTTTGAGAAAATTACAGTGGTGCAGACACGTGGGCTGCTACGGAAGAGGATAAGGGCCACTGACAATATATAAAGTTAACTGATTTTTACATTTTATTTCAGTCTATGATGGTAAAAAAGTCAGAATTCTGACTGTAATCTCAGAATTCTGACTTTAATCTCAAAATTCTTACCTTTTTTCCCATATTAAACTGAAATATTTAAAAATTAGTTCACTTTTTTTATTTTTTCAGTTGCCCTTATCCTCTTCCTGGTATTAAACTCAGAATTCTGAGATTAGAGTAAGAATTCTGAGATTAAAGTCAGAATTCTGAGATCAAAGTCAGAATTCTGACTTTGTTCTCAGAATTTTGACTTTAATCTCAAAATTCTGACTTTTTTCCCATATTAAACTGGAAAAAAAATCTGTTAACTTTTTTTATTTTTTCAGTTGCCCTAATCCTCTTCCTGCTATTTAAGTCAGAATTCTGAGGGGAAAAAAAGTCAGAATTCTGAGATTAAAGTCAGAATTCTGAGATTAACGTCAGAATTCTGAGATTAGAGTCAGAATTCTGACTTTAATCTCAAAATTCTGACTTTTTTCCCATATTAAACTGAAAAAAAAAATATGTTAACTTTTTTTTATTTTTTCAGTTGCCCTAATCCTCTACCTGATATTTAAGTCAGAATTCTGAGAAAAAAAGTCAGAATTCTGAGATTAGAGTAAGAATTCTGAGATCAAAGAGAATCAAAAAGAATTCTGACTTTGTTCTCAGAATTTTGACTTTAATCTCAAAATTCTGACTTTTTTCCCATGTTAAACTGAAATATTTAAAAATCAGTTAACATTTTTTATTTTTTCAGTTGCCCTAATCCTCTTCCTGAGATTAAAGTCAGAATTCTGAGATCAAAATCAGAATTCTGAGATTAGAGTCAGAATTCTGACTTTAATCTAAAAATTCCTACTTTTTTCCCATATTAAACTGAAATATTTAAAAATTAGTTAACTTTTTTTATTTTTTCAGTTGCCCTAATCCTCTTCCTGGTATTAAAGTCAGAATTCTGAGAAAAAAAAGTCAGAATTCTGAGACTAGAGTAAGAATTCTGAGATCAAAGAGAATCAAAAAGAATTCTGACTTTGTTCTCAGAATTTTGACTTTAATCTCAAAATTCTGACTTTTTTCCCATGTTAAACTGAAATATTTAAAAATCAGTTAACATTTTTTATTTTTTCAGTTGCCCTAATCCTCTTCCTGAGATTAAAGTCAGAATTCTGAGATCAAAGTCAGAATTCTGAGATTAGAGTCAGAATTCTGACTTTAATCTCAAAATTCTGACTTTTTTCCCATATTAAACTGAAATATTTAAAAATGTGTTAACTTTTTTTAATTTTTTCAGTTGCCCTAATCAGTTGCCCTAAAAATTAGTTCACTTTTTTTTATTTTTTCAGTTGCCCTAATCCTCTTCCTGAGATTAAATTCAGAATTCTGGAGGGAAAAAAGTCAGAATTCTGAGATTAAAGTCAGAATTCTGAGGAAAAAAACTCAGAATTCTGAGATTAAGAATTCTGACTTTTTTTCTCAGAATTCTGACTTTAATCTCAAAATTCTGACTTTTTTCACATATTAAACTGAAATATTTAAAAATCAGAGATTTTTGAGATTTAAGTAAGAATTCTGATTTAAATAAATAAATGGAATTTTAAAAAAGTAACATTTACAAAGATGTTTGAAATTATTAAGATAAATTAGGGTTACTCAAATGAATTCTGTTTGAAGCCACCAGATATGGGTGGTTCTAGACAGTGGTTAAAAGGGGCTAGTGTCCCTGTAGAACCGGCGCCTGGCCGCTGTTAAGGCCCCTGTTCCAAAGACATAATACATGATAAATAAATTATATATATACTGGAAAACAACAGAAAGCCCCCCCTGAACCAATAAATTTTTATAGTTTTATTTTATTGGTGATTAAAAAATGAAGCTGTTGCATTTTTATCACTGTTTAGTTTAAGAGTTTTCTTTTTATCCAAGTTGTTTTCGGAATGTTGAAAGAAAACGACCTGGGTTAGAAAAGTTTACTACCACCTCTCTAACAATGAACCATCCTCAGGCAGAAAGAGTGCTGTAAAATTTTTCCTCAACTATGGTTTTAGAGATGGAAGAGTATGAGTCACACCTGAGGATGAAAAGTCAGCTCAGAGGGAGAGAAACCACAAATTCTGATTTCAGACCACAAGTAAGGCGCCCTCTTATTAGTTCTGTCATGGTGGATCGGTGATGGCAGAGATTATTTTTCCCAAAATATGTTAGATTGACTTTTTAGAAATTGTTGGGTTTGGGTTATTTTTTTTTTTTTTTTTGGTTTTCAATTTTTCTTTTTTCACTTGATTAGTTTGATAAAGATTTCTATTCCAGTTTATTTTCTACACCATAATAAGGCCAACTCTCCCTCTCTGCCAGAGAAACTCAATGAGGACATTTAGACTTTCCTTATATCAGCATTTCTTTATTTTGAAATTCTCCCCATAAACTTTAAACATCTGCTGGAAAGTGATGAACAGTGTCAAAGAAAGGCTCCAATCATTTTAGGTCCTCATCGCCACCTATGAGTGTGGGGTTGCTTTTGTTCTATCTTTGGGATTTTAGGGCAGGGGGGGTTCAGAGAACATGTGAACAATTACTTTATAAAGTGGAAAATGTAATGTTTAGAAATGTATTTGGAGGAGCAAACTTGTTTCCTCTGGTTCTGCTGCTGACTTGTAAGATCAACTAAAAGCAAGAACTTTGGTTTCTTAAATTTCTATCAGAAACGGTGGCTAAATCCTACAATATTTTGTTTTTTTCCCTAAATATTGAATTCAAATGTTGTTGTTTTTTAAAGAAATTATGCATTCTTCCTAGATATGTGATATTTGTCACTATATTATTTCTGACCACTCTTATTGGATTTATCTGTTTAATATGTATTTTTTGTGTGTGTGTTTTTTTTATCTTAATTTCTGCAGGGTGAACCCCCACCCCCCCACCCCCACCCCTAGCAACCTGCATCTGCAGACAATGCACCACTGCTCTCTCTCTGCAGCAGGAGAAAGCTGCAGTCGATTCAGGTGCAACACAAACTGACTGCTTATGGTTTCATGTATCTTGAACCCAAAGCTGCTCTCACTTTTGTCTGACTCTCCTAAATGCGACCATAGAGGGCAAACACACTTGTGCTTTTGTTTTTAGAACTGAAGAAGCAGTTAGATGGGATGTAAAATGCTATTAAATAGTAAAAAAGGCCAACTTGTCCTCTAACACATCATATACAGTCTCAGTTCTTACAGTTTTCCCCCCTTTTTTAGAAGTGCATGCTTGTATAAGACTGCTTAGATTCATTTTATAATTTTTGCATTTTTTTTATATACAGGGCTACTGTCTACCAGCGCCTCTACTACAATATGATAAATTTTAAATATATATTTTTTCTTCCAGAACTAAATGACAACCCTTAAAAAGACAAATGTTAAAATTTTTAAAAATATCATCTTTTATGTTTGTACTATTGTAATATTCCACAGGTGTCAGGATTCTTTGCCGTTTTTTTGTCATCTTTCTCTTATTGAGTTTTTGTAAATGTTCTTGCTGTATATTGTCTGTTCATTAGTGTCCGTAAGGTCTTGCCATGTTAATGTATGCAGGTTGGCTTCATGTCTTACATCTTCTGCTCTCTGTATATATTAAATCAATTTCTCAGGTCATTATTTGTTGCTTTTTTCCCCCTCCGGGTTTAATGTTTCTTATATTTCAGCGATAGTCTTTCCTCCTCAGCTTCCCTCCTTGCCTTCTGCCTCAGTTGCTCCACTTCTTCCTCTGATTAACATCCTGTCTTTCCCCATTTGCCATTGTTCTCCTCTCCACTAATGTCCACTGCACTCCTCATTTACTTTCTGTACTCCATGTTCTGTTCACCTAGTTTTGTTTTGTAATTTTTGTATATTTTTTTTATTGAAACACTCCTATACGACTCCAAGGCTTCTGTCGGCACTCTGGTTTTTCAACCTACAGAACATAAACCAGTACAATCTTAAACTAAAAATCCAACCTTGAATTTGACTAAATTCTTCCTCTATTTAGACTGCTTTTAAAAGGAAGTAAGAAAGATAATAAGAAGATATCAACTATGCTCATAGTGAAGAACTGAAGCAAAAACTGGAATCTTCAGAACAGCAATCGTCTATAATAAATAGATTCTAACTACTATCTGTGCCAAAGCATCTTGTATCTTTTGTTGATTAGTGGAATGACTTCTACGCTTTAGGCCTGCTTGTCTTCAAAAGCTCACGGAAGCCCTGAAGTGCATATCATCATAAGCTTTTTGATAAATAAGAAGGTTTTAAATGAAAACCTGCAGACGTTCATTAGAAAAATGACATTATTTGCCATTATTCTACCTTTTTTTTTTTTACTTGTTTTACTTGTTTATTATTACATGGCCCTACTTTCTGTGTACGTCCATAAGCGAGGCACGTTTACTTTCAAGCACAAGTGGTGTGTTACAGAGATGTCTCCTGGTAAAGCAAGTTGACAAAAGCCCATTAAGCTTAAACATTAGAAGAGTCACTTCAGTGATGTTTGGTTGAATTAAGATCTTATATAAAGAAGGCATGGTGGTCTGCTAGGACTGTTCTCTCTCCAGCTTGTCTGCTTGGAGTTTCTTACACTCTGAAGACATGAACGTTGGGTTAGCTGCTGATTTAAGTAGAAGTTTGCATGTTTGCTTTTTAACTGTATGTCTGTTGAATATGAAATCTCAAAGAATCATCCCTGCAATTTTGCAGGTGCATTAATTGAACTCTATCTGTAACAGCAAACATGCAGTAAAATGTTTCATCCCCCTTGCGGTTCTTACAATCACGAGAGATGAGACACCAAGTGAGGAGACTTTTCAGTTTGGGGTCTCTGAATGACTCATGAAAACTCATTTCTTCTGTGTGAATGGTGTCTGCAGAGCCCCACCGAACAGAAACAATAACTGCACTCCTACTTTACGCACTGACAACATGAAAAAACACCAGTGGCTACATGAATGAGTCTCTGCAGACCTACTGGTGCACAGCACCGAGCCATCGCTCTATTCTGGTGTTGACTCAGCCCTCGTCTTCCAGGGCAGAATGACCTCCCACAGTCTCGGTTCACCTGAATAAGCAGCATGCCGCTCTCCCACCATCATCAAGATAATGTGCATTCTCTACAGTCAAGGTCAAGGCTGACCAGACTTATAAAACTGTAATTAAGTCCCCTTGAACAAAGACGGACATTTCTTTGATATTTCTAATCATCTTGTTAGCCGAGGAAGCCCTTATCTGATTCAACTCTTTCATTGTGTTATAAATTATGCCTTTTCACACTAGACTCATTGTGTGGTTCCATAACTGTTTCTTTGAGATAAGTTAGTTTTATAGAACACATCCAGTGCACATGTGTAGGATTTCTTGAAGTTTACATAAAAAAAATATAAACATAATTTTCTAAGTAATATTTAACTGAAATAAATTAATATCTTCCATCATTGTATGCAACATGCTATTACAGTAATCTACCAGCAGATGGCGCCTTAGCAGCAAGCCTTGTTTTACCTGCTATAACAGGGAATGCCCTCTGCTCTTGTTCTCACACTTGTATAAGTAATTGCCTTTTAAATAATCAAAAAATTTGATAAAGAATGGAGGCAAAGGACACGATGCTTTGTGAGACTATTAGTACCCTTTATTAATACCCTTTTTGTTAGGGTACAGCAAAATTTTAAAAAGTGGAAGGATGAATGATTTTATTTTTTACCAGTAAAATGAAGATATGTGTAAGGGATTTATAATCTGACCTTTTTCCCTTTAAAAAGTTCACCTGATACATCAAAAATCAGTCTTTATGTAACACAATCCTAAGAGGTTAGTTTGTTGTAACATCCACTGATATATAGAGTAATATAAGGCTGTCATATATGTAAAGCTCTGTGAGCTGGAAAAATCTCCCCCTAAACATACCATGGTTACTGTGGAAAATGGTGAAGGCATAGGATAGCAGTGGGATGTGGGGATGTTTTCCTTCAGCAGGAACGGGGAAGGAAACAATGGGCGAAGATAGAACACTACCCTCAGATTCGTCTACTTTATTTTAAATCCACAGCTTAAATCGTTGTAACCTGGAGAAACTTTGGTATTCAAACCAAGGCAATCATTTAAAACACAGGTTAAAACTAGTTTCGGAAATAAATAATACAGTCAAGTCATTCAACAGTATATGAAATAACTGACCTATTAAAATCATTCCTGGTAAGAAGACTGAATTGTGCCAAAGCCTAGCCTGAGCTTATAAAAATGTTAGGTTCTTTTTCCCTCTGAATACTTCTGAAGAACATTTTTCCAAAATTAGCACCGGGTCTGTGTTCATTTCTGTATGTATAAATGTAACCACCTGTAGTGAGAGGGATGAGCAGAAAATGCAACTTTTGGATGATTTAAATACCAGGTACTTGCACGTTTCTCAGAGCACAATCGAACTGCTCTATCCACTAAGCCGCCACTTTAGTCCCCAGTATATATATATATATATATATATATATATATATATATATATATATATATATATATATATATATATATATATATATATATATATATATATATATATATATATATAAACATACATGCATATATACACATACATACTTACATGCATATATACACACACATACATACATGCATATATACACATACATGCATATGTACACACATATAAAAACATACATGCATATATATATATACACACACATACATACGTATATACACACACTTATGTGTGTATGTATGTATATATACACTATATTGCCAAAAGTATTTGCTCACCCATCCAAATTATTGGAATCAGGTGTTCCAATCACTTCCATGGCCACAGGTGTATAAATTCAAGCACCTAGGCATGCAGACTGTTTTTACAAACATTTGTGAAAGAATGGGTCGCTCTCAGGAGCTCAGTGAATTCCAGCGTGGAACTGTGATAGGATGCCACCTGTGCAACAAATCCAGTCGTGAAATTTCCTCGCTCCTAAATATTCCACAGTCAACTGTCAGCTGTATTATAAGAAAATGGAAGTGTTTGGGAACGACAGCAACTCAGCCACGAAGTGGTAGGCCACGTAAACTGACGGAGCGGGGTCAGCGGATGCTGAAGCGCATAGTGCGAAGAGGTCGCCAACTTTCTGCAGAGTCAATCACTACAGACCTCCAAACTTCATGTGGCCTTCAGATTAGCTCAAGAACAGTGCGCAGAGAGCTTCATGGAATGGGTTTCCATGGTCGAGCAGCTGCATCCAAGCCATACATAACCAAGTGCAATGCAAAGCGTCGGATGCGGTGGTGTAAAGCACGCCGCCACTGGACTCTAGAGCAGTGGAGACGCGTTCTCTGGAGTGACGAATCGCGCTTCTCCATCTGGCAATCTGATGGACGGGTCTGGGTTTGGCGGTTGCCAGGAGAACGGTACTTGTCTGACTGCATTGTGCCAAGTGTAAAGTTTGGTGGAGGGGGGATTATGGTGTGGGGTTGTTTTTCAGGAGCTGGGCTTGGCCCCTTAGTTCCAGTGAAAGGAACTCTGAATGCTTCAGCATACCAAGACATTTTGGACAATTCCATGCTCCCAACTTTGTGGGAACAGTTTGGAGCTGGCCCCTTCCTCTTCCAACATGACTGTGCACCAGTGCACAAAGCAAGGTCCATAAAGACATGGATGACAGAGTCTGGTGTGGATGAACTTGACTGGCCTGCACAGAGTCCTGACCTCAACCCGACAGAACACCTTTGGGATGAATTAGAGCGGAGACTGAGAGCCAGGCCTTCTCGTCCAACATCAGTGTGCGACCTCACAAATGCGCTTCTGGAAGAATGGTCAAAAATTCCCATAAACACACTCCTAAACCTTGTGGACAGCCTTCCCAGAAGAGTTGAAGCTGTTCTAGCTGCAAAGGGTGGACCGACGTCATATTGAACCCTATGGATTAGGAACGGGATGTCACTTAAGCTCATATGTGAGTCAAGGCAGGTGAGCAAATACTTTTGGCAATATAGTGTATATATATATAAATATACACACCTACACACACATGTATATATGTACACATATATATATATACATACACACACACACACACGTATATACACACTTACACTATATTGCCAAAAGTATTTGCTCACCTGCCTTGACTCACATATGAGCTTAAGTGACATCCCGTTCCTAATCCATAGGGTTCAATATGACGTCGGTCCACCCTTTGCAGCTAGAACAGCTTCAACTCTTCTGGGAAGGCTGTCCACAAGGTTTAGGAGTGTGTTTATGGGAATTTTTGACCATTCTTCCAGAAGCGCATTTGTGAGGTCGCACACTGATGTTGGACGAGAAGGCCTGGCTCTCAGTCTCCGCTCTAATTCATCCCAAAGGTGTTCTATCGGGTTGAGGTCAGGACTCTGTGCAGGCCAGTCAAGTTCATCCACACCAGACTCTGTCATCCATGTCTTTATGGACCTTGCTTTGTGCACTGGTGCACAGTCATGTTGGAAGAGGAAGGGGCCAGCTCCAAACTGTTCCCACAAAGTTGGGAGCATGGAATTGTCCAAAATGTCTTGGTATGCTGAAGCATTCAGAGTTCCTTTCACTGGAACTAAGGGGCCAAGCCCAGCTCCTGAAAAACAACCCCACACCATAATCCCCCCTCCACCAAACTTTACACTTGGCACAATGCAGTCAGACAAGTACCGTTCTCCTGGCAACCGCCAAACCCAGACCCGTCCATCAGATTGCCAGATGGAGAAGCGCGATTCGTCACTCCAGAGAACGCGTCTCCACTGCTCTAGAGTCCAGTGGCGGCGTGCTTTACACCACCGCATCCGACGCTTTGCATTGCACTTGGTTATGTATGGCTTGGATGCAGCTGCTCGACCATGGAAACCCATTCCATGAAGCTCTCTGCGCACTGTTCTTGAGCTAATCTGAAGGCCACATGAAGTTTGGAGGTCTGTAGTGATTGACTCTGCAGAAAGTTGGCGACCTCTTCGCACTATGCGCTTCAGCATCCGCTGACCCCGCTCCGTCAGTTTACGTGGCCTACCACTTCGTGGCTGAGTTGCTGTCGTTCCCAAACACTTCCATTTTCTTATAATACAGCTGACAGTTGACTGTGGAATATTTAGGAGCGAGGAAATTTCACGACTGGATTTGTTGCACAGGTGGCATCCTATCACAGTTCCACGCTGGAATTCACTGAGCTCCTGAGAGCGACCCATTCTTTCACAAATGTTTGTAAAAACAGTCTGCATGCCTAGGTGCTTGAATTTATACACCTGTGGCCATGGAAGTGATTGGAACACCTGATTCCAATAATTTGGATGGGTGAGCAAATACTTTTGGCAATATAGTGTATATGTGTATGTATGTATATATATATATATATATACACACCTACACACACATGTATATATGTACACATATATATATACATACACACATACACATGGCATGTCCTTTATGTAATTATTATATTGACATGAGTTGAAATATACACTGTATGGATGAAACTTGAATATTTTGAATGACATTCTCAGAATATTGAATTAAACTTAAATACTGTAGGTTGGCCTGAAAGAATTATGGGTAATGTAGTTTCAAAACATAGATGACCGAAGACTTCAATACCAGCAAGACAACTCACACGTACTGTCTTTTTACAGGCTGTCATACTTCTGTCAGTGATTTAAAAATTAAGTAATTTGATTTTATTTAGAATTTGTGAATTATTTATTAATATAATCAATGTATATATAAAGGCTTTGTTAAAATAGTCCATGTAAAAAGCCTTTACCTCCCTCACTGAAGGTTTAGGTGATCTGAGTTGGAAAGGTCTGCATTTAGAAATATATATTAACTTTTGTTTTACCATCAATCTATTCAAAAAGGTAGATGTTAAAAAAAAAAATTGTACACCACTTTATCAGTTAAATCAATTATAATATGCCAAACCAATCTAGCTGCTTTGTTTTTTTTTAATGTTTTGATAAACTTGTAGCTGTCATCTTTAATAGCCCCACATTAATACCACAGTTATGCATTTAAGTGTGTGCATTCATAACATCCGTAAAATGTGTATAGTTACAAATAAACATCTTTATAACAATATTATACCTCAATCTGGGTTCTGTTATAAAAAAAAAAAAGATCAAACACTGGTTCAACAGAGGTTTATTTATCGAGAAACACAGTTTGTCATTAAGACTTACATTTTGTTTGAGCCCACAGACTCAAATACTCTAGTATTTTTGTTAATTTTGATCTATAAAATCAATGCTTTTTCCAGTCAGTGTGGATTACAATACTCTTAATCATCACAACACAAAAGCTTGCTGTACATTTCCCTTTTTTAAATCGTTTTTTTTTTTTATGGTAGACACATTGCCTACTCACAAAGGAGGCCTACACTTACTCCACCGCATTTCTCCACATCAGAAAACAAAGTCTGTGATTTATTGTCTGTGTGACTTAACCTGAGTATTACACTGAATTTTGTTTATGTACAGTCGTGGTTAAATGTGTGTACACCTTGCCGCATATTTTTGTACACCAGCAAATCCAAAATGTTGCACAAAACTGCACAACGCTTTTAAACCAGTTTGCAACAGATATGTTTTCACATCAGAAATCACTTTGGTTTTCGATCTGTTCCCACAGCAGCTCAATCTGAACTTAATGAAACTTATGCTTTCATCCTTAATAAAACCAACAGGGACTCAATATAGACTGGCCTTGGATACAGAAATTACAAAATTACAAAGTGAATAACTAAATACTCAAATCACAATTCAACACACCGGTGCTTTGAAAACATGAAGGGTTTCTCATAAAATTCAGCCATCAAACATTTCAATAAACTCAATTTAAAAGGCATCAGAGTAACAAACATCAAGCACAAATCTCCGTCAGACCTGGAAAGTTCTGGATTGGTCCTTTAACCGCCAGGCGACTGCACAGTTTGTGTTTGCGGTTTAGTTAATGTGTGAATTCAGCTTCCTGTGCATTTCCATGACAACCCGTGTGCAAAAAAAAAAAAGAAAACAGAATCACCTCAAACTAGGTTTGACGAAGTCACCCAAGAATAGATTTGGCAAGTTTCATCAGGCGAAATGTTTCCAAAAATACAGAGATTTCCATCAAAATATTCAGTCAGTAGAAGTAGATGCACTTTACAAGGTGCACAGGTTGCAAAGCACAGAGTATCTGAAGTATATGAATATCTCAGGTGTTACATATCTACAGAGAGGAGATGATGCTTACTGCTGTACACAGGGTATCTGTGCACCTTTAAGTGGCACATAAATGTCCCTGCAATGTAACTACTGTACCCAGTAAGATTAAGTACTTACCAGTGGGCTACTCCCAGTGACACACAGTGTCACAAACGTTATAGCATTAATACACCCCCACCCCACCCCTCCCATTCATTTAAATAAAACTATATTCATATTATACATTTCATATTTTATTACATTCAAGGTATAGATACAATTTGTATCAACAAGCAAAAGTCAATTCTAGGCATTTGTGGCTTAGCTGTTTGCGGCACATAAAAACCGGAGGGGAGGGACGACACCTTGTCCATTTTAATTTGGAGTTTAAACCTCTTTTTTGGGACACTGGAAGCATTTTTCGGCGACAGCGAGAGATTTATTTGTGTTGTGGAAGCAGTCCCATTGCCCAGAGGAAATGTACATGTTGGGATCTTCCTTAGAGGACCTAGAATTCCTTTTAACTTTAAAAACCTTTTATGATTTGAATCAAATGTCCAGAATTTTTTCAAGCTGTTTCTATAGTGTCCTAGAAAAAAAGAAATGTTAAAAATTATAAGAAGGGTAGATGATGATTTGAATTTAACTTAAAAACAAATATCCAAAATATTCTATAATTATTACATTTTCCAAGTCAGAGGGAAAACTATCAGATTTCTATCTCGCTACTGATTGATGGATCTTCTGTAATATATTCTATATTAAGTATCCAATAGAAATAAAAGGTTCAGATCTTTAATGTGCTGTTCTAAATTAAATCTCTGTTCTCATAAATGATAATAATAATAAAAAAATCTATGGAGAAAAAAAACTAAACTAACTAAAAGTTCTCCAGACTTTTTCCTTTTCTATATTTATGTGCAAATATAATCTTAATCTGACATTTTTTCCATCAATAGTCTATGTGCTATGAATAGCAAAAACCTCTTAAACAAAATGAGAAAAACATATCAGAATATTTCATCTGTTTAAAATAAGTGTACCTCAAACTTTTCTGTTGAAGGGGATCATCATGAATCACACAATTTTATATTATTTAAGCTAGACGGCTAATTGGATTACATTTCTATGACTTCTATTTGCATGCTAATTATATATATATATAAAAAAAATCATTAAAAAAAATTAAGAAAACTAAATCCTAGAGAGCTCACAACATTCCAATTATCTGTAGGTCTTCGTATATACACACCAATTACTCTAAGTTCCTCTGGGTAACAGACTGCTCTGCTGTTCAGATTAGACATAATCAACATTTTTAGCTTCAGTTAAGTATCAATTAGCTTTGATTCACTCTAATATATATTTCAAATAATCCAGTGATCTCCAGGGGAAATGATGGCACGCAAACTTGTAGCCAAATGCCAGAAACAACCTTGACAGCAGCCTTGCAATCTGATTGTTTCACATGAAGAAACATTTAGGCGGTTTGTTTCACCTTCTCATGAACAGACGGACGGCCTCGACTGACCTCGTCTGTTTTCATGAAAAAACAAAGTTGGCAAAGCCCAAAAAAAAAAAATAAACCCCTGGTTTGGGCAGAACACATTCAACTGATTTTTTTCTTTATGTCTGCTCATTTACCACGGTTTTACCCAAAACATTAAAAAGAAATACATATTTAACAGCACCGCCATGGGGCTCGCACAGCTAGCTCTGTTAAGGAGTAATACCACTTAAAAGTCTGGTGCTGCTTTCTTCACTAAATGGGGGCTATAGGTATCCATCTTTTTCAATTAGTCTCAAATGAAAAATTATTACAATCATATGAGATAATTACAATTAAAAGGAAATAAGTGGTATTCTCCTTTAAAAGCAGCCAAAGTGGAGCCATGCTATGAGGTTTGGCTTTCATGGTGCAACTTCGCCACATCGTCCTAAAGGTGGCCCTACAGGGGAGGCAAGCAGTGAGAGAAGGGAACCGGCATAAAGCTCCGTATGCCACTGTAAATCACGTCTAGGGGTTATTGTAGCATGCAAACGACAAAATAGTCAAGCTGAAGTTGCACAGCATAAAAGTTCAACCATATAGCCCACTGTTCCAGGATCTGAAGGTGCATAAAGAGAATATACACAAAGATTACAAAGGGTTAGCAATGCCACAGCTATATTTTGACAGCATATTGCTAACGTTACGGTTCTACTCATTAATGTAGGATTTTTTTCTATTTTACAAAGTAAAACTGCTGCTAGATCAGAACCAGAGGCTTCTAGCATTAACAGAGGAGCATAAATAATGGAGATCTGAAAGCATCCTGAGAGCAATGTGCTGCAACGCACAGCCAAAGCCTTCCATACTACTTCGATTCTGGCTTCATGTATGCATATGAAACATGTTACTGTATACAATATATAACAATCATTTAGCAGTCCAGCCTCTCTTTAGAAGCTCTATAAGAAATCGATTCTGCGTTCTAGCTAATAAGAAAACTTTGTTTTATACTTTTATAACCTAATCTACAAGATGTCTCAATAACTACAAACAGACTCCTTTATCTGGTAAAAATTTCAGATAAATATTAAATTGGATGCAAACATTAAACGGGGACGATGGACAGAGGTTTCAACAATTTCTAATGCAGTTATAATATCCTCCATCTTAAAATCAATCAATCTTTTACAGCAGGATCTAAAAATCTCACAAAACAGCAAAAAAAAAAAAAAAATGATATTCGAGAAATGAATTCATCAACATGGCAAAAAAAAAAACACGCTTTATGAAACAGACGTGGACTGAAGTCAGGAAATACCAACTGCTTGTATTTAGAGCGAGCCAAATAAAAAAAACAACAACAAATTTCTACTGTTTTAGGTCTTTAAATGAGGTGAGAAAACAGGCTCTAGGTGAACGTATGGAGCATAAAGCAGGAGCACTGCTGCACACTGCTGATAAGCTGGCTTAAAAACATATTTCCTTCATTTTATTGACATGATGCTGCAAAACTGGAATATTACTATGATTTCAACTGGTAAGAATCATGTTTTTTCAGAGGTAAAATGTAAATCAGCAGGAAGTGTGATGACCAAGGCTGGAGGAGGAGCCAAGCGGTCACTACGCACACTGAAGAGAAAGAAATGATCATCATAGCAAAGGGTTCACTCTGACATTCTGTTACTGCAAAAATAATTAATAATAGGAATTAAAAATAATAGGAATTAAAAATAGGAATAATTTTGAAAGGTTTGAATATCTTCACTAGGGGTCCAAACAAATGAGGAGGATGCTCGTCACTACAACCAGGAGCAACGGCTCAAAGAATCTGCATATTGACTTGCACAAAAGAAGCCAAGTTGTTTCAAAGATTAGGTTAAGGCCTGAAACACATAATACATACCATAATAAACCACATTATATTGTTTTTTTCTATTTGGATTTATAATTCTTTTTTTCTTAATGAAGCATAAATTCCCAACTCACACCACTTTGCATAAAATTATCCAGTTTTGATCCTGTCTGAACAAATTAATTCCAGTTAAATTTGATCTACTAAAGCTAGATGTGCTTGTAAAAAAAAAAACAAATGTTGCAAGTCATTGGCAAATCCTCAGGAGCTTTCATCTTTACAGGGCGAGTGTTTGCCTGCCAAAAACTGTAGATGCATAACAGTTTTCCGCTGTGAAACATTTCACTTTCCACTGCATGCTTTCTGACCCCAGCCTTAACTACAGAAACACTCTGGACACCCACCACTTCTCGGCTGTGTTTGTTGATACAAAGTGTGATTTCCAGAGGAAAAAGAAACAAAACAACCAAGCCTATCAGAATGAAGTGTTTTTAAGGACAGGAAAGTGTGGAACAGAGTCTGTAACTTTTCCTAGAATAACTCCTGTGTTCACAAGTGAACCTGGACAGCTTTGATGTAACAGTGCTGTTACAGCAGCGCTCCTACACTGATGACCATGTGATCAGCAACCAGGCTGTTGACCAGGTTCAGAAATAGGCATGAGCCGGTTTCTGATATCAGCAGACAGCTATGGTTTATACAGTTATGGTTTCAAAACCAATAAAATGTTTTAAAAAACAATGATAAATGATTAAAAGTAGAAAAAAGGGAAGGATTTAAGGGAGAACTCCAGGGAGGAGGGGAGAAAAAAAATATGAAAGTAATGATTGGTTGAAGCAAAGGAAGGATACAAATACAGTCGGAAGGATATGAGAGAAAACATGTACAGAAGAGGAGAGGGAAGAAGAGAAGGAGAAAATAAAATAAAACACAAAGGATGAAATAAGAAAGGAATAGAGGAAAGGAAAAAAAAGAAAATTTGTAAGGAAACAGAGGGTCAATGAAAGAAAGGAGCGACAAGAGCAATGGAAGGAAGTGTTTAAAAGAGAAAACGATATTTTTTTATTCCCTATACATATCCATACCTGGAAAATATTAATCAAATTCCATCTGAGTGGGTACTGGGTCACATGCTGCTGTGCACTGCTTTCCAGCTGGCAGAAAGGGGACTGCTAGTTTTTCCTTGGCTTGAAAGAAAACTGAATTAGGTTGATTGGATGTACTTTTTGTCTTGGTGCAAAAACAAAAACAAAAAACTGCTACCTGATTAAATCATTGTAACACATTTTTCTTTATATTCTGTATTTAGAGTAAAACCATAGGGCCGCCTCATTTCTTCCACCGGTCCATGCCTACTTAGAACATTTCAGTGTAAAAGTAGCCTAAAACGTAATAAACCTGTTTAAAACTTTTACATGAAAACATCACAAGATCTTAGACGGAAAAATGAATTTTCAAATCCTGGATGGAGAGCATCTGTGGATCCAAAATGCTGATCTATTTTTGAACTATAATCCAATGAACCTTAGGAAGCAAAGTGGAGAAATACTGATAACTAAATCTATAGAAATTCTGTCTTTTTGGCATTTCTTAGCAGCTCAAACAACTTTAAAATAATGGCTTTTGTGAGATAATATGTACATAAATACTGTGCACGTGTCTACAAGTCAAATGTCTTTTTGGCTTGCTTTGTGCACACTCAAATCCTACCAAAATAGTAGCTTCTTTGAGAAAATATATCTCTTTAGACACTGTGATAGTGCTAGACATTTGAAAAGCAGGAGGCTTCAATGAAAACAACATCCACTTAAACCAATCAGACGACTAAAGCGTGAGGTCATTCAGATATAAGGCCATAATGTCATGCTGTGAGGTATATACCTACCTCCTCTTCATTTGAAAATAAAAGCACAAATATATATATATATATATATTCATATAAAATATCACAAGAACTATGTACAGCAGAGGCATAGCAAAGTGAGATTATTTATAGTTTCACTGCACTCAAAACACTTGAGATGTTTTTCATAACGTGTTCACAGAACCTAGATGGCATCGTCAGGAAAGCTACATCTTGTACAAGCATCCAGGAGGATTCTGTGCCAAGCAAATCCTTTATGTGAGACTAAACGGATTCAGTGTTAATAAACGGATTAATGCTAATTTAGCCTTTTTGCAGCTGGAATCAGATCAAGTAAAGTTCAAGCTATCGGTAAGGCAGCAAGTACCGGGAAAGATGTACAACAGCTGAGTTTTTTTTTTTAGCTTTAGGTCCAGCTGAGCAGTCTGCAGCTAACGTATCATCTTTGGAGATCACAAACATTTTCATCAGTTCGAATTGCATACACAGCTGCTTTAATGTAGCAGGATACGGAGAAACAGAAGGAAATGTCTTCATCTGTGTGTTGTATGTTTAGAGGTGTGGAAATGAAACTGACTTTGTTTGTTCTACAGGGCTGCACAGTGGTTTGCACTGCAGCCTCGCAGCCAGGAGGTCTCAGGTTCTATTCCCAAACTGGTGGCCGTCTACATGGAGATACCTCAGGTGTACTTCAGCTTCTTCCCTCAGTCTAAAAGCATGACTGTGAGGTCTAAATTGCCTTTGAGCTGAGGAATTGTCCAAGGTGGATTAAGGCTCTCATCACCATAAGCTACTAAAGCTCAACCTGCTGATATAGGCATGCCCTTCAAATGGTGCTTGCACCATTTCATTTATTATTGTCAAATAAGAAATGTCGTATTTTGTTGGGAGGTGATTGACCAACACCAACTTGTGAATAATAAAAAAAAATGCATGAAAATCACGAATCCATAAGTGAACTTAATAAACCCTTTATTGCTCATTCTAACCAGCACATATCTAAAGCTCCATCACACTGGATGGACAGAAGGTTATAAGTTCTGCCAAACATTCATTATGAGGTTCTAGTCTGGACTTTGATTGGTCCATTCTCATGCAGAAAACTACTTTGATTTAAATGTACCAACTCCTTTCCTAGTTTTAGGTCAGTTTTAGGGGGATTTTTTTTTTAAGCAGGCTGTTTCTATACTAATAATTTTAACAAACCTCAGAGCTCCTAATAGAATCACTGTATTACAGACAGCAGGACTGAGTTTATAATTGGGATACTTCTTAAGACCAATGTTTGTATTGGATGTTTTTAGGGGCTGAAAACATTTCTATGCCATATTTTTTTCCAAAATAAGTTTTCAACTAAAATACAAAATTTCCTTTAAGTTAATTTCTATGGTATTCAATGGTTTATTATATAAGACTTACAAATACATATTAAAGTTATTGGCTGCAAAGCGAAACAATGTGGCAAAGATTGAGGCCTACATCTACATATGTTATTTTATATAAGTCAAGACTTAATACACTGCTTTAATCCGTTTCTGAACGTTCCAGCTTTTTATAATAGTGAAATGTTTTAGAATAATTAAGGAGACCTTTTAGTTTGTGTTCAAAGGTTTCAGATTTTCTAAACTGTGGGTCTTATTGAACAAATGTAGCTTTGCTGCTCCTGCTCAGGCAGTATGAACGTGTTATGAATGAGTTCCTTTACAAGAAATCCACTTTTAATCGCATGAGCTACACTACACTCCATATAAAATCATCTCCTTCGGTGACATTTTCTTTTTTTTTTAATGCAAACCTTTAATCTGATCCACACACACATCTCACCAATACACAGGACAAAATAAGAAGCTCCTGAGAGCTGCACATGCAGCCATACCTAACTAATGCCTCGTTTCCGTTTACTTTATAAACTGCTCAGTGGCACGACCTCAGTTTTGTAACGATGACAGCTGCAAGCTGTTGCGGGTCTGTTAAATGCGGGTTCTTTTCCATGACCGAGTGGACAACGTATGCAGGAAAGATGTTACAAAGGTTCCTGTATGTCTGATACTGGTGATCTGGAATGACGTACCGCTCTTGGTGCTCGGCCACAGATGGGTTCTCCCACGGCGAGTTCCAGATTTGTTCCATTTTGTCTGGCATGCTGCGGACCATCACCCGCTCGCAGCAAGGCATCAGGCTGTTGCTAAGCGGATATGAATGATATCCGTAGGACTCGTTGCCACACGGCAACGGGTCCCAGCTGGCGTGCTGCTCGCGGCAGAGCGGCGGTCGCCTCTGTCTATTCGGGTTGCTGTCGTACAACCTGGAGTCCGATATGCTGTCCATACGGGTCATACCTAGAGACCGCGTTGGCTGTGAGGACAAAGGTGGGAGGATGTTTTGAGTGAGGGGGTAGTCTCCAGGACAGCTGGAACGGGCTCCCACCGCTGCATGCTGGATATGAGGCGCTAGGTGTCCCCCAGCCTGCTTACGGGGAGCTTGCTTCGGCTCCTCTTGTCCGTAACTCTGAACTCTGCTCAGGGCTTCGTGGCGAAACCCGTGGGAGAAAGCCTGCATCCTCGCCTGCGCCGGAGCCTGCTGCTGCCCTTTGATGCTCTCCTCCAAGCTGCTGTCCACAGAGCTAGGGTATAGGTCCCCGTAGGAGGAGAACGAGTCACTGTTGGAATGACTGAGGCAGGATTCAGGGCAGTGGCTGGGAGTTCTCTGATACACGTGCTCGTGCTCCATGCTACAGAAACTGTCCACGTTGTGCATGCTGCTCATGCTCATGTTTGAAAAATCGCTGTGGAGCGAGTAGTATCCGTGATCGCTGACGGAGTCATACTTTGGAAACTGTTCACTGTACGTCACAGAGGCGCCATGACTGTTGGTCACTAAAATGGGGGGGTACTGTATACTAGACATGTGCTCTAGAGAGTTGTGCGCAAACTGCAGAGAGCCTGGAACGGGGCTGCTGGCTGACCGTGTGTTTAAAGCCCCAGCTGCGTGGCTCTTGGCAGGCTGCATGGTGGGAACGCTGAGAGCAGACACAAGGGAAGGCACTGAATTCGTCTCGGACTTCCGAGCAACAGAGAGCGCCTCTGGAGGTTCACAGGCCACGGAGCGAATGCTGGGATCAGACTGGCGTTTGGGCGCCACTCGTTTTGCTTCCGAGCTGATGTCCCCCTTAACAGCTGCCGGACCTGTCCCACATTTAGCTAAAGCCCCCTCACTCATCGTTTTTACAGCTGACAGCTTGGCAAAGGCTCGCAACTCGTCGGCCACGGACCGCTGCGGTTGGTTCACGCGCTCTGGATGATAGTACTTGCACTTGTGTCCATATGTGCACTTTTTACCTGGTTTAACAGAAGAACAGTTCACATCACCGACATTTAACGTCATTATGAGGAGGTGCCGTCTTTAAACAGAAACTCACCATAGGGGCAGGGTTGCTTTTTGTGCTCTGGAACGACAGGCTTCTTTCGGAGGAAGTTTTCTAAGCTCGGCCCATGTCTTCCCAACGGATCATCAGGCGGCATAAACCTGTTCGAAGGGACAAACAAAACTGATTGGGGCCACATTTCAATTCAATCTATGAGGGAAAATTTGCCTTAAAATGACAGATTATCACACCCATTTCCAAAGAACCAAAGAACACGACAACAGCCTGAAAGGAAGCCACAAGTACGTGGTGGAGTCAAAGTTTTTCCCTCACTACAAGCTTAGGTTTGCTGTCACATTTATATATATATACCAAAATGATTTTAATGACTAACCTGTTCCTACGTAAAAAAGGTTATAGCTCCTGTGCCAACCAGTAAGTGCCTTTTAAATCATTACAATACTTGCCAAATAGCTGTGAAGTAATTTAACAACATTTGAGGGATTCTTTTTCATTTATTTTTGCAGCCAATTAATTGAGAATGGGCTTAATGTTGTGCTTCGTGCATGAGACCTGTCGCACAGCTCAGATTTAGGTCATAAACAGGTGGCTGCACATTCTCCATCAGTCCTTCTCGAGAGGCAGAATCATGGTTCCATCTCCAGCAAACTGTCCAATGCTCTGCCACACCTGATATTTCCCCTATACTAAAAGCTGACACTAAAGAAAATGTAATATGAGTATTTTTTTTTCTCGGGCGTGCAGGTGGCGCAGGTGTTAGTGCCCATGACCCATCTACAGAGGCCTTAGTCCTGAATGTGGCCGACCCGGGTTCGAATCTGACCTGTGGTCCTTTGCTGCGTGTCTCTCCCCCTCTCTCATACCCCCTTTCCTGTCAGCCTACTGTCCGAAAAAACGAGCCACTGGTGCCGTAAAAACTCAAGTGTATTTCCCCTATATTTGAAAAGGCAGTTAGGTAATTTTACCAATGCTTAAGATAATACATGTTTAAAATAAGAATGAACTAATTTATGATCCTATTACAATTGGTTAATATGTAATTACTTTATTTTCACAAAAATAAAGTAAAAATAAATATTGATCATTTTTACTTTCTTAGTTCAGTTTTGGCTGTCTAATACTAAGCGAATTTATGATGATATGCTTTGAAAGACGAGACCCTAACTGATTGGTCCTTAGTACCAGTTAAATATTTCATCATAACAATGTACTTAATTATTTAGAAATTACAGTCAGCTTTAAGCTTCAGTCGTATTAACATAAAATCACAGTAATCATCTAGAACAGAGACTGGGCACAAGAGAGACAAAACGTTGTGCTATGATAGCTAGTAACGGCTTTAGTTTCATCTGTTATAGTTATTCATTTTTAACAGGTAGAAGTATGCCAATTATCAGGCCTGGTGGGATTAATAACCTCAAACATGTAGAAGGGGAAACTGATTTTTCCCTGCATTAGAACAGGCTGATTTAGATAAATGTTTACCCTAATAAAGGAAATCATTGTTTACTCAGGTAATCCATGTCTGAAGTGTTAACAAAGAAAAACAGAAGAAATATGTCAAATGTAAGGACTTTTTGAACATATTGAGTAGCTTTAAATGATATAGTTTTTATAATAGCAAACATATTACAAATGAAATATATATTTTCATAAAGACCACAACAAGCCTATAGTGGCTTCGATACAAAAGAGCACCATGCTTCCTTACTTGTCATTGACAAATGAATACATCAGGAGGCGCTCCTCTATAAATTTTTTCCACTCCGGCTTCTCGTTCTGCAAGTCTCTGTAGTTGTCATTTGACACAATAATTCCATCAGAATCATAAGCCAGCTTCACTATGAAGCGATCGTCATAGCACACCACTCTCCGGCCCTGAACTCTTCGAGACGGGGTGAAAACCAGGATTTTCTCTTTCTCCAACTTGCGCAAAATTTCTTGATCTGAAAAAGAAATAAATTGAAGAAAATAAACAAAAAGAAAACTCATTCTAAAACAAAAACAAAGTCACTGCAGAAGCATCTAATTGCATAAACATAGATAGTAAACTCAAATTTCAGTGTTATTTACTGGGATTTTATGTGATGATGAAAGGAAGACTATACCTGGCTTTGATTTTTCTGAAGAAAATAAAAATGTGGCACAGATTTTTATCCAGCCACTTTAATTTTATACCCCCTAATAAATTCCCAAACAACCGACTGCTGCCAGAAATCCCTTAATTGTCAGTCCATTTGCAAGTCACGTAATCTCCCTATAAATCCAGCTGTTCAGTAAAAAACCTACAGGTCTGTCGGTGAACATTAATGAGCAAACACAGCAGGCACATCAGGGAGAAAACGGAGAGTTTTAAAGCTCTGTTAGGTTATAAAACAACATCTCAAGGTTTCAACAAAATGTTGAGCAGCGACACTGACTCATCTGAAATGGATAATAATATGCAACTAAACTGGACACCTACCAAAATCAGCCTGTTGATTAGAGAAGAGTGAAGAAGCCAGAGGAAATTATATCTCCTGTTTGCAACAAGCTATAATACTTTTTGGCTTACATGAAAAATACTATGAGTGGAGGGAGAAAGAAAAAACAGATTCTGATCATCGACATAAGTACATCTTCAGCACTGGGGAAACACGGCGGTGAATATATTATGCTGTGGAGCATGCACAGAGAAAACATTAAGAAGTAGCAGGAAAATTATGGAGCTAAATAAAGGTCATTCCAAACATTTAAGGAGGATGTGATGCCAAAAGATGTAACCAGAACTATGATTAAAGTTTTCTTGCAGCTTTTTAGACGAGTCTGCTTCAACACACCCAAGTTGAATAATAAGGTGATTAATAAGGCTATAGATAACTTGATTCCATACTGAGGAGCAAAGTTAGCCATTTGATTAAAGTGTGTGGAAGCAGAGACGCATCTCAAAGGTGCAGGAAACCTGGCATAGCGGACTGGAGTTGAAAACCTTGCACAATGTAGATGAAAGCATGTTCACGTCTCAGAAAGGGCTAGTTAAATTTTACCCAATGATACAAATATGTATCTAGGGCAAGACCTGATACTCTTATGCTTGATCAGATTTGTAAAGAACAATCAGGCAAAATATGGAGTGTCTAGATGTGCAAATCTGATCCAGACAAACCCGAAAAACTAACCACAGCAAAGGGAGTTTCTGCAAAGTATTAACCAGAGCATGTGAACGGAGCGGTTAACATTCTCACTCCCCGCTCAGGAGGACGTTCGCTCATTCGCTCCGCTGCTCAAAGTTGCGCCAGGAAGCTCCGCTCAAAATCCGCTCAGCGCTCACCTTAATTTTCCTGTCGCTCCACGCTCGCTCAAATTTTCCTTTTTGTTTCATGTAATTATGCCAAGGCACTAGGACGATGTGACCGATGCATGTGTATGGTCTTATTTAACTGGCTGTCAAATGATCTCACTGTTTCCCAGCTGTGAACGTAACCCCTGGATCCACTCATGTTGCCCCCTGTTTCCTATTTAATTATTAATTTATCTTACTAGACTACATTAAAAAAGGTCAATTCCCATTGCAAATGAGATAATGGCGTATAATGCATTATTATGCGCTGGGGTCAGTGCCTGCAGCTTGTGCAATACGTATTTTTTAAGGATTAAAAACTGTTGGCCTGCAACTGTTTTTCAATTCAAAAACAAGTCGAAAAAAAAAATCACAGTTAAAACAAATGAATGTTATTTTACAAATTTTATAATCCAACATTTTTAATTGACATGAGCGCATCCTCGCTCCAGCATTTAAATTTTAGAGAACCATGTATCGCTCTCTTTCCAATTCATAATTATGTACTTTTTGTCTTGGCAGCTTTGTGGTTACAATGCTACAAAGAGCGAAGTTTAATGGACGCTTGTTTTTACTTGCTAATCAAACAGCCTTAATGTGAAAGGTCAGCGGCTGCCTGCAGAAACTTTCTATACCTGTAATGAGGGCGTCCGGCCTCGACTGCTCCTTTCTCCATGCGGGGACAAACACAGTGATGTCTTTGTGTCCTTTCTCCCGAAACCACTCGACTGCAAGCTGGATACCGCGACAAGAGAAAACCTCTTTGTTCCCGTGGCTAGAAAAAGAGGGAAGCACAAAATAAGCCTTTAATCTATAGGGAAACAAATAAACAATAAGCAAATCTCTTAATTGCGTGCGAGTCTTTACCTCATTGCCACGTTCGACCCATCGATGACGATAGGCCTGAGGTTATCATACATATCCACAGATTCTTCCTCAACCGAAGCTTCAGGGCTAACAGTCTCTTTAACACAGGGGGACCGTGATATGGGTGTAGCTGTGCTGCTGCTGGGTTGAGCTTCGTGCTCTGCTTTATTCCCGAGGCGAACCAACTCTGCAAGAACGTCATTAATGAGTGCCGCCGCCCCCAGCTTATTGAGCACCGTTTCCACCTGATCTCCAGAATAGCCCAGCTTCAGAGCAAACTCCATCTTGGTTTGGTACTCCTTTTCGCTGGTGGCTTTGGTCCCATGCAGGGGGCCGGAATCGTCATCGCGGACGTCTTGCAGGGTGCTGCTTTGGGAAAAGCTGGGTCGGTCGAGGCATGGGGAGCGGCATAGCTGGCGGTGAGGCTTGGTGAGGGCCAGAGGCTCTCTCCTCCTGCAGCTGTTGCTGTTGTTGCCCAACTGGGCCCTATAGGGCTGCTGCTGGTGTTGCCACTGCTCTTCCGATTCGCTTTCGGAGCTGCTTCCTTCCTCAGACTCGTCTGTGGCATGCTGGGCCTCTCTTGAGTCAATGTTCTGCTCCCTGCATGGGCGTTTTTCCATTTTGAGCTTCTCCACCATGGACCATGCTGTCATCACGGCCGCGCTGAAGCCTCAGCTTCCTGCACCATGCTTCCTCACTGCAGCCACGGAATCATACTCGATGTCGGGACTTTCTTTACGTAGGTCAAAATGGATGGTCTCCCCCCGTTTCAGCATATAAATGAACTAGGTGATCCTGCAAAGGAGGAAAAACCCAAAGGTCAAAATTTGGGGTATGGAGCTAACCTGGAAATTCCCATTTATCATCAAGACAATTTTGTTTTCTAAAAAACAAATCAGATTTATTTATTTTTTTTACTTAATTCTAATTCCCCTTTAAGTCAAAGCTGTATTTATAATGTTTATGCACAGACATTGAGCATAAATAGCAACAAAATACCCAGAAAGAGATGTATACATTTTAAAGAGAAAATACCACCAATATAGAGAAAAGTTTTACTGCCTCTTCAACTGACTGCTTTTCTAAAAAGAAAGAGAAAAAAACAACACAGTCTAGTACAAAATGTGCCGATGCACTGCAGAGCAAACCTGCTCTCCATGAGCAGAAGAGCCTTACTGGCCTCACAAGCAATGCTTGAGCCAGTCACACATGAAGTGAGTGCACGAGTTAGAATAACCTGAAAACGTGTGGGCTGAGCAGCGTATCCCTGCGCCTGCAGCCCTCCGACAGACAATCGCAACTGAGCAGAATCCCACAGGGAGCGCGGGCTGTTTTTAAGGGTAAAGCGGTGCGGCTCTTCAGAGGAGCCTACAGTGTAGCGCACGCAACACTGTTGTTCTGCTGAGAAACAAAGACTGCCGCACATACCGGCAATCAATGTTTATGGGAAGTGCTTTAACGATAAGACACGCTAGAACACACTTTCCTCTAGTCTTGCAGAGACTACGGAGAGCTTCAAGCTTCGAGAGGCGCAGCCCATGATGTGCGTTGCTTAGCAACACAGCCTTGTCATCAGCTAACTCCTTTTACCAGTCACGACTAACACAAACACGTCTCATTGTGTCTCTTTATACAGCCTGTAAAGACTGAACATTTTCTGTTACAATGAAGTTAGCTGATCATGCTTATCCAGCAAGAAATAGTGTTTTTTGACTGCCTGTTGGATCCTGTGCCAACACAATGTCCTCCACTCATAGAAATAACACATTAACACTGTTGGGGTGGGGGGTGTGCGGTCAGTCAGCAGCTGAATTAATGCGTCTTTGTGTTTGGGCGGGCTTAGGCCACCTGACTGCAACTTTTATGACAAGCGTGAAGGACGAGGCTGTGGTCTGAATAGCTAAACAGGAAGCTGAAAGCAAGGCGCACTGAGCCTCTGCTGTGGAACTCGGGAGAGTTGGTGGCAGAGAACAGCTCACACTGCCTACTGTCGTTTGAGTCATTTTGAGAGCGTTTTTCGACACATGTCCAAAGCAGCAGAGCTCTGTCGAATCCTCTCCCTTCCACCTCCAGATTCGCAGGCTTCGTCTCAGCAAGGCCTCTGGGCCGTCTCTGCACATGCATCATTTCATGTTTCATAGCAACAAGTTGAAGCAGGACAACGAGGACGTTATCTGTTGTACGCCAACAGAGTAGATTAACTGCCTCTCTCGCTTTTTCTATTTACAAACAAATTGCGAAACTGTAACTTAGAAATTTTGAAAACTTGCTTTCAGATAAACGATATCTGAAATAATAAGAGACACCCCGTGTTTTTATCCTGATGACTTTCAATTTCAGTTCTTTGCCGGTTTATGCAGAAATGCAAATTATCCCTTCTGAGAAAACCCCTTTGTCAGAGCAGAATAAAATGGAGGGTGTACACAGAAGTGAGAAAAGAGTCAGAAAACAGCTGACATTAGAAGTTTATCTGATTACTTTAATGTTTCTTTTTTTTTTAAAACAAAACATAAAGTTCAATCTTTGCAGTTTTTTTTTTTATACATACTTCTAAGAAAATCCACCTGCCATTGCTTACCTGTTGTTTATCCCTGGCTAGAGGATCCAGAAATGTCTACTTAGACTGCTTTCATTAAAACACACAGCATAACATTGACTACTTCTTTTCCAGCAAACGCAAAAAAATTATAACAATATTTCAAATAAAGTTCATAACTGGGGATCTTTTCCATTCCTATTCTTCAAAACAAAAGGGAAAAAAATGGTTTTGATCAGACGGTGGTACTAATCTTCCACCATGTGACTCATTGGACCAGTGAGATTTCTGCTGCTTTCTCAGGTTGAACAGCAATCATTGCCCAACTTCTCACAATGGATCAGACTGCGCCTTTTCACAGATACAGCAATCAAAATAGCTGCTAAAAAGTCAAAGTCAAAAGAGAACGTAGACAAAAGGGAAACAGCTGACTTTGCAAGATTATATATATATATATATATATATATATATATATATATATATATATATATATATATATATATATATATATATATAAAGCGTAAAGTTTATCAGTGCTTTGATACTTTACTTTATAAGAAGATACCCATCACTCAAATTCATTTGCTAAATTAAAAGGAGGCGCCAAATTTCCTAACGTCACATTCACCAGTGGCATCTTATAATGGCTTTCTACACCAAAGCAGAACTTTGCAGCACTGGGTCGCCCTTACGGCACCATAACAAAGCAGAAATCATAATGAAACCTTACACTCCCCCAAACTGTTTGCCGCTGTTCCTCGATATGCTCTGTGATCCAAAGTGAACAGATTTTTATTTTTATTTTTTGGAAAACTGAATCTAACAAAAATAAAACCAATAAAATGATCAGCTTTAATACATCTTAGCATATGTTTCCAACCTCGATCTGATCTCTGATCAGAAAACATACTGTTGGTTGATGTGTTTGATGGGTGTTTAGAGGCTTTCAGGGGGGGGGGGAAGCAGATAATCTGAAGTTAACCCACTAATAAAATACTAAAAAAAAAAAAAAAAAAAACTATGGAACCCATCATTCTTAATAACATATATATAATGCTTCCCTTTAATTAATAAATATATAAACAAACCCTCAGTGAACCCACTGACTGGAGTGTTTAATAGATATTTGCTGCACAGAATCATCCAACAAGTTGACACGACAGCATAAAAAACAGCATCTAGAGTGTAGAAAATATAAACAGAGGAACTGAAACCGGAAAAATGACACCACATAATAAATTATATTTGAGTATTTTCTCACACAGCTGTCTTGACTTCAGTGCAGAAGCATTTACCAATCCCAGAGTATCTGCTGTGACAGCCGCAGGCCTGAGTTACATTTAGCAACCGAAGCTACTCTCACATTCTGATATTATAGAGCTAGGATAACGGTTTCTGCTCTGCACATTTATGGGCTTTATAGCAGCTAATTCTAAGGGAAAAAGGTCAACATTTGTTACTTTTGTGCTGATACAGCTTGTCAGGCAACAACCCCCCCCCCCCTCATACTTGAAGTAAACGGTATCGCCGCCTAGCTAACCCCCCCGCACCCCCTCTATTAGCCAACTAAGTGGAAATCACAGGCTACCTTCGATGCTAACGCTTAGTATCAGCTGCTGAGCATCTGCTAACAATCTGGCCGTTTTACTAGCAGTAACTTGAAATAAAGTTGACGGTCATGGAATAATTCAGGCAACAACAACACATCACGACTCTCTGCACACTGCGTACATACCTCGCTGCCATGGTTAGCTTCAGACGGCGCTCATCATCCTCCTCCTCCTCTCACCTTGTTGCTGTCATCCTCCTAACGGTTGTGTTGTGCTGCCATTGGCGCTGCTGTCGCAGTCAGCTCCGGGTTGCCAGATAAGCTGTGGGATGAAAACAGTTTCTCTAACTTTGCTTTCTTTCTCCGGCAGCTGAAATAAGATGCTCGGTCCTTTCTGCCTGTAAACCACAGTTTACCCAACCGACAAACTTATTAGCTTAAAAATGCTGCCTTTTCTAAATAAAAGCTACGTTAAAAATCACAGCCTTTTCAACGCACTTAGCAGTGGCCGTTCTGGAACACATTTACCAGGGGGGCAGGTTTTTTTTATTTTTATTTTATTTATTTATTTATTATTATTATTATTTGAGGCTACGGAAGAAGGTTAGGGCCACTGAAAAAAAGTGAACTGATTTTCAAATATTATTTCAGTTCAATATAGGGGAAAAGTAAGAATTCTGAGAAAAAAGTCGGAATTCTGAGATTAAAGTCAGAATGTGAGATTAAAGTCAGAATTTTGAGGAAAAAAAGTAAGAATTGTGAGAAAAAAAGTCAGAATTGTGAGAGAAAATTTACAATTGAGAGAAATAAAGTCAGACATCTGAGATTAAAGTCAGAATGCTGAGATTAAAGTCAGAATGCTGAGATTAAAGTCAGAATGTGAGATTAAAGTCAGAATGTGAGATTAAAGTCAGAATTTTGAGGGAAAAAAGTAAGAATTGTGAGAAAAAAAGTCAGAATTGTGAGAGAAAATGTACAATTCAGAGAAATAAAGTCAGACATCTGAGATTAAAGTCAGAATGCTGAGATTAAAGTCAAAATGTGAGATTAAAGTCAGAATTTTGAGGAAAAAAAGTAAGACTTGTGAGAAAAAAAGTCAGAATTGTGAGAGAAAATTTACAATTCAGAGAAATAAAGTCAGACATCTGAGATTAAAGTCAGAATGCTGAGATTAAAGTCAGAATTCTGAGAAAAAGTCAGAATTCTCAGGAAAAAAAGTCATACTATGAGATAAAAGTCAGAATTCTGACTTTTTTTCAAATATTACACTCAAATATTACACAAATTAATAAATCAGTTAACTTTTTTAATTTAGCCTTAATCCTCTTCCGTAGCAGGTAATTAAACGAAAAACGCGCAAAATAAACTACATAGAGTTAGGGTTACAAAATACATAGAATTACTTCACTCTATATTTACGGAAGAGCCACTGAAAAAATAAAAAGTTAACTGATTTTTAAATTTTATTTCAGTATGAGAAAAAAGCCAGAATTCTGACTTTAATCTCGGAATTCTGACAGCTAACAAACATGTTAGCATCAAGCCATAGCCATGTCTGTTTTAGAGACTAAACCAGCTCTCTACTTTTAATGACCTTCTGCTCTTCCATTAAAGAAATAGCATCACCAGGGACCTGGCATGTAAAAAGTCGCCTAAGTCCGTAATTTTCCACAAATGTGTTACTGGCCCTCACAAACAACTCACATCTTTGTCAGTGAAGCTGAGTGCTTCCACATCTCTTCCTTCATGGTGCCCATCTACATTAAGATCCAACATTCTGAGATTAAAGTCAGAATTCTGAGGAAAAAGTCAGTTTTCTGGGATTTAATCTTAGAATTCTGACTTTTTTTCAGAGAACAATTCTGAGATTAAAAGAGATGTATATATATATATATATATATATATATATATAAAATACTGAAATAAAATTAAAAAATTAGGTAACTTTTAAATTTTTTTTTTCAGTAGTCCTAATCCTCTTCCGTATATATTGTTTAATAAATATAAAGAAAAGTAATTATTTTCAAATGATTTTAAATGATAAAATTCTTTGTTTTAATAAGTATTTTTAATTATTTGATCGGACATTTAATTATTTAATTGTGCACTGTACAATTAAATGGTATATTTAATAGTTGAATCATATATTAGAGAAAATTTAATGAAAAAAAAAGTCAAATCTATTTACTTCGTTTTTATTTTATGGGACGTTCATATTTGTGTATTTCATGTTGTGTTTTGGCCCTCCTGATTTAAAAGTTACGGTTAGAGAGATAAGTCAGCAAAATTAACTGCTGAAACAAGAGCTACGTTTCCCAAAATTGTACCACAAATGGAGCTGCAGCATTTCCCCACCCTTACCTGTTGCTGCAGCTCCACTATCTGAAGGAAGGTTAATTAAAAAAATGCAACATTTGTAAACATTTTGGCATGTGAGAAAAGTTGGTGTTGAAACTTCAGATAAGCTACATATTATAGAAAGGTTGTTTTGTGGTTTTTCCACTTTAAAAACAAACTAAAAGATAGTTTGTGTTTTAATTTTCATGTAATTATTCAATAGCAAATGTATTTTATGTTGGAACTGAGAATATCTGATGATCAGCAGTTCTCCTCTTTCAAGAGATAAAAAACTGATAAAAACTTTATAGAGCCCCTGCCTCTTCCCCACATTGCTGTGCACTGCTGGCTGAAAAGTTGCTACACCTTCCCCTTGTTTAGAAGCAAATACATTTGAAAATATTTATGCAAAAAATAAAAAATATATATATAAGCATCTTTTGCCTGGAAATTTCAGGACCTGTGAACATCACTCCTGTTATGGCAACTGTTTAAAACAGGAATAAATCTGAAAAATACATTAATCAGTGGTTTCAGCTAACCGTTAGCTTGTGTGGGTCTAATACCGGGCGATATCCAACAGAAAGCCACATTTAAAGCACAGGAAGCTGTTGATGTGCACAGAACTGTTTAACATTTGAACCTGAAACTGTAAACTTCTCATAAGTGGTGGTGTGAACATGCTAGCCTATGCGGGGAGCCTGATAACCGATTTAACGTCTAGGCGTGCTTTCGACCACAGACTTGGTAAGCTGGCTATTTAATGTCACGGTGCAGCCAGTTACTAAAAGAAGTGAAACAAAAGAAAAATAAAGCCAAAAGAAAATAAACACGCTATCACTTTAATTCTCAGGTAAGGCAGTTTCCTATTTGGACAAAACTGTAACAGATTTTCAGTGAGCCAATACAACTCAATAAAAAGAAAAGGGAAAAAAAGGGAAAAATCAAAATACAGCATTGACAATTTGTAACAGTTCTATACATATTACAGTCTACAATTAAAAATAAATACATCGTGTTCTACATAAGAAAAAAGTCAAAACAAAAACAGCCATCCTTAAAATGTGACATCAGTTCCAAACAAAAACCCTCAAACCTGTGGATTTAGAGTTAAAGAGCAACTCAACAACCGAGTGCTTCATTATAGCTAGCCTTTTATTCAAATAAAGCGAACAAGAAAAGATACAGCTAAAGGTTTATGCTCTTTTCAAATCTGTAGCAAACATTCTTCTTTTTAATTCTTTTCTCTATTTGCATGTGAAAGGAGGTAAACAAATATGGTTGCTTTGCCTTGCAAAGCTCCTTTAGGTAAATGAAACGTGACAGCTGAAGGTAAAACATCACGACTACCTTACATTAGCACAACCGGTCCATCTGTACATGCCCTATATTAGCTTATACTGCTTGGGATTACGAAAACAAATAAGCTGACAGGCATTTCTGTGACCAAGTAAATACATTTTAAATCTAAAAAATAAATTCAAGTCTTGAGATATTTATTTTTTTTAATTCATACGGTGCCGTTTTCCTCCTTAAAAACGAGCTGATATGCAACTAAAACTAGAGACAGAGCTCCCTACTGTGAAGAGTGAAAGTAACAAATTGCAAACACGAACAAGATCAGGCTTTTAAAAGAAAAGGATTAATTGTTTAAAGGGAACAGTGAAAAAAGTAAGTCGCCAGCTGCTGCAAGGCTGATGAACGGCGATAATGCAGAACAGAGTGTGGCATTAGTGTTTAGGTCCGAATGCACAACATTCCAGTTAAATTCAACAGCCTCATGAAACGGCAGTATTGCCATTTTAATTATCTTCTCCTCAATCCCTTTGAGCCAAGAGCTATGGAAGCTATGTGCAAACATATCAGGTACAGTGCAAATGCCCAAAGGAAAAAAAATAAACTCTGACTCCCAAGCATTCACCAAGTATTTGATGCAGCATGTTTTTCTTATTGCACACATCTGGATTGCTTTTAAAGTCTGACTCCTCTTATCCAACATAGCAGGATGATAAAAAAAAAGAAAAATTAAAATTTTAAAAACAGATATCCTTTGGATGAAGACAAAAAGCTGCTTTGAGTCAGTTTGCTGCTTTGCAATGTCAGATTAATGAGTTCCTATTTTAAGAGAATCTCTAATACACCTAATTTCTCTTCATTTTTGGTTGTGAAGACATGTTAGGATAAAAAAAAATGCATATTTTACAGAAACTTTAATCCATTTGATTTACAGCCCTTAAAAATACAAGGACAAATAAACTATAGAGCTCTGTGTTTAGGAGATGTTTTACGATATAACAGCAGTTCTCTAAAATACAGTCAACCAAAACTTGGGATATAAGATGGCTTATTGCAGAAAATAAAATATCAGGTAGTCCAAAAAATAAACAGTATAAACTAATTCCCTAGTAGTTGACAGATTCAAACAGACCAACATAACTGTGAAAACTACTTTGACTTGAATTGACATGTCTGGAGCAAAACACACCACAGCAGACAGCTCCAGCACCAAGTCTAAGGCATTCACAAACAGGCAAATTGGTAAAATGACCAGTACCCTGTAAATGCACTCTATGGCAGAAATATATGATTTACACTCCATCGCAGGTGATTGTTGTGTCTTTTCTTTGTTAAGGATGACTTTAAACAGGGGTTTACTGGACGTCTAGCTCTTAGGGTTCTGCCTCTACCATTATCTGGCAAACATCCTCCTCCTGCGTTCCAAAGGTGCTATGAGGAAGACAAGAATCTGACCTCAAAGGAGGATGACGCTGCCTACTGTAGCATTCTTTATTCTCAGAGATTAAATCGCAGCTCAGCCCATCTGACATAGAGCAAAAATACTGCGGCTGCTTGTGATTAACTTGGGTTCGACTGAGACTCTGGACGTTTTCAGCCATTTTTCCATCTGTGGCAGTCACTTCTGACCTGGTCTGCCATGACGAGGTCATGTTACCGTCTCTGACCTCTGGAATGGACAGGACTACATTCTTTCTATAATATGGTGAACAACTGCGCTAAGAGTCGTGCTCAGAAGCCATGGTCGGCCTGTTCTCTCGGTATGTTTCAGGTGTATTCGACTCAAGGTTATCTGTATCCAGAGACCTGCTACTCCTCTCCAAAGACAGGGAATTGGACACGGACGCGTTCACCCGGGGAGCACCTAAATGCCGTGGCAGACTAGCAACAGCCCAGGTGTTACTGATCAGACTCCGCTCATACAGGTCCAACATTTGATATTCACATTCAGCATATGCATCCTTTTGTAGGTAGCTTTCGTCGAACTCCTGATAAGATGACGACCCGTCATCCTCCAGCTCCATGTGGATCTGCTCGTCGTATTCCCCCTCGTTGTGCAGGTCTACAACGTCAAACGTGACTATAGTCGGTAAGGCATCCATGTTTGGGGTGAAAGTGGCGCTCCTTTCCAGGTCGTCCACTTCACCGCTCAGCTTGCCGAGCATCTGGGTCCGTTTCGTGTAATCCACAAGTGCTTGTGAGAAACACACAGTCTGCCCATCCTCCATGTAGCTGCTACATTCTTCAGCCTGAGAGCTGATATTTTTGTACGGCAACGCCACAGGTTTGTTCTCTTCAAGATGGTCTTCTTTGGGTTCACAGAAGGTCTCGAAGTCCGGGTCTGACGTGCTTCCAAACGATAAACTGCTGCGTCTTTTCTCACACTCTGCATTGATGGGTTTTGTTCTTTTGCCAGCAGAAGCGTGTGTGTTGCCTTTTTCATCAAAAACCTCAGCTTTATGATTGTTCATGTTGACTGATGTTTGTGTTTTTGATTTCAAATTACAGTTTTCGTTTCCTCTGATATCCTGATTTTTAGTGAATGGACTAGACACTTCTGGAAAGTCCTCTTTGTACAGATCAGCATTAATCCCTAAGTGACTCATTTCTGGGACAAAGACAGAATCTGTTCCGTTGATGGGCTCTACTAAATACTCGCTGTGTTTTAAACTGGGAAGTTGGGATTTGCTTTCATAATGAGGGCTTATGAGACTCTCATCTGGAGCAAACAGTTCATAAAGGGCATCCCCGCTGTAGCTGTCTCTGGGTAATCTCCCTGATCTTTTTTCTTGCCCTTCGTCTGGCCCTGGCGTTGTTGAATCATAATAGCCTTCGTCGCTATTGGGTCCCGATTCCTGATGCTCGCTTTGGGGAGTTAAAACGTCAGCGATGGATGACGTGTCCATAGCGCCGGGATGCTGTGTGCTGCTGCTGCTGTTCAGCACATCCACATTGTGTGAACTTGTCAGCTCGGTTTGGGTCTGATCTGGATCACAGCCACAGTGGACTGCCTCTGAGGTGCTGCTTCCCCAGATTTCTTGAAGACAGGTTGCATCCAGATCTTCAGGGGAGGCCATCTCTTCACCACCACCCTGATAGGTGAGATAACAAGAGGCCCTCTTCCCTCCGTTTCTGCTCCTCTCTCCAGAAACAGTGCTCTCTGTGATGCTGTCATCTTCCTGATCTGCAATGATGTCCCCACAACCAGTGAGGGAGTCAAAGCTCTTTAACGATGAAACCTCCCCAAACATCAGGTTCAGCTGGTCTGACGAGCCAGTGGGCGTTTCGGACCCCGTCTGAAGTTTCAGACAAGGCTCACTGGACCTTCTGGAAGTGTTGTCATAAACACCAGAAGTTACCACCTTAAATTGACTGTCCTCATGTTTGTCGTCGCACAGCAGAGGCTCAGACTTTGGGCTTTCTTTCTCCACTCCGCTCTCAGGGGCTTTTGAATCAACACGACTACATTCATGACCCATGGAAATGTCGCGCAGATCCTCTTCAGACTCAGGCACGTCAGGCTCAGATTCCAGGCACTCTGTGGCACTGCAGCGTGGGTCATGTTGAACAGGCACCTCTTTCTGGCATTGAGGAGACACGTTAGTGTCACTTGTACAATTATTTCTCAGACTTCTGTGATGCCTAAAACTTTGAAATAGACTCTTAAAACTTTTTCTCTGCCGACCGAGGGTCAGAGATTTCTGGTCTGGGGTTGGGTGACTACATTCACCTTGACAGCCACTGGGGAAATCTCCACTTGCATCCCTGTGGTACTGAAGGTCTCCAGTGGAGACATAGCCACTGCCTAAAGCGCCATGATCACTGACCTTACTTAGCCCATCATGTGTTCTGCTTTTGCCAATTCCTCTCTTGCTGGACCACTTGTTCTGATTCTTATTCCTCCCTCCAAAGAAACTTGGTAAAATACAGATACTTTTACGAACGCTAAAAAATGTCAAGGCAGTCCTAAATTTTCCTGCTTTTGGAGACTTTCCAGCTTCATTGACAGGGTCTGGTTGAAGCTCTGTGACACCATCAGGCCCAGTTCCTGAAAGCTGCCTGGCAACAGTGGGTGAACCCTTGCGGTCACTTGGTTGTTTCTCCATCTGGTGGGAACTCATGGCTGCATCCTTCAGACAGAGGAGGGCTTGACAGCAGTCACAATAGCTTCAACATCAGCAGGTCTTCCTCATTGAGCCCTGCAAGAAAAAAGTTAGAACCAAGAAATCAGAGAACAAGCAACATTAACCACTGGAATCTAATTGCAAGAGCATGGTGGTGGTGGTACCACCATATTGAGCAGCAGTTCAGCCACCAAACTGGATCAAATACTGTCAAATGCTTCAAGTATACAATCATGTAAGAGATAACTTACAATCTCTGAAAAGTTTTTCATTTACTATTCTTCACTTTCCAAATCCCTAATGGTATGAATGTTTTTTTCTGATATATCGTGGATCTTACTCTTTTCTCTACAGGCCAGTTTCAATTTTTATAAAAACTTTCAAAAATATACTCTAACATTCAAAAGTTTTAGAACATTCCTATTTTCCTGTTAACATCACAATTGTTCAAATAAAAGCTTGAAATTGTGTTGAACTTTAAAACAGGTGAGGGAACCCAAAAATTGGAATAAATATGTTAATTTCAGACAACAACAAAAAACAACCTTTATGAGGAAATACAAACTGGGTTAAAAATGTAAAAGTGTTCTGCTCCAATGAGGGTTGATCATGCACTAAAAGCTTATGTTTGTAAATCCTGTATTACAAACAACACTGTTTGTGACATAAAGCAGTACTGGAGGAGTTAAAGTGACTGCACTCTGATGGCAGCCAGCTGCTATACAGTTTGTCTCTTTGACCGCAGAAGTGAACAAACTGCGGTACCAAGCCAGAAGTTGGGTCTTATTTTATTGCAAAAAGTGGTGCGTTACAAAAATGTTTAAAAAAATGTAAATTATCTCTACAGTCCTTTCCGATTGAGAAAGACAAAGATGAGCCAAGGTTCTAGTGAGGACTATTTTTTTCCTCATAAACAGCTAAACAGAAACTCTGGGAAACTCTTCACAGGAAGAGGTCTGGCAGATCCAAAGCCACATCTGAATTGTTGGGAGTTTCTGACTGAGTCTGATCAAGTTTGCTCTCAGGATCGGCAGCAAACAGGACAACCGCATCGAGCACAGCTTAACAGTCATCCTAAACATTAATTCTCAATTCAAAAAAGGAAGAGAAGATTTTGAGCAGCAGGTTTGACAGGATGAATTGCAGCTAAGATCCCAGAATAAGACAAAAAGGCTTGCCCCAGGCACAAATCACTGCCTTTGGATGTCTGAAGCCTGGCAGAAAGCATTACGGCCTGATGAATGAAAATTTGATATTTTGGTTCTTCAGGCAGAATCCTCGGTATGACATTTAGCAAGCAAAGGAAGTGTGCAGCATCAACTGTCAAACACGGAGGAGGAAGTTTGATGGTCTGGGTATGTTTAATTGGACCCAGAATTCTGAGGTGAAAGTGAGAATTCTGAGGTGTAAGTCAGAATTCTGAGATTAAGTTAGAATTCTGAGATTAAGTTAGAATTCTGAGATTAAGTCAGAATTCTGAGATTAAGTCAGAATTCTGACGAAAAAGTTAGAAAAAAAGTGAGAATTCTGCAGTGAAAGTGAGAATTCTGAGGTGAAAGTCGGAATTCTGAGGTGAAGGTGAAAAGTCTGAGGTGACAGAATTCTGAGGTAAAAGTTAGAATTCTGAAGTGACAGTCAGAATTCTGAGGTGAAAGTTGGAATTCTGAAGTGACAGTCAGAATTCTGAGGTGAAAGTTGGAATTCTGAGATTGAGTCAGAATTCTGAGATTGAGTCAGAATTCTGAGATTGAGTCAGAATTCTGAGATTGAGTCAGAATTCTGAGATTGAGTCAGAATTCTGAGGTAAAAGTTAGAATTCTGAGGTGACAGTGAGAATTCTGAGGTGAAAGTTGGAATTCTGAGGTGAAGGTGAAAAGTCTGAGGTGACAGAATTCTGAGGTAAAAGTTAGAATTCTGAAGTGACAGTCAGAATTCTGAGGTGAAAGTTGGAATTCTGAAGTGACAGTCAGAATTCTGAGGTGAAAGTTGGAATTCTGAGATTGAGTCAGAATTCTGAGATTGAGTCAGAATTCTGAGATTGAGTCAGAATTCTGAGATTGAGTCAGAATTCTGAGGTAAAAGTTAGAATTCTGAGGTGACAGTGAGAATTCTGAGGTGAAAGTTGGAATTCTGAGATTAAGTCAGAATTCAGAGAGCAAGTCAGAATTCTGACGGGGGTAAAAGAGTCAGAAAAAAGTCAGAATTTTTTGGGTGAAGGTGAAAATTCTGAGGTGAAAGTCAGAATTCTAAGGTGAAGGTGCAAGTGAGAATTCTGAGGTGACAGTTGGAATTCTGAGGTAACAGTTTTAATTCTGAGATGCAGTTGGAATTCTGAGATGCAGTCAGAATTGTGAGATTGAGTCAGAATTCTAAGATTAAGTCAGAAAAAATGTTAGAATTCTGAGGTGAAAGTTAGAATTCTGAGCTTAAAGTGAAAGTGAGAATTCTGAGGTGAAAGTAAGAATTCTGAGGTGACAGTTGGAATTCTGAGGGGGCAGTTGGAATTCTGAGGGGGCAGTTGGAATTCTGAGGTGCAAGTGAGAATTCCGAGGTGCAAGTGAGAATTCCGAGGTGCAAGTGAGAATTCTGGGGTGCAAGTGAGAATTCTGAGGTGCAAGTGAGAATTCTGAGGTAAAAGTTAGAATTATTAGGTAAAAATTAGAATTCTGACGTGAAAGTGAGAATTCTGAGGTGACAGTTGGAATTCTGAGGTGACAGTTGGAATTCTGACATCAAGTCAGAATTTTGACGGGGGAAAAAATCAGAATTCTGACAAAAAAAAATCTGAAAAACAGTTCTGAGGCGACAGTGAGAATTCTGAGGTGAAAGTGAAAGTAAGAATTCATAGGTGAAAGTTAGAATTCTGAGATAGAGTCAGAATTCTGAGATAAAGTCAGAATTCTGACCAAAAAAAAAGTCAGAAAAAGTTAGAATTCTGAGGTGGCAGTGAGAATTCTGAGGTGAAAGTCAGAATTCTGAGCTGAAAGTTGGAATTCTGAGTTGACTATTCTCACGGAAAAAAAAAAAAAATCGAAAAAAGTGAGAATTCTGGGGTGAAAGTGAGAATTCTGGGGTGAGAGTCAAATCAGAATTCTGGAATTGAGTCAGAATTCAGAGATCGAGTCAGAATTCAGAGATCGAGTCAGAATTCTGAGGTGAAAATGAGAATTCCGAGGTGAAAGTGAAAGTCAGAATTCTGAGGTGAAAGTGAGAATTCCGAGGTGAAAGTGAGAATTCCAAGGTGAAAGTGAAAGTCAGAATTCCGAGGTGAAAGTGAATGTCAGAATTCTGAGGTGAAAGTGAGAATTCCGAGGTGAAAGTGAGAATTCCAAGGTGAAAGTGAGAATTCCGAGGTGAAAGTGAAAGTCAGAATTCCGAGGTGAAAGTGAGAATTCCGAGGTGAAAGTGAAAGTGAGAATTCTGAGGTGAAAGTGAGAATTCTGAGGTGACAGAATTCTGAGGTGAAAGTAAAAATTCTGAGATGAAGTTATTTTCACAACTATAAGGCGCATATAAGCGTCTTTTTTTCCCCTCAAAATGTACGGCGCGCCCTTTGGTGCGGTGCGCCCTATGTGTGTTGTTACTGCGGACTTTTGAGACCACCTCATTGAGGAGATGGTGAAAGAGTGGCTAAGGGAGGTGAATGTAAGGAGACCAGGTGGTTTTTTTCCACTCATCACCATTGCTGTTAATCTGTGACTCCATGCGTGCCCACCTCACAGCTGATGTGAAAAACATGGTGAAACATATGAACGCTGTGCTTGCTGTTATTCAACCGCTCGACATCGGTGTGAACCGGATGCAGCAGGTGCAGCAGAAGCAGCGAGTTTACATGCAAAGTCAATGGTTGACACGCGTATAGGCGCAGCAAAAGGTCCCGCAGCGCGTTTTGAGCAGCAGGTGCAGTGTGTCGGGAGCGTTTAAGCATCTGACGTGCTTGACGAGCCGCCAACGCACTGTTGCTGCTCGAGATGGAAAAATTGAAGTTTTGCTGCTGGACAGCAAATATACACTCACCGTCCACTTTATTAGGTACACCTGTCCAACTGCTCGTTAACACTTAATTTCTAAGCAGCCAATCACATGACGGCAACTCAGTGCATTTAGACATGTAGACATGGTCAAGACAATCTCCTACAGTTCAAACCGAGCATCAGTATGGGGAAGAAAGGTGATTTGAGTGACTTTGAACGTGGCATGATTGTTGGTGCCAGAAAGGCTGGTCTGAGTATTTCAGAAACTGCTGATCTACTGGGATTTTCACGCACAACCATCTCTAGGGTTTACAGAGAATGGTCCGAAAAAGAAAAAACATCCAGTGAGCGGCAGTTCTGTGGGCGGAAATGCCTTGTTGATGCCAGAGGTCAGAGGAGAATGGCCAGACTGGTTCGAGCTGATAGAAGGGCAACAGTGACTCAAATAACCACCCGTTACAACCAAGGTGGGCAGAAGAGCATCTCTGAACGCACAGTACGTTGAACTTTGAGGCAGATGGGCTACAGCAGCAGAAGACCACACCGGGTGCCACTCCTTTCAGCTAAGAACAGGAAACTGAGGCTACAATTTGCACAAGCTCACCAAAATTGGACAATAGAAGATTGGAAAAACGTTGCCTGGTCTGATGAGTCTCGATTTCTGCTACGACATTCGGATGGTAAGATCAGAATTTGGCGTCTACAACGTGAAAGCATGGATCCATCCTGCCTTGTATCAACGGTTCAGGCTGGTGGTGGTGGTGTCATGGTGTGGGGAATATTTTCTTGGCACTCTTTGGGCCCCTTGTTACCAATTGAGCAACGTTGCAACGCCGCAGACTACCTGAGTATTGTTGCTGACCATGTCCATCCCTTTATGACCACAATGTACCTAACTTCTGATGGCTACTTTCAGCAGGATAATGCACCATGTCATAAAGCTGGAATCATCTCAGACTGGTTTCTTGAACATGACAATGAGTTCACTGTACTCAAATGGCCTCCACGGTCACCAGATCTCAATCCAATAGAGCATCTTTGGGATGTAGTGGAACGGGAGATTCGCATCATGGACGTGCAGCCGATAAATCTGCGGCAACTGTGTGATGCCATCATGTCAATATGGACCAAACTCCCTGAGGAATGCTTCCAGCACCTTGTTGAATCTATGCCACGAAGAATTGAGGCAGTTCTGAAGGCAAAAGGGGGTCCAACCCGTTACTAGCATGGGGTACCTAATAAAGTGGCCGGTGAGTGTAGCTGCAAGGCAAAAAAAGGATAGGATAGCTCCGCCCAACGCGCGTCAGACACTTTTGCACCGCGCAGGCAGAGCAGCAAAGCTGCTTCAGCCACGCGTTAGAACTGCAGGCAGCAGGATAATAAAAGCTAACATATTCTGACGGCAGAATAATTCCACGAAAAGTGGCCGGGCAAGTTACGCCACCGTTTACGGATTGATTGTAGATGCTTGGAGGAGCCGCCCGCCACGGAAAGTGACTCTGACAGGGAAGAAGGGGAAATTGGCATGTCTGATTTAGGGCAGCTGTTTAATTCAGAAACGGAGGATGATGACTTTGATGGGTTCGATTAATAGTTTGTAATAAATACATGAATAAAGCACAATCATACTCAGTTTTGCTCCCGCTCTGTTTATCTACCTGAAAACTTAATTCAACAGCAGCCTCTGGGCCGGGTCGCCTCCGGGTTCACCGCTGCGGCTGGCAGGTGTTTTTCATCTAAATAATCTAAAGGATTATAAAAGGATAATAGGATAATAAAAGCGAACATATTCTGTCGGCAGGTTTCAGGATTTTAAGTTAATTTATGCGTCAATAAACTGTTTCAGAGGAGTGATCACAGCGCTCTGTGTCATCAGCAATGTGTCTGTCTCACGGCCGGCTCCCAGGTTTGAATAATACTTTGTAATAAATAGCCTACACCTTGCAGCTATATTTGCTGTGATCAATGGGAATAAAGTAGTTTTAATATGTTTTTAAGTGAGAAAATCCACCTGAAAACTTAATCATTGCAGTCAGTTCATCCAGATTATCATCCTGCCTTCTAATGCTATTTCTGTCGGAGGCGCTCAGACACTACATACCAGCGGTGCACCGACAATAGGAATGTTTCACGGCCAGCTCCCAGGTTTGATTAATACTTTGTAATAAATACATGAATAAAGCACAATCATACTCAGTTTTGCTCCCGCTCTATTTTTAAATACGCAGTAGAGGTATTTAAACGTAGTAAAAGACATGTACCTGTATATAAAACCCACGCCCTATAGTCCGGTGCGCCTTATGTGTGTGTTAAATACAGAAATGGCACACATAACTGAGACTGCGCCTTTTAGTACGGTGCGCCTTATGGTCTTGAAGATACGGTAAGTTAGAATTTTGAGATTAAGTTAGAATTCTGAGATTTAGTCAGAATTCTGACAGAAAAAAAAAAGAGTCAGAAAAAAAGTGAGAATTCCGAGATGAAAGTGAGAATTCCGAGGTGAAGGTGAAAGTGAGAATTCTGAGCTGAAAGTAAAAATTCTGAGATTAAGTTAGAATTTTGAGATTAAGTTAGAATTTTGAGATTAAGTTAGAATTTTGAGATTAAGTCAGAATTCAGAGATTGAAAGTTAGAATTCAGGGGTGAAAGTCAGAATTCTGAGGTGAGAGTCGAGTCAGAATTCAGAGATCGAGTCAGAATTCAGACAGGAAAAAAAGTGAGAATTCTGAGATGAAAGTGAGAATTCCGAGGTGAAAGTGAGAATTCCGAGGTGAAAGTGAAAGTCAGAATTCCGAGGTGAAAGTGAAAGTCAGAATTCCGAGGTGAAAGTGAAAGTCAGAATTCTGAGGTGAAAGTCAGAATTCTGAGGTTACAGAATTCTGAGGTGAAAGTGAGAATTCTGAGGTGAAAGTGAGAATTCTGAGGTGAAAGTAAATAATTCTGAGATGAATTTAGAGTTTTGAGATTACGTTAGAATTTTGAGATTAAGTCAGAATTCACAGATTGAGTCAGAATTCTGACGGAAAAAAAAAAGTTAGAATTCTGAAAGTTAGAATTCTGAGCTGAGAGTCAAGTCAGAATTCAGAGATCGAGTCAGAATTCGGACATCAAGTCAGAATTCAGACGTGAGAATTCCAAGGTGAAAGTGAAAGTCAGAATTCTGAGGTGACAGAATTCTGAGGTGAAAGTAAATAATTCTGAGATGAATTTAGAGTTTTGAGATTACGTTAGAATTTTGAGATTAAGTCAGAATTCAGAGATCGAGTCAGAATTCAGAGATCGAGTCAGAATTCAGAGATCGAGTCAGAATTCGGACATCAAGTCAGAATTCAGACGGGGAAAAACGTGAGAATTCCAAGGTGAAAGTGAAAGTCAGAATTGTGAGGTGACAGAATTCTGAGGTGAAAGTGAGAATTTTGAGGTGAAAGTAAAAATTCTGAGATTAAGTTAGAATTTTGAGATTAAGTTAGAATTCTGAGATTTAGTCAGAATTCTGACAGAAAAAAAGAGTCAGAAAAAAGTGAGAATTCTGAGGTTAAAGTGAGAATTCCGAGGTGAAAGTGAAAGTCAGAATTCTGAGGTGAAAGTGAGAATTCTGAGGTGACAGAATTCTGAGGTGAGTCATTCGTAAACAAAATATGGAGGAGACTGAGAAAATTCGCCCCCCGGCTCCATCACATTTCAAGTCAGATGCTTGGATGCATTCTGGCTTTAAAAACAAAGAAGGTAAAAATGAAATTGATATGATGCACGTAATTTGCAAAAGTACCACTGAGGCCATGTAAACGGCACTGATTATCCTTATTTTGTTATTTTAAGTTTGATGAATCCTAAGATCTTTTTGTCAGTGTGTCCACGCCAGTAATAGTAATATCTCTGTCCAGTATTTGTTTTCATGCCAACACCTCCAAAAGTCATTTCAATAAATACAGCTATGTATGAATTCAGTTGCTTTCAGTTATGTATCAGTTGAAGACACTATCCAGATCATACACAACCAGTCAGCCACTGGTAATGGCTGTATCCTTTTCTTACAGTGTTCAGTGAAAATATCGCAATGCATCGCAATATTTCAAGTATCATGATGTATCGTGATAGAATCGCATCGTGGTATGTGAATCGGGATTTGAATCGGATCGTGACTTCTTTGCCAATACCCGGCTCTAGTATGGGCTGTATCTTTTTCTTACAGTGTTCAGTGAAAATATCGCAATGCATCGCAATATTTCAAGTATCATGATGCATTGTGATAGAATCGCATTGTGGCATGTGAATCGTGATTTGAATCGATTAATGACTTCTTTAAGGTGAAAGTGAGAATCCTGAGGTGAAAGTGAGAATTCTGAGATTAAGTCAGGATTCTGAGATTGAGGCAGAATTCTGACAAAAAAAGTCAGAAAAAAGTTAGAATTCTGACGTGAAAGTAAGAATTCTGAGGTGAAAGTGAAAAAGAGAATTCTGAGGTAAAAGTGAGAATTCTGAGGTAAAAGTGAGAATTCTGACATGAAAGTCAGAATTCTGACATGAAAGTCAGAATTCTGACATGAAAGTCTGAATTCTGACATGAAAGTCTGAATTTTGACATGAAAGTCTGAATTTTGACATGAAAGTAAGAATTCTAACTTGTTCCCATATTAAACTGAAATAAAAATTAAAAAATCAGTTAACTTATTTTTTCAGTGGCCCTAATCCTTTTCCGTATATTTAACTTGCATCTTTTTAAGCAAATAAATTTGAAGGGACGCAGCTTCCTGCTTTAAAATGCAATTTCCCATGCTGTTACCTTAATTCGAAGCCTTTGAGTCAGCCACAAACAATACATCAGGTAGCGAAGCAACAGGCTACATGTTCAAACGCAGCAGCTGCTTTACCACAGAGCCACTTTATAAAGGGGAATCTTGTCCATATTTATTTATAAAGGTAACATAGAACCAGAGGCAGACATTAAACTGAGCTAACATAACTACTAATGGAGTAAACTTACCGTAGTACCGTTTTAATGGCCTCAATCCGGTGCCTTATTGCTACCAAAGCTAACTTGGCTTTAACTTGTGTGCAGCACCTGGTCTGAAGTCGAGGTAGGCCTCGGAGCAGCGTTTCCAGTTGTTCCAGGCTAAATTTAGCTAGCTGTGATGCTTGCTAACTAATAACGTTGAGGACACTCACCAGTGTGTCCTCCCTCCCTTCCATAGTCTCCCCCCTTCAGTTTGTGGATGTGATGCTAATCGGGCTGCTAGCCTCCTTAACTCTGTCCCACCAGAAGTGAGAAAAACACAAAAAGGTCGAAACCACAGATGTGCAGCTGTCTCTGACACTGATTAAACATGCCGAGTTTTCCTACTGGGGTAAATTAAACAAGCAGGAATTATGTCCAGGCTCTCACTACTTGGACGATTTTTTTTTTCTCCAAAATCTCCTTTCCTGGCTCCTCACGGCGCATGTCAGTGACGCAATATGTTCGTAACCATGGGAACGCATTGTTCTACAACTAAAGGGGAATACAGAACGTAGTGAGACATTCTTATATATCTTATCATTCTAAGTGATAAGATAAATAATAAAACAATAAAAATAAAATTTTTTAATGTTTTAGAATAAAATAAGTGCTTATATTTATTTATTATTTGTCTTATGTTGTGCTGATTGAAAATATAAAGGGGAAGAAAACGTTTGCTGTTTGGCCTCATGTTAATTACCTATATGGGCTTGATGCAGACACCTTTGTGAAAAACAGGAAACCAATACAAATTTTGGAAGGTTTAATTTGAACATATTTTCATCTCAAGTTTCTCCCACATAAAGATTTCACTTATCCACTCTTTCGCCATTTAGTATGTGCAAAACCCTTATGATTCCCACATACACATATTGAGTGGGAAGTATGCTGCCTGAGTACCCTGAAATGTTTCAATGCCCTTTATAAAACTCCAACGCTCAGACCATCATGTAGACTTAGATCTTTATATTACACTTATGCATGTATTTACAGCTTTTTTTTCATTTTGACAAAATGTAGATTCTTAGGCTACAGTGAGCTGAAAAAAAATCACAGTGAGATTTGCATGATCAAGTAAAATATACATTTCTGGTCTGCAGGGTGTGATTCTGTGCTTCCTCTAGAAAAACAAGTATCTCATGGCTTCAGTGGCTTTTGTGGTTTTAATTTCAGTGCTCTTTTTCAAAGTGCTTTTTCCTCCGTCCTTCCCATACACATCCGTCGTACTCGCTCCATATTTTGATCCTCTGGTAATAATGTTCGTCTCAAAGACTGCGTCATCAAATGTGTTGCGTTCAGGTTTTTGATTGTCTGACATCCTTCCACTCCATTTTGGTGTTCTGAAGGGCCTGAGTCTTCTTCTCGTCCACCTGCACGTAGTCCACTTTGTACTCATCAGAGAAAAATGGCTTCTGCTGGACGTAACAAATGAAAAGAGGGAGATGGTAAATAGATGTGGTGGGATTTTATAGACCTTTTTTGCTATCTTAAAAGCTGTTTGTAATTTTGTTAATTTTCTTAAGGAAATTTGTTGTATTGATGAGGTGGGATTTATGAAGTAAGTAAGATCCACTAGTTACAAAAACTTTGAAGATTCATAAAGCCATACCGCTGTTATATGGATCTAGGGCTGCAACTAACGATTATTTTGCAAATCGATTAATCTGTTGACATTTGTTCGATTAATTGATTCATAATTGGATAGCCAAAGGTTCCTCAAAGAAGATTTTTTTTAACTAAATTAAAGCAGCAGAAAACTAAAACTTTTCCACTTGTTGGGTTATGGATAGAACATTTTGACCGATGAAAACAATTCTTTCTAATCTTAAATGCAAAGTGTTTACATATCCTTTTGCAATTTTGACATAATTACTACTCTAGGTGGATTGCTCTGTCTGCTAATGACATTTTTTACAGTCCCTATACTCCAGTTAAAGATCAATCGATTACTGAATTAGTTGACGGTTATTTCAGTAATCGATTAACCACGATTAATCCGATTAATTGTTTCAGCCATATATGGGTCTGTACCTAATGCTTCCTTAAATGGCAACTAAAAGCTTAAAGCAATTTGCTTAAAAATGAGTGCTTGTTGTCAAAGGGCTACAGCATGATCAACAATAACAACTCAGAACTACTCCCAATAGTCCCACTCATATATCACTTTAAGCTGTGAGCTCTCCCTCCTACAAAAAGCTCATTACACTCAATTGATCATACGATGAGACATGTTTTTCTAATTCCTAGTGGAAACACAAAAGGGAACACTAACAGCAATGAAATACACCGTTTTCAGTTGCAAGCCATTAGTAGAATAAATCAGAAATTGATCAATTGAATTAATCTGCTAAAACATACCTTCTGCACAGGGGAAGGAGATGCAGAGTTAAAATCCAGTGACAGATAATCAAGGTTTGAGCTTCTCTTCCAAGGCTGAGCTGCTCCATCAAAGGGGAGGCAGAATGACTGCCTTGATTCCTGCCGGAGAGAGGGTGGGATATGAGCCTCATTCTTCTAGCCTGGATTAACCATTTTAAAGCATATATTTTATATTCCAGATCTAAAAGTCTATTTAACTGCTTCCTATTTGTATTTAACTAGAATGTACTAAGTCCTGCTGGCTGTAAACATCAATATTTTCTGGGCAACGAACACTAGATAGTAAGTACCACAGCACCACTCTAACACTGGGGTGAGGATACTGTTATTCAGTGAATTAAACAGATCTAGTTTTAATATCAGTAACATGCTTGAAATGAAGCAGAGGAAGCACACAGATATAAGAACCTAATTAGAAGGACACTGTATTTTCTAAGGTACATAGAGATATTTCTGTGGTCTATTCAGGCTCCAACAAAAGGAGAGCAAAACTTACACTAGATAACAGAAAGGCTAATAATGCTACAGAGAAATTGCTCTGTGAGTTTGTTGTTTTTTTTCCACAAGACAAGGAGTTTAATATAGAGAAATATCAGCTGAGCTCCTGCCATCAACACCCTTGTTTATAGATGTGGGAGATTGGCCTGTTTTCCAGTGTGGTCCTGTTTTCCTGACTGTGACTAACTGGATGTGTTCTCTTCATCCTCGGACATGGGAGCTGGCTCGGAGCTCGTCTGCCTGGCTGTGTGTTTCCTGGACGAGGCCGCCTTTTACAGCTGCTTTTTGTATCTCTACTTCTGTCTCCTTTAACCCCAGTCGGTCTCGGCAGATGGCCGCACACTGAGCCTGGTTCTGTTGGAGGTTTCTTCCTGTTAAAAGGGAGTTTTTCCTCTCCACTGTCGCTACAAGCATGCTCAGTTTGAGGGATTGCATTCGGGTCAATGAGTCGATGCAATCAACTGGTTTTCCTTAGATAGAAAACTTTGAATCAATTTGACTGTATGATCTGATGAACTGTAAAATGCCTTGAGATGACATGTGTTGTGAATTGGCGCTATATAAATAAACTGAAATGAATTGAATTAACATGCTGAGTTTCAAATGGGAACTTGATAATAATTTTTCTATATTTTAAAATGTAATTGTATTTTATGGATGTGTTCTATACAACTACTGCTGTTTGATGTTATAATGATAATATTAAGAAGAACAACAACAATAATAATATTAACAATAACCATTATTATTGCTGTTGTTGTTACTGTAAAAGTAAATAACTTCTCTTAAAACAACATTTAGACTAAAAAAACCTCCACACATAAGGTTTTCTATCCTTGTCTCTCTTTTACACGAAAACTTTCATGAACACAGGTTTTACCAGTGCCGAGCAGTTTGCCACTTCGTCTCTTGAACTGTCCACATTTTCAAGCCTTCTGTCCAGAGGTAAGTGGTTCAGTGCAAAGCTGTGGTTAAAAACAAAGAGAAATTTTATCCATATTAAAAGAAAAAAACATGACCGTTGCAAATATTTCATTCCAAGTATTTCTAATTATTTGTATGCTTTTCTAATTGTTGACCGTAAAGTTGGATTCAAGATAATAAATTATTATGTATAGTTTGGGCGAAATTGGGAATAATGTGTTTAGAGGGAATCTTTAATCCTGAATGGTTTTATCACATTTAAACCCATTTTTGTAACAGATCTGCCATATAATGTGCATAAATTTAGATGTGTGTTTGTTCTCACCATGTTTCGGTCATCACGCTGCTTAGAGGAATATAAGTTGGAAATTCACTGATTGTGGATAGGCCTCGCAGGTCGAGAGGTGGCGGTCGAGCTGTGAATTTAAACATTTTTAGATTAGTGCTTCGACAGCTTTGCACAGGAAACACATTTTAAAGTGTTTATTAACCTGGGAAAAACATTTTACATGTATTTCCTTTATATTCCTACAGTGCTTTGACAGAGTATTTATATTTATATTCTTTGAATTTTGTCTTGTTGAGGCCAAAATATTGAGCTTTTTTCATTGGGATTTTAATAATACACTGATAGACTAATGAAAGTTGTACATTCCTATAAAACAGAAGTAAAATGAGGCTGAGTTGTCAAAAAGACTCTTGAAATAGAAAATAAGAAATCTCTGGTGTGCATATGTATTGTGTTCGATACCCCTAAATAAACTCTAGCACAACCAGCTACCTTCAGATGTATCCCAATTCAAGTGCAAATTTGCTTTAGAAGTTTGGTGCAGAACATTAGTAAAAAAACAACATTATGTAGATAAATAAACACAACAAACAGCAATAACGTTTGAGAGAAGTTCGAAGCAGTTGAGCGTCTAGCAACCATACTAGGAGCTGTTTCTGCCTTCGCTTCTACTAAACTAATCTACAGCTGCAAAACCAACATGACCTTTCAACAAAAGATGTATAAATACCTACTAGGTAGAATTTCCCTCTTTTATAGTCGAACAAACCGCAGTTTAACTTCTATTTTTATACTTGTAAACAAATCAAAATACAGGGGCTTTACAGAAAAAACAGTATATGTGCTTTTACTTCAATAGAACACTTCATGTTTAAATAAATTTAAGGGGAAAAGCACATAGGTGTGACCCAAAGACAATAACTTGACAAACAAAACAAAAAAAGGCAACTGAAATATCCTATAGTTAGTCATCCTTTCCAGATTCTCATAATCTTATGGACTTTATTCTCCTAATATTACAACTTTATTCTCTTAATGTTTTGACTTTATTTTCTTAATGTTATGACTTTATTCTTGAAATTTTATGACTTTATTCTCTTAATTTTACAACTATACTCTCTTAATGTTATGACTTTATTCTAGAAATAGAAGAAAACAAAATCTCTAGCCTGGCCCTAATACTCCGTTGTACATTAACACACATCAAACAAAAATAATAAAAATAGTAATAATAATAATATAATAATTAAAAAAAAACCCACACACATCAAACTATTAGACTTGCTGTTTTGCTCATTAAAAGAGCTGAGGGGGTGGAATCCTTGTTATGAAAAAGTGTCTGGAGACGTGAATATATAATGGACTTAAAACTGCTCTTTGTGAAAGAGTGACAGGAAAAATGCTCCAAGGACTCCAATACGACTTTAAGTCATATTCAGGACAAAACAAACATGTAGAAGAACAAAGTTTTTTTTTTTTGTTTTGTTTTTTTTTTGGTGACCACATAAAGAGCTGTGTGTGGCCAAAAATTGAGCAGACCATCCCTACACCCACGATGGTGGGAGAATCATAATGTGGGGTGCAGGACAATCCACATTATGATGCATGAAGACTTGAGAGGGCGGAGAAGGCTTTTGTTGTTGTTTTCAGCAGTACACAAACACTAACGCCGCCTTAATATCCCTCTGTCTAAATCAAGAAGTAAATCTGTGGTGAGACATGAAAATCAATAGTTGCAGATGCTTTTCATCCAGTCTGAATTTGCATGAGCTATTTTGCAACACGGCAAACATTTCAGTCTCTAGACATGCAAAGCTGCTAGAGACATACCCTGAAAGACCTGTTAAACACATTTAAAAGGTGGTTCTACAAAGCATTCCAAAATAGTTTAAAAAAAAAACAATCCACTGGACTTTGTTTCCAAGTTTGAAGACGTTTCGCTTCCTTTCCAGGAAGCTTTTTAAATTCAAAATGTCAGAATTAGAGTTGAGTTCTAGGCTTTATATAGTGAACCAAAAACAAAAGTCTTGTTTTGACTTAGAAAACATGCAAATTGAACCGGACGAACGGGTCCGCCCCTTAGGAAGGGGGGTCGTTTGGGTTCTTTGTTAGCCTGCAATACCCGATACTGGTCTCTGCTTCTGAAAAAGGGGTTAATAGCGGGAATTGTTGGCCTGGCTAAACAGGCGAGATGTTCTTGTACCCTTGTCTACAAATTATTAGCCAAAGGAGGGCTGAATACAAAGCAACACCACATTTTAATTCGTAATACTAATATTAAAACCATGCATCATTTCAATTTCCCAACATAATCAAACACTAGTTCTGTCAAATATAATCCTAATAAAAATGCACTGAATTCACTGTCGGTGAATTCATCTTGTTAAATGTTAAGATGTTCAAAGTGTGAACTCTTGTTTTCAGTGTTTCGTTTATAGTCAACATTTGCTGTGGTACAAAATTTTGCCCTAATTTTGCTCTCTTCACAGTCAGACCTGAATTATTCTCACCTCTCCGTAAGCGAGGCTTGAGGTGCCGGTGAATTGGAGGCGGTGCGATTTCTCCAGGTTGGCACTTTAATGGGCTGAGCGATGAGGCAGACTCGGCTCCACAGTTTGCACCGAAGAAACTGAAAGTCCTGGGACTCATTGGGATGTAACTGTCACATTCGACAGATGTTAGAGAGAGAGAAGAGGATGCCATGGGGATGTACGACTCATCCTGGTTACTTTGAACTTGCACAGTGTTTAAACAGGGCTGAAAAGAGTCAAAGGAGGATTTGATCAGACAGGTACATTACAGTGATTTTGTAAAGCAGAGAAAAAACAATCTGCACACTCTTAGAAAGCTTTCACCATAAGACATTCACCTCTTACTCACACCTAAAAATTTTTTTTGTAGCTGTAAAAACAGGCCCCTCAAAGTAGATATTTTTAAGGACTATTTGAGCCGTATCTGTGCCGGCTTGGCAAAAGAACAGAAAGCAGCCTTCTCTGAGTTTGCCCACTCTAGCTTTGTATGCCACACAATATAATTTGCACTAGTTCTTTTATTTTTGTATCTGACTTAAAAAAAAAGAAATCATTATTTGTGTGAAACATTTATGACTCTGAGGAAACAAAGCAAGACAAGTAGGCTATGGCTACAGCTCTCAGAGAACAGCTGCCTTTTGCATGTTAGTTAGCCATTTAATGTTTAGGTTATTACCATCTACCAGCACAGCATTATTACTGAAATCTAGACGAGAAATATTTACTTATACAAAGATAAAAGAGATTCAGAGGACTGGACTCTGGGAGATAATTATACATTTATGTGAAGGTCATCGATAGTGGATATAATTCTGTAATACCTGCAATACCTAATGATCAATGTAAGTTTTTTTTTGTTTCCATTGTTACAAACAGGGTTTGACAGCTGAACATCTTTTTAAAGGTGCTAACTTTCAATCGACGAGCTATACTTAGATATTTTCTGCCTTCGCTATTAAAGTTGTGTGCAACAGCGTCAAAGAGTCTCCTGATATTATTTCTAAAATTCTAAAGCTAGCATTTAGATCTAGAGACCTCTTAACACCAAGACTCTTTGCTGCAAATTCCTTGATATATTAAACTGCAGCTTGCTGTGCACACTGTTCTTGCATTATGCAATTATAATGTCTGTTGCAAATAACCAACATCTTCACTCTTTTCTTGTGAAGTGTCACAATTTCCCCTCCACTCTCTGTGACCCAAAATCTACAGGACCGTTGTCCATCAAGAACTGTAAATATTGAAATACCATATATTGTATTCAGATGGTCCTTTCTTAGAAAAGACTAATATTTACCATACCAACAACAATCAAATCTACTCTTCAGCTCTAGGTAAGTAGGACAGGGGAGAACACTGAACTCTAAGAGGTTCTTTGTTTTTACGTTAAAAAAGCTGTCTACCATTGTCCTTTCTTAACTTCAAATGCAATTTGACACATACAGTTTTCTCCACAAACAACGCATGAAACATAAGATTCATAATGGTTAGCATAGGGAGCAGCAATGCATGTGTTTCACTTGATCTCAAGGCATGGCTGCTAAATGCACAGATGTATCGGAAAATATATGATGCATGTGTCGCCCAACACAGACATGGGAAAAAAATTAAATAAATGCACTTAAAAGTCATAAATATCGGCTATATGTATAGATCTGTCTATATTGGACAGTGCTGCGCTTTACTAAGCAAACCTTCACGCAGCTGAAGCTCTGATTATAATTTATTTATCCCTTGGGATTAATCCTTCAGGACAATCCTGGTTCCAGTAGCTTATATAGAGAACTAAGAGTTAAAGCAAGATGTCATTAAAGATAAAAATAAGACAGACGATATAAAAAGAGTGTATATAGTACAAAAAAGCATAAAAACAAGAAAAAAGTTGTTATGTCCTGGAATAAGTTTCCTTTAGATATAAAAATATCTGCACTGTAGAGAGCAAACGGCAGACTACATAGTAGTTGACTTGGATTATTGCACTTGCACTGTACTGACCATATAAATAAGTGAAAATGATACAGACTACACAGTAGCTGGCATGTGTTATTGCACAGTGTGAGAGAAGAATATTGCACATAAGTGACAATAGGTAATGTCTTGCATAAGATGTTTTGGATAAGCTTGGGGTGTTATGTGTAAATAGAAAAGGGCAATTCCTTCGCCATATTCCCAATAAATTCCTCTTACCAGATTAACGCTTTGTCTCCTGTTCCTCAATAATCTTTCAGGATTACCTGAAAACATGAGATAAGAAAACATTAAATCAAACTCTGAATTGATATCCAACCCTTTAAGAACATTTCAGCCATTGGTAGTTTTTTTTATTTTTAGGACATACATAGGTTTGTAAGTCTGGACAATGAGAAATGCCGTTCTGCTGCAGTATTTACTCCTTTTTAGCATTGCATCAAAAATATTGTGGCTACTGATGTAAAATTTTATATCAAGAGTGTTAAATGTTATTTTGGCACTAGGACCAAATGTAAACTTTTTTTGAAAACATACCCATAGTGAAATGATCCAAACTGGACAATGAAGTTCTCCTGGAAAACACTGGCGCACTGACAGGTAAATGCTGTGCATAAAATGTCTTTGACCTGTGAGCTACTCCGTTATTTAGCAGCTCTGACAGGTGGCTGGGTTTGGGCGGTAGCGGCGGTGGCGTTTGGGCGTCCCCAGCTGCCTCAAAGGGGCTGGGAGGGAAAGGTTTGTCAAACTGGAAGACATTGGCTGCACAGTGGTGGAGCGGAGAAGAGGAGGAAGAAGGCAAAACTGGGAAGCTGCATGGAGCGCTGAAAGGAGCCATCCTTCCATTGGAGTAAAGGGAAGGACTGGGGCTCATATGAGAAAAAGAGGATGAGGAGGACTCGGCGTGCGCGTCCTTGGCCGCTTCGTCTGATAACCTCTGCTCTAAAGAGATGTCAGAGTTCGAGAAACTGTCTTGTCTACAGACATAAAACAAAAAGAGAAAAAAACTTGTTACACATTAGCAGGCAATCTGATTCCAACACATGTTTCATTTTTCCTGATATCACAAACCTAGTGGTTATACTCCGTGTTTCACACTGTGAGAGAAGGAGATAGTCTGGTGGATAGCTGCAGTCTGGTTGGCTTGCCATAGATGCTCGGTCGCTGTCCACCGATGGCTGAATGGAGGTGGGGGTAAGAGAAGAGCCATCATCTGTGCTCTCTGATGGAAAACAAGCAGGAAAGGACACAGAGAATTTATTTATAACTAACATGAAAGCCGCAGAGAAAAACTCAACCTCCATCTGAATGCAACAGGTGAATTTAAAGGGGATGTTTTTTTTGCATGAACACCGAAGGCCAACTAACATGTTTCCCTTTTCCTATTTTTTTTTTTTTTTTTTAGGGGGGATATTTTGTCTCTCTTTCTCTCATTTTGGCTCTTGTTCAGAAATTTCTCTCATTCCATTTGACTCAAGGTCTTCAAGTCAAGGCAACCCCTGCAGAACTGAAAAAAAAAAGAAAACACCAGAGGACATGTCTTCAGGAAACCACTTGCTACTCTCACCAGAGGTTTACGTTGTCTTGTGGTCATGTTTAAAAAAAATCATTTCAATTCTTTAGAACAGAGAAATTTTTGTAATTACAACAACTCTATGCTGTTGCTCTATGTTGTTCAAGCAGATGTCAGCGTTCTTGAGGTTTTACATCAGATCCCTGCTGAGCTTTTCTTCTGATGAATTCGCTGAGGACTAACTTCCCAGCTAATTATATAGTTCTTAACATACAGACATAAAGAGTCTTTTGAAGTCTATCTCAATAAGTTTTGTGTTAGACTCATATAAAGTAGCTTGTAATTATTTGTTGTCTGAAAAGTGGAGTATTTATCCATATTCTGCACCATTTAGTCTTAAAACTTAAATTAAATCCAGTGCAAAGCGAAGATACTACTAGTTCATTTTATTTAGTTATGGAGAAATCTGAAGCAGGAATCAGAGAGCACTGTCTGACCCATCAACAGAACCTGGGCAACTATGGCACAACTCTGGAGGAGCTGCAGAGATCATCTGGAGGAATCTCTGCACATACAAACTATTAGTTGAGATCTACAGAAACATGGGCTGTGTGAAAGACTTGCAAGAAAAAAAACTAGTTTATTAAAAGGCCATAAGAAGTCTTACGTTCCAAAAGGTGTTTAGGTGTTGCATCATACATGTGGCAAAATTTAGACTGCATGCAAAACCTTATATTGAGCTGCAACATCCCACAGTGAAACATGGTGGTGGCAGCATCATGCAGTGGGCATACAGGACTAACAGGAAGAGGAAATCAGTATACATTTGGTCATTATTTTCCTCTTCGCAGATTTAAACAGTGTCGTCTTGACTATGTCAGTAAACTCCATTGAATTAACATAAAATACACTATTGTTTGTAATTATAATAACTCGAGGTGCAAAAGAAAGAGCTGCTGTAGATACTAAAGGAAAAGGAACAAAGATTAACTTAGCCACCTCGAAAATAACACAAAATCACTGCAAAAACAATCTAGAAATAAGTAAAAATTGTATTCACCCTTAATTTGAGTAGGTAAATTAGCTAGTTTGCCAATGGAATGAGTAATTTTACTCTTAAAATAAGATAATTAGATAATATGCACTTGAAATAAGACAATGCAAATGTGTTTTCTTATTTTAAGTGTAAATTGTCTTGTTCCATTGGGAAAATGTCTCTTTTACCTCCTCAATTCAAGAACAAATGTCCTTATTTTAAGAAAAAGGGACTTATCTAGATTTAGTTTTTTTGCAGTGATGACAGTTGATTAGCTGCTAAAGGGCCCCCAGCGGTTCTGCTGTTATCTCTTCTGATAAAGAAGCGACATCATGCTGCACCACAAGCAGCAGGCAAAACGTTTTTAACTGCTGGAAACCTACTTCCAGCCACACCAGTTGATCTGCAGACAGGAGGCTGGATGCGGTTGGTCGTCCAGCGAGTTTGACTTTACCGGCATTAAATTCTGCAAATGTTTTCCACACCGATTAGTTAGAATTTTAAAAATAGAGCAAACTTTACCAGTTGGGTTGTTTGCTGCTGTGGGAAGGAGTGAGATAGTTCTGGTGGTTGTAGCTGCGGTTTAATGTCGTGAGATTGTGTAGTTGGTTTCAGAGCTCAGTTGTGGAGAATTAATGAGAGGGTTTCATAGATCAGATGAAAAGCAAAAAGATTTTTTTGGCGAATGCTTGCAGTGTGAAAACAGTCTGGACTGCAACCATCTCAAGCATTCTTCCTCTATTAGGTGCCTTTAAATTCAACATCATTACCAGCTCTTAAATTGTTGGTGCCTTAGGGTTGAATACGGCTGCACTGTCCTAAAATGTTTATATACCCCGGCAAGATATATTGACAGTTAAATTGTGTCATCAAACATGTTTTACTGTAGAAAAGTGAGCATTATGGCTGCTATTACAGCTTATCTTTATATTAGTTTACTCACACTGCATCCAAAAAGTTTTGTTAGAGAATATCTTAAATGGTTGCATAAAGTAATGAACTTTGACATTTATTTCAAAGTTCTGTGCAAACAACCTTTGGAAAGGGATTTAAAACTCTAGATATCTTGTAAAATATATTTAAGATACCAGCAGGTGAGATTGAAGATCTTATCTATCACAAACATTTAAATAAAATGGAGACAGTGTTTCCAAGTACAGACTTATTTTTGTATGAAAAGGAGCAAACTATTAACAAATAAACTCAGCTGAGACCCAACTTCTGTTCACATTTAAATAACACAAATTAACAGTTGAAATAATTGACATTGGTAGTTCTAGGTATCAGTAAGATGCAAATTTTGCATAACAACTGCCCCGATTGGAACATAAAATATATTATTGAGCTTTTTAAACACAGTTGACCGTTTATTTTTGAGGACAGATGAGCAGGATTGAAAGGATGAAGGAGGAAGCAAGTCAGTTTAGAGCAGAGGGAGGCAGAAATCCCAGCATCTCATGGAGCTGTTCAATTAAAGAAGCAGAGGTTCATTTAATGGATGGTCAATCATGGTTTTTCACATTAAAAGAAATTTTACTCTTATACTGAGCATGTACCAAGGGATTTAGCCAGATTTACACATAATAATGTTTATGGTTCTATTTTATCATATTAATTTTGATATTTTACCTGTGTTTAGAAAAAAAATGTAATTCGTTATAAACAATGTCATCATAAGCTAGTTTGTTAATAAGCCAAAACTGCCAAAGCTATACTTCTCAAAATATTGATGCATTTCCAGATGGTAAAGTTTCTAGTTCCTTTTTTAAGATCGCAGGAGGGAGTAATACACCAGGCTGTGGGTCTGTCTGTCTGTCTATTTATATCCACACAGATTTAAAAAAAAAAACATTAAAAAAAAAAAAAATTAGTACAGTTGAATTAGATTTTTTCTAAAGAGTTGAAAATTTAAACAATTATTTGAATTTGGCTTTAGATGACTGTTTTTCAGTTTTGAAAAAAAGGATGATGAAGTTGTAAATAAATGTTAAAGTTAGCACATTAGGGTCACCTAAGCTCTGTTATGTTGGCCTCAGGGACTCTCTCATTTAGATACCTTCAAAATAAAAGCACATAACTATATACACAGGCTAGGTGGTTTGAATCCCAACCCTCAGACCCTTTGATGCATGTCCTCTCCTTATCTGTCCGTTTGTCTGCTACAAATTGCCACTAGTGGAAAAAAACGGCCAAAACAACTACATTTCAAGGAGCACTGTTCATTCAAAAATTGAAGCAAAGCTATAAATCAACTTAAACAAACCAACACAAACACACTAAAAGGAGATGGTAATTCAGAGAAATTGTCCAGAATCTGTCTCTGTGTGTCATCCATCCTGTGTTTATAGTACTTTATTACATTGGGATTAGTTTTTTAGTTGTTTTTTTATAAAATAGCTCGCTTTTACGATGTAGCAATGCATACATTTACATTATTGTCACTCAAACTGCTCAGCAATGCGAAAGTGAGAAATATTAGAAGCAGCATCATGCTGCGGGTTTTTCCTTCAGAGGGAAAATAACGGTGGCTGATCGAGTGAAATCTGACTATGCTTTAGTTTTGCCGCAAAGAATCAGAGGTTTCTGTGGTCCAGTGCCGTTTGTTAATTGTAGTTTGACAGGAAGATGTGCAGTTAGAAAAGGGGAAGGCATGCCGTTCCTGGACCAGGGTGGGGAACTGAACCATGAAAACTCCAGAGGTCTACAGCTTTCAGAAGTGGTTTGTTGCATTATCAATGATCCTCACAACTTTTGTAAATCGTTTTTGATGTGATTTGACATCATTCAATTCAATTTTTTTATGGTTAATGAATCCCTAAAACATCCCAGTGGAATACTTTTTAGTTGATGGCTCTAATGTGACTAATTAGGAGACGCAGTTTAACGAAGAAGAAGATGGTAAAGTTGCTAGGCACTGCGTGTTTACAGCCGGCAAACTGCAACTTCTTGTTGGAAACCTGACTCAGTCTTTGTGTTTTTACCAAAAGCTGAAAAGGGAACAGACAAACAGACCTGACCTGATAATGTTTACCTCTATGTTTGCCACTTCCTGAGTTAGAACAAGTGTTACCACTTTTTTAGTTGTTCCCATGAAGAAGATAGATTTTTTTTTATTCTATAAAGCAGGTGTAATTTTAAGATAAGTTTTCTTTAAATTATAGTTTAGGTGCAAAAAAAGAACACACTAAGAAAAGTTAAAGTAGATTTCAGTATCTACCTGCCTCCTCCATGGTCCCGAAACGACAAATCTGGCTGATGCTGCTGATCCAGCTGTTCATCTCCTCCTCAGTGTTTGCAACCAGATAAAAAACACGGAATGATGTTTTCACCACAAAGAGGTGCTTCCCATGAAAGTCCCGCTTCACCCGCAGCTGGTTGTCAAGCATCTCCACCTCACATTCCTTTAGGTCGATGGTGCGGATGGGCTTTTTGGAGTTTTTGCTCTGGTAGTATTCAAGCACATCTGGATTGCCGCACATGCGCCCCGTCCGGAGCACGAACCAGCGCTTTCGCCACGCCTGCAGGCAGAAGGAAAGGAATGCTGCAGTTTTAATTAAAACATATTTGAACATTTTATATTTATATTTATTTTAAAGAAATCCTTTATGTGTAATGTATGCAGTTTTATTGTCCTTGCTTGTAATTTCTTGAATTTTAACTCCTGGAAGGAAGCTATGTAAATAACAGCGTTCCTGTAAGGTAATGAAAAATCCTTACTTTTTAGACTTTCAATTTATAAGTACATGCAGATTTCTCATGCTAGATCTTCTACCTCCATCAATAATTTCTTGCCCCCTTTGAAAAATAATACTGTTATACTGCAATACAATTAAAGCCACTATGTTAAAAGATGCACCATCTATCAGTCAGGGAACAGAATTAAATATTTTCCCTTTAATAGACTTTGGTTGGTAGTTGGCAGCTCAAATCTTTTTTACTTATACACTAAATGCATCAAATTTAAAAACTCCTACAATGCTTCCACTATAAATGCACTGTTTAATTCAAGGCACCTATTTTGAGTTTGATAAACATCATATAAAGATGATAGAGAATGCAATGCAATGCATTTTTCTATCAGAGAGCATGCATCTTATTTTTCTTTTTTTGCATTTCAATAAAAAAAAAATAATTATAATAAAAACACCAATTGGAATTGTTCATATTTTGTAAGATCCTGAACGGAACTCGAAAAGGTAACGCTGTTTGTTTTATTCACCGATACTGATCGTTTCCTGCTTAGTTTTGGTTATTGAAACTGAAGAAAATATCTCTGCTTTCCAATATCAGGCCCTTCATGTTGGGCGAGGTTTATCTTTAAACAGATTTGGCTTAGAAGCGAGGATCGCCATACTGAAGAGATATAAATAAAGGTCCGTAAAGAGTTAAGCAACGTAAGTAGACAAAGTTATATTTATCTTGCTCATCTTACTAATTAAATTGGGTATATTTATAAGCCCAGTATTTAAGGTAAGGATTCATTTTGTAGTTCTTGTGGGTCGAAAATTTGAACGAGCTCTAAAAAAATAATAAATTTTTTAATTTATCTCACTGTATCATACCAAATTATACTTATGGTATAATATGTATTGTACCTTAATACTTATTTATCATATTATTATTGGTGTTTGTTTCTGCACTGAGGCTGCAGCATGGTTTCAGCTGCTCTGTTACTCAGAACCCTGTTGTTGCTTTGTTGTTGTTCAGGATCAGATAGTCTCATCATTAGCTCTGCTCCCTGCAGCAAACTTAACAGCTTCAAACTTTTTTTTTTCTTTTTGCTTTTGTTTTGGTCAGTAAACGGAACCTCAGCTCCCGTTTCCCAGAAGTGCTGAGAAGAGGAAGTTGACTTTATTTAGCAGAAAATGTTTAACAGAACGAAAGGTATTTATGTATCTCTTGTTATAAGCTGAAAACTGGGCTCAGACTTTACTGAAAGATTATAATAAGCAACTGCCTAAGGAAATATGTCCTATTTCTGTCAGGAATTAACCACTCAAAGTAAAATGCTATTAATTAAGTTATTAAATAAAATATTGCTATGAAATCATGTCAGGTAAGCTTAATCATTTCTTATAGGCTTTATGTTTTTTTTTAGTGTGTTTTGTTGGGGGTCAGATGAGAACACATAGAATATGCATTTTGTTTTCTGTTTGTGGCACCCCCAAACCAACCCCCCTTGAACTTATGTGCTCTTACCAGGAAATGGGTAGACCTGCAACACATTTTGTGCTAATAAACACTGCTGGGTTTTAAGAGGAAACCATAACTACAGATGGCAGTTTGATCCAGTGGTGTTCACCATATGCAAAGTTCTGAGCTGAGCTGCAAATAAGTTGCTTTGTATATCCAGCTCAATCTTTCAGGAGAAAAACACAATTGCAAAGGTGGTGATTAGATGTTTGTATAATATCTATTTACAGAGAAATATACAATAACGTGTTTTTTTTTTCATGTTATTATCTGATATTTTCTCCAACATTACAGCAAAGTGCAGTTTCTGCACTTTGCAGTAATGTTGGCAAAAGGTCAAAAGAAAAAGCATTTTTTTCGAGGTAAACCCCATGATTGCTTACAAAGTGTTTCCATGCATCTGTGGTTCATCCTTTTTAGATGAAGTTAACATTTTTACCATCATGTGACCAAAATAAACTCTGGTCACGTTCTGACATCTCAATTCCCAACTGGATCGTTTGAGCATTTGTAGAAATTACTCACTGATTCACAAAGATTCTGTCTACAACCTAATTGATATAAATAATGCTGTTTTGCATATTAGTGCATATTAACAGTCCCTCTCAGAGGTTAAACTTTTTAGCATTTTTGTTAAAAAGGTTAAAATCAATTACTTTCAAGAAAAAAATTCTGAAAAGTGTGGCTGCAGTTGTATTCATCCCCTTTAATTACACGGCCGGAACTGTCTTTTGAAATCACATAAAGGAGGGAGTTTAAAACAGGGTTAACTTCTAAAATAGCTTGCAAAACCTATCAGGAATTGAGAGAAGCAGCCTTTTTGATTACTCTGGAGGAGCTACAGAGCTTGACAGCTCAGGTGCGGAAATCTATCAACAGGACAAATACTAGTTGTGTAAACCAAATCCTTCTTATATGGGAGACAGAGATTAAGTGAATTCCTGATTAAAGAAATAAGCTCTATTTACAGCTTACCACTAAAGGAAACATAGAAGAAAGAGTTTTGGTTAGATGGGACCAAAATCTATGTGTGGTGGAAGACCAACACATTAGTATAAACAGACCATCTTAAAGTAAAAAATGTTTGCATCCTAAATCAGAGCATCTTTATGTGTTAAAATGGCCCAGTAAAAGTCCAATCCTAATTCTAACTGACTCTGGTAAAAGTTAGAAATTGATGTTAGCAGATGTTGAGCTTTAACAGTTTTTATTTCCAAAAGAATTGGTAACAACTACTCTTTTTTGGAAAAGTGAAGAGAAATACTCCAGGAACAAAGTGTCAGCTGTAATTGCAGTAAATGAGGCCTTAATGCTGCACAACTTTCACATTATCATCTATATACCAAATAAAATCCTTTTTCTTTCATTCTCTACTCTGTGTTGGTGAAGACATATGATTCTAATAATATCCAGTAAGGTTTATGGTGGTAATGTGACAAAAAGAGAAAAAATATCTTAAATTGTTTTGTGTCTTTAGGTCAGTTCCAACTGTTACAATTGCACAGAATAATGTGTTGTGCACAAAGAAACGAAACCTCATGTTGCATTAACAGTGCTGCAGCATGGTGCATAAAGATTATTTAAAGAAAGATAATTGAAATTTCCACTGCACACTATGCCAGTAGTTCACATTTGAATGAGGAAAACAGCAAGGCTTTCTATCTAGCTCTATTAGTAATAATGAAACACAATAAGCAAGATTTGCATAAGTTTCTATTTCAGGCCCGAAACCCCTTACCACTTCAGCATATAGGCTCACACACCACCCCCCAGGCTTTCCTTGAACTGCTGTTGTCAAATGGCCCTCCGCCTCCTCCACTCATGCAGAGGAAGTGCAAAAACAGCCATCATAAAGCAGGACTATTTCTGCTTGTCGCTTAAGTGTCTGACTGCTGCTGACATTGCTTCCCATGTTTCACAATTCACACAGTCAGCCTACAAAAACGCACACGCACACAGCAGTCCAACATCATCACATGACCCCAACAACCACAAAACAATGAAGGCTGGATGCTGTTCAAGAGAGCACATACATGCATGTACACTCTAACTCTACAGGAGTTGTATCCATGTGCATTTGAACTCATCTGGTTAGCAGCCCTGCATGTAGTAGGTGTAGGAGTGAAGTGAGAAAGACAGTGTTAAAGAGACTGGAATGACAATAAGCATGTCCAAGTCAGAGTGTGAGTATGAATCTACACAGACACAAACGCAAGGTGAAACAGCACAGCCTCCCTTTCAGTGTCCCACCAGAGGACAAAGACAAGTGTCTCAGCTGTGCCTCTGTACTTACAAATCTCTTCAGCTTCTTCTCAGGGGGGGATTTAATGAGCCAGCCGGTGCACACCACATCCCCGGCACTCATCTTGGCTGCAAAGTGTGTCGTTCTCACGGCTGATCCACCGCCTCTCCTGCTGCTGCTGCTGTTTCTGCTGCTGCCACTGCTGCGAAACTGAGAAGCATATCCTGTGTTCTGTATTCAGCTCAGCCACTCCAAAAAGGAGGAAGTAAAGAGACAGATCATACTGACCGAGAGAGAGAGAGAGCAAGAGAGAGAGAGAGAGACGCAGTTAGATGTAGGGGAGAGAAAGAGAAGAGCTTGTTCCTCCTGCCTGATGGGGTGTTGATGAGAAGCAACATCCTACAAATACCAAAGATTTAGCGACTGGTAATATTTATCATTTGTTTATGCTGTGTCTTATTTTTATACAGTGATTTACCAAACTATTAACACCACCTAAACTTGATCACATTTGTCACGCTGCAACCAATAGTTTTTGTTAATTTATTGGATGTTATGTATTTAGTATTCATCCCTTTTTTTTCCAGATAAAGAATCTGTTGATTCTGCAAATCAAGCTTTTATGGAGAAGCAGCCATTTGCAAGAAAACATTTGCAGTAAACATTGGGAAAAAAGGGAGCTCTGGTCAGATCAGATCAAAACTGAGCTTTCTGATCTACATCGAAATGTTTTATAACTGTCCCTCCTCACTCTGAATCAACTGTCCTGTAAGACACGGTGGTGGTAACATCATGCTGTGGGGAAGTTTTTTTTTTTTTTTACTTTTCATCAAAAAAAATATCTACGATCATGCATCATTTTATGTTTGACTAACACGTTATGTTCCAAAGAAACACTTTGTTGACATAATGTATTCTTTCTGCAAAGCACTGTAACAACATAGCTTATCCAGTTGATCCCATGGTGGGAGGCATAATTGCAGGTAGATGAAAATACAGTTGATAGTTAAACTTATAATATTACTATTTAAGGCTGGTAATTTTGTGATTTAAAGGTGATTTTAGTTTATTTCAATTTTTCTGCAATTAAGTTTCCTTTGTTGAACTGCTGATAACATTGTTGGTTTGTGAACTGCTGTTTATTCCACTGTTTGTTCACACGTCCAGTGGCGTCTCTGATCATGCATCACAGAGTTAACGCCACACACCATGCAGGAACCTGCCTCATATCTTAATAGTTACATATTAAGAGAAAGGAGGTCTTTGCGTCTCACAGCTGCTTTGGTATTTTTATATCATTTCTTTTTCCCCATGCTTCAAACCTGCTAAAAACTTATTGATGTAAGTTTACATATTTTGCTGTTTAGATTTCAAAATTAACTTATCATGTTCTGATGAAAAGAGGTGGTCAGAAACGTTGCAAAATCAATCTTACGGCACCGTTTTGGTGGTTCTTTGGAAACGGTTTACATAATTTCTGTGCAGTCTTTTGCATCAACTGTTATTGTTTCGATGGTATCTAAGATTTTATGCCGGGGGTAGCCTCTGGACCAACCAAAGCTATCAGGAACTGGTAGAATGATGCAGTTCAAAAGGCTTTACAGGCTTATTGCATTGTGCAACTATCAGCCTTTTTACAAAACGCTAAGTTATATGGCAAGTTCAATAATTTTATTGTCAAGTCAGAGTGAATTAATTAAAAAACTGCTAAATTAATTTAGCAGTTTACTCATCTATAATGTGAGTGTTTAGTGTGGTTACTTTTCAGAGACTTTTAAAATGAGTTTGAAATTAGATTGGGCATAAATTCCAGTATTATGGATGTAGTTTCCTCTGTGTTTAGCTTTTGGGGTAAATATCAATCCAGATAAAGGCTAGTATAGTATTATGCAACACTTTTTTTAGTGGATTAACTGTTTTGATTGCTCTATTGCTATTCTGTTTGGAGGGCAGCCATAAGACACAACACACATGGCAGAGGGCCTCAGGAATTGGAAGAGTAAGGGGCCCTTTTCAATCAAAAATATAAATTCATGTTAAAGATGGCCAAACAAAGTTACTCTCAATGGATTCTTAACTCTTAAAATGAATATTACTATTATTAATCAGGTGTTGGGCAAGAGTAGATAACATTTATATAGTAGCTGTCAGTATGTGAACAAAAATACCTGTAAAGTGTGTTGAAGTTGTAAACTGTGATGCTAAGATGGAGATGGTCCAACGGTATGACAACAGACCAGTTTTTTCATGGCTTCCAACTTTTTTGGTGCTGGCAGGGCAGAGTTGAACAAAAAAATGGCCCAATTTTTGATGGTGCCACATCCTGAGATGGTGAAGCTATATGATGAAGAAACCTCATTCATCAACTAAGTCTGTAGTTTACACAAATTTGATCTTACAAATTGACCCTGAGGATGATCACTCAAGTATGCATGCCTGGTGTGAGGGATTGTTGTTGAGTCAATGAGTCCACGCAATAAGCTGGTTTTACTTAGAAAAATTTGAACCAATCTGACTGGATGATCTGGTTGAATTGAACAACACCATGTGCCCTGCAGACCAGTACAAGAAAAAGACACATCTTGTGATAATTGCAACATCAACCTGTGCTTTGTGCCGCACCGAAACTGCTTCAAGGTTGTTCATAAAAAAAGAGAATAAAGGGAAGCTGTAATGTCTCAGAACAGAGTGACCCAGTAATCAGCTAGGGCAGACAGTGGGTTAACCTAAAAAGCATTTATTAAAGCTACAACGGATGGTGTGTGGATACAGCAGCAGCAGCGGCTAGGACATCCGAGGTAGGCTACTCTGGCAAAAGGAAACACGGGTTGGTGACCACGAAAGACCTGAAGGAGGATGATCTGAGTGAGTCGCTAACCTAGTTTAGAGTTTGGTCTGTGCCCAGAGAACGAGGTTGATACCAGCCGGTCAGCCGACAAGATGCAGCACTTGTGGCACAGAGAGTTTCAGATGCCGAAGCTTTGATGGACACAGAACTGACAGGAGATCAGATCCGAGCAGATGAAGGAGGAAGGAGGTATAATCCTGAGGTGCGAAGTTAAGAGGCAGATCCAGGTTCAGTCCACAATAGAATCAAACAGAATCTGAAGACAGGCCAGACAAACAGATTAGACAGGGGCAGGCAGGGTCACATATATGAAGACAGAAACGAGTCAGGATCAGGCAATCAGAACACTAGAAACACTAGAAAACACTCACACTCAAGAATAATCTGGGACCAAGCAGTTTAAATGGAGGCAGGAGCAGGTGGATCAGATGAGCAGCAATAAGAAATTGGGCAAAGTTTTTCTTTTCTTTTTGTATCTCAAATACAATCATACATCTATTGTGTTCATTTTTATGTCCAGAGTGTGCCATAATATTTCCCTTGTTACAAAATCACCCTAACCCTCAATGTGATGCACCTATGAAATTCATGTGCTTGGGCCACACAGACTCAAAAACATGCAAATATCCAGTTCCAGATGTTTGTCATACCTGATTAATTACTATATGGAAAAAATATTCATTACATTTATGGAAAGAATTTCTAGGCACAACCAGGGGACACAGGGTGTCCGTTTGGGAACCGTAGGATATCGTCTCTGCTGTTTGCAGAGGATTTTGTCCTGTAGACCTCATCAAACCAGGAACTCTGACGTACACTGGGGCGGTTTGCAGCCGAGTGTGAAGCGGACGGGATGAGGATCAGCACCTCCAAATCTGAGGCCATGGTTCCACTGGAGTAAAGTGGACTCCCCTCTTCAGGTCACTGGAGAGTCCTTGTCTCAAGTGCAGAAGATCAAGTATCTCGGGGTCTTGTTCATGAGTGAGGGATGGATGGAGCGTGAGATCAAAAGACGGATCGCAACGGTGCAGCGTTGGCAGTGATGCGGTCTCTGTATCGGACCATCGCGGTGAAAAGGGAGCTGAATCAGGGGGTAAAGCTCTCAATTTTATTCGATCTACATTCCCACTCTCACTCATGGTCATGAAACTTGGTAATGATCGAAAGGACAAGATTGCGGCCAAATGAGTTTCCTTCGCAGTCAGGCTGGGCACACCCTTCGAGATCAGATGAGGAGCTCTGTTACCCGGGAGGAGCACGGAGTCGTTGCTCCTCCACATCGAAAGGAGATGGATGGATGGATGGATGGATGGATGGATGGATAAATGGATGGATGGATGGATTGAAAAAACCCAGCCAAATCTTTCCAAAGTTTTTATGGCATTTTATGCCCCTCTTGTGGCATCCATTGGAAGGAACATGAAAAAATACTAATAAAAACAAGAGATAGAAAAAAATATATATATTTTTTTGTCTGTTTTTTATGTTGAAGAGGAAACAGAATCAGTTGAAAAAACTTTGTAGAAAAATGCAGGTCTGAAGAGGTTAAACTATAGCAGATAAAATATAGCAGAAGAATTAAGCAGTTAGCACATGCAAGCCTTTTTTTTGGGAGGTGTGGACCTTCAGCATTATGCAAATCATATTCTAATGACAACACCACACAAAATAATGGATCCAGAATATGCATATTTATATAATGCCAACATGCAAAGTGAGTTTATAAATCTGAAAGTCTGGAATTGTGACTGCAGTTTTTTGATTTTTTTTTAATGAGTTTTGATAGTCAGGTGCAAACTGACACACAAACATTTCTCCAGTTATTGTTGCCCCAAAAGGAGACATTTTCTTTACATAATAAAATACATTGCGCATATCTACAAAATACACATATGGTTTGTAGAATGATGCATAATGCGTCCCTAATTATTTACATTTAATAATTTCTCACATACATCATGGCAGACAGTGAAATCATCAACTGAAATGTAGGGCTTATTTGTTTAAACAACAACAAACATTTTATAATTAAATTAGTTTTTACACGGTTTTGTTTTGCATAATGAATTTTTTTTAAACTGTCACTGTGGCTCCTTAAATAGGCCCTAACAGCTGACTAGTTCACCTACATATTGTCAGGATCCAGAGATCTGCCACCTGATCTCCAGCAGAGAGCGCTGTGGGCCTCCTGAGCTGATTCCTCCACACACCTGGAGATCATCAGCTCATCAGAGGTCCACACTACTTAAGCAGCTGCCAGACCTTCCTTCGACGCCGGACTGTTGACCTAGTTTGGTTAGCGAACCTGAGCCTCAGAACGTCTGAACTTTACTAGTAGACTCTAGAGAGGAACTAGTCTTCTAATCGCCTTTGTTTTTGTGCTCACAGGAAATCCTGCAGCTCTGGATGAGCTCCACCTAGAAACCTGCCTGCCTGCTCATGAAAGCCAAACCTGAAGATCTCAGTTTGGATTCCTTCTTCAGCTCTTGGATAGAGCAAGGAACAAACCCAAGCCAGAAACCTTCTAGCTCGGAACTAGACGCTGCTGCTGCTTAAACTCTCTGCCACATCATTGACTCTGGACCTACGGTATCTCACCTCACGGCTCAGTTACAATCTCCTCACGGTACATTTTGATTCTTCTCTCTATCAATCCATCATCAGCCTGGCTAACCAAACTCTCATCTCTCCAGAAACTCTGAGACCAGTCCCGGACCAGTACCAGAACCAGATCCAGTATTATATCATTGTACATCTTTCAATAAACCTTGTTAAACTTTCCTTCAGACTCCGTTGTGTTCTGCATGTGGGCTAAGTCCTTAAACCCAATCATGACACATATTAAGTCATCTATGCTGGCTTTAATGGAGAAGGTTGAGAGAAAAAATATAATGCACTACTATGTAAAACCACAAATAATTATGAATTACATTTTAAAATAATAACACATATAGTCAGCTTGGTAAGCTGTTACATGTCAAGTAATCTGAGTATGTTATAGGTTAATATGTACAGGTCTACTGATTTAGTTTACTAACAAATGTATAAAATTCATCCTTTTTCGAAGAAATTAATGCATCTGTGCATTGTAATTACTATGTCCAAGGCAAATAGATAAAAAGAATAGATATGGAGACTCTGTCTTGGACTATGAGAGCAATATTTTTTTAGTTTTTTATTATTATATAAATATATGTTCAAACAAATCTGGCACTTAACAGTAATTCAAAAGAACAAAATGCATTAAAAGGTAATCTAGGTATTGAGAATATTAAGTCAACATTATTTCAACATAAAACGACAAAATGCGTAAAAAAAAGGGGTTCAGTATTAATGTCCATTAGTAGGAAGTTCTATCAACATTTTATACAGGTCTTCATAATTTTCAAAATGTTAGAGATTTCAGATTTAAATGGAATTCAGATAAAATAAATACTAAAAATATTTTGGCTGATATGATGGAAAGTAAGTTTTTAAACATATTCAATGGACCAAAATAAAGATAAATGAATAAGATAAGTAATAGTAAAAGAATAACATCATGAGGGTTATTCTCTATGAATTCAGGATAACTGAGTTGTCTGCACATCCTCTCTCTATGTGGTTGGTCTTTTCTTGGATGGCTGATCTTTTGAAAAATAAAATGCAATGATTCTTTTTCTTTTTCTGGATCTCCTATGGGTTTGTGGGGCAAACCTGAAAACTTTAAGAATTAAAATATTTGTGTTGGTTTAATTATTCCTAAATTCCAACTGGAGATTATTAAACTAGACGGAGTTGAGTTTTAATTTCTGTCATTTTAGTGTGACAACTCCCAATGGGTGAGAGTTGACAGCCCTGAATGAGATTCCAACATAGCTCCATTCCTTGTTATTCTGGACAAACGGTTTAAAAACTGATCCTATAATATGAACAGCAGGGGGCAGCAGCGTCTTCAAACAATCTCCAGTTGCTCACAAGTCAAGAAGAAGAAGAAGGAAACTTTGCGCTGCTGACCAGAGAGCTTGGAAAGAAGGAACCTACAGTGAATACCAGGTGAAGTGTCAGACACAAACCTGAAGTTTTCCCTTCCATTTAAACATTTAAAGTGTTTGAGTATACATTTTACTGTATATATATATAAGCTAATATGTTAGACACATATATAACGCGTTCTTAAATCTTTGCCATCCTTCTCGTTAGAGATGTTTTATTTCAGCCGCCATCTTTTTTCCCCCAAGTGTAGTCCTGATTAGCAACCGTTACAGGCGGCTAATCTCCTTCTCCAAACAGTGTCTGCTATTACCCAGCACTCCATTGAAACGTATGACCTGTCTGTGGCCTTGGCGTGCAGTGTGTGCGGCTGCTAGTTCTCCTACGGACTTGTTTAATTGTAGCTAGCTTTGTGTCCGACCTGTCGGCAGTGTATCCGGGAGCAGTTGGAGTAGAGCTGAGCCACCATGCTGACATGTAGGACTGTATGGAAGAAGCTAACCCCTCTAGCTAGAGCGTCGTCAGCTGTCTGCCGGCAGAACGTGAGGAGAACAGGTAGGTGAACTCACTGGTTACCTTGGAGTCTTCCGGTTAGCTTATTAACACGATGCTTTGATTTAATACATCTAAACATTAGGATGCCGTTCTGACTCTCTGGGTGTTTTTTTGTGATAGTTGTTTTTAAAATAACCTTTGTTTTTAATGGAAAGCTAACTAGCTAATTAGGACATGTTGACACAAATGTTTCTTAATGATTAACACAGTTAAAACTCAGTGTTTATTGTTTTTTTTATGTTACATGTGGCCCATAGAAAGCATTATTTAGTAGACAGATGTTCTGTGACCTTCCTTCTGATTGCTACCACATGGATCCACTCTTATCTCAGTGATTACATTTCCACCCCCTTTGGGAGATCCTGGAAGGATTGGATCAGGCACTGAAATTACATCATATAGTATGCAAGACTATTCTAACACACACACACACACACAAAAATTATTACTATTATTACTATTTATAGTCAGCCTAATTCTTTATGAACATGGGTTTCTGCTGCCCTCATTTGCAAGAGGTGTCTATTTATTCCTCCCCAGGGTTCCTGCAGATCCTTAAAAAATCTTAAAAGGCATTGAATTCTTCAATATAAAATCAAGGCCTTAATTGGTATTAAAAAGTCTGAAATCAGTCTTTCTTAGGTCTTAAAATTGTTGCCATATCATAAATAGGATTTTATTTACGTTACAATAATTTTTACTTACATTTACCGAACCGCTCACTGTAACTATTATTGGTTCCGTCCCGATAGCAGAACCAATTAAATATAGGGCTGGGTATTTTCGCCAAAGTCCTGAATCGATTTGATTTTGATTCATGCAGTTCTAAATCGATTAATTTCGATTCAATGTGTTTTTACAGTAATGAAAATGGTTCAGCTGTTTTTCAAAATACTCATGTATTTTTTTTCCCCTTTCATATTAAACACAAAATGCAAACTTGTAAATCGGACAGTTTAAACCTGAGATGTGAACAAAACTGTCTCAAAAGTGCAAACTTGTTTGTAAAAAAGGTGAAGCCTCACTCGAGCAAGCAGACGTGACACGGAGGGGACACATGCATCAGCTGCATTATCTTCACTGAACAAACCATATTTGCAGCATTGTCTGTAACAACTACAGGGTGTTTGCTGGTCAGCCCCCATTTGTTAACGTCTCCAGTCAACCTATTGGCTATATTTGCAGCTGTCTGGCTTGAAGTCATCTTAAGTGCATCTTTCCTGCTCATTTTAATGTAAACATGACACGCGTCACTATAAAACTAATCGATCTCATTCCCTAGACATAGATTTTGCAAAAATATAAAGGACTCGATTCAAAATCGATTAAATCGATTTTTTTTTTACCCAGCCCTAATAAAAATGATGTTGCAACTGGACCTATGGGTTATGTGCCACTAACTTTTTATCTGGACAACGTGGGGAAGTTTAAATTCAACGAAAAATAGGCTATTCGTCCAAGAGTTTTCTGCATGGCTGAAACCACTGCCAGGGAATGTAGATGAAGCACGATGGGAATCAAGGCAGTGGAGACACGTGGGAAACTCAAAGCGTCAAAATGAAGTTATGGAGAAGCAGCATGTATTTCTCCATTCTGTTCCATCCTTGTCTCTGCAATGCCTCCACAGCATCTCTCACATCAACAACAGCTCCAGTTTAATAATAATGTTTGGCGGTACGCCGATAATAAAAGTAGAGCGATTGAGAAAGGAACAAACAAGTTAGTGAATTCAGTTCACTAATTGTTACAAATTGTGTTGCACCAATACCAGTATCTGACGGGGCCCCAATCCAACACTAACATGGTGGTATCGGTATTGGCCAGTACCGACAAATAGGGCACCGATACCATTTTAAGAGCCAAAAGTTTATTCAACTATTGTCACCCATTCCAGGTAGGCGATAAATAGTTCTACTGGATTCACTTTTATTAGTCTTTTTCCTGCTTCACAAAGGTAGGCAGCAGCTTTACAAAACCATGATGGAAATTGTTCTACATCTAAGTATTATTCTGTTCTTCATATGTACACACACAGATCAATTTCAAACAGATAGTATCGGTATGGGCCGATACTGCACAGCCAGGTATCATTTTTTATTTAAAGTGGCATTAAAAAGTCTTAAAGTCTTGAAAAAAGTCCTGCCTTATGCCGTAGGAACCCTGCCTCACAGTGCAAGCCCGGGGTTTAATGGTGCATTTTATATTGGGACACATGTATTAGCATGCTTTTTTACAGGCATAGATTTCATGCAAATGAATTAATCTAAAACAGCATTAAAGGGACATGAATATAATGCCATTAGACCAAGATTAAAAGTCTCAGTAATTTTTGTTAGGGGATCAGTTTGGCTTGTAAAGTAGCCAGATTTAGAGATTTGTTGTTAATTGGAGCCCTATAGGCAGAAGTTCAACTGAATAAACTGATTACTCCCCTTTATCCCCCTACGACACAGCCGGCATCCAAAGTTCATCTTGAAAGGCCTCTGATCAACAACTCGTCTGCTACCTAGTGCGCAGGCGGTGTTGGGCTGTGTGACTTCATTCAGATGTCCCCGTTTCAACCCACCTCCATCCCCTTCTCCACCATCATACCTAAAACTTACACAGAGTGTCATTCCTCCGTGACTCTTGCTGCATACCCTGTCTCATCTCAACCGGTCCGGCAGAAGACTGCTATGTTGAGCCTGGTTCTGCCAGAGGTTTCTTCCTAATGGGGAGTTTTTCCTCTCCACTGTCGCTTCATGCTTGCTCATCATGGACAGGTTCTCTCACCTGTGTTATCCAACTGGACTTCCATCTTGCAGTTCCCTGAGTGAAGCTCTAGTATCAGCTCACGCAGTCCACTGGATCTCACCATAAAGCTCAGCAGACCGTCTCACTAACCAGCAGTCTACAGACTGACCAACTTCATCTATCTCCACTCCACCACCAGTGTCAGGCCTGTGGGGGGAAACAGCCCTATTCTTTGCTCCTGTTCATGCATATCTATCAAAATTCGGCACTATGTTTCCTGCTGAGGTCTGAGCTCCAAAGACTAAGTAATTATATAAATAAATTTCTTCTAATTGTCTTTTCTCTCCTCGTGAGTTTTTCAAATTGAACTGACCTTGAAAAAGCTAAAAATAATATAGTTGAATTAAAAGGAGGGATTTGTAACTATAGAATTTATTTTCACAATTTTAAACTGTAAGAGAACATTCTGTTGAAACAAAATTGGGTGTAGTTTGCCCTCTTTTTTTATTTTTTATTAAAATAATAATTCGTCAATTCTGAAATTAGGATGGAAGTCATATGGAGGCTCAATCTTGTAAAGACAACTTAAACATGCTTTAAGCATTAAAACAGTTCCTCTTTAGAGTTAGTTTAAAATGTTACCAGCTTTAATTAAAGAAAGTTCACTTAAAAAAAAAAAAACAGGATTATTTTTGGAACAGGAATGAAGGGAGAAAAAAAAGCTACCTCTTGGACAAAGCTCGAAACATTCAGTAAAAACAGTAATCCCTAATGAAGCAAAACAATCTAACATCACTAAGGCTAGAAGGAATGGAGAGAAAAGCTCTTCTTAATGCTGAAATTCAAATCCTTAGTTTAGGAGAAATCCTTAGATTTCAGGAGAAAAAAAATACGATGCAATTCTCCAAAATGTTCTACCAGCTATGATGGATTAAAAACCGCAAATTTAAGAACTGTGGCTGAAAAAAAAGCAAAAATAAAAGCTATAATGTTAACACCTGAGGTGTAACCAACTTATTGAGCTTGCTAGAAGCAGGGATGTTATTAAGCCCAACCTCTGCTGGGAGGAGGGATCTTTTATAACGCTTGTTTCTAAACCCAAGGTGCAGCACTGCAACTTCTTCATCCTGACATTGTCCAACAGAGATTAGATTTTTCCAAGAGTGTTTTAAATTATTGATCTCCAGGCACCTGTCAATGTTTCCCCAGCCAAACAACTTAGCAGGGCTGGGAAATGTGGCTCTAATGTAAACTCTAAGAGAATTAGGTCAGTTTAACATTTGAAGAAATGCTCATAGGTCTTAACAGAAAGAGGGAAGCATAAATTATATATATCTTGAAGCATGATGTTCATAGTGATGGGAAGCATTGGTGGGTGTACAAGCTTTCCTCACGCTGCTTGAATTTTAACTCATTCTTAGTATCTGGGACTTAGCTGGATGGAAGCGCAGTCGGGCAGATAAAGCTTTAAGTAGGAAAGCAGTCAGTCTGGTAACTCTGGAGGAGCTGCAGAAATCTGTAGCTCAGGTGGGCATTGTGTCAACAGTTGTTCCATCTTTATAGCCGGTGTTTATGGGTGCTAAAAATTCCCAACCGTGTCCAAAAGGCCGATGTTTAATCCTTTAGGCTGCCATGCTAAAGCTATAAACGATGGGTGATTCTGTTCATTCCATCCTAATGTTAGAACACGGTGCTGGCAGAATCATGCTGTGGAGAGGACAAAGAAGCTGGTCAGCATTGACCTGGGGTTTATTCTCTGCTGGTTCTCTGGGTCATGTAGTCATAAAACATGAATATTCATTCAAATGGCTGCTATAAATTACTATTTGAAGGAGAATTTACTAGAGCGTAAATTATGAGTTTAAGCTTTGAAAGAGACAAGAAAACCATATTAGACTAAACTTAAGAAAATCTGCTATTAGTTTGACCATCATTAGAGTCCCTGCAGGGTCCTGCACCAGATTATTATGTTGGAAAAGAAAATTAATAGATGGACTTTTCTTGCTGTATGCCAGAGGTCACGGATTAACAAATTCGGACCCACCTGCTGGCTCATCCGGACTCAACCTGATTTAAAACATTTATAGATTACCACATGTTGTCTGATGACAGTGTCTTACTTCACTTGCGCTGCTTCTCCTGTTAATATGGTAAAGCCCTCCGGAGGCTCCAGGCTGCATGTGATACAAATTAACCAATGAGCTGTCAGTCTTTAAATGGTTACCCATGTTTTATGCATTTAAACATGTCATTTAACAGTTGAGGAAAAACTCTATGTATTTGTTTCTCCTAGAGAATAGTCCAAAAAAAAGGATCATCAGGAAGGCTCTTTACCTGATGGTCTTGTCCTTTATATCAGAGCAGTTCTATAAATGATTCTTTTTTCCAGGCTTAAACAATGCCAGAACACCACTGTGTGTGCCTGTGGCTCACATGTCCACGGGGCCAGCGGGTAAAGGTGGAGACAACCTGAAATACGCCCTCCTAGTCGGAGCAGCCTTTGTTGGTGGCCTAACATACGTGAGTACGCTAAATCTGTTGTGGCAAAACAACAAACGAGGATTCCTAAATGTCTGGAAAGCATAAAAACCCCTAGTCTGCTCCTAAGTTGAAAAGTTATTATGTTAATGTTTTGCAGGCTGTCGTTACCCTAAAGGGAGACCAGCAAAGACATCAGGAACGTTTGGCAGAGATCTCCTCCAGGAGGCAGAAATCAGCCGCGAAACAAGCAGCCACACCGCTCCAAACAGAACCCCCTGGTCAGCTCCTTATCCAGGAATAACTTTATTTCTGTTATATAGGGACATTTAAATATATGTGTATGGAAAATGATGGGCTTCTCTTTGTCCTTTAGCTGCTGAAGCTGCACAGACAGAGGGTGAGTGCTTCCTTTATGTCTAAGATGAGATCAGGATTTCCTCCACATAGTAAGAATTGTAGACAATGTAACTCATTTAAGCTTTTTTGTTTTTTTTTTGTTTTTTTTAGAGAAACTGACTCTGCAGCTCTCAGTTCAGCTTCCTCTTTACTGCCACATATGCATATTATGATTACCATATTTTCACGAACATAAGTCTCAGAATTCTAACTTAATCTCAAAATTCTAACTTACCGTATTTTCACGACCATAAGGCGCACCGTACTAAAAGGCGCAGTCTCAGTTATGTGTGCCATTTCTGCATTTAACACACACATAAGGCACACCGGATTATAGGGCGTGGGTTTTATATACAGGTACATGTCCTCTACTACGTTTAAATACCTCTACTGTGCATTTAAAAATAGAGCGGGAGCAAAACTAAGTACTTTTGTGCTTTATTCATGTATTTATTACAAAGTATTAATCAAACCTGGGAGCTGGCCGTGAGACAGACAGATCGCTGATGACAGAGCGCTGTGATCACTCCTCTGAAACAGTTTATTGACGCATATATTAACTTAAAATGCAGAAATCTGCCGGCAGAATATGTTCGCTTTTATTATCCTGCTGCCTGCAGTTTAGATTGAACCAGTTAGTTCTGATGCGCGGCTGAAGCAGCTTTGCTGCTCTGGCTGCGCGGTACAAAAGTGTGTCTGACCCGCGTTGGGCGGAGCTGCTCTATCCTTTCTCTGCCTTGCAGCTATATTTGCTGTGATCAGTGGGAATAAAGTAGTTTTAATATGTTTTTAAGTGGGAAAATCCAGCTGAAAACTTCATTCAACAGCAGCCTCTGGCCGGGTCGCCTCCTCGCGGTTCACCGCGGCAGCAGGTAGGTGTTTTTCATCAAAATAATCCAAACTGCAGGCACCAGGATAATAAAAGCGAACATATTCTGTCGGCAGGTTTCAGCATTTTAAGTTAATTTAGGCGTTAATAAACAGTTTCAGAGGAGCGATCACAGCGCTCTTTTCCATCTCGAGCAGCAGCGCGTTTGTGGCGCGTCACGTGCGTCAGATGCTTAAACGCTCCCGACGTGCTGCGCCTGCTGCTCAAAACGCACTGCGGGACCTTTTGCTGCGCCTTGACGTGCGTCAACCATTGACTTTGCATGTAAACTCCTGCTGCGTCCGGTGTGAAAGCAGCATTACTTTGAACGGCCGATTCACACCGATGTCGAGCGGTTGAAGTTCCTTTGTCAGACCTCCCGCAATAACAGCAAGCACAGCGTTCATTTGTTTCACCATGTTTTTCACATCGGCTGTGAGATGGGCACGCATGGAGTCACAGATTAACAGCGATGGTGATGCGTGAAAAAAACACCTGGTCTCCTAACATACTCCTCCCTCAGCCACTCAATGAGGAGATGAGGAGTTCTGCATAAAGCACATACCTGTTCTATTATACACAATCCACGCCCACACTTCCCCCTTTAACGTTCTCATGGTGGTCTCAAGAACGTCCGCAGTAACAACACACATAGGGCGAAACCGCACTATAGGGCACGCCGCACATTTTGAGGGGGAAAAAAGACGTTTAAATGCGCCTTATAGTCGTGAAAATACGGTAATCCCTTTAACTAAAAGGTATATTTTTTGATGTATCTGATTATTATCAGGGAACATTTATATTCCATTTAAGATAAATGTTATTTTCCCTAAAGATGGGATTTGTTTTAGCAGCCAGAGAGAACAAATGCAGAGGAAGTACACGAGTTATCCAGTGTTTCCGTTTGTTACTCAGCCCACCTAGAGCCGAAACCTGAAGTCCCAGCGGCTGAGGTCGCAGAAGCAGCAGCTCCCAGCGAAACCACTGAACAGTCCAGTCCAGGTTAGTTTTTAACCCATGCATGGTTTCCTCTGCCTCCTGTTAAAACTGATATCTTTGAGGTTAAACTGCACGAGTGTTTTTCTGTTCTTATTCTGTGGTCTCTATCCAGATTCTTTGAAAGTTCCCCAGTGAACCGGGACGACACTGCTGTGCCGCATGCATCTTTATGTAACACTGTTTACAGTTTCGCTGCAGCTTTTGGACACTAACTTAACTTCTGTTTTTTTGTAGGTCACTTTTTTTTTCTCTATGTAAATATGCCAGCCTGTTCGCTGCCATGTGTCCTTTTAGGAACTTTCTGTGAAGGCCTGAATCTGTGCTGGACTACTTTTTTATTTATGCTGCTCTTCCAGTTGTGGCTCTGCCAGTGTAAATATTCCCAAATCAAAGCATGGATCCCCTCCATTATTAGTGCAAACCTTAATTTATGCATGTTACATGTTTTGCATTTACAGTTTATAATCAGGTGACAGAGAAGAGAACAGCACCCCCTACTGTTACTGTAGTGTATCCTTTTGCAATCGTCCTTCTGTGGTGTGATCTACATCTTCTTTATGCCTGACAATAAACATGAAAGGGGGGTTGAAGTTGTTAAACTAATACTGGGTCTGAATGACCTCAGGAGTTTGAGACAAACCACAGGGGATATAAAAATGATCCCAGAACAGGGGTTTGTTTCTCTCCCAGCGCTGTGAGGAAGAAAAAAAGTTCTGTTCTGGATCCATCATCTGGGAAGAAGTTGAGTTTTCGAAGACAAATATTTCTTGTGTCCAGAAACTTGAAAGAAGTGGAGTTTCTAAAAGAGGAATACTTTTTTTGCTTTTAAAGACCAGAATGTATTCGGTCAGCCTGCCACACAGCTCGGTCGGATATCGTATGGCTAACACTATTCTAGAACAATATAAACATTTGAAACAGGCTTCTTCAGGACACCAGCTACATAAAGAACATTCTTTATCAACTGTTTTAATCATATTTTGAATTGGCCAATACCCAAATGGAAAAAAAATATGAGGACAAAAAAATGGAAATATTAAAAATTAACAGTTCAGTTTTATTTTTTCTTTATCGTTTATGATTCATATTTATTGTTTGGAAGGTAAATCAAAACTGTCATCATGAGTAGAGATGTAAGACAATAAACCATAGGATAGGTGCCCCCCCAATACGTGTCAACATGGGTTTGAAATTGGCCCAAAGAGGGCTTAAAATTCGTTATATATTCCAAAGTATTGGTTAACCCATTTAAAGAACAGAGGTTTGATATTCACTTCCATGGCCACAGACGAATAAAACGAGCACTAAGGCATGCAGACTGTCTCTGTCTCTCTATCATCATCAGATCATCAACACCTTTGTTTATAGATGTGGGAGATCGGCCTTTTTTTCTTTTCAGTGTAGTCCTGTTTCTCTGATGGCGACTGCTCTCTTCAGCTCGTCTGCCTGCCTGTGTGTTTCCTGGACGGGGGCTTTTACAGTTGCCTTTTGTATCTCTGCTTCAGTCTCCTTGAACCCCAGTCGGCCTCAGCAGATGGCTGCTCACACTGAGTCTGGTTCTGCTGGAGGTTTCTTCCTGGTGTCTTCCTATTAAAAGGGATGTTTTCCTCTCCACTGTCGCTACAAGCATGCTTAGTGTGAGGGATTGCCTGTGAGTCAATGAGTCGATGCAATCAACTGGTTTTCCTTAGATGGAAAACTTTAAATCAATTTGACTGTTTTATCTGGTGAACTGTAAAGTGCCTTGAGATGACGTGTGTTGTGAATTGGCACTTTATAAAGTGAATTGAAGTTTAAGTTTGTTAGTAGATTTGATTTTAGTGGTAAAATGGCACCAAATCCCCGGTGATGTTGTCCTTTGTTACTCCTAACCACTGTTTTTGTTCCTGATAACTATTTCGATGTTCCCCATTTTCTTCTGCAATGATCAGCGTTTATTTTACTTGTGTAAATGATCTTCTTTCCCTCCAGTTTTATTCCACCTGGACGTGATCGTTACCAGGATGGGATCATAGACTGATTGTGCTTCTTATTTTTATCCCTCTGACCTGCTCCCTTTTTCTTACATAGCCTCCAAATCTGCCTCTCCAAAGCTGCCCTCACACGCCCCCTACCTGCTGATTGGTGGAGGTACAGCCTCTTTCGCCGCTGCTCGCTCTATCCGAGCCAGAGACCCTGGTGCCAAGGTCAGTCAGGCTTCCGTGTATTTATCAAACAAGTGTAGAAAATAATTTGTGTTCCTCACTGGTAACATTGCTGCTGCTGCAGGTGCTGATCGTGACTGATGAGCCAGATCTTCCATATATGAGGCCTCCTCTCTCTAAGGAGCTGTGGTTCTCTGACGACCCAAGCGTCACAGAAACTCTGCGGTTCAAACAGTGGAACGGGAAGGAGAGAAGGTGCTTTCCCAGTCCTCTCATGCAATCTTTGTAGTTTTTTTTTTTTTTTACTCCAACCTTTTTAGTAACTCTTTGTTTTTGAGCATTTTTATATCTCTGTCCCTCTTAACTATGAGTTGTTTCCTTTGCTCTGAATTAGTTGATGAATTTCACATATAACCTTTCTGACATTATTAGAAAGTTCAGTCATTCTTCTGGACAGATGCTGGGATTAGCTTTTGTTCAGTTTAGCATAGATGGAGATGCATTGGTGTGATGCTCCAAGTTAATCTTCATAGTGTCTTAATGAGGCTATAAAACTGATGGCAACAAACGGCAAATGTCACAAAATAATTTAATTTAATGTCCATAAAATTAAAAAGTTCACCTCCCTGTTCTTAGAAACTGGTCATCCACAGCTTGTGAAACTCTGTGTGCTTCCTGGGCAGTGTTTTTAGTTGCTGAACAAAATTAATGTTTGCATGTTTTAGGCTCCAGAGGTGTGATGCTAAACCACTCCTGATATTGGAAACAGAACAGGAGACATGATGGACTGATTTAAATAAATGCCCAAATACACCAGGTCTGCATTGCTGGTGTTTGTGTATCAATGGTGTGTCCGATATGATTTTAAAAGTTTTAAAAAATTATGTTTCTTGGGAAATGCTTTGATAATGCATCTGCTCAGAAGGACAGACATTGATGAACAAATCAGAAACATTTTTCTATGGGTCAATGACATTGCAAATTTCACCAACCATACCTCTTTTCACATTGTTTTTCCTCATTTCTTGCAGCTCTGATAATTCTGTTTTATTTCAAGGTCTTTTATCTTTGCAGACTTGAATAAATAAAGAGAAACACCAAGTTAGGCAGAAGGTATTTAGATTTGGATGGTTCACATGTAGACCTGTGAAATGTTCAGTATTTGATTTAGCGTCTAAAATGGACACCAGAGGTAATTAATAGTCGGCCATGACAAAAACATTATTACCAGATTTATTAGGAGTCTGCCCTGTGCAGCCCAGTCCAGACCAGCTGAAGCGTCTTCCTGTATTTAAATGCAGCCAGAAATGTTATTACTTTTACAAATTTTACTATTTTAGTACTTTTATTTAGTTTTTTTGCTGTGCAAAGGGTGACAGGATGGGAGGAATAAGAAAATAATAGAGGAATATTTTTTTTTCCTCAAACATGATTATTTTCTGTCTCCACAATATGGAAAAATAGAAAATGAAGTAAAGTCCTCCATCTGCAGTTATTCAAAAACTATATGGTCTGCAGAGTTGACTGGTTTCCTTTTTATCTTCTCAGCTGCTTTTTAGAGGGTCTGACTAAGTAGAAGGAATCAGACCCCGACAGGCCGTAGCCATGCTGCTGATGGATAAAGTTAGTTAGCAGGCCAGTTGTGCGTTCATTCCTGAACATGTGATGACTTTTTCCAAAATTAGCTTTTATTTTGATGATCTGTGGTTAAATCTGGACCAAAAATGGTTGATATCTTCTGGCTACTGCTCCTTTTAACCCTGCTGTGTTTATTTGACAGCATCTACTTTCAGCCGCCATCATTTTACATCGATCCAGAAGATTTGAATAGTACTGAAAATGGGGGAGTGGCGGTCCTCGCTAGCAGAAAGGTTGGTTTATAGAGCTAATGGTAATAGGATGAAACGCTGGACTAACTTTGCATGTTTTCATTTTTATACATCCAAGCTCACTGACACAGACATTAATAACACAACATATTTATGCGTTTCAGGTGGTTCATATGGATGTGAGAGGAAACAAAGTAAAACTGGACGACGATACAGAGATTTCTTATGACAAGTGTTTAATTGCTACTGGTAAGCATTCAGGATGTAGTTTTAATTGACTTCTGCATGATGGGATCTAATTAGGACTTATCTCTTCAGGTGGGATCCCGAGGAATCTGCAGTTAATCGAGAGAGCAGGAGAAGAGGTGATGAAGAGGACCACTTTATTCCGCAAGGTCAGAGTTTGGCCACTAGGTGGCGTTAGATTAGCAGGGGCTTTATTTCTGCAAAGCTGGATGGATCACACTTCAAAATATAGTCAGTATTTACATAAATTCATTGTTTTGATCCTGAATTTTCTTAATTTTTTTTATTACAGATCGAAGACTTTAAGGCGCTGGACAATGTGTCGAGGAACAAGCAGTCCATCACCATTATTGGAGGTGGATTCCTGGGCAGTGAACTGGCCTGTGCGCTCGGCAGGAGATGTAAGGCTGCTTGACAAGCTGGGAAGGTTTCAGGATAAATCAAACTAATGGTTCTAGGTAACAGGGAGAAACCTTTCTGCTTATGTGTCCATCATCATCCCTCTGCTTTTAGCAACAGAGTCTGGGTTAGAGGTGATTCAGATGTTCCCAGAGAAGGGGAACATGGGCAAGGTGCTCCCCGAATATCTGAGCAACTGGACAACGGAAAAAGTCAAGAAAGGTACAACTTGATTTATCCTGGTGATATTAATATAATACCTTTGTTTTTGTTTTTCCTCTCATTACTGTTTTTCTGTTTTGTTAGAGGGTGTGAAGGTTCTCACAGAAGCACTGGTGAAATCTGTGTCTTACAAAGATGATAAACTAGAAATCAAACTCAAGGATGGACGATTGGTGGGTCCCATTTCAGCCCAACATGTCCTGGTCTAAAGAAACAGACCTTCCCCTCACTGAACTGTTCATCTTTGCCCTGCAGGTGAAGACGGATCACATTGTTGCTGCTGTCGGCCTGGAGCCAAATGTGGACCTTGCTAAGTCAGCCGGTCTGGAGGTGGACTCTGACTTCGGTGGCTATCGGGTCAATGCGGAGCTGCAAGCCAGGTCCAACATTTGGGTGGTATGTGAAAAAGTCGCATTTCTGAATTTAAACCTTGTCAAAGATCTTTTCTAAATAATTTTGGTGTCATTAGTTTTTCAAGGTGTTTAAATTCTTGATCTTTTTTTCTATAATCTTTTTGCTGCTGTAACACCAGAATTTCCCCATTGTGGGACAAAAAAAGGATTTTCTGTTCTATGTTCAGTGTTTGATCATAGTGCCCCCTTCTGGTCCGATGAGTACTTGGTCCAATTCAGTTCTGTTGCATGTACCTCTTCCAAGTTGGATTATTTAATGAAAGAATGAAACACTGGCACCAAACAGTCTGCTGGGATTAGGATTTAAAAATGTGAAAAATTAGTTTTAATAGAGGTTCTATTAATGGAACAAATTACCAAATAAAATGAATCAATTTCCAGTTTAGGAGTTGTAGGAAGCAAATGTTTGTTGAATCCTAAAGACCATCTTAACCACAAGCATTTTTTTTTTTTTCCTCGTCTCAGAAAGTATTGCTATATTATACATACAGTAAATTACAACAGCATTCAGTGCCACATTAACCAAAGTGTTGAATAATCATTTAAACTATAGATGTTATGTAATAGAAATAATTTGACCTACAGAGAAAATCTTACTTAACAGATTTCTAGAAATTAGTGTGGGGAAGCCACAAAACGTATTGTTAAATAAAGTCATTGTTTAGACTCCTGCATTCAAGGATATTAATAGAAAGTTGGTGGAAGAAAAAGTTTAGTAGGAAAAGGTGCCATGTTTGTGTTCCTAATGTTGAGTCTTATAAACTATCTTTAGTGGTCTTTTTTTCTAACGTCCTCTTTGTATTGTTTTAGGCTGGAGATGCAGCCTGTTTCTATGACATCAGGCTGGGCCGCCGGCGGGTCGAGCACCATGACCATGCCGTGGTCAGTGGGAGGCTCGCTGGAGAGAACATGACGGGAGCCAGCAAACCTTACTGGCATCAGTCTATGTTCTGGTGGGTGCCCATTTTTATTTTTTGTTTGTGTGTTTTAACTTTTTGGAAGGGCTTCTCAGTTAATTGCATTTGCAATATATTTGCAATTTTAACTAAACAAAATATTCAAATCCACTCAGTTTTCGTCATATTCCATTTAAAAGTAAAAAGCTGATCAGTCCAGCCCTCTAGGTGGCAGTAATTCATTAACATAGAATATAAGTAAGTAATTTAATACAATCAATAACAGTAAAGTCCTGCTAAAATTGGCGTCGGGATAAATAAACTTTAATAAACTTAAGGTCATGAAAACTATGAAACCCTGCAGTGAAACATTTACATGCTAGTGGTTAGTGCAAAAACAAATCAAAGCAAAATAGCAGTTTTTTATTTTTAAGTTTTACCAAAATCGTTCAGTCTTACTTTTTAGTTGTAGTTTGTGTTACTTATGGTTTATTTACTAAAGTGTAATAGTTTGGTTCTGAAGCGGCTGTTCTGAGATCTGTTGTTTTCACAGGAGTGATCTGGGACCCGATGTCGGCTATGAGGCTATTGGGATCGTTGACAGCAGCCTGCCGACAGTAGGAGTGTTTGCCAAGGCCACTGCTAAGGACTCGCCCAAAGCTGCTACTGAGGAGTCGGGTACGAGCGCTCTTGGTGTGGTTATTGCACTGAAATATGCCAAATTCCAGGGCAATTATTTTTCTTTTTTGTAAAAATGTACACTTCGGTCCCCATCCTTGCTTTTTTCAGCCCTGCTCAGAAATCTGTACAATCCCATATTAGTTGGGCTGAAAACTCATAACCAGTCCTGAAAAAGTATTAACGGGATCGTTTGAAAATCGATGCTGTATTAGGGGCATTACGGCATTATTGAGAGAAGGTTCAGTAAAATAAAAGTAAATCAAGAGATCTTTTATTTTACCGGGACATAAATGATGCAGGTACTGAGAGACAGAAGACAGTATTATAGCTAAACACGGTAAAAATGAGACAAAAGCTCAGATAAATTTCTACATGTAAAGTGTTGACGTAAAAAGGACATTGATAATTTTACTTCCATTTGGGAACAATGCTGTACTTTGTGCAGATCTGTGGCATGTATGGTGCAAGGCAAGGACTGTGTTGTTAGAGCAGAAATAATAGTGCATTGGAAAAAATAAATGCTGATGCTACGTTCACACCACAAGCAGCACAGGCAGCAGAAGCAGCTAGTTTACATCCAAAGTCAATGGTTGTCATAAAATATGTTCAATTTTATTATTCTTGTGCCTGAAGTTTGGATTACGTACGGGAAAAATGTAAACATCTACTTCCAGCTGCTGCAAACAGTAGCGGAAAACCCTGAGAGGCCACTGGGCCAGAGGCTGCTGTAGAAAAGGATTCCTAGTGACAGTTCAACCCTGGTATACAGGGGCTCTGAGCAAATCCAACAGTGAAATAATATTTGAAGGTAGGATCGTAACCTTGATGAACTGCCTGCACAGATGAAGTTTTCAGGTGGACTTTCTCACTTAAAAACATATTAAAACTACTTTTTACCCAATGATCACAGCATATATAGCTGCCATTGTTACAGACAAAGAAAGGATAGAGTAGCTCCGCCCAACGCGCATCAGACCCACTTTTCGATCGCGCAGCCAGAGCAGCAAAGATGCTTAGTTGGCGCATTAGAACTAAACTTGTACAAGCATAAAAAATGAAGCAGCACGTGCGTTTTTGCTGCCCCTGCTGGTTTAGTTGTAAATGTAGCATGAGAGTGAAAGTTATGAAGTGAGCAAAGGTTCATATTGATGGTGTTCCAGGTACTGGGATCCGCTCAGAGAGTGAGACGGAGGCCACTGCTTCCAGCGCAGTGGCCTCTACCACGCCGTCTCCTGCCGTCCAGCACAAGGACGAATACGGAAAAGGAGTCATCTTCTACCTGAGAGACAAAGTGGTGGTGGGGATCATCCTGTGGAACGTGTTTAACAGGATGCCCATTGCCAGAAAGGTACTACCCCGTGCTTTTCTCCTGCATGTTACTGGAAGGATTGAAGAGATCTGTGTACTGAAAGCTCTTTCTGGTGTTAATTTGTAGATCATTAAGGACGGAGAGGAGCATGCAGATCTGAACGAGGTGGCAAAGCTGTTCAACATCCACGAGGATTAAGCTGCTGGAGGCTGACACTCAGGGGAGAGAGTTTAACTTCGTAGAAAGAGCGAACTCTGGCAGTGATCGCCACCTTCGTTAAAACGAAACATGTCTACCAAATGAGCGGATCAATGTATATTAAACTGTTGATATTTTCATATTTGTAGTTTGTATCTGCTGTTTTATTTTGCTTGTGTTTGGGTTTACCCCCACATAAGAAGTCCTCATCATTTTTTCCTTTCACCGTCATTTGTGTGATTTCCCCCACCCCAAAAAAAAAAAAAGCTGAACTGCTCTCCCTCTGTGTGATCGGAGCAGCTTGATGTAAGAAAAGCGACAATAAAGACTATTTTTAAATTGGACTTGATGATTATTTTCAGCTTTGCCTCCAGATAATTGCAGTGATGAGCAGCTGCAGTGACCTCCGTCCAGAGCTGTGATCGTTTTAGGTGGTTGTTGCACTCAGTGGGCTTGAACTCCATCTCTCCTCAGGAATTTGAATCAGTCCATGTTGCGTGGCATTTCGCTTCCTAAGGAGATGGAGGGAGCAATTAATGTCTCAGCTCATTTAAAAACACTTTTTATTGTGCGAAATAGAACAGCTGGGGATGTTTAAAAAGTGACAAAGTTTATATTTAGTAAATCTAGCGTCCGACTCCCACAAAATGACCGGATTGAAACTTGGCCTATTTTTAATTTTTTGGGGGGGGGTAAAAAATAAGCAAGCATGCAGAAATTTGTTTTTCTTTTTTCCATTTTGGGCTCCTTGTTATTACGAAGGCTCTTGTGCTTTATTTTATTACACATCCTTGATTTAATTTGACACTGGGCTCCAAAGCAAAGTGCAGAAGGGGCTTTCAAGTGCGAGGCGAACACGTGCAGCCGCTACATCCCATCGCGTTGTCTGACATTAATTTTACACGAGTAAGTGGTTGGAGCTGCCGCCTCCTGTGCGTGCGGGGAGTAAACATGAGCTTCAGCATCTGGCTTTACATTTTCCTTCATAACAAAAATGAGATAAAAACAGACCAGAGACTGACGACAGACCTTGTAGAAATGAGTTTATGCTTGAGCTGCATTGGAGGTAATTGGAGCAACGATGCTCATCATCAGTGCATCAAATCTTAAATCATGGAACATTAATTTAGCCTAAAGGTTTAAGTATTGTTTCTGCTGCCAATCTTTTTGTTTTTATTTACTAAAGTGACTATTGTATTGCCACTCTTCATTTGAGCAGCCAAATAAATATTAATCTATTACAGTTCTTAAAGTGATCATATTTTAATAGTCACAAGATAAAAAGAAAAATATAAAATGTAAATTAATCCTGTATTTACTGACAAGTATTTGTTTTATATATTATTGGTCGCCCTGTTAAATTGTTTTATTTACTTATTTGATTTTTTTTTAACCTTTATTTAAGCAGGAAATCCCATTGATCTTTTATGATAGACATCTGGGTGATGTAGCAGCCATTATTGATAAAAAATAAATGCCAAGTTATGTTAAAAACTACAAAATTTAAAAAACAAATACAAGATTCTTAAAAAAAATAGCATGTCTCCATCACAACATTCTTTGCTGTAGTTTTAAATGTAATTAATGGATATGGTTTCTAATTAATGTTTAATAACTTAAGCAAAAACAGTTTATTTTCTTCTAATGTTTAATATTTTTAGTTGATGAATCAATGGTTAAATAAAACGAAACTTGAATGATGTTTTTTTTTTTTATTCTAATTTTCTGTGCAGATAAATGGGTTTTTACTTTAGTATTTAAATGATTTAACCATTTGAGAAATTATATTTTTCAATTACCAAAACTTTTATTTTATGAACGTATTTATTTGACTCTCAGACCTGCTGTCAGAATCTGAAATATTCCCAAACTCAAACGATCTATTTGGTGCCACCCGGCTCAGAGAAGCGTGCTGTTCCTTTAAATACTCTTGCAGTTATTCTTTGAGCAATCACATGGACATGAAAAAGAGATCAAGCTTGAAGTCATCCACACAAACAGACTGAGGAAGAAAGAAAAAAAATCTTCCCTTGGATTTTAAATTATACAGCAGCAGCGGCAGCTTCCTGTGCTTTACACCTGCTCAGAGGGAGGGAAGCTCATCTGTTGGCCAGAACAGGAGAGCTGCAAGAAGGAGAACTTTCTTGCATCTTTGCTGTTTTTCATCCTCTAGTTTTGCTTCTTTTTTCTTTCTTCAACCTTCAGGAATGGTTCTAAGCAACTTCTGCATTGTCTGGGCTTACTTTGTCGTTTTTCTACAAAGCAGGTAGGAAGAGCTTTGATGATGGGAATCTTTCAGAGTTCTGTTGAGGTTAATGCATTTACTGGACTGTGTTCCTGCTCTATTTAATGTCATTTGACAAGATGATGCAGAGCGCTTCCATGAATGAGAGGCTCTGCAACATTTCTTTATACTGAAGTAGCTGGAGTTCAATATTTTATCACTGGAAAAACGATATAGAGTATAGTATAGTGTATTTACCCTTAATTTGAGTAGGTAAATGTGATGGAATGAGTATTTTACTCTTAAAATAAGATAATTAGATAATATGCACTTGAAATAAGACAATGCAATTGTGTTTTCTTATTTTAAGTGTAAATTGTCTTGTTCCATTGGCAAAATGTCTGTTTTACCTCCTCAATTCAAGCACAAATGCACCTATTTTAAGAAAAAAATGACTTATTTAGATTTTGATTTTTTTTTCAGTGGGGTAAACGCATTCCCATGTTGAAAACTATTTAAAATACCAAGATACTCAAGAGAAACTGACAAACTTTTTAAAAATATAATTTTTTCATAAGTAATCCTGAGTACAACTTAATACGTATGATGCTTTATCCTATAAGTTGTGTTAAAATTAAATAATTACTCTTGATAAGATGCATAAAATATAGTTTAAAGTTTAGCTGAGGATTGAGATGTTTTAAGAGGTAGAAAAGATTAAATGTTGCTCAGGTTGTGCTATCACCTGCCAGATTTGTGATCTGTAAGGAGATGAAGTTCCCCAGCAGGGTGCAGAACCCTCCGTCTCCATCCGACTTTCTGGACAAGTTGATGGGACGAACATCTGGCTACGATGCTCGCATCAGACCCAATTTCAAAGGTAGGGGGTGTTTTTTGAACAGCCGATTTATAAAACAATCTGAGCAGCAAAATTGTTCAAATCATGCACAGATGAACAAGGAGGGGGAGATTTCTACAGGCGAGAATAATTTCACACACATTCTTTCCCCCCTTAATCATGGGCTTTGACCTACTGTTCTCCCTGCTGACCCACAGCCTTGAGTTAGGATTTTCTTTTCTTCTCCATCACGTTTTATTCTGACAGAAGTGTGCAGTCATCCTTGCAAGTTATCCCACAGGCCTAATTCAGTCCAGTCGTGAGCAGCACTTGTGAGTGAAGCCAGCAGATTCTCTCTGACAAGCTTCTGTCTTTAGCCCCCGGGGTTGAGTTTCATCTTTATTTCATTCTTGTTGCAAATCATTGTCACTACATGCCACCAATTATCTATAAATATCCTAATGTAAGTAAAGCAAAATCAATAAGTTATTGCTTCTAGAGAAAGAATATATGAAATATTTAGACCTTCAGTGACCAGCAGAGGGGTTACACTAATGGGAGTGTACCAGGAATGACAACATAATGTGATATGTAGCTGTAGTTTAGTGGCTTATAACATGGCCTGACAAGCAGATTTTTATTTAGAGACAAGCCTTGCTTGTTGTTGGGTGCAGTAATGTGTGTATTCTGCTTAGAAAACAAGATTTTGTATATAGGGAAGGTGTTTTAAGGCAATGTTTGGTGACAGTTTGCTCCCGTCAGGTCCTCCTGTCAACGTTACCTGCAACATCTTCATTAACAGCTTTGGATCCATCACAGAAACAACCATGGTGAGTCATGTTTGTTCTATTAAACACCCATGTTAAAGCTATGGCATCCAAATAACCTTCATTTATTAACATTTATTTGCATTGGATGACAAACACACACACATATATATATGTATACAGTGAGGAAAAGCTGTGTGGAGGAGTGGGCCAAGATCCCTCCTGCAGTGTTTGCAAACCTGGTGAAAAAATACAGGAAACCTTTAACCTCTGTAATTGCAAACAAAGGCTAAATATTAACATTGGTTTTCTATGGTGTTCAAAAACTTATTTGCAGCTGCATAATACAAATAAATTGTTAAAAAATCATACATTGTGATTTCTGGGTTTCAGATTATGTCTCTCACAGAAGTAGGAGAACTTGCAAAATAGGAGGGTGTTATTTTATGTATATTATTATATATTATTTTCCTAACAATATATGTGTATATATGAAGAGTTCATTTGCAAAAACAGATAACTCAATTTTTATATATTTTCAAAAAAACATTCTTTTTATTAGCAGCGCCATGCAGAGTAAATAACACATCTCAGCTCATTTTTATGTTTTTGCAAATTAACTTTTCATATAGATATAGATATGTATTTACTTGTTTTTCCCCATTAAAATAATTTTTTTTCCAGAAAGCAATACACGTTATTTTTAGCAAATAAAACACACAGCAAACTTTCTTGGTGGAGCTGAAATGCCTGTGCAACCTCTGCAGCATCCAGGAATCACCTCATGCTAGCAGTAGTGGCTCTAACCATATTCAGATGCAAAACTACCAAGAAGCAGTGCAGGATATAAATGTCAGCGGTTTATAACTGCAAAACCAATTCTCTCTCGAGGATCGTCTCATTATTTCCCTTTTATTGGGATCTGATGTTCATTCTTATGTTGATTTTATACCACTTACGTGAGCAGCCTGGACCTTATATTCAATGCTGGTTAAAAAGTCTTCCTTTAATCTTTTTGAGCCATCAGCCAAGTTCTTAAATAGAATGTTCAAGAAAGAGGACACTAAAGATTAAAGTAGTTAGAAAACATTATCATTCTGTTCAAATTTTTGTAGAAACAGAAAAAGAACAACATTTTGTCTCATGCAAATAAACATAAAAACTGAATTTGCTTAAATATAGTAGAGCTTTTTGACAACATATGTCAACCTGTTTTGATGCAAACCTTTAAAGAACAGGAAGAGATATTGATAACAACTTTGAACTGCACGGTCTGGAAATCCAGACTCTATCTGATCTAAGAAATGTGTTTATTACACAATCTGATGCTCATAATTATGCTCTTAGCACGTTAGCATGCGGCACTCTGAATGGATCTGAACAGCCAGTATGAGCTTCATAGAGACCAACTCTTTGGAAGAAGAGTTGGACTTTATGAAACCGTAGGTGAAAATTGTGGTTTACGTTTATATGATGTGTTACAAAAGTCTGGTTCTGCTGGAGTTGTCTTCCTGTTAAAAAGGTTTTTTTTCCCTCTCCATTGTCGCTACAAGCAAGCATGTTGTGAGGGATTGCCTTCGAGTCAATAAGTCGATGCAATCAACTGGTCTTCCTTAGATAGAAAACTTTGAATCAACTTGACTGTATGATCTGGTTGATTTGTCACTGTAAAGTTCCTTGAGATTACATGTTTTGTTAGTTGGGCACTATATAAATAAACTTAATTTAATTGAATTTCAAGGACTTTATCTGTTCTCTAACTTAATGTTTTAATTGTAAACAACTGCAAGTGTTTCCAGCCCCTTCATTTACCTTACAATTAAGGGAAACAACTGAATCTGTAAAAAAATATATATTTTAGTGACACATCTGTTTGCAGATCACAACTTCCTTATGGTTTAAACATGCAGGAGTTACTCTGGCACCTCTAAAGACAGTCTCTTGAGTTCATTGCAAAACTTTTGGTCTCTGTCGCACAGCAATGCATTCATTATCTATGAAGTTTCTGGCAGTTGTCTACACTCATTTATTCAAGCTTAGATTAAAGAGACGAGTGCATAAAATACCTTCATGAAAAGCATAAAAAATTTAACTGAAGCAAAAGTACATTAAGTGTAACAGCACTTGGATGTGTTTGTTGGTGTTTATTGTATTTTATTTTGTCTTCACACAGTCAGGCTGTGTGGTTAGAGTGACATCCTTACATAGAGATGCATTTCCAAATGTTATGTCGCGCAAATGCACATTTTTTAAATGAAATTATTTTAAATTAGATGTACACAAAGTAGCACAATGAGGGAGAATTTTAAATGGTTAGAAATATAATTCTAAAAAATGTGCGGTACTTTTTTTTAATCATCTCTCCAAAGTCAATGCTTTGAAAAAGGATTTTCTACTAGATTTAGGTTTGGACTTTGACTGGACCATTCCAGACCTTTGCTGTGTCACTGCAGCTCTGGCTGCTTGTTTACAGCCATTGTTGTGTTAGAAAGAATCTTCATCCACTGCCAATCTTTGCCAGCTTCATCAAGTATTTTACTGGTATCAACCCTGTCCATCATCATTGTTCCTGCTAGAAATAGGGCCTAAAACCTCCATCCACCATAGTTTACTCGTGGTATCGTGTGTGTACTGGGTGATGTGCAGAGTTGGTTTTCATTTGATTTATTACATAGATCAAAAATTTAGATTTTGACTTCAGCTGAGCAGAGCACTTTCTTCTAAATTTAAACAGAACATCCTATAACTCTATTCGAGTCAACGCATCATAAAGGTCTGATTTGTGGAGCCTCTGATGGTTGTTCTTCTAGACTGTCCGAATTAAATGTAGTTGGTTCAGCCATGTTTGTAGGTTTCCAGTTTTGCATTACTCTGTCCACTTTTGGAGAATGAATTTAACAATTCTTTGTGAGATAGCTTAGTATAAACAGTGGGGGGGGGGAAAGTATTTGACTCTGCTTTTTTGAAAGTTTTTCCACTTAGAAATCATGGAGGGGTCTGAAATCGTAATCATAGGTGCATGATCACTGTAAGAGACATAATCAGAAAAAATAAAATAATCCAGAAATCACAATGTATGACTATTCATTTGTATGATACAGCTGCAAATAAGTATTTGAACACCTGAGAAAATCAATATTAATATTTGGTACAGTAACCTTTGTTTGCAGTAACAGAGGTCAAATGTTTCCTGTAGTTTTTCACCAGGTTGAACACACTGCAGGAGGGATTTTGGCCCACACCAGAACCTATACTTCTTCCAGAGCCACTCCTTGGTTGTCCTGGCTGTTTGCTTTGGGTCATTTTATGTTGGAAGACCGAGCCTCGACCCATCTTCAGTGCTCTAACTGAGGGAAGGAGGTTGTTTCCAAAAATCTCCCAATGCATGGCCCCCATGAGGGGAAATCTTGCATGGAGCATTGGCAGTAGTGTTTAGCTTCTTCCATTTTCTAATGATTGCTTAAGCAGTGGACCTTTTTTCACCAAGCCGCTTTTCCCCATAGCCCTTTTCAGCGCGTGGAGGTGTACAATTTTGTATTTAGTGTCTTTGGACAGCTCTTTGGTCTTGGCCATGCTAGTACTGTAGGTGGATTTTTACTGATTGTATGGGGTGCACAGATGTCTTTATGCAGCCAACAACCTTAAAAAATGTGCATCTAATTTAGGATAATAAATGGAGTTGAGGTGGACATTTTAAAGGCAGACTATCAGGTCTTTGATTGTCAGATATCTAGCTCATAGACAAGTGTTCAAATACTTAATTGCAGCTGTATCATACACATAAATAGTAAAAAAAATTATACATTTTTTATTTCTGGAATTTTCTTTTAGATTATGTCTCTGACAGTGCACATAGTCCTACAATGGCAATTTCAGACCCCTCCAGGATTTTATTTTCCTCACTGTATTACTACTTGTATGTAAACAGATGCATTTATACTAACAACAGGATTGCACAGGGTTGAAAGGGGTCAAATAAAAACGGATGCTTAGCTGTAAAATAAAATAAAAACTATGCATAATTTTCCATCTACTTCTCATTCCATCTATATAAAATATATTAATGCTCGTTTTTGCACAATGATAAAATCTTATTAGCTAGTATAAATCCATTGGTAACATGCAGTAATATTAGTTTCCTTTTGTGTTCTTGCTGTTAGGACTACCGGCTAAATGTATTTCTACGGCAGCAGTGGAATGACCCCAGGCTGGCCTATAAGGAGTATCCGGATGACTCCTTGGACTTAGACCCCTCCATGTTAGACTCCATCTGGAAACCTGATCTGTTCTTTGCAAATGAAAAAGGAGCAAACTTTCACGAAGTTACGACAGACAACAAACTTCTTCGGATATTCCAGAATGGAAACGTCCTCTACAGCATCAGGTTAAATGGGATTTTTCTTCATTCTCTCTAAATCTATGAAGGCTTCTCAGGCTGTCATGTACATTTGAACTTCCTCCTCCTTGACCCAAATGAAAAACCTCTGAGCATGCTGTATGGCCAGCTAAGGGCTTTTCTCACTCCAGTTCAGCTCATTTGTAATTGTACTACCCAGCACACTCTGTGAACAAGTTAATGTTAAACTGTAACTGCAGGCTAAAACCAAATCAGGTCAGTAAAGGGGCAGTGAAGCAGTGGTGAAATGTAGCGTAATGGTTCTGAAATATAATTAGAACAACAGACACATGAGGCGCTGTGTGAAGCTCCGTTAGCACCTCTCTGAGACATAAGCCAAATCATTAGCTGGTTTCTGGATTTCTCATGTAAACTTTGGCAGAGGAAAGAAAACCCTAAAACTAACTAAAGAAATAATAATACCCAAATGTTGGATATTATTAATGCTCATAATATTTAATCTGCAGTGAAAAATGTGATGAAAAATAGAAGAGTTTCTTCCCTGTACAGTCTGCTTCAAATCATCACACATCATCTCAGTGAGATCTAGATCCATGTTTGACCCTGCCTGGGGTTTTCTGTGTCCTAGCTTTGAGCTAATCTTCTGGTTTGCTTTGGGTCATTGTCCTGTTACAGACTCCATCTTTATTTTCTTAATGCATGGGCAGATCCACTCCTGCTGTAGAAGCACATCCCTAAACCATGACACTCCCCAATCCATACTTCACAATATGCATTGGGTTCTCCTCCTACAATTCTGTATTTAGTTTACGCCAAACATATTCTCTTTTCTGGTGTCCAAAGAATTTTATTCCAGAACTTGTTCTTTACTATCACTCTCTCTTGTTGTTGTGTTTATTTTTTTTTAAATGCAAAGTTTTCTCTTTGCACATGGAGGTACAAACTTTAACCTGAACAAAGCTTGGACCCTGCTGTGAGTCCTGTCGGGATCTTAGCATTGTTCAGATTGATGCAGGCTGGCAGTTGTTTTGAACGTCCTCCTCCTGTAGAGTTTTTTTTTTCAGTCAGAAAGGCTGAGTTTAATTCATTGAAGGCATCTTTAAATTAAGTACCAAAGTTTTACACTTCTATAGTGTTTTTTTAAGACTCACCATCACACCGACAATCACACGTTAACAATCATATCGACAACCAGGATCACACTGGACTAAATATCTGAGGTTTGAATAAAGGAGGTGTCATTCACAATTCCTAGTATGGATCAGGGCTGTTGAGCTTAAAGGTATAATGGAGTAATTTTGCTAATTGTTGTAAAGACCCGTCCTCTACACTTATTCAAAAATGCATTTGGGGGCGCAGGTGGCGCAGCGGTCGGAGCGCACAACCCATACATGGAGGCCTTAGTCCTTGACGTGGCCGACCCAGGTTCGAATTTAACCTCTGGTCCTTTGCCGCATGTCTCTCCCTCTCTCTCATACCCCCTTTCCTGTCACCCTACTGTCAGAATAAACGAGCCACTAGTGCCGCAAAGACTCAAAAAAAAAAGGAGAAAAAAAAAAATGCATATGCACAACCCTGTACCTTGTCCTGAAAGGGAAGGTCTATTAATCGTGCGAGAGCATGCAGGAGCCCGTTTCTCCTTGTGCACGCACTGTTTAAATGTTGCTTTGTATCGCTCATACAAGCTCACATTCCAAACTAAGATTTTCAGTTTTTCACACTATGTCAAACTCGCCACTGGTAAATGAAAATGGGGACGAGCACTTACGTAAACATATCACCACAATGATTGACAATTAGGAGAAACTGTTATTTTGATGATCACCCTAGCAAAAGAACATATTCCACTATATCTTTAATTGAGATTGTGAATTGATTTTAGTTTTTAATCTGCACTAACAGTCTCAAGGGTTTAATTGTTGTCCTGGCCTTCAATGTTCTTCTTTCCACAGTCCTTCTGTGTGGCTGCAAATTAACTTTGAGCATATTCCCACGAATTAAAGGGCTGGAGTGAAAAAGTCTAATGTAACAAGACCAAAGCAAAAAAAAAAAAAATGCGTCTGGGCTTTTTAAAACGAAATTATTACATATTATGATTATATTGTGAATGCAATGAATTGTCCTATCCACTTACGGAGGTTTTGATAACAAACTTAATCATTTAAAGTGAGACCAATGTAGAAGTCCCCTAAATTATCCCAAACTAGACATCACATTTTTTATAAGCCTGAAATGTTTTCTCTAAAGATTTAACTGTTTTTTTTTTTAGAGATATAAAATTTATATCAGATATTCCTTTCTAAAAACACTATTTTATTTTTAACCTATCGACTGTCCTAAATTCAGTGGAAAGGGAAGATGAGAGGTTAGTTTGACTTGAGAGTTGGACTGAAACTTGTTTCTGGTGCTTTTTTTCTTCAAGGTTGACACTCACTCTCTCCTGCCCGATGGATCTGAAAAACTTCCCCATGGACAGCCAGACATGCACGATGCAGCTCGAGAGCTGTGAGTTCATCCTACATGGCAGGCGGAAACAGAACATGTGAACAGACTTAGTCAGTGAGCTTATTGCTCACAGTGCAGCTTCTCTTTGTTTCCTAGTTGGCTACACCATGAATGACCTTATTTTCGAATGGCTGGATGTCGGAGCGGTGCAGGTGGCCCATGATCTGATGCTTCCTCAGTTTGTGCTGAAAGAAGAGAAAGGTCTGGGTTACTGCACCAAGCACTACAACACAGGTACACAATATGTCTGATTGTATGAATTATTGGTGCATAAAACACCCTACAACTCTGAGGCTAAGACCAACTGAATCTGGGTTATTTTGCCTATAAAGAACTAAGCAAAATATGGATCCACCTAGTGCACCTTGGGAAAGTATTCATACTCATTTTTCTCATTTTGTTACATTACAATCTTAACCTTCAATGCATTTATTTTATAGGAAACATAGATAGAGCACCATAAAGTGGTAAACATTTTTATAAAGAATAAAGCAAAGTTGCAAAATACAGGGCTTGTTGGAAGAATTTGTATAAATTCCCTCAGATTTCATAATTAAGGACAACTGTCTGCTGTAATTGCAGCTGCTGACCTTTTGTGATTTCTATTTGTGCAGGACAGTCCCGCATTTTTCCCTTCTGTCCTGCTGTCCAACGAATCAAAGCTATGTTTTGGATTTTATGGGTCAAACTAGAATAGGATCAAGAAAATCCCTTTAAAGTAAAAATCTAGGTGCACTTATTGTTGCACCTTATTTTCTAAACCCATCTGTTTGTAGGCCTAATGTCCAGCTGATAGTTCCCAGCATTCCCTTTTATACTACCTCTGACAGATTTTCCGTAGGGCCGTCCTTATCCAACTATCCTTGAACTCTTTCCAGCTTCTCTTTCACAGCTAGAATAAATCACTTCCACTCTATGATGCTGCCATCGCTGTGTTTGAATGTGCAGCGGCTGTGATCAAGGTTTTATACACTGAAAAAAAATGTAAATCTAGATAAGTCATTTTTTCTTAAAAGAACTGCATTTGTTCTTGGATTAAGGAGGTAAAAGAGACATTTTACCAATGTAATAAGACTATTTACATTTAAAAAAATAATTGTATTGTCTTATTTCAAGTGCATGTTATCTAATTATCTTATTTTAAGAGTAAAAATACTTATTCCATTGGCAAGCTACCTCATTTACCTACTCAAATTAAGGGTAAATACACCTAATTTAAGAAATTTTTCTTATTTCTAGATAATTTTTCCAGCATGGATTATTGTTGTCTAACCTAGCCCTGTCTTATCTCTTGGTTCTCCTAATAAATTACACATAAATTACACATAAGTTACACATAAATTACACATAAGTGGACTAAGTGTTCTAATTAGGACACTTCTGAATGTAATCATAGATTGCAGCAGAATTTTATGTTGAGATTTAAGCCCAAAAGGGGACTAATACAAATGCATTTCACAAATTATTGATTAACTGTAAAATAAAAAATGAATTCAAGTGACTAAAGTGTATTGTTTAAAAAAAACAGAAGAAAAACTCATAAGTACGCTACAGCAAATAGTTAACTATGAATAAAAAAAACTCAGCAACATATAATAATGTTAAAAAATGAGTTTATGGCAATGTTAAACTTTCCAGCTTTAACTCTTTAGCAGTTCTTCTTCTTTGACAGTCTCACCCTCTACCCCCAGGTAAATTCACCTGTATAGAGGTTAAGTTCTACCTGGAGCGTCAAATGGGCTACTACCTGATCCAGATGTACATACCGAGCCTGCTAACCGTCATCCTGTCCTGGGTGTCCTTCTGGATCAATATGGACGCAGCTCCGGCCAGAGTGGGACTGGGGATCACCACTGTGCTCACCATGACAACACAAAGCTCAGGCTCCAGAGCCTCTCTACCAAAGGTCAGACTATCTGGATCTCAGAAATTACACAGAACACAGCAGTTATTATTTCAATCATACAGAAAGTTGATTCCTTTAAGAAAATATGCATACAAAGGGTAAACGTTTTTTAAACATATTTGTTTTGTTGTTTTTGTCATTAAGAAATACATAATGAACACATAGAACTATATAGAGTAATAGTTGTTTAATTTTACATATGTAAGGATGTAAAGAAAGCTTGAGCAAATTTATCTGGAAGACAAACAAAACTGGAAGACAGACTGAGCAGCATTATACTTTGACTAGGACACATGTCGGAGGCATTAAGTGTCCTAGTCAATACAGCCACAGATATTAACGGGTAGCTTAGTGAGGCTGGGCAGCTTTTTAAAACAAAGACTGTGAAATACAATAAAATCCATATTTCAATGAAGCTGTAAGATGAGGTAAAATATTTAATAAAGAATACATAGCTGCATGCAAACAAATTGCTAAAACAAGGTATACAATACCTCCCTCCCTCCATCCATTTGTTTTCTCCCACTTAGTCCTGTCAGGGTCACGGTGGGGCCGGTGTCTCCCTCAGGCAGTCTATAGGCGAGAGGCGGGGTACACTCTGGACAGGTCACCAGTCTGTCACAGGGCAACTCAAAGACATACAACCATGCATACACACACTCTCACACCTAAGAACAATTTAGAGAAGCAAATTAACCTAACAGTCATGTCTTTGGACTTTGGGAGGAAAACAGAGTACATGAAGAGAACCCATGCATGCAAAGGGTAGGACATGCAGACTCCAAGCAGAAAGACCCTGGGCCAGGAATCAAACCCCAAACTTTCTTGCTGCAAGGCAACAGTGCTACCAACTGCTCCCACCATGCAGCAAAAACAAAAACACAAAACTATTTGTTAAATTTTCCATATTATTGAATTATTCTACTCTCTCCCATAAATAAAGCACAAACAAAACAAAAAAAAAATGGTTTCATAAATGTGTAAATCCTTAAACTTAAAATTTGTTAAAAGGACCTCAAAAATATTTCAACTATTTTATATTCCAACCTGAATCCCATATTAACTGACGGTATTTTCCAGCTCAGGGTTACAAAAGGTTGGTGAGGACATCTCTTGCTCAGAAACACCCAGAGGACCAGAGACTCAGTGTACTTCAAGTCTCTGCTCATGATAATCCAATTCTTAGTTTGCTGCTCGTCTGCTGGTTCAAATCTGTTCTATTCACTCTTATGGTGCTGAAAATTAAAATCATTCTAAATCTTAAGAGAATTAGGTCAAAACTAAACAGCATGTGAAACAGTTTGATTCTCGATTCTGTTGAAATAAAGGCTAGCCCACAGCATGATGCAGCCACCACCACCACACTGTGTTGCAACACTTGTTCAGTTTAAACCTTTTATACATTTCCATCAGCATATTTTTTGAGTCACTGTTGTCCATAAGCTTATTAAATGACTATCATCATACCAGAAAATATAGCCCATATAAATAATTTGATATTCTTCTGAAAACCCTTTTTATAACCATTATACCTATGAAAAACAACATATTTTTATCCTTTGTAAACCCTAGTTTAAAATGGGCATTTAATGTAATTTTAAAGATTTTTAAACCATGCAACCAGTGTACAACCCCTCATTTTATTTTTTTTAACCAAACGTGTTTTGTTCTTTAGGTAAATTATAAAGCAGAGACGTCACATTGAAGGTGGACAAAGTTTTGGGATGATTTATTGCAGTTACGGCTTTTTAACATTAGCTAAATATCAGCCGATGTGACAAATGAATATCTCCACTGTGAGATCTATAAAGTCTATCTTATCTTATCTTATCTTATCTTATCTTATCTTATCTTATCTTATCTTATCTTATCTTATCTTATCTTATCTTATCTTATCTTATCTTATGATTCCCCTTGGGCTCACATTCTTTTTGTTCCTGCACTTTTTTGTTTTGCAATAAACATTTTAATGCTGTAAGCTGTGGTCTAAAGCAGCGGTCCCCAACCACCGGGCCGCGGACCGGTACCGGTCCGTGGGTCATTTGGTACCAGGCCGCACAGAAAAAAAACAAAAACAAAAACAAAAAAATATATATATATTTATATAATTTATCGACAATCAGAGTCTCAGTGATGTTTTATTTTGAAAAATATAAAAAATTGCGGGATTCTCTCCCAATTACATCAGTCGGTGCATCTGTGCCTCTTGACACAGGTTAATTCAGTTCATGACGCATCCTATCTATAACATCCTATCTTTGTGAAGCAGGATTTTCTGCGGTTAGAGCGACCAAAACAAAGCTACGGAGCAGACTGGACATCAGGAGCACACTTCATGTGTCATTGTCTCCGATTATGCCTAGATGGGACCGGCTTGTTGTTTTATTTTTATGCTGTTTATATTTAATTTTACGCCAGTCGTATCATTTTACTTGAACGTATCCCTCCCCCGCTGGCCGGTCCGTGAAAATATTGTCTGACATATAGCGGTCCGTGGTGCAAAAAAGGTTGGGGACCGCTGGTCTAAAGGATGTGTAAACCAGGAAAAAAAACTAAGAAAATATCTTGTTCTGGGTATAAATGCATAGGCTGCATGTCAAACACAGTAATCCTTTTCCTGACCGAGGACAAACATAATGCAAAGGAAAGTAATTTCACATTTAAAAATACACAACAAAAGAAATTAAGCAATGAAAACTTTTTTTTTTTTTTTGTATATCACTGCACTCTAATTCTGATAAATATTTTCATACTTGAACATTTATTTGGCTAATATTTAAAACTGGTGCTTTTAGTATTATATTTTCATTTATTATTCATTAATAAATGTGTCATTGAGCGGCTTTAATAAAGGTTTAACAGCTTGAAATTAAACAATGTTGCTCATGTATCCATAACACTGTGGCATAAAGCATAGAAAATACAAAAGGGTTTGTTTTAATCTGTGCACTGATCTTTTTTTGATTCGAGTTTTTCAGGGACACAGTGGGTTGTTCTGTATTCATGGATCTGATGATTCAGCAGACAACTTTCCTCTTACACAACAGGGTCAAAATTGTATGTATATAATATTTAATAAATGTCCCTTAGCACCCTGCACAGATCAAACTCTTCTATTAATCAGGTCCTGCAAAAACTAATTTCCTTTTTTTATTTACGAAGGTAAACTAATTTAGCTCAGTTGATTTAGTTAGCTTTTAATCTTATTCTTATTTCTATAATGCTAAGCAGAGGTGGGTAGTATCTAGTTACATTTGCTCATTTACTCTTACTTGACTTTACTTTATAAAAGTGCTCCAGACAAAGACACACAGTGAATGATTATGACAAAATCAGTCTTCCTTTTTTTTTTTTTTGCACAGCTTACATGAATGTAGCGCGAAATTTGGAAAACACAACAGCTCTAACAAGTCATTAACTCCCACACATTTCTACATGTTATTTAAAAGAAAACACACCTGCTTTTCTTTCAGTTCTTCCAACCATTATTCAGAGATCAAAATGCCTTTTTCAGCTTTGCAACAGAGTGAATTGTTAACAGCTTTCACAGACTCTCGATATTAATCCGAGGATGTGATTTCCACGGTTTGGCAGGTGTCTTATGTCAAAGCCATAGACATCTGGATGGCAGTGTGTCTTCTCTTTGTGTTTGCTGCGCTGCTGGAGTACGCAGCTGTTAACTTCGTTTCACGCCAGCACAAGGAGTTCTTCAGACTGAGAAAGAAGCTCAAAGAGAAGCAGCAGCAGAGAGCTGTGAGTACAGCCCACCCACTCAGCCCCGCGGGCAGCTGTCACCTGCTATTCACTGCACCCAGCCACACTAGAGCCACAGTTCAGCTGCACGATGCACTGCTACTGGGAAATACAGGCAGCGCTGACCTGTAATTAATTCAAGTCACCTTGTTTCACTGCAGATAGTGTTCTCAGCTTCTTTTGGCTTTAGATTGAATAATTTGGGAAGAAAAGGGGATGTAAAATAGGTCAAAACCATCTTGCAAAATGAATAATTCTTGAGTTGAGGTGCGACAGTAGCTGCAGGATTCATGCACATATTTGAATAACTTCTGTTGACAGGGTAGATCCTGTTTGGTGATCAAAAGTAATTTTCTGTGTTTTCACAATCAGCAGGGTGGCGGTGACGGTAAGGTGAAAGGCAACAGCACACCAGGAAACAACTCTGCTCATGGGAGCGTAACCCAGCGGTGCAGTGCCTGTGCCAGGGTATGTCCTTCTGCCTCATTGCCAGTCGCTGGCTCGACCCCAATCTCAGTGACTGTGCTAGTTCTTGTGTTTGTGTTTCCCAGGAAGAGGAGCTGGCACAGCAGGGGTTTCTCCTTCAGAGCATTGGACTCTCCCTGTCCAGTGCGCCAGAGATGGATGCAACGCCAGTTTTTGCTGATCTACCTCCAGGTTTAGGTTTTTACGAAATCCGCCGACGTTTTGTGGAACAGGCCAAAAGGATCGACACCATCTCCCGAGCCGCGTTCCCAATGAGCTTCCTGGTGTTTAATGTGCTCTACTGGCTCACCTACAAAGTTCTGCGACACGAAGACCTCCAATTCCATCTTTGACGACCATGATGACACCAGATACTTTTGAGTCCTGACGTCGTCACTGAAACATTTGCAGACTGAGAGGCCTTCGATGGGCCATGGAGGATATAGGACTGCATGTGCAGTGCCACAGACATTGCAACATAAAACAAACTGGGTTTTTATTTCCAAGAAAAATCCCTATTTCCCTTTATTATGCATTGCACATCAGATTATAGCGTGTGTGTACAATCAACAGCTATATGCATCTCTCTGTGCAGTTGAATTACTTTTATTTTGACTGCGTAACAATCAGGTCAGTACTTTTAAGAGTGCACTTATTAACACCCCCCTCCCCCCCCCCTTACCTGTTAAAACCATAAAACCAATTCAAATCTAATGCACATTTTATTGTTTAACATCCAAACTTTAAGTTAAGAACAACTGTTAAGCGAAACTGGTGTCATAATACATGCCGCCCTGAGCAATTAATTTCAAATTAATGTTTTATAGATATTGTTTCTTCATTTTTTCATTGATTTATTCTTTGATCAGACTATATAAGAACTAGAGGTGAGTATTGGCATGAGTGTTGCGATTTGATACGTCTCGCGATATTTGGGTCACGATACAATATTATCACGATATTGCAGTATCACTATATTGCCATATTTTCCCCAGCTATCAAAATCAAATGATGAGATAAAACAGCAAGTGCTGTATATTTCATCAGAAAATATTGATTAGGTATTATTATCCATGTTGTTTGGGGTTTTCTTCCACTGTGACTGCCTCAAATACAGATTTGGTGCTGCACGCACAGTTAAAGGGCTCCACAGCGCTTTCTGCCAGAGTGGTGGTGCAGAGGTAGCCCATTTTCCCATCAATGTTTTATGTAACCATTTTTTTTTTTTAAATCGATACTAAGAAGTGAAAGATCGATATTATATTGGGCAGCCGAATATCACGATATATCGCCAAAACGATTATTTCCCACACCCCTAATAAGAACGTTTAATCAGTTCAAAAATCAACTTATACTTGTGCATAAATGTGTAGCTTACAGAAAATGATGCAGAGTTTAAAACTTGTTTTTACAGAAGTCTAAAGAGTGTGACATTTGTATTTGATCTCTTTACTCTGATATCTGTAAACTGTGTGGATTCAGTCAGGCTGAATGGAGCTGTTGTCTCAAGGGCTCAAAGCTTTTGTTGGAGAACATAATTGAAAGAAAGGATTTTGACAAAACAACACAGACAGATTTGAGGATGTCGGCAAACTTTAAATCAGACTTGTGTTAAAAAAAAAGATCCCCAGCTACAAAGCATCCACCTAAAGTATTGCTCAGACCATTAACCAGTGCAGTAAAACAGGCAGATTGTAACTTTGGGGAAGCTGCGGAGATCTACAGCTCAGGTAGAAAAATCTGTAGACAGGATATATATCAGCTGTTTACCTCATAAGTTATGCATTTTTTCAAGAGTGAAAAGCAGATTTTGTAAAAGGCGGGTGGGACTCGGCAGTGAAAAGCACTTCACCTTCCTGTTAAAAGCTGCTAAAATTTTAAAGCTTGAATGGGGATGTCCATGTATACGGATTTTACAGAGCTTCTTCAGATAGAAAATATGCTTAATAGCAGGTGTGAGCAGACCCAGACTCTCCCTACAGTGCCTGATAAAGAGGCGATCCTGGCCCCAGATATCTAGAGGCACCCCGCATTACTGGGATGCTAGGAGGGCAAACAGGGATGATGTATTCACCAGAGAAGGGCAGTCGAGAGCATTTGGAGCCTGACCCCCGAGGGGCCAAACCCCACAGGGTCTCAGTCCCTGAGGCACCCAACCCCAGAGGCCATTGTGCTCCATGTGCACTCCAAGCCGCCGGATGAGGGCCCCGGGGTTTATGAGGCCCTGTGACTCCACTTGGTATCCTTGATAAACAAGCATGGGGTCTTGATATTCACCACATACATAGAATTACATGATAAACATTTATGTTAAAGTGCCTAAAGCATCACTAACTAGAAAAGCACTCAGAGAGCCCAGACTTCCGACAAGCAGCACATTTTGCTCTAGATTTGGACCTATAGCTAAAACTCACACATCATCTGGATCATTACCAGATTTCAATGAATTGTTCCTTGGCATGAAGCACACCTCTGGTAAATTTTTTCCCATATAATTTGTTTAAAAGTTTTCAGTTGTTACAACTAACAAATGAACAACCCTCCCATTTCCTTTGTTTTTGTCTTCAGTGAAATACCTTCAGACTTTTTGAGTCTGATGCTGATATAATCACTGCTGCCACCCTCTGGTTTAGGGAGGAACTGCTTGTTCCACCACACATCCCTATCTTACAACGTTAGAGAAAATTTTAAAAATTCCTATATCTGGATTATGATCTGGATCCTCGCCTAAATTGAATGGATTGGTCCTTGGCATGAGGAACACCTCTGATAAAAGTTTCATAACAATTCATCCATAACTTTTCAAGTTATCTTGTATACAGACAGACAAACACACAGACTCTCCTAAAAACATAACCTCCTAGGTGAAGGTAATACGTACAATATAAATATACATAAAGACAAGAAAATTTAAATCTATCAATTTCAGTATTAGAATAATTCTGAAATATATGTTTGAAATATATAAATGTGTTCTTCATGATAAATAAATATAAATTAAATAAATAGATTGATTAAATAGCGTATGATAATACAACTAAACTAATCTGTGAGGGATGTTATCGTAAATAGAATATAAAACATATTTAAGAATAAGGAATTGAAAAGTTTAGTGTCTAGTTTTAAGGAAGAGTATAAATCCATCTGTGGTTTGGATTAAAGCTATTAACTCTTTATACAGGTAAAATGTTTGCTGTTTGTGTGCTAACCTCGTACAGGGAACACATCTAGTGTCAGTAGAATATTCTTCTGAGAGCACAGACCTCTACCAACTAGCAAATCTTGCCCCATATGGTGACTAACACCTACTATGGAAGGGGATTAGGTCCACCGAGAGAAAGAAAAAAAAAAGTTAACTGTTTTTTAAATATTTTTTAAAGTAGATGGGCACCATGAAGGAAGAAATTTGGAAGCACTCAGCTTCACTGACAAAGATATGAGTTGTTTGGGAGGGCCAGTAACACACTGGTGGAAAATTACGGAATTAGGGGAATCTTTACGTGCACGAGGGGTCCCTGGTGATGCTATTTCATTAATGGAAGAGCAGAAGGTGATTAAAACTAGAGAGCTAGTGTCTAAAACAGACATGGCTACGGCTTGATGCTAATATATTTGCTAGCTGTCAGAATTCAGTCAGAATTTGAGATCAAAGTCAGAATTCTGAGATTAAATTTAAAATTCTGGGATTAAATTTAGGATTCGGACTTTTTTCTTACAGGAATAAAGTTTAAAAATCAGTTAACTTTTTAAATTTTTTCAGTGGCCCTAATCCTCTTTTAGCTATCTGGATCATTACCATTTTTGTTTTTGAGTTTGATGCTGAAGCTGTCAATAGTCCTGCTGCTACTCTCTGGTTTAATGCCGCTTGTTCCCCCAAATAATGTTAAAGAATCCTTAAAAAAATTCTTGCATCTAGATTATGATGTGGCTCATCACCACAATGTAATGGGTTGTTCCTTGGACTAAGGTGCACCTTTGGTAAAATGTAATTAAAATCTGTTCTCAACTTTTCAAGTTACCCTCTACACAGACGGACAGACAATAAAACTCTCGACTAAAAACATAAAAATGAACAAAACCATCTAGTTTGGTGGTTGATGTATGCACTATTAATACACCCTTCGTTAATTGATTTTGTAGAAATGTGTGTTCACCCAGCCAACCGTCATCAGTCAACTGTGGTGCCATTTTGTAGGTTAGAAGCTGAAAAGTTTACAAGCCTCTGCTCTCTGATTTTGTGTCATCCTGGGGTTGGTGTGGTCAGAGTGCTGGGTAATGAGTTTTCCTCTTTACACATTTTGCATGTGATCTAACCAGAGCACCTCCTATATTTTTACCTTGTCACCTGCAGGTCTTGAAGCTGTAGATGGGACTCTTTTAAGGCACTGTTTTAACACTAACTTTTTATAAGCATATAGGGTAGATTTGAGCTGAGCAGTAGATCTCTGCAGCTCCTCCTAAGCTCCCATTTTCCTCTTGGTTTATTCTGTCCATTTTCTGAGCTCTTTGACACGTTTCGAGCCTAGAATGCTGTTTTATAAACCTAATCAAAACATCACTATAACTTCCCCCACGGCTTGTGGTGTCACTTGATCCTCATGCTGTTAGTTCACTAATATTTTATGACAAATCTCTGAATCAGGGTTAAATTAAACACTATTGGAAACCTAACTTACTATTGAGGTAACCTAATAAATTATACAAACAAGTACAAATCCAGTCTCTTTCTTTTCACAGTTAAGCAGTACGTTGTGTTCGCCCATCACTTAAAACCCAGAAAAACGTCATTACGCTTTGTGTTTTAAGTGTTAAAAAGTATTAAACCATTTGTGGATATTTTTTGCAAAACATTGTGTTTCATTTGGTCAAATATGTGCATCCACTGCAAGCACAAGAAATCAGATAGTACTCCTTCCTTTGGTTGTTCTATCAAATAATAACAACATGCAGCTGGGCTAAAAATAATACAGCAGCCCTCTGATGCTTTTCACTATTATAGTCCTTCTGAGGCTCACATCCAAGATTATTATTATAACCCTGGCTTGCTCTTTACCTGTCACTATCTATTTTCAACTTCCTGGGAAAGAGGCACATCTTTAAGCAGAACCTGGAGAGTTCTCTCTCACTAGAAGCCTCAGATTTCCAAAAATAAACGTGGACTGTGAATTAAGCAGCCATATGAATATTTCATCCATAAAGTAGACATCACATGCATATATCAAAGCACATGAAGAGGGCTGCATGCATTAAGGAAGTGAAAACAGTCGGGGATGATGGGAATCCTGTAAAGTCAAGCTTGAAAAACAATTATTTAACCATTTCAGCATACTTGTTTCAAATAAACCTGTTTTTTTCCTCCAAAGCAGATAATTACAACACACTTCTGTAATTATTTTCATAATGCTGATTTTTTTTTTTACTGCAATAAAACTGCATTACAATACCTTTTTTTTTAACCACTCGATGGCAGTATTTTCCCAAAAATATATCTACTTCAAATAACAGCAGGCAACTTTACCTCCCTTACACACAATAAAAATAAATGTTTATTTGTGTCTTGTTTGGTTTTATCACTGTTAGGATTTCAATATGTAACTTTACAGTTTCAAATTAGTTGTTTTGCTTTTATATTAAGAAATGTCATAATCTATTCTATTCAATAATTTGCTTGTTCTAAAGGGCTTGAAACTTTCCCTGTACGTCATCAAAAAACCTACGTAGGACCAAAAATGTTTTAAATAATTGCAGATTTACCTTTAAATAAAAAAGGGACACCATGCAGTATCCTGTGAGTTTTTTTTATTTTATATATACTTGGATATATTAAAAAAATAAACAATATTATAGGTCATAAGATTAGAATGGGTCCTAATAAGGTGACAAGAAATTAGAAATCAGCCAGGAAATAACATAGAATTAGGGGACATTGAAAATAACTGATGAGTAGAAAAACAGGTGGGACCATCCAAACAAATCAATCCTAAAACAGACTGAGAGACCCTAAAAGACATCTTCAAAAACCCTGAAAATATCATTGGTAAATTATTTAAGCTGTTTGCTTGTTTAATACTACATATCTCACATTGGAGAAATGTACCTCTGCATCTAACCCATCCCCTTGGGAGCAGTGGGCTGCCACTGTAAAGTAAAGGATAAGATCTAATAAAATTCTTATGACATATAAAGCTTCAAATGCTGTTTATCAAGTCCGTGTTATACATCTAGTCATCACAGCTCTGTACAAAATCACAATCAAAGCTTCTTATTCCCTGAACTTTCTAGTTTAAAGCTAGAGGCAGTTTTCAAGCCTTTGTTTCTGTTTCTGTTCTGTAGAACTGCTACTACTAAATGAGGATCAGAAGCAGTGGCGCAACCAGGGGTTGGCCACCCCACTCGCCAGTGTAAACTGTAGTAGCATCAGTTCAGCATTTCATCCCATTATGCACAGCCATCGACATAACATTAAAAATCACACAATTAACCAAGACATGAGTAGTTGTTTACTCAAGTCAGGCGGGTTTACTACAATAGTAGATTAAAACCCTGAAATTTTGGCTTTTAGTGTGAGTGTGCCACCCCAAGATTTTTGGTGGCCCCATCTGCCCCCCCATGAAACACTGATCAGAAGTGATGACCTGTTTAGAAAACCAATACTGAAATATATTCCTTCAAAACACCATTTATTGACTGATTATTGTGTGGTTGCAGTTTTTTTATTAATATTTTACACATTTCATTTTTTCCTAATTTTTTTATGTATCGGTTTTCAAGTTGGTGTCTTGTCCCTTAAAAAGCAAATAAAGCTGAGTTTAGTTTAAAGATCATTCCAAATACATTTTCAAGTATCTTGCTTGGCAACATATTTCCTTTATCTATTGTTTAATGAGATTCACATTCAGGAATAAAAGTTACATTTTATATTAAAAGTAAGACAGACAATTATTAGAAAGCATTAAACTTTTCTTGTTTTTATTAAACTAGTTTAGGTTCTTTGGATACATTTTGGATAAAACAGCAACATCTTAATTAATTAAATGGTATAATCTAAATTAACATTTTGAACACTCACTACAGGGATATCAAATTTGTTTTAAAATCTGAAAAATTCTTAAGGATGCTGACTGCACTAGATCAAGACACAAACCCACAAAAATAAATTAAAAATATAATTTTTTTTCAAAACATAAATGTGGTTTTGTTTAAGAAACAAAATTTTCACAATTGTACGAACAATATTCTTTAAATAAATATGTGATTGTTAAATTGAATTTAATAAAAACATTATTTTAACAAATGAAAATATGTCATATATTGACATGAATCAATAGTATGTTTAAATCAAATAATTATTTAAATATCAGTCTCACTATTTGCAGTTAGAAAGTCCATCAGTTTGTTATTAAAACTGAGGATTTTTTAATGACGCTTAATATTTGATTGGTTAACTTGCCCTGCAGTTCAACTGCGATTAAAATAACCTCTGGTTTATTATATTGTTAGCCCCGCTCATTTACTCTAATGGATAGTTTCACAGTCACAGGGTTAATAAATGTACCTTATCTAAGTGATTTTAATTATAAAAATATATTTCCATTAATATTTTAAATTAAAATTAATGGATAAAAAACATTTTGAAATAAAAGTCCAAAATATGACATGATTTTAAAAATATTTAATTAAATTAAAATTAATAGTATTTCCATTTCATTCGTCAGCTGCTGATACATTTAAGATACCTTTAATTGTATTCCTGCAGTGTTTTTTTCATAGGGGCACAGAGCAAAAGCAAAACAAACACATGCAAACTAAAGAAGAGCCAGAGAACATTGTTTAGTAAATTAAGCGAACCACAAAGCCAATGTTGCAGACTCTTGATCTCACAGATTAAAACTGTGATCCTATCTTAGTAGGGCTAAAAATGAAAACTGACTGTAATTTCTACATAATTGTTCAAGTAAACTGTATAGACGAAATATTACATTTAACCAAGGAATGAATCTTCAATGTTTTCCAAGGACCCCCAAACTGATTGCAAGATGGAGCGGGGACCCCCTAATTATATATATAGTATGAAATTGTGTTTTATCAAACTGGTCCTATAGTCACTCTTTTACAGATGGAGTAATGTAACTAAAGTAATTTCTCCCTGGGATTATTCAAGCATTTCTGATTCTGATTCCTGGTTGATGGGACAGGTGTTGTGAATGAAACGGTGCCTAGTTTGAAAGAGCTCCTGTGTGTCGCTGAATGTGTGCATTGATGACTTGAAGACATCTTCTGCCTCCATTTATTTGGTTACTACAGTCTGTTGAATTCATATTAATGTGTATTTAAAGACATTTTAATTAGTGGAAAAAAACTGCAAGGGGGAATATAAAAAAAAAAAAGTCTAATCAACCAAAACTTTCGCGGCCCCCATGCAGGGCCTCCGTGGACCCCCTAGGGGTCACGGACCCCCTGTTGAAGACCTACGATTTATACTTTTGTCTGCCAGTGCATATCAACATAAGAAGCTGATCTAGCATGACACAGCAAAAAAAGGACCTACAAAGGTAACAATTTATCAAAATAAGTGCATTTGTTCTAAATATGAGGAGGCAAATAAAATGATCTGCCAAAAGAATTTGCATTTTTTCCCTCTATAAATAACATAATTAGATTTTAAACACTTAAAATAAGATGTTTTTTCTTATTTTTAATACAAACAATCCATCCGCAAACTGTCTTTCCTCTTTAAATCAAGGGAAATAAACTTAAAAAAATAACAATTTATCAAAATAAGTGCATTTGTTTTACACTTGAGGAGACAAATAAAATGATCTGCCAAAGGAATGAGCTTTTTTTTCTTTACAAATAAAATAATTAGATTCTAAACACTTAAAATAAGTGGTTTTTCTTATTTTTAATACGAACAATCCATCCGCAAACTGTCTTTCTTTTTTAAATCAAGGAAAATAAACTTAAAAAAAGGACTTGTTCGATGTTTGCAATATAGTGGCCAGGAGCAGTTTTACAGGGGCCCCTGTTGGCCCCTGTCTAGAACAAAGCTCACCCTTTTATATATTTCTTACATTTATTGTCGATTTTTTTATTATATTTAAATGTTTTGCTACACTTTTTGGTAATTTCTTTGGATTTAAATAAGACTGTAACAGATCAATGAGTGACATTTCCATTTTAGGAGAGGGGCTGGTTTCATCCTGACCCCTCTACCAAAGTGTGTCCACTGGCTGGAGACGTGGCAGCGCCTCGGGTCATATGATTTTTGGCTCTTACACGAACCCCACCCCAATCCCTTTCCCCTCTCTAAAAAAACAAGCTTTCCAAATGCTCTTTCTAATCAATGCACAAACATATGCTCAAACAAACAAAGTCGTGCAAAAATACCAATCATCTGCACATATTCTACACGTGGATGTTTTATTTTTATTTTTTTATTGTGGGGAGCTGTGACCACCCAAAAACAGAGCCATTTTTAGCCATTTACTGCTGACGTTTACAGAAGCTCCAAATAGCTTCCGTTTCCCTCCGCCGGTGATTGGACCGTCCTGCGCCGCCGTGCACTGAGCTAACGCGCTGGCTGTGGAGCACGAGCCCCGACATTCTTCACTTCAATGGAGGAACACCCCAAAGATCGGGCACAAGACAGGCAGCAGCACCACAACGGAGAAGACAGGGGCTCCCTCCCGCGCACGGCTTGTCTGAAACATGATCGGAGCCAGTTCCAGTGCCAGCATCAGGAAACGCAGGCGAAGAAAACAGGTCGGGCCATCCGGAAAAGTTGGCTAATGTCCGCGAGCTGGCTAGCATTTGCTAACTAACATGATGAAGGCTGTTAGCTTAGCGGTGTTAATACTAAATACAAGTAAAGCTGCTTAGTAAACTAACGGTCGGCTCGGTTTATTGAAAAGCCCCGGGGTTGTGTTAGCAGGCAGGCTAGCTGACGTCGCGTGACAGTTGTCGCTGCTCCTGGTGGTTTTGACACATCGGGGATTGACCTTGTGTTCGCCGGGTTCTTTCTTTTTCACCTAATGTAACCAAACAAATTTAAAAACTACTACACAATTTCCTCTGTGTGGATACAAAAGCGTAATTTCCCTCCCCCCCTGAAAGAGCCGGAGTTGGTGTGTTTGATTCCAGCATGTCTGCGTCCAGCTCAGGAAACAACACCGGCTTCCACTGGAATTTTCTCTGCTGCCATTTCCTGTCGGCCATGTTAGAATCTCAGTGCGAGCTAACGCCAGAATGCCTGCTAATCTGGAAATATATATATATATAAATTTGTGAGGTATTCTCTTGTTTTAACCTCTGTTTTCCTTCTTTTTTGAGCTACAGCTCGGTAGGAATGACATGGCAACCGACCGTTGCGCGGGTCCCGGTGGGTTCAGGGTTAGCTAGCGTTAGCCGTTAGTGGGGCCCTTTGCGTGTGTGCTCAGCATACAGCCACGCAGATAGCAGCAGAGATACCCGAACTGTCAGTTAGCTTCAGTCTAAATGTTTACTGAAAAGCAGACATTAGTGTCTATGTTTTTAGGTAGGGCTATATACGGACTGCTGTGTGTGCAACAGAGACATGAGGGTGGAGAAACGCCATGGAGTAGGAACTCCTATGTTGACACAGCAGTTCTCTTAAACATTTTAGGCCCGACATGCTTTACTCTGGATCTATGCGTATTTTAAATACTTATAATGTTGGATCTTATAGTAATCTTTGAATGAAGCTACCTAATAGGTTCATAAATATATTTATGATAATTTAAAAGAGGATCTTTTAAAATGACTACACATTAAAAAAAAAGATCAATTTCAAACCTGTTTTTAACATAGTTGCAATTGCTGAATGTTGACCTTTTGGATTATATGTTAAATGAAAGATTTATATGGATTTATATTTATTATACCAGGAGTCTGCAACCGGTGGCTGTTTGGACCTTCTACAGAGGCTCTTAATAGTGGTTAAAAAGGATTTAATTAACCAACTAATGTCTTAGATCAGGGGTCTTCAATGTTTTCCAGGCCAAGGATGCCCAAACTGATGGCTGGAGCGGGGACCCCCTAATTATATATATTGTATGAAACTGTTTTATATCAAACTGGTCCTATAGTCATTCTAATGTAACAAAAGTAATTTCGCCCTGAAATTATTCAAGTATTTCTGATTCCTCGTTGATGGGACAGGTGTTGTAAATGAAACTGTGCCCAGCTTGAAAGAGCTCCTGTGTGTTGCCGAATGTGTGCATTGATGACTGAAAGACATCTTCCGCCTCAGTTTATTTGTTTACTACATTGTGTTGAATTCATGTTAATGAGTATTTAAAGACATTTCAATTAGTGGAAAAAAAATTGGTCCTACGTGATCCCCCTGTTGAGGCCTGTGTCTTAGAAGCTTTGGTTTGATGCAATTTTTTTTTACAACAGAATGACATTGAAAGAACGAGAACTATTTTTTAGAGCTGTTTTTCCTTTAATTAGCTATGAAATTATCTTATATAGATTTTTCTTTTACATCAAATAATAGCCTATAGAAAAAACAAAACAAATCCATGTGTCATCTTTATGAATCTTCATGAAGTTTTTCTGTATTCTTTAAAGCTATAAATACAAATGAACAGTTGGTTGTTTATGATGGCAACCGGTTTCATATGTCAGATATTTAACAAAATAATAGGTTGTGTTTTTTTATAGTGTCATGTAACCTTTTGAGGCTCTGAACGAATCAAGGAAAAATGACTCTTTAGATTTTAAATGTGGAAGACCCCTGTGTACTTTTAGTTCCTTTTCACATCGGTAAATAACTACTATGTTACGCTTATACTGAAGTCATTGCATAGCACTAATTATGTTGTTTATTTTTGTATTCAAGTGGCGATGAAATTGTAGGAAATCCTTATTTCTGCCATATAACTCAAGAGATATGATTTGTTTTTGGGTTTTTTTTGTAGCCAACGGCTCAGTTTTGCAATGCTGCAAGTACAATACAACATGAAGCTGCATGTTATTCAAAGCCATAGTCATTGTGTTAAGGGTTGTAATATGGAAATGGCAAATACCACTTGTGGATGCAGGTTTTGGTAGAGTTTTATACCTTCAATACAATAAATTGTAATTCTGCATGCCATTTATATTTTGGAGTAGTGCTGCAACTAGCAAATATTTTGTAAATCGATTAATCTACTGATTCATTTTTTGATTAATAATCAGCGAAAGGTTTTTTAAAGAATATTTTTTATGAACTTAAACCAGTTGAAACTAAAACGTTTCTGGATAGAGCATATTGACAGACACTAGTTAATTTTATCTTAAATGCAAAATGTTTAGATATATAAACAGCTAAAGACATGTTTTACAGTTTCTATATTCCATTTAACGATTAATCGATTACTGAATTAGTTGACAATTCTTTCAATAATTGTTTAATCAGATTAAATCTTTTTAGCCCTAAATTAAGGCAGTTGGATAGACTTTACTGTCTGCCCAGTGCCTACATTGATATTTATGTGTTATTATTGGAATAGCATCTGCAATATTATCTATATTCCCTGTCTTCGTTATATTGAGCACCTCTTAAATGCTAAGAAGGTACAGAGGAAAGTGATCTGAAACCTTTTTCCATTTAAATGATTTTGATTTTCCTTGCAGGCAATAAAAATGTAAACATCTGTGACGAAGAAGGGGAGAAGAATCCACCACTGCCCTACACGTTTGGTGTGTCCCATCCTTCCAACAGTAATGGAAATAGACATTTAGGTAATCCAAATGTGAAGCAGAAAGGGATGCAGAAGCACTACACCTCTGTTCCAAAAGCGGGCAGCAAATTGTCAGAACATAAGAAAAATATGGACTTAAAAAATGACAAGGAGAAGGGCTTGGATTTGAGTCAATATGAGATTGAGCCTTCAGATGAGAAAGACTCTGCTTTGCTTCAGAACGGGCTGGTGAACTGTGGCCTCATCACGAATGGCTATTCGATTAAGGACAATGATGGCAGTGGCTCTGAAGGTGGATATACTACCCCGAAGAAGCGAAAGAGCCGATGCAGCAACGCCAAGAGCGCCGATAACACAATAAAAGAAAAAGAGAGAGACGTTCAGCCCCGCAGCACTACGCAGGAGGTGGAAGCTCTGAACGTCGAGGGGCCCGAGAAAGGAACGGCGTCCAGACTTGACGGCTTCAGATCCAGTTTTAAAGTAGAAGCTCAGACAACAGCTAAGCGGGCTGTCATGTCAGAGACTTTGGTTGTTGAATCTCAGAGGAAAAACTCAGACGGTAAAGCAGCTGGCACCTTCGGTAAGAAAGCTGAGGAAAAGCACAAGGGTAAGCTTTCCTCGCCTTCAAAGGAAGACTCGTGGACTTTGTTTAAGCCCCCTCCTGTTTTTCCTGTGGACAATAGCAGTGCTAAAATTGTTCCCAAGATCAGTTATGCAAGCAAAGTAAAAGAGAACCTCAATAAAGTAGCTCAAGGTGGAGGGGAGGCAGCACCTCCTCCTGTGAGACTGTCCCAGGTCCCTATGTCTGCTATGAAAACTATCACCTCAGCTAGCTTTACTAACGGTCCTGTTTCTGGGAATGGGAACGGCTGCCCGTCTATGGGTACCTTCTTTGCTCCTGCTGCTAGTTGTATTCAATCAGCCCCATCGATCCCAGGTGGTGAGAATGTAGCATCCTCTTTGGAGAGTAACAGTAGCTCTACAACGAGTCCAGTAGACGGAGAAGCAAGCGAGCACAGAAAGTGTACTGTTTTAATCTACCCTTTAAATATGCAACCTGTGCTTCCGAGCGCTCGTCACCTCGACCCACCGGCTGCTCAGACAAATCAGAAAGCCCTGGGGGACATCTTCCAGAATCAGTGGGGGCTCTCCTTCATCAACGAGCCTAACCTGGGGCTCGAAGGGGGAAGTGGATTCGTGCCTGCCGAGGACCAGACTTCTGTGACTTCTCAAAGCCAGAGTCAGGCTGTCGCAGCCGAGGTTGCCCAGCCCCTCTTTGACATTAGCCCATCATTTCTAGAAGCTGAAGCTTTTTCTCAAGAAGCAGAGAAAAGGACTTGTGCCCCCTGCCAAGTATCCACTGTTTGTTCTCCTGTTTGTGCGGCGAGCGAGGAGGATAAGCTGCAGCCAAGTGTCCAGGAAAAGACGAAAGTGGAGTTGAAGGGCGTGGGTCCTTCTGTGCTGGCCCCCAGTAAAGACACCGGTGCTAAGCCTGCAGCGGGCCAACAGACCACTGTGTCCTTTGGCTCGTCTAAGGAACTGATCCACCCTAAAGACTTTGGCAGGAGGTCCAGCTGGGGTTCCTTCAACCTGAAAGCTGCTGTCACCTATCACACTAAAGGTAACCTTCCTGCTCTGCTCTTATCAAAGACCGTTTTTATCCCTAAGCCGTAGATCACTTCAGTCTGTATTTGACAATATGTATAAGATCGGGGTTCATGAGAAATCTTTATTGCATGGAGAATGAGAACTTTTGGATTTATGTCATTTTTAAGACTAGAACAGTGGTCATTTTAAATAATTTTTATTCTTTTAGACTCTTTTTGCTAAAGATTTCTCAAAAGGCTATTTATAAACAGAGATTTTTGGACTTTCAATAAACAGAAAATGGATCTAATTATATTATAATTAATGTATTTGTCTAAGCCAACTTGACTAAAGCATTAGAAACTTGAGTCCCAGCTAAGCTGATCCCTAAAAGCAGCAGTGACATTTTCTACTTCGTCATGATAGGTGCTTAAATGCTAATTAATAAAAAAAACATATTTATTCTTTCTGATTTCTGGGTTAATTGAAATTTAAGCTCCCGATAAATACATGTTTATCAAAAACAAAACAGGAAACAGGAAAATGCTCTTTATTGACGCTGTTTATTAATCACTACTTCACTGAAATTATATAGGAGGCGCAGTAAACATTTCTTTTGAACAGTTATGTTTATATTTATAAGTGAGCCAGTATCACACTGTTAATAAAAAAATTAGTCATAGGGCCCGTCCACACAAAGTCAAAACGAACACGAAACGCTAATATTTTCCAGAACGTTTGTCGTAAAGACGGAGACGTAAAATAAATGTGATCGTCCACATGAATGCATGAAAACGCTGCAAAATGTATGCCAGGCCTGTAAGTGGCGCTGTGGTGCCAAAGCAAAAATAGGCAACGAAATGTTGGGCATGCGCATTAATATTTATACATGGTTGCCCTGCGGCTCCATTTTCGTGGTTCAGTCAAATTCAGGTGCTGAACTATGTCGTCAATATTGCTCTGTTCTTCCTGGAGATATTCCAGAAGAAGAAGATTCTGTTGTAAGCCCGACAGCAGGGTGAGTAGCATGAGCAGCAACCATTCAACACAGTACGGCGCCATTGTTGTTGTGATACTGTGTCGCGCATGCATGTTTAGAGGCGACACTATGACGCATGCGTGTAAGAAAAAAAAATGCGGTTAGAGCTTAAAGATGGAAACGCGAAAACGGGGTTTCAAAATCTTCCCACTCTGAAGGCCTAATAAAAAAAAGATCGTTTACAGACCCCCGAAACGCCGGCTTCGTGTGGATGAGAGGCTGTTTTGGTGAAAAATTTGTGCGTTTAGGCCAGGGTTGGGCTTCATGTGGACAGGGCCATAGTTGGCTCCACAGTTAAAGGATTTAACCAAAACCTGATAAATGATTAGAGCCATTTAACCTTTTATAGGGCAAGTCAACGTTTTTGATCATTTGCATACCCCCCATCCCTCAGTGAGGTCTAGAAGCACAAGATCTATATCCAGCCACTCAGCAAAGATACAGCTACATGGCTGTACATCTTATTTTGGCATTTGACCAATTAGTGAGCCCTTGAATGATACATTACCTACTGTAAATGAAGTTGTAAGTTGGAAAAAAAAAAGTTAACTAGTTAAGAAAAAAGGTTAAAAGCTAATTCAAAAGTTGAAAAGTAAAGTAAAAAATGTAATAAGCCAAGTGAAAAAAGTAAAAAATCTAAGTTCCAGGATCAGCATTAATGCTCTATGGTTATGATGTAACAAAAAAAATGGTTTATTTCACTCTGAGTATTTTAGTTATTTTTCTTAATATATTGTGACCGTTTCTTGTTTTTACTTTAAGTGTAATTTTTGTCATCAAAATATACATATTTTTTGCAATGTTACAAAAATAATAAGGTCTTGTCCTGGATTCCAATAACACCATTGGCTGGAAATTTTGACTGAAGTATTGAAGGAGTATTTGAAGTATTTTAATGATTGTCCTATAAAGGGTTAAAGCTCTCTTTGGTTTCTCACAGTAGTTATCTGGAGGATGATTTACCAACAGGGTTCCTTCATGTGGACCTAGAAGGAATTTTTGCTATTTACTTAAAAAAGAGTATAGTCTCTTTATTGTCTCATGGTGGAGAAATTCAGCTGTCTGTAGCGAAGCGAATGGGAAATTAACCATAAAGGCACAAAAGAGTAAAATAAGGAACAAAAAGCTTAAAATTGACGATGCTGTTTTAATGAAAAATGTGTCAGATAAAAGGAAAAATGGCTGCTTAGTTGCAGTTGACATGGAAGAACTGTAATGGTATGGATGTGAACACTTGCTGCTCGTGCTGGGAGCTGTGGATTATAAAGTCTGGTGCTCTGAGGTGCAGCAGTCTTCTACTGAAGAATTGTCCCGGTTTTATAAAGACTTCATGCGAGAGATCCTTTCCAAAACCAAGTTTTTGTTAGAAAGGTGAAAATCCTAAAGATTACCCACTCTTACTAATCCAGTGTGTTCCACGATGGACAGAATTTTTTTTTTTTTAGGGATAAAACAAAGCAGCTCTGCTTTAATTTTCTGCCAACATGCCCTATATAGACAGTAGTTTTCTTTTTAAAGCTTGTTCCTCTTAAAAAATAAATAAAAATACCTTAATGATTGTAATATGGTTACTTCGCTCCCACCATTAATTTCCACTCCAGAAAGTGCTGCCAGAATGATCATAAACTGGATGATGTTTATGCTGTATCATATGTAGCACTTTTTTAATCTACTTTACAAACTAACCTCTTTCTTTTTTTTTCCTTAAACAGAAATGGAATTTATTTTCAATTTGCAAAAACAAGGTAAGAAAAGTTTTACATGCGATCTTTACAACAACTGCTTTATTGGACAAGTAGCTGTGTAGCATAACGTTGTGATCCGTTGTTTAAAATGCATTAACAGTCATAGTTGTAAAACTAAATCGTTTTAAAACTATGCAAAGATGTTTTTACATGTATTTTTTTTCTATGCTTGTTGTTGCTTGGATGCTGTTGATGATTTTCGTCCTGGGATGGCAGTGAGTGACCGTTTCTCTCTTTCTCTGTCCGCTCTTACAGATCCAAAAAGAGTAGTATTTTATGATGAGACCAAGGATGGACCTGATAAGTGAGGTAGATCATCTCCAGTGCTTACTGTCTTCTCCTCTGGGTGCTGCAGTTATCTACCTTGGAAAAAAAACAACAAAAAAAACAACAAATCCCATCGGATAAAGTGACAACTGTGAAAACACTGATAGCTAAGCATGATTTTCCTTGGAAACTCGGGTTTATTAAAACGTTTTGTTTTGTTTTTTAATTTTTTATTTTTTTTAATTTGGGAGTGCACCAGAATAAAACACACAGACACGCTCGGGATGGATGTTAGGAGTCGATCGGTGCCTCTCCAACACAATGAATGGACCTTAACGACTTCTTGCTGTGGTAGTCCTCGTCTCATGGCTTTTAAGGGATAACGCTGGCGAGCTCAGCCAAGGAAGGTGTCTCGGACTGCACCTCCTCAAGCCTTTATCCTGTCGAACTGTGGCAGCCGTCGCTCCGGCTATGGGACGTCTCCGTCATTTTCTTTATCCACTCATTCGAATGAGTTAACTGTAGATACGACGGACGTTAAACACACAGAATCTGTGGCGAAAGGAGACGACCCTTAAAGAGATGCCTTTAAGATGGAAGAGGTGTTTGCAATCCCGTTACGGTGGCAGTGAAAGCTTGTGAGGGAGAACCTTGTCTTAAATCCTCTAGAGAAAACTACTCAGAGCCCTGAAATTGTATATGTATTGCAGTTGTTTTATGCCATTTCAGCTGACCTAACATAAGTATTATTTGCATTGCTGTAAGACCCCCAAGGTACTCAAGTGCCGAATTTGAAGGAAAGCCACGCCCCCTTAACGTCATTTGTTCAGTAGGTGTGCTAAAGATTTTAATATCGGGTCTCTGGTAATTTTGTTCTGTTGAAGCTCTACATTTCACTCAGACGGTCATAAGATTATCATTTAAATGAAAATAAGAAGCATTGCATCTGATTGGATGTTCTGTTTGGGCTCTTTGTTCAGCTGCAACACTCAGGATATCTTTACAAACTGTTTCTGTTCATTTGTTAAAGGAACATACTTCATTTTACAGTTTTTTATTTTTTTATTTTTTGTTCACCGCCATGTTTACTGGTGTAAATGAATCTCTTTTCATCGCCACATAAAACACAACAGTAACTTGTTTTATTGCCACCTTTCCTAAACGACCAGCTGTGTCAAAATTGTGTTCTAATGTTTTAAAAGGAGGTCTGTGGATAGACGTTTGACTGCTTCGTTAGCCAGTGTGCAATAACACGGTGGAGAATGGGTTATGTTGAGCTGCGAGCTCATCTGAGACGCTTGTGTAGCCTGCAGTTCAGTTTTTTCAAAAAAAAAAAAAGTTATCTAAAATGCAATTTACTCTTTGTTGCACAAACTTCAGATTTGACTTCTTTTCTTTCATGTTAAAATCACTTGTAAAGTCTGATTAAGTGTAGGGATCGTATGAGCCCAAATCTGGTCAGCAGTAACATCTCTAAAGGACATTTTTGTTTCATAAGTGGGAGGGGGGTCCTCTGGTTTAGAAAATCTAATTTGGTTTAATTGTGGATTAATAGCACTTTATGTTAATGAATTACCTTTATCTTAACTAGAGAAAATCTATAGGTGACACTAGAAATACTCCTTAAAAGAATGGCTCTGGGCTGTTACTTTGCAGAGAAAAAAAAATATATCTATATATCTAGTTGCTAAATACAGAATTATAAAATATAACTCAGGTAGTGTTGATGAAGCCATGAGTATATTCAATGTTGTGGGTTTTTTGTTTTGTTTTGCCAATTGGTCCCTGTCATGCAATGTTTTTCATACTGGAAATGCTGAATTGGAGTCCTACTGCTGTCTTCTCGTACAATGTTCTGGAAAAAACACCAAATACTTTGACACAGGATGTCAGTTATGACTTAGGGCTGATGTTGTGAGATGTTTATCGCCTAAGAAAGCCCATTGCATCTTGCTCTGTTTTCATCGTTCTTTTCCTCGGCTGTAATGCTGAGCATCTCTGCTGGTTCAGTTCCTCCTCCTGTGTTTTTCCGCTTGTCTTTTTACGAGCCGACGGTCCTAAAGTGTGCTCCTCTCCTTTTTCTCCTCAGCAGAAAGAGAAAAGTAGAACTGCAGCAGGTTTATGTTATTCTATACATGTATTCCTTTAGTACTTCCAGACAGTTTTAGTTGTTTTGTTTGGTTTATGTACAGCGTCTGGTGTCTGATCTCTTCCAGGTATGGGCCCAGTTATCAGTATCAAGTAGCACCAGGGTCTTGAAAAGTTTCCAAAAGTCCTCATTAGGAAATCCCAGATTGGGCCCCTCCCCTACCTGTTGCTGCATACTGCTGGTCCAGGCTGGAAGATGGCTATTCCACTCTTCCCTTTGCTCGAAAGAACAACATATTTGGCTTTTTAGAAATATTGCCTGTCGTATTAAAACATTTGCTTCCTATTCAACTTTTAAAGGCAGTGCTATGTTAAACAAATAGATTTTACTGTATTGATTTAAAAATATATATATTTAAACAAAGTTGCTGTAAATCTGTTATTTTAATCAAAATAAAATCTAGCAGCCAGCGCCTGATGGAGGGCGATGGATGCTGCTGTCTTAGTGAGGGCAGACGAGTTGGCTCAGTGGGAAAGCAGGCATGATTAGGAAGCATTTCATTCGTTTGCATTATGTTGTAGTTTTTCTGACATTTTGTTTTATAAATCTCTGCTTGCTAGTGTAATTTAGTCTAATTGCACATACATCCACGCTCCAATTGACACAATCAGGTTAGTGCTAAATTGTCTTAACAGGCATGTTTGTAGGCGAGCAGGGTGATGATTTTTTTATTTTTGTGTTTTTACCGTCTTCTTACAATAAATAGCCCTTTTTGCTGTTTTTTAAAGAAAAGGGGTGTTGGTTTGGGGAAGCCAGAGGATTTAGCACAGTGATGAGGCTTTTCTGAATATGCATTTATCTAGACAGAGCTGTTTATAGCATTGTAGTCTGCTAACCAAAAACAGGTTCTTGATATGGAGTAGATGGGCGTGTTGATATAGAAAATAATGGCGTGAGGTTTATTATGTTTTCATTTCTTCCCCTCAGGATGTGCAATCACCTGAAAGACGCTGAATCAGGCGTCCAGGTTGCGAGCGGCTTGGTGTTTTGTTAGTGGTGCATTAGCTGCCAGTTCTTCCTATTATATGCAATTTATTTTTTATATAAGAAAGACTTCCTTCCCTCCCACCCATGTTGTATGTTGTTCAGGTGCCTGTGTAGGGAGGGGTTGGGGGCAGGCTTTTAGCTAGCATTGCGTACGGGCGTAGATTTCACGCCCCTTACTAAAAAAAAATAATAAAATGTGATCTCTGTTTTTGGGAGGTACAGCTTTGGTACGCCCTAATTTCCCCCCAGAAACTTTGTTAAAAATGTTCAAAATTCCACAAGCAGCAGATGCTGGAGTTGGAAAAATTTAATATTTGCTGCTCGACGCGCCAAATCAACCAATCAGAAGCTGATCCGTGCCACGAACTGCAGGTATGTGGGGTCTGCGCCCCTCTGACAGCAAAATAATATCTTAAGGCAGGGTCGTAATCTTGATGAACTGACTGCAAAGACAATGTTTTAAGGTGGACTTTCTCACCTAAAAATATATTAAAACTACTCTTTACCAGCTTATCACAGCAGATTTAGCAAAGCCGCTCTCTGCCAATGAACACAGGATCACCACAAGCATCAGATGCATCTGTACTCACTTTACTGGACGTGCTTCAGGAGCGTGTAAGAGGCTCTTGTGGTGCGTCTGACCTTGATGTGCACAAGCATGAAAAATGAAGCAGCAGGTGCTAATTTACTGCTGAGAGCGCGTGCGGTGTGAACGTAGCATTACACTTTCCGATTTTTTGAATTAACCTATGAAACAATATTGTACCTAAAAATTATCTCATGTCTTCCTTATGAAATTTTCACCTTTAGTCCAGCACACACACTTCCCATAATCAGGACAAAATAAGCGCTGTAAAAAAGACAAAAAGTTAGCTGCATTCCACCTGAAAATGCAGGAAATAACATTTCAGGGAGTCTAAATTTCAAGATTTTTCAGGCCCCCTACAATGAGCAAAACTTAAAGGTGTCCAGCCTATGGAATATTCCTAGCTAAAAGCCTGGTTGGGAAAAAGGAGAAAAACTTTTTAACAGCATTTCTGCTTCCAGTGTATATCCGTGCCATTTTATTTGTGTGTAAAATTAACCTTTTTGTTACGGTTTCTTTCAAGCCCGATTCTCCTCCTTTCTCCAACATGGGCAGAGCGAAAAGCAATGAGCATTTATTCTTGATTTAATTAAATTTTTTTGAATGGCTCAGTTCAGATTTTTTGCAACCGAATGCCAAACCAGTGAGATTGGTGACTGATTATCATCTGCTAGTGTGAACCAGATCAAATTTATTGTCTAAAGTAGCAAGTGATTAATCTGGACTCGTTTAACAGGTTAATATATTACCATGTCTTGAAGATGTTTTCATTTTTTTGTTGTTGTTGTTGTAACTTGACTTATCTATAGGTGCAAAGTTAGGATACGACTAAAACAAGTAAATCAAACTGAATCGAATTGTCATAAGAACTCCCCTTTGTTGCCCCTTTAGTGGCATCATTCAGAAACTAGGGAGCAGATTTTATACTTGTTGGTTTTATTGGGTTTTCCAGACAGATTACAATGGGGTGCGTTAAAATTCACCACATCTTGAGTTCCTCTGACCTATTCTTGATTTTTAGATGATGTTTTTCCCAATTCTGAGAGGCTGACATGCAGTTCTGGATCTCTGGATCTGCTTTTGACAAAGGTACACTACTCAGATATTCAGCATGAAGAGGAGGGGGCGTGTCTGGGATGATGTCAGAGCCAGCGTCCTGACGTCCTGCTGAGTTCAGACATTTATTTTATTCATGTGAACAAAAATCACTTGTGTAGCAGCTGAATGTCACTTTGAGCACATTGTTATATCTTGTGTGAGTGAGATCTCTTAAAGGGGAAAACAACTACCGAAAGTGCTGCTTGTTTTTGTTTTATTTTCTCCCATTTTGGTCATGAGAAAGACTGAACTTTGTGTTTGTTCTCTGCTTAACACTGTCCCTCTTTTACGATGTCATTCTCTCATATATGTCTTTTTTATTGAGCTCTACATTCAAAAACAAGTAAGCAGTCTTGCTGCTTTAAAAGGATTCAGTCACAATAGATGACAAAGACTGGCCGTTAATTTCATTTCTGTCTGCCCTCTGCTCACTTTTTCATCGTCGTGCCCATGAAGGCATCAGCATTTCTTCCTCCAATGTCTTACAAGTTGGCATTTTAAGTTTTGAAATGAACAGTCTGATTATTTAATTTCTACTGTTTTAAATTTAACAAGTGTCACATTGTTTTTTTTTTTTTTTTTTAAAGCATGATAACCCTCAAATTCCAAACAATGTAATATTCAATAAATAAAAAAAATCCTGTGTTCACTGTTTTAGTTTCCATTAAAATGTCAAATTTTGATGATTTGGACGTTCTGTCATTTCTGTTCTGCAGTTCTTGCATTATACCAGACAAACGCAGATGTGATTATAGAAAAACCCATAGTTTAATTGCCACAAAAGATTTTTTTTTTTAACCTTAACAGAATTTCATATTTGAAATTTGAGTTTCTGGTTTAAAGAATATAATCTTGGACTGCATCCAAGCATGGCCTGATATTTCATTTTTCATCTTAGTTATGAATCTATAGTGATCCACTTCACACTCAGCAGTTCACTTGTGTCCTTACAACTGTAGTGCAAGGATGCAATTTACATGAGAGCTATGCCTTTTATTGCAATCCTTAATAGGATCATGATTTTAATTGTTTTACAAATAAAGTGTTTTACATTACTCTTTAGCCTCCTTAATCCCTCTAAATGAAGTTCAGTTTGACCAACAGCCTTCAGAAATCTGCGTTTTGTGAAACACTACATCTGGCTAAACTGTGAAAGTGTTTCATAGAGAACATTAGTGAATTAACAGCAGTATTGATCCTCAAGGCAAAGCAGACTGATAAGGGAACAAACTGATGAAAAATGTACAGCAGAGTTTAGTCAAATTGATATATGCTTTGAACTTCCACAGAAGCACTGGTCAGTCATTAAGAAATGGAGAACCTCAGCAAACCCTTAAATGAATAGCTGCCTTCTTGAAAGGATCAGAGGAGCAGATAAATGGGAGCAGCCAAGATCCACAGCTTAGACAGAGGGATTGTCGAAGCTGTGGGGCGCCTCGACGTTCAAAGCTTCTATTGTTGTGCCAAATAATTTTGGTCTTTTAGGAAATAGACCAAGATGAAGGCTCTGTCTGAAATAAAATCACGTAAAAACCCACTTATTGTTTGCTAAGAGCAGTAAAGCACAAAATGTAGCCAAAACTCCCTTAATGTACAACCTACACCCTACAGTGCAGCATGGGGGTGGCAGCATTATGCTGTGGGGATGTTTTTGTTCCTCAGGGACGGGAAGTTGAAAGACCTGGAACAAAAATGTATTTATGTATCCAGAAGTGTTGAGATGGGTTTGGAGGTTCACTTTCACAACAGGACAATAACACCAAAAGCGTTGCAGATAATTCTATCATTTGAGTTACTGCTCTACTGATTGGAACATGGCAGCAGTTTAGTTAGCATAGTGGACAATATTCAGCTACACTGATATTTTCTGTTTAGCTTTTTTTTTTTCATGTATTAAAATAACTATTGTTTTCAAATCTGAACTTTTTGGTTTTCCTGCTTCAAAACCTAAGAGCAAGATGATCATCAAAACAGCACTACTGTCTCTTTGGCTGTCATTATGCTCTTTTTTTCCCCCTTCTGCTTTGCTCTCTTAGGCGTTCAGTATAAAATAAATAAGGGGATGAAATGTATAAATAGCAGTATAGATGATGTCGGACATAGAGGAGTATTTTAGATTGGACTAAACTTTTTTTTCCCCTGTCTTTGAATAACCAAAGTGTTTCCTCCTCTCCTCTTAGAATCCATGACTGCATGATCGCATCAGCAAATTAAGAGTTTATTAACGCACTTCAGTCAACTTTGAGGAACCGAATGTAAAAGAGAATCAAAACAATTTGACATTTTTTCTGCATTACCGATAAATAAAAGAAATCTTATCAGTCAGCTTGATACATTGATTTAGGTGTAAGATAGCAATCAATCAATAAATAAAATGATATACAGATGAATATCTGAAATTAAATTTATCACTGGAAAAAACTGGAAATAAGTAAATTAAGTGTATTTACCCTTAATTTGAGTGGGTAAATGAGATCATTTGCCAATGGAATGAGTATTTTTACTCTTAAATTAAGATACTTGCACTTGAAATAAGACAATGCAATTGTGTTTTCTTGTTTTATATCTAAATTGTTGTGTTCCATTGGAAAAATGTCTCTTTTATCTTCTCAATTCAAGAACAAATGCAGTTATTTTAAGAAAAAATTGCTTATAAAGATCTTTTGACTCTAAATAGATTATTTAAAACTATACTGAGTGTAAATCTGCTTAAGTGTTGGATTTAATAGTGTCTTGATGTTGACGCTAATATGAGTAAAATGAACTTTTAAAACCGAGAAATACAGAATACATTTTACACTAATTTGCTAATTTGGATTGGCACCAAATTTTATTTGAAACAACAAATAAAGTAACACATTTTTTTTTTTTTACTTTGTTGGAGACATAGAAGGATTTTCAAAGTATTAACATTAGGACTAAGTGACGACTGTCAAAAACACTAATAGATGTGTTTTGGCTCAGCCTGAAGCTATTTCTGTTGTTCTCATTTTCATTTCCAGCTGCTAACAAAAGGAGAGGAGGTAGATCAAAGTCATCCACTGTGTTCTGACTGTTACAGAACCGTAAAACAGAAGCTGTTATTTTATGTGCAGGATGTTCTGGCCGTCTGTGCTTCAGTCTAAAGTTCTGTTCTTTTCCACTTTGATTCCACCCTTAAGACAAAAATATTTCAAACATATTAGAAAATATTAGATATTGTTAATTTGTTCAGAGATCAAAGTTAAAGATCAATTTCAAACATTCCTCTGGCTATATAAAAAAAAAAAAAAAACTACATTCTTTGCATAAATGGTTCTCACAGCTGATTGCTCCAAGATTTAATTTCCTCTGCTGCTCAAACTGCATTCTGTAAACAGACCAGCATCTCTTAGCTGCAACAAGTGGATGTGCCAGAGATAGTTTCAGAATGTACAAAATACAAGGAATTGTTAGAATTTATTTTAAATAATTTATTTAAATGATGGAGCCAAAGCCTACCTGGGATCTGTTGGAGAGTTGTGTTTTTCCCCATTTTTTTGCAATGCTGTGTGTTGGGTGAAATGCACACAATCAGACCAGTCTGAGAGATGATAGTAAGAGTTTGTCTAAAATTACTTTGCATTCAAAAGTGATCAGAATGTCTGATTGTAGGTCAAGGACGCCCCCTTGTGGATTAAAGCTCAAAACACATCCAGTCTCAGGGTATTCTGCTGGTATGTTGTCTCTATTGGCCCCTAACAGGTTCCTAAAGACATTATAAAATACATTATTTCACCAAAAAGGGAGACATTTTAACATCACTCATCACTAAATTCCTCAGCACAGTTAAACTAAGCTCTTCTAGAAAAAACACAGTTTAACAAACCTTTCATGTAGTTGGAAACCCGCTGAGATTTACACAGAAAATCCTTGAAAAACATAACATTGTGTAATATAATATAATATAATATAATATAATACAGGAACCTGAAGATTATAATAGATGGTAAAAAAAATTTAAAAAATCATACTGATATCAAACTATTGCCTTATAAGAAACTTCCCAAATAAGGCTCATATTTAAGGTTAATTATTACTTTTTTTAAGTCCTTAAATACATTGGCGATGATTGGATATTAAGAACAAAATTTGTAATTTAGTTTTTAACACTACTTGCAGCTAAAATAAAAGATAAATAAAAAAAACAACTACTTTTTGTTGCACCTACTATTTTTCCTTTAATATTTATTTATTTGTCATAATTTATTTAATCACTCTCTTGATTAAATAAAGAGCCATTTTGACATGAATGCAGCTGAATAAAAGTCGATTAGAGTCGCACATGACGTTATGATAAAAGGCAACTCATTTTTGTTAAATATCTGCTGTAACGGAAATATGTTTACAGTTTTAGAACCAATTTTTCATTTGTATTTTTAGAACATGTATTTTTCCGGATGCTTATTTGTGGAAAATCATGTAAAACTAAAAGACAGATTCCAAGCTAATGATAAAAAAAAATGTATATCTTAAGAAGAATTGTGTTTTTTTTATGTCATTCTATTGTGGGCTAAATATGCTGCCCTGTTTTTGGCTCAGTTGCTCATCTTTATTTAAAACTGCAGCAAAATATATCAACAAGCATTAAGCTTAACCTTTAAGCACATGTCTGGAACACAATAGCTAAATGTTTTTACTGCGTACTGTAGCCACAATGTTGAAATGATTTTATGCACCATTAATGTCAACTCTACAAACTGGTCACAATTTTCTTGCTTAGTTTAGTTTTCTGTCTCCATCTGAAAAACAAGAACACAATGTAAAATGTTAAAGTGGCCAAACTCCAAGACGACGCACACAAACTATTTTTCTTACTTTAATCGAGGAATTATTTTAACTTCATCTTTGATTCAGTACAAATAAGCAGGTTTGATGCATATTAAACACATTTATCCTGGAAAGCTGCTGGATCATCTTGTGTCGTTTTTGTCTCCCCCTGCTGGACAATGAATGAAAACACACCAAATCACAACCAATTTAGAGATGATGGATCTGGGCTTAAAAACAAACCAACAATCTCAGTTCTAAAAATCTATGATTTTGTTTAACCTCTCCATCTGTTTCCCTGTTCATCATAGTAAAAATACCTGTATTTTTCTTATAGGCTTAAACATAGAACTGTAAAGGTTCAATCAGAGTCTGTTTGTTTTTCTTTGATTTAACTATTGTATGTGTTCAAATTCTACCTAATTTCTTAAAAAGCTTTTACTTTTTTTTTTTACAGTAGAGAACTTGTATTGGGAGTTAAGTTTGAGAGATGTCTGAGTGCTATGATGACCCTGGAAGCATATTTTTCTCTCCTTCACCACATCCACACGTGTACACGTATTTTCCACTCGATCTGTACAACTGAACTGGGTGTTTACCGTCACCCCCTCAAATTCACCTTGATTGCTGTTTACTTCACCGAGGCCACATGGGGCTTGATGCTTGATGCACTCTCGCTCAGAGAGATTGTCCAGTACAGGAAGGTCAGTAAAAGGTTTGATCTCTGAATCAACAATTTGTCTGAGGAGATTCGGAACAAGATGGCAGAGTCGTCCTCATGCAGGGGGCGGCTGCTAAGAGGACAGGGTGACCCTTTCAGCTAAAGTAAGGGACAAGGAGAGAAAATAGGCTTTATAAAATGTTAAATGTCTGCTGAAATGTGCCAGCTTTCCTCTGCTGTTTGTTTTCTAAAATGATATGAGCTGGTTGAGGTAGAGATGTTTGTGAAACAATTTTTTAGCTCTAAAGGTTTTTGCAGATGTGAAACACCAACTATGAAGCTCAGTTCACTGAAAATGACTTCTGGGGAAAATCAAATCTATTGCATGATTGTAAAGAGGAAGAATAAGGAATCATTGCTTTCAATTGTTTAAAAAGCTGAAAGTTGTCTAGGATAGGTATGACACAATGCACAACTAGAGTGTAAAAAGCTTTTCTTATTCCTTTCTGCCATTAAATATGTGGGTTTTCCTTCAGGAGACAGTCAGAGTCAATAAAACATGATTTATTTTAGAGTCTGGCTGTAATATTCTGTTCCCCTTTGGTGTTCCTATACAGTTTATTTTCTACAGAGAGTGAAATTTAAGGATAAATATTGTATTAATCCCCAACAGGAGAGGTCTGGGTTTCCAGTAGCAATGATAATCCTAACATTTTACTTTCACTTTAGTTTTTAGACAAACAAAACATACATTACCCCACTGGGAAGAAAAAAATACTGGACATATATTCATTTTGTATTAGAATTTAGATGTAAGTATTGTGTTATATTTAATATTAGAATGTGATTTAGAAAAATAATATATCTCCATATTTGAGCTTCTATTATACAGCTAAAAGAAAAATAAACAGAATGTGTTAGAAAACAGTGTCAGGCAGCTGACTGGTACCCATCAGGTTGGGGTGAATAGAAATAAATGTAAAAAAAAAACACACCAACACTCATACAAGACAAGCTCATTTAAGAAAAGAGTCATACTAGAAAGAGTAGAGAGGTTACATTTGGATTTCTTTAGTGTCCTCTATGGAGCTCATAGTGAGCTTATTTTCTTGACGACGGCTTTTTTTCTGGCACTTTGTCGGCAGATTGTTGCACCTGAGCTTTAGATCCCAGCAGCTCCTCAAAAATCACCTCAGCAGCTTCTCCAATTAATAGTCTCCCTCTAAAGTTGGGGTTTACTTTGAGGTAAAGCCTAATACTGCCTATTGTTGGTTGATAAATTGAACAATACTGACTTGTTACCTTCAACCTTCTTTGTTTTTTTTTTTTAATAATGCTGATTGTTTAATGGAGCCTAGGTGGAAGTTCAACTGAAGAAACTGATTGTTCTCCTTCATCCACCTGCGACGCAGCCATTCAGCTTTGAAACACACCTCTACGAAAGCCAATCGGCATCCAAAGTTCATCTTAAAAGGTCTCCAATCCGCACTGTCTGCTCCTGTGTGCAGCCGGCGGATGCGCTGTGTTTCATTCAGATGACACAGTTTCCACCCACCTCCAGCCCCTCCTCCACCATCGCAGCTAAAGCTGCATCAGAGTGTCATTCCTCCCGGACTTTTACTGCTTAACCGGTTCGGCAGAAGACCGCCATGTTGAGCCTGGTTCTGCCAGAGGTTTCTTCCCAGTGGGGAGTTTTTCCTCTCCACTGTCGCTTCATGCTTGCTCATCATGGACAGGTTCTCTCAACCTGTGTTATCCAACTGGACTTCCATCCTCCAGGTCACTGAGTGAAGCTCTATTATCAGCCCACACAGTCCACTGGATCTCCCCATAAAGCTCAGCATACCATCTCGCTAACCAGCAGTCTACAGACTGACAAACTTCATCTATCTCCACTCCACCACCAGTTTCAGGCCGTTCATGCATATCTATCAATATTAAGTTCTGTTTCCTGCCGAAGTCTGAGCGCCAAATACAAAGTAATTGTATCATTAAATTTCCTCTACTTGTCTTTTTTCTTTGTGTGAGTTTTCCAGATTGAACTATTGTTCTCTAACAAACCTCCATATTACAGCTACATATATACTCATGATAAATTACTTAGTGACATCAGAGTAAAATGAGCTGAATACAAATAATAAGCATAATTTTACCTTTTGGGTTAACATCTTAAACCCTTTTCCTTCCACTTCAAAACTGCATTACAGGATGATGGTTTGTGATTAAGACCTGATAACATATGGAAAGGCTAAACTTTGTGAGTTACCATAAAAAAAAATCTTGAGTGAATAACAGAATCTTTCAGGACCAAACACGAGGGATTCTTTCACTATTAAATGACATCTTTCTATAAACGTTTTGAAACTTGAGACGATGAGCTAAATGTAAGTGATGTCGATTTTAGTTATCAGAGTTCCTCTCCTCTTCATGTAGCCTTACAGGTGTTTTTTTATTTCTGAGGAAATAGGTAGTGTATGACATTTCTCAGCCATTCTGATATAGAGCTGTTTCACTGAGCCATTTTTCTGCTGCCCCCCCCCCCTCCACTCTCCTCAGTGAGCCCTTTTAGTGCTGTTCATTCTAGGCACGCTCAGAAACCAGAGGCAGCGTATCACCCTGACTGCGCCTTCTCCTTCTTCTGTGATGAATATATCAGCTCTGACCAGACGGGCCCTGACATTCAGTGATCTGTGATGATCAGCATAAACCTGGAATCATCAAATGTCAGCCAGAAGTAGCTGCTGAAGTTTGCATCTGTTCCCAGAGTACCTTATGGGTCGTCGTCCTGGCGTTCCTCCTGAAGTTCAAACCCTAGCCCACACTGAGCCTGCTCACTGGGAGCGCTGAGGTGGAAGCGTTAGAATGATATGAGAGCAATGGGACAGAGCAGTGTGTTAAAATCACTGGCTGAAAAATAAAATCAAGTGCATGGCTCCTACTCTCTATTCCTCATAGAGAACATGTTTGTCTTTTATAATATGCTTGAATCATACAGTGTTTATGTGCAGGAAAAGACCTGCATCAGCTGGCCATACCTCAGAGGATGATGCCATCCACTGCTTTAGAAACCAGTGGAAACTATTTGCTTCAAAGCTGAACAAGAAGAAACCATGGCCTGTCTCTGAGAAAATGTTTGAAGATAAAAGGACAAACAGCAATTAAGTGATTTTATTTTGTGGTGTTACTGCTTTTGGTAGATCAATTTATTTTAAGCTTCACTCGTCACTTTATTTCTAGATCATATTTGTCACTGACTACATTAACATTTCTATTAATATCTTGTTTAATATTGCTGCAAATTTGCCTCAAAGCCAAAAAGGCACATCTAACCTTGATTCATTTATATTTCACTATTCCACAATGGGAGCCTTTTGGGCATCTAATGGTGAGAATTATTGTTTGAATGAAAACAAAATTATTTTACAATCTTGTAAAAACCAAAATAAATAATTGTTTATATAAATGTAAATATGCTGTAGTTAAAAATAAAGCTAAGAACAAAAATGCTCTTTGAAATACAAAAGTTGTGGACAGTAGAAAGTAATCACCTAGTCCATCTTTGCAAAGATGGAGGTACTAGATGACGCTATTAAACTATGCTGAAGCAAAACAAGTAAACATAAAGGATGAATTAAAATGCCGGCCAGACTTTAGCTTTATATTATGGCTTAGTCTGAGTCATTTTTAAACCCAAAGAGAAAGACTATGGTGAAGACAGCAGTGAATGTTTGTTGATCCTAAAATTATTCTAATGAACAAATCTATCAAAGAAAAGGGTAGAAATTTAACTTTATTGATCTGACAATGGATAAATTCCCTCTCTTCATGTGACCCATCCCCTTGGGGAGCAGTGGGCTGCCACTGTGCGGCCCCCAGGGAGCAATGTGGGGTTCAGGGTCCTGCTCAGGGACCCAGAGAGCAGGCTGTAGGGATTGAACCAGCTACTTGCAACCTTCTCAGAGTGCAAGTGCACTGCTCTAACCACGAGGTTAACACTAATTTATTTGCACTGTCATGTCTTTTTTTACTGATCCTTTGAAAATATTACATGTTTGATTTGAAGACTGATATAACTAATACTAATATAGCATTAAAAGGAGTCGAAAAATGAACAGAATTAATGCATTTCTTAAGGACTGATGACAGCCCAAAAATGGGTGGGGTGACTGCAAGCCTAAAAAGACTTTCTCCAGTTTGTTTCACTTCATGAAATAGATGCTCCATCAGGAAAACATACTCATGCAAAAATACAGATGTGGTATGAACTATAAATGGCTGTACCAAGCTGAACGTGACCCTATATATACCACCAAACTAGTTTAAAGTAGCTCTTAGAGAAGAAAGTCAGTGATTTGGAATGATATTCACAAAGTATGTCCTGTAGAGTTAGAAAAATAAAAAAACAACTGGACTTTTTTTTCAGTTTGAAGATGTTTCGCTTCCCATCTAGGAAGCTTTTTCAATTCAAAATGTCTAATTAAGGGCTGGTTATTCTCCCGCAGCAGTGTGTCGCAATAAGCTTGTTGTGGACATTATTGATTTAGGCCCAAGAAGAGTGGTCTGCGCTATGTTATTCAAGGCCAAAATGCAAGAGGGACAATCACAAACTAGCTGTGGGTCTAGATACGACTGAGGCGGTGAGGAAGTGGAGGCAAGTTTGTGAAACAAAAGAAGGAGATTAGGGTGAAAAAGAGCGAGGATCCAGGTGGAAAAAGGGTCCCAGCGTTCTCTGCACCTCGCTCTTCTAGCTGGTCCAACTTCACCAGTTGTTTTCCACAATAGCGGTCACACAAACAAAACAAGCCGGTAAGGTACCAAACAGGAAATGTGCATAGTGTAGAGCGGATGTAGATCTGACCAATCAGAGGCCTCCTGTCCGCGGTCAACTACAATTTTGGAGACACGGCAGGGCAGGGGCGCAGACACTCTGCGGAGGCACATTTGCATTAACTGTGACACAAATGCAGACAGCCTGGTTTCTGAGTATAAATCAGCCTTTAGCTTTGAGTTCTATGTTTTATAGAGGGGACCGACAAAGCCTTTCTATGGTTTAGAAAACATGGAAATTGACCCGGAAGAACAGGTCCACCCCTTAGTAATGGGGAGTCATTGAGGTCATTGTTGGCCTGCAAGACCTGATACTGGCCTATGCCTCTGAAAAGGGAACAGTTAGGGTCATTATTGGCCTCACTGACCAGGCAAAATGTTTTGGTCCCCAGCATGGTGATGAGGTTTGAGATGATAGTGGGAAGGAACTCTATCGCTGCGTTGTAGGTTTATGTCCTGTATAAAACCTACTGCATAGACCAGTGCTCTATTTTTCCTCCCAGACCCCTCCATTGTTTTTTTGTCAGAGAAAGCTTTTTAGCCTCTCTGATACAGACTGGAAGGGATTGCTCTGATTTAATGTCTGAAAGTGGAGGATGTAAACATCAGTTATCAAGTTCAGTAAACCTGTTTTTATTAATTTCCTAGTACACATAACTGTATTAAATAAAAAAAAGGTCTAATCTGAGGCTGTTCTAGAACTGACAGAGGCGCTCTACAGAGATTTGTATTTTGTTAGCTAAGTAAGTGTCATGATCTGGCCTGTTTGCTCTCCCTTAATTAGTCATTCCTTTCACCTGTCGTTTTCCCCTCCCTGCCTCAATTATTATTTATTCCTCTCACCTGTTTCCTCTTGGTTATATTCAGTTCAGCCTGAGCATTCAGGGCCAGATCATTACTTGTCTTCCTGTTAGCCTGTCTGTTAGTTTTGTTCCTTGGTTCCTGTCCTGGATCCTAGCAGCCAGTGGAAAGAGGGTTTTAGTGTTTGTCTCGTCTCCTGATCGTCCACTGTTCCTCCCGCGCGGAGTCCTCTGGGTTTTTGGCGCATTATGCGGGGAGGTTCAGTTTTTATCCAGTAAGCCTGGCTCCAGGGTGGAGACCAGTTTAAAGTCCAGCTTCAAGTTCCGGTTCTACGTCCTGTCTCGGCTACCCTCTTCCACTGAGCCTGCCTGTCTGCACCTGATGCTGTCTGCTCCTGTGCGTGACCACCTGGTCATGCTTCTGGTCCCAGTCTGACTCTGAACCCTCCTGGGAGCCTGTGGATAACTGGAAGTCTGGATCCTGCCACCTGTTTCTGTTCCTGCCTGATCTGGATCCTGCCTGTTCCTGTCTGTTCTGGATCCCTGACCAGGATCGGCTTCCAGCATGACCTCTGGAACTGCAGCACTGGAACATTCGTGGTCTGGACTGTTAAACCAGGTAAGTGACCATCTCAGATAATCTTCTGTCAGATGATCGTGGTCACTTACCTGTGTTTTAGGATACAAGAAGAAGGCAGCCTGTTCAGAGCTGGATCCACATGATCTGAGCATCAGGACACCAGCACGGCCTCCCAGCAGCAGCAGGAGTAGCCGTCCTGTTGCTGCCTTTCTTTTTGATCAGCTCGCATATTGTGTCAACAAGCTGCAGCATATTGTGTTGCTGCTAGGTGGAATTAAGCTTTGTGTGCTGGTGGGCTGCCACCAAGAGGGAGGGAGGGAGGAAAGGGGGGGGCATTTGCTGCGATATGGGCCATTGACTGCTTTTCCATAGCTCGGGAACAATAATGAGATTTTTTTTTTCTCTTTCAGAATATCAGTGCCGCCATTCAGCACACTGATTGTGTTTATGAAATTGTGCATACATCTCTCCATGCTGGAGCAAGAAATGGGAAAGCTATTTTCAAAACATTAGCAAATTGTTTTCTGTTATTGTGAAGAGATTGATAAGGGTATGTGTTGCCTAAACGCAGAAGCCGACACACACATACAGATGAAGAAAAGCAGACAAGAAAAAGAAAAAACTGAGACTATGACTGGAATTTGCTTTACATTATATCAGCTTTCCTTCCATTAAGGAGGAACTAAATGCGATTCTCTCTTTATTCCCACCTATACTTTGCAGTGCTGTGTTTGTAACCAACTATTGTGATGAGATATAAAGCGCCCTTGAGCTCGACCTTCCAATAATTTCCCACTGGGACAAATCGCTTGTGATTTCACAGAAATCTGATAGCAAACCTATGCATGTCAGCATTAAACAATAAAAATGATTTTCTTCCTACTCCTGCTTGCTGGTTTTCAACCCTCATTAGACTTTGCAGCAACTTGGGGATAAAAAAAGGCTTTTATGCAATTTTTTTTTTGGTGATGCATAAGTAAAAGCTTTCTTTTTCCTTTTTTTTTTTTTTTTTTTTTTTTGGATGGTGCTGCATCGCAGCTGGAACACACCGCGCTGTGATGTAGCTGATTGCTCAGGACATCAGAGGTGCCGAAGACATTTTGAGGCCATTTCTCTTTCGGGGTACGTCTAAACGCTCCAAGTACCGTATAATGCCTGCTAAACTCATCTTACATTTTTTTTTCCATTTTAAAAGAGCTACAGAGCTTTAGAAGTGGATTCTTACATGTCCAAAATCTTTAAGGATCCATCAAAGTCTTTTTAACCTTCACAAAAAGGGTGCAAAAGAATTGAGGCAGCTAGAAAAAACTTTATGTTGGAGGTGAAGAAGAAGCTACAACTCTGACAGGAGAATCTGTTGATGGAACAGTAATTACTCTTATTCTCAACAAATGTAGCACACAGAAGCCCATTGTTAAAGGAAAGCCATAACAAGCAAGTGCTTGTAGTTTAGCTGCATACATGTAGTGGCAAACACTCTGAGGAAGGTCAGATAAAACTAAAATAGGTTTTTCTGTATCCTACATACAAAATGATGCATGTGTGTCGGAGAGGGAGGGTAAATTTCCACTGATGCACGGTGAGGACAGGATCATGCTGAGGGGATACCTCTCTACACTGATGGGATGATAAAAACCGCTTAAAACAGGGCAGTGCTAAAAGAAAACCTTAGTAGAGGCTGGAAACAACTGCGTCAACGGTTTACCTAAAGGCCATATTAAAGGTATAGTGCAGCGATCCCAAACAACCAGGCCACGGACCAGTACCAGTCCGTGGGTCATTTGGTAGCGGGCCGCACAGAAACAAAAAATATATATATATATATATATATATAAAATTTATCGACGATTACAGTCTGAGTGATGTTTTATTCAGAAAAATATTTAAAAATTGGGGTATTCTCTCCCAATTACATCAGTCGGTGCATCTGTGCCTCTTGATACAGGTTAATTCAGGTCAAGACGCATCCTATCTATAACATCCTATCTTTGGGAAGTGGGATTTTCTGCGGTTACAGCGACCAAAACAAAGCTACGGAGCAGACTGGACATCAGGAGCACACTTCATGTGTCATTGTCTCTGATTGCGCCTAGATGGGACCGGCTTGTTTCAGAGAAACAAGCTCAGGGCTCCCACTAATTCAACATAATGGTGTGATTTATTTTTATGCTGTTTGTATTTGATCTAATGCCAATTGTATAATGTTAGTTGATTGTATTTACTGCCCACAATTTAAAGGCCGGTCTGTGAAAATATTGTCTGACATATAACCGGTCCGTGGCGCAAAAAAGGTTGGGGACCGCTGGTATAGTGGATGTTATTTTCCTGGGTGGATCATCTAAATAAGTGGTCCTCCTAATTGTAAATCATTCTGGTGATATGTTTACGTAAGGCCGTCCTATGTGCTTGCCCCAGTTAGCTATATTTTTTGCGCATGCGCACTTTCAGGCATATATCTGTGGTGAGCTACGGTTTCAGACAGTCATTGAAACTCACCTTTCTCACTGCGGTTCTTTGAAAATGGACGAGGATTGTAAGAGAAAAAGAATCTATGAAGTGTATGAGAAAGGCCTCAGAAGAAAGGCACAGGACCAGATAGTTTTTTTGGGAGATTCTCTCACACAAAAGCGTTCACTGAAAGCTTAGGTCGGGCTTCCCACTAATGCCTCAGCTGCAAAGTTTCTACTCAACAGGTGAAGCTTGGCATGCTACTTGGAGAAATGTATTTTACATCACTGTTCGAAAAATGAGGAGAAATGGACTTGTGCTTTTAATAGGCGTTCCCACTTGGGAGCGGTTACAGGGTTGTGCATGTGCAAAAAGCCTGCACTGCACCTTTAAAAGAGCATCCCTACCTATTCAGATGGAGTTCTAGCTATTCTCCCTTCCCAACGTTTTGAACCCTGGTTGCCAACTTGCAAGATCGTTTTAAAAAGCATCTATCAATTTTCTTTTACTCTACAATGATTTGTTCTAGCATTTAAAAACCACAATAAAACCCACTGTAATATCTAATCTTATTAAATATGAAAAAGTTCAAGCGGTTGCGATATTTTATTTAAAGCTCTGTAAATAAAAGAGGAAAGGTACTTTGTTATGAATAACAATTTAAAAGAAAATTATTGTTAATTTTTTTTTATGTTATGCCAACAAAAGCTCAGACGCTAAAATCATTTCTTGTTGATAATTGTTTGCTTTCTGAAATAGCACCTAAATGTCTCCAAACCTCCCCGGCGTATGGTGTGTATTTCTCTCCAAGTAAAAGACCACATTGGCCAAGTAATCATAGCTAATCCTGTGATAATGATCCCATCAACACCAGTAGTTTTTCTTCTTCTCCCCTGCCATTTACTTTATATTTCTGCTCCGTCCTCTTGTGATAATTGTCGATCCAACCTGCCTCTGCAGTCTGTTGCTCCCCGGTTTCACTCGGAGGCAACTATTGATTGCAGAGCATCATCAGATCCATGAAGACAGTAATGATGAACAATGAACAGACAGCTGCATCCTCTGTGATCTCGGCCAAAACTGATGGCTTTTGTAATCACGTAATGCTTCATCTGGAGCATGACATTGGAGAAAAACAGGGGCACAATATGAGTATTTTCTGAGTCACTTGGCTCATGGCCTGATCTGCTTTTCATACTGCCCATCATACCAAAAATATTTTCTTTAAATGCAGACTAAAAAACCTTCAGCTCCATCCTCTGTAAGTATTAAAGAAAAGCTGCTTTAGATAAAGTGAAATGTACCTATTTACATTAAACTCATCTGTCACACATAGAGACGCAGCAAAGGAGTGTTAATGAGGTGACAGATGCTGTCAAAAGCAAACAGAATTCCAATTTACTGATCCTTGACCTCACATTAAATCCTAATTAGCATCATTTATTCTAGAGGATAATGAAACATACCAAAGTAATGAGATTACTGATATAATATCCTAGGGTGTTTTGAAATGAAAGATGACAATTACATTAGAAAATATGTTTCATGAAGTAATCTGACAATTACGTTCATATAATTTTTTTTGGGTCATTTTTAGCTAATTGCTTTAATTACAATTCATCTGCAGGATCTAATCCATCAAAATGAGGATTCATATATTTATGCTTTTTCCAAATTAAGGCAGATCTCTTTGTATCTGAGACTGATGGAGCTTCCTGTACATATAGAGCTGTTATATAACAGAATCACATCCACTTGTTTCATATAATTAAATTAAAATAGATCTTTTTATTCTATTTTAAGTGAAAAATAGCAAAACAAAGTAGTGTACTAAAAAGTACTGCTGTGTTGTGAAGTGGGAAGTAAAACATAAATGAATGGTATGGTTTTTTTGTGAATAAAGTCAATGCTTTTGACCTGGCTGCAGTTGATGCTGGTACCTTTTGGGACACAACTCTACTGGTTTTGCATATATTTAGACTGGGATTTCAGATAATTAGTGTTTCACATATCAACATCCAACATAATAATAGATTTAGTTCCTGCATGTCTTGTGTTTTGCATTTGGCTACTAGAAGGTAAGATTGCCCAGTTATTTAGCTCTGATGAAGATATAGAGGATCTTCACGAATTTTTGAAAAGAAATCTCAACTTAAAGAAAACAAGAGCTGTCTGCTCACGAGAGTGAACGCCTATTAAATGTGTGCGGGAGCATATCCATTTCTCCTCGTGCACGCTCTGTTTAAAAATTGCTGTTTGCATCGCTCATACAAGCTTAATTTCCAAAAGAAGATTTGCAATTTTTCCACTATGTCAGAAAATGGGGACGAGCACGTAGGACGGCGTTACGAAAACATATCACCAGAATGATGGACAATTAGGTGGACCACTTATTTAGATGATCCACCCAGAGAAAGAAGATCCTCCACTGTACCTTTAATCTACTCATCGCCTCGCTCCAACCACCGTGTTACTGCAACCTTCTCACTTTTTTGGTTTAGATTTAGGTTAAGGTTAGGCTGAGGTATGTACCACTAATGGTTAATTTTAGGATAAGTATCATGGTAAGGCTGTAAAAATTGTACAAAGTGAGTGGTAGGTAATAAGTCTGAATGTAAGGTCCTCACTTTGTATCTAAAACGTAGTTGTGTGCAGGTGAGTGTAGAAGTTAAATATTTATTTATGCTGTTTCATCTCTAAAGTGGATGTTTGTTTCAAGTGAAGTAAAGCATTGTGCTCTGTTATAGGCTCCGCCTCCTCTTAAACTGGATGCTGCTTCCTGTGTCTCCAGTCGATCATCATTAGTAGAATCCTATTTATTGCCTGTGAAGCTGCACATAGGAGCCATTTGACCATTTATCTGCCATGCGCTGTCTTTGTCAGTGCAGGCTTAAATGCCTTTTGTTTTACTAATGTAAACTTTGGTCCAGCTATGTTTGTTCGGGAGAGTTTTAGTTTAATCAGTTTTCTTCTTCTTATGTGGTTATTTTTTAGGTTTGTTTATTTAGTTAAACACATATATAAACATTTTAAATGGCAACTGGACTCAGCTTTTGCAATCTAGATTTATGTTTGCCCGTTACATCCCTAAGATAGGATGTAAATTTGTAACAATGGTTAACCTGATGGCAGAAAACGTAAAACAGTCTGAGCTCATTGTTTAGATCTAAAGTTAAGCCAGTGTTAGCCCTACAGCATGGCTATATGCTACACGAAGGTACAAAAGTACAAATTTAAAATCAGGTGTTGAAAGTCACAGGTCTATTCATAAACTAAATGTACTTTTTTTGGTTTTACTGGATTAGTTGTTTCAATTCTAGCCACTCATAGCCCATCAATAGAAAAAACGCCCTCTGGCAGTGAGTCATAGGTTTCCAGTGTACATACTGTATATTTTTGTCAGCCTGACCACCCTCACCTTACTGGTAATTGTTGCACAGTTAGTAGTTTCTGTTAGAGACACAAAGAATATTAGAGCTGTCAACAGGCCGCCTGCCTTGGAAATAGTCCCTCCACCATACCTGAAAGAAAATGATCATGCTTGTTCCTTAAACAATCCAGGAGGCAGTTCCACACATATGATTCCATCTACCTTCCTGGCTGCAGCCTATTTGCTATTCCCAGAAGGTCATTTGGTTAATGCACATTTGAGTTTTCATGGGCTCTTAACTAGTTTTTAATCAGCAATTATTAGTGAATTGGAAGGCTGTGCAGGCGCTCCACTCTCTGCTGGCAGGAGAGTGCCCATCAATGTCACGTCAATTTCCATGCCAAGGGCTACATTAGGCCCGGAGTCTGGCAGGAAGCAGCCACCTGAGTGCCTCATCTCCCCATCCACAACAGTCTTCCCATCAACTATTGACTCTATTACACAGCACTGTCAAAAAAATTTTCCGCTCCAAAAGAGGAGAAACCATTACATAGCTGTGCAGGGAGATAATTTAGTGATGCACATAAAATTAAATGCACATCCACCGAACGTTGCTCATTATTGCTCTTGAATTCCTACAAAGCCTGGCTTATGCAGGGGATCATGGCCGCTGCTCAGCCTTTCATACTGTTCCTCATTTTCAAGGTATAAGCACAGGTTGATTATTTAGAATGATGCACTACATAAATAGCTGTCATTTCATCTATACCTAAACTAACTGTAATTGGCAATTAAACATGTCAGTATTTCAGACTGGCTCTTAATTACCTTTAATAGATGCTGAGGGGCCCTGAGGGGCCTTCCAGGCTGAGGATATGCGGTGGGGTGGCAGATATCCTGCAGAACAGCATCACCAGATGAATATGCATCCACATTCTCTCCTTTGTCTCTTGATCTGTCACTCCTTCATTACAGCTTCTCAGTGGCCGGAGTTTTTGGTGCTGCTGCTGTGCCGCGTTCTCGCCTTGACATTTCTGGACACAGAGACTTGTTTGTGTTCGCCGTGGAGCTGTCACATCCAGCCTGTTAGAGCCTGCCCATGGGAAATTTATATAGAGCCACTGGCATGAGGTGAGGCCGGTAACACGCATGCATGGTGGGTAAAAGTTTATACACGTGGGTTTTGATCATGAGTGGTGATGGATTTAAAAAAAAAATCTGAAAATACAGTGTGGGGGCTACATTAACTGACCTGAACTTAAATAAATGTTCCTTTACTGCAGAGCTGCAAATGGACACTGAAAAAATAAGAATATTGTAACCTTTAATTTGATGAATCTTTGCAATGGTGGGAAAAACCTTTGTTTACAATAAAATGAATAAAAAAGTGTTTTTAAATGTTTGTTTTAGCTGCTAGCAGGATGGAAAAATAATTAAAAATATGTCTAAAACTCACATCTGGATAGCTGCAGCAAAGAGTTGCAACTTGAAGTCAAAACGTAATTTTCACAAAAATTAAAAAACTGTCTCTATTCATGCAATGATGCCAACAAACCTTTTCTGCATTACAGTAAACAACACCATGCCAAGGATTTATTATACATAATTTATAGAGGAGTTTTCTGTAGTGTAATAAAAAGAGCTTTAGTGCAGTTAATGGCAGATGGACAGACACAAAACCACCAAAGCCAAAACACACACACACACACTGATGATCAAACTAAGCAGACAGAATGATGTTAAACAGGATAAAGTCCACGGGGAGTTTTACTGGAAGTATTTACTTTGGTCGGCTGAGAGTTAAATTGGGCTTTTAGGCAACAAGTAGCAACTCCAGGTGGGTCCACCTGAAAATATGCATGAATGTAAACCTGTAACATCATCAACGACCTCTCACACCCCCACCATGGGCTTTTCTCCCTGCTGCCGTCTGGGGACAGGCTTCACAGCATTCCATGCAGGTCCAGCAGGTTCCTGCAACAGCTTTTTCCCCGCTGCCATCAGACAGATGAACTGTTGAAACCCTAATCAAGTGACAAATCGAGACCGTGCATCACACAACATATTTGTAAACATCATATTTGCACTGCATGGCATTTCAATTCCCTTTAAATGGAACTCAACTCAGTGTTTCTACTTCATTTTGCAACATATCCATTTATATATTCTGCACTGCTCTGAGCCTTCATGCCTTTAAACTGGTTTTTGTTTTCTTCTACACTGTTTTCATTCTGATCATTGCTGCACTTTACACATGGAAATGTTCATTTCACTGCTAAGCTGCTCATTCACTGTTGAATAGCTGTATGCATCGAAATTTCACAAAGTCTTTACAAAATGACAATAAAGTTAGTCTAAGTCTATAAAAGCACCTCATGGCCACCGTTAAGTTGGATCTGTGATACAATGGGTCTGTTTCTATTCAGAAGGTCCTGGAAGCTCCACTTAAAGGTATGGACTCTGATATCAGTAAAAATGTTGTAGGTTCAATTAGTGCAAACAATGAATCTTTTAGCAGAATAATACAAGACTATTGAAAAAAAAAAAAGAAAAAGACCATTACTGGGTTCATGTCAAACAACAAACACATATAAACATGTCTAAGTCCTATAAAGGACCTTTGGAATGAGCTGATGTACACAACCAAAATTGTTTACTTTACATAAAGTAGTAATTTTTATGCAATTTCAACCAAAATGAAAAATGCCATAAAAATTGTGGAATATTATTGAATATATAAAACATTAACATCAGAGAACATAAGCTGTTATGGATCATGTAGAAGAAGAGACAAGGGCCTTCACTTATAATTGATAGTTCCACACCACTTTTACTACATAATGTAAATAAATAACAAAAAAGACCGAAAAAAAATTTCTGTTCTCCAGGTTTTACAATTAGTACTTGATCTTTTATTATTTCCTTTTTTTTTTTTTACTATTGCTTCATAGCACTTTTGGATACTTAAAAGTGCATTGTTAATAAATATAACCTTTGAACTGTACGTTTCCAAAATCTCAAAAACAGCCACTGGAGAACACAAAATCCTCATTTAAATACCACAGTCTGCAACTCGTTTGCATCAGTTATCAGTTGCAGTTTTTTTCATAAAAAAAGAAATATAACCCTGACCATAACAGATCAGACTCTAAGTGTTGTCCTATAAGCAACAGGGGGTTGTTTAAATCAATGACAGCAGGCGGATCAGTGATTATGGTAACAGGATTTTTTATTTTTGTGGCGTGAAAATTTTTGACTTTTTCCCCCGACTGAATGAAAAAAAAATTAAAATATGGATTGTTTAATGTTTTTCAGTGTCAGATGGTGTGGATGCACCAGTATTATATAAAGAAATGTGAGCTTGATCTTTTCATTTCTAAAGTAAGGTTAATTTAAAATAAAGCCGTGATTGCAAACCTTTAGAAAAAGGTACATTTACTCAATGGTCTTTTGCTTGAACAATATTTCTACTTTGACTCCTTTGATTTCACAGATTAAAACAGCTCTCTGTTCTCTGCTGCTAGCTGATATTTAGCTCCAATAATGAATCCTGATTGTCTTGCAGAGCTCCGCCAAACACCCGAATCTTTGCATTTAAGGGCCTGTGAGTGTGGAGCTCTCTGATCATAATGGAGCTTTTAATTACTACTTAATTAAAGGCAGGTGAACTGGAAAGGTCAAGCAGCTAGGATTTGGAGTTAAAAACACAGTCAGTGGGGCCATCATTGCTTTGATTGGACACAATTCAGCTTTTTTGTTAAATCTTTACAACCTTTCCCTCATTTTTCTCTAACAAAATTTCACAGGAGTATTTTTTTGGGAGACTATACTTTGTGTTTAAGTGTTTGCTTATAAGATATCAGTGCCATAAATCAAGAAAATCAGAAATTGGATCATCAGTGTTCTCAATACACAAAGGAGGGGGGAAAAAAACAACCAAGAACAGCGGTGTGATCTAAACTTGTGAAACCTCGGCCGTGAAAAACATGGCTGAGAACAGTATCGATCTCAGTCAGAATAAATAGATCACCTTGTCCAAATGAGTGATGAAGCTGTCAGACTGTTGGTCTCACCTGACAAGCATCCACATTAAAAATCCCCATGGCTGAATTTCAGTAGCATCGTGTTGAACAAGGCTGCTTTATATGTGCTGAAGAACCCCCGCCATCAAAGCCTTGTTCTGAGCTAGAATCTCTATTATCAAGCTAAATATGTTTCAAATGGACTAAAATATCAATAAATTAGAATATAATAGGGTAAGCAATAAGCTTCGTATGGTTTAAGAAATTATTCCTGTTCAAACTGATTATTTCTTACCCAAAAGTCAGTTTCTGTGTAATATTGAATTTAACTGAACAGCATTGAAAAAGCATTTCTTAATAGTATTTTAGGGTACTTCTATGTACTGCACAGGTTATACACTGAACAGCTGGGCTGTTTTTGCCGACATTAGTGCAGGGATCTTCCCAGGTCTCCAGTGGGGTGTAATAGAAGCTGTAATAGCTGCATTCAGCTCATCTGCATTGCTGGTTCTGCTATTTTTCATCTTCCTCTTAACGATACCCCACAGATTCTCCATTAGGTCAGACCAGTTTGCTGGCGAGTTAAACACAGTGACACCAGAGTCATTAAACCTCACTGCTTTTTGGAAACATTAGCCGGTGCCAAGTCTTGCTTCAAAATGAAATCAGCTCATCCACAAAGCCTTTCAGAAGCGGATGAGGTGTGGATTGTCCCGGTACACGGCTGTGCTGTATTTGGACCTGATCATCTGGAGTCAAACAACAGCAGCAGATGTAATACTCCAAATGGTCACTTATGGTAGAAACTTCACATAATACCTCAAATTAATTGGACGTTGGGCCTCCTTCACTCTTCCTCCAAACTCTAGGAGCTTGATTTCCAAATGAAATACAAATAATATATTTATAAAGAGGAACTTGGAGCAGCAGTCGAATCCCTTTCCTCCTAAACCAAAGAAATATGCTCATGACGGGTTTTTTTTTTTTTTAACACACTTTAACCTTCTGCTACACATTTGTTTTACACTTCACTCTTTCCTGGTTTTGTCTCTGTTGGGATCTGGAGCTGTACCACCTTCCTCCAGGAGAGTGCGCCGTGGGTCTCCTGGAGCTGGAGTCTTCCAGCACACCTGAGACGTATCTACTCATCAGGAGACCTGCCCTTTATAACCAGCTGCCAGACCTTGCTTTGACGCCGCAGTGTTGACCTTAGTTTGGTTAGCGACCTGAGCCTTCGAAACTGATCAGAATCTTTGTTGTCTCTAGAGAGAGATCTGATTCTAACTCTCTTCTGTTTTTGTCTCTCAGGAAACCTGTCTCTAGCCTGAAGCTCTGGATGAGCTTAACCTGCCAATCTGCCCTGGAGAGCCAAACCTGAAGATTCCTATGTGGATTCTCCTGCTGCTCTTAGTGAAGAGCTGAAACTCTAATCAAGGTCTGCCATTCAAAGTGAGAAGCTAGACGCTGCAGCTGCTCGTGTACTCTGCTGAACAAACAGTCTTTGGACCCAACGGTTCCTCCTCTCTCAAAGAGAAGCCCGGATTCAGTCAAGGTAGAATTCTGAATTATCTAAGGAGTCATGCTCATCTGCCTGCCTTTCTAATCAAACTATCATCTCTGCAGACTTCAGTGAACCAGCCCAAGTTCAAGATCCTGTACTTAACTTGTATTATTGCACATTCAATAAACTCTGTTAAACCTTTTACCCAGCCTCCGTTGTGTTCTGCATGTGGGCTAAGCAACTAAAACCCATCATGACAGTCTCCCTGTTATGTAAAACAAAGAGGGTCATTGAAAAAGAAAAGCTGCCATTTCAAATTTAACTTTTGAATATTACAATTGTAAATCCAATTTACAGATGGATGTTGGAGATCGGCCTGTTTTCCAGTGTAGTCCTGTTTCTCTGACTGTGACTGGCTGGATGCGCTCTCTTCATCCTCTGACATGGGAGTTGGCTTGGAGCTCGTCTGCCTGGCTGTGTGTTTCCTGGACAGGGCCACCTTTTACGGCTGCTTTTTGTATCTCTGCTTCTGTCTCCTTGAACCCCAGTCGGCCTCAGCAGATGGCCGCTCACACTGATCCTGGTTCTGCTGGAGGTTTCTTCCTGTTAAAAGGGAGTTTTTCCTCTCCACTGTCGCTACATGCATGCTTAGTGTGAGGGATTGCCTTTGGGTCAATGAGTCGATGCAATCAACTGGTTTTCCTTAGATTGAAAACTTTAAATCAATTTGACTGTTTGATCTGGTGAACTGTAAAGTACCTTGAGATGACGTGTTGTGAATTGAATATATAAATAAACTGAATTAAAATTTAAGCCTACCCTCACATCCACACTTTGTCCATAACATGTCCAATGAAAGAGCTGCTTGCATCTGAGGAGCAGCTGTGATTGGTTTAAAGATACACGGAATAACAATTTCTCTTTTATACCTCCTTAAATTGATGACTGAGTTCACATATGTGTTATCATTGGTATACTATTACTACCAGAAATAACCAGAAACATTTTTATAAGCATAGAATTTTATATCGGTTTATACATGGTCACCTATTTGTGAGGCGCCATGACAGTCTGCCATCTCGAAAGAACAGATGTCAGTAAAGGATAACACTATTAAACCTGTGGAATAACAAGGAATTCCCCTTGCTGGCAGTTCAGTGGGATTAAGAGATAACAGTGAAGATTATTTGGAGATGCTAACCCAACATCTGAAAGTCTTCACTGCTGCAGCAAATGCAGGACCATGCATATGCAGCAGCCGCACAAGAAACAGTTTCACCATCCCCAAGAAAACCGTTGGTCCTCCATACAGTGAAGTCTGCATCCTTTTACAATTGCCTATGTTAAAGCTACAGTGTGTAATTTTCAGCGACATCTAACGTCCAGACTGCAGACCGCAGCAACATGAACATCTCCCCCCCACCGCATCTCCCCCCCCAACAGTACAGCGAGCGTTACGGGACAAAATGTCTTCCACGACGTCCGCATCACCTACCTTCTCAAGTGATGAGGTTTGTTTACATAGATAATTTTACAGATAGTATTTCATTAGTCTGTGTAGGGTATAGATTTCATGTAGACTTAAGATAATAAATATACCCGTTATTTTTTCTACATCGTTGTGACGTTTTGGCGATCTCGCAATCGCTAGTTTGTTGGCTCTGCGCTGCCGTAGCGCAAAGATGTCTGCCTCCATGGCTGCGAGACCCGCTCCTATGTAATTATAAATAACGAATTCTCAGGCAACGCAAATATTAAGGTTAAGAGGCTGAGCTCGTAGATGATGATAAATAACATAGTTATGTATAATATATTACATTTCTGACTGTATATCCCTGTAATTATTACACACTGTAGCATTAATAGTAGATCATAACATGATCAATATATAGTAATATTCCAATATTAAAATGCTTTTCATTGATTTTATACAATATTTGAGCTTTCATTAAAAACGAAGTATTTAACAGAAGTCAAAATGTTACCGATCGATGAGTTTCATATTTCTTAATGGACTGTTAAAATGAAAGCATTCTCTATTGTAGTTTCTGGAGATATAATGGTGAATAAAACACATTCAAAAGTTCTAATAATTGGCATCTTTGGCCATAAAAGGGCAAACATTTAAGCCTCAAAGAGATGAAAACTCCTAAAACTAAACTAAATGCTTTAAAACAAGCACATCAAAGCTAAACCATTATAAGTTTATCTCTCTACACTTGAAAGACTGTCATGCATCCGCCTGTTTAACTCATTTACATGGGCACAGCTTCCATTCTCTACACTCATCTCTGCGAGCAGACTGAAAATAAAGCTCCTTCCAGGGTCTTTTCAGGTGCTGGTAGAGACCACTGAGGGGCAGCAGAATAACACTGCAGCTCCTGCTTTTCAGCGCTGTTCCTTCTTCAAATTCAGCTCCATTAATCTTGCTGCGTAGAGGGTGACCTCGGACGACCCCGGGCACCAGGACCTGGTGTGTGGTCGACTGGAAATGTGGACTGAAAGACTATGTTTGGAGAGAACATGACCACTCCGTCCTACACACGGCTGAGTGTCCTGTTTCTAGACGTCACTCAGTAAGAAGTCTAAAGAAATTATTCACTGCATATCAGACATGATTGCGATGCCGTGCTGAGGCAGCATCAGATTATTTCTCTACAGAAGCAGAAATACGACACCAGTGGAAACAAGTAATATAACAATTCAGTTTATTTTAGTTATTTTTCCAGACAGACACATCAATTTCTGGACCACAGTAGAGGATGGAAACCTTTCACAGACATTTTTTTTTTTGTCAATATTATTATTTGAAAATACAAATATAAAATTAGACTTTCCACATTTGATATGTGAGAGACCCCCATCCATTAATATCACCATTATTATTTCAGAATATTTTACAATAGGGCTTGAGCAAGCCATATGATAACCTGAAAGATGCTTTCAGATGTCAGTCAAGTCTGTCTGTCTCTCGCCATAAAAAGTCGGTGAACATAAAAAAACAGGGGCAAGTGTTAGGAATGGGCCGGCAGCAGCGAGGAGAGCTCTATGCTCGGCCTGCAGAAACATGGAAGCACAGCAGAGCCTCTCACTGGCGGCTGTGCGCTCTGATAGGGCGTCTGGGCTCCACCCCGCCTGCTCTCGGGTGTGCGTTCTGCTCCGTCCAAACTCAACAGCACGCCGGGGGGGAACTCATGTTGGCAAACATCAGCTAATGACCGAGTTTGAACTAAATGCACAAAGATATTCTGTTTACAGCTGAGGTCTCCAGTCTGGTATGATCACATAAAGTCAAATATGTGAAAATGACAAACACACATATATGTATATATATAGATAGATATATATCTATCTATAATTATATACATTGAGCAGTGAATGTGGCTGTGATGACTTGCAGGGAAATTGACCCTAAGACGTGACCTTACATGACGACTTTTGTTATTTCTGTCACCTTGACGGGTTCTGTCAACATTTTTAAAACCCAAACTGTTTTTACCTTTACATCATGTAACAAGAGGAGCCAAAACTATAAATAAAAAGTGTTGGTGAGTCACTTTGTGGTCTAGATTACATTTGTGGCTACAGCGACTGTATCCAGTATCTGTGACAGATAAGGGCACACTGGTTTTAAACCATAAGCACCACCGTGCTTTTTTTTTTGTTTTTAATAAATGGGAATGAAATCCCCAAAAGTGGCCCATGAGCTTTCAAAGTCAAGGGCCACTGGAAACAGAGCAAAGTCTGAGTTTTAGGGTTAAACCAATGGATTGAATATTTGGAATAAAATATATGTATTACTAGGACAGAAATATCAGAAGTGTTTGTAGTTTTAGGGTGAGATTTCCCAACGATGTAATGTGACAGGTTGGCCATTGCCTAGCACTTGCCTCGAGATTCAAGTTTAAATGGATACGGTAGTACACTAAAAATGTCAACACCATTCCAGGTTGACTTTTTTTTTTTTTTGATAACTTTTTTTCTTAAACTGAAACCCGTCCCCCTCTCCCCGAATGGATAAGCTAGTCTACTAAGATGTGTAACATTCATCAGCTGTAAACTGCTGTCAGTTTGAGATTAAATGAAATTACAGCAACAGAGCCATGCTACCTTAAAGTCCAAGCTACAAGACACAAACCTCTGCATTTTCTGGTGTTGTGCTAAAGAAAATTCTCTTTTTAAACTTTTATTTTACTCCAATGTTTAAAAAAATATGTAGCAATTACAGTTAAGGAGCGACCGTGAGCTAAAACCACCTAGTGTGTAATTCTGCAAATAAACAAAGGGTTTGTTTGTGTTTGTTTCTGTCTGAATAAAATGAATGAATGCCATGAATAAATAAATTCCTGTTAAATCATAGGTAGACATTAGAAACGATTAGGTTAAATAATATTAATTTTGAAAAATATGCTTTTTTATGCATTTAGGATTTCTTTACTTGCTTCTTAAATTAATATTTTTTCATATAGTTTCACCTTTCTAGACTGTGGACATTTAAATCCATTAAAATGTACTTACCTTTAAGTAAAACAACTTGCGTGCTTTTTTGTATTGCCTGACACTGTATGTCATCTGACCAATTGGATTAGTTAAGAGACCAAGCTGTGTATTTATGACACCTATGAAAAGTATTCATACACCTCAAACCTTTTCTATTTTCATGCTGCTACCACAAAGTGACTTTTATGGGGTTTAATGCGATAGATCAACAAAAGCATGCATTGCAGGAAGTGAAAGTTATGGATTTTTTTAAAGTTTGGGCATAAATAATCACAAAAATGTGAACTCTAGCAATCCTAAACAAGTTTAGTGCAAAACAGATTACGGTGAGATATATACTGATAAATCCACCAGTGTTTTAATTTAATGTCAGTAGATGTTGAGCTCAGCTGTGTTACTAAGAATTAAAAGGTGTGTGAGAAAAATCATCTCCACCATTAAAACCTATAACAGTGAGTTATAGACAAAAGAAATGTGGGCTTTAAGTGAGAGTGGGAGGAAGAAATCCACTGTTAAAAGATAAAAATATGTGGTTTGCTGTTTTTAAAATACCGCAGAAGAAACACAGCAAACGTTACTTTTAAAGCCTGCATGCAAATGCAAAAGATTTACACCTAACATGGAGTTTTGGAAATGTTTTTACTCCACTATGAACAGGTAGGCAAGATGTGAAAAAAATTCTTATTCGAGAGAAGGAAAGGTACTGCAAAAGGCTTGAGATTTGCATGTTTTGAGATGGTCAAGTCAAAGTCTGGACTTGAACATAATTGCAAAACTATGTACTTGAAAGTTAAGTGTTGAGGCACTCTCCCTCTAATCTTAGTGAGTTTGATCTATTTCACCAATATCTCAGCCTCAATGTTTGCACATTTTTGACTCACACAAAAATAATCTGCTAGCAATAAAAAGTGGATCAATGTTTTCAATCAGGACGACTGAAATTAAATGAATTCAAAATAAAAGGCAGAGTGCCGTTTTTGTTCAACTACAGATGTGTTGATCTATTACATAAAATCCATGTAAAATACACTAGAGCTTGTTAATATAATGTAACAAAGCATGACAAAGTTTAAAGGGTAAAAAGTGTGGCGATATAAACTTAATATGTGATATAAAACCTTAAAACTTCTGAGGTACCATAAAGTTATATTATAATGAAATTAAGTTTAGTAAATTGAAAGCACCTTTTGATTTTATAAGTTTAGGAGTTACATTTCAGGCTAGGTAATGTTGTTAAAGAAAACAATCGTTTGGGATGCTGTCCTGGTTTTAATCCAGATTAAACCATTAATTGTTCGACTGGCAAATAAAAAGCTGCTTTTATTTATTTAAAGTATTTTTCTTATAGTGTGCTTAGCGGTTTTGTAGAGAATTACACCTGGAAACTGTTTGAAACAAGCTAGAAAAATCGCTTCCAAAAAAGAACTTTCACTTAAATAATTAAAGACACAATAAAGACACAAAGTCTTTTCCAAATGCAGTCGTGTCAAAAGTAACTGAGCTATTTCCGAAATATACAAACAGACCTCTGTATGACTGATACCGGGAGTACTGGTGGTCATTCTACCAAAACAAAAATTCTTTTTCTCATTATCTCTACATAATAATCCTTTCCTGTGAATGAAGTAAAAAGTTTAAAAGAAAAAGCTCTGCATGTCAAGCATTAGCATTTAAGGTAGTATGGCACACCCCTTTTAAAACATTCAAGGGTGGGGATCCAATTAATGCCTTGTGTACAAGTCCATCTTACAGCAACAATTTCTCCATTGTTCGTCCATGAGAACTTTGGTTAGCTGAAACCATGTTCGAGTGGCAAAAACAAACCAAATAGAAGAAAAACAAACAAAACAAAACAAAAAAACAAGTCTAAACATAAAGATCAAACATACAGGGAATAAATTACAACGAACAAATATCAGAACAACATGATCATAGAGAGAAAGGTCTATCTTGACTGGTTCTAATTCCACTATTCACTACAAGTATTATATAAATGAGTCCTATATAACATCTACTTTGTAATTACAGGAGATAGAAAAAGAGCAAGAGGAGGGAGGGGCTAAATATGAGAGAAAGGAGAGGTAGAGCGAGGGAGAACAACAAAGCACTACACTGGTATCAAAGACAGCACTCTGTTTACAAGTTAACTGTGATTTCTTTACACACTAATGAAGTACATGGATGAGCAACAAAAGATGGCAGCATCTCTGAGGATGGGGCATGGAAAGAGAGAACGTAATGGATGCACAGTACATTTTTAATAGTATAATACAATTATTAATATAGAAACCACAAAGTATCAATAAAACTCTGATTAATCTTGAAATCAGCAAAGAAGCATCTTTCTTTTTTTTTAATTTTGTATTTCTTCTTTTCTTATACATCTGAACATTACAAGTTTTTTTTTCTTTAAATTATTACTTGATCACACCTCCATAATAATTTATTTTAGAAGTATCCAGCATATTTATTACCTGTTGGTTTTGTAAAGAAAAAGGAAACAAGAGCATGAAAGGAAAACAACGGCACTGATAGAAGTTTCAAAACCAGACTGCACTCTGGTGCATAACATTATTATTATTATTATACTGTTATCATTAATCCGTCGCTGTAGGAGTAAAACCTTTTTGCCACATGTAAAGACGGTGCAAAGCCAAGTGTAGCGACAGATAGTGAATAATTCAGTGTCATCTTTTGACCCTGTATAAATATCCTCTGGGGAGCCGTGGGTCTACTATACAGAAAGAAATCCAAGAATACGCCGCACCACGCCGCTTTTTATGTCCCAAGCCGCTTGTCCGGTAGGGAACACGTGAATACGCCAACCCCCCCACCCATTAATAAATCCTTCATGCTGTCTCGAAGCACAGGTTCGTTTGTAAAAAGCTGACATACTAATGTGCAAACAAGAGGATGGCCTGTACTTCAAAACTCACAGTGCAGCGATAACTCGCTTTAAAAATGCCTTTCAGTGTTTCTTTTCTTCTTATTTTTTCTATGCTCAGCACTGAAATAAATCAAAAACCTGCCGAGATGATTACACGATCAAAGTCACAAAGGTTGAGGTATGGTATCAAAATGTTCACCTTCCTAATTCATTCAAAAAAGAACTGATTCGAAGAACAAACAGTGTATCTATCTATCTATAGATCTATAGATAGGTAGATAAAAAAGGCTCGAGCACAGAGCCCAGGTATTTTATTCCATGAGCGACTCAGGAACAAGCAGGATGAAACGGACATTGAACACATATACAGCTAACAGTTTCCTCTCAGCAGTAGAAAAGCGCCAGGAGCAGAGAGCTCTGCAAAAAAAGGCCCGCTTCAAGTTCGAATCGTCGCGTCTCTTCGTACGCTGTGCTTTGGATTAAAAATCGTCTTTTTTTCCCCCCCTCTCTGTCGCTCCCACCTTGAAGTGATCGTAAAATCATCATCCATGCTGTTCTGTCTCTAAAACAGCGTCAACTAAGCTCACCGGTCATAAATTTGCTGGTATGACACTTTTAAAATCATTCGGCTTTTTAGTATTTACACAACTTTTTGTTTGAGGACTTGTATCGTCTTTCAGCAGAAAAAAAACAAAAAAACAAAAACGTAGAATATTGTGTACAGCTTTTTCTTCTATTCACACGCTAGAACGTATTCTTTTGACACACCATCACAAAAATATGCTATTCTCTCACTGAGTTGGTTATATGCAGTGACTGGAATAATATGTACAGCTACATTTCTTTTTCTCAAGTTTGAATTCACAATGTCGTTATATGAAATTTGTTATAGCATATATATATATATTTATATATATTTATATTTCTACACAACAGAAACAACACTTATAAAAAAGGACCATAAAAATATTGGAGTCCTCTTTGTATTGCCCAAAAATAGGTAATCATGGTTTACAATGAGACATCACAAGAAATAAAACAACTACTAAAAATTATTACTTTGATACCTTCTCTTTGTAATTTCCTTAATTTTTTTCTCCAAATGTTTCCATACTGAGCTTATTTTTATTTATTTTTTTTGCTGAAAGACCGAATGGAAATACGTTTCATTTTTTTGCCTTTACAGTAACCAATAGAGATCAAGAGGTGACTTGCAGATATTCTTGGCTCTGACCCGCCATACTTTAAAAAATAAAATACAAATAAAATGCACTTACAAACTACAAGGAGATAAAAAGTTAAACTCAAACAACACACTAGAAAGTGATCAAAAACAAAAAGCTAAGGGAGGAAGGAAATCGGTGAGTGAAGTTGACGTGGAACATCATACCAAACCAGGTTGAAAAGGTATAGGAGGTTTGGGTTATAGTACAGCAGTTGTTTGTTTTTCTGAGATGACAAACTTTTCTTTTTTTTTTTTTTTTTTCAAATCTTCTTCATATGGTTCCCGCTTTTCACTCTTTTAGCCATCGGTGACGCTGTAGTGCTTGAAGTTGGATTATCATCACCTGCACACAAAGCCAATTAGAAACTTCGTCCTGTCTGTCCCGGGCCACCAGATATACTCTGCTGGGTGTCCAAAGAAAAGGAAAAACAGACACAAAAAAAGAGAAAAGGTCGTTAAGTGTAGATGACCAGAGGCACCGTCAGCTTTTACAATTCAATGCATGTAAACTTTCTACCAATCAAAGCACAAGAACGTTTGTGAAGTAAAATAACCTAAAAAGAGAGCGGTGCAGGTGGGAAATGGCTGCTACCTCCGCATGTATTGGCACCCCTAGTGAGAATGTATAAAAAAAATATATATATATTTTCCTACAAGGGCTTAATCTCAAACTGTCATTTAGAAAAAAAATAATTTGGACGTATTGAAGAAAAAGAAATCTTGATTTAAGGAATAACTACACATTAAACACAAATGGCTGGGAAGTTAAGTTTAAAACAGTTCAATGATACCATGAACTTTGCAAAGGTTCCCAGAGCAAATAGAAGCTCAGGAGGTCCAAAGGATTATAGATCCTCTACTGTGTGTTAAAGCAGGCATGAGCATGAGGTACTGTCCCCACAATTAACTTTAAAGTGTTAAAGTTAATTTAACAATTAATAAGCAGATTTTGGCTCAGAGCTTGTGTGTTTCCTGGACGGTGCCGCCTTTTACAATAATTTTTTTGTATCTCTGCTTCTGTCTCCTTGAACCCGAGTGGGCCTCAGCAGATGGCCGTTCACACTGAGCCTGGTTCTGCTGGAGTATTCTTCCTGTTAAAAGGGAGTTTTTCCTCTCCACTGTCGCTACAAGCATGAATAGTGTGAGGGATCAACTGGTTTTCCTTATATAGTAAACTTTAAATCAATTTGACTGTATGATCTGGTGAACTGTAAAGTGCCTTGAGATGACATGTGTTGTGAATTGGCGCTATAGAAATAAACTAAATTGAAAATTTTGTTGAAAGCGAAATCCTAGTTAATTGCGCATCGTTACGTTTGTGATGGTAGGACTGAAAACCAGTTTTCCTGTCAGACCTGCCAAAGTAAACATTGACCTAAATGGCATGTTTTATGTTTTTCACCTATTTTCATTTGCTGGGAGAACATTTTGTCTGCAACGGATAATGAAAACAAAAAATAAAGATTTTACTTTCTTAGAGTGAGTTTGTCTTACTGCAATAGCATACTATTATTCTCTGGCTTTTTACACCAGGGATGCCAATTAAGGTGGAGTGAGCTGTTACTGTGTACTACTGTGGATCATGCAAGCTTCATGCACGTGTTTGGACATTTAGGAAAATAAAATGACATCCTACTGCTGAGTAAAACAAAGCTAATGTGGCTGATTGAATTAAAATCAAAATATCACATCAGTAAGAAGCCCTGGGTTTGCCAGGCATTACATCTCCCAAAATAACTGCAGGGAGATAAAATGTTTTGCTACTTCTCGAATCTCAAATTCTAACAATTCCATTGCAAAAAAGAGTTGCAATTTACACCAAATGGTTCAATGGAAAAAAAAATAGTTAGGTCAGAGAAAAGATTTATAGAGCCTTTTCTAACCAATGGATAAAATGTGCTGCTTCTTCTGCTCCTGTTTTGCTTCATATTGGGTTCTTGACAAGTATGACATACGATTGGCTTACACAAGACACTACTTGAAGATGAAGGCATTTATAATGTTAAAATAAAAAGAAAAATGAAGAGCTGGTGGTATATTGGTGTGTGAGACCTGAGCGACGTAGTTAATCACACAGATCAACCATGATTACATTTTCTGCCTTGAACGAGGCTGTTTTTTCTTCTAAAGAGAGCAAAGTGCTCTGTCGCACACACCTGAGCAACCAGCTCCAGCATCTCAATAGAGAGGGGTTGAAAACAGCAAGGATGAGCACACATTAGAACAATGCTTAAGAGAAATGCAAAGTAAATAAAAGGCAATACCTCTGATGAGATAGCAACCGGCCACCTGTTCAATGGTATCCATTTGTAAAAGCTGTCGCAATCAACGGGCCCTAAGAGTGTACAGTTAGTGCTGTTGTCAGTATGCATTTTAAAGAAAGAAAAGCAAGTATCACATCAATGTTTGTGGTTTTTTTCTTTCTAATCTAGCATGAATGTGAAAGTTTTTAATCAACTGGATCATGTAGAGCAGCAGATCTCATGGGAAAAAAATGAAATTACAAGTGGATGAAACACTGCTAGAATAGAAAAGATATTAAAAAACAACTAAGGTATGCTTAATAAAGCAAATGAGTCATATTGCGTTTAATAATTCAAGATACAGTCGGTATAAATTGTTTCGTTTGTGGCAGGGGAATACCCATGTTATGAGTTTTTAGTCTGAATAAAAACATGTGGAAGAGATAACAGTAATAATACACACAATCCCAATTCCAGCTAACATAAACAACTGATTTAATCTGAGAGCAAGCAGAGAAAGGCATCATAAACACCCCTCCGTTGGATCAGCAGGTTTTTGAGGATTGAAGGGTTTTCATAATGTGGCTCAGTTATCAGGACTTTGTGAGCTTTCCTGCTGACAGGTCTCTAGAAACCCATAGATTGGAGCACAAAAGAGAAGTACTTTCAGCAGCGATTATTTGTCTTTATCACCTCAATCAGCTAATTGCACTCTAATTGTCTTGCATGGGGGAGAAAAAAAAAATGTTAAGATCATTACCGCTTCTTCAGAGTGACTGTTTTCATACTGGCTAAAGGGGTTAATGCAATCAGTGGAGCGTGAGAAAGAGGAGCGAATCAGTGAAGCTGAAGTCATCCATGAGGTTGTGAGATATACTGATTATACACGCCTTCAGTTCAACAGCATCCTTGATAAAGAAACAAATTAAAAATCACATTTTAGTTCTGAATCATTTTCTGTTTTAATGATCTGAATAGAGAGCAGGAAGTTAGAAGCAGCTACTCCCATAGTCTTTGCGGCTTTCTTTTAGACTCACTTTGCAACTCTCAAGTGGTGATTTAATATGTAGTGTTATCTTATATAAGCTGGCATTCTGTAAGGGAATCATAAAGCTTGGGCTTTATGAATCTCTAAAAGAATCCTTATATAAACGAACAATGTTTGTCTGTTTCATAAATCATATGCAATCAAACTACCAACAATATTACTGATTTCATAGAGGCTTATTTTTATATTCCTCTAAATCAGAGTTTGGTTAAAAACCGTCGCAATAGACACAAATGTCCCCGTATTAACGTTTCACTATCTGTTGTACAATCTGCCCTGAAAATGAGCCAGCCTGGTCTTTCATAACAAATATTTAGCTTAGCTCTCTATCCTGAGAACAACAGATTATGGTTCACAGCCAGCGAACCTAAAGCAATTATTAAGGACTTTGCTGGGAAAGCACAAAAACAACAACACCGTGCATTTGGATATCATAAATCAATTACAGAGGTTGCAAAATGAAAATGAGCAATGTTTGGCTTCTCCTGAGCTATTTATTCATTTGCCCTCAGTGACACTGTCAACAAACAGAGATGCATCGATAGAGCCTCACAAGTTTTCTAATCTGCTGTAAAGATGCCGTAAATCTCCGGAAAGGACTTAATATGTCAAAAGTTTATGCAACATGTGATTCTGAAACATAAAATATATGTATATCTATAATAAACCACAAAAATATACAATAAAGCCATACATATCCAGATTAAAATTGAGGAATGTGTGAAAGAGAGCGCTCACTCTGATATTTAATAGTGTTTGCACCTAATTTTGTTAATCTTACAAAGCAGTATCCTTTCTTCAAAATCATTTTTTCCACAATGGCAATAACTAGTTTAAAAAGAGACTGTTTTTCTGCTGCTGGTCCATGTCTGTGCTTATCCGGTATCTGTAAATATCCTGTAGGGCTAAAACGCTAACCAATAACATTTGAAGATCATAAACTATCAATTTGCAATGCTTGTTAAGAATCAGAAATACTTTAATAATCCCAGAGGGAAATTACTTTTGTTACACGCCCCAGTTACAGTTTTATATATGTATACACACATCCTACTACACAAGATAATAAAGATAAAAATAAAAGAGATAAAATATATACACAAGTCGAAAACGTATCCCTTCTGTAAGATTTGCAGATTGAGATTAATTAAAAAACGGCCATAAATAAAACAAGTTAAACACGTAACGGAAAGTGAAAATGCTAATGTTAGCCTAGCACATTAACCCCATGCTCGACATGAAAACATTGTAGATAATAGAGATAGCTAGATAGATGGATAGATAGATGATATAGATAGAAAGATGATAAATAGATGTTATAGACAGATGATAGATAGATGATATAGATGATATAGATATAAAGAGTATAGATGTTATAGATAGATGATAGATAGATGATATAGATAGAAAGATGATAGATAGATGTTATAGACAGATGATAGATAGATGATATAGATGATATAGATATAAAGATGATAGATGTTATAGATAGATGATAGATAGATGATATAGATAGAAAGATGATAGATGATGTAGATAGAAAGATGATAGATGATGTAGATAGAAAGATAATAGATAGATGATATAGATAAAAAGATGGTAGATAGATAGATGATAGATAGATGATATAGCTAGAAAGATGATAGATAGATTATATAGATAGAAAGATGATAGATAGATGATGTAATTAGATAGATGATAGATAGATGATAGATAAATGATAGATAGATGATATAGATGGATGATATAGAAAGATGATAGATAGATTATATAGATAGAAAGATGATAGATAGATGATGTAGATAGATGTTAGATAGATGCTATAGATAGAAAGATGATAGATAGATGATATAGATAGAAAGATGATAGATGATGTAGATAGATGTTAGATAGATGCTATAGATAGAAAGATGATAGATAGATGATATAGATAGAAAGATGATAGATAGATGATGTAGATAGATAGATATATTTTAATGCAACTGAATAGTATAAACAATTTATAGCTTTGATTTTTACTAAGGATTAAACTGCCTGAGCTCAGATGCTTGTTATTTTCACAGGCACAAAACTTCACAAGGGCATGCCTACGTATTACATCTTTAAAGAAAAGAAGTTTGTACTTTTATTAATAAAACTGTGCCCTTTGGTTCACTGACAAACTAAAGCAGAAAAATGCTGATGTACTTATCTAGTCATTCAGACATTTGAACAGAGCCCACTGCGGGCTGTTTGAGTCTAACTCCTCACTGACAGATCCAGAACATGAAGGATAATCTCATGCACTGTCTTTGCAAACATTCTGCAGACATATTTTCCACAGTTTGTTAACTCTGCAGTTGAAGCTTTCCTGTTTTGAAACATAAAGGAGAGGATTCAAGCATCTACAGTATCTGTCCAGAGCTACGAACAGACAGTGAAAGATGCAGAGAGCACTGTGTGGAAATGCATTTTATTTATTTATTTATATATTTCACAGCACATCCTGAATGGTGGATGAGGATGCAGGAAGTGTTAAGAGCTTTTAGGATAAAAATGTCTGTAAGCAGCCTGAGGCGAATGCGGTGGGAACTGCATCCTTACATGCCCTCCCTCCGACAAATTTCAGTGCCAATACCTGAAAAGAGTCTGATTTATTTCCTTTTTCTATATCTGAAACACCAATGTTAAGGTGTTTTATAAATGCTGTTTTGTGCAGCCACACGGAGAATGACTGATATTTGTTAGTTTTTGCTTTTGCTAAAGTTACTCTGTAAAGCCAAAGCAAACAGCTTTTTTCAGACTCCACATGTACGATGTGATTGATGGTAGCACTAAAGCAGTGTGCAGATCGGTCCTCTGACTTTTTCACTTCATGCAGTGCTGGAAAAAAAGAGCTAATGAAAAGGTAAAGGCTGGAACTGAAGAAGTCTATTGAGCTTTATAGATTTATTACCAACCTGGTTGACATTTCTCACTCTGGGTTTTGAGTAAATATAGTAGACTCATCTCTTTTAGCAACATCCTGTTTATCAGCATTTGATGTTTCCCTTTCCTACTTACCCAGGTAAAATAATGTAAGCCTAATCCATTTAGCCTAGTTGAAGATTTCTACCAAATATCAGTTAACATTGACTGAAAGAAGACTGAAAAATGCTCCATCCATCACATCATTATAGTCTAAAACTACAAAGCTGAGATGATGACCAGCTACAGGAAACATGGAGGAGAGCTGCAGAGACAAAACCTGTCTGGAAGTGTTGTTCAAGTGACAGAGCTGATGGAGATCTGGGACATATGGGCTTCTAAGATTAAAGGAAATTTGCTTTGAGGAGGTGGAGATGTGAGAGGAATGGATTGATGGAAAAGCTAAAGAGGAATAAAGGTATTATTTTAAAATGTTTTCGAGCTGAGATGTACCATATTTTTTAGAGCATATTTTTACCCATTTTTTAGACTAATATATTTAATTACAAGGATTTAAGATAAAATGCAATAAAGTGGCAATAAAGGCACAAACAAAAACTATTTTCAACTCCTTCCAAATTCATAGAAATGTTGTAGCTATGTACCACTAAACACCTATGTAGTGTCGATTTTGTTTATTAATTATGAAGACATGCATACAATAAAGAGGTTATGTTGTTTCCAAACCCATTAATGCAACTGAAACTAATAAAATAAGGCAGATTATAATAACACGAAGTGCACAAAGAGAGGATTTTACAAAATTACTTTAAACTGTCTGTTATCAAAGTACAAATGCCTATCTATGGTTATGGAAGGCTCAAACTCATACTTGGGAAAAAATAAATATATAGTGAAACAACCCAAAACTACAAAGTAAGGAAATTACAGTCAAAATACAGTCAGAAATAATCGACTTCCTGCACTTATTCTATAGGATTCTAAACAACTCTAAACTTTCCTGCAGCATTAATATCTTTATGTTTTTTCTTTTATATAATAGTCAATGTTTAAATAATTGGAAGGTCTGGAATGCATGAAAATCTGTTCACTTTCTTTAAAGCTGATGATTAATCTGGCTGAATGTATTGTTTGGCTGAAATGATCATGGTTTCTGCTGGACCTGTTTAACATCCATTATGCCTTAACTTATAAACCATGTTCTGCATGTCCTCCTTTGAACTATGCTGAACTGTGAAGTTTCTCTGTGCTTTAGTTTAATATTCCTAATTTCAAAATTTCACATTTTTATTTCTTCTTTGATCTATCAGATCAAAGGAGTGTTTTGAAGTTAATTTAAGTCCATAATAAATTACCTAAAAATCAGAAAGCGTTAAGGTTTTGTTTTTTGTTCTACGGGGCTCAGTGTCGGTCTATTCCCCAAAATTTAGAGCATTAAACAAGATCAAAGGTTCTTGGTGAGAACCTCTATTTTCCAGTTATATACTGTTTTAGTACTTTGCATTAAGTGATAAATGTGGACCTTATCTGACTTTCTTACAGCTTCTATCGACAAAGAATCCCATGTCAAAGGCCAGGGGAAATCTTAAGCACTTAAAACTGGAGATGCAAGCTTATGTAGAAAGAAAACATGAAAAACTACAAATGATTTGCCTTCTCTTTGTGCCAAACGTTAAAAGTTCTATTCTGAGATAGATCTGAATCATTGTTTTAGTCTGAAAGTCATAGTTTAAATACTCACAGTAATGCTGGGGCCAAACCCGGAGCCAGGCTGAGGACTAGCAGCACTGATGTAGTTCCCCACAGCTGAATCCTGGTTGCTAGGTCCATACAGGTCAGCTACAGGCCCTGGACTGTTAGCACCTGGGAAACCTCCGGGCCTGGATGGGTTGGTGCCTGCATACAAACACATGGAAGAGCAGATCAGTTTAGAAATGCTCATCCGTCATCAGCACTACCTCACTCTGACCACAGAGGACACATTTGGTTTGAAAGAACACATAACTGGATTCATATGTTGGTCTCGAAGGACCTATTTACAGCTTATATTGGACGCCATGACATAAAAACTTTTAATTTTACAAAGATATGTGATATAGTATTTAGACCTTATCCATCAAATTAAGGGTGAATCCAGTATGATTCTCTTTGAATCTACATGCTGTGTGTCTTCAGCACACAAGAAACATTCACTTTGTTTATCATGCACAAAATAAACAGGCTACATACTTCAATCATGCTAATAATCCTGTAGGTTGCAGTGCTCTCATGCATAATGTGAGGGAGTACTTCTAAAATAAAGATTTCTTCTTTTTAAATATTCAAGATTTGACATTTCTGTTGACTCTCAAACCCAAACATATAAATATAGTTTATTCTCCTTTAATATTAGAAAAAACAAAACAAAAAAACACCTGAATGCTGTTTAAGTAACTTTCGGTAAAGAAAAAATAAGCAGGTCTGTCAGACAGGAGAAAAAAGAAGGAAGAAGCATTATAAAAAGGATGACCTGAGTCCGTTTGGAGGTCCAAACTTAGAGAGAGATAAAACAGAAATACTGTACAGAACTTACCACCTTTGCCCTGTGAGTAAGAGCAACTCAGACTAATAAAATTCCTTTTGAAAATTCATATGCCCACTAAAGGCCAATAACACAGGCAATGTGAGGGAAAAACAGGCACGGAGAAAGAAAAATGGGATGATCTCTTAACAGCAATCTCCTTTGCTGTCAGCTTCACATAACCCTCCGTCTCACCCTTATTCACAAGCAAACTGAGAGGGAAAAAAAAAAAAAGGAAAACCATACAGCAGCATTAAAAAGAAAAATCTTGCAAGCACAGGACCTGCTCGATCTTGTGTATTTACAGGCTGGCGAACCCTGCCATGCCTGAGAGGAGGCCTTTGTATAGCGCATTAAAAACCACATAGTGTGAGAGCAGTGCACCCATTGTTGTTGGTGCAGACAAACACAGTAAACCAGACTTGTCACCTGTTTAATGTGTTGCTGCTCCATCTATCAAAGCTGTATTAGAGAAGTTAACTCTATTTAAAGGAACGCCTTAGATATCCATTTATAGCACTCTAGGAAAATGAAGCCGTCTCACTAAACACACATCTCCAAGTGTTGACACTGCTGTTTGACTATAAAGACTTTAAACAGCGAGCGGCTACGGCTCTTATCTTGCCTGCACAGCCCACAGTGGGCTAGCTTATGATATAATTAAGGGGTTTTTCAGTTGAAATGGCAATCCTCATTATCTGTAACTGGCGATTTTTATTGGAGTGCGGTTTCCCTCCACATATCCATACAATGACTGATTTCCCTTTCTAAATAACCGCAGAAGATGCACTAGTTGTGAATCTGCAAAACTATATTGAGTGAAATATGGGCCAAACTGTTGGTCCACTATTATCAAACCTCCACTATTGTCACCCCAAGACACATGAAGATAACAGATCCAATTATATACAGAAACAAACAATGAGTTCCATCCAATCATACAGTTTTTAAAACACTTTCTTGCCATTATCGTTTAGTTGGAAAGCAGCACAGTTACCTTTTGACAAAAATAACTACTGCTGTCCATTATCTAATGTTAATAGTGATCTGTGCTTGCAACTGAAAATAATAGCTATAGTTAGTGATGCAGGTGATACAGTTACTTAAACTAACTAAAAAAGTAACTTTGAATCTAACCCAGTTACATTTAATTTAGGTGAGTCAGTCAATAATTGACATACTTTTTAAAGGAGTAATCAGTAATGAAATTACTTTTCCAAGATAAAAACTGTAAGCCATACCCAAAAATAACATATTTTGTTAAACAAAACCTTTACTGTGTTTTTACTAGATGTTGGCAGTAAAAGGTCTTTTTAAGAAGGTTTTTTTCTTTATGGATATTTTTTGTTATGCATTTATTAGAGGTCAGATTTTTACCTCCCTATTGTTTTCAAACAATGGAGTCAAGTTATTGGCTTTTCTACATTTGTTCCAAATTGTTCTGGCCAGTAAAGGAGGAAAAAAGCCGCCTTAGGGAATTTTAGAATGCAAGTATTTTTTATTTATTGTTTTTAATACAAAAACTGCCCGCAGAACATCGCTACCCCTAAACCCCCACAAAAAATATTGCCAAAAAATAGCAAATAAAAAAAGTCTATGAGTTCAACAGCTATTCTAAAAGAATAACAAATCATGACCAATGAAGCCCTCTTGTGTATATAATGACCAAAGAAGAGATGCCTCAAGAAATGACTTAACCTCCTCAGTAGTTAGTTGGAAATTTAAACAAATTTTTTTTTACACAAAGTGAACGCAGCATTTTTTTAATGCAAAAATGGCTTTCCTTGATCTGGATCGTTTTTGTCAGTGACAAACTAAGGAATAACAAAATTAAAAGAGGCTATTTTTAAGGAAGCTGCATTTTCTATGGAGGCATACCTGCTACTAAATCAGGGAGCTTCTACTTTTAAATAAAAGAGTAGGAATAAAGTAGATAACAGGAAGGCTACACGGATCACATAAATATGCAAATGTTTTTTTTAATTTCCAATGAAACATGATTGTTTTCGAAATATTGACTGCTTTAAGAAAAAAAAATGCATTTAAAGTTAGAATTTTCAAGCAAAACACTAAGATAGTGCAGTTTATAGTTAGCAATGCTAACCTTGCCAACCGTGTGACTCACCTCAGACTGCTTAAAATATGACTTCTAGTAATTCTTAAATCAGTCTTGCATGTTAATATCCTGTTAATAAGAATAAGTGCTGTAGAATACAGTTTTAAAGAGATTTCAGATATGCCAAAAGCTACATCAATTAGGTCAACAGGGTTAGAGAATTAGATGACTTCAATCAACTAAATAACTCTGACTGAAGCATTGCTAAACTCACTACAAAAAAAAAGAAAAAAAAAACTATTATCTTGATATTTAGCTGATGCCACACGTTGGAAAATTCCTGCTTAACTTTATACAGCTGAATATCACAGCCATCTTGTCTCCATCCATGATGTCGTATGATTGTCTCTGAATCTAACAAAAATCTCAAGTGAGGATTGAAAAAAAGAATTTCCTCATAAACAGTAAATCATCTTTTAGAATCAGATGATTGGGCGTGCCTCTGGATTGTCCCTCTCTGTAACAGTCAGGCATCAATGTATAACAAGGAAAGAAAACCAGACTGGTCTCTGAGAGGATTTAGCGGACATTCATGGATTTCTCAGACCAGGTAGAAATGCTTCTGAATTTCAGGTAACTTATCATACCAAACTGGATTTTAATCAACAAATATTTTAGGTAACGCTGAAATTAGTTTCAATTTTCTTAGCTTTACTAATTATAAAGACTACCTCTAAAAGACAAAAAAATGCATTTGAAATATTTTGATTACATTCTTTGCAATCGATGTGCACTGTTTTTCCTTTTGTATCTCATTTCTTGCTTTTACAAACAGTCATCAAAAGAGAAAACGACAATGCAGCAAAGATCAAAGTGAGCACCTAGAGTGGCTGTATTTATTATGCAAAAAATGTTTTCTGCTAAGTGTTCAGTGTTTTACAAGAATCTCTGCCTAATAATGCGAGCAATCTCTCCCACACTTAGAAGTCTTAAGGGTTTCAGAGAAAAATGGCACTCAATTCATATACACCTGGTCAGTATTAGAGAGGCCGCTGTACTCTCTGACATCATCATTAATTATTTTGTTCACATGCAAATGAAGGATTACATTCTGTATGGGTCGGCCCCTTTTGTGCAAGCAGGGGCTGGGAGAAACAAAAAAATCTCAGGAAAGAAACAACAAAATCTACATTGAGTTTGAAAAAGGAGGAAAAGCATGCAATGCTTAATTGTCAACAAGATGTAGCTTTGCTTTGTTTTTTCTCAAAAGGGATTTATTTAATTTTATTTGTAAACAAAAGTCAAACAAATATATATTTAAAAGAAAGGTTCTGATCATCTGCATGGAATAATGTCATGAATCAAACGGAAAAGTCCAAAATGTGGATGAGATAGATGCTCAGATACAAACCTGGGTTCTTAAACTGATCCGGGCTGTGTAGGTGCTGTAGGGGGGAGTTGCAGGCGGAGGTGGCATGCTCACTGTGCAGCATCTGAGCCGCCTGGGGCCCCAGGGAGCCATAGTCAGCAAAGGAGCAGGGCCCCCCCCTCTGGTCAGTGGGCGCAGAGTAAAACCCATAATCGGGGAGGCCTGGGAGATACAGTATAGGGGTGGGGAGGGGGGAGGGGACTCCATCATTGTGGAAATCAACTTTTTTCATTCTCAAAGTCAGTGCCCAAATTGCTAAGCATAATGTTCTGGAGTCTTCTACCATCTTTTGATTACATCAGTTTTAATTGGCCCTCCCCGCCCACCCTCCCCAGCAACTCCTGCCATGTGGCCAAACCCCTCTTCCCTTTTTTGCCCCCCACCCATCCCACCCAGCATATGGCTCTTATTTGAGATATGCAGCTGTGGTGTGAAATCGAGCTCCATAATTCTGGCTGCATAAATTATCCAGCTGATTGGATGCCGTTATAAGAACTCCTGAGTTTTTCTGATTTGATATAACTTGAAAAAAAGGGGAAAAAATTCAACTGAAAACAGATATTTACATTTACTGTTAAAAGAAGACAGACAACCTGTTTTGCTTATGGCATAAAATCACACTAAACCTTTGCTTTTTTAGTTTATTTAGGATTGCCAGAATTATCTCTGCCAGATTAACAAGAGAGGAAGTTTCTTAGCATTTTGAAGTTTTATGTACTTTGTTAGTATTTGGTAGATTGCCCCTCTGCACAACATATTTTGGTTGCTTCTCACAGTAGTTTGCAGGAATTGTGTCCCATTCCCCTTGCATGAACCGCTGTGACTCAGTCAGGTTTGCAGGCTGCCTTGCTCACACCTCCTCTCAGCTCTGCCCACAGTGTTTCTGTGTTTGCTGCTCCAAAAATTGACTTAGCTGTCTTCAAGATGCTAAGGCCAATCTCACATTTGAAGTTTGTTCAGTTCTGTTTGTTAACTTTGACTTTTTTAAGTGGTTTGGTTTATTTTTACACAGTCTGCTGGTCAGATGTATACAGTGTCAGAGCACTAAATAAAAATACAGGAAGCAGATGCTTCTAGAATTTGATTATTCTATTTGTTTCTATAGGTATAGTGAATGATTCTGAGAAGATTTAATGAGCGTTGGATTTATGCTTTACGGTAAAGTTGAGCTGCCACTTTTTATAGGTATGTTAACTCAATCGCCTCCCACAATCCAACGTAAACCTGGCTATGCTTGGATCAGGTGTGCAGTGCTAAAAAAAAACACCTCCAGTCTTGATATGAATGTTTTGATCCAAACCTGAATGTGACCAGGGGGTTCTAAATAAACCGTGAAGGAGTTAAAACATCCTAATTTGCGGGACCACAGTCCTTCTATAAAGCCCATTTCAGCCAAGCTTAAACTTTATCACAGTCATCTTTTGATGCTTCTTCATAATGAATTATTTTATTTTGACATTTCCATCATTTCATAAAAGGAAGCATTTATAGTGTTTCCATAAAACTATGCCTGATACCTAAATAGGTTCAATTCAACACATTAATGACAGAGAAATGTGATGCATTTAATTGCTCTGTGGAATGTATACATTATGTCTTTCAAAGTGGTGTTCAAAAGGGTAAATACTTCATTTCCTAGCGCAAGTAAATGAAGCCCATAATAACATACGACCTACGTGTTCCCATTTGCTTATACTGTAAGTTTTGCTTGTGGCAAGAAGGAAGCAAAGCGACCCAAGAGCATTTGACTAGCTGCCTACACATAAACCTCCTACTGAAAACATTAAATCTGACCTGACTACAGACACTGTCCAGAAAGCTGTACCACCTCTGCACCACAGCTGTACAAATGAATACATCTTACACAGTAGATCTGATGCTGCTATTGCTATGCAAGCCCCATAATGTTTGCATTGAGAGCTAGGTTCACAGATGGTTGTTACAACAGAGGTGTTAAGAAAAAATGCTCTGGGTATAGATGATTAAACAAAATCCCATTTCTACTAAAAAGAAGAAAAGGACAAAGAGGCTGAACACTTCTGTATACAGAACTAAAGGAAATAAAAAAAGAATGGGGATATTTTGTTAATGGTGTCAAATATTGGTATTAAAAAAAAAGATGATTAATTCTCAAATTTTTTTTCTAAAACCTGGTATTAAAACGATTTTTTTTAAAAATACATTCAGAATTGAACTTAAATTTACTCCAAATGTCAATAATAACTAGAATATCTAGAGTGATATTTTATGTGCATTTCTGAGAATATTTAAAGGCATAATAATCTAAATGTCTGCATATTTCTAAAGGTAAAGAGTGTAATCTCTATGATTATGTAAGAAAAAAATGATCTAACTTGACCTTGAGCAGAAAAAAAGTTGAATGCAATTAAATATCATACACTAATGTGTCTGTTTATAACAAATCCACTAGTGATATTTTCGGACGGATCTATCAAAACGGACTGATAGTGGAGAGAGATAAAACTGGCAAATCATTAAAAAAACTGGTCGATGCATTCCTCATTTCAAACAGTCAATTCTCAGTGACGTACCTGAAGGAAGGAAAACTCAAAGCTCTAATCAATAATCAATCTGCAGCATCCTTTTAGACGGGAAACAAAAAACTGATAAGGTTTTTATGTGAATAAGACCCAGAGATATTCAAGTTTATTGACGATAAGCTTTAATGAAGTGTTTTAAGTACCCTAAGCACACCTCAAATTAGCCTCTCTGAGCAATTCTTCCTTTCAAACAGAAGGTGGATTATCAACAGTTTATAAAATGCATTTCTGCCATAAATCTCGTTGACATTTATTGCTTGTTCTTTTAATCTGAGACAAGCTGCTCATATGAAGAGGGCAATTAAAAAAAAACTGATCCTTCTCACACCTCTTTGATGACAGAGTTAATCTACTCAGGAGGGACGGAGATTGGTGACACAGGCTGGTCTATGCTGGGTTTCCCCTGCTGTTTGTGTATGTGCCTCTGTGTGTTTTTTATTTAGGTCCTGGAGCGAATAGCCATTCAAAACCACTTCACCTCTCCCCATTCAGAGTGAGACAGTCCACTTCTGCCAAATGGAATGTAAGCACCAGCCGTGCTTCTCCCCGCCAATGCTTTTTAGCACTCTGATCTCACCACTTGTGGGCTGTCTGCCCACTCATCAAATTATAGGCTCCAAATAGGGCAGGCTTCCCACGTACGTCACATAATGCCTGACACATTGAACAAAGCTCAAGAAGCAATCATTCCATTTACTTCACTTAGACAAATGTCACTGAAAACTGATTGGCCTCGCTAATGAGTAAAGCCGGATCAATGGAATAATTAGAATGGGGAAGAAACATTTGACGATGGCAAAAACCACGTTTATTGGGGATTCATAAGTCGGACACTTCATTTATAGCAGGCATTTATTTGCAGATAGCCACTAATATCATTCTGTCTTATGTGCACTTAAGTTCAACCCACATCTGCTTCGAATATTTTAAATCTTTTATTTTCTTTATATAGACACTTATTTTGTTTTAAAGGCTTTCAACAGTAACAACAAATTGTGCTGTAAAGCTTCTTCAGAATTCAGTTTTCTATGGTGGTTTAAAAGGTGTGGTGATTTAATGATGTCTGCTGTTTTTTTTTTCTGCCACTTTTTAACATCGCAAAAGATGTGTACGTCCAGGAGCCAGACTCTAAATCCAGGTGATGTGTGAGTTTGATGAAGTTGGGAAGGGGACTTACTGCAACTAAAACCGATTTATATACTGATGATACCTTGATGTTTTACAGAGGCACCATGCTCAAGTCAATGTAGAGATTTTTCAGGAAGGTTTTAGTCATTTCAAGCCATAACAACATAAAAAATGACTAAGTTTTAAAGCAGAATCTGGTACAAAATTCCACTTATTTTATTTTGATGTCTTCATATTTATATTTTTGGAATAAGAATCATAACAAATTGCTGATAGTCTTGGGGGAATATTAACTAAGCCCTCAATAGTAAGACATTAAGTTAGGATGTTCTTAGATTGTTCACATTTTGATAAGTATTTCTGTATTTTCTTTCTTTTCTAGTGATGTTTTGGAAACTGTTTGCCATTTTGAAGAGGACACTCTAGAGTGTACACATTAATAGACTCATCAACTTTACATTACTCCCGTTTCAGACAGCTTAGTAGGTTTAAAGGAAGTGAAGAGTGGAGGCTTATAATAAAGTATGATGTAATCCTGAATATCTAGAAGCACTGGTTATGAATTTATGTTAGTGTATCTACTGTCATCAGCTAAGATGTTGTTAGCCTACATTACTATGAATGAAGATACTAGTAATCATTTTTCAAATTTACTTTTTTCAAACTTTACTACCCTGTAATTTGCTTTAACAGTGACATATTTTTTACCTATTTTCAGGAAATGAAATAACGATTTAATTCAATCATACATCTATCAAAGCCAAAGAATGTACTCTTTTGTACTTTTAAAAATCCACAAGCCATTTGAGAGACTTCTATTTAAATACAAGGACAGGTGAACACCACATGTTCTCGTCTCCATGCTCAACACAACATAAAATGCTGTCAAACCAAGTTCAAGTACAAGTACAACAACCAAAGACAAAAACTTGGCAGGTACACAAACCTTGTACCCTCCCTACCTAGCTATTTTTGTTAAAAAAAATCATATTATATTTCTGAGATTATGTATTATGATTGATTGCAAGTAAATCTATAATTTTTAACCTTAAAACAGACACCAATATTCTGTCTGGTATTCTCAACTAGCACAAACTCAGCTGACTTAATTTCAATATGGGGATATCATCATAAAAGCGAAGAGTCATTAGCAGACCCATTGTTAAAAGACAGAAGAACAGTTGTGCCTAAAATCACTGCTTTTCTATGGCAGCGGGTGAAAAACCTTTTATTGCTCTGCATCTGAGTTGCCCAAAAAACAGCTGATATGAATATTCCACCTGACAGAACCAATTTCAAGATCTCTGAGAACTAATTGGTTCAATAGCAGCCAAAATGCCTGTAGGACATCTATGACAGTCCAAATGCCTGATCTATGTCCACTTGGAAGATTACCCAACATCAATGGCCGGTGGTTCAGGTGAACGGAGGAGAGGACTTACAGGACAGAAGTCCTGTAACAAAAAAAAAAAGGGGAAAAATAATCTGTTTTTCAGGAAAGTCTTAAAGATGAAAAAAATCTATAGAAGGTTTAATAATTTTAATAATGTGCAGCAGAAGACAGGAGAAAATTATTTTCTATGATGTATTTTTTATCCAATTGTTAAGGGCATGTGAAGAATCATTTGTCTGGGGGAAAAAAGTGAGACCATATGTCCTGTGCCCCGCCGACAGCGAAGCAACCTGTTATAATCCATGTGTGGGGTTAGTTCTCATCTCAGGCACTGGGCTTAGTGCCAGTTCTGTTCAAGAACACTAACCTACATAAAGAAAACAAGAAAAACATCCATAAGGAGCAACTTCTTTCAAAGGACAAGTTTGTTCTTCATCTCAAAGATTAAAATATATAAAGGTTAAATCAGCAACCAAGGAAATTCTAAGCTTAAAAAAATCATCCGAAAAGACATAAAGACGACGACGTTTTATGTTCAAATGACGTCTACTCTCGGTAGAAAGGTGAAAAAGATGCAATTTTCAAATCGCTGAATATTTTCACCGTCTTTTCAATGTCTATTATTAAACATAAGTGGGACAAAATAAGCCAGAACAAACACAGCCCAATTATCAACAACTATTTCTGAACTATTTCAAGACTGTGAAGGACCGACCTCATTTAGCCTAAAAAAATTGTTAATAAAGTTAATTCTCATTAACTCAAAAATGACATGAGTGTGTAACCATTAAACTGGATTGAGGCCAGAAAATAGTTTTTAAAAGCAGTTAAGTCATCAGACAATTTGGTCATTTTTTCTTCCATATCTTGAATAATAAACTATATAAACAACTTCTTGCTTACTATGTACAACACAAAGAAGATAATTTATTTCTTCGGGTCATTCTGTGATTACACAGCCCACAGAAGAAGAAGTACATGTCATTGTGGTGCTCTATCTGCAACTGGTCCTGGAAAGAATAGTGAGGGGAGCTAAGGTCATTATGATCTGTAGAGGGTCCGTTTCCCAGATGGTGCAAAAACTGGTCTCTGATTATTGGCAGAAATTTTCCATAAATCAAAACTCTTCTCTCTTGATAAGTTGATCTTAAATATGAATTAACTTTTTTTTATATGTGTCTTTTATTTCTGTTCTGGTTTTCAAAGTGTTTGTGTTGTATATGGCCATCAACTAAGTTTTGTCTTTGCTGTTACCTAGTTTGTGTGCAACTAAGCGAAAATGAACGTACTTGATTTGTAAAAGACATAAACATTTGATAAATTCATTGACAAAAACATGGTGACTCTGCCTTTATCTTTTATGTCACAAATTCATTAAAATCAAAAGAGCCTCACAAATGTAAGGCATCATTTCATTTCCCTTTGATTAAGCAAAACTGGTTTAGTTAAAAGAATTAAAGAGCAACAAAGGAAACCTTGACTGTTTTAAAAAAAACATCATGATCGAAAAACTAAAAGAATTTTCAATTGAAGAATTTCCAATTGGATCCAAGATACTTTTTAAATTCCAGTCTACACAAACGATGCTTTAATGTAGAAAACAGCTCTGAAACACACTGAACAGCGAGCTGACACATTTCACCATTTTCTCTGACAAATACCATATATCAGTTGGGTGTTTGTAGGTGGCGACATAAACTAAAGAAACCAATACATGTTGACACACAACATGGCACAATGAATGTTTTTTCTTCCATATGTCACGTCGGGAAATGTTTTTTGACTTTAGATGACATTTGAGCTAATAATAAAATGTGAGGAACTGGCAGCAGGCGTGCTGTGTGTATTGTTTGAACGTGTGGGAGGCCCAGGTAAGAAGCTGGCTCTTTGCTGCATTCAGGGGGAGCTGGGAAAGAGTAGAACTTTGACAAAAACAGACAGGCACACACTTTTCAGAGCCATATATTTTCATCAGTGGTTATCTGATCCGTTATGCAGCGCAAGACCAGGCAAAGTGTGCCCACAGCTGCATTAGTATCACCGATCATATCTCTGTGTGCCTCAGACCGTCCCACTATTAATATTCACACAATCTATCCGGAACAATGGGCCTTTCTTGGACTCCTTTTTTTCCTCTGGTCACTAATTGGATGTAATTACTCATCTACAAAACAAATGAGCGTGCTGAGGTTGCCTTGGAGACTGGATCAGGGGGCCTAGCAGTGCGAATCGTTTGTGGGGCTTCATTTATACTGATAATTATCTCCCTTGCACCCACCCCATTCCTCCTCCCTGCCCTCAGTGACCAAGGCTGGCTGTGAAGCAATGGAGGGGGGAGTGTCCTGCAGTCATCTGTTACTGACATCATCGAGGTGGCACTCTGTAAGTGGATAAATGCCCTGCTCTTGTTCCCACTTTGCCAGGTGACTGCCTTTAAGGAGGAATCACAAACCTTGAAAGTACTTCTTTTCTTGTTCTTCCCACTTAGAAAATAAAATATATCACTTATGATAATACAGAGGCTCTTGGGGTTTTATGGAGGGGAGATATATATAATGTGCACATTGTATCACTGTGCTTCTTTTACAGGGTGGAAAACTAAAGGATTGATTGGGATTTCTGGTCTTAAATATAGATAAATAATTGTCCTTTTATCATTACTGAAGGCAAATCAAATCTAGTAATAAACAGCAACATTCATTCAACTACGCCTTGTAAAAATATAGATTAGTTTTTTTTTATCATACAAATAGAAATTTCAATCTATTTCCTTTTTATATGATAAACAACCTCCAAATAACGCATACATGTGCAGTAAAAGGGATATCTATTAATTGCATACCTATGAAAATAGTACAGAAAGCAGGGAGTACTTTGAGCCGTACGGGACATTGGTTACACCCCTACTCTAAAACATTTCACCGAAACTCTGGCTTTATGATTAATATCATATCCTCCCATCAAAAGAAAACTTCCAGCCTAGTCTAATTTTTTTTTAGACTAGTAAAAAGCCTAATTTAAAATATTACTCCACATTTAACTACATCCATCTTTCTTTAACTTTTCCCGTTTCTGTTGAAAACCAGAACCACCCAAGCAACAACATGTTTCATGTTCTTTGCTAGTTTTGCTCCACATTATGTTTTACATGTAGACAAAAAGAGTTACTCTATCCTCCTCTGACAACACTTCCTTCCTTTTAGCGGTCTTCTATAATGAGCAGATTTCTGTTGTGCGTTACTAAAACTGTTCTGTCTACATTTTCCCCAGAATCGTGGATCTCTGGTCCTCCAGAATCACCATCAGCATCTTGGCTATATTATAAATTATTTCCTTATTTGTTTTGGCGTTAAGTCTAATTCTTTATTCGTTATTGTCCTCTAAAACAGATTGAATAAAAAAAGTGTGCCACCGATCTTTGAAGGCAATCAGTTGCACTGGACTTTATTTAGGGTTATTTGGAGGCAACTAAAGTTTAGAAAACAATTGTGCAGGGCTTAACTGGGCATCATGACAAAATATAAAAATGTTTAAGGGGTGTTAATACTTTTAGAGCCACTCTGTGCCTTAACATTAGAGTTTTTTTGCACAGGCAACAAATTCTGGAACCTGGGGAACATGACAATCTATCACCCACAGTTATTTTCATGCCATCAAGCGGCGATCGTTAAAGCAGCCACTTTGTCGTCTCCCTTGCGGCGGCAGCGAGATTCCTCTGTGGGCCTTAAACCACATCGCTCTACAGAAGATGTCAATAAAGCTGAGACGCGCCTTCTTAAATTAGCTTTGAATTTTAGAGCTACCATAATTAGCTCTTCCATTTTCACCAATGTCATTTAAAAATAGCGTGAAAGAAACTAACAGCTCTTTTGCTGTCTGGCCTTGCTTTCACTTTCCATTTGAAATAATCTTTTCTGTATGAATGGCTGAGTAATTAACAGCACTAGACACCCTTTTCAGAGAGCACAGACATTTCATAAATAATACATATTTAATGTCTTTTCATTTTGTGTTCAGAGAGGCTTAGCTAATGAATTTTAACAGATGATTTCTTCTTGGATTAACTCACCCATACTCAGGCCTCCGTTTTCTTAATTTTATACTGTATGCCTGCTTTTCCCTTTTCTTGCCCTTTCATTTCTAGCACAGGATGAAGTAAAAAGACCTGCCGATTCATATTTACCTTTAGCCACTGTTGGAAAATGATTGGCAAGGGTAATAGGGAGGGAAGGGAAATGTAAACAATGAACAACAAATAAAACATTCATATAACATATTTCCTGCAGGGGAAAGCCCATCCAGAGCGCTTTAAATGATTTTGAATGCAGATTTTAACCTGTAAGGGATCTGTTTAAGCTGGGGCTGAAAAAGCGCACTCAGTTATCGATGGTCGGCACAGATTATTCCATAGCGAGCAGGTTCAGAGTTGACAGCGCTGGCCTTTTGGCTGAGCGTCTTTTTTTCCCAAGCAGGCTTTAAGTGCTCTGAGAAATCTATGAGTCACGGGGAGTGAAATCTGACAGTGAAGCTGGTGACATGTTATGATCCTCTACCTAACAGAAGGCGGAAATTAAACAGGCACTAATACCAGGCCATGTACTGTTTGTTACCAGGCGGCCTCATGGCAGGAAATGACATCCGAATGATTTCTAAAATGTCGGTTGTAATTATAAGTTAGTTTTTTTTTTTTGGTTCAAAGCACAAACAGTTTGAGCCATACATTTGCTCACACTTATTAGGAGTTTTAATGTTTGCAGCTTTTGAAACACTATGCAATTTTAGCCACTAGGGGCACTATAGATCTGCAACTTCCAGGTTAACCGCTACTGAAAGCAACTGTCAATGTTGTACTAAAACACTAACAGTCTCTTTTCATGTTTTAAGCCTGATAGATCATCATTTTGGAGCGGCGGACTGAGAAGTCAGGGAGTTCCTTGCATAAAACAAGGCCAAATTCACCTCTAGAGATTAAATTCTACATTAGAGAAGCAGAAAAAATGTCCGATCAGGTAAGTTGCATTAGGCTGCCAAGCTTAGATAGCTCTGGTGTTTAAGGTTTGCTCAGAGAGCGCCTCCCTGGCTCACAAAACTCATTCAGTGTTGGGTCCCTCCGTCTCAAGTTACATAGGCAAGTTTTTGCAAAGGCCAAACTGTACTGAACATCAATATGGGCTAAAAGATTTATATTGTCCTGAAAAATGATTTAATATACTTCAAATTAAGCTAATATTTTGGTAAAAATTTACACAGTATCCCTGCAATGATTTGACAGAAATTTTTGCTCACATGAAATAAAGACAAGAAAAAACTCCATTTAGGTAATAATAAAAAAACTTGAGGGTAAATATACTGGCAATGATATTCTGTAAAATGTCAAAAGAAATGACAAAGAAAGCACATCCTTTTGGTTTTTATCAACAAGCCTCTGAAGTCACTCTGATGGATATTTGACCAAATTGCTTGACAGGAGTTACTTTGAGAGTGTTCCAGTTTCTTAATGTCACCCTACTTTCTCTATTCCTCTGTTGTATGTTTCATCATACAATCATGTTAAAACTCGCAGTTGTGAGCAAGTGACTTTTTGGACTCCAACAATGGCTCTTAATAACTGTGGCTTAAAACAAAGAACCAACCACTTTGTATATTAAATAGGGAAAAAAGTGTTGTAAACATGTAATAATAGGATTATATTGAAGAAAAAGTCCCTGTTTCAAATTAGACTCCTTGACCCTAACTGTAATGTACATATGTCCACATTGTAAAGCTAAATGAATATAATCAGGCAAACATTGAGTGTTTGGGCCACAATGATAAGTCATCAGAAATATGGTTGAAGGATTAAGGTAAACGTGGTGGTGGATGCATGATGCTAAGGGCTGGTTTTACTATCATTCATTTGTATATTTTCACAAGTAAATGAAGTAATGAAGTTTGAGCTTAACCTCAAACTGATCCAACCTTAACCTCATTCAGCATCTAGATCAGGGTCTTGTGAATTTTTAAAAATTTGTCTTGGTACTTTATGAATTATTCTGCTGTAAAAATAAGTAATGTAGTTATAGGAGACACTGGTGTTGTGCTGTTGTTTTAGATAACTGCTTTTCTCTTGGTTCACAGTTAAGTGATCCATGATTGAAAAGACACAACACTTGTTTTAAGATTATCACAAATATCCAAAAGATCTTAATTTAACAGGCATAATTTAAATTATGCCTATTAGTTGCTAATTAATTTCAATCTTTCTATTTTTACCATAAAATCATAAAATAACCATCAAATTGTGAAAATTGTAACTACAAAAATAATTAGCTAAATAGAAACATTGCAATAATAATAACAAAAATTAACTTGTCTATAAAAAGATTTTACGCTTTGATTAGATGGTTCTTCAGTCATATCAATATTCTTATATTTCCCGAAGCGCGATGGAAACACTGTTTTACTTCATATGTGATCTGCAACTGGACCTTACTGCCTTATAAAAAGATTAAGTAAAAAACTGAAGTATTTGGAGGATGATGGTGCCAACTAGAGCAGTGGATGAAATACGGATATATCTCAAATATTTACATGAGATATATCAATGTTGTTTTCATAGTTATTATGAAAACAAACGTATTTACCCTATTTTTCGGACAGTAAGCCGCTACTATTTTTACAAGCTTTGAACTCTGCATCTTATCGTCCAAAGCGTCTTTTTCTATGGATTTTTAAATTATTTTTGTGATATCGTAAGATGATTTGTTTTGGTTTGGTCCACTGTTGTACACCACAAATTCGCCTGGTGGAAAGGCATGTGATGAGACACACAGCATCCATGGAAAAGGGTGGTATGTTTGTCACATGTCCGTGCGGCAGGCAAAGTAATGCCATACGGTTTAGCGCCAAATTGAAGCAACTGCATCCACTCAACATCAGAGTGAATCGTGCGTTCAAAGTAGCACTGTGCTTTCAGTGCGCCGATAAATCATTCACCGATCACCAACTGATTTCGAAGGGCTGGACTGCTGTGTGATGAAGAGTAGGACACCGCCACCGCCCTTCAGAGGGTGTTTGATTCTGATACTGACAATGAAGAGGTCTTTGATATTACAAGCGACAGTGAAGGAGAGAAGTGGAGAGTGGACGACAGAGCCACTCTGAGCCTGCTTGTTGTCGACACCGAAGAAGAGGACTTTGGTGGTTCTATTAGGTAGCAAGAACACAAAGGTGATGAATGACTGACTATACTTCTTGTTAAAGCCTCTGCTGCACCTTGGCCAAAAATGTAGGCCCAATCTATTTTTTCTGGTGTGCTGTTGGTTATTTTTATACAGTACATTTGCTACTCATTTGAACAGCACAGTACATGTATCGTACTTTAAAACACCTGCAGCTTAGTCAGGTGCAGCTAACGCATGAACAAAATAGCATTCTCCCCTAATTTTGGCTTGTGGGTCTAATATTCAGGTGTGCCTTCAGGTGAGCCTTGTAGTCCATGTGTGCAATTTTACTTGTATTTGTTTTTTAAATGAAATACTGCAGTTGCATAACTTTGCATTTTCGAAATAGAAAGTTGACAAAACTATGATTATCCTCATAGATTTGGGCACATTTGTAAAGGAAATGCAGCTAGTGACCCTCAATGCATTGAAGAAATGCCTAAAAATTATTCCATTATATAGATCTCACAAATACATTTTAAATTTGGGAAGCAGTTGTGAGTTTCCGCAGAAAAGTGTTTACAAAAAATGAAATTTGTTGAAAAATGTAATTCTGGTTGTTACAATCAACACTCATCTTTTCACGTCTTCTTGCTATGCCCCGGATATTACTGGGTCTATAAATTTAGTCTCCTTGTAAATTTCTGAATCTGTGCTGATCAGGGAAAATCTGCAATACATTAAACTTGCATACAGTTCTTGCCAGCAAAAATAATCAAGTTGTTTGTAATGATATCAAACAACTGTGAAAAAGAGTGGTTGGAATGTATAATAGAAAAGACCAACATTTATTTAAAATATTTCACACTACTAATCCTATTCTGTTCAGAATGTGATCAGTTTGTTGTATTTTTACAACAAATGCTTCTTTCATTCAGATGTTTCTTTTTATTCAGCTTCCAGTGAGCGTTTTCACAGATCCTTCCTCCCAGCAGCTGTAAGACTTTATAACCACCTCTGTTCCCAACAACCTCAATAAGTTGTTATATTCATGCTGATTTTGCACAGTTTCTATCTTAGTCAGTTAAATAACATGCTGCTGTTATTTTGCACATCTCTGATGTTGCTGCTATTTTCAAATGAAAAAATGTCCTTTGGTGTATATTGGTTATTTATTCTCTAGGTGCACGTTTTTTAGATTTTTAAAAAACTTTACAATACAGTATTTTAATATCTTTTAACTCTTCACTATTATACTTTGTTATAGTTTTTTCTAAGGTCTGTATTTTCTATTTTTACGGCACTAGTGGCTTGTTTTTCCTGAGAGTAGGCTGACAGGAAAGGGGGTATGAGAGATGGGAAGTGACATGGAACAAAGGTATACAGGCTGGATTCGAACCCTAAGGCGTCCATACATGGGTCATGCACATTAACCACTGCGCCACCCTCACGTCCTCTAAGGTACATATTTATGTGACCATTTTTTTTTTTAAATCTTCCAATTTTTTTATTCTATTTTATCCTGTTCGTATTATGGATTCTTAGAAGAAGCGCTTTTCCAACCTAAATATATTTTCCCCCCTAATTTTCCTAATGGTGCTTATTCATATCATACCTAAATTAACTCAAATTTTAGGTGCAATATTAAGTTACCATCTGATTGCCCACAAAAAAAGAAAAACATTTTTTGAAGAAGTGATGCTGCAGCCATGATTGTTTAAGTTAAATATGACACAAAATAAAACACAGTTTTTAAGGAGGATCTACTTCTATTTCATGCATTATTATTATTATTATAGGTGGAGATGGTGGCTTCCACTAAGCCATCACTAAGTTTTTCTTTGCAGAGTGTGTTTTTGTATGTCGCCCCTGGAGGGCAAAGCGTGGCTGTCCCTGAAGGCCTGTGCCTGTAACCTCCAAGCATCTGCTCCCCACAGCTGTGAGAGCCACCACTTTGCCGTGGAGGTGCAAAGGGACATTTTGCCCTCCCCGATGTGTCAAATTTTTCCCTAGGCCGGAGACAAAAACGTGAGCAGGCAGGAAAGGCTTGGCATGTCTGCTCATGATTCTTCACACCAAATACAAGGAGAGTGCTTCTGGCCTCAGAGCTCAGCTCTAAAGATTAGCATCTGGGACAAATGGACCCGAGCTCACTAAGAGGCAGACTGATTAAGTTCTCTGCACACAGCCACTCCTCCTCTCCTCTTGGGCACAGCCGTACATCACAGAACTTGTTGGGAGGGAATTGATATTAATCTTAATTTAAAAATGTCTGTCACATAAGTTTTCTTCTTTTCCGTCAGTGGAGGGAGAAAATGTGTTTAAGACGAGAAGAGGGAATGACAAAGATGTGCAGCAGCTATCTGAGGGTAAGGATTGGTTTCTAATGATGTAAAGATTCTTTCACATTCAGACTCTTTCAATTCCCTTACAGCCGAGTCAAAACAAGAAAACCAGCAAGATGCAATAGGATTTGTTCTGAGCACACCACAGGTAAGCTCAGGGTTTATGAAGACATCTGAGAAAACTTCTCTGAAATGTCCTTAGTCATCTGCATCTCATTCTTTATCTAATTTAGCACAAAAGATGGCAACATATAAAAACAGACTGACTTTATTAAGAAAACCTTCAGCATCTATCATAAGTAAATGAGTGTCTTCTCTCTCTGATGAGCTGGATGCTGTTGCAGAGTGGATCAGAATATTTTTCACCATACAATTCCAGTCAATACGTAGCAGCTGTTCACTATTAATTAATACTGACTTATTCATGAAAAAGATTTGCTGTCCTACCAGCAAGTAGGAGGCTGGACTGCATGAATTAAATATGAAGCTAAGATATTGCTACTTGCATTAGCACAGTCTACGCTTGCTATTTCCTCTTCAGGCTTTAACATGGATAATTTCATCCCAGTCGCTTATACCTGACCTACTGTGGCACCTCGCCGGAGCTCCAACAGATTCAACACAGCAACAGCAGCTTATAAAGGCGAGGACGGGGTTAGCTCCTCTTTAGCTCCAGGCGATGGTAAACTCTCTGCTGTAGCCAGATCTGTGTGATCTCCTTCTGCCTAAAGCTACAGTCTCAGAGACATGCCTACCAAGAATTGCTTCAGGACTTGTCCTTGCTGTGCAACATGCTACATGGTGGAGATCAGGGCAGCAACACGCTTCTTTAAACCAAGGCTATGGTCTTACTTTCTCAATACATCTGATTTACACACACACACAAATATATATATCCTATTAATATATTTAATTTTGAGTCATTGTAATGGTACGAATCTCTTGAAATAAATTACCTCATGAACCAAACTCAAATTCAGTTAACTATAAATTCCCATGTCTTTTTTACACTTAGTTACAATAAAAAAATGAATTATAATGTAATTTAATTTAACAAAACGTTATGAGAGTGCCATAGAATGATGCAGAAGTTAAAGGGAAGTAATATATGACAATCTAAATATCTAAAGAATAAAGACATTCAAGCTAATGGGGTAGCATCAGATAATTATTTTCAAAATGATTTTAGATTAGACTTTGACTGGGTCATTCTAACATACAAATTTATTAAAATCATTCTAATTTGTTATGCACACAAATTAGAAACAATTGAGGCTAAAGAAATTCAAAATATTAGCTGAACTGTTTGTTGTTTTATAAAAGTCCAGAAATTGCTGAACTGTAGCTCTTTGGTTGCAACCCATAAGGATGTGAATGTGAACCCTTTGTAAAGAATAATCAAATAAATCAAAAAAATTATTGTTTTGCCTATTTTGCTACTTCACACTGGCTGATTCGTTCCATGGCCAAGAAATGTAACCCCACAGCATGATACAGCCACCGTAACTTTTCACCATTGGTTCAGACTCAGAGCTACTCTATATGCAGTGTTAGTTCCACAGTAATCTGCAAAAAAAGTAAAATCTACGTAAGACAATTTTCTTACATTTCCTGCATTTTTCCTTGAATTGAGCAAAAAAGTAAGACAATTTGCCAATGGAATAATCACATTTAAAATAAGAAAAAAACAACAGCAGTCTCTTATTTAATGTGCATAACATATACTTATTCTATTATAAGGGTAACATACTCATTCTATTGGCAGATCATCTTATTTCCCTACTCAAATTAAGGGTAAATACATTTATTTTAAGTAAGTATTACTAACTTTTAGATCTTTTTTCCCAGTGTATTTTAGATATAGGTCCCATTTTGGCTGCATCTGACCTGAAAACCTTCTTCCACATCCTTACTATATCTCCTAAAAAGCCTGAGAAAGACTGCAGACGGATCAAATTTGATTCTGTAAGTTTTCATTTGTTAACTAATGTTTATTGCGCAACATGAGGCAGAACAACTGGATTCATGCTGAGTTTAATCTAAACAGGAGAATAATATTTGATACCTGAATTCTCTGGGCTGTATTTTATATAGACGTATGATATACTTATCAACACCTTTGAACTTTTAAATTTAAAACCACCTATCAATTTACTACCACTTTGGTCAGCTTTGTTTGTCCATCTCCATCCAGATATGATCTTAAAACAGATGATACAAGAAGCACATTAGGTAGTAAAAGAGGCAGAAGTGAATAACAGGATCTGATAGAAAATGGGGCAGGAGCAACCTGTCTTGTTTTACATCTCTGTTGCAGTGTTTGGGAAAGCAGCACACAGTGAGGCATCTAAAATACAGCTTGTCATCAGTGGTAGCCTGTCACAAAGAGGGATGTCAGCAGCTGTCATTTTTTTCTGTTGAGCATTAAAGGTGGAGTGGAAGTGCCCTCTCCCAGTGATGAAAATGTCTCCCACATTTCGACAACAATCTGCACGTATCACTAACAATGTGCTTGCAAGCACCGCTGTGCACAAAACTTTACACAAAAGGGTTCATTGCCATGGTTTTGCATCTGCCCAGTAATCCTTTTGAGCGAGACGTTCCTTCCTGTGACTTAACGCTGACACCCCATGCGCTCTCCTTCTATCATACAGATTGAATGAAAACAAACACATACATATATAACCTGTGGTGCACTCCGGGAACTGTAGGTGGAGTCAAAGCACAAAGAATCTCTACTTGTAAATCGACCCTATTTTTCTACCAACAATGAAGAAAAAAACCTTTTCTGCACCAAAAATTAGAAAATTTAGCAAAAAATGAAAGCGGGAGAATTGCCATTCCTGAGCTGCCACTGGGCTGACTGCTGCAAATGAAACCAGAAGATGGGATGGAGATGCAGCAGAATCCCCAGACGACGCACAAGAAGGAAGGTCAAGCCTAAACAATCTGTGTCCTCCTGAATTGTGTCTGTGGAGCGTTGAGAACTCCACATGGGCTGTTAGCCTAACCTAAAAGGCTAATATATCAAGGACATAAAGATAAATCTAATTTCTTATCTGAACATTGAAGAACAGATATAACTGATCATTTAGATCTTGCATTCTGCAGTTTCTTTATATCCTATTTTCTGTTTTTTAAGGTAGCTTTACCATTTTCCAACAAAGGCTGGACATGTCTCCAAGTAAAACCTTCTTTATATTCCCTTTGACTGTTTAGGCACTAAAAAAGGCCCATGATGTCACTGTTTCCCCTCTAACACGCCACCTCTCAGCCTCTGTTCATAATCATTTACTTGTCTTCCTTCCATTTGCAGCTGTCAGAATTAAACTGTGCATAATGGCTGCCATCAAGTCGGCTGGTTCCTGGCTGCTGCTAACCCCAAATCAACATTCCTGCTTCTTAGTAATGCTCGTTGTGATTGTTGGGCCAAATTGTTTGTTTTGAAAATGGCAAATCAAACAGCCCCATGCAAAAGACATAGCATCTGATTGGCCTCCAGTGTTCCCTTTGTTGATTTGAATTAAATTCGAAGTGAGACACGAGTGTGAATTTGCACACGTGTGAACATGCGAGTAGTTTTCATATGCTGCTGCTCTCCCTGTTTAAGTGAGTTCATTTCACGACGCATGATGTTAAACAGCAGTTTGCCTGCTGACTTGTTCTAATTTTTTATTTTGTGAGCACAAACCAGACAGGATGTGAGTAACAATTAAAACACACTTTCTCCAGCAAGCTCCTAATGGTATGGCTGATTAGTGAAGACGCCGCTTTTCTAAAGACAGGAGGCTGTGTGTTCAGTCAGGGGAAGCCATTATTGACAGCTATTGAATGATCTACAGTTGTAAGGCAGGGAAAAGCTGGATGTCTAAATGAAGCAGACACTCTGATCAATGCTGTTTAAGATGGAAAAAAACCAGCATCCTGTTTTTGGTACCAGTGTCATTGCGGAAAGCTGTCTGTGTGTCATGACAGGATGTCTACAGCCAATATGCTTTACTGGAGTGAATAGAAATGGACCTAAAGTGTGTTTAAACAGCTGTGCTGACTTCTAAACCAAGAAGATAGAAGTAAAGACTGACGATCAGCAACTTGAAAGTAATTACAGCTCCTTGACTATTTATTTTCTTTCAACTTTTTTCCATTTTGTTCTATTCCAAACAACACATTTCAGTCTGTGTGCTTTATTTAGATGTGAAATACTAGATTAACATATTAACCACCTTTAAGCTCCCATTTACTAACCTTAAATAACATTGTCATAGCATTATCATATGCTTATATGGTCGTCGTCATGTATCATGCTGAATTGGTTTAAGTCTTTGAATGTAAAGTGGGCGACCGTGGTCTGAATCCTGGTTGCGTCAGAAAGGCCATCCAGCGTCAAAATGTTGCCAAGTTATTATGACTTATTGTGGCAGCCCATGAATATGGGAGCAGCCAGAGGGACAAAACCAAACAAGTTTATATGTTTTGCCATCTATAGTCTGAAAATGTAAATTAATGTTTATTCAATATAATCCGAATGCTTCACAAGAATATGAAAGAAATGTTCACTTCAATGTAATATCTAAGTGTTTCTGTTCTTCTCTCTATAATCTACATAATGTAGCATTAGATTTTTTAAGTTAAATGCACTTTTTCTAAACATTTTAAAATGTCCTTACCGTTTATAAACGTATCAGATCTTAGCTTTCCGCAGCACAAAAGGTGTTTTTCTTCAGCAAGGGTGGTTGTGGCTTAGAAGAGTCTACGTGAAAGTACAGCTAAATACAGGGTTGTTCAATAAGAAAAGCTGTTAAAATACTGTAAAAGCCTTAAAACCAAGGCGGAGGTTCACTTCATACCAGGAAGAGAATAGAAATTATATAAGGGGTTAAATCAACGCACAACTATGTGTTAAAATGGCCTAGTCAAAGTCCAGACCTAAATCCAATAGGGAAACTTAAGCAAAGATTAACCCTGTAATGCCAAATGTATCATATTTGATACATATAGTTTCTGAAATGTTTTGCGTCGGACACCTTTTGCATAATTTAATGGTAAAAACTTTGCTCAAAATCCTATTGTACACAATCAGATAAACCTGATAACAGAGGGCAGAAGACTACACAAAAAATAATCTTGACTTATCGCATAGTAATAAATTATTAATATCAAAAATGTATTTCTGTTTTTTCTTTTTAAATATTTTGTTTCACACACAAAAAAAGTAATTTTCTGTTTTGTTTTATTCTTGGATCGGGCTTTAAAGGGTTAAATAATGATCAAGCAGGATCGTAATTGATATGTGAGGGACCTTTAACTATTAAATATTGGTGATAACCCCAATAGGGTTGCAACTGTAATGTAGTGAAAAGAGGGGACTGAATGTAAATGCACACCACACTTTTCAGCTCTGACTATTAGAGTAGAGATTGCTGCAAACCGTGCATCAATTTTCCCTTACTTTGGCATTAGGGATTATTTTGTTAGTCTATTGCATTAAAGTCAAACAAAAGAAATATGTTTGTGGTTGGAATGTGACAGAATGGGAAAATTATTCCTGAAAAGCTGAAGAACATGTAAGCGATTCTGCTTTTAGCCACACTGACTAAGAATACATCTGATATAAATGAAAGAAAACCATCATAAAGAGGAGAATAAAAAAAGAAGAAAGCTCAACTGACAACTACTTTATATGGAGACAATCCAACAATACAGGGAAACAATGTTCAATATGATGATTAATTATGACTCAGTCGGTTTTCCTGGAGAGCATGGGAAATTAAATGATAAAATGATACCAAATGATAAAAACTAATCGACCTTTTAATCTTGTAAAGGAAGTCATTAAGATTGTACGTTTGTCTTAAAATTTATACATCCAAAGCCTATTTAAAAATGAGTTATAAATACTTTAGATAATACTCTTCATTAATATTTTTTTTAAGTTATGCTTATATCTTTATCAGTCCAGTCAGTTTGAAATGAAACATCTATTTCTTTTATAAAGCTAATTATCATTTAGTACAAGAGTTTCTCTTCTGTGGCTGATTTCTTTTTCGAACCCAAATTAAACTGCAGCTTATTATTTTAAGCAAATTGCATTGTTTAATGTACATGGCAGATTATTTATTAGTCTACACTCTATGGCATTTCTATTGGTGTTAATGTTTTAGAGGACTATGGGGAGAAGCAGAGCAGGAGAAGTTGAAGAGAGCAGCAGCCACACAGAACATGGACAGAGCGTTTACCTGGCCCTGTGCTCTGTGGGTACGCCAAGTAGCCGCCTCTTCCACGGGCCCCCCTACCTGAGCCACGCGCTGCTGCTACCGCCGCCGCCGCCACCGGTCCATATGCCGTCGCTGGGAAGCCTGCAGGCACATACACACACATATACACACACCCATCACTTCCTGCAAATGGATGAGTGCGTCCCAGAGCGACAGGACGAAGCTGATACCGATGCTGAGCCGTAGGATCAAGCTATAGCCGTCAGAGCTGAGGGTTCATGTCAGAGCAACATCTACCAGCAGACACCCACAGAGTCCACTGTGGCAGTCAGATCCCTGGTGTGTGTGTTAAAACATGAGGGATTTTTAATGGATCACCTATTCTGGTGGGGTTCTGGCACTCTTCAGAGCTGGGAGAAAGAAGAGAAAAAATCCTACACCGGGTGAGGTGAAGAAGTAGGTGACTCACTTTAGATTTCAATTTTTTTTTTCAGTTGTACTTAAAGATATCCAGCAGCTTTTATATGAAGATATAATTTATTAAGATAAGAAAGTTATCTTAGTTAACCATTGCTCTGGTTAAGAGTGGCATTAAGGAATTAATCAACTGAAATTTTTGTAATATTTGTCATATGATTTGACAACACAAAGTAGGCTACAGACTTAACATTTGTTTATGTCTGAAATGATCCAAAGTACCGAAGGTTTTATCATTTCAATAATAAGAGATTAGGCAGAGAGCGTCTTGCTTTTTTCACTTTTTAAAGAAGTATGCGTTCATAAACTACAATAATTTTAGAGAATAAAAAGTATGAAGTGCTACTGAAGGTGTGCTTCTTTTCACATCTGATGAAAACATAGTGGTGGTAGTATGATGATCAGGGCTGCATTGCTGCTTTATGGCCTGGAAGAATTGCCCTAATTGACAGAACTACGAATTCTGCTCTGTTCCAAAACATCCTAAAGGAATCGGATCGGCCATCTCCTCCTCACCTCAAACTCAAAGGCACTTTGATCCAAAGCATAGCAGCAAGTCTGCCCCTGGAAGGCTCATAAAAAATAAAATATATGCTTTGGAGATGTCTTTTCAATATCCAAAATTAAATCTGATTAAAGAGTTGAAAACATAAGGGTCGGCTTGAAAAGCTTTCTTTTTCTCATTAAAGAATTCATCACAATACTTGCATCTATGCAGGATATTTTAAAATGTATTTCTTACAATCCAACAGAAAGTAAAAACAACAGGAACCTGTAATATGGTAAAACCTTGATCACAGTTTAATAAAACCTTGTATTATCTTCCTATCCTTTAGATCAAGTGAGATTCCTCCTAAAAAAAGGGGAACATTTAGATTCTATGGCAGAAAACTGAGAAAAATAACTTCAGCCACAGATTGTATTTTCAAAGGAAATTCACTCTAAAGCTGCCTTTACCACAATGACCTGATAAAATACTATAGACACATCTAAGCTGCACACAGACACGTAGATAATAGCCCCACCTCCAGGGCTTATTTGTGAATTTGGTTCCCAATTACGGTGACTTTGAATAGAAGCGGAATAATCCAGCATAATGCATTCCATTTTTTTTTCTGTTTGTCAGGGCTGTTCAGGTGGAAGATACAAGAAAATAACTTCCCACAATCACACAGAGGCATCAGTAGGAGGATCTGTCACTCAGGGGAGATACGCATCTGTTAGCTTATGTTAAAACTGTGAACTCATTTTCTTAGGTACTCCCAGGCTTTAAAGCATATTTGTATGCACGTTTACAAATCAGTTCAAATTGTCGGTTTAAGACACACTTATGAAATAAGATTTAATTTCTCGCAAATATAAATCCACTTTCTAAGGGTCTGTTAATTTCAACAAATATCAGCCCAATAATCAGAGTGTAATTAAGCCGAAGCAGGATCTGTGAATTGTAATTACAACGCTGGCCCTAATGAACACAACTGCTAGAGGTGGCAGAGAGAGAGGCTAGTCCATGCCCAGGGCTCGCTCGCGCTCCTCGCTCAGCACAGGAATGGCATGTCATTAGCAGTGGTGATGAGATTCCTCACTCTGGGCTCAACACCGTCTATGCCTAATCAGCCTCCTAAAATTATCTCCACAGGAGCTTCTTTCCTCACTCGCAAAAATATGATCTCCAAATTCCCGCGGTTAGTTTCTCTACATGTTTTTTCTATAGCTAAATGTGGGATTTCTGCTTCTCTGGGTGAAAATTGCGGTCGTTTAAAGAAAAAAAGAAAAAAAAGGAGTACAAGACACCTTCAAGGATATATTTTTCCAAATGCTGAGGAGGTGAGACGAGCAGCAGCAGGTGACCTATTTTCTGAGCCTGCTTTGTTCGAAGAGGAGAAGACCAATGAGATGACGAGGGGGGGCGGGGCGGTGAGGTGAAAGGGCAGGGTCAGATGAGGCGCAGTCGAAGACAAAACCACGTAGCTTTTCATCAGCCGGCCGAGAAGGAGGTAATTCACAACTCGGTCGACACAATGTGGCCGAGAGCGCGCGTGTTGGGTGTGAGGCGCCTTCGTGCTGTGCCCGGCGGGCAGGTGAAGTAGAGAAAGGGACGCCACTTCCCCTACCGACTGTCTAACAGCTCAGGAAAGAATATGAGACTGTTGATGGCAGAAACCGTGCCAACAAAAGCCAACGGAACAAAAGTGACTGAAATCAACTATCTTTGTGCTACTGTTCCTGAATCCAGCTTTCTCAGCTCAAATGATGCATTTTATCTTTTTTTTTTTTTTTTTTTTAGCAAATAAGAAGGAAAATAAACAAATTAACACTGTTACTCTACTAATGTTGGCCATGCACCTCACATTTGAACAACAGCATCCCCCAAGGTTGCTCTGCAGAGCTGCTCACCCCCCCATCCTCCTTTTTCCTAAGTGCTGAATCTATCTTCTCCTCTCCGCCATTGTCATGACACCCCCAATAGACCCAGTGGCTCGGAAGTTAGTTGCGGGCAAAGTTGTGGTGAGAGATTAACTTTGCAGGATTAGGTGGGTTAATTAATAGATGGCTGCTGCTCATTGTTTTGCGCTCACGCTGTAAGAAGCCACCCAAGAGAAGCGCTGCAGCATTAAATCAATTTCATGGCCCTTTTATTACTGAGGAGATAAAGCCAATATTTAGCTTTCAATTCTTCACAATTATTGGGCCCCTGCTTTGCCATGAGTGGCTGCGCTTGGCTGGGGACAAGGACACATCTGTTTATGAGCTGCGGAGGCCCGGGGGCCTTGGTGTCCAGACTCCGGGGAACTGTCCTCAACTCCCGCTCCCACTCTAGCTCCTCCCCAACCCCCCATCCTCGAGCCTGCAGCACACAAACTCAGAGCTTCCTCAGGAGTTTACACAGAAAAGAAGAAAGATTAGAGCACAAAGAAAGACGAGGAGGGTCAGGAAATTCCCAGAACGTGTTTTTTCGGAGCAAATAAATCACAGTTTGTTTGCAAAGGCACTAATAAAACAAACTGTTTTCACAAAAAGACTATTCTGTGTCAAAACAGCTAGTTTTGTAAATACAGGACCTTTGCAGTAGTATATATGACAATTTTACTTCTTCATATTTTAAAACATTTATTATTTTGAGGCTAACTCAGAGCAGCACACAGGGAAGCAGCAGGGACAAAAACCACAGCGTTTTAAGTGTCATCTCATCTATGTTTCCCAGTATTTAGGGTGATGTGTAGTTTGTTTTCAGCTAATTGTAGTCCATTAGCATGTTAGCATATGAATAGCATTGTGGTTTTATCTGATCTAAACACCTCATGTAACGTACTTGACCTCTTCTCACTGGCTTTTTGCAAATTGGAAACATGATTTATTGTACAGTAAGTTTCTTTCAACTATTTAATCTTGAAATTCTTTCCTAAAAGCCAGAACTCTGGAAAAAAAATATTTTTCTGTCCCAGTTAATTATTAGAATTCATTCATGAATGATTTATTAAATGGTCTTTAAATGGCACTGCCCCAGGTAATATCTACCTAATGTCCCATTTGTTCTCTAAGGTCAGCTGATCAGTTACTCCTATCAGTAACGAGTTGTACGCTGAGACGGGAGTGGATCTTCTCTGAAGCCAAACCCTGGCAGGCTTACACTTTGACTGTTTTTAAATAACTTTTAAAATCTCATCTTTTCTTTTTGCCTTTTAACAATCAAAAGGATGTGTTGATTTTTTTGTTTTCTCTTTATTTGACTTAAGATGTTTTTGTTCATTTTCAGTGCATTTAATTGTGTTATTATTTCTGCATCTGTGCAGCACTTTGGTGTTGTTGGTTTTACAATGCTTTATAACCAAACTGGACTGGATTGTGAACAGATCCTCCCTCAGAGATGCGATGGTGTAGCCCCGTCAGTGTTAGCATTGGCCTCCTACATCCGGCTAACACTCCTCACCCTCTCTGCCTATTAGATTAATTAAAATGCATTTACAATTTTTACACTACTTTGTTTTATACGCCCCATTAAAAGGCAATCAAATAAGTTAAAGTTTGTGGTTATATAGTAAAATATACAAAGCTGAGGATATATGAATATTTTTACCAGGCACAGTATCCTTTCCAAAGGTATAATACATTTCTATCTGTTTAAGAAAACGATTTCCATGTCAAAGCACATAAGAGTCAATTTTCATGACAGCCGGCCCTTTAAGGCTACAAAGTAGTATTTTTCTAAGGGGCATACGAGTTCTTTTCTTCATGCACCTGTATTTTCTGAGTCTCTGTGAACCTGACTGTACTGAAGAGGGAGGAGAGACACAGTAGGGGCAGTGTCAGTAATGATCAAACAGCACAGTGCAATTTTTGTGTCAAGGCTTCCCAGGATTTCTTCTTTTTTTCCCAGTGCCAGACTAGGTCAAAGGCTTTGTTTTCTCCATTACAAAGCTGTCAAAGCACTTTAAGAGCAAAATCATATTCAGCGAAGTAGAGAAAAACGAGGTGGTGAGCTGGTCGAATTAATAACAACTGATACGGTGGTATTAGAAAGTACATTCACAAGCTGGATTTCTGACAACAAAATTGCGAAACACAATTTCCTGCACACATTTTTGGATTATTTTAAGTTGTGCAAACAAACCCTTAAAACCCCAAACACTACAGTCCCCTAGGGTGCTATATATCTTTATCTATATAGATATATCTGTATAGATATATATATATATATATATAGTCAAATCTTTTTCTAGCATATTGAGATTTTACCCACAGACTTACTCCCTTATTCTATTACTGAGAAAACGTCAAGTTGAAAAGTTGTTGCATTATGCATCAATAAGGTCCTATTTATGTCCTAGTAGTCTGACAACAGCTTGACTGATGTTAATGTAATCTGTACTGTTCTTTGGCCCCAAACTGCCAGCAGCAGCTCCCCTGTCATTGACAAAGGAGCTCCATCAGTCACAGAGCACTCCCCTCATTTCTGCTATAAGGAGACTGTCAACTGTCTAATGCACAGGACAAGCCCAGGGACAGGAGACATGTCTATGGAGGCCATATAGATCAGCAAGAAGAAAAAAAGCATCTGCAATAAATTAAGCTGTATACTATGCTATCAGTGTTTCTGAATATCATTTCAGCTTTCAGGCGTAACTTAACAAAAATAAGGGTTAAAAAGAGGTAATAACAGAGACAGCTGACAAAAAGCCTCATTGTTTGGTTTTGGACCGACATTAATAGTAAGGTGTTGGCAATCCAGCATTTTGAGCAAAGCGGCTTAATGCAGCAGCCTGTTTTTAGAAAGAGGCTGGTGAACAAGCTTTTGAGCCTGCGGCTACAGTCGATCGCAGGGACAAGACAGAAGGAGTGACACAGATGAACAGAGAGGAGCAACTAGGGCAGGAAGAAACGGAAGATGAGGGGAGACAAGATGGAATATGATGAGAACAACCGGCCTGGTAACAGGTGCTCAGATCATATGTTTTCCTAATGTCAAAACCCAAAATCATGTTGAAATATAAAACATCGAATCTAAAGAAAATGTGACTGGGTTTAGGCACTTTGACAATGAATCCTATAAATTCCTACAGACTTGTTTACAGGTCAGCTTTTTAAGTCCAAGTTGTGCTGATGCAGACAATGAATTCAAATACTTTTGCTCAGGCCTAATCTAACACATCAATACAGAACATTTATTCATAATGTTCATTTAAAATTCAGAAAGACTAATATTCTGCATTCTTAAAAAAAGATTTAAAAGGAACATTTATCCCACTAAAAATACAAATGTCTATATAAACAGAAAAAGAGTGGAGCTAAAGATAGTGGGTCCTAATGGATAAATTTTTTTATTTTGAAGAGTTAGTTTCTATTGATTGAAGACTAGCTCGCCACTAGATAATATGATTTTATTTTTGGATACAAGACAAAGATGCATATTGTTGTATAACAAGCTGAAGTCAGGTATTACTGAGCTCAGTTATGCTATCATTCAAATGACGCTAAAGCAAACACAATCCAATATCGTCACTTATTTATAAATCCAACCTACATATAAGAGCAGTTCAGACAGAGATTTGATCCCTGGCTTTTTATTGTGAACGTTTCCTCAATGTTGGCATTAAATAAAAGGGGTCAGATGAGTTAACATTAATCATTTACAATACCTTACTTACATACTTTCAACCTGAGTTATGTTTCTGAAACTCAAGTCCCCGACCTGAGGTCTGCCGTTGCAACCTAAGTGCATCTAGTGCCGAAATCGCAAACTTTGTATGAAGATTTAATGTTTTTACACTGCAAAAACCATCCAGAAATAAGTAAAAAATTTCTTGGTTTAAGTGTAATAGATTTCCATTTTTTGCAGTGCGGACAGTGATTAAAATGAGACAGTAAACATGCTAATCAAATAAGCCAAAAGTATGTTTATCTTGGCTTTCCAGAAAATTAGTTAAAGGATAAAAGCTCCTCATTTATTTATCCACATCTGCAGTTAAAGCTGTAATTGATTAAATTTATATTTAAATCAAATCAATGCAGTTTATTTAGATAGCCCCAATTCACATAGCCTGTGTAAAATCATCACGTTGAAAACTGCAACTCTGCAAAAAGGTTTGAAAACCCACAGTTATGCTATAGACAATCAGAAGGAACGCAACATTTGTTTTTCTTATTTTAAACGTAAATTTACTTATGCCATTGGCAAAGTGTCCCACTTACCTCGTAAAGTCAAGAAAAATTCACTTATTTTAAGAAAAAATTACTTATTGAGATTTCAATTTTTTACAGTATACATTTTTTTTCACAAAAACCGTAACTTATAAACTTATTTCAGTCAAATAATAAATAGGTCTGAATGTAAGAAGAAATAAAATATATAAGATAATTTATATGTGACAAAATTGGCTAGAAAGTTTTTTATAAAAAACTAAATTTGGAGTAAAGTTTGAGTACAGCTGAATAATTTTGTTGTTCCTACTGCCCATAAAAGAGAAATAAAATAAAGCTGAAACACTGTTTACAATGACCCCTCTTTACAATATTACTGATTTTAAAAGAGCGTAGAAGTAGGCAGAAGTGAAAGATATAAATGCAAAATTTTAGAGAAAAAAAAAGTTAAAAAAAGAGGTTTTTTGCCCTTTTTTTATGCACTATATGACACTAAGCAGGACAAGCCAGCGGAAATAAGTCTGTTGATAAGTCACAGGCGAGGCAGTGAAGCACACTGCCGCCTCCTCACAGGATGAGGGAGGCAGCCTGTCAGAGATGGAAAACTGACTCCACTTCACATTTTCCTTCACCAATAACCTCTGTTAAAAATAGAGAAACACATGGAGACAAATGAGGGAAACAAAGGACAGAAAATATTTATCAAAGTTACAAAAGACAGAGGCGGCTAGGAAGACATCTTTTCATCTCCAGACTGACAACTGTCCATTGTTGTCATCTCTCTGTAACACTTTGTTGTTGTTGAAAGCCTCTCTGGGTTGTTGCTATCAAAGGCATAAATCAGAGCCGGAGAGAGCCAGGTGGCTTCCCTGTGAACCGCGCCACACGTGTCTGTGTTTCACCTTTCCTCTGATAAACCGAGGCCTACAGTAAACCCTGTGATTTCTTTTAAACATAAAAAAAAATCTGTAGGCTAGAGGCTGGAAAGGATCCAAACCGAGAGGGAAAGAGCATTTACATGCACAGGCTTAATTCAATTAGAACCAGACTAATGCAATACGCATATTATTGCAACTGTCGAGTAAACACCTTAACCAGGTTATCTTACTCACATTAAGAACCCTAATCAGAATAAGCATAACTTGATTAACAGAGCTGGTTGCTTGTCAATCATTCAAATTAATATTTCTGTGTGTCTGTGGATGCATGGATTCAGTCTCAGAGCCACAAAGGAACAAAAAAGAAGAAAGATGACAAAGAACCTTGAAAGAACTAAACCAGTAAAATGAGCAGATGGATGAAAATGCTTCATGTGGTCATTGTTGCTGTATGAGTGCAGTCTGTGGTACTTCGGAGGATAAATCACAACAAAATAGTTTTTAAAGAGCTCCCTGCATAAATTGAGTCACCTCTTAAACATTACCCTTTGCTAGGACTTTGTTCCATTAAAACCACTCATTCAGTTTCTATCAATGAAATGTTATTTGACAGAGCAACACTGTGATGGACACGAGAAATAAAAGGAAAATCTTAAATTCTGCAGTAATTGAAAAACATTGTGTTTATATTCAGCGGCCATTGGTTAAAACTTTAAAGAACAACCTTTCACAGCACTTACAGCTGAAAGTCTGTTTGCATAGAGCCTACAGCCAGTGTTTCCAATATTTTCCTCATATTCTCCAATAGATTAATGCCTAACTTTGACTAGGCCGCTCTAAAACATGAATTTTCTTCCAGCTCTAGCCACATAAATAGAATTGCTGCTAGGGCATCTCATCAACGAAGGGACACTTTTCAGCTTCAGACACTTTTCTGTAAACTCTGATTGGTCCATGCACACCCACAGAATGATGATGCTGTAACTATATGTCCCTCTGACCATGGTGTTTTATTTCAATTTGTTATACAGCACCTTCTGCTACCCGGGAGCTGTAGTCCCAATATTGCTTGTCACACGACTAATGGCTGTTCTGTCAACAGATTGTCCCACATGAGCAAAGGATCTCTGCAGCTCATCCAGAGTTGGTATGCTCTGTGTTCTCATTAGGAGGCTGAACTGGTTACACTAGATTTTATTTCATACTTGCATTAGTCTGCCATTGAATGATTGGTGATGATATGTGTTGGGAAATAACATGTGGTGGTTTAATCTAGTCTTTGACAATAAAGGATTATTGTTTATTTATCAAGGCTTTAAAAAATAAAGGTGGACTCCCTCTAAGGCTGCATTGCAACTGTTTTTATTTCTGTGTTTCATTCTGTTATGTGATCATAAATGAGCTTGAATTCTGTATTTAGGTGTGCAGCAATGTCATTTCTTTCATTCGGAGTGTCTCTCTGTGCTTAAGCTGGGGCTCTCGCCTTTTAAACCGCTGCTAACCCTTTCTGCGTGTAATGAAACTATTTGGCACAGTAATCCTTTGCTATTAAAGACCTCATGGCTTTTGATTGTGGAGAGAAATCGTCAATCACAGGAGTGGAGTTAGCCCCGAGCATTGCAAAGCCTGGCTTTGTGGCAGCTGATTGCTCTAATATCGTCCACCTTTGAACAAAACGATGAGCCCTGGAAAGAGATATATTTGGTGAAGTTTCAACTGGGCAGGCATACAAAAACACACTGAACAAAAACAGCAACAAAAAAAATATGTCTGGCATGTCGAATCATACAATTTTATCCAACCAAACAAAAGATGTTGCTGCAGACGTTTGAATGAATGAAGTGAAAAAATAAACAAATATTTTGTTGCTCAGTAGAGATGTGTGTCTTCTAAACCCAATATAAGAAACATTACTAAAGAAGTGATTTTCTTTGAAGACAAGTCAGAGGTTAAATTTGATTATATTCATTTAGACCAGGGGTCTGCAATTCCAGATGTCAAGGTCTGGTGTCCTGCACCTTTTAGAGGAGTCTCTGCTTTAACACACCTGAATCAAATGGCTAAATTAGAACTTCAGTATGCAGCCAAGTTCTGCAGAGTCCTGCTAATGGTCTGATTATTTGGATCAGGTGAGTTGAAGCAGAGGCACATCTAAAAGTGGCAGGACGCCAGACCTCAAGGAATGGAACTGACTCTTCAATAGTCAAATCCTTGTTTTTATTCTTATGCACCATTTTGTAGACTATAACGATCTAGCAGTGTTCAAACTATCGTAAATCTAGTTATACAGAGTTTTGAACTTGTTATTCTGTTATAATCATAAATCAGATTCTCAAAGGAACAAAGTCTTGATTAGAAGTCTATTCATGTCCAACTTTAAAGGTATAGTGGAGGATTTTCGTGAAATTGTGAAAAATGCACATGCACAACCCTGTACCCGAGGGCACGCCATTTAAATGCGTGCAAGAGCATGCATGAGCCCATTTCTCCTCATGCACGCTGTTTAAAAGTTGCTGTTTGCATCGCTCATACAAACTTGCTTTCCGAAAAAAGATTTTCAATTTTTCCCACTATGTCAGACTCACTTCTAAGTGAAAATGGGGACGAGCACATAGGGTGGCCTTATGTAGACACATCACCTAATTAATGACAATTAGCAGGACCATTTATTTAGATGATCCACCCGGAAAAAAGAATATCCTCCACTATACCTTTAATGTCCTGCAGAGTAAAGGAAATACTTCTTATTTATTCCTTTGTCATCAATCACTCTTTTTTTAACAATTTGTTAAGTTATCTTTTTTTCATTATCATAAACTTCAAAAGTTCGATAGCTTTAAAAAGTGAAGGTTTTTAGGCTTAAATATGTGAACGTTTCTATCAAAACATCAAAATGGCTATTAGCTGTCTTATCATTGTCGCCATATCTATCTCCATAATCACTCCAATGGTGATTTGACACTATTATTTAGCACCTACAAATACATTCCAAATACTAGCAAACAGAGCACAGAGTTTTTTAGTTTTTTTGTAAGACTATGTTGGTGCGTTGTGATGTTTTAAGAAAAGCTTGCAGTCTTTTGCTTCGGTTCTCAGTTGCGAGCACACAGCTTCTTTGTAGCTGGAGTGTGTGGCAGCCTAGCATCAAAGAGGACAAACTAGGCTCTTTATTGAAGAGCAGCCACACTTTCGACCTCTTCTTTGTACTCCTTCCCATGCACTTGAGTATAAAAGGAAACTGCTCCTACGCAGGGGAACTGATACAAACGCACTCAGCCTGCACACAGGCCTCAATATCACCCTCAGCCACACATGTGGACGCATTAACTTAAAGCGAAGAGAAACAATACAAGCAAAGAAACATAAAACAAAGGGTCTGAACTGACATTGAAGAAAGAGTAAAAGAGTCATGTGTGATTGTGACTTGAACAGAGAGAGACGGACACTGAGGGAGACACAGATTTCTGACCTTGCAGTGGTGCTTATGTAATGGTCTGCTTCAGTGCATTTAACTGCAGTGCTGCCTTGCAACCTGGGCTCAGCCAAAGTAACACATCTCTGCAGTGCAATCTCCTCAGACACGGGCTCTGATGCTCAGACAGTATGAAACGGTCCTGTGAGCTCAGGGTGAATCAGTTGTTATGCCCCTGCCCGGGTGGTCCCTGTGGAGCCAATCATACTAATTAAACCAGACTACCTAAGCCTCCTCTCATTAGAGTCCAAGTAAACAGCCTTAATTTTTTATGCATTTTAATGTCTGTCTGCTGCTTATTGGGGTGAGAGTGGACGAGACGGATGACGGGGGGTCATTTCTGGTCTCCTCAAATGAAAGTTGGTGAATCGGGTGTTAATTCTTGTTAAAGTATTAAGAACAGCTGCATCCTTTCACATATTGTCAGGATAAAACTTTAGCATGAAGTTTATTGCACTATTTAGTCAAGGTTTGTAAGGAGCACAACTAATGGCTATTCTACCCACAGACCCTCCTAACCTGATGGACTGAGCAATGCCGTGTGAGATTTCCTATTTGGATAACTTCTAAAGGCATAGGGCTACATTGCATTTTATTTAATTGTTTTAAAGTAAGGGGCTAATCAGTGGTGCAGTGGGTAGCACTGCTGCCTTGCAGCAAGAAGGTTCTGGGTTTGATTCCGGGCCCAGGGTCTTTCTGCATGGAGTTTGCATGTTCTCTCTGAGCATGCGTGGGTTCTCTCCGGGTACTCCAGCTTCCTCCCACAGTCCAAAAACATGTCTGCTAGGTTAATTGGCTTCTCTAAATTGTCTGTGTGCGTGAATGGTTGCTGTCTCTGTGTTGCCCTGCGATGGACTGGCAACCTGTCCAGGGTGTAGTCAGGGTCGCCCATTGACTGCTGGAGATCCCTCGCGACCCCACTCGGGACAAGCGTGATGTTTTAAAGTAAACTAGGCTAAATATAAAGGTGCGCAATTTTTTTAGATTCTTATTTACAAAAGAAATGATTTCTTCATTGCATTGGTCAATCAAAAAAGGAGAAGTTGCTGTAGTGTGAAAAAAAATAGAAAATACTAGAGAGGAGCTTTAGTTTTCTAAAAAACAGCCAAATAGAAACGTGCAGTGTTAGTAAAGCTCAGAAACAGCAGCTAAAACAGCAGACAGTCTTGCAGATGTGATTTCAAACGAAGCAATAAGAGATTTCCCTCTGTTTTGGCCAGCGCCATGCTCCGCGTTACACAATCCACCACTGCTCCAGATACCAGGGGCAAGTGGGGTAAAATGTGGCCTGGCCCAAAAATAGCGCTGCAACACTGGCTTCCTCTTGATCACTGGAGCTGCAAACAATCTTTCCACATCGAGCGGAGGGATGCAGAGGGCTTTAAACCGTGATTATGAGTAGATGTGTATGAATCCATATGTCAGTCCACTGGGAAAAGAGTACAGCTGAGCAACTGGAGGGCTATTAGCACAGTCAGCAGGAGGGGAGGATGGAGGGATAGAGGGGATGGAGGGGGCAGCTGTGTGGAGGCCCGGCAAGCGACCGACTTGCCAGGCTCAAAGCTCTCAAACAGTGGGTGGCATCAAAACAACAGACAGCAGACAGAGAGCGCTGTCTCGTAGACACACATGTTGCCCTCTTCTGCTGCTGCTGCTCTCCAGCAGGGTCTGAAGGTTGCAGCCACGGATGGAGCAGGGCAGCTCAGGTTTCATTTCTGGACCTGCAGCGCAGCAGCGGAGGCATAATGAGGTTTAGTGTTGCCACTCTGCCTCTTACAGCAGCTCATCTTCCCCGCCACAGGAACCAGGACTGTGGGTCTCCATGGCCACAGCGCGTCTGCCTCGGCGTGTGAGGATGTATCTGCTGTCCTGGGGTGACTTAAGACCCGGGTAAATGAGGTGAGCTTCCTCTTTCACCTCACCGCTGCCTGTGTAAGACAGCAGAGGGAGGTTTCTATAAAGACCGGCGCCGAGAGAGGGGACGCACATGGACGTGCATGTGACCTGTGACTTTTCCGCGTGGAGCGAGGGATGGGATCTGTCTACATGGAAACACACTTCACAGGAAAGGATAAACTAAAGAGGAAAAGAGCCGGTGGTGCTGCAGCGCATCCTGGAGAGTCCATCTGATTGAGTCTTTTTCTGAAAGCAACACACACGTTGTCAAACGTGGTAAAAAAATGCCCCATTTCCGATTTCTTCTGCTTTTTGTTTAAACTTTTGAAAGTTCAAATCAGCAGTGAGAACCTCTTTGACAACATGAAGTACTGTATGTACTAGAACTTAAAAGTAACAGATCATGTCTCCATATTAGGGCATTCAATGACAGATAAGGAAAAATAAATCATTGACATGAATCCGTCAGGGTTGAGGCCTCAAGTGAAGCACAGTGAGAGCTGTTACACACAACCAGCAGACCTTCCTAGGAATGGCTGTTATGGTGAATAGCTAAAAGAATTATTTGGTGACTGAAAACCTCTAAAACGATCCTTGAGTCCTTCAAGGTCAGTCTTCATGATAAAAAAACTTTAAAAAAAGGGACAAGGCAAAATAGATACTGTACATGGTGATGGTATTGGTTTTCTTTGTTACTTCAGGACCTGGATAATGAAACCTAACAAAGAGTTAAATCCGACTAATATGCTCTGGCGCCTTCAACAAGCAGGTCAGGCTCAAACACCCTAAACTATGACTTAATTAAACATGGCTGCAAACAAGGTTGGGCTAAAATTCTCTAGCAGCCATTTTAAAGGGTTAACATTAACCATCCCATATATGGTGACATTTACCATCAAGGAATGTTATTCTGCCTGGAGGGCATTTTTTTATTTAACCAGGTTGTTTTGAATGGCTTGTTTAACAATTGTGTTTCCTATATATTCAGGTAATCTATTTTCGAATCGATAATTCTAATTAAATTCTATGTAAAGAACAAAATCATTTAAGAGTGAAAGAAAACCCAAACACGAAGATGTGAAAAGGCTTTGTTTTTTATAGCTCTGTACGTGAAAATGAGCCGTTAATAGGGAACAAAGCTGATCTTGCAGCAGTGCGGATTTATGACTGCGCCCACAGTAGAAGACAGGCCATGACCTACAGAGCTGTCCACTGACGTCAACCATGAACACTCACCGCTGGGAATGGCGTCATGTCCTCTGGAGCTCTGAAAGTCTGTGGCCATGTGTGTGCAGACTATAAACAGTCGAACGAGCAGACAGAAAAGGAAGAAAGAGACGGCCCTGGACAGTCGCTCCACTTTTCATGTCTTCAAAAACAAACTCAATGTGTTGGTTTTATTCCTGTGTGTTTTTTCGAGTGTGGAAGTCCAAGATGTACTGTTGCACGGTCATTCAAGTGTGTAAGATCACGCTTCCAGTAGTCAGCCCCTATTTTTAGGCCTGCAACTCATGGAGTGGCCCGGCCTCCGCAGACCCATCAGGCTAATGATCAGCATCGGCAATTAAAGCCAATCTGTGAGTCAGTGTGGCATCAGGAGGGCCATCTGCTTCCAGCCCTGTAGCACTCTCTCCGGCCTGTGGGACCACTTGCTGGGGTCACAACTCGCCCAGCTTGCAGAGAAATGGTCACAAGATCTGGGGAGCAATCTGAACTGAGCTCAAGATCAATAGAAGCCGTTCTGCTGGCAGAATGCTGCAAGCAACAGCATCTCTTGAGGGCCATCAAGATCCCAAACAGCAAGCTCTTTCTTTTGGAGGACAATGTTGCATGCAGCCGTGACACCAGGTAAACTCCATTTGAGCCTCAGGCCAGTGATTCTTTCCGCCTGCTCCTTGTCTGCAGCCAAGATGTGTAGTGAGTGGAAAATAGAAGATGTCTGAATATTGTGAGGGTCAGATCCGCAGGTAATGACTAGACATGGTGTCCCAGCACACATTAGCATCCACTCAGGAAGTAATTAATGATAATCAAGATGAAGGACAAAACATTAATGATAGATTTTCCTTGTAATAAATAGAATAGGACGTACTTTTAGACGGCAGCTATCTTTTAGTCATTAACTATGGCCTTTCTGTCCTCAGTAGATGCTGTGGAATTGGATTTAGAAATACATTCTAAAACTCAACCAATTTCAGTTAAAAGGGAAATAAAAAGGGAGTCAAAGAGCAACTGATTTGGCTCTAAACCCACTAAGACCTCACTGATCTTCGGTGTGCACAGGATGCAGCTATATCACCAAACAGCCACCTTTTCCTCCTCGCTCCTCGGCTCCCGAATGCGGTTCAAAGGCTCGCCAGGATATCATCCATCTCAATATTTTTCTATCTCCTTTCTGCAGACAGTAGCTAAACACTAGGAGGCTAGGTGGTATTTCAGGCCAGTGCTTGACTGTGACCTCTGGTGCATTTATTAAATGCTTGGTTGGCTCTGCTCCTATTCGTAGGGTCCATTCACCTTTCGGAGGGAGCTACTATCATCTTAGTTTCACAGGTCAGCATTTCTTCTTCCTAGCGTGCCACCTGCTGAGCGGGTATTCCTCTCTGACAGGTGGAGGAAGGTTAACAGGTCAGCAGGTTTCTTATCACTATTATTTACAGCTGTATAGAGCCTGTCGGTGTCTCTATGTTCATCCATGGAAACTGCTGCTTTTCTTTTCTCCAGAAACATGCTCCTTCAATCTTTTCTCTAAATTTCCCAATTAGTCAAACCAAATCTAAATATGCTTGGAAAGATTAGTTTTCGCCCTTCGACTTTTTCATATTTTTTAAATGTTTTTATGTAACAACCATATATGCCAATCTTCCTTTATGTAATAGATAATATAAATGCAGGGCATAACTGTAACCTTTAATAAATAAAGTGATTTCTAAAAACAAAACCTGACATATGAAGTAGGCTGGATCTATTCATAATGTTACATTTTAAATATCTGGCAGAAAATAAAACCGCAGGAAAAATTGGATACACAGCTGAAACCTGGTGGTGGCAGCATCATTCTGTGGGGGGAACCTTTTTCCAGCAGATAGCCTGATACATCCTGGAAGAGAACTTTTTAAAAATCCTTACAAACAAAATGGGCAAGAAGAGATTTAGAAACGTCTAAGAGTTCCATGGTGAATCCAAGAAGCTAAAGACGTGTGCAAATTCTGTCAGTAAGAACTTATTTTATTCTTGCACCAAAAAAATCGCCATAAGGCAGGGAGTGGCAAGAAGAAATCCAATATTGAAAGAGAGCACAGGACCCTGGGTCAGCACTGACCGGATGACGGCTAGAGCTAAGATCAGGGCAAAATTGAAAAACAATCTGTTAGAGGCTGCAACAAACTTGGCACTTGGGTGGAGTTCATCCAGCATAGAGTATAATCTAAATGCAATCAATATGTAGCAACTCTTGTAAACTGATGCTGACAGCTGTTCATCTAACTAGGCTGGAGCTTTTTCTAAAGAAAGGGAGAAAAAGTTTATCTCGCTGTAAAAATCTGGTAGACACATTCCCCCATATAGAAGCAAAGAGTTTCAGAGTTTTAGTTTTAAAGCATTAAAAAAACACCACCTTCCTTCCTCTTCAGTTATGCATTATACCAATGAATTAAGCTGAAGATATAAATACCGAAGTTTTTGGCCTTTCCAAATTTCTCTTATTTAGCACAAAAAAAGAAACCAGAACCACCTACAGCGCTCAGTGCTGTTTGCTTTCCCACAGCAAGAGAACTCCTTTACTGTCTGCTGGAGGAAGATGGAGTGTGCTGTTCTGTGCAGCATGGCTGGTTGATGGAGACGGAGATACTGAACATAGAAGGACAGAGCTGTCTACTGTTCTTCGCCACTCAGCATATCTGCCAGGGAACGAAGTCTGACTGAGATAACAAGGAAGTCTTACAAGGACAGCATAACAAAGATGAAGGAAGAAAACCCAAAATAGTACAATGTTTACACTGTTTAGTGTACTTCTGCAGTTTTCAAGTAACTACTAACCAACTGCACTCTCTGCTGCTCTTACCCCTGACCTCTTCTGATCTTTATTAGACCCCCCCTTCTTTTAGTGCTTAAGAAGCTGACTCACTGGACTTGAGTTGCTATTTGTCTGTCAAGACATCTGAAAAAGCCGGATGACTTAGTGTTTTGTCTTTCACTCACTCGCTCTCTCCTCCCCTGATGGGACCCCACTAACGTCTACATCCCTGGGTTTTTAGAGCAGCATAATGACCTCCTCGCAGCAGCCCTAATGGAGCCATAATGGTCATTTATGCCAGGGGAGGCTCCTAGGGCACGGCTGCGGAGGCATCAAGTGGCGCAGGAAAAAAAAAAAAAAGAAAAACGTCTGAGCGGTGGAAAAGCTCCCGGTGAAGTCTCTCCTCCTCTTTCCTTCATACAAGGCTGTTGGATCTCAGTCTTTGCATGAATACAACATTTCACTGTGTGCACATTCAATTGTGCAGTCCTGTGCGGGGAATAAAAGGAACTGATACACGGCTGGTTAACAATAGGGAGTACAATATGAATGTATGAGGGGTGTATAGCTGCATTTCATGTTCACTTCTACAGCTTATTCACAAGCATAATGCACATATACACACTACATTTTCTTTTTAATTACTTTTTCCTCAGACAAGCTACTTATTCATGCACACGGCATAGAGTACACACAATAGGGTGTGCTGCCATTCTTAAACCTCTTCATATTTCTTCTTCTATATTTGCTGCCACAGCTGGGGGGAAAGACACTATACAGAAACTTTCTGTGCATATGCTTAACTATGCAGTTATTGCTAAAAAAAAAACACTTTCTCCATGGCATTTGCATATTTTATTATGCACAGTACACCCAGGGATTCTTCGCCACATCCTGTCTTTGTTTAAGGTAATCTAAGACAAGGGAAAAACAGAAAACAGTGGAGTGTACTGTAAGGTTGAGATTAAACAGTTTATTTGTTTGAATGTAACTTGAAATCCTTTAATCAACTGAAGTCCTCCAAAGCACACACCTGGTTCAGATGCAGCCAATGTTCCTCAAGGCGCTGCCAGCTGAATAATACAATTGTGTATTTATCAGTAAGATAATGCTAATTAGACCACTGCATAAAAACGAGAATAATGTACGGTAATGTCCCATATAGCATGTCAGCTCCAGCAGTCTTTTTCTTTCACCTATGATCACAGATATGCGTAAAAAAAGAAAAGAAATGGCATCCTACCGCTCTAATATAATAATCAGATCCAGATCTCAACGGGTCATTGTCATGTAGTTTGTAATCTTCCGCTCAAATGGGATAAAAAATTAAATAGAAAGAAAAATACAAGCAGAGGTATGGCTGATTTTCTTCTGTCTAAACAGGAAGCAGAAATCTCTGTCTTGCAGCACGACAGGAGGCAATGATTTTAATTTGATCCTCTGCTCTTTAAAGCCATTTGAAATTATTCTCCATCCAGCTGGTTTTTAATGGAGTTAGTTAGCATGGTGTATGCTCTTTAAAGTCTAACAGAAAGGAAGCCGGGGCCTTTTGTACCTCAGTTTAATTCAATAACAGTTTGATTTTAGTTCCTTTTTGAAGTCCAATAAATTTCAGGTCTGAGGTCTGATTATTTAAGTTGAGCTGAGTGCAGCTGCTGTGTACTTGATTTTTAGTCTTTGATTCTTGCCTCAGCAGCAACGCTGAGCTGTGTTAAACACTGTTCATAGTGAATGTTGCTTTTATCCTATCCACAGATTAATGCGGACATCTCTGCAAACAGCTGCGATCCGCAGTTCCTCTCTCTGAGAAAGAGCTCAGTTTATCCCTAATTTTGGAAAGTATTATACATGCTGTAAATAACATATTCTTTGAGGCATAGAAAATGAAGTATATGAAAGTGTTTTTCTCTTTTTGACTGAAGGGCAGATTCAGCAAGTCAGTTTGAATTTGAATCATTGCACTTAATCACTAAGGGTTCTTGCACATTTTCTGATAAAAAAAATGTTCACTCTTTACCAGAATTGAATTTCCATATACATATATATTTTTTATTTTTAGGATTCCCCTTTCCTTTTTTATGAGAATAATTTGACAGCTTTACAGAAATGCTTGCAAAGGGCAGATATTTCAAGAGAGATAAGAGTTACAACTGTGTATGTATAGATACCTGTATCTATACACATCTATGTGTGTATGTATAGATACCTGTATGTATGTATGTATGTATGTATAGATAGCTGTATGTAGAGATACATACATTACTGGCCCCCCTGGGCCGGGAATCGAACCCAGGACCTTCTTGCTGTAAGGCACCAGAGATGGCAAAAGAACTCACTTTCCGTACTTGAGTAAAAGTACAGATACTTGTGTTAAAAAATACTCTGGTAAAATTGGAAGTACTGATTAAACTTCTTTACTCAAGTAAAAGTAACAAAGTACAGGCTTGTAAATTTACTTAAAGTATAAAAGTAAAAGTAGAAACCACTTTTTTCATGCTGTTGCCTACATTTTAAATGGATGTCTGCCAATAGGACTAGATCTCCGTTGTGTTCATTTTCAATCATCTCGTCGTCCATACTACTATGCTAACGCCACCGCCAACAAGCTGCAATGATTTGCCGTGAATGAATACCGCTGAATCTGTCGATTCATCTTGTAGTGGTGCATCAAATGCAACGTAGATTCCCATCCAATTAGATTGAATTTGGTATTTGTGAGATAACTGCTCGCCAGCTCCCGTCACACGTCAGAGGAGGTGTAAGCAGATGACTTGCAAAAAGGTGGTAAGAACCAGCGGACAACAAAATTCAAGTTCAAAAGCGTGTAGCGGTTTATTTACTGGTGCAACGGTGAAGACAAAAAAAAACAAAACAAACAAAATACTTTCAAATAAAGAAAACAAAACCGGCCATTGCAGGCAAAACAAAACACTGACAGCCTCACAGCAAGCTGACTTTAAATATAGTCTCTCTAAGCAGACCTTCAAAAGCAGTTTCTCCAACCAGTCTCTCTAAGTAGCCCTCCCAAGCCATTGGGAGTGTGCCCCTTAAATAGACCCACCAATAATCAGCCAATTGGGACAGCCCAACTAAACAGGAAGGCAAATCGCCAATAAAGCACAGTTAACATTGTAGAAAAATAAATACAGACAGTAGCATCATTCATACAAAAACATACAAATTTCTGAAATAATTTAACCATACTAACATTACCATTTCACCTACTTATTACCATGCAAACAATTATTACATACATTGAAATCCCACTTAATACCCCTGCCCCCTAATAGTCTTTTCCAATGCCCTGGGACAATGGATAAGAGACTGGCTCCGATGCAGTACGTGTTTCCACACGGACCAGTATGCTGACGGACCAAGGGAAGATTTGACTGGGAAGTTTTATTGCCGACTACGGAATGTATATTAAAGCTGTCGCAGTGGGTACCTTCAGAGTTTGCTACGCTGGTGAGTAAGTAAAGTGTTGAATGAAAGGTGACGTTGTAATTTGAACTAGTGAAAATTACCGGGTGAATTGTTTGGAACTGCCGCCGCCATGACGGCCGGTCTGTGGTGCATGCTGGGAAATGTAGTGGAGGATGTGATGCTGTGTGTGATAGACGGCGGCTACACTTTGGGAACAGAGGGGGAAAACGGCTCAGTTTTCACAGTATTGATGACGTGAAAAATAATAAAGGTAACTCCATTGAAATGATTCAAAACTAAAGTAACGAGCCAATTTTTTAAAATGTAAGGAGTAGAAAGTACAGATATTTGTGTAAAAATGTAAGGAGTAGAAGTAAAAAGTCGCCATAAAAATAAGTAGTAAAGTAAAGTAAAAATATCAGAAAAATCTACTTGAGTACAGTAACGAAGTATTTGTACTTCGTTACTTCCCATCTCTGCAAGGCACCAGTGATGTATGGATACCTATATGTATGTATGTATGTATGTATGTATAGATACCTGTATGTATGTACGTATGTATGTATAGATACCTGTATGTATGTATGTATGTATGCATGAATGTCTGTATGCATGCATGCATGTAAGAATTCATGTATATACTGCATGTACTATAAGTATCCCTGTGTGAATTATTGTATGTACTATATATATGTATGTATGTATGTATGTATGTATGTATGTATGTATGTACTGTATGTATGTATGCATGTAGATAAGTATGTATGTATGTATAAATGTACTTATGTGTTTACTGTATGCAAAAATGAATGTATGTATGTACTGTGGGTATGTATGTATGTGTATGTATAAATGTATAATGCATTTACTGTATGTATAACTGTATGTGTTTATACATACATGCATACATACATGCATGCATGCATGTATGTATGTCTGTCTGATGTATGCATGTGTGTGTGTGTGTGTGTGTGTGTGTGTGTGTGTGTGTATGTATGTATGTATGTATGCATGTATGCCCGATGTTTGCATGTATTTTTGTACGTATGTACTGTATGTATGTATGCATGTATGCCTGATGTTTGCATGTATTTATGTACGCATGTACTGTATGTATGCATGTGTGTATGTATAGATACCTGTATGTATGTACGTATGTATGTATAGATACCTGTATGTATGTATGTATGCATGAATGTCTGTATGCATGCATGCATGTAAGAATGCATGTATATACTGCATGTACTATAAGTATCCCTGTGTGAATTATTGTATGTACTATATATATGTATGTATGTATGTATGTATGTATGTATGTATGTATGTATGTATGTACTGTATGTATGTATGCATGTAGATAAGTATGTATGTATGTATAAATGTACTTATGTGTTTACTGTATGCAAAAATGAATGTATGTATGTACGTATGTGTGTATGTATAAATGTATAATGCATTTACTGTATGTATAACTGTATGTGTTTATACATACATGCATACATACATGCATGCATGCATGTATGTATGTCTGTCTGATGTATGCATGTGTGTGTGTGTGTGTGTATGTATGTATGTATGTATGTATGCATGTATGCCCGATGTTTGCATGTATTTTTGTACGTATGTACTGTATGTATGTATGCATGTATGCCCGATGTTTGCATGTATTTTTGTACGTATGTACTGTATGTATGTATGCATGTATGCCTGATGTTTGCATGTATTTATGTACGTATGTATGTATGTATGTATTTATGTATGTATGTATGTATGTATGCATGTAGATAAGTATGTATGTATGTATAAATGTACTTATGTGTTTACTGTATGCAAAAATGAATGTATGTATGTATGTATGTGTGTATGTATAAATGTATAATGCATTTACTGTATGTATAACTGTATGTGTTTATACATACATGCATACATACATGCATGCATGCATGTATGTATGTCTGTCTGATGTATGCATGTGTGTGTGTGTGTGTGTATGTATGTATGTATGTATGTATGCATGTATGCCCGATGTTTGCATGTATTTTTGTACGCATGTACTGTATGTATGTATGCATGTATGCCCGATGTTTGCATGTATTTTTGTACGTATGTACTGTATGTATGTATGCATGTATGCCTGATGTTTGCATGTATTTATGTACGTATGTATGTATGTATGTATGTATTTATGTATGTATGTATGTATGTATGTATGTATGTAGTATCTCTGTATGTATGCAAATGTAAATGGGTTGGGCTGATAGATGAGTGATGGATAGAAAACTGAAGGGATAAACTAAATACATTATGAATGGAGCGGTAAATGGCCAGTCACATCCATCCATTGTTCAAAAGGAAGCGTTAGAATGTACTAATCTACATGCATTAACAGCACAATGCTGCAGGTGTAATATAATCTACTTTACTTTTCTATAAGGAAGCATCTTGTGTTAAATGTTCAAAACAAAACTTCATTAAGTTTTCAATACTGCACAAAGTAAGGAAAGTCCAAACAAATCAGCTTAAAGGCTTTGAAATAAGGGTTTCCTTAAGATGATAAACAATCACGTAAGATTCTGTTCTTAAAGAAACTGCCTGATGAATAAAAAAGACTTGGTTTCTAACTCCTAATTTGCTGCACGCCCCTTACCATCTTTTATTCCGCTACAATGGTAAACACTGCTGTTCTCTTGATTACTACACATCCGTCAGACAGTAATGTCTGAAATTAAGTTACAATTCAAAGTGAAGTTCACACATTATGCTGAAATTATGCAGTCACGAGGTAAACAGTGCTTGATTTGCAACACTGCATATAAAAGAAGACTCTGAATTCTAAAGTAGAGCAGCAAATCAAAAAGTCTTGCTTCATCAGACACTTTTTACTTCCCTTAGTCCTTAACAATTCACTGCATAAAAAGGGACAAACATGCACAAAACATATGCATTTTAAATATGATTTATTTCAAAAGGTGCACAAATAATTTGGAGGCTTCATAAAAGTGACCCTGGACTGTTTTTATTTGTTGTAATATTCTTGTAATAGCTTTTTAACCTTAATTTGTTCTTTATCAATTTAAACAGCTGGAAAACAAGATACAGAATGAATTGCTGACAAGATAATCTTTACATTGTTCATGCTGCAGAAACAGCAGATATTGTACAGAATTTTTATTCTGCCAGTAAGGATTGCTATTTGTTTGAGGATTATTATCTGTTCTGACCAGCAGTTGTGTCGCTAAACCATCAAAGACCCTTTGTGATGATTTGTGCATGTAAGCCCTGGTAGAGAAGCGATGTTACGGCTGAGCACATACTTAACAAGGAAAGAGTGCTTTAAAGTTTGAACACATCCTCTAGGCTGGACATTTATTCCCAGTCTCCTACTGCTTCATAAGATATATTAAAATATCAGACAGCAACTGTATATCACACCTCTGCTAATCCCATGTCTGCTGACAGCGCTCGGAAAGACCTACCAAATAGGAATATAAAGCAACTCTGGAGGGAGGATCTAAACCCACTGTAGGAAAACATCTCCGCCTGCAGATGCATTTGGAAAAATGCCACCAAAAACGGGCAGCGGGCAAGAAAGATGTTTGAGAGGGGGCGTGGTCTGGGTAAGAGAAGTGACGGTGTATTTTAAAAGTAAATCTTAAATGAAAACTAACTGACTGATGTTAAAATATTCACCTAAAAAAATGCAACTTCCCAATTTCCAATATGCAAATATTAAAATATTTTGAACTGAGCAAGTTTACAAAGAAATTTAAAAAAGTGTGTATTAATATGAGGAGAGCACTTTTAAGGAGACATTACGGGAGTTTTTGGTTGAAAATGTCTTTAAGATAGCCTTTTTATTTGACCCTTTACAACTAAAACATAGTTTGATGTGCAGACTGACACCTCAGTAGTTTAGCACCAATACATCTATAAGCCTTTAGTCTATTTTCCTTGGTTTACTTCAGGTCAGAGGTTCCAGCTTTTTTGAGCACATCAGTATTGAACGGGTCTGACTAAGCAAATGATCGAAGCATTATATGTATTAGTGATACTCTGTTTCCTGTGTAGTAAAGCCTCCTTTTGTAAAAAGACCTCATATGTTAAATGTGACATGAATATTGTAACTGGTTGTAGCTTTGTATTAGTTCTTAGTCTTCTACCTACTCCTTTTGAGCTTTACTAACATGTCCAAACACCTCAAAGTAAATCTTGCTTGTATTGTTGCTCAAAGAAACTGAAAATAAATAGATGGATTTTGTGGATACTCAGACGTGACCGGCATCCAGCTCAACTCAGACACCAATGGCGACTCTGGGTAAGGTGAAAAAAGGAAACAAACAATCAAGCCTTGTCAAGTATGAGAGTGAGCTATTATAATATAAACATGACGAGTGCTGCAGTTCTGCATTTCAGCCACAGGTGGCAGTATCATTCTCTCTATAATGCCTCTTTAATGCTCAATTTTTATAGTTCATCTACTAAACAAAGTTGATTTGAGGCTTTAGTTGCTCTTTTAAAGGCAAAGTTAAAGCTGGAGATACACCAAGTATGCTAAATGAATGTGTCTGACTGATTAATTAACCCTAGGTCTTGATTGGCCGATAAGAGACTCAAAACTTCATTCAACTATTTAAACCACCATGCAAAAGCGCAACAGGTTACCATCACAAGAAGTTATTGAGCAGAAATGGCAAAATTTGCTATTTTTTGTAAGAATCAGATGAAAAGGAGCCAGCATGAGCACAGAAGTTTCAATAAGTTTTCGGGGAGTGATGGCCTAGTGGTTTTAGCATTGTGCTTGGGTCCCAGAGATTCTGAGTTCAAGCCCCACACAATCCCATTGACTTCTACTCTGGGTCCTTGAGCAAGACCCTTAATCCCAGACTGCTCCCCAAGGGGATGGGTTAAATACAGAGAGTGAATTTCCCCATTGTGGGACAATAAAGGATTTACAAAAAACCAACTGTTTCATGTAAATCGGGATCATTAATATGGTCACTTAATGTTTTTGTTGTATCTTCCTTTTTACAGATTATTAAGAGAAAATACTATCACTATCAGTGATTTATAGTTCTGCAAAAGATGGATCAGAAATAGGCCATGAAAGTCTGATCAGTCGACCTTTAGCCTTAGCTGGTGCCTGAATGTCTGTGTTGAGGTAATGGATTGAAACATATTTGCTCTCACAGGCAAGTCTCTGACCAACAAATGATTTGATTTACATCAGCAGTTTACACTGTTTGGTTAATACAACAAGCAGGCAGCTTAAGTGCACCGGGATTTTAATTATACGAGTATGTTGGTACACAATTCATATCTTAAAAAAATACAAACACTCTGCACTGAATCAATACAAAAAGCATTTTTTTTTTTTTTTTTTTTACGTTTGACATAAATGTCAATTTCATACAGTTTTTATGAGGTGCTGAGCTTAGGCAGTGACTGCAGCCTCTGGTTCAGGTTCAGTATATATCACTTCTGCTTCACCTCCCGTTTTAAACAACTAAACTGTTTTCTTCAGCTGCAGAGATGTCAGCTTTGATTTCTCCTTCTCTCTTTAGGTTTTATTGAGTTGTTCTACTTAATTCGCTGTTTCATCACTGATCAATGTTTTATCACTGTTTTATCTTGAAAACTGAACAATTGCCTAACCTCTTTTTTATGTGAACACAGGGACCCCTGAGGTTTACTGGGTGTAAAAAGGAAAAAGGTCTGAAAGGCTGCTCACAATTTACACCTCTTGAATGCCGACCTCTTCTCCTCAGAGCCGTTTATAAACGAGAGCCGGTGTACAGTGTGAAAAGATTCACATCTTAAAACCAAGGATGCTTTTCCCATTTTCCCGAGGTAGGACACAAGTCAATATCTAGCCTGAGGTTATTTAATTTAGACAAGCAGTTTGATTCATACATTAAAATTTCCAATTACCTGTCAAGGGTTGAGTGAACCCTGAGGAGGCTGTTTTAATCATACAGCTTTATCAAACTCTTTAAATTGAGTTTAACGGGGATAGGATCAAACGTTCTGCCTCAGGGAAGGTGATATCCCTTAATTTGGTGAAAATAGTCAACATTTTGAAAATCCATGTTTCACTACATATACATAATAAATCTTTGATCCTTTCCTTTCCTTATCCGTTGACTGATCTAATTCATGTAGATGTTAGAATGCATCTTGAAGTACTGATAAAGACCCACAAGGGATCATTTCATACAGGCCCAGTGAGAAGTTTACTTAATTCTCATCATGGGATGAATATCATATTAATTTAGGGCTTTTAAAGGCAATTGAACTGTTCTTTCCCCGAGGCTGAAAGGATAATAAAACAAGTAAAATAACAGAGGTGGAACAAAGTCACAAAAAATAAATAAACCTTTATGGGGCCTGACGTCGAAGTCTCAATGTTTCAAATGTCTAACTAGTCCTAATCAGCTATCCATGAAACACAATAAACAAAACGTCTCAAAGCATTAAAGTTCAACTTCTTTATTTAAACCTTTCAGCCCTGCAATTTTTTAGGATGTATCCTATATTTAGCTCGACTTTTCTGATATAACCGAGTCGAGTTTTAAGTCATCATGTCTGATTCGAGCCAAATTAGTGTCATGATGTTGGCTCTGATGACTGGCTAAATTATTCATTCCATTCACCTGTCCAACACTGGCCGGTTTCTAATCACTGCTCAGTTGACTCACCTGCTCCTGCCTCTATTTAAGGGACTGCATCTAGTTATCAGGGCCAGTTTATCTTGTTCTCTAATGCCAGTGGTGAGAGGGTTTTAGCGTTTCCTTCCTACAATCTGAACAGTTTGTCTGAACGAGGGGTGTCAAAGTGGTTCCAGAAAGGGCCGTGTGGCTGCAGGTTTGCTTTCCAACCAAGCAATAGCACACCAGACTCCAGTCCTCCATTAAGTAAGTCCAGTCTTAACATGATGACTTGATGAGATGACTGGAGTCTGGTGTGCTATTGCTTGGTTGGAAAGAAAACGTGCAGCCACACGGCCCTTTCTGGAACCAGTTTGACATCCCTGGTCTGAACTGTCTTTAGGCTCCAGGACCTCTGAGCCTTACTGTTCTAATCTGTTTGCCTGACCTGGCTTCGGAGTCCTGCTGGTTCTCGGTACTACAGGGCTCCAGTGCCGGAGACGCACTGGGTGGCGCCCATCACATGTTGTTGGCAGCCCACCGGCTGGATCCTACTCGCTCTCAGGACTCGGGCTGAACTGTTAAACCAGGTTAGCGACTCACTCGTTCATGTCATCCTCCGCTGGATATACGTGGTCACTAACCTGTGTCCTTTTACAGGTAGACACTCCAGCTGCTGAAGCACAGACCTGTTTTTAAATAAAGGCTTTTCATTTATCCCACTGTGAGTGTTGCCTTGAATATTGGGTCCTCTGTTCTGAGTCAATACAGTAAGAGATGCTCTAAGCCAACGACGATACAAGCAGACTTGGAAAAAAGCTTTCAGTTTTTTCAAAATGTGTCTAAATGAGGCTGTCCCAAAATTGGGGAATCTGGAAAGCTAATTACATGCTAATTAAACAATCTCAATTCTAAGCTAATAAATAGCTAACCTAAAAATCAGTAGAAGTATCAGTAAGTTCACTATTTCAACTGCAACTCTCTTCAGAGACATTTATGAGAGAGAGCCATTGTTACACATCACAATGACAGAGCTACCGTTGTCAGTTCTTGTGCATGACATGATAGTTTTTGAGCAAATATCAATAGTTTAAACTTCAAATGTAGTGCACTAGTTAAACAGCAGGAGGTGCTGCACAGATGGCTTTAGGTCCCCAAAACGGATTTCAACAAAAAAAAATGACAGCACTATGAGGCATCCACATATACTGTACAGTTTGTTAGCAAACAAAGAGGTCAAGAGGTAAATTAAACACTCAGTGACTGCTAAGCATCAAATAAAGTTTATTTGCTATTCAAGTTAAAGCATGGAAATAATCAGAATAGAAACTCTGCTTTATTTTATTGGCTGATTTATAAAGAGGAACATATGTACATACTTCTTTGCGCAAACAAATATATAAGTAAACTAAGTATTAATCTAAGTATATTGATCATTATATCCAACACTCTTTCCTAGGATGACTTTGAAGACAGATTGTAAATACAAGGACACAATTAAAGCAAACAAACAAAAAAAACTGGATCTATTCCAGGAAACTAAGGAGTTTAAATAATCACTATTGTGATAATAGAATTCCCAGATAGCAGATTATTTGTGCAACTCTGTAAGGTGTTTATCGAGAAAATTCACAATCTTTTATGTATAAATTAGACTCACTGGATCAGAGATGATTCATGATAAAATAAAACTAAGGCACCTGAATATTGTCTTATCATCTACCACTAAAAGTTAACTATTAAATGGTTAATCAGTACCCATAAATAGTATGTTTAAATGTATATAAGAACTGTAAATGTTTTCCTCAGCCTTCATTATTCTCCACTTTGACAAAATCTTATTCAACTAGTGATTTCCATTTGCTTCACTAGTGAAACTGATACCTTTCACTGCAGGAAAGTATTAGTTTTGAGAAATTCTGGAATTGTAAACAGATTTTTCTTAATTGATTGTTAAGGAGTGGGGGTGATTTCCCCTGTTTAAACAGATAACAAACTTACCATCAGGTTTCTTAGAGATTAAATCAAATGAATTACTTTAAGCTGAATATTTTGACTTCAAAAGATAGAAATTTAAACTAACTATGTTCAGGATTCTTATAGAATCCAAAGGTAATTCCTTCCACAGTCAGATTAATTATTATAGTAAAGAATATCATAAGATATATATGATTTTTTATGTTGCTCATCCCATTCTTATATTTCTCGTGTACATTGACAAATACTATGTACTTTATTTCCTCCTGTTCCTTCAAATAACGTTATGGTCAAGTCTAAAACCAACATATGCCTCATCTGCAGGTGGTCACAGCTGGACCCCCTGTTTTACCATTTCTGAATCCATTTCACAAAGAATATTACCGAGATCTGAGCTGCTGGAAGATATTTTCCATTCTGTCTCATCAGTGGCAGGAATGATGTCTGGCATGGCAAACAGAGTAAGTGTAAGCTCCCTAAATAAAGCATGAAATTGACAGGATGCCTGTCTAAGTGAGGAAAGCACACAGCCCGCGGCCCCTTAAGAAGGACGCAGGTACAGCTGCTCACCTCCAGGCTTCACGCCTTCCATTTGGACTTCCATTAAAGCACCCAGTGCTCTCTGAGTCAACACTTTTAATGCAGAAAATGACTTTATTTTCCATTATAAGCACCATATTAAAAGATCTGCCTACACAAAGAGCTGCTAATTTTTTCCACCCCTCCACAGAGACATTTGCATACATTGGACCACTGAAGACAGAAGAATTTTAGCCCATTTCAGTGATTTGGTCATGGTTGTGTTCAAGTGAGGGATAGAAAAGAGTAAGCAATTTACTTCACCATGAGTCTGCTTTCAAAACCTTGTTGGGAAAACCTGGCACGTAGCACATATATTACCTCGCAGATGATTTGGTGACTGACGTGTATATTGATGAAGATTTATGTCTCCACATTTAAATGTGGGGGTGTGATTGTCACCGTGTGGGTCTGGTTGTGCAAAACAGAAGTTAGGTGCAACAGATATTTCAGAGAAGCTTCTGACTCACCAGGGAACTGGTAGCTATAGCTGGGTGCAAATCCAGTGTATCCGCGGCCATACGTTGCCACAATGTTAGGGTAACCTTTGTTAGGGAAACAGATAAAAAAAAAGGTGAGAAAACAGTTTAAAACATACCAAAACACACACTATTATAGTGTATACCAGTAATACAGTATGTTGCAGAGCATTGCAGAATTATTTACATTCCTTTGAAAATGGTCATGTTTCACTTGTAAAACTAAAGCTTTTGGAATTAAGGGAATTAAGATAAGAGATGAAGACAGGGGTGTTAAAGGAATTGGTTTTATAACATTTTGCTGTTAAAAAAAAAAGGTCACTCTGCCAATAAGGTCAGAGTTGTTCTACAACTTAATACCAAGTCATTTGGAACCTGTTTCTTCAACAAATGCTTGAAATTCATCAATATTATTTTTTCTGATCTGATTGGTTATCCTGCTGAAGTAAAACCATTCCCACATCATAATGCTGCCACCACCGTGTGTCATAGGTTTTGTGTACTCAGGGTTATAAGCAGTCTGAAGCCACAAGGCCAGAAGCAATCTTTGTTGTATATATGTAAGTCATTAAGTACATATGTAAGTAAATTCCATCACAACCTGAAGAGACACAAGGGGCGATAATGAGGCAATTAGAGAGTTTATTAACATGAATGAATACATTGTGATGCTCAAACCCTGGCTGAGCATTGCTGATGATGCTCATGGGGAGATTTATAAGAATGGAGATGACTTTTCGCTGGGGCCTTGACACCAGTGGTGGACTGGAAGATAGAGGAAAGGAGCTAGATGGTTGGAGGGCAGACAGGACCATGATGAGGCAGCTTAAAAAGGAGGCATGGATGAATTGGCTGTTGAGGAGGCTTGGAGTGTAGAAGTAGATTGGCAGAAGTAGATCATGGTGACATGGCAGTTGGGATATGCAGATGAGGCTTGGCGGTCGTTCAAGTAAAATAAAAGACTAACCTTAATTTATATAGCACCTTTCTCAGATAAACCATTCTACAGTTATAGTATTTATAAAAAGTGCACCTTCAAAACTACAGAGGTTTTCTCAGTCTTTAACCCTGTTCTCCTCCCCAAGGAATCCAGTTTAAGTCAGCTCCTGTTCCTGCAAAATCTTAAATTTGTTGAATGCTTACTTTTTGTGACGGGTAAATTGCTGGGTTTCCATAGTCTGCCCAGGATTTACAGTGCATGAGTAGTGCAACATGGCTACACTGAAAATAGTTCTTTATACATGAGCTGTGGATCTCTGCAGTTCCTCCAAAGTAACAAGGGCCAAACTTTTATTGAGTGATATATTGGGGATTTTGAAGTATTACATTAGAAGAGCTTGATAGAAACACACATTTTAATAAATGTATTAAATTTCTCAAAAAAGTTTTGATGGTTACTTGAATTATTTTTTCACTTAAAAAAAAAAAAATGGAGACAAAATGAAATCAAATTTTGGGAAAAAAAAATTCTGATTTGGCCAATATCTTCCTCACATGACTGATAAGCTGGTGTGCTTAAAGCAACATCTGTATCACACATTTCTCAGTGTCTCCAGATGGAATGATCCGTCACTAATGCAGGCTGACATGATAAAGAAAGTAAAACCTGCCTGATTACAGAAAATGTATTATAACTAGTGTTGCACCAATGCCATTTTTTGGCCCCGATACCGATACCCGATACCTGACTGTGCAGTATCGGCCGATACCGATACCCTAATAATAATTGCCATCATGGCTTTGTCAAGCTGCTGCCTACCTTTCTGAAGCAGGAAAAAATCTAATACAAAGTGAATCCAGTAGAACTATTTATTGCCTACCAGGAGTGGGTGACAATAGTTAAATAAACTTATGGCTCTAAAAATGGTATCGGTGCCCTATTTGTTGGTACTCGCCGATACCGATACCACCATTTTAGGGCAGCATCGGGGCCCCGTCCGATACTGGTATCGGTGCAACACTAATTATAACCATGGTCCATCACTGATGTGTGGTCATGCTCGTTTGATAACTGTACTTCCTGTTTACTACAGCCAAGTGTAATGTCTATAAATAACATATAAAAAAGATGGCTTTGGGCTCAACCACACCCAAAAAATATCATTCTACATTCCTAGTTTGGACTGGAATAGAGTCTGTTATATTGACGTTGGTACAGATCTGAATAGAAATGTGGAAATAATAGGTAAACATTTTAAACACCTTGTTAATTTGCTACAACAGATGGAAACCCATCTATATCACATTTTCTTCGATTTTTTTTTATTTTTATTTTTGCTCAAAATTGGCATCACATTAGGATAGAAACTGAACTATATTCAAATTCAATTACACAGAGGGGATGTTTTTTCTACCAGTTGGCTGATTTATGGAGAAAAATGTTTGCTTTAGGTTTGTTAATGCTTATCAAAGTAAAGAGTGTGTGAAAAACCAGAAGGGGTGGGAATACTTTAGCAAAACATCAATAGCCTTAGGGAATCAGACCTATATGGAACCCTGAAAGGTTTTCCTGTTATCTCCATTTTCTCAAAATTACATGTTCCAGTTAAAATGAGCGTAGCTCTGGAACCACAAGGTCTATTTGAATATATTCAGGGTCAAAGTAAAGAAAACACTTGTGAGATTTATGGGGTGTGTGAATATAAGCATATATGTTACTGATGAAGGGTAAATGAAGATAGCACAGCAACATTTCAGACTTCCTCTAAAAAACATTTTTAGCATTGACAACTCTCTGAAATGATACTTTGGAAGCATTTACTCCCTTTTAAACTAAAGTACAATATGTTGACATTGTTTTTGTAAAGACCTCCAATTCCAAACTGAAACTAAACAGAGTTGCAGAGCTTTTTCATTTACAAAAAAAATCAGGTGAGATTTCCAAAATGGCCAATTGGCACAGTTGTTCCGATCTGTGTCAATATGCATGTTTTCATTCATAAAAATTTTTTTAATATCTGGATCACTAGTAATGATGAGTAGAGTTGAACGCAAGTTTTGGACAACGATTAGAAAATTCAACAGTGCACCCAAACACACATCTGCAGCCTCACATTTTCACAGTAGCTCGTTGCATGTGGGTGCACACAGCCATAACTCCGCAACAGACTGACTGATTTTGACGAATCATACATCATTTAAACTGTTAGAGACAGTTAAGTTAATCTAGATGAAAGATTGACAGTAGTTTCAGCCAACCAGAGCCAGCCGAAAGCATTCTGTTAGCTTGGTCAGGCACCTGAATTGGTGGCTTGTGAAAGCTACTTCTGGATGCTATAGACGTGTAGATACACCCAACATGTTTTCTTTAATGTGATAGAAGTCCCTTTCAACCAACCATGTGTGGATTTAGCGGTAAAACAGACATTTTTAAAGCTAGTTTCTAGCTAAGCAGTTTCATCTTTTGCCGTTTATTGTCTGCAATGCTATGGTGTAGAGGAAGTGAAGCATATGACTGAATTCTACACTGCAAAAAAATGAAATATAATCAATAATTTTTTCTTTAAATGAGTGCATTTTTTTCCTTTAAGGATTTAAGTGAGACACTTTGCCAATGGAACAAGGCAATTTACACTTAAAATAAGAAAAAAACAATTGCATTGTCTTATTTCAAGTGCATAAGATCTAGATATCTTATTTTAAGAGTAAAAATACTCATTCCATTGGCAAATCATCTTATTTACCTGCTCAAATTAAGGGTAAATACCCTTAATTTAAGACATTTTTATTCATTTTGAGATCGTTTTTGCAGTGTATGGAGTTGCGGCTTTCATTTGATGTGTATTTTATGGTGTTCTGATCCTGGGTTGTGGCTGTGGGGAAAGAAATGTTTATAAGTTGCTATTGTGTGGTGTATTTACATTTTACATCTTTTATTGCATTTGAGCATAACTTTAATTATGTTTTGCACATTTTAAAAAGATTTTTGCTGACTTGTAGCCTAATTTCTACAGTTAAATTTGATATGATAGATTGCTATATTCTTTGATATTAATGCATGGTTTATCACTGCTGTTATGTGTAACTATGATGAGGTACCTTAAATGGTTTCAAAGGGTTAAACAATGACTTAAATAACACATAACACACAATTCTTCTTACAGTCTAGAGTTGCTGTCCTCATTTGAAATACAGCAACAAGCAAGGAGAGATTTATTTGTGTGCTTTAAACCTAATAAAGCCTTGTTGACTGAAAAACATTCCTTCTAAGCTGAGCTTAACAACAAGCAGCTCCTCAATCACTGCTTGTCTTTCACAAACATGTCAGCCTCTAATCACAATCACGCTGCCTTAGTTGCTTTGGCCGAAATCTCTGAACTACTGTCACAGATCGCAGTGATTAATTTAGTCAGTAAAATTTTACAAGGATAACTATAAAACTGGAGCCTACTCTTTTCTTTCAAGAAACGAAAATATGATCATTTAAAACCCAACTATTAGTGAAAGCATAAATTCTTTATGATCTTACAAAATTTATACATTTCTTTCCCAAAACTGGAGCTGCAGAACAGGTTTTGATGTTTTTATGCTCATGTATTCTCATCTCCATGCATATTTTTGTTTACATCTTTACAAAGGCTGGTAATTGAGAGCTGCAATCGCATTTGTTATGGTTGGAAAACAATGTTCAAATATGACTACTCTTCTCTTTTTTAAATGGCAAGTTCATTTCCAGTCTTTTGTTAACCACAAGCTCTCAGGCATTTTTATAGCACCATGTAATAACATTTTATAGCCGGCTCCTGGAAATGATGCAGCACCACTGCAGAAAAGGTTCACGTTTAAATATGGATGGATATTTATTTGAAGTGAAATCACCTGACATTTAGATCTAATTTAGTTTAATTTTTTAAGTCAATGTTTTACCATTAATTAAAATGAAATTAAAACAGGATAATTTTTGTGTGCAGATATCATATGAATGTTAGCAGGGTCACCAGCCTTTTTTTTTATATGCATAAACCAATCTGTTCAGAGAGACATTATATGAGAGCATTTGGCTTCGGCGAAAACGACTAAATGTCCACTCTAACGCAAACATGTTTTTTGTTTTTTTTAAACACTCTTTTAGAACAGGCCAGACACAGCTGGGGATTTGATCATAAAAACAAAGTATTCAGCACTTCTGGAAATATTTGCACAGCGTAAAAAAGAAACTTTCTCTTTTTTCAATGTTCTTTTTTATGTGATGCATAAATTGTTTAAATCTAACCTGAAGCATTTCCAAAAACGACAAAAGACTGCACAAGGTCATTTTTACTGAACAGAGACCAAGGCGAAACAGAAAAGCGTGAAGTACATGAAAAGCAAAGTGCATCCATGTTGCTTTTTTTTCCACCTTTTACAGGAGTTAAGAGGGAATGTAGGAGCTGGGTGCTCAAAATAAAGTGCTCACTAAAATCAAAGGTTTAATTGATCATTAGCCAGGTTGACCACCTCTAAAAAAGCAGCAGTTTTTTGGCACTATGCTGGTCTGGAGAAAACACGTGTGTTCAACACAAAGTGGGGCCAGCAAGACAGCAGCAATGGTCTTAAATAAGATTTTGTTGCAGTACATCAAACGTGAAAGATTTAAAGGAACATTTGAAACAAGTCATCATTCCACACTGTAAAACATTTCATACAGGTGAAAGTTACCCAGTCAAATCATTGAATGCTCAGAGAGACAGCAAAACAAGTCAAGAGACAGAAAAAGACTGAACATGTATGGCTGTTTGGGTCTTTAAAAATAAAATATTTTAAAGTAAAAAGGTTAAGGTTTGCAAAGTTTGATCTCAAATAACCATATGACTTCTAGAAAAGATTTTTAAGAGAAATTAGAGAAATATTAAAGTACAAACAGCTGTCAAAGTGAAATCTGGGGTTGGTTTTTAAATGTTAAAATGTGTTAACTCTGATGTTATGGAGTCAAAAATTAACTTCTGTTTTTTTAGAAGGGGATACTGTAAACTAAAGTAAAAAAGTTTGTTAACAAATGTCATCCAACAATGATTCCCGAAAAGCACAGACTTGCAACTGATTGACTGAAAAAGAACACTCCAGCCAAAGTGAAATGTTCTGGTGGGACCTAAAAAGAGCTGTGGAGAGAGAGATGTAAAGTTATCTGCAGAACGGTGTAAGTGACTGCTGAGGTTGGAGAGAAGTGATGACGTAAGCTTATTCATGCTAGAGGTGGTTTCTACAAGTTTAATGATGGAGTAGAATTAGTTTCTCACACGCTTATTTCTAACCTGGTTTAAGTCAGATTTTTCCTGTCAGTAATGTATAGACATTATAGAGAATATAATATCCATAAATCTGTGGAACTAAAAACACTTATATTTGAGAGTACTGAAAAATAAAGAGTTTGGGGATTCTCTTTTATCTGGTAAGGAAACAACAGCTGAAAAGATAGCAAAGGTCACCAGACATTAGAGTCCTGCCCGGGTCGAGTTTTACCAACCCGCACCCGCCCGAACCCATTAGGATGACTACCGAACCCGACCCGTCACCCGCAGATGTCTTCAATTCAAATCTGAACCCGACCCGACCCGTTGATATTTAACCCGCAACCCGACCCGTTAACACATCAAGTAATAGGCTATAGTACGCTGCGCTGCAGAACAGCGCCATTAACACTGCAGCAGACGTGTATGCATTGACTGTGGCCTTTTTGGTGGGAAGCCCACACAGCCGGCAGGGCTTTAAAGGAATAGTACACCCAAAACATGATTAGCCTTCATTTTCTACTCACCCCCATGCTGAACAACACTCTGGAGTACTTTTTTGATATCTCAAATGCATCTGGAGATCTGGGAGGCTTCTTGCTGTCTGCTGTCATTCAAATAATGGAGGTCTATGGCGCCCGAGGCAGAAAGGTCCATAAAAGTCCACAAAAAACGTGTCAATATTCCTCCATACTGCTCGTCCAATGTATTCCAAGTGTCCTGAGTTGGTAGCGTCCATAATTTACTCGACACAAAGTCATTTAGAATGTTTTTAGAGCATAAACATGTAGCATTAAATTGTTCTTACAGGACCAGTATAAATACCATGCATTCAAATCTAAGCTGGCTAAAGGTTCATGACAGGGCACTAGCTTCACTATTATTCTCAATGTGGCAAATCTTAAAACTCCAGAGTCCACTGTTTCTGTTTGTTCAATTTAAGAATAATTTGGACTCTCATGGTTATGCCACAAGACAAGCAGCTGAAGGACGATTTGTAATTTCTAGGGCGAAAACTAATTTCCTCAAATGCACCTTTACTTACAGAGCAATGAAAGAATGGAACTCATTGCCATTAATTCTCATAAAAATTGTACATAAATCTGCTTTTAAAATGCAACTTAAGAAGTTTTTAGGAGCAACTTATCTATAAATGAATTAGTTATCATATTCTAATTTATTGTAACTTATTCATAAAATGTTAAAATTTTAAATTATAACTTTCCCCTTTTCTATGAATGTTCAGTCTTATTGATATGTATATGATATTTGTCATCTGTCAAACATGTTCATGAATTTACATGGAATACTGTATTTTAATGATGTGGACCCCAGGAAGAGTAGCTGGGTGTAAAGCACAGCTAATGGGGATGCTAATAATAAATAAACAAGAAAATAAACTTTAATTTAAAATGTCTTCTTGAGTTCATAAGCCAAATGTACAGTAGGTGGTCTTGAATCCTGCACAGAACCACTACTGTGTTAATTTTAAGTTGCTGCTCTTTTAACTTAACTGTATATGTTTCTGATTTTTATTCATTGTTAACATTGCCATTAACCTACTTCCCATTTGAACCGCATTGTAACAGCAATGGTTCAAATAAATGATTCCAACTAAAAGTGATTAACAGCATTAAATAATATACAGAATCTGAAATATTTTATATCATGATACAGAATGGTGAATGATGCACCTCATAAGCTAAACATGTTTAAGCTGTCATCAGCATATGAATCAAAACTCAGCTACATTTAAGTTTGACATTTTGGTCGTCCCACATGCTGACATGGAAACATCTGCACTAAACTATTAACTTTTGATTAGTTTAGTCCGGGGGCCAATTGAAAATGACAAATGCGACTTGACTGTGATGTCTGTAAACCAAAGTCATCGTGCTTGTTGAGAAATCTCTTGACGTTCCAATGAGGACAAAAGAGGAGCCGGTGTCATTAGAAATATTTAAGAGCAGCAGATGCATTGTTCATCTGCTGTCATGATTCTTATTACAACCACAGACCAAGCAGTTAATTAGCTGGACACTTTTCAGACAGAAGCAGCTGTGGGCAACATATTGAGAGAGGATGTGAGGCAACAGCCATTGGATACAGGAAAAAGAAGAAATCTGAGAGGAGTAAAAGGGTGAGTTAGTGAGGCAGAGTGGAAGTGGGGAAGGATGGGAGCATCATCAAGGGTAATATGAACATAATTAACCCCTCTGATTATGGAATGTGTGTTAGTCTTTATTTGTTTTCCTCAAGCCATTAACCTATCAATGATTTTTCTGTTTCTAACTACTAAGGAAAGTGCAGTGCTTAATGCTAGGAATTCAGCCTTAATATCGCTGTCTCCATTGTACAATATTTAAAATACCTATATCTCAGAAATACATCTTGGAAACCTTTTTAGGCTTTTGTTTATTCAGCATGCGTTTTTAAAAGCTTGATGAAGTATTACATTTCTGCTTGATAATTTGTTACCATGCATCATGGATAAGGGAGGCTTCAAATCCACTGACACTTTTTATTCACTTAGATTTGAGGCAGCATGCTGGGGAAGCAGCCAGAAGGTTTCTAGGTTTGAATCATAGTCCGGGCCTTTTTGTGTGGAGTTTGAATACTCTCCATGTGCATACAGTGGTTCTCTCCAGGTGTGTCCTCCCTCCATGCAAAAGCATTAAAGTTAGATTTTGCATGCATGGTTGTTTTTCTTGAGAGTCTTTATGTTGTCTGTCAGGGATGTAGAATCTCTAACCTCTTAAATTCTGAGGACTTCACTGTTATACGGATGTCTGAGTTTCTAGATGGATTTATAAATGATGCATTTCTACGACTAGAAGACTCTAGACTCTAGTCTCTCCTTCTTCTCAGCTGGTCCATCCCATATATGTTCTGATACAATTTATTTTAATGAAACCAAATGTACAAATTTATTTCATCAAAGTAATTCTGTTTTAACAAAACAACAGAAACAACAAATTGTTCTCAGAAATCAACTGCTGCAGACTGGACATTACTTAATGTTTATTCAATTAGCCCTGATTAATGACTGCCCTGTGGGGAATACAAAAATCTGAACTTTTTGTAACAGTGAATCCGCCACAATCTTCAGTGTTTATGCTGTGACTGAGTGAAGAACATGTTGCATCTTAAATGATCACAGAGCTACTTAAAAAAAAAAAAAAAAAAAAAAAACTGGGGAAGCATGAAGAAGAGGAAGCAACATGTCTTAGTTGGTGAAAGGGAGATTAAAAACTATAGAAGATGGCAGCCAGGTCCTCTGATGCTTCTAATCAGGCTTTTAACTCCAGAAAATGCTGGAATCATGTTGGAAATCCAAGAATAAAGATAAAACATCCAATTTATTTAGGGAATATATAAAAAACTTCATACTTGCTCATTGTTCAAAATGATGCAAAAATTTTTATGTGAAATCCATGGTTATATATTTTTTTAAATATAAATAAAACCTTTTTAGTATTGTCATTTCCCTCATACAGGAGGTACATCATAAATATAATGCTTCTGTCATGGTAGGTAGTATTGAAAAAGCATTTAGAACTGCTTAACTAAGTCATCTTATTTCATAGTGTGTTTACTGCAGACCTCCTTTGCCCTGAGGTATGACATACACACCTATGAGCACATCTCTCAGAAAGATGGTGTCTATAAATGCATGAAAAATGTAAGTTTGCATGCCGGGGCATTTTTGGTGTGCCTATGCAGGATACGTGCAAGTTGGAATGTGAGCATGTGTGGACCCTCTGTTCTGTATGCTTTGTGGGTTGTGCCAGCTGGAATCAGAAAGGTTGACCTTGGTCATAAATATCTAATCAGTGTTTGCTGTCCATGAAAAAGTTCAATTTATTCCTGACCCAATGGGAAAATGCCTCAGCCAGAGCCTCTCTTGCAGACAAAACGAAATTCAAGCCTGAGAAGCGGAGAGGGGAACCTTAACCTGGTTTGGATGAAGTAGGACAGAGGCATTGCTTGAAAAAAAAAAAATTCAGTTCTCATCATCTGCTGATGAGAAGTCATCACCAGGAAGCTACAGATGGATAGCTTTCACAAAAAAACCCCTCATTGTTTGTTTGGTCTGAAAAGAACTGTGATATGGTACAATGAAAAGCCATCACAGCCGGCAAAGTATTGGATATTATGTGTTTGATACTGTCTTACTGTCAAACTGAATAAATGCCTGACTGAAAATGTTGCCTCAGATACCATTGCTCTTGGTTCCTTCCTATTTTAAATGAAAAACCACAACAACAATACATTACCAGCCCATTCACATAAGTAAAAGCAGAATTTCAAGCCAGAAGCATTCAATATAGAGAGGTTCTGAGTTACAAGCATGCATTTCTAAAGTGTCTGTACTGTATGTGTGAAATAAAAGAAAGGAAGCCAGAAATAAATTACTAAAGAAAGAGAAGGCAGGGGATAACTTGTTGTTTCACTTAATGAAGGTTGCTACTGTGCCTGGCCTTGTGGCGGCCTCTTAGTGCTCTTATTTGCCTTATTAATATGCATGCTAATGTACACTATATTGCCAAAAGTATTTGCTCACCTGCCTTGACTCACATATGAGCTTAAGTGACATCCCGTTCCTAATCCATAGGGTTCAATATGACGTCGGTCCACCCTTTGCAGCTAGAACAGCTTCAACTCTTCTGGGAAGGCTGTCCACAAGGTTTAGGAGTGTGTTTATGGGAATTTTTGACCATTCTTCCAGAAGCGCATTTGTGAGGTCGCACACTGATGTTGGACGAGAAGGCCTGGCTCTCAGTCTCCGCTCTAATTCATCCCAAAGGTGTTCTATCGGGTTGAGGTCAGGACTCTGTGCAGGCCAGTCAAGTTCATCCACACCAGACTCTGTCATCCATGTCTTTATGGACCTTGCTTTGTGCACTGGTGCACAGTCATGTTGGAAGAGGAAGGGGCCAGCTCCAAACTGTTCCCACAAAGTTGGGAGCATGGAATTGTCCAAAATGTCTTGGTATGCTGAAGCATTCAGAGTTCCTTTCACTGGAACTAAGGGGCCAAGCCCAGCTCCTGAAAAACAACCCCACACCATAATCCCCCCTCCACCAAACTTTACACTTGGCACAATGCAGTCAGACAAGTACCGTTCTCCTGGCAACCGCCAAACCCAGACCCGTCCATCAGATTGCCAGATGGAGAAGCGCGATTCGTCACTCCAGAGAACGCATCTCCACTGCTCTAGAGTCCAGTGGCGGCGTGCTTTACACCACCGCATCCGACGCTTTGCATTGCACTTGGTTATGTATGGCTTGGATGCAGCTGCTCGACCATGGAAACCCATTCCATGAAGCTCTCTGCGCACTGTTCTTGAGCTAATCTGAAGGCCACATGAAGTTTGGAGGTCTGTAGTGATTGACTCTGCAGAAAGTTGGCGACCTCTTCGCACTATGCGCTTCAGCATCCGCTGACCCCGCTCCGTCAGTTTACGTGGCCTACCACTTCGTGGCTGAGTTGCTGTCGTTCCCAAACACTTCCATTTTCTTATAATACAGCTGACAGTTGACTGTGGAATATTTAGGAGCGAGGAAATTTCACGACTGGATTTGTTGCACAGGTGGCATCCTATCACAGTTCCACGCTGGAATTCACTGAGCTCCTGAGAGCGACCCATTCTTTCACAAATGTTTGTAAAAACAGTCTGCATGCCTAGGTGCTTGAATTTATACACCTGTGGCCATGGAAGTGATTGGAACACCTGATTCCAATAATTTGGATGGGTGAGCAAATACTTTTGGCAATATAGTGTACCTATTTTATGGCCCAACAGTTCTGATTCACTTTAAAATCAATTATCCATCTGGTACACCCATACCTCGTGCAGGCTCAAATGTGTATTAATTTCAGCAAACATACATCGGCACAACACAATAAAGATAAATGCCCCGATTAGAGGCAGTAAACAAAGGAGCTAGGGATGGCTTTAATGAGATTTGGCACAAAAGGAGCTTACACTTTCTTAAATAATGAGCCTAGGGTCCCTTTTTCCAAATGCAAATTATATAAAGAAATGTTTCGCTGCCCTTGTTCCAATTTCATTTAGATAAGACTGTCTCCAAACAAGTTGGCTGTTAATATTCTCACATGAGCACATCACTGCCTTCCTGCTTGGCATCTCCCAGCGGAGGGAAAGAGTGCTCTACTCTCCGCAGACACTTTAGTCTGTAATAAGTTCTGAAAAGTTCACTGTGCTTGTTAAATACTTTGACCAGATGAGATGGAGCTGGGAATGGCTTCAATAGAGTTGACAGACGCACTTGGCTGGACTCATCAACTGTTTTACCACCAACAACTGTATAATCACTTTCAGAGAAAGGTCAAGAATGCAGTAACTGAAACAATGGAAGTAACTTTGCACAAACAAATGAGGAGATGAATGTATAGAAATGAGCTAATAGAAATAATTTGCTGCCTTTCAGAGTACAACAATTTATGTTGTTTGTTAGAAATTGTAAAGCCAGGAAATTATGATGAAATTTTTTTTTCAGTAAATGTTTTAAGCTGCTTGATTACTGAAATAATTCAATCTAAGGTGTTGCTATAGCTTTTTAACACTTAAAACGATCAGAAAATTAATTTTGTATGATGTATTTGAGCAGTTTACATACATCCTTGAAGGGATCCAGTCACAGAGTGTGTCTATTAAAAAAACAAACACCAACAACCTTATGTACATGTTAAAATAAAGCAATATCGCCAAGTGTTTGTTAAACTTTACTGTCAAAAAAATTTGAATGCATAAAGCTTTTCAACAGTAAATGAGCTTACAGCAGTGAAATAACATTTCAATTTATAAAGAATATGGTGCAAATGCAGTAGAAACATTGAGTTGAGTTCTATTTGAAGAGATTTGAAAATTCACAATGTAGGGCAAAAATGATGTTCACAACTGGGAGACTTGATTTGTGACTTGATTAGAGTTTCAACAGTTCAACAGTCTGATGACAGCGAGAAAAAAGCTGTTGCAGAACCTGCAGGTCTTGCATCAAATGCTTCGAGGCCTTCCTAGAGGACAGTCTTATAGTGTTTACTCAATCACTTTAGAACCTGAAACCTTTTTTTGCACCATACTCGATCAAAAGAAAGGAGCTTTGTTTTACACTGTTGCTATGTGCTGGCAGATCTTACTTTTCCATCTACGTGCTAGCCTCCTCAGCTGTAGCTAACACTTCAATGAACATCAATGTTTATATTGTATTCCAAGCACTTCACTTGTCTTATCCCTCTTGGCATCCATATTTTCCTCAATTTTGGACTTTTCTTATTTCTTTCACGCCTCTTGGAGAAAAAATGGCTTCTGCTCCATTCCTTACTTGTTTACTGTCGTGACGATGTGCAATATCTTACCTCAAGCCATGTGGTCTTCTTATGTACGCTTAAACTTACTAACAAATGGAACAAGAACTAAGTAAAAAATCTGAGAAATAAAATCTAAGCCAACAGGAAACCACAGTTCAATCAAATAACCTTTATATAGAAACCAGAAAAAGCTAGTCACAAAAATGAACCATTTAATAGCCACACACCTGATATAAGATTATACCCATGCCTCAGAGGAATGCCAAACAAACACATTTCTGCATGTTGAATGGTGTGCATTTATAGAGTGGTATTACATCTTGGGTTTTTAAAGATGAAAGAAAAATAAAACATTTAAAATAAAATTATGTGTAAAGCGTAAAGAAAAAAAACCTAGATGTAATTTAAATGTACAATGATAACCACTGTTTGGTGAAACGAGCTGATAACCCTTTTTCTGCTCTTAGGTGGCTAAAAAAATTCCCGTCTGTATTTACTTTACTGTATTTAAGAATCTTGACATGTAAACTAAAACAAAATAAAACAATGCCAAACATAGTAAAAATGCATTTGGAAAATAAATAATGGAAATAACTTGAATCATTTTAAAATGCACCACTATCTAGTAAACATGCTGAAGCATTGAATTCATCTGCTTTAGGTGGGAGGAGCCATTTTCAGAGGTACCGTTTGTTTGTAATGGAAAAGGACTTTAAGTGATGGTAAATCCATTTGGTTTAGCCATACAATCAAATTATTTGCATATGGAATGTGAACGACAAATAGATAGCTAGGTAGATAACTAGACACACAGACAGATAGCTGAATAGATGGGGGGTGAGCACAGGGGCAGGGAGGCAAAGAGTGCAATGGTGTTAAATAAAAAGGGACCCAGGCATTGGCTGGATGGTAATGAAGGGAGGAGGGAGGGTCGGCAGCTGAGGTCCCTGTAGATGAGATCTCTCTCTGACATGTGTGTCCCCTTCATTACCCATTAAGGGGGGCACAGTGATGAATTCTTAATATGACATTACACCAATTTTCCTCTTCATTTAGTCTGCTAATGTGCTGGTCTGCTCCTATATGCCCAGGGGCTGCCTGTACCAGACTCAACCCGAAATAGACCACAGTGGCCACTGGTGGCACACCTTGAAGCAGCCTAATTAGGGGCAGCAACCACCTAATAGAGCTTTCTAGATGGGGGTTAGTTTACTTAGTTTGTTTTTCTTAGCAGGTAGAAACTGTGCCTACATGATGAAGCTCAGTGAGCTGGCGGCCAACCAGTAGGGCATGTATAAGGTGTGTATCTGACACTTGATTGTAGAGATATCAATTGCATACATTTGAGGGCAGGAATGCCCTCTGTCACCTTTCCTGTCTTTAATCTTTATGGCCAGCATTTCTAGTTTGCAGCTGAGTGCAAAGAGGCTGGAGTGGGAAAGAGGTCCTCTAGGTCAGAGGCCATGGTTATTGATGGGAAAAAGGTGGCATGTTCCCTTTGGCTTGGATGAGAGTTCCTGCCTCGAGTGGAGGAGTTCAAGTATCTTGGGGTCCTTTTGCAACCGAGTGGAGAATGGAAAGGGAATTTGGAAAGATGGATCAGTGCGGCTGCTGCTATAATGCGGATGCTGCACTGGTCTGTTGTGGGGAAGAGTGTGCTGAGAGAAAACGCAAAGCTCTAGGTTTACGAGTGGGTCCTAAATCCAAGAACTCTAGATTATGAATTAAACAACGAGATTGCGGATACAAGACACTGAAAAGAAACGTCTCTGCAGGGTGGCTTGGTACTCCCTTAGAGATAGGGTGAGGAGCCTAGTCATTCAGAAGGGACTCTGATTAGAGCTGCTTCTCCTCCACATTAAGACATCCTTTTCCCACACTCCCTGGACACATATCTTAGGAGGTGTTCCAGGCACGTCCCACCAGAAGCAGACCCAGGACACACTGCAGGGACTATTGGACACATTGGGCTCCCCCAAGCAAAGCTGAAACTAGTGTCTGGGGAGAAGGAAGTCTGGGAGTCTCTACTGAGACTGCTTCCCCTGCGACTTGGTCCCTGATAAGCGGAAAATGATAATGAAGAGCAGGTAAAAAAAAATCAGTGGTTTTAACAAATACGAAACTGAAAAAAAATATATGTATTTTTCAATATAAAAACAGCTCCTCTTTAAAGGGTCTTTAGAGGACCAGTGAACAACCAGCACTATACAGATTTAGGAACACAACAGACAGGATAAGGAGAAAGTGTGAAGCGTCTAAAGTCAGGGTTAGTACATATATTGTTTGTTATAAGTTATAACAAACAATAATGACACAGAATACAGTGGGGCAAAAAAGTATTTAGTCAGCCACCAATAGTGCAAGTTCTCCCACTCAAAAAGATGAAGGAGGCCGGTAATTTTCATCATAGATATACCTCCACTATGAGAGACAAAATGAGAAAAAAAAATCCAGAAAATCACATTGTCTGATTTTTAAAGAATTTATTTGCAAAATATGGTGGAAAATAAGTATTTGGTCAGTTACAAACAAGCAAGATTTCTGGCTCTCACAGACCTGTAACTTCTTCTGTTAGAGGCTCCTCTGTCCTCCACTCGTTACCTTCATTAATGGCACCTGTTTGAACCCGTTATCAGTATAAAAGACACCTGTCCACAACCTCAAACAGTCACACTCTAAACTCCACCATGGCCAAAACTAGAGAGCTGTCAAAGGACACTCGAAACAAAATTATAGACCTGCACCAGGCTGGGAAGTCTGAATCTGCAATAGGTAAACAGCTTGGTGTGAAGAAATCAACTGTGGGATCAATTATTAGAAAATGGAAAACATACAAGACCACTGATAATCTTCCTTGATCTGGGGCTCCACGCAAGATCTCACCCCGTGGGGTCAAAATGATCACAAGAACGGTGAGTAAAAATCCCAGAACCACACGGGGGGACCTAGTGAATGACCTGCAGAGAGCTGGGACCAAAGTAACAAAGGCTACCATCAGTAACACACTACACCGCCAGGGACTCAAATCCTGCAGTGCCAGACGTGTCCCCCTGCTTAAGCCAGTACATGTCAAGGCCCGTCTCAAGTTTGCTAGAGAGCATTTGGATGATCCAGACGATGACTGGGAGAATATCATATGGTCAGATGAAACCACAATAGAACTTTTTGGTAAAAACTCTACTCGTCGTGTTTGGAGGAGAGAGAATGCTGAGTTGCATCCAAAGAACACCATACCTACAGTGAAGCATGGGGGTGGAAACATCATGCTTTGGGGCTGTTTTTCTGCTAAGGGACCAGGACGACTGATCCGTGTGAAGGAAAGAATGAATGGGGCCATGTATCGTCAAATTTTGAGTGAAAACCTCCTTCCATCAGCAAGGGCATTGAAGATGAAACGTGGCTGGGTCTTTTAGCATGACAATGATCCCAAACACACCGCCCGGGTAACGAAGGAGTGGCTTCGTAAGAAGCATTTCAAGGTCCTGGAGTGGCCTAGCCAGTCTCCAGATCTCAACCCCATAGAAAATCTTTGGAGGGAGTTGAAAGTCCGTGTTGCCCAGCGACAGCCCCAGAGCATCACTGCTCTAGAGGAGATCTGCATGGAGGAATAGGCCAAAATACCAGCAACAGTGTGTGAAAACCTTGTGAAGACTTACAGAAAACGTTTGATCTCTGTCATTGCCAACAAAGGGTATATAACAAAGTATTGAGATGAACTTTTGTTATTGACCAAATACTTATTTTCCACCATATTTCGCAAATAAATTCTTTAAAAATCAGACAATGTGATTTTCTGGATTTTTTTTTCTCATTTTGTCTCTCATAGTTGAGGTATATCTATGATGAAAATTACCGGCCTCTCTCATCTTTTTGAGTGGGAGAACTTGCACTATTGGTGGCTGACTAAATACTTTTTTGCCCCACTGTATTTAACAATTGACCATGCAAAAGAAGAGTATGGCACAACTGCACCCCACCAACACATTAACATTCATCTACACTTTCATGAAAGGCAAAGAGAGGATAAATCAGAGAAGCAGCCAATATGCAAATGATAACTGCAGAAGATGCAGAGATCTACGGCTCAGGTGAAAGAATTTAATGACAGATATGATTGTAATGGAAGGGTGGAAAGAAGACAACCATTGTGGAAAGAAAGCCATGAAAATATTTGTTTGATTTTTTTTCATAAGAGATAACATATGAAGTTTGATGATGAGGATGGATGAGTCTAAAACTTTCTGTGATTTACATTGATGCAAATAATCCTAAAGCTCATCTCTTTGGTGACACACAGTAATAGTTTAATGCTGCGGGATTGGTGATCTTCAGCAGAGGGTAACTGGTCAGGTTATTAAAAGCTAAATAGGAATGAAAACCTATTTGAGCCTGCAAAAAATGAGACTAGATTGAAGAGTCAGCCTCAGGCAGATATATGACCATGAACAGACAGTCAAAGCAAGGATGGAATGGTTGGGTCAACGCATTTGCTCAGAGACCCAGAGTGGAAATCAGTGGGAGTGGGTTTTGAGCTCACAACCTTGGAATCCTGAGGTTGTGAGTTCGAAACCCACTCCCGCAGACTGCCTCTCTGGGTCTCTGAGCAAGACCCTTAACCCCTGATTGCTCCCCGGGCGCTGCACAACAGCAGACCCCTGCCATCAAAGGGCATGGGTTAAATGCAGTTAATTTCTCCATTGTGAGGTCAATAAAAGTTCAATTTTTATTTATTTCTTATATATTTCTTATCTTTAAAGGCTCAGTCAAAGTCCAGACCAATACCAACTGAGAAGATGAACCAAAACTTAAAAATAAACACAAAATAACACAGACTGACCAAAATCTAAATTAGTCTGAAAAGCTGAAATGGTAAAAATCTTTCTGATAAATGGTAGACATACCCTGAAAGACATTGCAGAGGTTCTGATAATGCATCCTATTCTATGAACTTGAAAATAATGTATTAATGTATGTAAGTTATTGACAGTAATTTTGAAACCAACTCACTCAGCATGCCCATCCCCAGCATGAAGGCATCCATGGTGTAGGGCAGACCCCTGGCTCGCCCTCGCGTACCTGGTGGGAACATCACCTCCTTGGGCTGGGCCTTCTTACATTCTACCTATGTACACAGACAAACACACACACAGATGCACACAGACAACCCATTAAACTGTGTAGGTACACAGTAGACAGATCTGACAGGGCTGTCTCAGCTCTTAAGGCTGGTTTTTGTGTCTGACTCACACACAGCTAGATGTTTTCCATAGGAGAGAAAGAGAGCGTGAGACAGGGAAAACACAACTAAGTCAATCTGGACTCACATTTTTGAGAAAAGACTCCAAGGGAAAGTTAAAATCGTGCTCCTTCTGTATTAAAGCAAAGGTTACTGCTCCAGTGAGCATGTGCCTGGAGCCTCAGGGAAATACAAGCTAAAGACTTTTCAGAGTTTTGAGACATAAGAGTAGAATAAGCTGCTTCCACTATGCAGAGTTTTTGGAAGTCAAACATTATAAACACCAAAGAATTGATAAGTGCAACAATAGCAGTTTATTTAAGCAAATCTAATCTTTCACACAGTAAAAAGGTGTTTTTTTTTTGGTTAAAGTCCCCTGTGTCCCACAGCCTTCTTCCACCAGCAGCACCCATCTCAACTCTGCATTTAATCCTCTTGCTCTCCCTCTCACACATATACAGGTTTGCTCATTTTCCCATTTAGCAAGACTGACATTCCCTCCTCCTACATAACACATATCAAATGAACGATGTGACAGGGGCAGATGAGGGGAGGAAGAAAGATGAGAGTCCTATTTACCACGTATCCATCCTATCTGTAGGAATTATAGCAGCTGACTGCGTTGCCACGGCCCTGCGTCTCTCGGTTGTTCTTTGGTAGGCTGAGTCCGTTCACCATGCTGCACAATCTATTTGCTCCACTGCCTGCTTGGCATCAGCCTGTCCATCTGTTTGTCTGTTTGCCTCATGGCTCTTGCCGGCTTCTCCCCACTGCCTCCACTTAAGCGGGGCTTTCTCGGCTGCTGCGATTCACATGTCATCCCGGCCTGCTGCACAAGACAGGCACCTGCACCGCTGCAGCATGCACATCAGCTAAAGGTATAGCTCGGCAGCCATATAAATAGGTCTGCAGCTCCTGACAGGCCAGGGGTGAAGATTATTATTCACACGAAGCGGTAGGCACAACATGTTACTGCGTTTTTCCAAACTGAAGAAATACTTAATGCCTTGAGAGGATTTCGTGCTGAATCAATAGTGTAACAAGCGCTTTATACTACATCCAGAGAACAAGACATGTAAAAAGAGAACACTAATGAAAAAGGTTTCCATCACAGAGGTGAAGCTGCTGCATTGCAAAGCTGTGATTTGTTGCTGTTAGCAGCCCCTTTTATTTGAAGCAGACTGACTAAAATACACAGTTCCCTCAGCCACTTTGTAGCTGTCACAGCCACTCTGGCCTCTACATTCGCCTTGTGCGGTTTGACATAGTGCTGAGGCGAGCGCAGGCTCTCCTATCGTCAAGAGAATGACCCATGGAAACAGGAGTTGGCTGGGACTTCTGAGTGTGTTGGAAATCTCAGCACACTGCTGGGATTTTCATATGTTCACATGGCTGAGTGACAAATGCAGTCGAGTTCCACCCACGCCGCAGACACGCTGCCGTCTGATCAGCCGTCCTTCTGTAACCCCTGCCACTTCCAGCGAGTTGGACGCTCAGGTGGCCTGCTGGGGGTAAGACAGAGCCCCGTGTGTGAGTCATGCCTACATGCTCTCAGATACGAGTCTTTGATATTCATAGTGAGGGCTCCTTGTCATGGATTTAAAAATCCAGTCAGAAGCGTAGATGTGTGGTGGTGTGAGTGTGTGGGTGTTCACCTGCTTCACAGACAGGGAAGTGTGTGAGGGAGGCAGGCAGGAGCTTTCAAGATTCAGCAAAGTTGAAATAAAACGGGAAGAAAGGGAGAGAGGACACGGAGACAATTCAGCCGCTGTGAATGAGAAGCTACAAAAGAGGTTCAGCAACTGTGAGGGCAGAGATTCAAATTTTGCCAAGTGGAAAGTTTTAGCGACTGAACCTGAGCAGCCTAAAAACAGGTTTTGGCTTAGAGTATTTCCAAGAATTATAGCTTGTTGAACTTGTCAAGGACTTCTGAATTAAACTCGCCGCAGTGTGATATACTGGGACCCACAATATAAACACCAAGGTGCCATTGTGTAGCATGGTGCCCTGTAGGGAAAGGCGACACCCCATTAACCTGCCTTGACTTTGTGGAGAAGGGGACAAAACTCAAAAGGAGAAGTGACTCAGGCTATAACAGTCTCAAACACACAGTTACAGCTTTAAACCTTTCAGGCACAGCGTTCACAAGTTATCTAAACCTAGACGGTTTTAACAAAAGCTGAAATGATTCTTCTATGACTGCCTGCATGCAATGCAAAACCTCGGAACAGTTAGATGTGTATAAAACCAGCTGTGCTGGTCAGACTTCACTACATACTATAGGGCAACAGGAGGCTTTAGATGATGCTTAGGCAACTTGCTGCACAGTTTAACACGAGTATAAAACAATCCAAGCTGGCATCAGGCCTAAAACAGTGTGTGGTACAAGTGGACAGATGTTGACTTATAGAAGACAGAATGCTCAGTTTAGAAGGTCTTTTACATTAATTAAGCATTTAGTATTGCACATCCAAAATATTCACAATAATTGCCATAATCTAGTATTTGGGAAAACTATGTGTTAATTTATTCATGTTCTTATTGATCAGAATTAGCAGCATAGGTTTTAGTTTACCTACAAAAATGTTCACATTGTCAGTAACAATGTTGGGATGGTTAACAGGTCTTTATATAAAATAAGAGCATCAAGGCAAGAATGATTACTTCTTTTTACCTGTTGTTGCTGCATAGTTGGCTGAAAGCAGGCTTGCACTGGTTATGTGAAAAATCCCAGACTGTTAGTGTGTCAGATGTTGAAGAATGACACCGTTTGCCACTTTTATTCTCCTTATTTTGTTTTAGAAAGACTGTAGATAAACTAATAGTAGTTATCAAATAGGTGGGTATGAGACTAATTGATATCAACTTATGCTTATTTTCTATATCATTCTAATATTGACTGGTCTAAATCTAGAAAATTCTGCAGAAAGGTATAACACAAATACATAGATAATGTTTATATATGGTTTAAGGTTAGGGCTTTAACTTCGCCAAGGATTTTCCATAATTTCCAGGATTATTCCACACCAGCTCTCATTCTTATCTAACATTTACTTGAAGCTACCTTTTCTAGGTGGTAGGATTACCAATTCCTGCTGCAGGTAAAGATTTACAAATTATCACACTTTTAGATCAATGCTTTACTTGAATGATATATTTTCTTTTGTATGTTTTGGTGTTAAAATAAATCAGTTTAGAATAATCTGTCAAAGGAATGTGTTTCCAGAATTCCTAATCTCTATCTGGCCTCTCTCGGGCAGACTTTCCAGTTTTCCAGGGAACCAAGACTGCCTCCCATGATGGGTGGCATAATCAGGTTTCCTCTGAATGTGGACGCATGCATTTTCAAACCAACAGTATCAAGAACCTGATGTAGGTTTTGTAATGACATTTTTACATCATCTTGCAGTCTGCTTTTTAGGGTGAGCTCACAGTCGGACCAGAAAATGTCTGCAGTTGTGTTCAATTTCCTCCCATTGTAGACAATATTTTAAAATAATAAATCGTTGATTTTCATTATTTAGAGACATTTTTTGATCCTTTTCAAGATATCGTCTTTTTATACTAATCTCGGCATGGTTTTCATTGTCATTTCAACAATAAGGAGAACAACAGACTTATTGTCTGGGGAAAAGGGCACATTTCCTTCAAAATGCTGGCGCAGTAATAATGTGTTCATCATGTGTAACTAATGTGAAATATGTCCATGTTTAATTTTAAAGAGCCAGGTAAATCAGGCAAAGATTGTACTAAAGTAAGAAGCAGTGATTTGAATTACTTAAGTAAGATATTGGTAAATAGATTTACTGATCATAACATCTGATGTAATTTGATCAAAATGATGTAATCATGAAGAAAAATAATAATAAATAGAAAAATAATTTAATCATTTTAAGACTAGGAATGTCTTCCAGCAACAATATCTACCGCTTACTGTGTTTACCAGAGAACTCCAAATATAACAGAATATATAAAATATGTCTAAACTATACAGGACACTGACTAAACTGGATGATACAATATCTCTTCCTATTACTAAATGGGAGGAGGTTTTATCAGTCAGCTTTGAACAAAACATCTGGGCTCAGATATGTCTAAGAACTTTTAACATGACTAGAAACCCCAATTTACTATTAATACAATACAAAATCCTCCACAGAGTGCACTATACAGGTCAAAGATTATTCAAGATGGGTTTTGCGCAATCTAACATCTGTCCACAGTGCACAGGCAATCAACTTGATAATTATTTTCACGCGTTATGGTTATGCACGCCGGTTCAGAGATTCTGGGTACAGGTATGTAAGGATCTATCACTGTGCCTGGGTTGTAAAATCCCAATTTCCACTCCAGTATGCTTGCTGGGTGACTTTGAGGGAAGCTCTGTGGAAAAAAAAAATCAGTTTGCATGGCATTCACTGCATTATGTATCGCAAAGAAAACTATCCTCATGAATTGGAAAAGTAAGGATAAACTCAACATCAATCAGTACAGAGATCTGTTGTTGGATCATATTAATCTTGAGACAGCATCTGCATCCCCATCAGACCGATCTCTCTGGGCTCCCTTGATCGGCTCCATCACTTAGTGTAGTGGGGGGCTGTGGGGTGCGTCTTATGGGGCGCGGGGGCTAGTTCGGGGGTCCTTGGGTCCTGGGTGCTCGGGGGGGTGCTCGGAGCGGGGTGCCTGGCGGGTCTGGCCCAGGGGACTGTTGCCCCCATCGGGGCGGAGTCTGGGGCACCTCGGGGGGGTCCTGCGGGGGCCACGTGCGGTGCTCTTGGGGGGTTCCGTGGTGGCGGACGTGGGCTACTGGCCTGGTAGCTGTGCTGCTGCTGGGTGGGGCTGGGCGCCGGGCATTGGTTCTTTTGTGGTGCTGGCCGGGGTGCTTCTGCTCTGCGGGGCGTCGGGACGTGCCTCGTCTTTCGGTGCCGGATTTCGGTGGTTGGCCGTGGCGCTTGCCGTGGTTGCGTCGTCCGGGGGGGTGCGTGGGTGGTCGCGCCTGTGGCCGGGGTTCATGTGTGTCTGTTGTGGGCTGGTTGCGGGCGTCGGGGGGTCCCTTTTGAGTGCCCCCGGGTCGGGGGTGTGGCTTCGCTCTGTTGGGACAGGTGCCGGTGGCGCGTGGTGCGGTGCATCGTGCGCGGTTTGGGAGTGGAGGGTTGCTCGGTGTTTGGCGGGGGGGGGCGGGCCGTGGCCGGCGTGGCCGTCCTCCTCTCGGCAGCCCGTGGGCGGGAGCGGGGTGGGTCATGCTGCTTTCGCGCCGGGCGCAGCGGGAGCAGTGGGGTCGCGTCTGCTGCTTTCTTTTTGCTGCTTGTGCCGGCTTCTGGTGGCTGGGGCGGCCTTGCTGCTCTGGCTCTCTGGTGTGCGCCGGGTGGGGCTGCTCTGTCCTTTGCTTTGGCTTTCGGCTGTGTTTGCTGTGTTCGGTGGGGGCGGAGTGGTTTCGTTGTGTTTTTGGGTGGGGGAATCTGCCTGGGGGCTTGGTTGGTGCCGTCGGTTCGTCCATATCGGCCTTCCGGTGTTGTTTCTGTTGGGGCCGCTCGGGCCCCCGCATGCGTGGGCATGGACATTAACACCTATGGCAAATGCTTACCCCCTCACGGGTTTGCACTCTGTAAGTGGGGGAAGGGGAGGGAGGGGGAGTAGGTATGATCTCTGCCTGGATGTCTTCTGTCGCTTGTGTGGTGAGTAGCTTGATTGTTATTGTAGGGGAGGGATTAGATCTCCGGAGGGGGGGTGGTGATAGGGGGAAGAAGATCTTGGAAGGGCTTTGGGTCTGGCTCCCTGTCTTGGTACTGGTCCGTGCTGCCCCCTGGTGGGGCTTCGTCCGGGGTGGGGGCTCTGCGTGTTGCGCGTTGGCTGGCCGGCTGGGGTTGTCCCCCCCCCCTTATTTATTTATTATTTTTTTTTTTTATTTATTTATTTTTTTTTATTTTATTTATTTATTTATTTATTTTTATTTATTTATTTTTTTATTTATTAATTTATTTTTATTTTTTTATTTATTTTTTTTGTTTTTTATTTTATTTATTTTTATTTATTTTTTTATTTATTTTTTTGTTTTTTATTTTATTTATTTTTTATTTTATTTATTTATTTATTTATTTTTATTTATTTTGTTATTTATTTATTTATTTTTTTGGATGGACAGGACGGGGGAGGGTGGTGGTGTCGGCTCCGTGCCCGGCTGGCTGGTGGGTCCTGCTGCCTGTCCCGTGCCCCCGGGCTACGGTGGTGAAACTGGTGGGGCCCTCGGGGAACGGGGGTGCCTATTGGAGTCAGCGGGGGAGCTGGCTCCCTGGGAGTGCAGCAAGCACCCCAGTCCTTTGCTCCCCATCCCCGAAATCCTCCCTCTGCCTGCTCCATCACTCTGCCACACATGTAGGTTTTTGGGGAGGGGGTCGTTACTGGAGGGCCACACCTTCTGATGACGTCCCCCACCCCAATTTTAATTTGCATTTTAGACACTTCCATCTACATCATTTTCACAACACACATCTATGTAGGGCATTTTCGGGGGGTGGGGGTCAGGGCCACCGGGGGGGGGCTTATTTTATGGGCCTCACCACGGTCGGCCTCCTCCATCCCCTCTCGCATCTAGACATTGAGGGTTCAGGGTTGTTGAAGGGGGGGATGTGCTGGCACGGTCTATCTCCTGGAGGGGGGGTGGACTGTGCCGGACACCCACTCTTGGTACTCCCAGTTTTAATTGCATCTGAGAGCAACACGCAACAACACCACATTCGAGCGGGCGCAGGGAGGATCGGGGTCTTCTCACACCCCTGTTCTCTGGCTGCCGCCCGGAAAACGCCTGGAGGAAGAGCAAGCCACCTGGTCCGTGGTTTCGGCTGGGGCCGGCTGCGGGGCCTAGGTGGCCTGCCGGTGGCGGGGCTGTCACCTCTGCTCTCCCCAAAGAAGGTTGGATGGAGGGGCATGGATAGTCCCGGGACCCTACACCGGTGTCACCGGGTTTTTGGTCCTGGTATTATTGTTATTTTCTTTATTTATTATTATTATTATTATTATTATTATTATTATTATTATTCTATTTAATTTTTTCCTTTTTTTTTATTTTTTCTCTGTGGTACGAGTGGGGGCACTAGGGAGGGAAGGCATGATTGAGATGGTGTGTTTTTTTTTTTTTTTCCTTTTTTTTTTTCTCCCAGGTTGGGGTCTCAACCGCACCCTCTCCCAAATACATCTCAAGTCTCCGCTAAGTGCAGAGCCCATTCCCCCCGTCCTGCTCTCCCTCCGCTGGCTGGCGTCGGGGCTCACCGGTGCACTGGTGGAGCTCGGGGTCTGGGGAAGGATGCCCGGGGGGCTGCTGGCTCATTCCTGGCGGCCTCTCCGCTGGCCCCAGCCGGCCGGGGCTTTGCTGGGGCTCCTGTCTGGGGGTCGGGTGCCCTTGGGGCCTCGGATCCCTGGGGCCTGGGACTGGATCCACTGGGTGGGGCTGGGTGTTGTTCGGGGATTTTCGGTGTCGGTGCCTTCACTACGATGCCGGTTCCTGGGTGGTGTTTTTTTCCTATGCCAGTTCTGTGGTATCGGTTCGGGGGGGAGGGGAGCTGCACGGCATGGTGGGGTGCGAGTCTTGGGTCCTGTTTTGGGCTCCGGTTTTCCTGCTCGCAGGAGCTGCCGGGGGGGGCGTTTTGGGGGGGCCCCGCGGCGCTTGCGGCCGGTTCGCGGCGGATTCGCATGGGCCCCCGCCTGTGTGTTTTTGCTGGGTGGTGCGGTCGCGGTGGGTCGCCGGGGCTTGGTGCCGGGGCGCGTTTCGGTGCTCTGTGGGGCTGGGGCGTTTCGGTCGGTGCCATGGGGGGGCCGGTGTTCGGTGCCCGGCCCTACTTCAGGGTGGCCGGCTGCTGGCGGGGCCCGCGGACTCGTCCCCGCGGCTCCCCGGGGCGCCGGCATGGTGGTGGCTGGGGGGCTTCTTCGTGGCTGTCTCTCCTCCTCCCTTGGTGGGGGTCTGATTTCCGGGGCTGGCCCCTCCTTGGTGCCTTCGCTTCTGGGGTCCCTTTGGGCGCCTGGGGCTTTGGGTCTCCCGGCGCTGGACTCAGTGCTCTGGGGGGTGTGCCTCTCCGGCTCTCCACAACCACTATTGAGCATTTTTTCTAAGGTTAAAACTTTACATGCACAAGTGCACCCTCACAAACAATTACAGGTGCTTGGCTCCAGGTACTTAGAGATTCACTTCCAAACAGAAACCCCACATTCATATCTTCAGGTAACACAGAGTACATGTCAGACTTAATAATATTACTTTAGCGATAGTTTCAAGGTGTTGCTTTATTGTATATCTCGTACCGTGTCTTTTGGTTGTGCTGTTCTTTTTTACATCTCGTTACAGGTGATGAAGCAGACTGAAAATGTTTTGTCATTGTCTCCTTCCTATCTCCTCTTTCTTTCATCTTTTGTCCTTTTTTTTTCTTTTTCCTCTTCTGTTTTTCTGCTCTACTTACATTGCAGTGTCCATATGAACTGTAAAACTCCCTGCATAATTATAATAAAGCAATTTATATGCATGAAACAAGTGGAGCAGTATGGCAATTGCCATACCGCTCCACTTGTGAAAGTAAAATCTGTTGGGCTCCTTTTGGCATCAAGACAATTATTCTTATTGCCACCTTGCCAGACAGGACACTGTAAAAAAAAAAAAAAAAAAAGAATATCTAAAATATCATTGGAACACTGAAGCTAATTTACCAACAACACGACTCCCTGTAGAGCAAACTAGAAGAGTTTGGATCGTTTGTTCTTCATTCAGTGAAGTTATTTGTCAATAGTTGAGTAGCCAGAAATGCATAATTCATAATATTAGTCAAATAAAAGTAAAGCTATGATGCAGTAAAACTGCTCCTAGAAGTTACTAAATATTACTCTCCATATAACTAGATACTGCCTACCACAGAATTTTAACCATGTGGGAATAAATTGTATTTTTCACCAGCAATCGTTTTTTTTTTAACGAGATTTTACACAACATTAAGGAAGTGTGAAGTTGTCTAGTTATATTCCTTCTTTTATTTTCCACAATAAAAAGGATAAAACTTATTCAAATATTTACAGCATGCACACAGGCAGTTCTAGGATGTCCTTAATATTTCACGACTGTAAATCTACTGTAAATATATATCTACAGTATATGATTCTTCTAATATTATTGGAATAATTTAAAGTAGCAAAAATACATAAAAATTATACTTCCCTGCTGACAACACAACATAAAACAAGATAACCCTTAATTACTATAAAATACATATACTGCATAATAACTGTACATGGTTCATATATTGTAGTTTTTTACATTTTTCTTTCTTCATTCAAAGGGATAAACCTTAATAATCAATACTTCTTATCATATTTACAGCATTTACTATAGTTGTCTCGTCTTTATTTTGATTGAAAAACTGTCATATCCAGTTTTTCTTTTGTTTAAATACCAAGAAACCATGAAATATTGGTATTTTACTCAATGTTTTCATGCTGAATGAATGTCATATGTGAGCACGTGGTTTAGCTCAGGTTGCTTTTCTATATTAACAAACATTCAAGCTCTACACTGACATTATCACACAACCCAATAGGTTGGCTTTATGATGAGTGTAATAAAAGCTCCTAGCTAAAGAAATAAACAACCCTTCTTCATGTGGAATCTACGAAAGCTATGACACAGAGTGGGGAAGCATGCCAGTGATGACCTTTTCAATACATCCCCATCTAAATTAACCTTGTAGGTAGAACGGAGACGTGTGGGCGGGATGGACTGGCAGTGGCTGTCCTTCAGGGACAAGCTTTGTGGGCGTGGGTGAGCATCTGTGTGAGTGTGTGTGCACGCTAAAGGGGGGAGGTGTACGGCGGCTATTAGCTTCGCCAGTGAAAGGATTCCATCAGTCGTCTGGCTGACTGGAGAAGAGGAAACGGTGTGATTCATTTACTCTCACCTGAACACACAAAACACACAGAGTGCATAGTTACTGTAAGGACTGTCACAGCGCTGACTGGTCAGTGTCGGGTGAAATTATAGTACAAAAAAAAAAGTCTCAAATGCTTTTTAACATATTTTCTCTCTTGAAAGTAAACAAATGAAGTAAAACGTCAAACTATTTGCTACAGCTGACGTTAAGCTTGGAAATCAAATGTTAGAAAGCAACTGAAAAGGCTGACAAGCTGGTATACTTTAAGACATACTCTGGTCAGCACCCTCCTTGTTCTTCATGATGCCATGTAACCATGGTGAGCATAAAAACAGGCCTGCTGAGTGATTCCAGCTACACGACGATAAGGTTTTTGAAGAAGCAAAACGATGCCGGAGATGGCAAACAATCTCAGACGAATCATTATGCCTGATGATCTCTCTGCATGGATACGGCATATAAAAGGTAAGGGATGAAGGGTCATTTTCAGGCCATGCACACCCCGAGGTGCTTCCACTCCCCTTTTGCCATGCCTTTATATTGCAAAAATAATACTGTCACCATACACACTGAGAGACACATTCAGAAGTAGCACCATGATCATGAGGTTGATGTGAAATGGCCTCCATCACTTCCTCAATCAGCAGATCTGAACATCTCGGAGCTTTTATGGGACATCCTGGTGAGCGGACTGCAAAGTGGATTTCCACTTGCTTCATCCCTCAAAGCTTTCCTTCTTCAATGAAGGGTAAACATCCAATTACTGACAGTCTAAGACTTGTAAGGCAGCGCTCCAAGAGGGACTCAAACTGCTCAAAGGGGTGGTCCGTCTCCCTTATTAGGCACTTGATGTTCAAAGAATGTGAGAAAGTAATTCTTAAAATGTATGTATATATATAAAAAAACAACCCATAGCCTTTAGTTTTTTTCTGCAGAAATCATCCTTGCCACACTCACATGTACAGCTGCCAGGACAGTTTATCTAGTTTATCTGGTTATAAGTTCAAACCAATATTCTAAGAGTCATGGCATTGAGCTGCAAACAAATCAATTAATTTAGCAGCTACTGTTGAATCCACTCATCAGAAATCAGATATATATGCAGAACACAAGCTTATGGTCTCATATTCTTCATCTTTATCAAAGCAAATGGAAACATACATTTATTGCAAATTGCATGTAGCACTAGATGTATAGACATTTAAGGTGTGACATTATAAAAGCTTAACATTAAACTGGGTCATAAAATACATTGTTTAACTAAAGTAGCTTGAGTTGCTACAGGTATGGATTTATCTTGTAACCAGTCAGCTGCCAGTTTAGGTCCCTTGCTCCATCTGTTTCAGTTGTGTCTTTGGGCAAGACACTTTCAACAAATTTGCCTGTAGTCAGCGGTCAGAGGGCCTGGAGGCACCAACTGTTTGGCAGCATTGCTTCTGTGCCCTGAGGCAGCAGTGGCAACAGTGTGGCTTACCACCATTAGTGTCTGAATAAATGGGTAAATGAAAAAATGTAGTTTGACACGCTTTTAGGTTGTTTGGACTGTGTAAGTACAGGTAAGTTACCATTTACAATCTAACCAAAACAACTTCTGAAGCTCTAATCTAGAAACCTCACTGTGCGTCACTGTTATGGTCGCTCTGATTGTTAATCCTTGTAATCTGCAACCTGCAATACAATCTAAGAATTCCATAGTTTTCCACACTTACATTTATTTTTTGCTTCCTTAGGAGGTATTGTTTTGTTGGAAAAAGACGCAGGGTCAAGAGGAAGTACACCCTCTTAACTCTAGGGGTCTGATGTATACAGAATGTTTTTTCCTCTGTTCAAAAACCCTTTTCAAATCTTAAATTGAGGTCCCAAAACATATACCTCACTGAACAATTCTTCATTCATTAAACATTTATTCAGCCAAGATGAAGCCAACGTTACCATTTTTATAGAAAATGAGCAGAAGGCAAATGGAGCTTTAAAATAACTTTAATGGCATAACTGCAAATTCTAGTGGAGGTGCAGCATGTTCTATTGTTTTGTATTTTGCCTGACCATCTGGTTGATTGGTCTTTAATAATTATGATGGTGATTATTGTCTGTAAGATTTTATGTGTTATGGTTTGCTACACAGAGTGCATTTACAATTGGGTTCCAGAGTATTTGCCCTCAACAGCCTTTAAGCTAAGGCTGTTGATAATAATAATAATAATAATAATAATAATAATAATAATAATAATAATAATAATAATAATACATATTTTAAAATTAGCGACCAGCGATTGTTTTCACACATTTTTCTTTTAGGAATCACATAGTGGAAAAGGTGATACTGTGACAACCCAAGTGGAGAAACACCTTCCTTCAAACGCTGAAAAGAACCGCTGATCAATGATGCTGCCAGCACAGGTGGTAATTTACTGTGGGTGAGCTTTAAAAAAAAAAAACATAAATAAGAAAGAGGTGCAAAAATGAGAAGGAAAAACTTTACAAGTCTGTCTGTCCATCTATATCTATGTATCTATCTCCCAGTCATTATAGTCTATCTTTACATTGTTTTAAGAGTGAATACCTCTATTCTAAATAATTACAGAGTAAATGCTGCATGGTGGCAGGTACAACTGTTGCCTCACAGCAAGGTCACAGTCTTCTAGGGTCTTTCTGCACGCAGTATTTGTGTTATCCCTGTGCATGCATGGGTTCTTTGGAATAGTAAGGATTCCTCCAACTGTCCAAACATGTGATTATAAGGTGAATTGATTAACCTAAATTAGCATTAGGTGTGTGTGTCTGTGCTCCTGTCAAGGCATCAGACTGATTACCTTTTTTTTTTTTTTTTATTTCCCCATCAAATTAAGGATTGGGTATTGTAAAGTTAAGACATTTTGCTGGTCCTAATGAGCTGTTTTGATTACTGTTAGGTTTATAGCTAAGGTGGGAATTGTGTATGTGTAATGGTTATGTTTAGGGTTATTGTCAGGCTTAGGGCATAGAAATGGTTATAAATGACTGAAAAGCAATGAAAGTCATTGGGAGTCAAGTGGAATAGTTATATTTATCTAAAATGACTTTAACATCGTCATCAAATCAATTTCTACATAATTTTGTACATTTCAACTGAATTTTCTGCCTAATTTTCAACTTGATTTAATTAATTCTTTTAACATTATTTAATTATTTGAAAAGCAATTTGTTTTGACTTATTGTGTGTGAAAAGTGCTCTGTAAACTCTAAGAAAATGACTGATATCCTGACAAAAGTCTGAAAAACAGAAACACTGTTTATTAACTTCTTTAAACTGTGACACTCCAATTTTTAACTGTATTGCTTTTGAAGACTTTTTTTTTAAGGAGTCAATTAATTTCAGGCTGACATCACAGTAAAAAAATCTGACATGACCTCAGTGGTTCATTACTGTAGCATAGAAAGACATACATTTGATGTGTCCATTTTTATAACAGCAGAGATACTCCCAGAAACACTTAGCCGTGGTACAGTACTTGGCAGGTATGTTGTTGTAAACATCCTTAAGAACTTGTCACAGTTCTTTTGTGGATTTCGGCTGTCCCAGCTGCTCCAGTGTCCTAACATAATCCTAGACTGGCTCCAAGATACTGATAAAAAGGCTGTGTGTGACCCAAACCATCTGCTGCATGACTGCTTCTAGCCCCATGAGCTGATTCCTCTTGTGATCAGAACTGCTTGGCTTTTGGGTCAATTAATTACAAGAAATTGACATGCTCCATATGGGTTGGAGTGATTGGAAGAAGAGGAGCACTATTTCGTTATTCTACTGTCCTTTCATCTCACTATGAGATATATATTTTACAATATCCTGACACAAAACTAATTAGCTATTAAATGTTTTTAACAACAGGTCATAAAATAAAATCCAATCATAATTTTGTTCCAATGAACGTGTTTACGCCACGGTTAGTCCGTGCCACAGATTTTGCCATTCTATGGTGTAATGATTGTGCCATTGGTTTGAGTGTGCAGACACCAATCCAAGCGTGCAGTGAGACAGGTATTCAGTATTTAAACATCACATGCGTGGGCTCAAAATCTTTCTGACGCACGCTCAACCCACTGTTCTAGCGCTCAACCCAATGTCCTAGCGCTCTACCCACTGTCCTAGCCCTTAACCCACTGTCCTAGCGCTCAACCCACTGTCCTAGCGCTCTACCCACTGTCCTAGCCCTTAACCCACTGTCCTAGCCCTTAACCCACTGTCCTAGCGCTCAACCCACTGTCCTAGCGCTCAACCCAATGTCCTAGCGCTCTACCCACTGTCCTACCCCTTAACCCACTGTCCTAGCGCTCAACCCACTGTCCTAGCGCTCAACCCACTGTCCTAGCGCTCAACCCACTGTCCTAGCGCTCAACCCAATGTCCTAGCGCTCAACCCACTGTCCTAGCGCACAACCCACTGTCCTAGCGCTCAACCCAATGTCCTAGCGCTCTACCCACTGTCCTAGCCCTTAACCCACTGTTCTAGCGCTCAACCCACTGTCCTAGCACTCAACCCAATGTCCTAGCGCTCAACCCACTGTCCTAGCGCTCAACACACTGTCCTAGTGCTCCACCCACTTTCTAGCACTCCACCGACTGTCCTAGCACTCAACCCCCTGTCCTAGTGCTCAACCCCCTGTCCTAGCGCTCAACCCCCTGTCCAAGCGCACAACCCACTGTCCTAGCGCAGTGCTCAACCCACTGTTCCAGCGCTCAACCAACTGTCCCAACGCTCAACCCTCTGTCCTAGCCCTCAACCCACTGTCCAAGCGTTCAACCCATTGTCCTAGCGCAGTGCTCAACCCACTCTTAGCGCTTAACCCACTGTCCTAACGCTCAACCCACTGTCCTAGTGCTTAACCCACTGTCCTAACGCTCAACCCACTGTCCTAGCGCTTAACCCACTGTCCTAGCGCTTAACCCACTGTCCTAACGCTCAACCCACTGTCCTAGCGCTTAACCCACTGTCCGAGCTTTTGACCCCCTGTCCTAATGCTCAACCCCCTATCCTAGCGCTCAACCCACTGTCTTTGTGCTCGGTTCTATCTCTATCTCGGTTCTATCTGCATGCACTCAACACCAACTGTGCACTTGGCTGTGTCTCCGCTTACAACAAACCATCAGCCAATCACGCTCTGCCTTTTTTGCATCCAATCAAAGCATTTGTTCCCTGGGCAGAAGTAAAAAAAAAAAATCAAAAGGTAAGGTTTAGCTAAACTTCATATAAGGTGAAATAAACTCTTTGATTTTATACCCAAAGAATATTATCTGTATACATATGTTTTGCTGCCATTTTACATTAGTATTCATTTCACAAGCCACTATGAAAACATTTTATAACACTCAACTGGTCAAAATTATTGACCACATTACTGCAAGAGCTGTTTGATTTCCTGATTGTCTTTTGGTATTTGGAATGAATGCTTTGATTGGATGAAAAAAAAGCAGAGCGTGATTTGCTTATGATGTGGTTCATTTTCATACATTTATGAAGTCACGAATACAGAGAAAATACTAATGTAAACACTGTCATTTGCACTAGTGAAGCAAGTTACATGTCATCAAAGCCTGGCAGGGGGCCATTCAAGAGGGAACAGCCTGCTTTAAAACTGGAACCTTCAAGTTCGACTGACATTTGAAGCTTTATGCTCAGGAAAGAAAAAAAAATCAATTAATGAGAAAAAAAAAAAACTTGAGAGGCCAAGAGCAATGAACATGCTGTCAAGCATGGTAAGAGCGCTTTGCTGTCATTAGAAGAATGATGCAGTGAACAAAATTCACCCATTCACACACCATCATTGCAAGCCGCATTGTAGCCAAAGCTGGAGTAAAGCTTTGCCACCAGGCCCTCTGACCACCATCAGTTCTCTTCACATACAGTTTAAGTTACTTACTCTAAAAAACAACCACACTGAAAGCTGGAGCCAGGCTTCAACCCACAATGGTTGCAGAACAAACTCCTGCAACTGTCCAAATATAGATATAGCTCTTTGTAGCCATGAATTAAGGATGCATTTACTTTTCTTTATGACAGGCAAAATATTCGAAAAATATTCAAACCATCTTTTCCCCTATAATCCTTTGTTATGGTCATGCCGAATTCTTTCTATTTCTTCTTTTACTGCAATTCCATATAAGGTGCTTTAGTGATTATCGTGTATTGACTTCAACTCACATTCTTAGAAATTTAAGTTTGATCCAGAGGCTCTAGAAAAACCTTTAATCTTTTTATAACTAAGGTTTTTAGTAGTGGTATCATCTGCAAGCTGAGTTATTATCAGAGGATAAACAAATGATTCCATGGTTCAATATCTTGCTATTCTTAAGAAAAACAGCCAATAACTCTGCAGCTAATATATGCAGCATCCTTATACATTAAATTAATCACTTTTATAAACCTTTTACCGAAGCTAAAATAATAGTTTGAATTATTAAATGATGCTCTATAGAGTTAAATGCTGTAGAAATAAAAAAAAAATTTTTTCTTTAATAAACTGATTCTAATATTGTTTAGTTTAGACCAATCCTTAAAAGAATAGTACACCCAAAACATGATTAGCCTTCATTTTCTACTTACCCCCATGCTGAACAACACTCTGGAGTACTTTTTTGATATCTCAAATGCATCTGGAGATCTGGGAGGCTTCTTGCTGTCTGCTGTCATTCAAATAATGGAGGTCTATGGTGCCCGAGGCAGAAAGGTCCATAAAAGTCCACAAAAAACGTTTCAATATTCCTCCATACTGCTCCTCCAATGTATTCCAAGTGTCCTGAGTTGGAAGCGTCCATAATTTACTCGAAACAAAGTCATTTAGAATGTTTTTAGAGCATAAACAGTAGTGTATAGGATTTCCTAAAAGCGCGCGCCTGCGAGTTCACGAGCCTACGGAAACTGCGGCAGACCAAGCCAGATGAAAGTGCGCATTACAGTACTCCAGAGTGTTGTTCAGCATGGGGGTGAGTAGAAAATGAAGGCTAATCATGTTTTGGGTGTACTATTCCTTTAATGACTCAGATTAGTTTTCACATACAATCTGTCCCAAATCCTTTTGCGTTCGATTGGACTAAATAAAGGTAAATCATTTGTAATCTACATTCAATGAATTCATTTGCCTTGATTATTTTCATATATTTTGTCTTTTCCTGGTTTGGGTAATAATGTGATGACTCCTTGTTTCATTTTGGCTTTAAATGATCATTTTCAATACATTTTTTTTAAGGCTTTTAATATAAGTTGCTTTCCCAGTCAGCGTATCTTGACCAGGTGTTTAGCCTACTGACATTTGTTTTACAGCAACATCTAATTATTTTGTCTGTATTTAAGAGTTGCATAACTTTTTTTAATGTGAGGTAAATTCTCGGAATGTTGGGTTGATTGCTTTGATTGATTGCAGAAAGGATATTGAAGCTGGGATGAGAGTAGACTGAGTTCATAGAGAGAGCTCTCTGATTTCTCTGTGCCGGATCACAGGGAGACACAAAAAGTTGGAGAATCATATTTGAGCTTGTTGAGGTTTTTTCTGAAACATGAAAGGAGACTAAATCGAGCTTTAGTACATCTTATTGCTCCAGAGAAAAAACTGAGACACAGGAGAAATAAACCTTAGTGTCACAGATATCTCATAGTTGTCTAGCAGAAGTACATGAAACATTTTGGAGGCCTCATATCAGATTTTCCTTTCCTCTGGGAGAACCCGTTATCTACAGGCAGCTATACCTTTCATCCCCGACAGCCCCTCCATTTCCTCAGGTTTCTGTTTCACTGTTTAGAAAACACGAGTCCAATAAGAATAAGTTTGTGGGTTGATTTATTTTCTAAAAACACCAGAACATACAGGTGCTGGTCATAAAATTAGAATATCATGAAAAAGTAGATTGATTTCAGTAATTCCATTTAAAAAGTGAAACTTGTATATTATATTCATACATTACATACAAACTCATATATTTCAGATGTTTATTTTGTTTAATTTTGATGATTACAAATGACAACAAATGAAAATCTCAAATTCATCATATCAGAAAATTAGAATATTGTGAAAAGGTTCAAAATTGATGGCCCCTGGTGCCACACTCTAATCAGCTAATTAACTCAAACCACCTGCAAAAGCCTTTAAATGGTCTTTCAGTCTAGTTCTATAGGCTACACAATCATGGGGAAGACTGCTGACTTGACAGTTGTCCAAAAGACGACCATCGACACCTTGCACAAGGAGGGCAAGACACAAAAGGTCATCGCTAAAGAGGCTGGCTGTTCACAGAGCTCAGTGTCCAAGCACATTAATAGAGAGGCGAAGGGAAGGAAAAGATGTGGTCGAAAAAAGTGTACAAGCAAGAGAGATAACCGCACCCTGGAGAGGATTGTGAAACAAAACCCATTCAAAAATGTGGGGGAGATTCACAAAGAGTGGACTGCAGCTGGAGTGAGTGCTTCAAGAACCACCACACACAGACGTATGAAAGACATGGGTTTCTGCTGTCGCATTCCTTGTGTCAAGCCACTCTTGAACCACAGACAGCGTCAGAAGCGTCTTGCCTGGGCTAAAGAGAAACAGGACTGGACTGCTGGTGAGTGGTCCAAAGTCATGTTCTCTGATGAAAGTAAATTTTGCATTTCCTTTGGAAATCAAGGTCCCAGAGTCTGGAGGAAAAGAAGAGAGGCACTTCATCCACGTTGCTTGAAGTCCAGTGTAAAGTTTCCACAGTCAGTGATGGTTTGGGGTGCCATGTCATCTGCTGGTGTTGGTCCATTGTGTTTTCTGAGGTCCAGGGTCAACGCAGCCACATACCAGGAAGTTTTAGAGCACTTCATGCTTCCTGCAGCTGACCAACTTTTTGGAGATGCAGATTTCATTTTCCAACAGGACTTGGCACCTGCACACAGTGCCAAAGCTACCAGTACCTGGTTGAAGGACCATGGTATCCCTGTTCTTAATTGGCCAGCAAACTCTCCTGACCTTAACCCCATAGAAAATCTATGGGGTATTGTGAAGAAGAAGATGCAATACACCAGACCCAACAATTCAGAAGAGCTAAAAGCCACTATTAGAGCAACCTGGGCTATCATAACACCTGAGCAGTGCCACAGACTGATCGACTCCATGCCACGCCGCATTGCTGCAGTAATACAGGCCAAAGGAGGCCCAACTAAATACTGAGTGCTGTACATGCTCATACTTTTCATGTTCATACTTTTCAGTTGGCCAACATTTCTATAAATCCTTTGTTTTTATTGGTCTTCAGTAATATTCTAATTTTCTGATATGATGAATTTGAGATTTTCATTTGTTGTCATTTGTAATCATCAAAATTAAACAAAATAAACATCTGAAATATATGAGTTTGTATGTAATGTATGAATATAATATACAAGTTTCACTTTTTAAATGGAATTACTGAAATCAATCTACTTTTTCATGATATTCTAATTTTATGACCAGCACCTGTACTTTTCCTGTTTGGTAATAGTACCCACACCAAACCGCACTGGTTTTAAACATTTGCAGACATCACAGCCACAATATAGTCAGTGTGATTCTGGTGTTACATTTTTGTAGGTAATACAAAGTGAATATGTCAACCTTTGTTAAAATCTTCTTAAAATAATTATAGAACAGATTTAAAATCAAATAGTACCGTTTTGAATAAATGCCTGTTTTAATCAGTCTTAAATCCCGAACTAGGATCATTACAGGCTATTTGTCATAATTTGTAATTGTGTGGTCATATTGAAAATAAACAGCAAAACATAAATGAATAAAACCAAAAGTAAAAGAAATGCCTGAAAATAAAGTAAACAGCTTAATCCTTTGGTAGTATTTAGCTATCGTTAAACTTTAAAATGGTTGCACTAAAAATTACTGTAATTCCTATTTTAATAGAACACCACTCACTTATCAGAGCCAAATCTTGATTATAATTATGCTGTATTGTTAGGAATTAGCTGAGCTTCCACAACAACAGGGTAGAGACTGATTAAGGAACTTTTTTCTTTAAGAAAAAACAGAATTTACAACTTTCCCTCAGCTGTCAAACAGACTTCTGTCCCTGTAGTATTATATAGACATTCAAACACGTGGAGGTGTGATGAAAGGCTTTAAAAGTATTTGAAAGCCGTCATCCCGTCTTCCATCTATTGATTTTTACTTGAAAATATTTACTAGTTTCAACACAAGGATAGTGGCTGCATAAGCTAGAGAAGATGTTTCAACAATGACAGACCCCCAGAAGGAATGATCAATACTTTTATCACATCCTACATATGCTAAAGCAGGCAGACGGACAACCCAAAGCGGCCGATGGGAGAGGAGTTATGAGAATCTTGCAAAGCTGCACCCTCGTTTTAATTATATATGAGACAGAATTCACAGTGACAGATAAGACATACCCCTGAGAACGAGGCCTGGGTGGCGCAAGAACACAAGAGGCTGACCAAGTCAGTTACAGGTTCAGTCACTCACATCGGAGCAGGCCCTGACCCACTACACCGACGGAGCTGTTGAGAGGAAGGACGAGGAGAAGGTGGGCTGTCCTGTACGTCCACAACCTTCCCAAGCGGGGTGGAATTTCTGTCGACATCAATTATTCACGAGACCATCTCAGATAGCACTCATAGGCAGGATGGATGAGGTCTATTTCTGTATGGTACTTCATAAGGATGAAGACAGGGGACATTTTTTACTTTGTGTGCTTCAGTCTGTGGAAAAAAAAACCCACAGCTCTATGATGTGCACCTTCCACAGAGAAAAAAAACTTTAAACATACAGATTCTTTTCCCTTTGTGGATTCTAACAAATGTCAAACACCTTGTAGAAGATCTGAGGGTCACATTTATTTCCTGCATTCAAACACCTTTAATGTGCTGTAGGTGTTATCAAAGGGGGATCCTACAAGGGTGACAAAAGCTTTTGAAAACTGGCCCTGGTTCTATCCCTTCACACAACACCTGCTCAATATATTCCAACATTTCTGCTTTGCCTTCTTGGACTTTATCTTGATGTTTATAATATTTATTTGTGTGGTTATTGATAAAGGTATTTATATCTCTGCTATAGAAAAAAGCCTTTTTACAGCCAGTACATAAAGCAGCACACCAGGGATACAAGTAGAGATGCTCTGAGAAATCAGCCAGTAGGTTAAATTCAACCTTTAGCTAAACCATGATGCACCATATCAAAGCCATTCAGTATGGACATATTAACTAAGTATAGAACGCTTGGCTTTTAATAGTATCTTCAGGGTGTTTAGATTTGAGCCGGAGTACAAAGGAATGGAAGAGACTAAAAAAATAAAAATGTAAATAAAATGAAATGTTATAAAAAGTGTTGACAGTTCAGTAAAGCAACAACAGAGAAGGCAGGAGAGACACTTTAGGAGCAGATAACAGGAAGGCTGAACATATGTAGCAGAGTTGCTCTCTTTTTTTTTTCCTTTTTAGGGCCTCCCTATCCGTGGATTATCAAACATGCAACATCTTTTCTTTAAACCTTAGAGCTGACATGTTCACAAGTCTTTTTTTGCAAGTGCAAGTCAAGTCTCAGGTCTTGAGAGCTCAAGTCCAAGTCAAGTCTCAAGTCTTGAGAAGGCCTGTCGCAATAATCAATTATCCGCACAAAAAATTCTAATCACTTGATTAATTAAAAACAGTGCAATAAATTTCATGCTTGCTTGTTTCTCCTTGTGTTTTCATCTCCGTCACTGAGACGGTATAGCTTAAAGGTCGCTATTATATCTATGGAATGATCATAATCTTGAACTGCTAAATGAAAAATACAATTAAAAAACGCACACACGCAAATTTTTTTTCCAAATAAATTTTGCATTTTTAGTTTTTTTTCTTTCAAAAAAAAAACTATTTTCCTACAGTATTTACCTGACATTTGTGGTTACAACTTTTTCTAGTTTTAGCAGTAAATGTCTGCTCTTTTATTTTTAAGTGAAAATGAGGACTGTGGGAAAAAAAACAATCACAATCCTGCCTTTTATTAATATATATGAGGTTAGCAACTACAAGAGATAAAGAAAAACCCTAAACAAATAGCAGGACAATAACACTACTATTATAAAAGAAAGATTGTGGCAATAACTTTTTGTAACTTAATGACTTGGCGGGCAGTATTTTCAATTCAATTCAGTTTATTTATTTAGTGCCAATTTACAACATTATTCACAACATATTTCTCCTCTACCACTGCCATGAAGCTTTTAAAGCTGGGCTTGTCGATCAAAGACAAGGGGAGGTTGCATGAAATAATAAGGTCCTGAATTATTGCCTTATGTCTGTGATGTCCCTGGCTGTACACCTGCACTGCACTGTGGCTGATAAAATGAGATGTGGTGGACCAAGCATCGTGTATTTTTTTCTAAAGAAGCTGCAGTTTGCTGCTCTTTTATTCCCGCCTTATGTAAAGTTTTTGTAGCCAAAGGTTATGATGAACGGTGGCACCGAAACAGGGGGGGGTAGTTGTCTGAGGAGGCGGAGTGCATTAATTGCGCTGCGTAATTGCTGCGCTCAGGTGTGAGCAAGGGTCGATTAAAGCCGACATAAAAGGAGTCTGAAGGAAAGGAAAAGGAGAACGGAATCTGCAGGTGACAGAGACTGACGCGCTGCCGGGGGAGAGGCAGGCGGGATCCGTGCGCCAGGAGGGTGCAAAGATGGCCCAGTAAGGAGTATTAGGGCAGAGGAGGAACCTCGCCTGTAAGTAGCGCTCCCCCTCGCTTAAAGCATAAACAAAAATATATCTTCCGACGGGGTTTTGGCGCGTGGATGCTGGCGTTCTGCTTGCTTCTCTTTTTAGCTGGATCGGTCTGGAAAGGGGTGTGGCACGCCAGGGAGTGGAACAGTGCCGGAGCGCGCAGAGTCAGCTGTGGATCAGTCAGAGGGCGTGCTGCAGACAGATCGCCCGCACCAGAAGCAGCATAACAAGCGGAGCCCAGCTTCCAGCCTCTGATTTTTAGGAAAAACTCTTGAATTTTAGGTTTTATCAGGAGAAGAAAAGGACTGTTTTATTATGCCACTTTTGCTGTGGCTTTTTGTATAAATAAAACACTTGAACCTGAGTGCTTCACGGTTTGGGTCTTTGAGTTGTTTGCTCCCCCTTGTGTCAAAGATTGAGTGTGGGGCCATACTGGCCACAAGTGCTACTTTTTTTTTTTTTTACCTCTTCTGTGTGCGGGTAAGGCGAGCGGCGATCAGTCAAGTTGGTAAAACAAAAAACACTTGAATAAGTGTTTTTACACTGGAATAAAATATTGTTCACAAGTCGGAAATCACGAGTCTCAGTCGAGTCTGAAGTCCTTCAAATGCAAGTCTAAGTCGAGTCTGAAGTCATTAAATATACGACTTAAGTGCGACTCGAGTACAAGTCACAAACTCGAGTCCCCACCTCTGCCTTAGAGTTACAATTAGTGTTTATATCTTTAATTAAAGGGGTCATAGAATGCAAAATCGAGTTTACATTGTCATATTTGAATGACGATAGTTCAGTGGGTGAAATGGACGTACAGAGCAGTTTAAACTCCATCGACACCTCCTTTCTCTGTAAATCTCACAATTCTAAACTTCCACCATAAAACGGGCGAATCCAAATGAAGCACCAACTTGACGTTAATTCAGGGATGTTGCCTTATTTGGTTCTGGCCTGTACATTTGTCACGCTCCAAAATTGACATACAGACCAGCCTACTGTTTCACTGGCCCAAGAATATGAATAGAGATAGATGTAAGACACCCGTTTAGCTGTTTAGACTAAAGTTGGGTTTACTTCTACAAGAATTACAAAGCAGGCAGTTTCTCTATTGAAAATGAGCCAGAACCAAGGGTGTAAATGCAGTTTTCCAGGCTGCACAGAGAAAGGAGACATTTCTCACATTCTTCCCAAGGATACGAAGACTCAACACCAATGGATTATTTTTGTCTATCAGAAGATCCCTGCAAAGTTTGATGCTCAGCTGTTCATTTGCTCTAAGCATTTTACCAAAGTAGGCTTTCAAAATCTTGGACAGTTGAAAGCATGATTTGCTGAACTTCTTTTACTGAAACGAGGGGATGTTCCGACCGTAATAACATCACAACCGCAAGCTGTAAGTATGATTCAGTTGCTAAGCTGTTGATAGCAATGCTAGCATATCTATGATGACCATGGGGGTGGTGTGGGGGGGTGTGGGGGGGGGGACAAGACCGGCATTCGAACCATGCCATCAACTCTGGGGCTGGCATGCGGGGTGCCGTTGTCAAGGCTACCATCACTGGTTTTGGTTTGGTCGCTCCGTCCCCGCGCTGGGGACTTTTTTAGGTATGAAAAATAGGACATGTCCGGGAAAAAGAGGACGTCTGGTCACCCTACCATATCATCATTTTCGATGTTTCAGTGATTAAGTGCTTGTTGCTATGATGCGTCTTTGCTCAGCAGCTACGCTTGTTGTAAACCAACCAATCAGCGCACAGCTCATTTAAATATTCATGAGTATACCATAAAAGGAAGAAAACCTGTTGTTTTATTCTGGGGTTCTTAACATGGCTTGCATTAGGGCTCACAGAACAGCAAATATGCCATTTTCAGTCTAACCAATGTTACACACCCTATTCAAAATCCTTAAGGACCAACACCAAATACCCCATATCATCATTCTATGGCCTCTTTAAAGTGACACATTAAACTTTAGTAATGGTGGCTATCCTATCCGCTTTATTTGTCAGTTTAAGATGTTAATAATCCTTCCAGGTATGCTCTTCATTAGGACGGTGCCTTTGTTTGAAAATATTCTCTGAACCTATAGTAAAAAATAAAGAATCCCTTTTGCAGGGAGATCTTTTTGATCTTACTGACTTATGAAAAAATGTAAAGTGAAACTAGGATCAGCTAAAGTTGAGTATCTCTGCTTAATGCAATCCAGGCTGCAAAGTACTCTATCCAGCCCATTTATTTACCACTTCATGAAGCCCTTTAGTCAGAAAATCTAGACTAAAAGCTTACAGGTATTTAGGATTTCATACTCTTTGACTCAACCCCAGATCAGATGGATAAAAATAGCTGCAATGTTTTTGGCAGAAGGATGAGAGGATTTGAAAACCACATACAATTTTGCACCATCCCTTCTAGTTTTTAATGTTGGACAGTTTAATTTGCAACATATCCATCCATCCATCCATCCATCCATCCATCCATCCATCGGGGTCACCGGTGCCTCCTATGGGCGAGAGGTAGGTTACACCCTGGAGGGGTCAACATTCTGTCCAAGGACAACACAGAAACACTCAAAAGACACACAACCATGCGTACAGACACTCACACCTAGGTTCAATTTAGAGAGGCCAATTTAACATAACAGTCCTGTTTTAAAATGGAAGGAAGCCAGAGTACCTGCAGAGGACCCACGCATGGACTGGGAGAACATGTAAACTCCAAGCAGAAAGACCCCGGGATGGGAAGCAATCACCTTCTTAATGCAAGGCAACCACACTGCCCACTTGCCACCGTGCAGCCCTGCTCTAATATTTTAGGATGCTAAATACCACATCAAAGGATTTCAATGCTAAGAATATTTATTTAGGTATGGCCTGTGTCAATGAATCTTTGCAAAATGCTAACTTTTGTTATTGCAGGTTAGAGGGTCTTTATATTCATGTTTCATTATTTCTAGAGGTCCTAAATTGAAATGCTTTTTCTTTCTTATAGTTACTCTGAAGGGCAACCATTAGGTGACATGGATACTAAATATAACGAAAATATGTATAGCATATATATATATATATATAGATAGATCCATGTTTTCTGAATGCATGTTCAATTATTTAAAGAGTTAAAGATTGAAAATATGTTGCATCTTCAACATTACATGGCATTTTACAAATCAACGCCCAGTGCATTTACTTGTAAAATGCCAGGGATTCCTGGGGCTATCAATGCAGCTTGGCATTAATACCTTGTGTGAATTTAAATTCACTAGAGCAGATGTGTTTAGCAGATAGACAGGCAACAGTGGACTGAGTAAAAACATGCCACAGCTGACCAAGTATTTCTCTAAAGCTCAACACAACCCTACATCAGGAGATGCTTCTACAATTAAATCTTTGTCATAAACCTGCATTTGTAATTAGGAAAATCATTGCAATCATTTTATTTTATATTCGAAAATAAAAAGTTAAAATTTATATCCTTATTTTACCACCTTGCATTTGAGCCTCTAAATCTGTTTGAAGGATAATTTTTGATTAATCATCATCATATTAGTGATCAATTCAGAACAGAGAAAGAAACATAAGAAGAAAAATGATCAATATTCATATGTTAAAATAAGTAATAAATATTAATTTTAGCAACACAATAAGTGAATAAATCGCCAATTCTCATTAAATTTGATTTGAGGAAAAATATGAAATATATAGACAGTGTCCAACTATGCAAGCTATTAGTTTAACCTTAGACATTAATGCAACAAATTGTAATTTTCAATTTATATGTAATTTAACAGAAAAAAAAATCTGTTTGACACAAAATGTGACAGGCAGTGACAAATCCATAAGCAAGTCTACACTGGGGCATTTGAAATTATTTATGGATCCTAAAAGAGTGGAGTAAATGGATTCTTTCCACTAATTTTAAACATGTAGTAAATTAAAAGGAATTGAAGAAAATATGAACAATAGAATGCTTGTGTCCTGCTAAGAACATAAAGGGGAGAACTACGTTTAGAGGTTGTTTAGACTCACCCAGGAAGCCAGCTGGGTGGTAAAAAAAAAACTGTTAATCTGAATACTTTAGCATCCCTGGATCTAATTTCTCCTCCAACAGGGCTTGTCAACAGAGGCTACATGTCACCTGCTGTATTTTTCCATTTAAATGTTTATTTACAGCACTGCTTTAAAATATGTGTGTTACATCTGTGCATTACACAAACATATTTTAGATGTTCAAAAAAATTAAAACACACAACTACAACTTTGTATTTCTATCCATATTACATTGACGTACATTAATTTTATTAACTGCATTTATGCCTAACCCTGATATTTACCCTATCCCTAACTATTAAGACTATTTACCTAAAGTTAATTAACAACATGCCACTAAACTGTCTGTCTAAGTGGGGATCCACCCCATGAGGACCAGCCTTGGGTCCCCATAAGGCCTGTTAGTTCTCAGAGGTTAGTAAATATTTACAAAACTGGTAATTTTTGTAAGTTTGTTTTATCTATGCATGTTTTTTGGTGTGTACAAGTTGCATCATGACTGCGACTTGCTGAAAAATTAACATGTTGGTCAAAATGTTAATTCCTTCAACAACTGATCACTCATAGGAGTGACAATAAATGAATTGTGAATGTAGGTACTGATAGAGGTAAGGAGTGATTCTGTTGGCCTAGTGGTTAGAGCAGTGCGCTTTTGCTCTGAGAAGGTTGCAAGTACCCGGTTCGATCCCCACAGCCTGCACTCTGGCTCTCTGAGCAAGACCCTTAACCCCACACTGCTCCGTGGGTGCTGCACAGTGGCAGCTCACTGCTCCCCAAAAGGGGATGGATTAAATGCAGAGAGTTAATTTTTCCATTGTAAGATCATAAAGTTCAATTCAATTTCAATGTTGAATAGGTGTTGAACATCATCTATACCCATATACTATGAGGGTGCATTCACATTAAACGTGACTTTTACAAAAAGTCTACATTCTGGTATATTCATATTGTCGGCATTTCAAGACTTTAAGAGGGTTACAAGCTTTGTTCCTGCAGCTTCACCACATACTCATAAAGAAGGAGCTTCCATCAGTTTGAACTCAATAAAGGCCCTTGATTTTTTCATGTTTGTCATGGTGCTTTATTCATTTTGGAAAGCAGACAGTGCGCTGTTGCTCCTGGGTCTATCAGATCCTCCAGAGATGCTCCCAGTTTGGGGAGTCTAGGAGCTGCAGCTGGATCATGGCTGCTTTCTAAGACAGCCGGAAATCAGAGGACAGCGGCTGAAGACATTGTGCAGAAAACGCAACACAGATGCTTTGTGTCTTTGCTTCTTCATACCACATCGCAGCCACATTCAATTCTTTCTTGTTGCTCCAAGAAACTAAAGTTAAATTTTCCAACCCTAGCAACCCTTCCTTAACATCCTGATTTCATGACAGCTCTGTTTCACTGTAATCTGCAACATATTTATGTTTATTTCATCAATGAAGTTGGATCAACTAAAGCAACAAAAAAGTGCTTGTGTGATTGCACTTTGTGCAACCTAAAGGTCGATGCAATGTGTGCTATGCCATGTTGCAACATAATGAAGATATTGGCAGAGGAGAAAGAGAAGATCATTGCAGTTTCTATACTTTTAAACTGTTTGCACTATGCTGACTTATTCCTACATCACTGATGGCGCAACACAAATATAGAAAAGGCGCAATGACCTGGTTTCAGCCCTTTGAGAGGTTAAGACTTCTTTTGATTTAATTTAACCTTTACCACTCCTACTGTCCATGACTGTCATTAATTATAGAATCTAAGCAACAGAAAGAAATTCATCTATCCTATAGGATGTTCCTGAAAAGGGTTAATTTGCATTATTTTGCTAGAGCCATACTTCAATGAGACGCCATACAGGGTTCTTTTTTTCAAAAGGAAACAGTCAAGGGAATACTAGAGACAAAAAAATATACCTGCATTATTATAAATGTTACAGTAATGACACTCATCCAAAAACAGGAGGAAATATGGGAGTAATTGGACATTTTTTTTAAATCAATGAAAATACAAGCTTGAAACATGGAAGAGCCTCTCAGGAGACCTCGATTCACAGCAGGTCTAGCTTGATTCTCCTTATATTTCATATGTCTGCAGTGAGAAGTATGATTGACAGACAGAAGTTTTTTTTCCGAAGAAAAAAAAAAGTGGTAGCCTTAAAGGTATAGAAGAATATTTTAGATTTCTAGGTGGATCATCTAAATGAGTGGTCCTCCTAATTGTCAATCATTCTGGTGATATGTTTATGTAAGACTTTCCACCGTGCTAGTCCTGTTAGCTATCTTTTTTCTGTGCACTTCCAGGCGTGTATGTGTGGTGGGCTACGGTTTCAGACAGTCATTGAAGCTCACCTTTCTCATGACCGTTCTTTTAAAATGGTAGAGGGTCATAAGAGATAAACTGTCTACGAAGTGCATGAGAAGAAAAGATGATGCAGATGTGCAGAATACTTTGCGCGGAGAGCTCTCCTCGCAAAGCATTATGGGATTTGCTGTAACAGCAGCCCAATGTCACCATAGGCATTCGCAACTGAGACAGTGGAGACTAATAACAAAGATGGCGGAGGCACTGTGCAGTGTAGGAGGAATTACGTGACCAATGGGGAGCAAAAAGCAGATCATCGGTCCAAACGGTAAGATAAGTGAGTTTGCTATAAAGTTCACTATATATTCCCCGCTCTATATAGTGATTGAGGGATTCAGGGGTTAGGGCAGATGTTCGGGCACAGTAAGCTTGTATGAGCTATGAGAACAGCAACTTTTAAACAGAGCGTGCACAAGGTGAAATGGGCATATGCACGCTCTTGCATGCCTTGAAAAGGCGTTCCCTCATGGGGGCGGGTACAGGATTGTTCATGTACTTTTTTTTTTTTAAGTGGAGAGGTCTTTTAAAAAATTTGCAAAAATCCTCCACAAAACAGGGAGCGAAAATCAACAGAAGGATGGTTTCATCAGACAAAATGCAAAGTGTTGAAAAGCCTTATAGACTCAAGCCTCCTGATGGCCTCCATTAAATGCTGTAGTTGTTTAGTGTATTAAACTTATGCAACCAGGTTGGTCAAAGCTTTTCCTTCAAATCGATTTCTTAGATTTACAGCTCAAATGTTCCATTTATTACAATGGGTTTCTAAAACTAGTTGTTATATATGTTAATGGCTGTAGGCAGGAAGGGTTTCCTGTAGTTGTCAATCTGAAGAAGCCTCTAACTGTCTGATGAAGCTTTCAGTTTTCATGTTATGAAGAAGTTTGGAAATGATCTCTTAGGGTCTCCGAGTTAAAATCCCCAAATCTCTAATTTTGATAGAGGTGTATTCATATGAGAGCCTCTTTCCTTGTACTTAAAGTTAAACACATACATAATAGAATAATAGAATAAGCCCTTTAAAAAATGAATTATAATGGTGCTATTATTGAACTATTTATTAGGCACATTCAGCCTTCTAATTAGAACTTGTGTTTCCAATCTAATCATTACCAAATTAAACTATGGTACTTAACTGCTTTTTGTGAGAGATTGTACCTCCTGGTTAAAGGTGGTAGAAGAGAGATTTTTTTTTTTTACGGAAATAATGTGTCACCTTCTTCTAAAATCTACGTAAACTGGGACTGGTTGACATTCAAGGATATTCACATGTGACATTTTGTTTGTTCCCACAGATCTGATCGTCAGAGGATCTGACAGAGTATACTACAGGTGAATATTTTTATCCCTACCATATATTTCTGTTTCAGATGAAGCAGGGAATGTGATGCAGGGAGGAGGTTACACGGGGATGCATGGTGAAAAAGGGGAGGGTTTGGTCATATGTGACTTTGCCCGTTCCCAGGTGAGGAGGGTTTTACTACGCTGGTTCTGTCAGTCAGGAAGCCAGTCAGTCTGCTGGTTTCAGAGGACAGCCTGAGAGGGAGGGAGAGTGCACACGTAGAGAGAAGTAGCTCCACTGAACGGCAGTGAGTATTCCCTCCAGTCAATCACTGCCCACAGAGCTGTTCAAATGATGCAGGATTTCTGAAGAGGCTCACAGGGCAGACGTGGGCGAAGGAGGGCCTAATGTCACACTCACTACACTGAGGGCGGACCTTGTCAATTTATTATACGAAGAATTGATGACTTAGAAAGTTGTGGCAGAAACTCAGCGATGAAAGAACCGTACGAGTGGTGTAAATAAAACCAGCGTCGCTGGCACTCAGCAGAAGGTGTTAATCCCTGACTAATGAACTCTGCCTCTGCCAGTAGCTTTCCTCTTGCACCCTTGGACATCTCCACCTGTGCCTGTGTGTTTGTGTGAGCGCATGAGGCAATGGGGATTCAGGAGGAGAGGGACAGGCTCCACTCTCCCGTCCCCTCAGCCTGACAGGCAGAACTCAGCCGCACAATTTCACAGTTTGTGAGCAGTACACACCACTGCTTTCCCATCCCTGAGACCCACAAAGTGTGGCTATGTGGGGGTATTAGCTTGCACATATAACACACATACACAAACACACATGGTCTGCTATTAATAGCCAGGCAAATAACAAATCAAATATTAATCCTTCAACTCCCTCCTGGAATTGGAAAAAAAAATGCATGAACTTACCATTTTGTTATTGATTTCATGAAAATGAATTTCACAGACTTTCTCTACGATGTCTTCACTCTCAAAAGTTATGAAACCAAATCCTATGCAGAGAGAGAAAAAGAGGGGAGGGGGTTGGAGTGGGAAAATTAGTTAGTTGAGGGCCTCGACAAAACTTCAGCAAGTCAAAAGAAAGCACAGCACAAGACAAGAGTATCATCTCCATTCCAGATTCTCAAACTATTCGAACACATCTGTGGAGATTGGCTTCCACATGCAAAAAAAAAAAAAAAAAAAAAAGATGAGAAAAGAACAAGTGAACAAGGCAGACATTGTCCTCTTTAAATCAGGAATATGATGAAATCTGCCACATTATTAAGGGCACTCAAGGACCCCCCTCTACAAAGAGAAGATGGGAAAAACAGCACAAAGCTCATTTAATGAGATCCAGGGAGCCAGGGCCCTGCATCTGAATTTCATTAAATGCATTTTGGGTTTCTTTTTATTGAAATCTCACTGTATAACAAGCCCCCTATTTTTATGTTAATATGGGCCTTAGAAAGAACGCGTCGTGGACAGAGGGATTTCCATGCCATATTTATAGGATAAAAGCTTAACCCCTCTTTTAACACAAAGACAGAAGCGGCGAGATCCTTTTTACACTTTTGAACACGAGTGGATTGTGTCGCTCTCCTCTCTGTTTTGATGGCGATGCGCTAAGCAAAGCAGCGTCTGTGGAGCCGGGGTTGCAAGGAAAAAATATTTGATTACTTTTGTAGAAGTGGAACAGAAACAGTGAGTCAGACTGAGGCACACAAGCTGTTCTTTAAAACATCACCACTTGCTGGAGAAAAAACTGCTGTCAGGACACCATCCTCAAGTTTTTATCTACTTAAAAACACTTCAGAAGCATTAAAACTTTGCACAACAAGTCAAATCTAAATGTATTGTATTGGGATACAATGTCATCGACCAGCGCAAAGTAGGTTAAAATAAAGACAAGCATTTGTGATGCCTCATTATAAGCAGCCTCTTTTACTCAGACACCTTAAATGAATTAAAAAGCAGTATCTACTCTATCTTTAAAGGGGGCGAATGAGTAGTTATAAGCATGGTTTGAAAAAATGTTATTGAAAGCATCATCAAACACCTGGAAAAGGTTCCAATGGTCAGAAGAAATCAGACCTTTTCAGGCATACAGATAAATTCCTACAAGTGAATACAAACAATAGTGCTAAATCTGAACATGGCAGCATCATGTAGTGAGGCTGCTTCTCTTTAGAGTGGAAGCCAAAACGGATGAAACTAACTTCAAGAACATCCTGAACTTAAAACAGACATGATGATCCACCTTCCAGCATCAACCTTCATCATACAACCAGAGCTGCAACAGGTAAGGTTTGGATTAAAGCAAATTCATGAAAGAAAAAGGTCTAGTCAAAGTCCAAATGCAATTTAAATCCTCACTTAAAATCTCAGATGTTTACATAAAAATGTATAAACAATATAGATGAAATAGAGCAGGAATTTTCCACTAGAATCTCCTCCAACCCATGCTGCTTTGATTTAAGCAACAGAAGGCTCAATATCAACCGAGAAGGGATAATAAAAAAATATCCCTCAATCTTAATACATCTATTTGGAAACTGCATCATTTTCATTCCATCTTCAAATTATTCCGAATTAATATTTAGTCTCTACCTTCCAGCGCAGGCCTATATATTGACATACTGCAAAGTACACATACACAAACTACATGAGAGATGAGACATTTATCTGCGCTTACTTTACTAAGGTGGTTTATCCCTGTAATATCTTTGGCTACATTAGGTCATTGCTGGCAAAGCTGAAAATCAATGATCACGGCTGCTTTATGGCAACACTGGATTTACAGGATTTTTGAATCAAACATAATTAAATTCCTTTATTTGTAAAGCACCTAATACATTGGCCCAATACAGATATGATTAGCTTAGATTAAAAACAACAACAGCAACCAAAAAACACACTGAACTGAAGTGACATTTAACGTCGATACTAAATCCTTTTGTTCAGCAGCTTTGCATGTTTTCACACTCACATCTTTGCAAAAACAGTTACATTTACTATATTACAGTACATTAGACTAAGCTGCTTATTCTATTAATTCATCAGATCATCCAAACAGATTTCTTTCTCATGAGCTATTTGTGCTTCTTACCACAGCAGGCAGCCTATCGCAAATCCTGACTTCTTAGTTCACTTATCGCTCACACGCTTTTCCCCCTTTTCTCTTCCTTCATTTCCTCTCCTATAAATAAGAAAAGATCCTCCTCAAGCTCCTTTTCCTGACATATTGAAACAGTCTTGTCAGGAAAAAAATGTAATGTGGAAGCTGATTTAACATGAAAATCTAATGTAATGAGATCTTATGAGACAGAATGTCAATTTCCAGAGAGGGGGCACATGTGAAGGGTTGGTTGGGTGAGAGAGGTGGAAGAGCAGGAGATCTGGTCAGCCATGGAGGGGGGGGGGTACCTCTAGCATCCTTTTTTCTGCAGCTCACCCCACACCTCCAGCACAAGGAGCACTTTTGACAACCAACAAATCAACCGCCAGGAGTAATTTGTCACAGAGGAGTGGGGGTGGGAGGGTGGAATCTGGGGGAGCAGGGATAGAGGAAAAAAAAAAAAAGGAGTGGGAAAAAATAAAAACAGTGGAGATAAGGGGGGTTAGGGGAAAAAGACAGAAAAAGTGACAAGGAAAGAGGTTAACACACATGGCCCCTGTCGCCACACTCCTTCCTGCTGCTACAGGCAGCTCCTCCATCAAGTGACAGGACATTTTCCACTGCAGTACTATACCCAGTGAGGTCACGGCTCAGCCACGCCACCACAGATACCACCAGCAGGGCTCCTCCACCCATGACTGCATCGCTTTAAATGAACAAAAAAGACTTTTTTTTTTTTCCTGTGGTGTCAACTACTCTTAGAATGAATCTGTCAGCTGCTTTTACAATGTTTTTTGGCCCCTGTACAATATATATATATATATATATATATATAAAAAATCGTCAACATCAATATTCTTTTGCTTGCTGGCTCAGGATACCTCATGTTCCCTCTGGGCTGTCAGAACCTCAGGTGCTTCTTTTGCTGTGCACTTTCTATGCTCCTATCCTGTATAATAAACCTTAGAAAGAATAAAATAGCCTTATTTTGTCCCTGCAAGGTGTCAGAAGACTGAGGCTTTCCTGTAGTACCCCGGTCCTTCTCCTCCGCCTATCCACACCAAGCAGGAGGCTGACCTCCACAAAACTATTAAAGCCTGTCAACTCTTACAGACACAAGTGGAGAGGTGTCAGCATCCTCACAAAGAAGAGCCTTTCACGGCTTAAACAATAGCCTCTAAATGGAAACACCTGGATGTCTTGTAGGAAGGATGATAATAGGTGTTATAAGGCTACTGGCTGAGGCCTCTTGGCTGTATTTGCTCACACTTATTAGCCAGAACTGGCCTTGGCCTCATCTCATCACTCCGCAGGATCGGCAGGGAGCCCACTTTCACGGCCCTTTACCATCTTCATCATGGTCGGTTTTTATTTCGCACTCAGCGCAGGTTTCTCTGTCTTTGTTGTTCTAATGCTTTCCACCCACCTTTAGAGGCTCAGCATCTCCAAGGCTGACAAACAACTCATTCTGGCACAGGCGGATCACTGGAAAACTCGCAAATCACTGCAGAGATGCTGGTTTGGCATAAAACTAGACGTCGGCGTGCTTTTGCAATTTTTTTCTTTCAAAAAGGTCCTTTTCCTTATCAGATATCCAAAAAGACATTATGTTTACACATTAGAAAAGGGCTTTGAGCTGGTCGAACTCAGAGTTCTGGTATGGAAGAAGAGAATTCATACCTGTTGCGGCATTGTTGGAAAGATTTGTGAGTGCTTGAAGATGCATGGAGGCAAAAACAAGGATGACAAATTTACAGCTGCTGCAGAGCAACTCCCTGATGACTGCAGCTAAATATAAAGCAATAAGTGCAAGACAGTGAATGCAAAGCACATATGCATCATCACTGATATACAAATTCTACACCTGGTGTTCACTGGAAACCTTTCTGGGTCAATGTTTGGCTCTAAGTTATAAGTAAAAAAAAAAAAGGGATTTCAGCTCCCGGTGTGAATCTTGTATAATATGATATATGTTATTCAATGTTAAAGATGTTTGGTTTCTGTTATTTAGGCTACCATTTATATCAATATATATTTACCTGTTGTAAGTATTATTTAAATGTTAGTGTACACTGCAAAAACGATCTCAAAATGAGTAACAATGTCTTAAATTAAGGTTCTATTTCATCCCTACTGACCGCCAGAGGCGGTGCTTCAAGCACTGAATGATCATTCTTGCGCATGCGCAGGTCGAGTACTAATGACAACAAAGTCAGCTGTGACCTGCCTGGGACCCACGTGACTCTATATAGTCACGTGGGTCCCCGGCAATCAATCCCTTTTGTTCTTCTCGCGCGCAGGTGTGTTGAGTATAGGAGTGTGGTCGTGTGAAGCTGGTTGCTTCTGTGTATACCACTAGTTTCCTGGCTGCTTGTTGCTGGTAGCCCCGTGACCGGGCTTGGTCGGAGCTGCGGGTAAGTCTCGCCCTCCAGGGGCTGCACAAGCTGCTTTCACCTTACCAGATCTGCGGTGACTGGTAAGTTTTCGTTTTTTTCTCAGCAGTAGTTTACTCTTCGCTTTGATTTGCCACGTTAATTTTGTGGCTCTTTTGACTCACGGTAGCGTTTCTGCTCGCGCTGAGTTGTTTTCAGTTTGTTTTCCTAAGCCCACCAGTAGCGTTTCTGCTCGCGTTGGGTTCTTCTATAGTTTGTTTGCCTAGACCCACCAGTAGCGTTTCTGCTCGCCTTGGGTTCTTCTATAGTTTGTTTGCCTGAACTCACCGGTAGCGTCTCTGCTCGCGTTGAGCTCTTCTACAGTTTGTTTATCTACACTCACCAGTGGTGTTTCTGCTCGCGCTGAGTTGTTTTCAGTTTGTTTATCTACACTCACCAGTGGCGTCTCTGCTCGTGCTGAGTTCATCTTTAGTTAATAATCAATTTGCTAGTGGCGTTTCTGCTCACGCTGAGTTTGGAATCTCTACGGGGGTTTTCCTACAACGGAGTCGCCAGTAGCGTTTTCTGCTCTTGTTGACTTGTCGTTGGTGGCGGGCTAATCACGCCTTTCAGCAGTATGATGCTGGATAATTTATGCTGCTCGACCTGTCTGGCTCCACTTTAGCCCGACGACGGGCATGACTTGTGTCTCTCCTGCCTCGGTGTGGAACATCTCCGGGAGGCGCTGTCAGATGGCGCTTGCCCCAACTGTCGTGTCATGCCCCGGTCGGTCAGAAAGGATCGGTTGGCTGCACTGGAGCAGCCTACCGACTGGGCGGGCGCTTCGCCGCGTGCTCATTTGCCGATGGAGAAAGCGGTGTGCAAACGATCTACTGTGGCTGCACCTTCGGTACCGACAAAGCGTGCCAGACGGACCGATGCAGGGAGGTTGTCCACGAGAGTGGATCATCTCACTACTGAGCTGGCCCAAATGAAAGCCCTCCTCCAGTCCTTTCAGACTGCTGATGATCGCGGCGCGGCTCTCCCTCCCGAGCAGGATGAAACATCAGTCAATGACGATGATGCTGTTTCTGTGGCGGCCTCTGGCACCCATTTCTGTGAGGACCTTCCAGAGCTGGGCTCCGGGGCCTCTGGGTCAGGCTCCATTGCCTCCCAGGAGGATACGGGGGAATCTGTGACATCCGCTATTCGAACGGCTCTTGCCCGTTTACAAGTTAGTGTTCCTCAGGGCCAGCCTACGGCTTCCAGTGCCTTCTTTAGGCGCAGTAGGTCAGAGACTGCCTTTGTGGTTCCTCCCTCGGCGGAGTATGTGCGGGAACTGCATGCTTGCTGTTCAGATACCAAGGCGCTTTCACGTCTGACAACGGATGGCAGGGTCCTGGCAGCTATGCAGGAGGCACCCAAGGTTGGCTTGGGGCAGATGCCAGCGGTGGAACCGGGCATTGCCTCTCTTATTATCCCGCCTGATGAGGCTTTGCGGCCCAATGCCCGTTGTCCGCGTCCTCAGTGCCGTATTACCGACGACCTTCTCTGCAAGGCCTTTGACTCTGGGGGCCGCATGGGCCGGATTGGGAACTCTCTCTCCCATCTTATGCTGGCCCTGTCTTCCTCCTTGGAATCTGTTCCACTGGATCATGCCACGCAAGGCCTGGTTGATGCATCTCTACAGGCCTTTGCTCTTATGACGAGGGAACTTGGACGCACACTCTCCACACTGGTTCACGCTCGCCGCCAGGTCTGGTTGGCGCAGTCACCACTAACTGAGCCTTGTAGGAGGACCCTCCGGGCCCTGCCTGTGGTCCCGGGGGAGCTTTTTGGTTCTGCGGCACTGGACGCCTTGGACCGTACAGCTCAGGCCTCTAGAACGAGGCAACAGCTAGCAGTTAACAGTTCGGAGATCGGTCCAGAGACCTGCTCCAGATCGGAGAAACAGAGCTCGAGACCAGGCTGGGACAAGGTCCTTTCATCCCTTTCGGGCCGCGCAGTCTGGCCGGCGTCCTCTCGGGCCTTCGAAGGGCCGGGGGGCCCGCAGATGATGCCTTAGGGCCGGCGGTCGGTTATTTTTCCCCGGGACAGCTCAGCTTCTGGGCTGCCCACACCCCGGACTTGTGGGTGTTGTCCACCCTGTCCTGGGGGTACCGTCTTCAATTCCGCCACCGGCCACCTATCTCTGGCGGGGTCAGGATGACTGTGATCCACGACCCGGTGAAGGCACAGGCACTGAACCAAGAAATCTGCACCTTGCTGGCCAAGGGTGCTATAGTGCCTGTGGACCCCCTGCTGGATCCAGGGGGCTTTTATTCCATGTATTTTCTGGTCCCGAAGAAGACCGGGGGCCTGCGTCCAGTCTTGGACCTCAGAGGCCTGAATGTGTACTTGAAGGCCATGCCCTTTCATATGCTGACCACCAAGGAAGTGTTGCAGGCGATTTCCCCGGGCGATTGGTTCACTTCCATAGATCTCAGGGATGCTTATTTTCACGTTCCGATCGCTCCGCCCCATTGGCGGTTTCTTCGTTGTGCTTTTCAAGGGAGGCATTTCCAGTTCAGGGTCCTCCCGTTCGGACTTTTACTGTCTCCCAGGGCGTTTACCCGATGTGTTGCAGCGGCCCTCTCTCCTCTGCAGGCACAGGGATTGAGGATCCTCCCATATCTGGATGACTGGCTCATTTGTGCCGCGACGTGGGACCAGGCGGTTCGAGATACTCGGTTAGTGCTCCATCATGTGGGATGCTTGGGCTTGCAGGTGAACATGGAGAAAAGCAGTCTGACTCCCTCACAGGAGACTGTCTTCCTGGGCATTGCCATGGATTCAATCTCAATGACTGCTTGCCCGTCACCCCAGCGGGTGGACAGTATATTGAGCGTGCTCCCGGAATTCAGGCGCGGCATGGCACTGCCTCTTGTGCGGTATCTTCGACTCTTGGGCATGCTTACAGCTGCGTCCGCCGTAGTGCCCTTGGGGCTGCTGTCATTTCGGCCCCTCCAGATGTGGTTGAACATATTGAATCTGGATCCCACACGGAACACTCATCGTCTCCGAAGACTTCGGGTGGGGCCTCAGTGTCTTCAGTCTCTGTCCCAATGGAGGGTGAGGTTGTTTATGACCACAGGGGTCCCGCTCGGTTCCCTCCCATGTCGTCGGGAAGTTGTGTTTACAGATGCATCCTCCACGGGCTGGGGTGCAACCTGGCGGGGTCAAATGGCACAGGGGACATGGTCCCAGCGGCAGAGCAGGGAACACATCAATGTCCTGGAGTTACAGGCTGTACTTCTGGCTCTTCAGAGCTTTCTTCCAGGCTTGCGGGGGAAGCACGTGCTGGTGAGGTCAGACAACACCACAGTGGTCTTTCACATCAACCACCAGGGAGGAACGAGGTCAAGGAAACTGTTGTGCTTGACTCAATGGCTTCTGACCTGGGCAGCTCCACGCATAGCCAGCCTCAGAGCAGCCTACATCCCAGGGCCGGAGAACGTGCCAGCAGATTTTCTATCCCGTCAGAAGCCGCTTCCGGGGGAGTGGAAGCTTCACCGAGAGGTGGTGGAGTGCATCTGGAAGGTCTTTGGCAGGGCGGACGTGGACCTCTTTGCCTCTTTCACTGTCCCCTTTGGTTCTCATTGGACAACAGCAGCCCTCTGGGCCACGATGCTCTGGCACACGACTGGCCCCGGACCCTCCTTTATGCCTTTCCGCCATTCAGCCTACTTTTTCAGACTCTCCTCAGGGTACGTCAGGAGAGGCACAGGGTTCTGCTGGTGGCCCCCTACTGGCCAGCGAGGACTTGGTTTCCTCTACTGTGCGAGCTCAGCTCCGGCTCGCCAATGCGTCTCCCCTCCAGGAGAGATCTTCTTTCCCAGATGGGGGGTCAGATTTTGCACCCCGAACCGGACCGGCTCCAGCTCTGGATTTGGCCCCTGCAAGGCCAGGGTCCACTTTCTCAGGATACACTGGGTCTATAGGGCATACAATGGCTAATGCATGGGCGCCGTCCACGCGAGCTGTCTATGCTAACAAGTGGACGGTCTTTGCGACCTGGTGCCGTGATAGAGGGCAGGACCCGGTGCAGTGTTCAGTTTCTGACATACTGACCTTCCTGCACGCATTACTGGATCAAGGACGGTCTCCATCTACCTTAAAGGTGTATGTGGCTGCCATTTCCTGTTGGCATGTTGGGCTGAATGGTTGTTCTGTGGGCCGAGACAAGGATGTTGTACTGTTTTTAAGAGGTGCTCGGCGTTTGCATCCGCCCAACCGCCCTGTGGCACCGGCGTGGGACCTTTCTCTTGTGCTTGAGGCTCTTCGGTCCCTCCCATCTGAGCCCCTGGCGTCGGCAGACCTCAAATGGCTCTCACTGAAGACTGTGTTCCTTTTAGCTATGGTTTCCGCAAAACGTGTGGGGGAATTACAGGCTCTTTCGATAGCCGAACCCTGCTGCCGGTGGAATCCTGATGGCTCAGGCGTTACACTGTGGTCTGACATAGCATTTATTCCTAAGGTATCACTGCCAGCAGGCAGTACCCAGCCGCTCCATCTTGCCCGGTTTGATTCCGGAAGCCCCTCTGAACCACTGTGTCCTGTTCGTGCCCTTGAGACATATATCAATGCCACGGCATCCTTCCGAAAGACAAATAGCCTTTTTGTTTGCTACGCTGGCTCACGGAAGGGTCAGGCACTTTCTAAGCAGCGACTTGCACACTGGGTTGTGGATTTGATCTCCAAGGCTTATGCCTTGCAGGACCGGCCACGGCCGGCAGGAGTGAAATGCCACTCTACAAGGGGCATGTCGACGTCGTTTGCTGCTATGACTGGGGTGCCATTGGATGTTATATGCCGTGCGGCCTCCTGGAAATCACCTAGTACCTTTACTCGGTTCTACAGGGTGAATGTGGCTGCGCCCCATCCACTTCAAGGAATCCTGGAGCAGCATGCCTCTACATCACATTAGGTGGGTGGTGTAGTCGTTGTTCCTTGAATGTTGCTGATTCCTCGTGACCTTGTTGATATGAGTCATCCAGTGCTTGAAGCACCGCCTCTGGCGGTCAGTAGGGATGAAATAGAACAAAAGTTACTACCGTAACTACGGTTCTATGAATCCCGGATGACCGCCAGAGTGCTTGGTTCCTCGGAATCTCTGCTTTCGCGAGAAGATTGAGGGATTGATTGCCGGGTGCCACGTGACTATATAGAGTCACGTGGGTCCCCGGCAGGTCACAGCTGACTTTGTTGTCATTAGTACTCGACCTGCGCATGCGCAAGAATGATCATTCAGTGCTTGAAGCACCACCTCTGGCGGTCATCCGGGATTCATAGAACCGTAGTTACGGTAGTAACTTTCGGTATTTACCCTTAATTTGAGCCGGTACATAAGATGATTTGCTAATAGAATGAGTATTTTTACTCTTAAAATAAGGTATCTAGATATTATGCACTTGAAATAAGAAAATGCAATTGTTTTCTTATTTTAAGTGTAAATTGTCTTGTTCCATTGGCAAAGTGTCTCACTTAAATACTTACTTCAAGAAAAAAAACACTTATTTTAAGAAAGAAATGAATTATTTAGATTTAATTTTTTTGCAGTGTAGGTTATTTTTCTTGTTTTCATACAAGTATTTTCTTGTAATTAAACCTTATTTCTTTTACCTTATTAGTTTTATCTAAACATTGTGTCAGTACGCTCAGCATCTCAAACTGCTCAGTATTAGTTCTTATAAAAACAACTGCTGGCAAAAAAAGTAGTAAATTAAAGGAATGAGGTTCAGCCTTCACTTTAATATTTGCATTAAATAAAGTAGCAAAAACAACATTTAAAGTGGATTTTATTGAATAATTGTTATTGAATAAACCTTATGGTTAAAAAAGTTAAATACATTCAAGGTAAACACACCTATAACATCCTAGATTAAAGACCTGCGGACTAGAATATATTCTACGCAGGTGAAAAAAGAACAAGGCATTTCAGTTTGGAAATCTAAATAGAAACATTATTTTCCTTTAAAATGTTAACCAATGACTGTTTGATCTATCTATACCTTATGGGGACAAACCTGCATGTCTACATTTTTATTTTCCTGTATTTACATGTTAAAACTTAAATCCTGATAATTTTGGCCAAAAAAAAAAGAAGAATGGCAATGAGAAATGCAGTATTCTAGATTTTTTTATGTCACATCAAAATAAATTGACCTTTAAATTCATTACATCTAAACACTTTGATAGTTATGTCGCTCTAACCATGGGGACTGTAAAAATACTGCACTGGTACTCAAAGTAAGGCTATTAGAGGAGGCCCAGTTTAACATCACAAGGTAGAAAAATAAATAAATTCAGAAGTACTTTAAAACAATATATAAATTTTTAGCAACTTTTATTTATTTTAACCAGGGAACAGTCAAAATTATAACACTTAAAGGTGGCAGTTTGTGATTTAAAAGGAAATTGTAGTTATTTACTCTTTACTACAGTTATTTACTGTAGTTGACAATTTGTTTTTCAACAGCTTAAAAAGGTCAGTTGGGGGCAAGAAGTAATTTGAGTGGGGGTGCAAACAATTTCTAAAGAACGAAGTGGAGGCTGAGCAAGAAACATTTAGGGATCACTGAAGGTTTCTGCATTCCTCTTCTAAGTAAAATTTCCTGAATGTTTTGCACAGAACTCCAGAAAAACTGTAAGGCAACCAGGTCTCTCAACACTTCTTGGTGGGTGGTAAATACAATCCATAAAAGTAATTTAAAAATTACTTTTACATATAAGGTAGCAAATAAAGTTGTTTATAATGAGTAAATAAAACAATATGATTGGCCTTATAGTCGTAGTGAAATCATATTTAAATGTCAAATCATTCTCGCTTAAACATGTATATAAATGTATTCTTTGTCAGACAACATTCTCCCAAAAGTTAAGAAATTTCTATGAAAAAAAAATCCTGTCTTAAAATCTGTTTTTTTTTTTTTTTTTATGTTATCCAGGCCAGTTAGTTATACGTCAGCCTGTACACCTAAATTCGGCCAATCATATGTCATCTGTCAATCACATTTTTTAGTCATACCATCTTGATTCATATGTCGCAGCTAATATATGCAACGGTTGAAACAAGAAATAGGAATTATTATTTACTTTGCCATTGAGTTCCGTCCCAGTGTTCACAGGGATGGACGTTTGTGTCTTCAGCAGGCGTAGAGCTAATAGAATTGGCAGCGTTGTGAGGCAAGGGCTCAAACATGTACGGCTGGAAGCCTTCTACACCAAACCAAGCTTCTGCCTGGCGTCCTCTTCCACAACAACTTCGTCTCCACCTTCAATGTATGACGGAGGAGACTCATCCATGTCCTCCGACACAAAACTCTCCTCCTCTTGCATGTTTCCGCTGTCCATAGCGTTGTTTCTAAGTAACCAATTTAGTGCTATTTGGTCCCAATGTCATTTCCCCATTGGGAACCTACTAGCTAACTGCAAGATGCTTCCGACAAACCGGCCACAGCCAGACTTGCTTCCGAACCTTCCGCCACAACAATCCCGCCCCCTTGATAATCGACGAATCATATTCACTTTATTCACTTGTGTAAAGTCGGGCACCACTTGGGAGAATTCGGAACTGCAACGGTTGGAACAGCCGCTTCCCTACGACTTTAAGGAGAGCAGAGACACTTTACTGAAGAAACTTGCTACCGACCAGGTTAAGTCGATGTTACTACGGCAACTGAAACAGAGGCTGAATAAACTCTCTTTGTGAAACAGAAAACTCAGAGTTTCCCATATTTCAGGTTTAGACAACTGCTTTGTGAAATAGGCCCCCGGATGACTGACAATTTGCACAGGCATTCTGGATAAATCCTACTTTTTTGTAATTGGTAGTAAATGCAACATAAAAATATCTAATTAAATATCTATTGTTCTGCTTTTAAAATTTTTTGATAATATAACTTTAAACATATACATTTTATTAATCTATTGATTTATCTTAATAATCAAATGCCAGTAGATGTATTTAGTCAAACATGGTGCATTGTTACCTTTGCTTTTCAGGGTTAATTCTATAGTTTGTTTTAAAAGAAGTTGAAGCCCTACATGTTATATGTTGTTTAATAATACCTGGATGCTTGCTTCTAATTTATGGCTCAACTAACAGACAGAATTATAGTTAAATAAGTTATTACTGTTTCTACTTACAGGTAGACAGTCATAGCCTATTGAATTTTAAGGCAGATGTTTTTTGTCTAACTTTCTCTAACTAGCTCTGATTAAAAGATATAGGGTAGCTTTTCTAAAGATTTCTCTTCATCTGGGAACTTCAGAATAAAAAATGGAAGGCAGTATACGTCACCACTAAATAACTGCATCTGATTAAATGTGGAACAATAATCACCAACATGACCCAAAAACTTTTTCAAAACCAGATTTTAAAAAATGGCTTTTTGCCTGTAGTGTTTCCCCTAACTGCAAAGCCATTTTTACACATTTATTACTGTGATTTATTTCAGTTGGCATAAAAGACCCACATGCATAAAAAAACTAATGCTCAAACAGTTGGAGCTGTATATTTTTCTGATGTGGACTGCATGTAATGAGAGCAGGCTGCTGCTGAGCCTCAACTCTGACTACTGGCCCTGCCAACAAAGCCTAAGTAAGAGCAGCAACCTGGAGAAAGTGTCAGGTGTGTCTCCTGGGAAACAAAAAGAAGGAACTGGAGCCCCCGCCATGACAAGATCTGCACAGAAACAAACATAACACAAACAGGTGCGACTGGAAGAGCAACAGTTGCAAACATAAACACATATTCCTGTGTGCTATAGGTCATCTGTGCATCCTACATGGAGTTAAGACTGCTCCACATTCAGCTCCCCAATGAATCAGTGATTGTGTCTTAATTATAGACTATCAGACCCTCACCTGTCCCCTGCATGTATAGATAGTCTACAGCTCTGTCTCCCTGTGCATGGGCTTTATCTTCCAAAGCCCTAGTTTGCAATGCAGAGAAGCAGAGAGGCAGTCCACAGACCCACAGCACAGTTCCACCTCTTTGATCAGTATTTCCGCCTGCTATTACTAGAGATCTAGAGCCTCAGGCATTAATCCTGTACTTAATATGTGTCGATGGCAGAAACTTTTCAGCAGCACAAGGCAAATAAAGCTGGGTAAAAAAAAAAAAGAAGGAAACTATAGTAATGGAAAAGGGTTTGTAATTACAACTTAGTGTAATTTCAAAAGATTCAAAAGAAAAGAAAATCTTATGCACAACAAACTAGTTGATAAATGAAAACGAGAGAAAATGGTGGAGAGAGAAAAAAAAAAAGACATCTAGTGCTAGTTGCATGAAAAGAGTATGGGCTGGGAGGAAAACAAAGAGCAGATAGGCAGCAACTTCAATACTCACAGTTTTGAACTACAAGGCTTTTGTGATCTTTAATCTGATTAATATCAAACTCTGTATGTTTTACTAACTGGCTCTTATTTGTATGCACGTCCTATTTGGGACATTGTGTTTACAAGACTACAATAAAAAAAAAAATCAAATTCCTACAACATTCAACATTAATTCCAGTTTAATTTAGGATTAACATTTAATGTAATTTTCCTTATAGCTCTGAAAGTCACTGAGATAACGTTACTAGGGCTGTAACTAATGATTATTTAGCAAATCGATTAATCTGTTGGTTAATTTTTCAATAAATCAATTAATAATCAGATAGCCAAAGGTTCCTAAAACAGGTGAAAATAAAATTTTCCACTTGAGGAGTTTTGGATAGAGCATGTTGACAGATGAAAAAGTCTTTTTTTTTTATCTTTATTGCAAAATGTTTACATTTTTTTTTTTTAGAATATTGATATAACTTACTGCTCTTAAGCTTAAGATATGTTTTACAGTCTCTATACTCCAGATAATGATTAATCAATTACTAAATTAGTTGACGGTTATTTCAATAATTGATTAGATTAATTGTTTCAGCCCTAAACATTACCTTTTACTAGTGAACAGCAAGTGTAAATAAACAACATAGTGCATTATCACCATCTTCTGGTAATGATACTGATACTTGAAAATTGACGATGATCACTAAAGACCTAATAACCATCTTTCTTTGCTAAGAACATCCTAAAACCAGCAGATCATTTTTAAACTTAACTGAAACTAGCAACCATAAAAACTACAATACATATGCAGCTCACCTGCGCTTTCTATCAATTTGACATAATAATCTTTGTCTAATGAAAATGACATCAGTTTGGTTCCTTTATGAGAAATTGCTTAGAAAAAAATGAAAAGCTTAAGAAAATATGTCAGCCTGAGTCTAAAAGGCTGTGTAGGTGTGTGAATGCTGCAGCCCCCTAGGGGCTTCACCAAAGCTAATGTCTCTATAGACCTTATCAGCACAGTGTGGGGTATGTCAACCAACAATTCCAGCGAAAATATAAAGGTGATTATTACCGTGCTGTATGTGTAGGTGGCTTTATGAGCAGGTGGTAGAAGAGCTGGCTTTAAAAAAAAAAATAAATAAATAAAAAAATCGGGTCAAAATATCCACACGTGTTTTAGATTGTTTGCAACAGTTGTCTTGCTTTTAAGTGCTGAAACTAATTAGGTTCGACAACATTTAAAAGGACATCTCATTACTGAAAAACATTATGAAGAAGCTTTTAAGAACAGAACTGAATAACGTGTCAGACCAGAGAACAATTAGCCAAACAGCAAGACCGTAAATTGATGTAATCAGATAGTGGTTTGCCCGCGGTTCCTTTCACATGGCTAATCTTTATGATTTTATAACGCCCCAATATCTTCATACAACTGCTTATCTAGAAAACTTTGGATCTGATCAATATAATCTCATAATCATTCTTAGAAGTGACAAAATAACAGTAATAACACTATTTATATTTGCATCCATCAACCAAATGTCCTATTAACAGATTGTAATGTTTAATACATGATTTTATTATGCCACATTAACAATATGGCTGCTTTCACTCCATATTCTGCAGAAGAAACCGTGCTCAGCATGCATGCTGAGGAAACTAGTTTTTCTGTGCTATTTAGGTCAGCTTTCAGTGCCGGCCAACAATTTCTCTTTGTCCTACTTAAAGAGACGCCCCATCTCCATACAATCAAGCACAGACATGAACAAAAAAACTGGGATTACCTATGAGGTCTGGAACCACGTCATATATATGTTTTATTAATGCATTTACCATCTGTAACACCAAGAGGGTGAAAGGTTGTTCGTCAATAAAACCATCAAAACAAATCATAGCTCACACGTCTGGCCGCGGTGTGGTCAGCAGTAATAGAGATCTCACAAGGACCACAGTGGGAAATAAATGTGGCTCCTTCCACCTCTTTAGTGTAAGTTTAAATGCTCCCTAACTCAAGAAAGACCCTCATTAGTGCCAAACAATGTAACCATAAGAGCGAATTTCTCTCTCCCTATATGATCACAAGGCTGTTCAAGAAACAACAGAATAGAGGCAATTATCTATGGAGAAGGTGAGTAACTACCCCTTTACTCAAAAGCCCCCGAACAGCAGGCTGTCAAAGCTGAGCTGAAAGAAGCAGATAAAAGAAATGTCAAATGAACCTACAATAGAGAGAGGGAATAAATAGAAAGAATATAATTCCAATCTATTAAAACCTGTTCTCCATTGGAATGTCATAGTCAAGTAAGAATAGGAAGGATAAAAAAAGGATATAGCTGAAGTTATTCAGAAAATAAAGTATGTTGCAGGTCTATGTGTTATAAAAACATGCATCATCCTCTGCAAGGAAAGACTTTAGGAATTACTGACCATGTCCGATTTTTACGGTTTTGTTACATTTAAAATAATTGCTCCCTATTGTTCATCGATACAAATGTATAGAAAGGAAATACAAGGATGTTTTCCATGCAGAGTTTTGTTTATAGTTATTTATATTTAAGTTTTCACCTTTTAAGTATATATTTAAGTATATATTTAAGTTTTCACCTTTTTTACCTTCCAACCACAAGCTTCTGTGCATTTTATGGGGTTTTGATGTGATAGACTGACACATTCAGATCAAAGTTGTGATGTGGGAGGAAAGGGATACATGTTCTTCAAAGTTTTATACAAATAGAAATTTGACTCATCCCCCTGAGTCAACAAAAAGATCCACTCTACAGCTGAAAGTTTTTAGGGAAGTCTCTACCAGCGTTGCACATCTGAAGAATGACATTCTTTACTCATTCTTCCAAGCATCATAGCTCAGGCTCCATCAGATCGCCTGGAGAGAATCTGCCATCACCTTTTAAGTCTCTTCAATTAGATATAGGTCTGGACTTTGACTAGGCAGTCCTAACATATGGCTGTAGTTTGATCTTAACCCTTTTATCTCTGCATCTTTAGGGTTGTTGTCCTACTGGAAGGAGAACCACCACCCTGTTTCTTTACAACAGAATACTGTATTTCAGTATTATCTGATAATTAGCTCTACCCATCTCCCTCATGAATTCTTTGTCTCTGCTTGGAGATAAAAATTTCCTCATTATGATGCTGCTAATGTGACTCTGCCAAATGAACACCGCATGTACAAAGTGTTTGCTCATTGGTCAGTTGGTGACCAATGGCCCCTCCCTCCCGTGTAGCACTGACAGGGAGTCAAATGCAGCTCTGCAGCCAAAGCCTGCAGGCAGAGAGAGAAGCTGTTCTTCTCTGTTTCTCTGATTGAGAGTAAGTTACACATGTGCAAAGCTTCCACTGACCCTACCTATAATAAAACAGGGTTTACACAGGAATTAGTAGCTCTTATTCAATGCTTTTTAATGCTCTTAGAAATAATTTTAATGCCATCAACAAGTAACCATGGCTGTCATATATACACGGCAAAATCCTTTGTTTCCTCGTTTTCCAGCCACTTTTGTTTAAATGAGCATTTTCCCCACTCTCTAGCTTTTTCTCCGCCTTGAGCTTCTTTTCCGAACATGCAGCTTTACGATCAACCGGAAGCAGTTCCGCACAAATATATCATGATATAACATATCTGACGAAGTTGTCTTTATTTATATTTTTTTAAATAAAGCATTTAAAAAGCCACGATAATCAAATTTAATGAATTTTAATGCCAATTAAGGCCTTAATATAAAAATATTTTCATGGCTTTTAATGATTTTTAATGACCCGCGGAAATGCTGTAAAAGTAAGATGCAAATATAATATTTATATTTATATTTTCTTTAAAACTGTTGCGTTCACATAGGTCCCCTTGCATTAAATTCATGCACAGCCTCATCCACTGTGTGCCTCTGCTGTTTGAATGTTTTGTTTTGGTTAAATAAAATGCTTAAAACGTCTTGTTAGATTTCATCTTTAGTTTTAAATGTGTTTAGAGTGTTTCTAACCACTTACTGTCTTACTGATAATAATATTTCACTCATGGCTGTATTGAAGTAATACCAAACATTTATTCATTTTCTTTAGTTTAGTTTTTATCTTGTAAATTAATCCTCTACATCCCTGCAACATCACTTTTAATATGCAATACAATGAAACATGTTTGATCACTTTTTAGACAGGATATCTTTCTATAAAAGTGGATTTCCCAAAAAAAAAAATGTATCAGAGCTGCATAACTGATAATAACCAGTGTTAAACATTTTCTGTAGTTTTATTAGTGTGCAAATTTATTTACATTTTTTTAGTTTAAATCTAGTTTAAGTAATCCTTAGCATGCCATGGTCAGCTTTAATCATATAAACATAATTTTCTAACAGAAAATTGTGGCTAGTGAAAATGCTGAGTGGCTAACATTGGAAAACCACTAGCCACAGTGGCTAGAGAGCAAAAAAGTTAATGTCAACCCCTGGCTACCAGCATGTATCCGTCTTTGGATGGTGCGTTCAGGCTAATGTCCAGTTTAAGCTCTCTGGTTCAGATGATAATTTGATAATTTATTGACTAATATTCTTTAAAAGAAAGCTCTGACTCCTTCACATAGCTTCAGTATTTGTCATGGAACTAAATAAAGCACAGTTAGGTGTTTATTTTTCTAAACAAGTGATTATAAAAGAAAAAAAGAATGACAAAGGGTATTATTTCCCTCATAATTTTCAGATTTCTTGATTTAAAAATAAAGTACTCCATTCCACAAATATCTGTTAGTTTGTGTTTGTCTTTGATGTCAAATTTTCCAAAAATACAAGAGGAGGGGGCCTACAGCTGCACAGACACAACCCAACAATAACAAACAGAGATGCTGAACTAAATGTGAGTATACCCAGTAAGCTAATAATAGGTGGAACAATTTACCCTAAAATTCTTCCAGTATGCACCACTTGGACCCAACATTTCCACCCAATCAGATCTCCCTGGCCCATTTGGCAACACCAGTGTGACTGGCACCGTTTAAAATGTACTAAATGAGTTTCATTGCTGGCTGAGAGGTTAATGAATAATCACAACACACTCACATTCAGATATCACTTCACCAGAAAAATCTTAACCGCATACTGCTTCTTTATGGACAGAATGCACTCTGAATGCACCCTCCCTGTCCTTGCACATATGTCCCAGCCCTCTGAAATGATTGGGCTGTGAAAGTAGATGCCTCTGTGTGTGTTTTTTTTAGTAACTTACAATATGTTCATGCATTCTGTGTAGCCTAAAAATGTCAAATCATTATAAAAAAAAAAAGGATTTTAGCGGGTAGAGTTGGGCTGTGGAATATATGTTGTTAATGCAGAGCTAAACAAAAACTGTTACTATTTTTGCTTTTGCAATTAGGTCATGAGATGCCAGGGTGTGCTTTCTAAAAAAGTCCATTAAGCAAAGCAAAAAGATTCTCTCTGCTTCTCTCTCAAATTTTTCTCTACATTAATAATACTCCCCTGCAAACCATCTTTAAGTGTAGCTTCCAGACCCAAGCGCTGTATTTATTCTCTTGGAAAGAGAAAGAACCAACATGCAGTATCTCAACAGAGCCAAATAGGCTTCATGAATTAGATCAAAGTTGGCCAAAGCAAACCACCACTAGAAAGAAACCAAACAGCAGAACTATGGGCGGTGAATTCCAACATATAGCCAGCAGTTTTTATTAAAATGAAACAAAGAATAAAAACCTTCAGCTGAGAATTAAAGACAAAACAAGGGGATTTCTCAAACATCTATCTCAGCTGCAAGATAAAGCTGTATATCTATTAATTGTCAGGCAGTCAGTTATATATTGCTCACAGCAACTGCACCACAAATCCTATAAAGCATTACTAAAGCTACTCAGAGCTCCAAGCATGGATGCACTTGTGACAGAGTCAAAGGCTGCCAGAAAACTTACTGCATGTTCCATGTATGCAAGAAATTCCAGGCCTAAGCAGGAATGCTGTGGACCCAAGTTGGACATTTTGCTGATAAAGTAAACGTGATCACGCACGATCAGTTCACAGTGTGGAGCGAGAACAGCTGTTCTTTAATCCATTTGCTTATTGAAGAGTACATAAAGCCATGGAGCTCAGAACTGCACAGTAAGGCGAAGTATGACAACATGGAATCAGAGCAGCGGCTCAAACTCTGTCTCCAACCTGCTTGCATGCTTGGCATGAACTTTGGCAGCAAGCAGCTGTTTCTTAGTGATGAAGATGGACATTTACTTTGGGGCTTGTTTTTTAATTCTGATTTTAAAAAAAATAAAGTACTGAATTAATGGTTTAAGCAAGAGCAATTAGCGTTTTAAACATGGGTGTATGTTTGTGAATTCAGAGACCAGCAGAAGCTCTATTAAAAGGTAAAAAAAAAAATACATTATTCTGAATCAGGGTATTGTTTGGTAGCAACAGTCCTGTTCTTATGTTGAAATGTTTGTTTCCGTTTTTGATTCAGTGCCATAATCTCACAATATACCCCCAGAACCTCCCAGCCGTAGAGAAAAATCTGCTCTAGCCAGTCTAATGAAGATATGAAGCTGAAATTAAAGCTGGAGGAGCCAAATGGACATTTTTCAAATCCCCTCCTGACATTAATGTATAATCATTTCTTACTATATCCACACTTTTATTTCCTTTACTTTGTTAGTGGTGTAAAAAAAAAACGCTTCTCTGGACTTTACCTATTCGATAAAGTAACCTCTCCTAGCAACGAGGTGAGGCAAAAAATTAATGTTCTTTCCTCTGGAGTAATCCAATTTTTCTGTTAAAATCCACCCAGTGTTGAAGATGAACAAACCCACCTTCAGATAGCAGGAGAGAGAGGAAAATGGACATAAATGTAGAAAAATACCGCCAGACTCTTAGTTTTAGGTAGTATCATCCCTCGATCTCAACACTCTGTTCTTGCCTTAAAACCAATTGCAGGTCTAATATAAAATACACACCATTAATGAGGAGGTAACTAACAAGTACGAGGTAGATAAACACTGGTCAGGGTATAACAGTGAGGCTAGAGCGAGATGAGATGATGAGTTTTAAAACTGAGCAAAACCAACCTGGAGATAATTGCTGTGGCTGATAGAATTTCTTCAGCACAAAACGGAGTATGGCTGTAATGAGATACAAAGGTTTCTATCACAAGGGGATTCTTCATTCAGGAATGTCAGACTCTTTTGTGCCAAGCAATAGGCCAGGCTTAATAGATGTCTCAATTTCCATCACATACAGTAACAACCGATGCCTGGAAAAGACAGTGGGAGGTGGGGGCAGGAGCCGTTCCAAAAGGCTATGAGGCGGTGTGATGAATTTCTTTTGAGCAACAAAGCAACGTGGGACTTTAAATGAATCAAACAGATACGCACCTTTTGTATTTTCTGACCTATTGATAGAGATATCAGTTTCATTACACTCAAGTAGCATTTCTCATTCCCAGTGAAAGTGGGAAATCAAAACGGGGGGGATAAAAAGAAGCCTGTAAATGCAAAGGGATGGAGAAGAAGCTCACACCTTTAGAGCGGTGAGAATCCAGAGTCGGAGCTTCGACAGAAGGATCCACAGAGAGTATAGAACCGTTTAGTAAATATGATTGTTTGAAAAACATAAGGCTTTAATGCAGCAAATCATTTGCAAGGGGGATGCAAAAGCAAGATTGAAGTAAGTGAATTAGGCCCTCATGCCTGGAGCAGCCAGATTGTTATTAATATTGATGCATGAGGTATGTTTAAAGGCAAGACACAAAGGCAGCTCATCTGAAACGAAGAACTCTGATGATGCCTCTTTACACAGGCCCATTACCATTTTGTTGAGCTTACTTTAACTGAGAGAGCCAAATGCTTAGAGGCGGAACTGCCACTTGTGTTTACTTTATGGTTGCTTCAGAAAAGGAGAAAAAAAAAAGAAATAGAGTAGGGCTTTCTTCCAACAGGCAGCCTTTTCTCGACAGGTGCATTAAACACACAAGCGGCCAAATGCAACGACATGAAATCATCCAGCAATGGAGAATGATGTCACTCTGATACTACTGACCCTCATAATCAAGTCTGTGTCTTATCATTAGTCTCTAAAACCACACTAACACTGGGGGTGGGGGGGACTGTGAGTACAGTAGCACAGTTCTGCTGCCAACTGAAACATTTCACTACATCCGGGCTCCGTTTAATTGCTCACATGCGCTGTAATTGGGTATATAATCAAACGATAAACCGAACACAGCGCAGCGCCTTCATAACTTCAGAATAGCCTTTTATCAATGCCTTTGGGCGATGATTAACATGGATGAGAAAACTCCGCAGAGGGCCATCACTGCTGCTCAGTTATCTCTTTGTTGAAGTTATTCAGCTTACTGATCTGCGTTAGTCTGTTGGCTCCTTCACAGAGACACCTGAGGAATGGCAGACAGGGGTCACCATCTCAAATTAGCCCCGACACAGAAGGTTCAAACGTGAGAGGTCAGGAAAAATATTAGAGCTTGCAGACGTTTACTGATATTTACGTAATCTGGGAATGTTTGGCTTTACACTTCAATGGTTTTAAGGTTTAGGAAAGATTTCTAAAATTTATGTGATCAAAAAAAAAAAAAAATCTATCCAATTTTAGGTCAATTTAATAGCAGCAATAACCAAAACAGCAGAAAATAAAAACATGTAAAAATATTAACAATAGTCTGGTGTCCATTTCAAAGGAAACCCAACATGCTAAAGCAATCTAAATTAGTATATCTAAATAGGGTGATTTAATATTACACAATGCATCTAAATGTGACAGATTTCAATAAACTAGAACTACATATTCTACATGTGCTCTTTAAACATTTATTTAAAAGCTGCTTTTTATTGATTTCAAGCTAATTCAGAAATGTCAAGCTTTTTATCTTTAAGATGTGGATCATTGATGTCTAAAAAAATGAAACTGGTATCTTTAACAAAAACATATCAGTAAATGATGGGATTACAGCTGGTTATCATATTTTAACCTTTTCTCGTTTTTTAAAGGTGCAGTGGAGCTACATTATTAGATTTACTTCTAAACTTTGCTGTGTGACAGATGTTTTAAGAAAAGAACAACACAATGGTTGAGAATATTTTTTGTTTAAGGCTGTGTTATGTGCAGCACTGCAGAATTAACAATTTATTTATCTAAAATATAAAACAATAAAAAGAGGGAAAATAAGTCTAAGGATGGTTCAACAACAACCGAAGCAATGTAGTGTCCAATTCTTATGAATATCACTAATTTTCCTAGGATTTGTGTCAGTATTTTGACACAGGCAGGCTGTCTAAAACAGATAGACGTCTAATAAAACACATCCCAGCTTGTGTTGTTATCCAGCTGCACTATTCTTAAAGTAAAAAAAAAAACACCTTTATCTCTTTTCTGATACATCATTACTGCTAATTTTTAAACCAAGCACCTAACAAGTTACCAGGCAAGCAATTCAAAAGCGGTGTAGAAATCTTTAAAGCTTCTGTAACTGAATGTTTTTACCCAGCCTCAAGAGTCGAACATTTAACCCGGCAGCTTAAGAGTTGCTTCCTTTCTTTACATCAAAAAGAAGAGACACAAGAAAATTATTTCAAAATAAAAGACTCTATTCTGATATGTGGCAGTAATAATCAGCTTTTGCACATGGTCATGCAACCATCATCTTCGTTTTGCTGTTATTTTTTTCTTAAAAGGTTGAGTCACACATTCTCCAATCCTAAGACTGCAGCTTTTGTCCAAACATATAGACGTTACTTTGAGCCAAAGACTGGCACCATTTGGTAATCAAGAGACTTTGCATCTCTGTTTAATTCCTCTTTACCCCCTCTCACAATTCCTTTTAACTTTGCCTCTTTGCAGAAGGGGAGCTCATTTCAATCTCAAAGCTCACATCTGTGGAAGCAATGCAAGCTCTAAATGAGTGGATTTAATCCTGTGCAACAAGGCTGGAGCACAGGAAGTATTCAAAAGAGAAGCCGAGGGAGAAGGAGTCAGAGGAAAAAATAAGAAGGAGACAAACAAGGAGCATAAAGGCAACAAGAAAAAGAGAAATGATTTTGTAACCTCCGCTCATATCTTTCCGTCCGAGGCAGAATCAGTGCTAGCTCATCCAAGAGAGAGGAAGACAAGAAAAAAAAAGGAGGGAAGGGGACAGAGGAGTAGCTTAACAGACAGGAGTTAGGCATGTTTATTCATGCAGTGAAGCAGCTGAACTATATTGGAGAGGGCTTCAAAGCAGAGGATGGCTTCACGTCTAGCATGGCCTTCTCCTCTGGCTAGGCTTTCTGCAATTGGCCTTTGAGTGAGGGGCTGATCAATCCCACAGCAGGCTGCTGGGCACCGGACCCCCCGTTACCATGAGGCTGCTCTTTGAACAAATCCTGCCAGGGGTCATTCTCCCTGCGCTTCATCATCTTAAAGGTCAGACACAACAAATGGCTTGGAAGACAGTTGTGTCCCAGCTCATAAACGCATAACCAGCCACGATGAGGGGCCTATGGTGGAGACAGGGGACCGAAATGGATACTGCGGGGACATCGTTTCACTTCCATCCAAATAGTACAGTTATTTTAATACATTTCAACTTGAAAAGGCGTTAAACCTTTTTCTTCAAATAACCAGTTCAGTTTCAGATATTTTTTGTTTTGGAAGTCATGCTAATATATATCTTTCTAAGAATTATGTCATTAGAGCTTTTTACCCTTGACACCATCAGTGAGAGGTTTCAAAGGGAAAAAAGAGGGACATTTTGACCCAAGACTCCTTTTATCAAAGGTTGTTCTTTTGGCTGCACAGAGTCATATTTAAACTATTTGTGCTACTGTCAAATTCATAAACCTCCACTTTATTTATTTTCTGGTTATTTAAGCAAAACATTAAATAGTGTGTAAATCAACTTTAGAAAACTTTTTTATTTTTATTTGTTCCAACGGAAATTTATTTCAAAGCGAAATAAGGAGAATCAGACGCACTGTAAAAACAACAAAACAAATCAGATCTGTCAAACAATTAGACTCTCTACTATCTTAAAAAAAAGGCCCATGCAATAGACAAGGGGATAATAACAGTATTGAACACGTTATATAAATCCCGCTAACCATGTCGAAAATGAGGTGGAAAGATAGAGGTAGAGTTACTTTCCTCTTTATACCTCATGCAGCTGCACCTTTTCTTTAAAAGCTGTTTGCTTTAAATGACATCTTTTGAATTTAATGACATGATTGGGCACACCTGATCTCTACTTTGAGTGGCAGAGATCAGGTGTGCGCTGAAAATTGTACATACTCAAGTCATGAAGTTGTTTCTTTGAGAAACAAAATGTACCAAATGGGCCAGGAGTGAGTGAGCAGAGTATCTACCTTGCAAAGCACAAACAAAGGTATAACAGCCCAACATCATAATCCAGGAAAACCAGATGACCACAGAGGTTTTGGTTCTGACAAAAAAATAATACAGCATGAAGATCTTAACTTTGAGCATAATATACTGTACAAAGGAACAACTCGTGGTAAATGTGTGTAAAATATGATACCTAACCTTATGCTATGCTACACATATGCACAAGCTCTGTCTGCACTACAGAACACTGACCAATGGCTGCATCCCGACTGCTTGTGAGGGCTGAGAAGGAACCCTATAGAACAGAGGTCATAGATTAGCGGACCGCGGTCCGGATCAAGACCCACCTGCTGGCTAATCCGGACCCAACCTGATTTAAAACATTTATAAACTACTGCAGGTTGTCTGACGACAGTGTCTAAACGTCACTTGCGGCACTTCTCCTGTTACCCTGAAATCCCACATCCTCCCTCACCACTCCGCCCCGCTGCGTTCCAGACCTCCTGCGCAAAGCAAAGCCTACAGCCGGCGCTGTTCCTCCCGTATTGCTGCGCTCTGACTTCCTCGGAGCTCGAGGAGAGCATGAGCGATATTATCATTAAATTCGTAGGAGCAAAACATGCAGAAATGAACGCTTATTTTAATATAACCTATTAAAAAAATCCCCATCAGCATCCAGCATATGTGCGGTTTCTGATGGAGATGAGAAATCTGCTTCCTGGTCTGTTGAAGTATCAATAATTTGCATTAAATAAACGGTGTTAGTTTTTTTAAATATAGAAGAATTATGCTCTAATTTGTAGTTTGCACGAATTATGCTCTAATTTGTACTGAGCACGTCAAATGCTCAGATGCGCTGCTTCATCTGCGCTAGGACGCACTTCAACCATTGACTTTGCATATAAACTAGCTGCTTCTACTGCCTCTGCTGCTTGCGGTGTGAACATAGCATAACATATTGTTCAGTATACAGATTATTAATCACATTTAGGAGAATGGGAAATTGTGTGTGGAAAATCACACATTTTCTTAAAGCAGTCTTTTTGTTTTAAAAGAGATTTTGGAGAAAGCCTGCTGTTCAAAACAGCCTTTTATGTAGCAATTTACTTTTATTTGAATGATTAAAGATCACAGTTGAGCAGTAACAAATGATAAACAATGACCTGTGAAAGGTAGGTACAGTGTCTGGGTTAAAATGAAAGAAAAAAAGGTGCACATAAAAAGCTTTTTACATCTTTAAATGCTGATATGGACATCAAAGAGTCTCGAGGTTTCAGGCTGGAAACTCAAACCGGATAATATTTTCTGTTCATTTTCTGGGGTCATTCTTAAAATTAACTACTGTAGCTGTTTAACGTATCCTACGTATCCCGTAGGAAAACAAAAGTACACATTGCTTGATTAGACTTCTTTCTTTTCTTCTCCAAGTTTTTGCTAATTTCATTCAACTATCAGACCAATACAGCATCTCTTTGAAAAGAAAATGCACTGAATATCTTTTCAGGTTTTGCCAGAGTTCAATTATTTCATCAGTGATCTAGGATATGCTGGGTGGACGCCTTTTTTTTTAAAGAAATAACAAAACAGAAGGGGAACTGCTGATGAAAAGATTGCCAGTTTATTGACACAAATGTCCTCCATCTGACATAATAAAAAGCAACAGTCAGAATAGTTCAAAATACCACAAAATCCCCCGTTTTAACGGCTGCCAAGGATGAAAATCTGCTGGCAGCGAGCTGTGTGAGCTTTGATAAGTTTGGCCATCTATATGGGATGCGTGGTGATTATCTGGATAGAGGTCTCTGTCGTTCTGGCTGCCTCAATGAGCCAGAATGCCAGAATATTCGCCTCAGGATTCATGGTCCTTAAAACTGTTTTTTCCTACCGCTGCGACACAGCTGTGGCATCAGACAATTTCTGAAAAACTGAAACCAAATTGTTTAAACCATGTTTGCAAAGAGCCCGACTTTGCATTTTTTAGAGTGATGGAAGCAACAATAACTACCAAGGGGAATGACGGTTGCATGTGTTTGTTTTGGTAAGCGTCCGTGGGGGCGTTTGCATGTGAAATGGGCATAGACACAAGTGAACGAGACATCTCAAGATATGTAATATGACATAATGTCTCCCCCGCTCGAACCCCCAGCTGCTTGCCCACATGCCACAGATCCTGCACCATGTCTAAACAGATGCTCTATCAATAATGCTTGCTCTAGTGCCACACGCCTCCCTGGTGGCCAAATGTGAAGAAGAGCACCGTGGATGAGAGAGATGGAACGAGTCTGTTTTTGGAGGGAGGACTGGAGGGATGGAGAACGGGCAAGAGCCCAAGAGCTAGAATGATTACTGCGAGATGGATTCACCATGTTAGAAGAAGCCAAACGACTCATGAACCTGTGGAAGGAGCGTTCCACTTTCCCCATCTGCTCCACAGGAGAACAAAAGAAAGACATTGCTTTCATGTTTCTGCTCCATATTTAAACTATTTAATATAATAAAATTAAATGTGTTAAACATGCCTCTCACCTATTATCAAACAAACACTAATTGTCTGTTTTTTGCTTTGATTTTTATGAACTTCAAGCTGAAAATGTGTTTCTGAATTGTGAACCTTTCCTAAAAACCAGGGTTAAGATGATTCTCAGTGTAGAGGAGTTTTGTTGGATTTTGCTGCACAGATCTTTCTTATTTAACATCCTTTTTGATCCAATCTTTTAAAGGTAATTGGGTAATTATCAGCAATTTTTTATTCCAAACACAACGACCAATCACAGTCATTTCCAAGGCTTACAGTGAAAAAGTTAAAAGAATAGTTTAGCTTGATTTAAACAAACCGGATTAAGTAAAAACATGCATGGACGCTTATGTCAAACCCTTTTTAAGGGATTTAAAACTATAATGTGAAAATATTTTGCAGAGATTACTCCCTAAAGCAAAACAACTAACAAAAACAAGCTACTATAGGGGGCTGAATTTTACAATCTTTCTCCAACTTTGTGAGGACGTCAGTTTCTGTTTGAGGATCTAACTGCTATAAATCAGCTCTGCCTTATAACAGATACACAGAATTTTCTTATAGCCCACTTTATATGAAGATTGAAGTTATTCTAAATATGTATTCAAGTGTAACTGATGTGATCAAATCATTGCTTTGTATTTTACTGTTTAAAATCTTAACTTTAGAAGCTCTCCTTTGTCTCACAAACTCAGAGAACTAACGAGATATCAGTTTTATTCAGATGCCTTTCCTGGTGAAGCCAGGTTTGAGTCTTGAGTTCACCTCCAACTGATGGCATCAGTTGCCATTTTTTTACTGGCACATGAAATCAGCCAAATTCTGCTTTTCCTGAGCTTACACAGGAAGATTTCCTGTCAAATTCAATTTATTTGTGCCGTTTCTTGGCTTCCTGCATACAATTAATTTTAAAATCTGACAAAAACATACTGATTTAGGCAAATAAAAAAGACATAATAGTTGTGGGATGCTTTAAGGGGGATGCACAATGTTGTTCCCTCAATGGTTAACAGCTGGCATTAACTTTTTAGCATCAGATTGCACACATACTGCCAAACATGTTCTAACCTAACTTGCTCCAGCTTCTTCCATCTCCGCTTGCAGTCATTCAGCTGTTGCTGTGCAAACTACAGACTTTTTTGATTATGTCGCAGGAAAACCTCTCCTTTTAGGGGCACCTCTCTGCATTGCCTGCTTGTACATGAACATTACACACTGGAACTATGCATTTCCCACTCCTGTGTCAGCTAAACCTTCCTGTGGGTCTATTGTAGTTGTGTGAGGAAGGTTTCTGCTTTGCTCTACTCTGAGCAGTTTTATCTGAAAGTTATCTTGGTCTTCCAGATGTTGTCTTGACTAACACAGTTCCCCCTTAGCTGCCAGTTCTTAATGATATTTCAGACACTTCAATTTGCAAGCTGGAAGCACTTTGATAACTCTTTATAGCCTTCCACTGCTTTGTGGTTATCAATCAGCTTTATTTTCGGCTTCTAAGTCATTTCCTTGAGGAGCCTGTGGATATTATGTGCTGCCACCAGCTTTGAATAGTCATGAGATTATCAGGTTCTGGAGTTGTCATCAGCTGGCACTTCCTAATGATGTACCCTGACCTGCCAAGTCAAATTGTGTCAAATGCAGTCAGAGAATTTATTTTTATTTGGAGATTTAGAAAGTACAAAAGTAGCCAGAAACCTTTACACATCAAGCTGTTGATGTTTATGATCAAAAGCTCCTCAAGAGAAACAACAAAATAGTTGCATTTCTAGATAAAAATGTGTTTTTCTGAGCAGCGCGCCTTTTATGAAATGACACGAGGAACGTGTGAAAAGTCAAAACTTCATATTTTGCATCAGAGTCTTGTGCAGCTGTTCATTTTCCTTTGAAGAAAAGAAATCAGAGCTTTCATGTTGTGTTTGAAGATGTGAGGTTGCTTTTTATTTTCTGGGAGAGAAAAAAAGAGGGTGACCACTGCAATAAAGGACTGCAATCAAGTTTTTATCAATAAGCCATTTAATTTCCCACTTGCTTTGGGAATTTATGTTCATTAAATAAAGCTACGCTGATGGCGACGCCAAAGAGAAAAGAAATCTGCTATCAAACATGATTATAAGCAGTAAAGTATCAACATTTGTGATAAATAATGAAATAAGCAATTATTTCTTTTTAAATTCTCTTTAATTTCATTTTAGGGTCTTCGACTCTGTTGGTATGAAAAATGGCTGTGTTTTTTAAATTATTTTAACATAACCACGAGACTCCAATTTGAGTGCATGCCTGCCTTTACAGCAGCACCATTCCCAGTTTGGATGTACATATTAGTTGTGCATGAGCAACAAAAACACATCAATGCTCCTTCTGCATCACCCGTGTTGTCATCATCCATCATAATCTAGCCAAGCTGTCAAATCCGCTCTGGACAATTCACTTAGACTGTGTCAGCTGAACTGTAATATTTTACCAGCGACTATAATGAGGACCGGCCTGCAGACTCGTGGAAACAAACACATGGCTCCCTGCTCACACCTTCGTTGTGGTATCCATGACTTCACCACAGTCATTCCAATTTTCGTCTTGCTTGGGGCCATACAGTACTACCATGCTAGTTTGGTCAGCATCCGCCAGCTGGGAACTCAACCAACCAACAATCACAATTTCCCCATTGTCTGATCTCTAACATCATCTCCACTGTTGCTGAGAATTGTACAGCTTAAAAATGTTTTCATAAAACATAAAGATGGGTGTTTTGCTGACAAGAAAAACACATTTTCTTTTTTAGGCTGCAGGATAGCTGCCAAAGAAGATAGCCTCACTAAATAATGATCTAATATTAGCTTGTTAGATAAAAGGACAAAAAATCAGTATATCTTAAAAAATGCTATCTTTACTTGACACTATCCACTTTTTAAGTCAGTGAGTTTTAATTGTAAAATTTCCTTTTTATACCTGTATCTAAATCAAAATAATGTTAAATAAATGCGATAGAAAATGTAAACTACCAACCAGCATGGTATACTGTAGTTGGGCAGTACAAAGAGTAGTATCATAATTTCAATCAGGCGTCAGAGTTTCGATGTTGTGGTTTGATGTAATCTAGTTATTTGTAGTGTGTGATAAAAGGGGGACATTAATGGGGTGGCGAAAATATTTGAGGAATAATTAAATACCAATGAAATACAAAAGTATTTTCTTTAATGTCAAAGAAATGATACAGAAATCTGTACATTAAAAAAAAATAGATCAAAATCCATACATCAACAATAATTAAAGTACTAACTAGCAGCTAGCATAATGGTGCAACAAAATTTTAAACAAATTATATAGAAAAACTTACACTTGGAATCTTAATATAGACCTCTATTAATATTTTTAAGACGTTCGAGAGAAAAAAAAAAAAAACTGTTGCTGAAAACCTACCTTGGACTGCCACTGAAAGCTACTGAAGAAGCTGAGTTCTGCACACAGCAGAGCAATAACTATTAAAAGGTCAACAACATGGCCAACTATAGCCAATCAAGGGTTTTTTGAGTGAGTGAGAGAAAAAGAGACCGGAAGCGATTAGGAGGATGGTTTTTTTGCATAAGTAGTCAACTAAGCAACTTTCTCCAAGTAATCTTAATATGTGTTGACAGTTACAACTCCTCTGAAATATGCTTTTATTTCTAAACCTACATTAATTCATCTTATCAGAATTTTACATTTATGTGAAGATTATATTCGTTCTTAATCGTTTTCATTTGTTGTGCGTTAAAAAATAATTTGCGCAGAGTATCTTTATCGACAATAACATACAGAGAGGAAAATCATAACATTTTTGATGAAACAGTCCCTAGCATAAGGTCTGCTAACTATGTGTGAGAGCAAGAGTCCGTGGTCGGATTTTGTAACGACATGACCAGCCACATAGGAGAAAAATCTACCGTCAGCACTGCAGCGATGATCAGAGTGGCGAGTGCACTCCAAATTTAGGGGCAGCTAATTAAACTCAATGTGGCCGCCAACTTGACCGTCTGTTCGTTGAGTAGTAGGGATAAGTTGCAAAGAGCTGACAAGGAAGTGCATATCAGTGAGAGGGGATCATTCTTTCTCCTCTAATGTAATCCTGTGTAATTTGACCATCAAAATCATAAATATTAATCTAGAGGGAAATTGCAGTTGCATTGTCTTCAGTGCCCCCCAGTAAAAATGGGAGGGTATTGAAAATGCTATCTAAAGGTAATTCCGACAATTTACTGTGCATTAAGAGCACATCTGTGTCGTGTCTACTGCTGCAAACAAATTCTTTCATAACTGTGCACATATGCTGCTGTGGAAGTCTGTGTTTGTCAGCAGGTCTGTGCTGTGTGTCCTCAGTAAGTGCCAAATCAACAATATTAACTTAGAGGACAAAGGAGGGCAGAGAAACACATCCAGTCCTGCGTCAACACGGCAACAGAAAATAAATGGAGTAGCTACACACACTATTCTAATTATCCTGTTGTCTAACCTGTCCTCCAATTACAAACAGGGATGTATGATAATCCATCTATTGATGCATGAAAGACAGCACAAGAACAGATGAAGAAAGACTCGAACTAAGGTTAAGTTAACTGGAAACGAAGTTAATATTCCTATTTAGAGTCCAACCCCAGCATTCCTGAGCAGTGCAGGACACATTTACAATGTAATAGTAAGAGACAGTGTTTATTGCATCAGAGGCTTCTGGATAAAACACATGATTACATTTATGATAGTGCATTTAAACGATAAAGACACTGCAGTGTGTGCTGAATTCCACTGAGAGATAGGCATAATGAGTATGCACTGCCTAATTTATGCCGGCTAATTTGTCTACATTCAGTAAATCTTTTTAAGATTGATTTTCTCAGCCGATACCGACTCCGCTCCACATTAAGTTAACAGCTGTGAGAGAGCTTGATTTTTGTTCTTTTTGTTTTTTTTTTATTCCTCTTACATTTTGCTTGTTCAAATTCAATGTTCTTTTTCATGTCGCTGGTTATGAAAGTGAGTCCTCTTGAGCAAAAATTGAACAGACTTTGCTGCAGACACCTGCCATTTGTCTTCCTCCAGTTCAGCTGCTTTAACCAGAGCACAGCATCATTTTCTGCTTTATTACAAGTGGCACAATGAAATATATGCACATAAAAAGCAAAGACTAAAGCTGCCAAGTATTAAAATTAAGAGAGCACAGCGGGTAGATGGAAACAGGAGGGTTAATTTAAAGATTTCGGGAGGCATGGGAAAAACACTGTCAATTAAGTCATAGGAAAACTTCAGCACTGCCCATTATTCAAGCAATAATCTGAAGTAGTCTGCATGACTCTGCCTCTCTCATACATCATTGTGGAAGATTTAAAAGCCCGTATCTTCATAAAACTGCTTTATTTCATTAAGATTAGTGGACATTGCTTATGCACAGCTTTGTTTATGATCCACCAGAACATTTAATTATTGGGCCATTGCAAAATGTCATAGTTTTGTTTTTTTTGTCTTTTAGTTGTTCTATTATAGATCCAATGCCAAAACGTTTCAGATGCTGGATTAGTTAACTCACGGAATGGAAAACTTAACAACTGTAAGAAAACAAACCAATCTTAAATCATCAACAGTTCCCCAACATGCTAAACACCTGAAGAAGAACATGCTTTAACTAATAAATGCATTATGGATTTTGTGGAAATTCAGAAGTGACCGGCATCAAGCTCAACTCAGACACCATTGGCAACTCCAGGTAAGGTGAAAAAAGTAAAGAAAGAAAATAAAAAATGCCCCTTACGACCCCCATTTCATAGGCATAGACCAGTATTGAGTATTGCAGGCTATCAAAGAACCCAAACGACTCCCCAATTATAAGTGGCAGACTCTTTCTTCCACTTAAATTTGCATGTTTTCTAAGTCAAAACAAGTTTTTGGGCTGTAACATAAAGCTTGCTGATGAAGATTCTTAGTCATCCAGGCCATAGTAATTCCGTAAAAGTTCAAAAAACAAAAATCCACTGGACTTGGTTTCCAAGATTTGAAGACGTTTCGCTACCTCTCCAGGAAGCTTTCTCAATTCAATTCAAAGAAAACTCCCTGGAGAGGTAGCGAAACGTCTTCAAATCTTGGAAACCAAGTCCGGGGGATTTTTGTTTTTTGAACTTTTGCGAAACATAAAGCTTCGAACTCAACACTAATTCCGACATCTTGAAAAGAAAAAGCTTCCTGGACAGGCAGCCAAATGTCTTCAAACTTTGAAACAAAATCCAGCAGATTGTTTCTTTAAACCTTTTTGGAATGACTATGACCTGCATGACTGAGAATCTTCACCAGCAAAGAAAAAAAAAACTTGTGGAGTAGGAGCGTGCGCTAGAGTCCTGCACGGGTCGAGTTTTACCAACCCGCACCCGCCCAAACCCGTTAGGATGACTACTGAACCCGACCCGTCACCCGCGGTTATCTTCAATTCAAATCCGAACCCGATATGATATTTAACCAGCAACCCGACCAGTTAACCTATCAAGTAATAGGCTATAGTACGCTGCGCTGCAGAAAAGCGCCATTAACACTGCAGCAGACATGTATGCACTGACTCTGGCCTTTTTGGAGGTGACAAGGGTGACCCTAGTGCCTGATTAATATAACATTCCTGATGTCCATAACAACACACACGCATAAAAAAAAAAATCACCAACTACCCGCCCGCACTTAAAAAATATCCGCCCGACCCGTTTATTTTTATTTATGTATTTTTCACCCGCAAAAGAGCATTTTAGCGGGTGACCCGTCGGGGACCCGCGGGTACCCGACCCGTTGCAGGACTCTAGCGTGCGCTATGAGAAAAGTTCTGCAGTTTTTTGTTTTGTCCACAGGTGGCAGTATCATTAGAAAACTCTGCACTGCCTCTTCAAAGGTATTTTTTTCAGAAGTCTCATGGTCCAATCAGATGCTACTGACGCAACTGGTTAAGGTTTGCAGACCATGCAGAAAGGTCATTGTTTTCCTTATTGCAATTCTGGCCTACAGATTCTGAAAAGGACCTCTTTAAGCTTTTTGCAATATTCCTCTCTAACCTAGAGATTGATTTTCTAGTTTCCTGGGAACACCAGCTGCTGTCTTGAAAGTTTTATCCCTCACACTGTAGAATGATGGACTTTTAACAGTTTGGAAATCTTATAACAGACTTTCTTAGTAGAACGGGCAGCAGAAACTGCTTCTCACTGAAGATGTTTTCCCACCGTGACTTTGTATTTATGCTGCCACTGGATGTGATAAGGACCTTTTAGAGTCTGGGTGGTTCTGAAGCACATATCTGCTTATATCCTTTAATCCTGTGAAAGAAGAAAGTGGCTTGGCTGTTTTTACAAGGATGGAAAGGTTCTCCTATACATTAGGCATGGTCATACTCATACACATTCCATATATGCATGTTCCATTTTTCCCATGTGTGCCAAACCCTTTTCTTTTACCCTCAATCAACTGAGCTATGACAAGAGCTCACAGGAGGAAAAAGTGCAGCTTGAAAGCATTCTCTTACTGCAGGAAGTGATTGAGAGCAAGAGTAATATCAGATAAACCCAATAAGCATTATGTTCAGCTGTAGGCTGACTGCAGAGATGGATAGATCTAACCGGCCTTAGTACTGTACCAAAACAAGTTCGTAGTTTCAGATACAAGATAAAATGTTTTTACCAGGTTGCATCAACAGATTAAAAGTAGTTTTTAACTACATAAAACAACATTTACATATGGAACTTGCAGACCACATACAGTATAGCACTTTGAATAAGTATTCATATGCTTGAAGTTTTTATATGGACTAAAGTTAAGAAGATGTAAAGCATGTAAAAGTTAACAAACATGCAGAAATGTACTTTGTTCAAGCAATGGAGTTAAAGCAGGGCCACATCTTAACCACTTAACTGCTTCTCTAATTATACCCCACTCAACCCTTCCTCCAAGTCTGTCACGATTCTTCAACTCCACCCACCCTCCCTTCTCCCTCCGCCCTCCTTTCTCTGTTAATCTTATTACATCATCTTGTCCTTTTCTTTTACAGGGTCCATCTGAGGGGTTCAGCACAGGCTCAGAGAAGCGAACAAGACCAGAAATCTCCCAAAGATCATATTTCCCATATTTCAGCGACCCTCATCCCTCCATCCCCTGGTCCCTTCATCCCCTCCCACTCCTCATCCCTCCGTTTCTTTCATCTATCATCCCCTCTTCCCCTCAACCCACCATTCTCTCATCCTTTCATCCACTCATCCCTCCGTTCCCTCATCCCTACACCCCCTCATTCCTCAATTTCCCCATCCTTCCATTGCCTTCATCCCCTCATCTCTTCTTTCTTTCACACTCCATCCAATCAATACATTTTTTTCTAACATTTAAACATTTTTAAATTGATGTTATCCTTGCTATTCAATAGAAAACAAAGAGAGCACATCACCCTGAATACACCATTCCACCAGTATATACAGAGCTGGTATCACTATGCTGTGAGGGTTATTTTCTCCAGCAGGGACACAGAAGGTGGTCAGCCTTGATTGGAACATGGATTCACCTCTAAATGAAGAACTGAAGGTTCACTTTTCAGTAATCCTTTACAGAAACCATCAACATACTGTAATCAAAGCATACACATTGGGTTAAAATGGTACAAAAACAGTTTGTAATCTGTGTAAACATTTCCAAAGAAGGATTGGCAAAATTTGTACAACCATTTCTGCAAACATACTCACAAACAGCTAAAAACACTTAAGTTTGTAGCTTTAATGCAAGGACAAGGGCTGTACATGCTTTTTGCATGGCGTTAAATATGATCCACCACACAGCAGCTGCTTTCTCAATGTTTCTAATCTTTTAACCTAATTCCTCTTTTGTGTCAGGATGCTATCTGAGACAATCAAAAGATGAAATAAGCAGTGAGTGTTTGGTGCAGAGGAAGACTGTGTAGGAGTACTTTCTCCAGGCTGCGCGGCAGCCCCTTCTCTCAAGACAAGTTAATAAGATGGAGCAGTCCCTGCGGGCGAAAGCCGCTAAGCATTATCACGATGAAGGAAGCTAGACAAACTGACACATACAAGGAAAAAATCCCCAAAAGCTTTTAATTACCCCCTTGGTCTGGCTACTGCTGCAAAAATGCTACTTTGAGAACTTGGACAGCAGGAGCATCTTTTAAAGAGGAACGTTTCTCTTCTAACCCGCTTAACAAATCTTCAGCAGTTAGATTTTTTGATTTATTGGAATTTCTCTTTTAGCATTCTTTGGACTTTAACTCCCTCTTTTCTCCTCACATTATGAAATATCCTACTTCTAAAACTCAGCACACATACCAGCACATGTGAACTGCCCAAAGACTACTTGGAAAGACGTGCGGCGCGATGAATAAATCATGCTGCATAAAACCAAAGGAAAAGAAGACTCTCTCCTGAGAGCCCACATTCACTTAGCGCCGCCAGACTCAAACAAGTGTCTCCCTGCCATCTAAATGAGCCACACAAGGCTGTGCTGCAGCCAATAAGAGCACAACTGTCATTTTACTGACGAAACATTGATCATTACACAATTTGTTCCCTTTTATTACAGCCATTGTAATTAAAAATAATTGAGTAGTGGAGTGGGCAGGTGCTCCCATCAACAATTTCTTTTTCACCAATTAGCACTACAATAATATTGCTCTGGATATTGCAGATGATATTATTAGCATTTTGATGGAACACAAGTGCCTGCACGTCTGGACGCCGGGGGGGTTCTCAAGTGGAATCTCGGTGCTGAGGTCCGCCAGGAAAAGGAACACTTCTGGTCTGACTAAAAGGAGCTCAAAGAAGAGGGGAGCATTGATATAAACTGTATAAGTTTTCCTGTAATCCAATAGCAAGGTCTGCAAAATTTGCAAAACCTTCAAAGACCATTGGTTGTACATGCAAGTGTTGAAATGCTCAAAATGAAATGAATCTACAATCAACATCTCAAAACAGAAGAAAAGGTGAACACTGATGGCTTTGGTCTCAAACACAAACCTCACAAATGTGTTTTAGCATCTAAGATGAGGCCTGCATGTTCTCATATAGGCGGTTCGTCTGATGCCGGTGGCCTAACAAATTGGTCTTGGACCACTTGGGAGCATGTGTGAGATGGTTTAGGCGGCACAAAAGAACCAGAATCACATTTGATGCATCAAATTTTTTTGTGATACATCTTAGCTATTTCATATGAACCACCCAACCTGGAGCTCGGTGTCGGCCTGTGCCAAGGATTACCTCATAAATAATAAAGGGGAAAGATAACTGAAAGCTGCTGTGGGGTAAAATGACTTTTCTACTTGCTGGTTACGCAAAGAGGACAGGGATTATGACAAGCAAACTCCAGAGGAAAAAAAAACACTCAAACTTCTTAGGTTTTTGGATGTTTAAAAAAACAAAAACAAAGTTGCAGCCCTTTTAGCAGTTGCAACAACAGTCCCACAGTGCTCTGCGGCTCACACTTATATTTTTCCATTAGAATACACTTCAGAGCAGTATCTCTAGCATTTTTAGTCTCCCTGTTTGAACTGATCCACTCTGGCAGTGCTTTTGGCATGAACAGAGCAAATTCATACTCAGCATTGCAAAGTAGTCCTGATTTGCCTACTTTACATGGGTATCACTTCTTTCTATTCTCAAGTAGTATTTGCACTGCGACTTAGATAGGCAGAAGGCCCTATGGAACAAAATAAATATATATATATATATATATATATATATATATATATATATATATATATATATATATATATATATATATATATATATATATATATAGATAGATAGATAGATAGATAGATAGATAGATAGATAGACAGATAGATAGATAGACAGATAGATAGATAGATAGGTTTTCTTTGAAATTATATGAAGGAAAAAGTTAATAAAGGTGCTTTTGCTTTCTTTAGTTTAGAATCATCTATGTTGAAAATTTAAACTTTGAAGTTTCTCTGAAAAACAGAACTAAGATATAATAATCCAATTAAGATGAAAGGAAATTGATTTGAAAGAAGGATCTAGTATATTTCAAGAGGTTTGTTCATTAGTTGGCACTAGTACAACATATTTACTGCAATTGTTTTCCATTATTATTTTTTAATTAAAACAAATATATGAAGATAAAAAATGTTTCCCTACACCAGGGTTAAATAAGGGAAAGGAATACAAAATATTGTTTTTAAGGGATAACTGAATCTGCTTAAGCAGAAACTGTATGACAACTGGAAGAAAAAGTAATGCATTCTACTCCAATCTAAAGTACCGTCTAAACCGAGGAGGGACAAACTTCTATCAGCCTGCAAAGCAGCAGTTTCTACGGCTTTTGGACCTAAATCCAGTACAGTCGGCAATTATCTGGAAAACAGAAGACCATGAACATGGTTATTCTTTTAAAAGATGAAGACCTACAATAATTACTCCAAAAAAGGGGCAGCCCTAGTCCATTCAGCGCCCTAGACAAATGATGACATTGAGCAGCCTAAAAAGACTGAAACAGACATTATGAAAGCATTGTGGTCCCATATGGAAATAATTTACACATTTCAGACACATTTCTAGGCTTACATGTTTTAAATTACATAAATTACACAGTTTTACCGCATATAAACACAAATGGAAAGTAAAACTTGTATGGTTTCAAAACTAAAGCAGCAAAACCACATATAAAAACATGAAATTTCAATTTACAATATTGATGGATTGGACGCTGCATGTGGGCTGCATAGTAAGGCAGTGGATAGTAAAAGCTGCCTTGCAGCAAGTGTCATGATGGGTCTCAGTGGGTTAACCCATATGCAGAACACCAGACTGGAGAGAGAGGAAAACTTAACAAAGTTTATTAAAGGAAGATGCACAGAGAAATATGGACTGGTTCTGGTACAGGTCCGGGTCTGGGATTTCTGATATCTGGAGAGATGGAGAGTTTGGTTAGCCAGGAAGTTAGATGGATTGATGAGTGGGTAGTTTCTGAATGTACCTTGAAGAGGTTCTGACAGATCCTTGAGATGGGGAGCCGAAACAACCAGAAACAACAAAAATAGAGTCCAGAAAACAAAAAACAACCCACCCAGGGTGGGCGGAGGTGGAAACAGGTAAGGAGGGCAAAAAAATGAGTCCAGAACAGAAAACTATCCACTTAAGGTGGAAGACAGCGACGAAAGTCTCTGATGACTCATAAGACAGAGTCTCGGGTGGCCGGCCGTGGGACCGGCAGCAAGGCAGAGGTTCAGGTGGCCGGCCGTGGGACCGACAGTGAGGCAGAGTCTCAGGTGGCCGGCCGTGGGACCGGCAGCGGGGGAGAGTCTCAGGTGGCCGACCGTGGGGTCGGCGGCGAGGCAGAGGCTCCGGTGGCCGGCCATGGGGCTGACAGCGAGGCAAAGTCTTAGGTGGCCGGCTGAGGGGCCGAAGATGTGGCAGAGGTTCTGGAGGCCGGCCGAGGGTCCGGCAGCGGAGCAGAGTCTTAGGTGGCCGGCTAAGGGGCCGAAGCCGTGGCAGAGGTTCTGGAGGCCGGCCGAGGGGCCGAAGACGTGGTAGAGGTTCTGGGGGCTGGCCGAGGGTCCGGTAGCGGAGCAGAGTCTTAGGTGGCCGGCTGCGGGGTCGGAGGCGAAGCTGACGCTCTGGAGGTCGACCGCGGGGCCAGAGGCGAAGCTGACGCTCTGGAGGTCGACCGCGGGGCCGGAGGCGAAGCTGACGCTCTGGGGGTCGACTGCGGGGCCGGAGGCGAAGCTGACGCTCTGGAGACCGGCCGCGGGGCCAGAGGCGAAGCAGCTTCTTAGGAGGATGATGCCCAACTTTCAGTAGGTAGCCCCATGGGGTACCCCGTCCTCTATTCAGCGGTTCTGGAACAGACTCTGAGGTGATCGCCGACTGTGGCTCTGGAACAGGCTCTGAGGTGACCGCCGACTGCGGCTCTGGAACAGGCTTTGAGGTGGCCGCCGACTGCGGCTCCTGGACTGGAACAGAGGAGACCGCCGGAGACCGCCGACTGCGGCTCCTGGACTGGAACAGAGGAGACCGCCGATTGCGGCTCTGGATTAGGAACAGAGGAGACCGCCGATTGCGGCTCCGGATCAGGAACAGAGGAGCCCGCCGATTGCGGCTCCGGGTCAGGAAAAGAGGAGCCCGCCGATTGCGGCTCCGGGTCAGGAACAGAGGAGCCCGCCGATTGCGGCTCCGGGTCAGGAACAGAGGAGCCCACCGATTGCGGCTCCGGGTCAGGAACAGAGGGGACCACCGACTGTGGCTCCACTTCGGGAACAGAGGAGACCACCGACTGTGGTTCCACCTCGGGAACAGAGGAGACCACCGACTGTCGCTCCACCTCAGGAACAGAGGAGACCACCGACTGTGGCTCCACCTCAGGAACATAGGAGACCACCGACTGTGGCTCCACCTCAGGAACAGAGGAGACCACCGACTGGGGCTCCAGCTCCAGCAAGGGAGAAACCGCCCGTTGCGGCAAAGGTTCGGTCTCTGAAGAGGCTGGTGATGCTCGCAGAGGACTCTTGGCGGTCAGGAGCGCCTGCAGAAAAGTCCTGGGAGGCGTAAAATCACATACCTCTTTAAAATTCTGCTCAGGGGTCTCTAGACGGCACAGAGCTAACTCAGGGGTCTCTAGACGGCACAGAGCTAATTCAGGGGTCTTTAGACGGCTCAGAACCGGCTCGGGAGTCTATAGACTGCTTGGAGCAGGTTCAGGGGTCTCTAAACGGCACGGAGCTGACTCAGGGGTTTCAAAACGGCACGGAGCTGACTCAGGGGTTTCAAAATGGCACGGAGCTGACTCAGGGGTTTCAAAATGGCACAGAACTGACTCAAGACGGCTCATGGCTGGCTCAGGGGTCTTTAGACGGCTCAGAACCGGCTTACGGCGACGCCGTCTCTTATGTCGGGGGTACTCAGAAGCTGGACTAATGGGTTCTGGTTTATAGACTGATTTAGACAACGAACTATCTGGTGTGCAAGTGGGTTCAGGTGCAGGTTTAGCTGAATTGCCCATGGGCTGAGGAGTAAGACTAATGGGTTCAATATGAGGTGACAAGAAGGGGAAGATATCATCTCTATCCCCGTAATAGAAGTTCCAAAGGTCAGACTCATGGACTACGGGAGGTCTGACTCTTTGGGTTGTGATCTGTGGTTTGATTTTAAGTTTCCTAATGGATGGTTCTAACTGGTGGTCGTGTAAGTGGTGACTGAAACGGGCTAAAACGGGCTGAGATTGACTGAACAGGGCTGTACAGAGCTGTACTGGGCGGGACTGATCTGGACTGGACTGGACAGGACTAGACTGGACAGAACTGGGCTGTGCTGGGCTGAGCTGGGCTGAACTGGACTGAACAGGACTGGAACGGAACGGACTGGGCTGAACCGGGCTGAACTGGGCCGAGCCGGACTGAACTGAGCTGGACTGGCCTGGACTGAGCTGGACTGGACTGAGCTGGGTTGGACTGGGGTCCTGGATCTGGTTCGTATTTTGTTATACAGATGGTCTGCTATACAAATGAGCTCATCTAGGGTTTCAGGTTCCTCGATTTTTGCCAACTCATTCTTAATATTGTCATTTAAGGCGTGGAGGTAAATGTTTCTCAGCATGGAATCAGTCCAACCGGAATTAGCGGCTCTGACCCGGAATTCAACGGAAAAATCTTCTACAGATCTATCCCCCTGTTTGAAGTTAGACAGACCCTGGGATTTAGCAGATTTAGAAAAAGTAAGAGAAAATTATTTCAAAAAATGTTCATATGTGCTGGTTTCAGAAGAAAAACTGGTCTTTCCCCACTTGCGGGCCTTTCCTGATAATCGTGATAAAATAAATGTTATTTTTTCCTTGTCGTTTGGGAAACTGGAGGGAGAGAGTTCAAAAAACATTTTGCACTGAAGCAGGAACCCGTTAAACCTACTAGGTATGCCAGAATACCTTTCAGGAAGTGAGGAACGGAAATAAGGAAATGACGGAACAGATTCTGACCTTGGAACTGAAACCGGCAGTGACGGGCGGAATTCCGGAACTGATGAGACTGGCTCCGCCCCTTGAGGCGGAGTTGACTCCGGAACAGGAAGTTGAGCTGGCGCCATCTTATGATTCCCACGAAGCCTGTAGAATCTTGAAACATGTGTTTTCTTTAAATCAGAACTGGAGTTTAACTCACGGAGGGTTTGTGTCTGTCCTAGGACCTGGTAGCTTGTTCCTCAAGCTTCCTCCGGAGGTGATCTGCTGGGTTTGTTAATGGCCACAGTGTTCTGTCATGATGGGTCTAAGTGGGTTAACCCATATGCAGAACACCAGACTGGAGACAGAGGAAAAGTTAACAAAGTTTATTACAGGAAGATGCAAAGAGAAACATGGACTGGTTCTGGTACAGGTCCGGGCCTGGGATTTCTGATATCTGGAGAGATGGAGAGTTTGGTTAGCCAGGAAGTTAGATGGATTGATGAGTGGGTAGTTTCTGAGTGTACCTTGAAGAGGTTCTGACAGATCCTTGAGATGGGGAACCGATGGGGGCCAGAGATTGAGAAAGTAACAGAGAGGTCAGCAGCAGCAGCGTCTAGCTTCTGGCTAGTGAGCCTCAGACGTGGGTTTGGTTCCTAGCTCTTCCCTGAGAGCTGAGGGAGGAATCCAGACTGAGATCTTCAGGTTCAACTTCCTAGCTCTCCCCTGAGAGCTGAAGGAGGAATCCAGACTAAGACCTTCAGGTTTGGCTTCCTAGGGCAGGCAGGCAGGTTTCCAGGTAAAGCTCATCCAGAGCTTCAGACTTCAGTCAGGCTTTCAAACTTGGTCAACACTGCGGCGTTGAAGGAAGGTCTGGCTGCTGCTTATGTAGGAAGGTCTCCTGATGGGCTGATGAGCTTCAGGTGTGCTGGAGGCTCCAGCCCAGGAGACCCACAGCGCTCTCTGCTGGAGACAAATGGTAGATCTCCAGATCCCAACAGTAACCCCAGTCCCTAACAGAAAACAAATAAAAACAGAAGAGGATCCTATGCGCCCTCTGGTGGGCAAGCCTCAGGATCCCAATAGCAAGAAGGTTCCTGGTTCGATTCCCAGCCCGGGGTCTTTCTGCATGCCGTTTGCATGTTCTCCCTGTGTGTGCGTGGGTTCCCTCCGGGTACTCTGGCTTCCTCCCACAGTCCAAAAGCCAATTAGCCCTCTCCCATTGACAGCTGGAGACTACAGTAGGTATAAGCATGATGGAAAATGAATGGTTGGATGGACACTTCCAATTAGACTCAACTGATACATCCCAACAGCCCTGTAGTGTCATATCAGAATAAGGGTGAGCACATTATGATTTCTAAAAAAGAGGACACTTGGCTCTACCTATATATACGTAAATGATATCTCAAAGCCTACTAAAATATACGTCATAATTTCTAAAGCCACCTCAGTATCATTATGAAATTAAGTTAAAGAACAAAATGGAAACACCCATCCTTCCCCATTTGCACAGCAGTGGTACATTTGCATCATGCTACCATTCTATATGGCAGACCAACAGTCTGTTATTTCTTAGTCCATATTGGCCTAGTCAAAGTCAAGACATAAATCTGGTTGAGACGGTGTTTTGGCATGCTGTGGTCAAAACTTCTCTCTTGTTAATAAATCAAAAACAATTAGAGTGGCCAAAAGAAATCTGCTATTTCCCACAGTGGTTAGGTAGGTTACACAGAGCCAGGTTGGGTGGGATAGCTTTTATTTTGCGTTATCATTAAACTATTTGACGGAGGTTATCTCTGCCTTGTGTTTAACTTTTCTTTGTGGTCTAAAAGATCAAAGTGAGACAATGAGACGTATCTAAAGAAGCCAATACCCTTTACAGCATTGTATGATGAAAACAATGTAGGACTAAGTGCATTGTGGAATGGAGCTCACAGTCCGTACTGTGTTCAACCTATTTGTCCTAAACATTTCTACTATTAATGCTACATTAATGCTACAATGGCAGAGAAAGTCCATCACAGACTTATAACAGACATCATCTTTAGAACCCGACTGATTTTTTTTCCATTGTGGAGTAAAAAAAAAAGACAAAAAAGAGAAAAAGAGAGCAGTTGAGCACAAGAGACAAAGACAGAGAGACATGCATAAAACGGGAGACTGAGACAGAGAGATCAGAGAGCTGGGGACAGAAGAACAGCAAACGATAAATGAATTCCCAGGAGAAAAGGAGGGACATGGAGAAATTACAGAACAAAAGGAGAAGACAGAAATGACATTTCTTAAGGGACTGCAGTGTGGCATTTGTAGGAAGAAAAATGAAATGTGAGGACCACAGAGAGATGGGAGGCAGGAGAGGGCATGGTGAGAATGGAATGAGTAAGAGCAAGAAACAAAAGCAAAGTGTGTGAGAGGTAAGACTAATTTATGAGAAATGAAGCCGGAGTCGGTGAGGCTGGCTGCTGCTGTCTGATGGATCGGGTGGGGGCTGGACTCAGATTTGTGCACGGTGGACACTGAACAACCTGTGATGTGGATCCTTTGAGGCTACATTTCACAAAAAGTGAACTCTCCAGAAATGGAAGATGAATATAAAATAATAAAAAAAAGAAAACATCACTTTTTTTTCTGATAGAGAATCTCCCTGGCAGGTAAGTAGAGCAGACAAAGGAAAAGTTGAGAAAAAGAAAAGGTGGAAAACCAAGAGAGGGAAGCACAGGGGAATGAGCAAAAGAAGAAGAAAAAAAAAAACGTGTGAAGTGACAGAGGCGAGAAAAAGTAACCGAGGAAAAGATGACGGAGATAAAGGGAGATGAGAGACAGCTGCCTTTGAAGCAAGTGCTCCTCAACTGTGACAGTTTGGAAGAAGGGGAGCCGGCATGGTAGTACGGCTGTGTGTACATAGGTTCAAGCATGCATGTGTGCGACCCTCTGGGTGTTTGCGAGTATCTGTTATATTAAAGCTCACAACAGCGTGAAAGGTGGGATTGATGATAAGGAAACTGCTCATTTGTAGTGCTTACAGTTTGTTCCCGCATGTTTCAGGTACACAAATGCTCAAACACACACACACACACACATACACAAGCAGCCAGCAAAGCTTCCTCTGGAGACTCAGAAAAACACTCAAGGCCTTCAGAAAATATTCAAGCCTCTCCTCAAGACAGAATCCCTCCCAACGAGAGTAGACATGGGAGCGCCATGAACCTCCTCTCTCAAACAGAGATCCGTCTTTATTCGCCGCAGTCTTACAGCACTCTTTTACCGTATCAAAGCCAGGACATGCGCTGCCGTAAGAAGTGCCATCAGTGCTGCGATGTGCACCTTCTCCTCATAGCCCACATTCTCTTTATGTCTCCCTTTTCTATTTTTCTCCCGTGTGGAACTTTGAGAGAACAGAGAGGGGCTGGCAGCGGCGATGAAAGACAGTGATGAATGTGAGTTGGTGAAACATGGTGGAGACGTCATCTATCTACTGATAGAGAGCACACATCAGACAGATAGACTCTCTTTTAAGTTCATCCTCTTTCAGCGGAGCCAGGTATAGATCAAGACCAAAGCAAACATCACGAGATTCATACAGGAATCAAGACAAACACCACCAACCCTTTGAATCCATCTTTGTCCCGTTACCCGCAGGGTATCCCAAAGAAGGGTAGCAGAAAAACAATATCATCAATATCATCGCTCAACATGCATCATTGTAACCTTGCGAGCAACTAATGTATCACACAAGCAAATGTTCCAACAAAAGGTTTCTGCAGAGCTTTCATTTCTAAATTTCCTTCTTATTTAATTTTGCTGACAGAAAGCTGCAGTGGTAGGAAACCACACGTTGTCAGTCTTGCAGCAAGAAGGTTTTGGGTTCAATTCCTAACTGAGGGTCTTTCAGTATGGAATTTGCATGTTCTTCACATTTCGTTTGGGTTCCTTCTTGGTACTCCAGCTTCCTCCCACAGTCCCACTCCATTAATATCACTAACTAAAAGTAATCTCAATGCAAGTTGAGAGCATGGGATTATCCAAACCAGAGTCCTGCACCACGTTGGGTACCCAGCGGGCAACGAGGCAAACCTTCTTACTTCGGCCAAGTTATAGCTGTTAATCTGTTAGCAGAATGGGCACTGGATGTGAGCGTGAGGGGATGTTCTTTTCTGCCTCTGTTATTATAAACGGCTGTGTGTGCACTTTGTGATCGTGGGTTTGGTCGCACTTCATTATTTATGGGTCCGTGTGGTCCTGGCTGGGTTTTAAATGGGGATAATTGAGGATAACGGATCAGATCTTGGTTCTGAACTTTACGGGTGCGGGCAGATACAGTTTGAAATCAGACCCATGCAGGACTCTGGTCCAAACTCCTTGCCCTCCTGAAGAGTTCCTTTCATTAGAATGAAGGTTCTTCAGAAAGCCACATATAAAAACCCCAAAACAAAAGCTTTACCTTTGGCACAATACAGTCAGGTACTGTTCTCCTGGCAACTGCTAAACCCACACAGACATCCAGATGAAGAGAGCAATCACTGACCCCAGGGAATGTATCCACTGCTCCAGAGTTCAGTGCCGGCATGCTTTATACCACTACATCCGAATCGTACATCAAACTTTATGGATTTATGGCTTGGATGTACCAGTTTGGCTATAGAAACCTAAAGTTTGGTGGTCTCTAATGGATTGCTCTAGAGACAGTCTGTGACACCTTTTGTCCCACTCAGTTTATCTGTCCCACCGCTCGGTGTCTGAGTTGCCGTTGTGCCCAATGCCTTCCACTTGTTATTATAGTAATGAGAATTATTGGTGACATTTTTAGAAGTAGATTGATTTCACAACTAGACCTGCACCCTACTATGGGACTATGCTGGAAGTGCATGATCTCCTGAGAATAACCTGTTTTTTCATGACTGTTTGTAGAGACTGTCTTCATGGCTATGGGCTTTGCTATAGAAGCTATTGATAGATTAGGGAGATGAGGGAATACTTTGGTCAACAAAGTTTATAAACAGTTACTGAGACTAATAATAACTAAATTGTATAATTTCCCTTATAATGTCTCTCATGCAAATTCAATTTAGCCATACCATTCCTCAAAAACATCTGAATTCTGCAAAGTAACTGAATAAGTTTGTAGAAAGAAACTAGAAAAAAGCTGATATCAAACTTTCAGCGCTAAACTCTTGTCGTGTTTGATCACTGTCCCAAAGACAGTCACTAAACAGATTTAGGACATTTGGATTGAAATCTTGTTTTTCACCAATACATATCTTTGGAATATAACTGTTTCCATAATTTGAGAAACACTGTTATTTAGATTGAAAAAACTCAGTGTATCATCAGGCGTTATTATATTTAAGTTGACTTCTTATCCAAAGTGGAAAACGATTACAATTTCAATTTTTTTTCAGACTTTTTAAAAGGAAAAGTCCAGTCAGCAAGGAATAATCAATGGATCATTATTTATACCTAAAACTAATACGTTTGCGTTGATTTAATGAACTGATCATTAATAAATAAATAAAAAATAATAATTTTCATCGCAATCACTGATTTTGGGACCGGCCAAAAACATAGTAACACCTCACTCCTGACATCTTCCGGCAGTGACGTCACGGTGCGGCTAGCCAAGCGCCATTCTCCCCGCTTTACAAGCAAATCAGTGGGAACTACTAGACACATCTGCAATCAACAACAATTATTTAAGATTTAAAGAGGACTTCACCATTGAAATTTGCGGGAGCTATAGTTAAACTGTTAAAATTCCCACATGCATAGCAGTTGGATGTCGTATTACATGGGGTAAAAGCGAAAGAAAAAATTTGTTATTTCACCTTTCCGATTCATGATCCACTACGTACGGATTGGTTCCTGGATTACCAACTTGAAGAGGGAGGATTTATCATCAAACTTCTGGCCAGAGAAAAAACACATAATATGTAGCCAACATTTCAAGATTTCTTTAAATGTTTTCAAGATGACTTGGATAAAAGCACGATGTGACGAACACCAGATACAGCACTGGGACTTGATCAACAACCGAAACCGCACAGTGACGTCATAAACCGGTAGGTGGTAGTAGTGTTCTTTGACAAACAGGGATGTCTCCAGTAAAGCACATTCAAATAAAAATGACTCTTAATTAAAAACTCTTATCATTTATTAAACAGTACATAATAATTTTATATATAAAGTACTTTCAGAATTTTTAATTATGACCATACTTCTTTAAATTTGGACAAAAATTCTGCTCATATTTAGCACATAAAAAGACAGCAAAACATTGTTCAAGAGATGTACCAAAATCTACCCGCTGAAGTATTTTGCTTTTGTGCCCACTGATCACACTAATCCTTTTCATTACAGCTTGATAGGTAATATGAAAAACCCCGGTTATCTAGTGTCAAGGGAATTGGCAATAAGAACGGTAGTGTTTGTTAGAAAACCTCCAATCACCAAACCGGAAGTTTTTAAATTTGATATCCATCTATCCATCCGCCCATCCATCTTTTTCTGCTTATTCCCTCAGGGTAGTGGTGGGGCCAGTGTCTATCTCTGGCAGTCTATCGGCTACAGGTGGGCTACACCCTGGACAGGTCACCAGTCCATAGCAGGGCAACACAGAGACATACAATCATGCAGACACACGCACACACACACTTACAACTAAGGTCAATTTAGAGATAGTGATTAATTTACACACAAATTAAATTATAATAGATATAAATCGCTAAGGCCTTTATTTAACAGGTCTATCTAGATATCTGTGTGTCAAAGCACTGTTTATTTCTAGGTGTAGATTTTCTCGTATTGCAGGAGAAGTAATGCCAGTAGGGAGGCAGAAACATGAATTGATCAACAGTCCAATCAAGAATTATTCACACTGTTTACTGATGACGAGAATGCAGGATGCCCTTTACACAGTTCCGTTTGTAGCTATAAACACCGGACAAACTATATAACTGAATAGTTATATAGCAGCATCAACTTCTCTGCTGTGCTCTGAAGGTGATGATGTGGAGAAAAGTGGAGGTAAAACTTTGTAACATAGAAAAGACATGTCTCTTATCCAAAGACATGTCTTTGGATAATAGTTTTATATAGTAAACTAAACTTTATATAGTTTTATATTTCTGCATACTGGACATTAGAAGTGTTTCACATATTTTATTCAGCGTTCTTTTTTATTGAGTGACCCAATAGGTTCCCATCTTGTTTTATCATATGAATATGTCTAACTTAATGATGATTAAGCATAAAATAATTGATAAAAATGTTGCAATAAACTGCAAAAATATATTGATGAGCACTTTTTAACTCAGGGTATTGTAAAAAAATATATATATATATTTAGCCCTACATAAAATGTACAGATTCTCTTGATACGAAAGAAAACTTTTTAAGGAAAATAGCTGTTCATCAATTAATTGTTTATTGATAAGATCAATCAACTTTAAACCATTGTCACTAATCGATCATTAGCATCACAACATTAATGAATTAGCTTTCCACTAAAGGCAATTATTTTTACCTGTTTGCATTTAGGTGTAAAAAGGAAAAGAGGCCTAAAGGAGATTATTGTAACTTAAATGTTTATTTGCAAATAAAAACTAGTAAAAACAGATTTAAAATAACTTCAGCTTCATTAGTGAATATAAGACATAGTTAAACCTCATGTTTTCATAGTTTCTTCAAAGATTCATTGTGAGGAATTGATTTCCTGTTGCAGTCTGTCTAAATACATGCTGTTTTTGGTTTAATCGGAAGTATTACTGAGGGTAGGGATTGGTAGAGAGTCATACAACCAGAGTGGCCGTGTTGATCTGGGCAGCGAGTGGACATTGGGTGGTGATAATCACAACTGCGGAAAAATCTGGCATCAAGATGCACAAAGTAATTTAACAGAAGGATAGCAGCTATGGCAGTGGTCATCCACATAGACAATTACAGCTGAATGACTGCAGGAAAATATGCAACTGCAATAGATGTGTTGTATATAGTGGTGATGATATCAGTTATAATTAAGGCAAACTTTTCTAGGTAATCGCTTTCCAAGAGCTTTCACAACTATGTCTATAAAGTGTTTATGGTTATTGAAAGAATAACAAACAAAAAAGCAGCCAAAGTTTATAATGAGCACAAAGAGCATGAGTGGGTTTAGTTTTAGATAAAATACCTTACAAAAAATCTTGCAGTCAAGCAGCCAATAGGGAACACCATGTGGTCTGCATGTGGCTGGAATCAACTGATTTTAAACTTGATGGGAATATTTGATTGTGTACTTCATTAAGAAAAATCTATATTTTCTTTTAGAAATCACTGAGTTAAGAAAGACTCACTACATCCTAACTAATAGAAAAAAAAAAACATTTTAGCTGCTACTGATCTTGATCTTTAGGTCACACACCTGGCTGTGTGGTAGGACCACACTCCCTTTAAAAAGAGTTTTTTTTACCTGAATGGGACCTTCACTGCTGATCGAAATACTTTCTGTAATGGCTGCAAAAAACCAAGAAGCCATTGGATGGACTATTTAATTCTTCTGGCCTGCGATTGCCTAGAACAGGGGTCACTAACTCAGTGCCCTTAGAATAACTCAAATTGGGCTAAGTTTGAAATTTTAACAATTTTTAGAGCATTTAATCATATTAGTCATGCAGAGTATTTTAGCATGCATAGGGATTTCAAAATCACAATATCTGTAATTTGATACAGATATTGTATCATATATCTTGTATCAAATATAGACCTTGCATATCTATTGAGTAGGGCTGGGGATCATTCAAAAATTTTCGGTGCCGGTACCAATACCGATACCTTCACTTCAATACTGGTTCCTGAACAATACTTTTTTTGATACCAGTTTTATAATATCAATTTGAAGAAAAAGAAAATTACACAATATAATAAAGTACAAATCTTGAGTTTTATTTTAAGCTCTGATTATTCCATTTACATTTTTCCTCTTACATAAAAAAAAAAAAATCAGTGTCTAATATTCACTGCTACATTGTGAGGACCTTTTTACTTTGCAGTTTTTCTTTAGAAAAATTAACATGTCTGCTTTCTCAGGAGACAAACAAGCCCGTTGAATGGGAATTCTACTGATAGCGCACCGCTGGTATGTGGGGGTCTGAGCGGCTCCAACGAAAAATAATATTGGAAGGCAGGATGAACTGACTGCACTGATTAAGTTTTCAGGTGGATTTTCCCACTTAAAAACATAATAAAACTACTTTATTCCCACTGATCACAGCAAATATAGCTGCAAGGCAAATAAAGGATAGAGTAGCTCCGCCCAACGCGTGTCAGACCCACTTTTCGACCGCGCAGCCAGAGCAGCAAAGCTGCTTCAGCCGCGCGTCAGAAACTCGTACAAGCAGCAAAAAGGAAGCAGCAGACGCGATTTTGCTGCTCCTGCTGCGTCCAGTTTGAAAGCAGCATGATTCACTCCGCTCTGGCTTTGCTCTGCCCACAGGCTGCTGAGAGGAGGATGGTTGCACCGGCTGCGGTCCGCTCTTCTTGCAGTCTAACACCGAGCAACTTTTTGCTCTTAAATTGTTTCCATGCACGATGTTTTGCATTGCGCCCTATTGGCATCAGTCTTAATAAAGTGAAGCCGCACTTTTGACCTGGGGGGCATTTTAAAGGGGTTCCACGACGCTCACAACCAGTTCACAACAGATACACATGAACCCTGGCTGTAGGCGTGACCACCTGTGTATTTTTCCTGGATGACGCAATCACGTTAAGTGTTACAGCCAATCACCGAAACTTGGTACCGAAAGAGGCATGTTTCGATACTCTGTAGAGCTGAAGCATTTCGGTCGGTACCATAAAAGAACCGATGTTCGGTACCCAGCCCTTCTATTGAGTGACGAACGTAGGAAATAATCAAATTAATACAATTCTAAAGATGAATGCCGCATACTATTGCAAATCAATGTCCTCACTTGCAGGTTGGACAGTGTTTTGGAGTCATCTTAAAAATAAAAGGACAATATCTAAAAGAAAATTAGAAATCAAAAGAAACAATAAAAATATGTTTATTACGTATGAAGTTTAGGTGAAGGCCAAACCCTCCATTTCATAGGTAGCTCTTCTTATAACTCAATAACCATGAAGTAGCTCTAAGTCGTAAAAGGCTTGGTGACCCTGCCCTAGAATGAGTTGGTGAGTATCAATAGATCAATATAGAGCAGACTCTCTGAAATGACTTCACTTCTTTCAGTGGTATAATTTGCTTTTAAAATCTTTTTAAATTAATTTGGGGAAATAAGCAGATTGATGGTGTAAAATTTCCCTAAAATTCAATGGATGGATGTATGGATGTATGGATGCTGTTGATCCTAATCCAGTGGAGCATACAGTACTTGTGAACAAATATCTGGATCAAATGGTAGGCCCATGTCTCAGCACACAGTACATAAATCCTTAGCTGCTGATCCTTTAGAGCCATAGATGTGTTACTGCAAGCTCTTTCAGAAATTCAAGGAAATTCACTTTATTCTCTCTGTATAAAAATTTCAGCCAGTTGTGTGGTTTTGCAGGCATATAACACACCAAACCAGGTCCCTGGGAAGCCATAGCTTTTCTATACCTATTGAAACTCACACAGAGATGCAAAGATATAAAAGCATAGCACACCTACACGGTGGCACACATTTAAGCACACAAAGACAGACTTGGAACCTGTCAAGTGCGAACAAACTGATGACAAGACGGGGACAGATGGATTCACTGAGAAGAGACGAGCTACGCATTCAACTCAATTAGCAGCGTGCTGCTGCATGACGCCGATGGGATATGGAATCTTACCATGACTGGCAACCTGTCAATCGAGCAACAGAGCCGCAAAACAAGCATCATGCAAGACACAATGAATTAAATTTAATAAACCAATAAATTAATTAATTTAGGAATAAATGGTATAAACCCATGGAGTTGCATCTCTGCATCAAAAAACAGGGCATAATGTGACCGGGGAGCCTAAATTTCCCCAAGCTCGTACACGCATGAAAAAAAAAATGTAAAAAAAAATGTGGAAGTGAAGAGAAAAAAAGAAGGAGGTGTCTGTGGACACAACTGGGAAGACAGAAGAGGAAAAAAACAAAGGCTGCCTCATTTTTCCCTCTTGCTCATTCTCTGTACCTATGTGAACATTCATGAGCACTGTTCATACATTATCCTGCCATAGTGCCTAATGAGCCAGGCATCTCCACCATGACACACACGCTTGGCTAGGCAACCCTTATTACAGGGTGAAGGCGTGTTCACACACTCAGTCACTCGCACATACACAAACTCTCAGGTCATCGCCGCAGCTGCAAGTGGGCTGCAGAAAACATTTCTAGCTGCTTGTTATTTAAAAGAGAGGGCCATATTAAAGCACATCTTTATTGTCTGTCAGATGTAATGGTCAGATAATGGTTTCAGCGCATTAGTGCATCATTTCCAGACATGTCAAAATCCTGCTTCTTATGAATATGTGAAGCAGCATGAAGGCTGCTGGTAAATATGGGGACAGACGCCACGCGCTCCCTCTGAGCTGTTGGTTATTACAGATGCTTCATTGTTCATGACGGCAGACAAAATTGCTCTTTTTTTGCCGCATTTTTTTTTACAACCAGACACACGCACAGACAAAATAAAGCAAATCAGCAATACTATCTTGTCTGGCAAAACACCAGTCAAAGGCAGGATGTACCCCGCAGTGCCATGATTGTCTTGGCTGTTTCTGTATAAAAAGCTCCTCCACTTCAAAAATGATGGTTAGGACTGTTTAAGTGATAAACCAGCAGGGCTGCAGGGGCAGGATGGGGAAAAAAAAGTTGGTCAAATACACACCAAACAGTATAGAAGGGAAGCTACCTGACAAAAGTGACTGGGGGGGGGCAAGGTGTTTGTTAAACCCTTCAAAACGGTAGCGACACTCAGTTTGACCCTTAGCGTGCAGAGAGGAAGAACAAAAAGATCACATGAAAGAAATTCACAGATGGCTCTTTTTCACTTTAATCTAAGATTAGATGCCTGGACTGCAGTTGACGTAATCTAATTCAGCTTGCAATCTCTCTGCGAGAGGTGATTGCTGTGGCTCAGTGACTGATTGTTGGGGATGGCTTTTTCCAGGGGCAATCATAAAAATAAGCCTCAGCAGAGAAGCTTTTTAAAAAGCAACAAAAAAATTAATTAAATGAAAAGGAGAGGTATCAAATCTGTTTCCTTTAAGATTATTAATCTTTGCATTTTCAGAATACAAGCTGGTACCTATTACATATTTTGGGGACATTTTGGGATAATAAATTAGTGTATTATTAACCAAAAGGAAAGGAAAAAGAGTGAGCTTAACTCTGAAACTTCAAACTAGGAACATTAGACTCACCCCTATGCAAAATCTATTACACCAACAGCCATTCAATTTTTTTAATTCTACTAAGGGTGGCTGGTGTGTTATTTATTTATTTATTAAAGGTAACTGTGCAATCTTTTTACCATCTTTCTGTGTTTTTTAGTTGTTAATTGTTTTTTAATTCTTTTCTTTTTTATGTTATTATATTAGGGGTGGAACGGGTCACAAAATCCACGGTTCGGTTCGGTTCACTGTTTCCTGGTCACGGTTTTCGGTTCGTTTCGGTATATGTTGATTGTTAACCCAAAATCCCATAAAAATTAATGAAATTAATGAAAAAATCCCCAAAAATTAATGAATTGTAATTATTATTTAATGATCCGCGGAAATCCTGGATCATTTCTGTATGTTTTGCTGCTTTGAATTTAATCATCTCGCGCATGCCCTCTACGATCTCCAAGGAACTCAGAGCGGAGCGGACGGGAGCCACAGTGGAGGCTGTAGGCTTTGCTTTGAGCGGGGCGGAGCGCTGACGGAGTATGAGGGATTTCGGGGTTAGCATGACATGTTGGTCGTGTTGCTGTTAGCATAAACAAAACGTGTTGCACAATGCTTGCACACTGTTTTTATCCACAACTTTCTTTCCGCCGTCATCGTAGGTCACTCTAAATGCAAAGCGCTCCCATACAGCAGACCTATAAAGTGCTGCTGGCGCGTCTTCCAACTCCTGTTCTTTCCCACTCGCCATATCGACACAATTCTCTACAACAACTGATTTTTTTCTGCTACACCTGGCTACGCTGCTTCGCTTCTTCTTTTTCTTGTTTACTACTGGTGGTTGGCTTTCGTCGCAGTACTGCCACCTTCTGCTCTGGAGTGTAAACGCTTCGCCTATGAGAAAAAGGAGCAGCGCATGAACCAAATGCAACACACGCGAACCGAACCGAGACAGTCGAACCGAACGGTTCGGACGGTTTTCATAGACCGTTCCATCCCTATATTACATATTTATTTATTTTTTTTGTTTGTTTATGTATCGCTCAAATGAATTACCCGCGATGGGATTAATAAAGTGGTCTTAATCCAAGTCTCAATCATGATCTAATGGTAACTCTGGAGGATCTGCAAAGATTCAAAGCTTAAGGTGGAGGATTGACAATTAGGTAAAATATGGACAAATTAAACCACCAGAAAACCTCACTGGCTCTAACTTATTCTGCAAGGCATTATATTAAATAGATTACACTAACATATATTGCTTTTCTTTGGAACAACGTATATACCGCATCACTAAAAGGACCATACACTTCATGATCATACATTATTTGAGAAAATGTTGCCAAAGAAGCTACCATCTCCTAACTGCGGGCAGTGTTCAACGTTGTGTAGGGCATTTTTTAGTTTAATGGCTATCATCAAGCACACACACACCTGTGTGCATCAGCATGTTCTAAAATTCTCACAAAGACTTGGAAGTGACATATTTTACTAACACTGCACACAAGACAGTTCATTCCCTCATGTGCTGCGCTCAGCTGTAAGACGCTTGGGTAGGCACCAATCAAGCTGTAAATACAGGGGGACAACAGAGATAGAAGCAACCACTTCCCATGTCAGTTTCTCCAACAGCAGTTTGAACGCTGAAATCTTTGAATGAACATTGTTCTAATATGTGGACTTTTGTAACAGCTATTCTTTGGTTCAGGTGAAGCTGCGGTTTTCCATGTGGAGCCTTCCTTTGACAAACAAGCGTCTTGTGCAGAAGTGAGCTTCCTAGTGTGTCTCTCAGTGTGCATATGGGTGTGCGTTTGTGTGTGAGCAGATGTAAACTCAGTATTCCAGGTCACGGTGTCTGCAATTTCACAGGGGGTTTAACCTTGGTAAATCCAGTATTAGGTGTTCTGAGAATGATGATGTGAGAGTAGATCCTCCCCGATGGTTTCACTTTCTAAGAGCATCGAGCGGGTCACAAATAGAGAGGCTGTAGGGGTATTACTAGGTCAAAGGTGTGCTAACTCTCAATATGATGACAATTCCAGGCTGGCATTTTCATTTCCTGAGCAGACTGAATCCCAGTAGCAGCCGAAGCCCAAAATGTTTGCTTATTTTTGTTCAAACAAGTCCTTCCCCTTCTTTAAAACAGAGTGTTTATACTGCAAATATGAAATGTGAGTGTATGCCCACCAAATTCTACCTACGTGTTGTGCATTTGAGGAAAACTCCTCCTAAACCCATTACCGGATAAATGTCTAAAATCCGGGCATAACTGTAGATTCCCCCCCCCCCTTTTATTGTGTCCTTCAAATGTCTTCAGAGGTGTGGCTGTGCTGCCAACCAGTGGGAGTAGCTGATGTTTTTAATGGCACATGGTTTGTCTCCTGGTGGTGAGATAAACATGGGGAAGAGATTAAAACCCCAGGCTTTCCTTCACAATCTCCTGCCTTCATCCTCGTTTCCTTTGCAGTGGCCACGCAGGGCCAGCACAGCAGTCCAAGTAAAAAACAAACCCATCCAGTGCATGGGCTTAAAGCGCACACCTACACACACACACAGGTGCGTGTGAGGATACGAGTACAGGGACATTGATTGAGGGGTAGATGTCAGCCGTGAGCAGGAGAAAACAGACAGGTGACAAGGGGAGATTCGCTACCCTTTAATCACCAACTTGTCAAGTGTGTCTCATTGCAGACGACAGAATCCCAGCTAATTTAATGCTGGTTTTGATTCTGAGGTGAGCCTTTCAGGTCGCCAATGTCAGGTTGTGGATCAACAACAAAGAGCCCGAGGGGGAGAAAGCTGGGCCATAAGTCAGGCCTCCTTACTTCCTGCTGCGTCTCCCCTGGTGAGGAGACGGTTATGCCGCAAATTCTGCCCCGCCTGGGAGCCGAGGAGCTAAAGCAGTTATTAAGTACGGCTAAACACATCATTTCCTTTCGTCATCAAGATTAGGCCAAGGTGAGGGGCCCCTCCGGTGGATGTACACCCAGAGCGTATGATTAGCTCTGCCATTTAAATGACATTCACACTAATCGCTAATATCAGGTCTGTCAAGGTGAGAGAATACAATAAGGAATGTGTCTGGAGGCTGCAGTGATGCAAGGGGAAGTGCAGCGATATCTGATTCCGCTTGATGTGAGCGCAGTGTCGATGAGTTAAATCAGACACGGCTGCTGATTGTTTTACTCTGTCATTCAGAAGTCATGGCACAGAGAAGCTGTGAAACACTACAATTTCTATCAAATCAACATCATTTACAGAAGAGGGGACACAAAGTGGGGGCTTTCAGCTATCAAAAATTGGAATAAAGGGGATATTTGAAATATTTTGATTATGAGTTGTATTAGAGTTCTTGACTGAAGTAGGAAAATGCCACACAGAAGAGAGTGGAAGGACAACAGATAGACAAATGGAGGTAAACTAACTCCTTTTACTTTTTGCAATATTTGTCATGTCATATTTTACTTTTTTGGAAAAAAGTTATGCTATGCAACATTTTATATAGACCTTGCATCAGTTGGGTAGGTAATGGGCTATATTGTTAAAACAACTGGTTTAAATTTACTTTTTTTTCCCTCATTTACTTCCTCTGTCAGATAATAACAGACCCATGGACTTGTTTTGGAGTTTGACATGATGCTAACATGTTGCACTTTCTGCTTCTTCCTTTAGTCCAATGAAGCTTAGCCTGTAGCTTTAGATGGCGAATATTTAAGATGGATTACTCATGTGATTAATAGATCATTTTCTATATTTAACAACAAAAATAAGCAACATATGAACATGCTTAAAGAATCTAAATTCAAAGCTCTGGTAGTTTGCTATTTATGAATATAAACTAAAAATGCTTATTCTTTGCTTTGGCTTAAAAGAACCCCCACAATCATACCAGATTAGGTGCTATTTTAGATTTCTTAATGAACAAGTACTTGAATCCCTTTTACTGATTTATATCACTCAGCATCTTGAGTTTCTATGACCGCAGTCTCTTCATCCAAAAATGAACATACAGTGAGGAAAATAATTATTTGAACACTGCTTTTTCCAAGTTCTCCAACTCCATACAATCAGTAAGAATTCAGACAACTGACATGTCCAAGACCAAAGAGGTGTTCAAAGATACTAGAGACAAAATTGTAAACCTCCACAACGCTGGAAAGGGCTGTGGGAAAATTGCCAAGCAGCTTGGTAAAAAAAAAGTTCCACTACTGGAGCAATCATTAGAAAATGGAGGAAGCTAAACATGACAGTCGATCTCCCTCGGACTGGGGCTCCATTCAAGATCTCACCTTGTGGCGTCTCAATGACCCTAAGAAAAGTGAGAAGTCAGCCCAGAACTACACGGGAGGAGAAGGTCAATGACCTGATGAGAGCTGGGACCACCGTTTCCTGGGATACTGTTGGTAATACACTAAGATGTCATGGTTTGAAATCATGCATGGCACAGAAGGTTCTCCTGCTTAAACCAGCACATGTCTAGACCCGTCTTAAGTTTTTCAATGACCATTAGGATGATCCAGAGAAGTCATGGGAGACAGTCATGTGGTCAGATGAGACCACAATAGAACTTTTTGAAAAATTATGAGTACCATCCCACGAACACCATCCCTACTGTGAAGCATGGGGGTGGTAGCATCATGCTTTGAGGGTGTTTTCTGCACATGCACCGTATTAAGGAGAGGGTGATGATTTACTACAACTGTGAAATAAATTGGCCCGATGTGACTATTCCACATCTGATGTAACTTTGTCTAACTAAACTCTTGTTCCAATGCTCAAACTGTATTTAAAAAAAAAACTTTAATTCAACAAAGGTTTCATTGGTCTCAAACTGGGTGTTAAGGAATGACTCTCTAGTGTAGTGTTGTCACGTTTATGTTCTGTGTCAAACTAGATGTGCACAACTTCAGTCTAGCTGACCTAGAAAAACAACAACAACAAAAAAACAGTTAAGCTTAATACTGCAAGGAAGTAGGAATGCAAACTTTAGCATCTTTAGCAGCTAACAGCCAGCTGCAGTATTCCTACAGAGCTTAGAAGTGACTTAAATGTTTTCTGTCACTCTGTTTCTGCCTCTTTATTTCTTATGGTGACAGAAAATTCAACATGTTAATGATTTTAAAGTAGTGGTGGCTTCTTAAAGGATTTTGTAAAGAGGTGTTATTGAAGAACCTCCACAAGCTTTATTTATTTACTCGCTTGAATAATACCACAGGATAACAATTAAAGGACTACTTTCTGTATTATTTGAAACATGATGATAGACATATACAGAGTCTATCTCTAAGTGCTAACCTTCACAGCTTCTATAAACTACGTTAATCTAAAACATGAATCAGAAACTGCTTGATGAAGCAGTTTTTTTGTGACCTGGAATACTGGGCCCTTTTATGCCACCTATATGAACATTTAGGTTCTTTAATTTAGCTAATAGATTGTTGTATGCTTATAAGTTTTCTTCATTGCTAAAGTCTAAATGACTATAAGTTTGCATTCAAGCACTTATGATTCCTTTGCTTTTTAAGAAACTCAGTGCCAACATCTTTCTAACAATAATTATAAATGGTAACTTCAATTGACTTCCCTTTAAAATATCCTACATGTAGCTACCCCTGCATTGCGTCAATAGCTCTAAATTCATTCAGAAATTAAAGCTTCAGTGAAGAGAAATTACTGAACTAGTTAACTTTATTTTTCATTGTTGGCATTAATTCATCAAACCATTATTTCTTGTAGTACCATCACTAAAACTGAGAAGACCCCCACTCCCCCTCATGCCTGAATAAAGGGAAGCATTATCAAACTTCACTCTCAGCAGTGCTAGATCCATTTGGTAAACAGCCTGTGTCCTACAGTAGTAATCAGAGGGTATTTTTGAGGGATTTGCTGGCTGGCCAGGAGGTATCCGCTGGAGTGATCTCTAATTGCTAGAAGCAGAGGCCTAGACTGCCTGGCGCTCTTTTGAAGCCATCGGCAGCAGGTTCCAGCCAGAGGAGCCAGCAGGGGGAAGCTTCCCACTGAGCCACTCTCTTTTTTTTCTTTATTTACTTCTCTTTTTTGCCCTCACCATGTCTTTATTCTGCTTTTCCCCTTTTTTTCCATACAGTTCACTTTCTTTGCCTTTTCTTCTGTAACTGTACTTGTTCCCTTTACAGCCTTCCCCGTCCCCTTTGCCCCCCCATCCTCTCCTACTCAGTCAATGAGCCAGCAATCACTTTGCAGGCAGACATCCTCAGCTCAGTCGGCCATGTTCAATCCCTAGCACCGGTGGCTGATGAGGCATTGTAGTGACGTCAAATACTGCCACTTTTCACTGAGCTACACTCAACTTGTAGAGGTGCAGCTTTTGCTTCCCAGGTTACAGATCTCAAAGTGGCAGCCTTGTAGAAAATAATTAAAGTAATGTGTCAAAGAGACAAAAGATAATGAGGCCAATTATTTTTTTTCTCCCCACAGAAGTCAGGCCAGAGGGGCAAATTTATGTCAACTTGTTGGTGGATTGTGACACTTCATACTATTCAAGCCTTTGGGACTTTAGGTGCTTCTGTGTCCTGAGGCTAAGGCCTTCACATACTTAAAAATACTGTATAAAATATAGCGTGTGCTGAGAAAACTGGACTAGACTAAAATGTGCAGTCTGCATTGGCTTTTGAATTTTATTTTTGAGGTTAAAAAGAAATATGTACATAAAAAATGCAGTGCCTTAAATGGCATTCATGTTAAACATCTTACCTTTTATTTTACCTTACTATCAAAACGATTTATATATTTAATTGAAGGTTTTGTGATGTTAGAGAAAAATAAAAAAAAAGATATTCATGTTTTCCATATTTTCTACCAAAATAAACTAAATCCAGTTGATATCATGGAACCGAGGAAGACTTTGGGTCAAATTAAAGATGGTTAATGTGGATTATATCTGACATCTGTTGCCTTTTATGATTTTCTCCATTTTCAAGCTTCACCACTTCTGATAGCACTACCCCCAGATGAAGTCCACTGGTCTGCCTGTGCTCTTTAGTATGACCAGTCATTTATCTGCTTATAAAAAGAAATGTTTGGCAACAACTATAAACTCTACAAAGGTTTTCCCTCTGAATTTACTGCTTGCACACTTGCTGCACAAACCATTTATAATCACAAACAAGTAAAAAGCAAAATCATATCACCCCTACACAACTCTGTATGACGTTGACGGTTTGCAATCTTTGAGTTGATAAAAAAGGTATCAGTCTTGCTGTAGATTCAGAATTTAATTCTGGGACAATCAGATTGGACTCTGGTAAGTTCATCCTTACACTAAGAGGCTGTGGGATATGGCAGAAAACGTATCATGATAAAGGAATGTCATATCAGTCTAATGGTCATTATTGATCTTAAGGCTGAAACAATTAATAAGATTAACAGACTACTGAAAAAGCCATTAACTATTTAGGTATCAATTAACTTGAGTATAGAGGCATTAAAAAAGGCCTTTAGCTGAAAGAGAAACCCTCTCAAAACAATAATGGTTCCGAAATTGTAAAATGTAGATGCATATTTTGAATTTGAGATGTCCCTTAACATGTTCTATCCAGAGGTCCTCAAAGGGCACAATTAAAGCCTTGTTTGGTTTAACTTCTGATTAAAAATAATAGATTATAAATTCAGTCTTCTTTAAGAAACTTTTTTCCATCTGATTACTAGTCATTTAATGAAAAAACGCATAGACAGATTCAACAATTAGCAGAATAGTCGTTAGTTGGAGCCCTAATTTATTATTTTTTTTATTCATTTTTTGTTTACGTATTTGAAATAAGGTTCAGGGGCAAAAGGCAGAATTTAAATTTCAAAGCTAACCTTTTTATCCTTTAAAAAAGCGACCAACCTTGCATGGTTCAGGATCTGAACTAAATGGAATTAAAAAATATATATATTCAATGTTTTTTTTTCTATTGATACTGATATTGTTATTGATATGCTTAATATGACCCTTTCCACTGTAAAAAATGTCTGTTTTTCAGTCAAAGCCTGGTAATAGGTCAGCCTAGGCAACCATCTCAACTTTTTTGCAGCTTGGCCGATCACAGCTTGTTTCCATTGGCTGTAAATGGTATTTCTCTGTCGTCTCCAGGCTTTAACTTGTGTAGTGTATTCAAAGGAGAATGTTGGTTTTCTGCCACACATGACTTCATCTGCATGTGAGCTAAAACATCAAGTTTAGGGTTAATTTTTTTCAACATCATTGTTGTGTCTCAATGTCTTGTGGCAAACTATGAATATATGCACATCTTTTGCAGACATTAGAATTGTTGACTGTGTTCAATCAGAATATCCCCCCACCAGAGCTCTTGATCTCTGTAGCCCCTGCAGAGTTACAATGTCTTTAGGCCACTTCTCTAAATGATAAACTCTTTTGCCAGCCTGTTGGTTTAGGCCAGTTTCACTTTGTAAGAAAAGCTAAACTGTATGTAAGCAGGTCTCCTTTTATTTTCACTGTGCAGCACTTTGTGATGGTCTGTCAAATAAAAAGTACATATAAAAATGTGGTAGAAATGAACAAAAAAACGGCGTCATCCATACACACAATCTGTCAGAAATGCAACGAGTTTTCAGCTGCCTGCGATGCAGCCTGCTCAGTGTGACATTGACTCCTGGGTGCCAATTCCACACTGGGAGCTGTACTTGCTAGTTTTGCTGCCAATCCAGGTAAAGAGATTACAGACACACACAATGCAGTCTTCTGTTCGTCTGCCAAGAAGAAAACAAGCCCTTTAAGCCATGGAAGAATAAGAGAAAGAAGGAGAAAAAAAGAAACGACTACAAAAATTTGCACAGCCTTGGCCGTTTCCTTGCACACACATAAAAACCCAAGAAGCCCCTTCTTCTCCAGGAACACGGCTTCTAATGCGGCGCCTCGCTCAGTGGCTCTCTCGCACAAAGCAGCCATGTGCCTGGGACAATCCAGCCAGCATTCCTTTATTCTGGTCCCAAACACTGTTGCACATTACTATTACTTGCATCATTCAAAGAAAAGAAGAATTTGGCTCACAATAAGTCACACAGTCATTGCAATGCCACACTAATGGCGGCTGTCTGGTAACAAACTACTGTAACGAAATATGAAAGAAACTTACACTTGGATTTCATCAGCTTTCTTAATGGTGTAATTAAAAAAAAAAGGTGAGGGGGGACACGTGCATGGTAGTGTGCATCACCCAAAGTAGATGCTACCTGGAATATAGTAGCTTAAAACTTTGACACTTGATGAAAATTGCAGGTTGTTACCCTGTGCATATTTAGTAGAGTGGGAATCAAACTCACTGTGACGTGCAACTTTTGACCCAATTAATCAGCTACTTATAACTCTGTAATGACTGTAATTTAGCATTTAGATTGCTATGCACTCCTTTTCTTTGTATATACTTATGTTTTTGGGGTATTTGTAGAGCAGGTTTGACGATGAGAAGTCACTTGTGTGTAATGAAATCAGAAAAAAGTTTATCCTCATGCTATGTATCAGGGCCCCAAATAGGTCCCTTGTGGATTATATGTGTAAGCTACTGCAAAATGTGCCAATAAAGAGGGCGATAATGTGATGGGGAGAGATGGTTAATTACTGTGTAGTACAGCAGAGCATAAAATACATGTATGAGCTGTGAGATTCATCCATCAGTGTCTGTAGCTTTCTCTCACAAATTAAACTGTGATGCTTTGGTGCATAATGATAGCTGCCACTCTTTCTTCATAGCCGTCAGTCCTCTCATGCAGGAGATGCCATTTGTTTTCACCTCACCAACACTCTCCTTGGCACTACCAATTGTGTTTGACAGTAAAATCACATTTTAGATCATAGATCATGTGTCAGTCAGCCAAACTGGAGGTGGTAAAAAGACGGCAGAACCATTTTGACTCAGGGCTATTCCAAAAAGCTTTCGTTTCACTCAGCACACAGTCAGTCCTGTCATCCAGGAGTTATGGGTAGGGTGCTGGGAATGATGACAAGTATGTGCATACAGCGACATGTGCTCATGGCCTTGTTCCAGGCTGGGTTTTCTTTTTTAAGGGGGAACTGTGCTGTCCTCTAACAATATGCCTTAAATATCTCCCAAATAATAACTGCTGACAAATGTATGCATTTATGGTTTTTCTCCTTTTCTGTCCCAGGATGAATGTCAGAGGGAAGAAGGGAAGGGTGAAGGGAGGCAGAATGGCGGGGGACACTGCAGGGGAACATGGAACAATGGGCGCCCTCTGGCATCAACCTCTGGACGGCTCAAGTCGCTCACCAAAGACACTGAACTCACCCACAATGAACTGCTGCAGTGGGAAAGCAGGCTTTAGAGAGTTCAATTTCCAACACAATTGGCTGTATTCTCATCCTTTAAATGCCAAGAAGATGGTGTGCAGCATGCGCCTTTGTGTGGAGAGCTTTGCTTACAGCGAGTGTCCTCTAGCAGGAGGGGAAAAAAGACAAGAGAAGGAGAAAGATGGCGAGACAGGCAGGAAGGAGAGACGGTGCAGCGACAGAAATAGTGCAACTGTGCAAAAGAAAAAGAAGAACAGGGAAGAGTGACTGACTTAGAGAGATAGAGAGCGGAAACAAAGGTGCTGAGGAAACGAGAAGGGTAGGGAACGTTTCCTTTGGCTGTCGCTTCGCCAGACTCGCGAGGACCGTCTGAAGGACAATGCTGCTACTAGTGAAGTGTAACGTTTGTCCTCTATCTAATTCACCGCAGCACCAAAGAAAACACACTAATCATCAAGCACCGGTCATGCAGTTCATAAACATCCAGACCAACACAGATCTCAGTCAAAATGAAAAAATACATGAAGAGCATAAGAAGCCACATTGAGATCAACTGTGAGGTCATACTGTAGAAATCACAGCCAGAGGCCAGTTATTCTGTTCTTCTTTATTCACAAAAATAGTGATAATGTGCGAGTATTTATACCTTTCCACAGGTTTTCATATTTTTTCCTACTGAAAAGCATCTGTGGATGTCTCTACTAGTTTTACACATTTCTAGACTGAGATTTCTGACTGTATACTGTACAAAACAGCTCAAGTTTAATTAGCAGGACATATTTTAGTTACCAAAGTCTCCCACAGATCTAAAAGATCCCCACAGCATCATGCTGGCATCACCAAATTTAAAGGTGTAACCAGGGATGTTGATGCTGATGTTATGCTTTAATTCTTTGTTGATATTTCTTTGTTTTATCTTCCTAAAGACCACCAGTTGCTTTCATTTCATTTAGAAATATAAGAATAAAGGATGATGTGACAGATTTTGAAAATATATCTTCATTTCCTCCGACACCTCTATAAGCAAATACAATCTCAATAAATAGGAAAGTTAATTCTGTGCCCTGATGTGAAAAAATGTAAGAATTGTACTCAGAACTATGAGGAGTATTTTGTCTCAGCAGCAACTCTCTACCTCCTTCATCATGTTTCCTTAAGCACTGTAAGTCACGGCAGGCAAAGCAGCTTCCTGCGCAAGTTGGACGTTACTGTTATAAAGTGCAGCGTCTGAATATTATTCCAGGTGTACAGGAATGATCTTTCTTCCCCGTTATAAATGCACTCTTCACCAAGCTGCAGGTTCAGGCAGTGTGCTCTACCTGAACTATTTTTAAGAGTTTGCAATTACAGAAAAAGCAAACCCTTATCTAAGAAGGACTCTTCAGTGTAACATTTGATTTGCTGAATGAATAATATTATTTTTAGCAATTGCAGCTCTGCAGAAGAAAAAAATAATAATAAGGAATTATTTTTTCATGACTCAATCTGTAAGATAAAATGAAACAGGTGGGAAATTGATTTAGACTGCAAGCTGCCAGATGCCCATCACTGCTTCTGGATTATGTGGTAGAGTGAGCCTGTGGACCACTTTCACTCATATCATATTCAACGTTGTTTCCGCTGTGGTCACAGGGCAACTAAGCCATTAATATTACACAGTTGCACCAATGGCTCGGATGAATTATTGAGATTCTCTTATTGGGCTTTAATATTACATGTAACTCATTTGGAAGACCTGCTGTGGTTTTAAGATCAAAGCACCAAGCGTCTCTTGTTTTGCATCTCCAAGGCGGACAAACCAGAATCCACTGGTGGAAGTGCACCTGCCTCCCAACGCCGCGTCACGCTCAATATAAGTATGTCATTAAAAAAGAAATTGCCAAGGAGGCTCTTTCTCCATCACTGTCTTCGTTTGAAGGACATTTAGCTGTCCAAAGGCAAACGCCTCACACACACACATTGTACACACACACTCTCAGATTGTGTTGCCCGGAGCCTCTCGGAGAGCGGCTGGCGGCACAGCAGACAGGAGAGCAAAAGAGTGAGAAATAAGAGAGACTGCGAGAAAAGCCTTCGTCTCACAGCAGACCTCACACTGGGTTCTGTCACTACAGATCAAAATCCCCTCAAAGCCATAGATCACTTCCACTAAAGTTCACATGTTTCACACTTAGGAACTGTTTACCAGACTCAAAGAGTTTATCTGCAAAGCACCCACTCACAGAATACACACACTTCTAATGCAGATACAGCTGAAAAAGAAAGACAGAAGGTTTTTTCATCTACGGTTAAGATACAGTTTAATAATTTAAAGTAGAGAGTAGTGGCTCTGTGCAAACAAATATTTCCACCTGCAGAGCAGTGCTCAGCCCAGTACAAAGAAATGGGGTGCTGGCAGCTCTGACTACAAGTGAGCTGACTGGTGTGACAACCAGATGAGTGTCTGCCCCTTTTTCTTGCTGAATACCTGTCAGTGGCTGTTGACTGCTCATGCACACCCACGTAAACAGCCGCTGACAGCCTGCCTCCCCAAAAAGTTACTTTAGTGCATCGGTGAGCCGCCAGGACTGAAAGAAAAGGCCCTAAATGGTTCAAGGAACATCTAAACAAAAGTTAATTATTTAATATTAGTCTTTGAATGCCTTGTAATAATCAGAGGGACTGGAAGAGGTTAAAATCACCTCGAGCTGAGGTTTCTTTCAAAGTCTTCAGCTTTTCTGTTTTTTGTTGTTTTTTTTTTTTTTACCTTTTTACCGACTTATGTTTGTCAGATATTTTTGTTTTTTAGTCATTAACCCTTTCCGTTTCTAAATATCTTTAACTTTGATCAGCCAATCATATTCTGCTATGAAGATAGTTTTAATTGCTGATCTTAAGTAATCTAACTGACCAAGCAATAACAGTCATAGAAGATGGAAGCTGTGCTTGTAATAGATGCTTAGTGACCCCAAAATACCATAAGAAGTTTAAAAAAAAACTAATATGTTTTTTTTCTTATAAGGTATTAAGATAAGTCAATAATGAATTTATTCTTATTCTATTCTATAATGATGAACTTGGACAGGACCAGCATCAATACTAGTTTTGGACTAGACTTTGGAAGTGAAACGTTGGATGAACTGGAAATACTAAGTAATTCTAAGGCGCTAATTTACTAAGATCCAAAATAACCAGCAAAAAATTTCTTGGGAAAACAAAAAATGGGCATACAACTATTGGCAGTGCTGCAGGGGATCTATTTTGACTGCATGCACACCTGAGAACAGGTTTAAAATGGGTATGCGCTCTATTCCAATGTGGATATCACCTATTTTACTGGCCTCATGGATCCATTTACACAGATTCACTAAATGGACGATGTGGATTCATCTTCAATATGGTAAATCCATCTAATGTTGAGCAGATTTAATGCTATCCTTTGACAAAGAATGTTTAATCTGTTTTGTTTACATGGATTTATGTGACAATGTACCAGATAATTTGCTGCAATGCATAACGATGCTCTGCACCAACCTGTTATTCTTTTATATTGTAAAACAAAAAACATAAAGAAAAACTTCATAATAACGTCTTTAATAACAAGTTTTTAAATCACATAGAATAAATGTGAGAAAAAGGAAAAGAATGTTTGGTTGCATCCCAAACTCCAGCAGACTGGCAGCAGTCAAAAGACGAGGGAAAGCATAAAGCTGAACACTTAACTAAAGAAGATAAAAAGAGCACTAATACAGGAGACATGAGGACAGACAAGAAGGAGAAGCAAAAGTAACCCTGGCTAGTTTCTGGAGGGACGCTTTGATATGTGGACATGAAATGCAACCCCGCCTGTTTCCATCTGTGTGAAAAATACGGGTCTCCATTTGGAAAGTTTGCAGCCTTCTGTAGAGGAAGACAGCATGCAGGCCAAACCAAGACAGGAAACTCTTTTCAGTAGGGTACAGCTCAATGTTAAAAGGGCTGGTGGTGAATAATATCATATGCATTCACCTAAATCACATAACATTGCTACACTGGATGGGATATCAAGCTTAAATGTTTGTAGATTTCTACATCCTTTGTTCTGACTGGATGGCAATGATGCTGGTGGGAATGTCATCTAAATGCATGGATGTCTGTTGCTCTACTTGATGTGCATTTGGTTTGTATGAATTCAAGGGTATTTGGATGTTCAAGTAAAGTAGGCCTGATTGTTTCAAACCAGGCCTTGAGCTGCAGACTAAACCACATCCCACTGCATCTGCATAGTGGTGCAGAGAGGAAACCTGTCTTTGGAAAGTCCTCTGCATGAGAGAGAAATGTCCCCCTCATCTCAGATAAGGAGCTGATGAGATGAAGTGATAAAGTCAGTGCTTCTCCTGGGTCTTATCAGAAGCTGTTATCTGACTGCACAGCACCCACCATCTCGCCATCTTTACACCCTTTAAGCACCTCTCTGAAACACTCCCGTCGCCATCAAAAAACACACGCAAGCAAACACACTCATGGTTGGCATCTAACGCTCCAACATTCTAAACACCGTACCAGCTTATTGATTACTTTGACACGCTCCTATTGTTGAACAGATGGTACACCTAATATCATGTGAAATGGAACTGTTCTGTTATCTCATGGGGAAAGGACATAAAATGACTGTTTTCTCACTTCTTGAAAAAATAAAAAAACAACAACACAGCAACAGAAAAGGAGCTTTGCTCTTACCTCTATGTCTGTTAGTAGTCTTATCAAACATAAGCATGGCGTCGTCGACCTGGAAGACACAAGAGCAGTGATGGCATTAGCTTAATCTTTGCACCGAGTACCTCACATTACCTCCAGTCTCATCTCATCTACTCGCTGTAATTACTCTTCCAATATATATTCTTGCTGCTTCACACCTATTTCTTTCTAAGCACCTCTCTCCCACGCAATCATTCGGTGATCGCAGGATTATCGTCGGGTTACTGCTTCCCTCCTCGTTTGTGCGCTGTAATTTTAGATATTACAGGAAATTATGCAATCTATGCTGTTACTCTTTGTCTGGATTAGAGTGGCGACAGGGGAGAAAATTAACAATAATGGCCGAGCGTAAAAAAAAAATGGAAACAATGCTGACATTTAGCAGTTTTTTTTTTTCCTCTTTCTTTTTTTTATTTTTTTGGTTGACTAACGCCAACGTCCAGTCATGGAGAGAAGAGTGACAGATAGACACATTACACTAAGCGGGAGAGAGACAAATGGGACCCTTCCTCATCTCCCAGCTGCAGCAGAAGCAGCATCCTCAATAATATCATCCTTCATCATGTCCAATAAAGCCACACACAGACAGACAGCATTTCTTCTTCAGACATCCCTGACAAACTCATCTTTCTATAACTCTGATGAAAAGCTTAAAAAACAGACTGAGGCATACTCATTTAGCCTGGAGAGGGAAAAAAAAATAGCCAAGAGCATCAGCAGATTGAAACAAAGAGGGAACGCTGTGCAATTCTCACTCCCTAGTTATGGTCTCTAGGTAAGAGTAACAGTGCACAGAGGAGGCTTAATGTCGTGCACAAGTGCGCACACATCTGTGTTTTTCATGGGAGGGCTGAAAAAGCTTTGGGAGGAGATGGAAACAGACAAGAATAGGGGTCTAGCTCAAGCAGAACTGTCTGATTGGACAAAGAGAAGTGCCTGGCAGCCAGGCAGACTAGCGCTGGCACACTGTTCATGCCACCCTCTTGCCACACATTTGGCACACAAGACGTTGGCACAGCTTGTGGGGCCTGGTTACTTGCTGCACGGCTCACAGGCCACATGCGGCTCCAAGGCACTTCATTTGCACCTCCCTAAAATATTTCCAATTTGGCGAAAAAAATAGAGGACAATGCACAGGGACCTTCAATAACCCATATACACAGTTCACCTAATTGTAAGTCGCTCATTATTCTTATGAGGAAATGGAGAATAGAAAGAGGCAATTTGCAGATTTTCTGGCCAAATCTGGTCTCCAGGTGTGCTTTCAGGGTTTTTTTCTTGTGTTGTTGAGTTAAATCTACAAATAATATTACTGGCTGTCAGGAACCCGAGGCAACAGAGCACAAATATGAAGATTCCCCATGATTATCCCAATGTAGTCAAACAACTACCATAAAGAAAATGGGAACGGTATTTAGTATTTCTTAACACAAAAGAAGGAAAATGGAACATGAGACTTTTTTAAATGAGTAAAATCGATTTTTAAAAGCTTTTAAAAACTGAAATATTTACTTTATGAACTGAGAGTCTTCAAGATGCAATTTAATATCAATAATTTATTTTGTTTCATAAACAGTTTCAAGTAATTTATCCTAGCTGGGCCACATGATGTGGGCCAGATTCTCCATCCGTTGAGCAGATATTGTATTGAACTACTGTACATAGAGAACTCCTCCATTTCGCTTGATTTTTCTATTGTAACAGCATTTCTATGTCATCCAAAAACCTTATAATTAAATCACTGTCTGGGAAATGGGCTGATAGGTCCGTAATGATAACATTGCGTGACTGGAACCAAGATTCCCCGAAGATTGAAAAAAATGAAATAAAAATAAGTAGCTTGTGTCCATGGATGGAGGCAATCCCTTGGTTCAAACTATTACTACAATTGTGATTTTATTTTGATATTCCTTTGCACTAACCACAAGCATGTAAATGTTTCATTTCAGGATTTAAATTTTTGCAGGACCCCGATAGCTTGTGTTTCCAGAGTCCGTTGTTGCAGGACTTAATTGTAACTCCGTGTGAAAAAATTACTCTTTTCTATTTATATTCCTAGATTTGGGTACTTGCTTTAACTCTATTTTACCCTCTGTGTAGCAGCAAACCCACCTTAAGAATATTGCCGCCACTTAAAGGGCTGGAATGAGAAATTCAATGTATTACTTTTTCTAATTGTATTGTTAGAAAAAAAAACTAAGTGCCTCTGCAATTTGAAAATATAATTTTGTTAAAAGTTACATTGCAAATGCAATGAATTGCATAGACCAAGCCTCGTTTTTGGAAATTGTATTTAAGCTCATAAAGCAGAATCAAACGCTTGGTGTATATAACCTTCTTTTGTCATTATCAAATGGTTTTTGTGGTTTTTGTATAGGCATAGAACGTGACTATGCACCTTAAGCATGCATTAGTAGAGTGAAAATTAAAGACAAGCAGAGCATATGAGGGTTTAACAATGAAGATCAGGAGGGTTATATATTCAGCTGAGCTGCAGCAGAATCCTCTACAATCACTAACAAAGTTATTGTTTTCCCTGAAATTTTTCCTTTGCTGGAAAATCTACAATAGAACAGAACAATGTGGTGAAAACAATAAAGTTTCAGTGTGGGAAAAATGTGCTTTAAGATGACTGCGTGGTTAGAAATCATTACAGTGGTGTACAAACTGCCAAAGCAATATCGCCCACAGTAACAGTTTTATAAACAAGCATTTATATTGTCACACGCTGTAACCTCTGTCTAATACCAGGCAATCAAATGGAAATCACATTAAAGGGAGGGGGGAGTGGGATAAGTGAAATTTGTAGTACTAAGGGTTATGATTTTATTGACAAGAGTCTGAAGAACACAGAGAACCCTTGTGATTGTTTATCTTCTGTACAATAACTCCATTGTTACGTTCAGTATCACTTTATCACACACTATTGTGCAATTAAAGGTGAGAGAAGTTTTCTTCAATCCAGTTTTTTTTTTTTTTTCAACCCTTGGTGGATTTCTGCTCTAAAAAGAAAACAGAAACGGTTTCTTATGTGTCTTACATTTGACAGCGTGAAAGCTGCACTGCAGAACTAAGATGGAATGACATGTTTACCAACTATGGTAAATGTTTCATTTGACAAGCGTGGCCGACGGTTTGTGATCACTTACGTGGGAGACAGAAACTCCTAGCATTTGACTTCTGTCACCTAATGCCAGTAATGCTCGAAGAGCCAAACGGAGATAATGCTTTGTGCATCAATAAGCATGCAGACAAAAATGCCGGGAAAGCATCTCAGTTTTCTTTTAGACATGAACAAATGAAAGGCTCCATATAAAACACTACTCTTGTCAATTAAAATAAAAAAAAGATCAGATTTTTACATTTCCCTATTATCCAGTTTGAGCTTGCAGTGTAACTTTTTTTACGATTGGAAAGCTAAATATGCTAAATAAAGATTTTAAATATTAAAACTGTGACGTCAACACGGAGGACACGGAGCGAAACACAACTTCTGCACTCATATAGGATATGTTCATGCTCTGAATGCAGTCTAAACTCTTCTGGAAGCTTCCAGAATCCAGCCAAGCATAGCTTTATCATTTTGACATAGCTATCTATAAGTCATTCTTGATGTACAGAAGCTTAAAAATAACTTGCAAGCATTAATTAATCATGGCTTTCTTATAATAAATAATGTCTTTCTCCACATATACCAATATATACATAAGATAACAATTGTTTTAACAAATCGATAAATCTGAGGATTATTTTTTCGATTTATCCATTAATAATTGGATAGCCAAAGGTTCCTTAAAGAAGACTTTTGTCTTGGTTCTCCCCTTTTGGTACTCTTGAGTTTTTAGTTTTCAGTTATTCTGTTTTGTTGATCTTTTGTTTATTTTCCATTATATTCAAGCAGACTTAAGTTATTCTCTGTTGGCCACCTGTGCTTGTTTCCTTTCCCCTTGGCTTCCTTCTAGTTAGTTCCACTCACTTCTGCTCCGCATTCAGCTCATTAGTCCATCCTTTGTTCTGTTCCCCTTATATCAGGCATCCTCAAAGTCGGTCCTCGAGGGCCGCTGTCCTGCAGGTTTTAGAGGTTTTTCTGCTTTAGCACAGCTGATTCTGATGATTGCAGGTCAGCAAAAGCCTGTTAATCAACTATCAATGTCAATCGGCTGTGCTGGAGCAGGGAAACCTCTAAAACCTGCAGGACAGCGGCCCCCGAGGATCGACTTTGGGGGAACCTGCCTTATATGCTCCACCTCTGCAGTCACTCAGTGCTGGTTCCTTGGTGTAGTTTTGTTGTTCCCTCGTCTGTGGCTCCTCACATAGGTTTTCCCTGATGCTTTCTGTTTTTTTGGTTCTTAGTATTTTGGATTTTTGGTTGTCTGCCTCTGTTTTTAATTTAAATCTCCAAGATTCACCTCTGCCTCCTGGTCTCTGCATTTGTGTCCTCAACCAACCTCCATACAAATCGTGACAAGTTTTAAAACAGGTGAAACTAAATCTTTTTCACTTGAAGTGTTCTGGATAGCCCATATTGACAAACTGAATTTTTTTCCTGAATTTTTTGTTGTCTCTATAATACATTTAATGATTAAGTGATTACTAAATTAGTTGCTTATTTCAATAATCAATTAATCCTGATTAATCCAATTAATTGTTTTAGCCCACGTTTCTTTCCACTAGTTTCCTCCAAAAGCTTTCACCAATGAAATGAAACTGTGCAGCAGCTATAACTGGCATTCAAATTCACCCCTTACGGAGTTAAATTGGGGTTTTAACATTAATCTTCCCAATATCTATGGTGCTGACACCGATTTAAAATCAGTGTCAGCACTACATGAAGCAGATTCCGTGGATTTCAGGCAGATCGACAGTCAGCTGCATTTTCTCTTCCTAGTCATAGTGGGGCTCATAAAGCCATGTGCAAATATATTGTAAATATGTTTTTGTCATATTGAAAAAAACATAGGAATTGGTTACAGTTAATTGTATTATTGTTTTTGTTTTTCTTTCCAAAAAGAGGCAGAAAGCTGCCTATTTTAGTGATTGAAAATCTGGTCACAAAGGTTTTCCAAATCCCAACCTCTAATCCTAATTTCTAGTATTTCATCAGATCATAAAACATTGTCATATGACTAGGTGTGGTTGGTTTCAGTCAGGTCAGATTTTCTTTCTTCTTTCCTGCCTTTTAGCCCTGCGCATGGGTTCAAGTATATTTAAAAAATAGGAAACTGTTGTGACATCTACAACAAAATCTGTACCAAACAGAAATTCTTCCTTCAGTGTTTCTTTCATGGTGCGTTCACATCTAAAGTATTTCCAGCAACCAGATCGATCTATTTACATGTTATCCCTATGTAGAGCTGCGTTCAGCTACAGGTGTGTAAGTGGAGCTTGTTGCCTGTCATGCGACTTACTGGCAATTTGTGAAGCGAGCGTCAGCACCCTAATGTGGCCACTTTGTCGCTGGAATCGTGTTTAGCGTCAACGCATCATTAGCCTCAACCATTAAGTTTTCTTTTATAGAATTCACCAAAAAAAAAGTCCATTGAAGTTATTTCAGTTTGGTTTCATATTGTTCCCAGTTGTTGACGACTGTTTCTAAGGTGCAATGGAATATTTTATATCGCTTTAGGTTTCTTTGTTCGTCTTGTAACCTCTTTACTCACTGCCAGGAAAATCTATTCATGAAAGCTATTCTCGAGTTAAAAACATATGGAAGTAAATTTGTGTCGCTGGGATTTGAATTAAAAATGCCACTGAAATTTTAATGTTGTTTTTTTGTACTTACTGTTTCAGTGTTAAAATATATTCAGAACACATTTTTGACCTAAAAAAAAATTTATTGTCATTATTTCTACACAGTTGAAATGTTATGTTATTTTCTCTTCAAGCTAAAATTCACATTACTATTTCAAAGTGATTACATTTTCAATACTTATTTTTCAGTTAAATTTTTCAGTGTTAAAAAAATCTGCATATAAAAAAATTCAACATTTCAAAATTCAAACTCAATATTTTCAGCCTCCTGAGATTCAACTGGCTCTATTTCACTGTCTTAAATTTGTCGTCTAAATTCAGTATAAAAAGGGAATATTACTTCAGGTCACAGACATTAGCAATGGATTGTGGTGTCCAACACCCAGCCAATCCCGTTACGGTTTCTTAGTCACGTGACGTGACGCTTGTGGTGCCTTCATACGGAAGGAAAACCAGCATCACGGACCCGGTCATGCAAGCTAACGCTAACTCAAGTTTAATTTAAGACAGTGAAATAGAGCCAGTTGAATCTCAGGAGGCTGAAAATATTGAGTTTGAATTTTGAAAGGTTGAATTTTTTTTTATATGCAGATTTTTTTTAACACTGAAAAATTTAATTGAAAAATAAGTATTGGAAATGTAATCACTTTGAAATAGTAATGTGAATTTTAGCTTGAAGAGAAAAAATGTAGAAATAATGACAATGAATTTATTTTTAGGTTGAAAATGTGTTCCGAATATATTTTAACACTGATACAGTAAGTACAAACATACAACATTTAAATTTGAGGGGCATTTTTAATTCAAATCCCAGCAACACAGATTTACTTCCATAAAAACAAGCCTTGTAGAGGCCCAAGTTTATCTGGCCACCTTGCATACTAGAAAAGGCACAAAGGGAGTTAAAAATTAAAAAAAATAAAAGTCTTCTAGCTCAGTTGTACTCCTTTAACTCAAACCCAATCTCTATTACTGAAGAAATTTGTGTGGCCAAGAATCATACATCAACATAAATGACATTACAGCTTAAAAAAAATAAAAAATAAAATAAATATATATATATATATATATATATATATATATATATATATATATGATGTACCTCAGTGATAAAATTATAAAATAATCTTTGTGTGTTTACATGCAACTTTTGATCAATGTCGAAAAATAAATTAGGTCTTAAAAATGTCCATACTTAGGAGAAACGTTCACCCACTTTTACGAATGAAAGTAATGACAGTAGAAGATTTTATGTAACTTTAAATTCTATGCATTTCCTATGCAGCTGGCTGAGCCTCATCCACCCAAGGCCTGGGAAAACTGACCTGTTTGTTCCTCCCTGTTGGCGGATGTGTCCAAAGCCTTAGAGTAAGAGCTCTATTTTACATTACATGTTGCCTTTCAAAGAAAAGCCATACTTGGAAGCTCTTCATCTGTGTTTGATGTTTAACTGTGGAAGGTTTTCATCTATAACAGCAAAACAGCCCTCAGCGTAATAACTGTGCATAGTGGCCTTTATATTATGAGGTCAGGGGGGTCCTTCTGCTGCAATTAAAGTTAATAGATGAGACTTTTATTAAAGTAGCCTGCAGTATCATCAGCCATCACCCACTTTGAGCCCTTCAACGTGACACTCGAATATCCCGATCTAATATTGTTACTACTGCTCTGGCTATACAACCATTTATAGGCTGAGAGCGAGACGAGTATTACTCTGTAAAATGAGCTCTGTGAATGGAAGTGTATTATATAAATGTGTGAGCTGTGTTGTGACATTACTAGAGAAGGACCATCCTGTCAGTGAGACCTGTCCAACAAAGAAAAAAGATTCACAGTGAAGCACTGATGAGCACTTTAACAAAGAATGTGCACATCATGTGAGGGTCACACTCCAGCAGGTCACCCCCCACCTCTCTCTCTCCTTCGGCCAGTCTGCCCGTCTCTCTCCCTCTCTATGCCACTTGCAGAGTCTATAGAACTATCTCCCGTGCTCCAGGGCTTTTCAATGTAGTTATTCAAGCAGAACACAACTGTGTGCCTCCATCTGATAGAAGGTTAAGGACCTCTTCACTGCTCACAAAAAAGCCCGCCACACAGAGGTGAAGCCAGGCTCACCTCAGGGAAGAAATCTTTCTCTGTCCTCCTCCTCCTTCTCTTTCACTCTTCCTTTTCTCCTGGTGTGGTGAAAAGAAAGGTTCAAAGGATAATGGCTGTCTTATCACTATGTAAAAGGGGAATGGGAACTCCAGCGAAGTGCCTGGCCTTTTGTGGCAATGAAGAAAAGAGCAAAAGTCTATTTCGCTGTGGTATATGCACTGGAACAGTCCATGACCACTAAAAAGAAGGAGGCAGCTCAAAGACAGTGAGGGGACGAAAGTCGGAGCGGCTCTTTAACTAAACCTGTATCCAACACGCCTGAGTCACATAACCTCCTCTAAAAAAAGGACATGAGGGACTAAGAGAGGAAGCCTTGGAATGCCTAGAATATGGCATAAAGTGGGTGAAAGATAGACATCTCTTTGGCTTTATGCTCTTGATTTATCCATCTATCCATTTTCTCCCGCTTAGTCCTTATCAGGGTCACGGTGGGTGGGCTGGCAGTCTAAGGTCCATAGTTATGTATTTAAAAAGGATATTTTATGAATTGCTTAATTTCTTCATGGTTATTTATATCTAAAATAATGAATTATTGGTCATTATTTCTTTAAATATTGTTTTCATTAGCTGTAAAATGATGAATCCATATGTTTTCCAGAATATTAGGCTTAACCACATCAGTCTGTGTGTAATTGATCAGGTGATTTCCTTAATGTGCTGGTGAAGATTCTCAGTCATCCATGTCAGAGTCATTCCAAAAAAAGAACATTAAAAACAATCCACTGGACTTTGTTTCCAAGTTTGAAGACGTTTCAGTTCCCATTCACAAAGATTTCTCAATTTAAAATGCCTGGAATACCGTTGAGTTTGAGGTATTGAAACGGAGGAAGGGGTCCATCCCTTTGGAATGGGGGTTGTGTTTGCATTTTTTTTAAACATAAAACAAGGATTTGATGGGCTACTGTATAAAACCTCGAACTCAACGCTATTCCTGACATTTTGAATTGAGAAAGCTTCCTGGATGGGTCTTCGCACTTGGAAACAAAGTCCAGTGGATTGATTTTAATTTACTTTTTTTGGATGACCTTAATGAATTAAGGTAGTGAAATATAAATCTACTTTGTAGCTAGGGTTGTCAAAAGTATCGATACTCAAAAAATATCGATATTAACACATTGTATCCGGATACAATACTCGTTTTTAAAAGTATCGACACAGTGCCACCACCAGTGGCACCTGAACAGTCATTCATCTAAAGTGCAGAATAGAGGAAAATGCACTTTCAGAACACTGTGTGATTGAATAATTCTGTGCACTTTTCAGTTTCAGACTTTTTTTTTTTTGTAACAGCTGCAGCTGCTGAGAATTCCTTTGTTTCTTAACTGGTTTGGCTAGTGTCATTGCTATGTGTGCAAAGCATAGCCAAGGAAGTAACACTTAATTTAAATGTTATAAGTCTTTATCAAGCTTGCTTAATATCGTGCACAGCATACAACCTCAGAATATTGCTCTTATTGTTTATTGTATTTATTTATTATATTTTTTTTATTAATGAAAATATATTTCTGTAGAATTTTGGAGTCTTTGTTTTCATCCTTGTGGTATTAAAAATTGTATAGAGTATCGAATATTTTCCTTAGTATCGGTATCATGTTGAAAAGTGTAGTATTGTGACAACCCTATTTGTAGCATTACTTTTATTTATTGAAAAAATAAATGTATATATAAAGAGATTTAAGAAAATTCAACAAAATAGATTGTTTTTTTTTTTTTTGTTTTTTTATATTTTTGTTTTAAATTATTCAGCTGAACTAAAAAATCAGTTTGTTTTTATGATCTTTTTTACTGGGGGTCCCAATGGTTGTGGCAGGTGTGCAGTTCTCTCTACTGTAGATTCCCACAATGTTTATACACCATGACTCCACATTCACAGCAGGAAAGACAGATGGCTGAACAAACTTTATTTTCTATTATATATAAGCATCATAAAGGTAGTTCAGGTATGGGGTACTCTAATAATTTGAGCCCTTGGAATCCTTCCCTTGTCATTGAACAGGAAATTAACAGCTTTGTCATGTTGTTTCTATTTAATGAGAAGAGGTTCCCTGTATGAGTAAGAGTTAAGGTATTTGTTTTCTGAATACGTTTTTTTTATAATTGGCTATGAAGAAACATAAAAACGGAAACAGAAAGTAGACAGCAGATACGCATTTCCCCTGTTGTTCATCATTGCTTAAGGGTTTGATGCCTTTTCTTCATCTCCAGCTCTTTCCCAATGTCTCTGCCCAGTACCCCTCATGCGTTATGGTAAAGATTTCTTTCTTTTAAGAAAAGGTTATGTTCCACATTAAACGTAGCTCTCTTGGCGTTTGCTGTGCTGAATAAAATTGCCGGCCGCTGTAGGCACGTGCTTAAGGAGAGTCCCTTTTGCCACCTTGTGTAATTGCACAGACTTAAAGGGAGCAAAATGTTGCCCTCTGCTCCTTGTTAAACCAGCACTTGTAAAAGCACTCAAGCGTGGATGCAGCACACTGCAGCTGAACATTTCTCAGACAATGATATAGATTTCCGCTACACAAGAACAATTGAAAGGGTTGTCACAAATTTGTCCATTGTCACTGGGTTGCTATCATTTCGCTGTTAATTGCCGTCATTGTAATAGAATATTGGATGCTTTGCAGCAACGAGAGTGTTGATGAAGGAGTAGTGCCGGCTCACTTTTCTCCTTGACCGTGACCCCAGTGAGTCATAGTTGTGATAATAAAGTGATACTTGAGTGATCCCTGTTGAATTTCCTTTCCACCCCTTTTATGAGTCCTCTGCTGTGAGGCAGCGGAGCAGATTTTGCCTCAAACTGCTTACTCCAGAGATGACCAGCACACTTGCTCAGAGACTCTTAAGGAAAATGGATCTTGCCTAGAAGGGGGCTCAAAGAAGGGTCCTCTAGATGGCCTTCCCCCCATAAACATGTCGTTTTTCTGCTTAGTCTGTTTCACCCAGCTGCTCCTTCTTGTGCTCGGATCCTATAACAGTTCTACATCATTTATTTCAGTCGTATTTAATACCCATTCAAACTATAATGGTGAATTAGCTTTTACCTACCTTATAGAGATTGCCTTTTTGGAAGCTGCCAAAATAATTTTAAGCAGTCTAATGATGCAATGTTTTCTGAAGATACACTAAATGCAATACCTGATCTGGGTATATCATAACCAAGGATTTGAGCTAAATGTTTACAGAAATCTCTTCCAAATTGGGCAGTTTATAGACAAATAAGTTAAATATCTATATTGCAGCAGTTTATCCAACAAGCCCCAGGAAAAGAGAGGAGCTTTCACCTGATTTTAAGTGTAATAAGTTGGATTTTTTTTTTTTATTATTATTTTAAGCATTAGCTATTCTTTATATTATCCTAATTTTATCTATATAAACTTTATTCTTAATTTAATCTATTTAGAGTATTTCCTATTAGCCCAAAACTTTTACAATTTTTTTTTACCGTGTTAATCTATGATTATGAAGCAACCACTTACTACATTTTACACCTTTCTTTACAATTTTGCAAAGGTTTATGCACAAAAAAATAAGCTTATGAAAAAGAAAATATCTCCTAAACTGCAATATTTAAACAACAGTAGGCAAAAATATTGAATTTTTTTTTTTTATTCTTAAAAAAAATATGGATAATTTATTTTATCATTCTGTTGTAAATTCTGCAATTTCATCCAAGGTAATCACACATAGAAATCTCCAAAGCCTAACTGGCATTTGGAGTTTTACCACAAGATTTTTATGACGGGAGTCTCGTCACGGCTGATAGCAGATCCTCTCTCATAGAAGAAAAAATTTGCAGCATAAAGTTTACATATAAACAGAGGCTCAACAACAGAATGGCAGCACCGCTCTAAGGTCACTGTCTGTGTCTCAGGCCTTTGTTCCTTTGGTATCAGATATGATCTATATCAGTGTCTCCCCCAAATTGCAGAAGAGGCTCTCTGTTAGCCTTCAGCTGTGTGCTGAATGTAAATGTGTGTTTGACACCTATCTAAATCGCTGTCATAATTCATTTCCCAAGATCCTAAATCTCCCCTTGTCACCTCTGCTGTTTTCCTGTCTAAAAACAGAACACATTAGCCTTTATTGATGTGTTTGTCCTTTGATACATAATTCATCACTCAACAACTTTTTTTTCTTTTAGGGAGGGTAATTATCATGCCCCTTTTGGAGGCTGTTCAAACATATAGATCGAAACAGACAAGGAAGTTTTGCATGGTGTCCGGTTTAGTCTCATGCTGTATGACAAGAGCAGAGACCTTTTAATGTTACGAACAGATGTATTTAGTATGTTTCTTTGGTTTACAAGTAAAGCACCATAATCAGCAAGTGATCTAAATCTGTGCTTTTTTTCTTGATCAGTTTTGACCCTAATCTGAGGGTAAAATAATACAAAATTATTGAAATAATTTTGCATCACAAAATACAATTCTCAAAAGAAAGAAAACCTATTTAAGAGATAGCTTTATTAATCACAGTTCATTAAACCATATTTGTCGGTTATTTATGCTGCAACTGAGCGAGAGAGAGCAGGACTTCAGCTGATAACCAAAAGGCTAACTTTATTACAGTACTACTAACTTTAATTTGATCTTGATTTGATTGATAATGATTTTTAAATGCTATGTATTATGCCATATTTTGATATGTTAGTTAATTCCAGGGTTAAGATGAGGATTGTTACTATCTAGGTTCACAGTTTTAAAACTGCAATTCTTTTGCTGATACTCAGAGTTTTTTCAGCAACAACAAAAATAATAAATGAACCCTCACTACAGGAATGTGAAAGCACGTAATATGAATGCTGTTTGTATTTTTTTATGGAGTATTTATCAAGACAGAATCATAAACAGCTCACTTCAATATGTGAAAGCCTATCAAAAAAGACTGGAAATATAGGAGAAAAGTCTTATTGCAGCATCTTTAAGCTTAAAAGAATTATGTATAGTTTTGCTACAAGAAGCTATTTGTGTTATGATCCTGGCTTGTTTGTCTGCACAGGCTCTGTCTGGTCCTGATCCTTTCTGTTCTGCTGCAAATTTGTACCATTATCTACTCCTGGATGTTTCCAACTTGAATCCAAATCATGCCGCATTCACTTCACCTGTTCACCTGCCCTTATAAACTGGCAAATAAAGAGCACCAGATTATTGAAAGCCTAATGTTTGTAAAAGTCCAGCGTTCTTTCCTGATGTGGATGTTTTTGCCTCCTGGGTTTGCCTGTTTTGCTTTGCCCAAGTTGGATATTCCCCATGGCTCCTGATCTCCTAACTGCTGACTTGTGCCTAATCCCTGGATCGGTCAGCCTCAATCTGCCTCCTTGCGTTCAAATTTTTTTCGGTGCATTTACAACTGATTCAAAGCTGACCCTTACATCCTGTCACCACTTTCTGCTTACATGTTGAAATACTGGGTTTTAAGAATTGCTTCTGTGAGTTTTGGTTGTGGATGTGTTGAATCAAACCAAAACAGCAAACCAAGGGTTTTTCTTTCACAATCTGCCAGTCCTTCAATGATGTCACCCTGCTGTCACTAACCTGCTAAACTGAGGAGCCAAAATTCAGCATACTCGTACTCTTCCAAGAGATTCTAAAAGAATTGGTGACTTTACTGAACATTTACCTTCCCCACAGCTTCCTGCCTTACCACTGACCAATCGATTCTCCAAAAGTTCCTGATCTCACTTCTGATGCCAGACTATTGATCTACAAACATATTTCAATGAATATCATGAACATCCTCCCATTGTTTCCTGCTGAACTTTTGGGCCTCCTTTGCTTTCTGTTACATCACCTCCCCCAGACAAATTATGGTTATTTGAAAAAAACACCTAAAATCAGGTGACATTCTAGGATTTATTTGTCTCATAGGGAGCAAACTACACCATTTTAGTGCCTACTTAGGTCAAAATAGAGGGCTATCCAAGGAAAATCTTTCAATTTAAGATGCGTCTAAGTAAGAGGTTTACTCCCTCAGAGCAAGTGCATGTTGTGATTCAACAAAATAAAACACATTTTTAAATGGTTTTATTATGGAATGGACAGAATGAAACTGATTTATCTCATTTCCAGCTGTAACCCCCCCACTCATTCTGCTGTAGGTAATTATTAATGATATACACCATTGGTTGAATGTCAACACTTATTCTAGTAACTTCCCTTCATGTTGACATTAACAAAATGGCCTGAGAGAAACAGCACAGGAAGACTATTCCTCAAATCTGTCAGGGTTACATATTTATGAGGTCCCCTGCTCAGCATCCAAGGAGGTCGCTATGGTGATACAAGCTGATGTATATTCTAACAAAGAACTTTGCGTGTCAAAGGCTGCCTTGGAGCGTTGCTGAAATGGTTGCCGCAGATTTTGCCGCCTTAGCTGTGCAACTTCTAGATCGGCAAATACACAATTAAAAAGACAAGTCACGCTGAGGCCACTCTAATCAATGCAAAGTTACACAGGGATGTAATAAAAGAGTGATGGAGTGATGCCTTCAGGAGACTATTGTATTGTTAGGGCACACTGTAACACTGTTGTGCCACAAAAATGGTTTTAATAGCGCAAGTCTGCACAAGTGTGCTCCTTTAAAACAAAGCTATTAAAAATGAGTCATATCCAGATGCCACTTTCTTACAACTGAAGAATATTTCAGGCAAACAGCGTTTAATGGGTGCATCATGCAAATGCAACATTTGGCACACACAGATTCCTATTTAGCCACTATTTTCTCACTTTGAGCTGAGATTACATTTAAGACAGATTTTATCTGGTCTTTTTCCTCCACACCAACCATCTGCGTTTAAGAGCAGATTGCGCAATTTGGATAAAAGCCAGTGCACTTAATAATGCACAAAAAGAGCATTCAACATATATCTTAACACTAACATTTCAGACGTAAGTCATTAAAACAGAAAAGCCCGGATTTGGGAAGAAAGACCAACTGCACATGAATAAAACAAATATCCCCAGCTAAGAGAATAATTCCTGGCTTAACTCAAACAGGAAATTGTTTGTAAGGTTGTTCATTTCTTCCCATGTGAATCCGACTCTTGTGTGTTTTGAGGTCTGGTCCCTATCGTGGCTTAACAGAGTCATGTCCACACAGTTGAGCTCTGCCATGTTTGAGGAAGAGGGACTTGGCCTCATCCATCAATCCGCCTGTCTTCCTTTGCCAAGCTGCAGGGAACTACCCATTATGGAGTCATTTTATTAATAGGGCCCCTTTTCCTCTCCGCCACACTCTTGGAAAGTGCCTTCTCATTCTGTCAGAATGGAGTATGCCTGCAAGCCACCTCCATGAAACTGTTGCAGCAGGACCCTCCCTCACTCTCCCATGTGAAAGCTCAAGCTGGGAAATATTGCCATTTCAAGCTAAAATAGTGTTTGGAGAGGTGAGCGATCCCTTAGGCCTTAAGCAAACAGTTTAACATTGAGGACTTATTTAAAATGATGTCCTTCCTTCAGGACAACCAATCAGATTCCTTCTACTGTAGGATCGCATGCATGCAAAATCACACACATACACACAGGCGTGCAACAGACGTTAAACATTATGCGCCAACCTCCTTGTTAAGGTAAATATAGCTTCGGGCAACGTTGACTGCAGGGCAGACAAAGGTCAGAGCATACAATAAAACGTTTGGGAAGACTGAGAGAAAACAGTGCAAAAGGTGACAGACATGACTGGGAAAAGCTTTGTTTAAACTGGATAAATATAGGTGAAGACTGCAGAATATGGATAGAACTGTTGATGCCGCTCAAAGTGAATATAATCAGATGAAAGGAAAAGCATTTTCAACTATAAAGCAGTCAAATTAAGCGGTATGCACGCAGCCTTCAGCTGAGGCTAACCTCATATTTATATTCTGTTAGGCTTTCTACACTAGTTAGAATCAACATGTGTAAAATATTGGTCGATTCTGTGATTTTCTTCAATAATTCGAACTACTGCCTTTTCAGGTTTTAATGTATGTCAACTCTGAGCTCAAACAATTAAAATTATCACTGACAAACCATACATTACCCTGTAAAAACAATTTTAATATTCTTTTTATTTCTAACAGTAAAACCTTTTTCTTTTGTGATAGAGCAACACAAATATGAAATAACGAAAAGGAATCATCCTTTTTATTAATTTGTTTCTTTAAAAAAAATGTAATCAGCCTCGTTCAGGGAGATCTTTGCAAAACAACATTTTGTAGCAATTTGGAGGACTAAGAATTTATTTGTATTTAATTTAGAATTTTATAATATTACAGTAAAGCACATTTATTTTAGTATCTCATTTAACTCAATAAAAACTATATTGAATCATTGCACATATGAGATTTTCTAACCTTTATCTTTGTTAATTATTATCATTTTGTGTGAATTTCTGATCCATAAAAGATAAAATAAAAAGATAAAATGATGAGGGTCCCAGCGGATGTTTAATACCTGCTAAATGGCTTTTATTTTCAATAGATATTTTAAATTTGACAAATGACTTTGTGTCATCACTTTGTGTCATCCAGTTGACTGGATGACACAAAGTGATGTTTAAGTCTTGTAAACCTTGAGTTTAAGTCTAGGCTTTGACTCGGCCATTCTAAGACATAAAAAATGCTTTGGTCTTGTGATTTACTAATCCTTTTTCCGTAAAAATTCAAAAAATATCCACTGGACTTGGTTTTCAAGATTTGAAGAAGTTTTGCCACCTCTCCAGGAAGCTTTCTCAATTCAAATTAATCATTTTATATTGTGCACAGCAGCGTGGTTAACAGTTTAGTTTGTTTTTTTAAGAGTGCTTTTAAGAGTGCTTTATAAATGAAGTTGTATGGTACTGTGTCGTCATTAAAGCTCTTGCTGCATATTTACAGTTATTGCTGGGCTTAAAGGTCAACGCCTGCCCCCATCTTAAGCCTTTTGCCACCTCTGATAGGTTTTCTGTCCTTCCTAAGGGAAAGCATCCTCACAGGATGACGTTGCTATCAACATAAGGATGCTACGTTCAGGGTGATTTAAAACATTTTGATAGAGAATTTTGGTGTTGATTGCATCTCAACAGATAATCATCTTCTAATGTTAAAAGCCTTCTTTGCAAATATGAAATGATTTCTTTTGAATATTTTCAGGAAAGTTATTGATCTTGTCACTCTTATTAAAAGACCAGAGTGTAGGGCACCAATAATGTGGATAAATGCTGTCAATGCGCCTCCCAGGCACTTTAACATTAACAAGTGGACCGACAACCAATTTAACCCTCATTCCAATCAAATTTTATTGGCTTGACTATATGGCAAAATAAGCACGCACAGTTGTAAAACAGCCTCTTTAGTGAACCATTTTCTTCAGAGTGAAGCAGCCACAAGCCAAATATTAACCTCGCCTGAAAGAGAGCATGTAATTTTCTGTGATCATGCCTTTGCTCTTTTTCAGCTCTCTTAGCTCACATTTGTGGGCAAATAGTTGGCCTTGAATTGGAGAGGTGGATTTCACTTCTTGTCGGTCATGAGTATACTCAGGAATTCAAGGGGCTCCTAATTCGCCATTGAATACTGCAGCTCAACTAAATGACAGATGTAATGCTTTTTACAATAAATCTTTACTTACTCTTTTAATAACCAGCTAGAAAATTAAATCCAGTAACTGGCTGTCCATATTCATGAATCGGAGAAAGCCCCCATTAACGGTCTGTTCAGATGTTCAGTGATCCGATCCTAAAACGTCCCTGCGGAGACAAGGTGTGCGTCGTATACTTTGATATCAATAGGCGAACAGGAGGGATCTAACAAACTGCTCGCCTGTGCTGAATAGCATTTCTTTCTTTCACAATGGACACCATTCTAATACCTGCAGTGTTTTACTTAGATTAGGCTTAAGCTTTTTCTTTAAAGGCCATTTCAACGATTTGACATTTCTCCCAGGGATGGGAGAGAATGAGCCTAGATAAAAACTTTTCCCCCCCTCTCCTTCTCATGCAAAACACTTTCATCTGTCATTTTGTGATAGTCCGTCTCTCTTTGTCAGCACAAATACGGGAGCTCCGATTTGAATATGGTTACACATCCCTCTATTTATTAAAGCTTGGATTAACATGACAGGAAGTTTTGTCTGGGGGCTCTTTAAGATGGCTCAGAGAGGCAATCTGGTGACAGTAATAGGATCCAGCTAATATACTTGACTGATGCTCCTTTCCCTGTTTTATAAAGCAGAACAATGGCGGTGGGGTACTGGGAGTGAATACATTGTGCTTTCAAAGCCATGTGTGTGCATGTGTGCGTGTGTGAATCTGTATTTGCGTCCCCCCCGTGGGGCAGGGGGAGTCGGGGACGGTGCACTAATCAGGCAGAATACCATCACTTAGCAAATATAGGAGCTGGAGAAATAAAAATACTAAAGGTCACAGAGCAATTCCATCAGGAAAACTACGCTACAATTAACTGAATAGACAAAGGCTCTGACATTAGTGAGAGCTATAATAATGTTCTACTTCAGAGCCTGCAAAGTTTGTAGAGATTTGTTAAAGGTTAGCTTTAAAAGAAACAAACATCACTGAGAGACTCTTGTGTTTTTTCTTTCACCAGCAAAGCCCTTTCCATGTTATATTTGTGTTAGAGGTCGTGCCTTCGGGGAAATTTTTGTCTTTCTTAATCCAGATGTAATAGCTAGAGAAGCCACAGATCAGTCATTCTTCCTTTTAGGCAAAACTGATGAACTCATGATGTTAATTTATTGAAGAAGTTCCAAGTTGCTGAATATCTTTAAGCTCAGAGGTTTCAGGAGATGTCATCATCTTTGGTAGCTTAGACCAGATATTCATGCATGTCTGTCTTGTTTTCTGATCTTTTTTTATCAGCCATATCGTAAACAAAATGTTTTTTAAAAGTTTACTTAAACAACTTCAGTTTATTAGTGCAAAACAAGACAACAAATGTTATCAACAGATATTTATTACGTGATTATTTATTGGCTTGCAACAGTCATGGTACAGATAGGTACATCCTCTACATACTCCAGGGTTTTGACATAAATGATGCTGTCTTTATCAAATTCAGAAATGTTACAAATGGCATTTTAAAGATAAGTGTGAGAAAAACACCATGTTTTCCAACATATCGATATTCAATGGTGGTTTAATCATACTGTCATGTCACAAGATGAAACACAAGTTAAAAAAGGGTTTCAAAGAAATAGTGAATTATAACTTTGTGCTTTTTTCATAGAGTCTCTGTTTCACTAATACTACAGTCATTTTTTAGAGAATCTATAATCAGTGTAGAGAAGGTATAATTCATTCCACATTTGCCTAGAATTCATATTACAGGTTTCATCCTTGGTGAGAAAGTAAAGGTTTTAAGATTATCAAATTATGTGCTAATTCTACATAGTTAAGGTTTGAGCTACAAATGATTAAAAACAGTTTATCCTCATTACAAAAACACGGTAGAAAAGCCCTGTAATTTAACTCCAAGAGGAAGATTCAAATTAGATGATAAGTGTTGTGAGCAGCTGCAGGTTGGCTGAACAAACTAGTCTTAAAATGTTAAACGGTCGCTATCCGTTAGTCACACATGTCAACATTTCTTTATTAAGCCATGTAAAGGAGTTGCTGCTAACTCTAAAAGAAGTTTTTAGAAGTGGAGTCTGTTTACAAAAAGGTGGATACAGAATATTAGACTTATAAGACCACTTAACCCTAAATAATATTTTTGCCCCTACATAAATAAATAAATAGATGTCTTATAAGGCTGTCTGCAAAGATTATGCATTATTTTGTAATTTATTGCACATTGGTCAATTCTTGCTTTTGTGTCTAGAACTGCCTCCTTGGGTTCAAAATGGGTCAATGTGTTTGAGCTTTGCTAGTGGCTGAGCTGGGGATGTGATGTATTTAAGCAGAACTAATGCCAGCAGCTCCATCCTGGGCAGCAGTGGTTCCCTATGGGACTGATCAGATATTAAATCATTTTGTTAATGGGAAAATAAAGTAAATCAGGGGTTTCTCCATTATAAAATCAATAAATATACAGAAATAAATGCAATTGGAAAAAAATAGGTGTCATCGTTCTAGTCTAAAATAATTAACTGGAATTGGTTCTGTGTCAGTTTGTCCCCAGGCATTAAAGTTGTCACCAACTGGCGGCCTCTGTTACGGGTCAAAACCTGTCCAGTCCTGGACCGGAGTCTGCCAGTTGGTGATCCCCGGCGAGACATTTTATGTGGCAACAACAATTTATGGTAGTTTCGTTCAAATTAGGGCTGCTACAAATTAATATTTTGCAAAGTGATTAATCTGTCTATTAGTTTTTCAATTAATCAATCAATAATCAGATATTTTTTTTATGAAATCAAACCTGGTGAAACTGAAACTTTTCCTCTTGAGGAGTTCTTGATAGAGCACATTGACAGAGAACATTTTTTCTTAAATGCAAAATGTTTATATATTTTTTTTACAATTTTGATATAAATACTGCTCTAAATGAATCGGTCTATCAGCTAAAGGCATGTTTTACAATCTCTACGTTCCAGTTAATGATTAATCGATTACTAAATTAGTTGACAATTATTTCAATAATCGATCCATTATGATTAATCCGATTAATTGTTCCAGCCCTTGTCCAAATAAGGAATTTTTATCATGCACAGATTTGACAGCCGAGCTGCAGCTCTTCAGGCCCCCTTCCAATTATATAAGAGGTTTGTTTACGCTCAGATTAAAAGCGGTGAGACAGAAGCTAGACCTGCTGTTGAATCTAGAAGCAATTCAGATGGCTTGTTCAATTGTTAGGAAGGTGGACTATGAGAACAGGGCATTTAAAGACGAGTGGACTGACAAATATGTCTGTTCTCCCAGGACAGGCAACAAAACCGATCGGTTAAATCTCCTGAGTCTGTGCTAATCATAACAAGATCAAACGTTAAATGCCACTATAAATCTAAACATCAAAAATCTGAGGAAACCAACCAACAACGAACAGATTCAAGAACCCCAAAAATAAATGTATAAAATGTTTTTGAGATTTCATTTTTTATTAGGATTGCCTTGTTATAAAAATGTAATGCAAATCTCTATATTGTCCTACAATGGGGAAATTCACTCTCTGCATTTAACCCACCCCCTTGGGGAATAGTTGTCTGCCATTGTGCGGCGCCCGGGGAGCAGTGTGGGGGTTAAGGGTCTTGCTTAGGGACCCAGAGTGGAGGCTGTGGGGATCAAACCAAGTACTTAAAACCTTCTCAGAGCACAAATACACTGCTCTAACCACTAGACCAACACTCCCAACACGTCATTCCTTATGAGTGATTATTTTATAAAGGTAAAACTTTAGCTTGTTTTGTGCTTCATGTAATAATTTGTTAAATGAATCCTGTTTTCTGAGCCCTAAACTTGTAAACTTTCTACTACTTTGTGCTGTAGCAGAATCCAATTTAAGACTTATGATAGTAGACAAAGTTTTATAGAAACATCTAGTTCCTGGTAGGCTTTACTTTAAAAATAAATATTAACACTGAGAGATCCTGGACAGGAATTTATCGACCTAATTTTATACCCAGATACCATATAATGACGAATAAGTTTATGAAAACAAAAAATTATTGGGAATGCAAAGAGTTAAACCAACAGCATTTAGCCAATATGTTGTATTATGCCTGTAAAAGAATGATTAGTTTCTTTCTTTCAATCTCATATTTTTATTTTTTTTTGTTTAACATGAATTCTTTCACAATCGACAGCCTGACATCAGACTAAACCGCTATCTGCTCCTTTTCAGAAGTGTTTTCCTGTAGTTTGAGCTGTTGCTGTCAATATTAGTACACAAGGACGGGCTTACTCATAGACGTTTCCATATGCCACAGCGCTATAGACGGACGCCGTCTGTGTACACAAGTGTGTTTGTGAGTGTGTAAGATCGGTTAGCAGATCAAATCCACATCTGTTTGCGAGATAGAAGGGAATCTGTGCCTCTACAGCAAACCTCTCAATACTAATTAACGATCCAGTGATAGTTGCCAAATGCCAACTGTCATTAGCACCCGACAACACATTATTGCACAGATGTAGATGTGCACACGCTCAAACACAAATACTAGGTGGTCAACCGCACCGGACCACCACAGGCCATCTGTGGTTAGGATACATTAAACACTGTGATCTCTGTTTCAATTCAGTGTTTCCAAAGTACACCAGCATCAGCTGTTGAGGTAAAATGAAACTTTTGTGAGGTAAAGTGGACTAGTTTTAAACAACTTTAGAAAAGGTGAGACTAAGTTATGCTTTTTAGAAAGACAGCACTTATAAAGTATTCCTAAAGCAGCCATGACAAAATCAGTTCTGGAGTTATAGACCTTTGACTTCCTTACTGATAGCACCATTTTTGTGCTCTCGAGCACTGTGCTCGGTAACAGCATCTGACAGCTATCTTGGATTTTTTTTCTAGCAGGGATTTCAGCTATGCTTGCCTCGGAAAGGATCTGCAACCGACTCTGCCTCTTGTGTGGTTTTGTCTCTCTGCCTGAATCTGTCAGTCTGTGCACTGGTGACAGGGTCAGATAGAGAGAGCAAAGTGGGGAGAGGTGCTACACTGCGAGCAGATGAGGGGTCTCTCCGTATGGGAGACCCCAGCATGACACTCATGACAGCGATGCAGACAGACGCCAGTTGGTTCGAATACTGCCGCCCACGCTGGCTCCAGCAGAGAGTCCAGAAGCCTCTGAGAGGCCGAGGGAAAATGGACCACCAGGTCGGATGAGATTCAGATTTTATTCTAGCCATTTTTTTTACCAGGCTGAGACGCCAGTGATATCTGCTAAAACACATAACTAAAAGGCTATGAAATTCATCTAGGAGTGCGATATAGACCTATGTTAACCTATTAGGTGTCTTAAACCACACTGACAACAACTAGTGGGAATGAGTCCACCCATAGGCTTCCTGGAAAACTAAACTCAAGCCTTGTCTAATCTCATTTCTCCTCATCTCCGCCTGTGCAGCTTGCCTGCCGCCATCAAATGACAGCATCTCGCCATCTCTCACAGCCCTCTGATCTCTATGTCAACAGGCGACACCGGCAGCTCCCACTAACTCAGCACGCACCAGCCCATCTGCAAGGCAAACCGTCAACAAATGCATTTTGCATAGACTCACGGCTACGACTAATGGTGCAGTTAACGAGTCCTCTAAGTGCTGTGTCTTTACACCTGACAAGGTACCGTCTGAGACGGTGCCATCTCTTGCAATGAAGAAGGCATTCTGCACATATTCTACATGTGGTTTGGCATTTACGAGCAGTGGGTAGGAGATCAAAGCTGCGGCTGACAGGCCCCTAAAATAACAAAGATTTATTAAAGACATCAAGAATCGGTGCAATATTTTCTCAGCAGCCTCTTATCTTAGTGCGTACGTATACTGGCAGGGGTTTATTAGTCATCAGTGGTCAAGGTGGGAGGCAGCACAATTGTCCAGCTCAGTCCCAAACTCATACAGAGGTTGTGATGACAGAATCCAAAGCGCTCTGTGGTTACTCAGTGGAATTCAAATGCCAATCCCCCAGCCCAGCACCATCTCGTCTCCCTCGTTCCTTCCCTCCTCTCTCCCCCAGTGTTTGTCAGGGTTGGTGATTAGCTGTCACCCTCTGCAGAGGCAGATAACACCTCACATAGCCTGTTTCCCTCTGGGAGCATGCACATGCGCAACACAGAGAAATACACAAATGTGTGCACATGCATGTAAACTAAAGACACTTAAAAACTCTGTAAAAATACAGACAAGTGTTTCATGTCTTTGCACATATTTACAAGGACAACTTACTCACATAGCTTTGAGTTCTATTCATTGACTTCAACTGCTTTGAATGACATTCTGAGTCATTTTCTTTACTAATTTGGGCTGCCATATTTTCCACCAAGTTTAAGTAGAGATAGAGAGAAGTAAGATACAACAAGTCATTCAATCAAATCTTTGTAGATGTGCTATTCCTTTTTTTCTGGTGTAATAAACTAATCTTTGTGATGGTTGTGGTTTTATTCCTACTGTACGTCTAAACTATAAACTGATTCACACATAGCTTAGCTCTTTGAAAAATGAAGGAAATAACACTGGTGTGTGTAGAGGAAATAAAAATCCTAACAAGGTTTCTTTAAGTGAACCAGTAGAAGATTGAGCAACAGCACTGCTATCTCATTTGTCTCTAAATTGCCATAGATGCTGTTGTCAGCTGGATGTCAGATAACCTGTTGGGATTGGCTCTGCTTTCTGTGGGTCATTTCTTGCACAACTCACTATGTGCACAAGATCAGTACCGACTGGGTATCCTTTCTTTCTCAAATGGTCACAGATTACCTCTGGTGGACATCTAGTGGTATTTCATGACATCATTTCAGTTTCTATGTCAAAATAAATTCACAGCTTTAGGTTTGGCTTTAAGTGGACTATATTTAAACTCAGAAAAAGGTAATGATTTAGTGAATTTTTAGGAATCTAAATGTATGCCAAAGTCATAACGATCATTTACAGGAGGCTTAGTGCTCCTCAAGTTTGGCTGTATATGACAAGCCTCTTCATTGTATAGGGGATCCCATCCAGATGAAATTACTGACTACTTTAGATACCTTGTAAGTAAAAAGCTTAGTTTAACATTTTAAAGTCTTGCCAGGGTGTCTTTGTCATGATACACCTTATCTAAATAGTCAGCTACAAATTGGCTGGTTTGCGCATGTAAAGGCGGGAGCACACTCTACGAGTTTTTGCCCTTTTCAGGCTGATTCTTCAGTCGCGCAAGAATTTTCTAAATCGTGCCAAGTTCCAGCCTGATCGTGCATCCTGCATTATTTAGTATACAGGTGGTAACGAGGGCGCAATTAGCCTCTCCCGATCAGCTCCAAATCAGGAATCGTAAAGTCAGGAGAAAATCAAACATGTTTGAAATTCTGTCGGCCCTGGTGAGGCGCTGGCGAGCAAGTCCTGCTTTTGAAGCAGAGCTACGAGCATGTAAGGGACAATTTAGCCAAACCTGCATTTACACTGCTAATGTGCAAACAAGATTGATGAGTCAGACAGACGAGAGGCTGCCATGCCACACGCACCATCAGTAGCCTATGCAGGTGAAGAGTCTTGCCGAAAGTGGACTATACTTACTGTTGTGTTGTAAAGTGCTTACTTCTACTTGCATACATAGATGTGTGTGCTAGCTGCAAGTCTCTGTTGGTTTATAACCACAAGATAAACTCAGATGTATTATGTCTCATTTCCTAGCATATCAAGAATTCTAATTTACCAAAAAGTAAAACTGTTGAGGAATCATCAAAATGGAGAAGCAGAAAAGCAGGATATGTGTCTAAATTGCTGAGTCTATCAGCCCCTCATACATCAAGTATTTACTAACAAAAAAGCTCTCAGATGACTTTGGGTTGCTATTTTTAGGCAGAAGGCACAGAGAAGACAGCCTTCCTGAAGTGTTACTCCAGGTAGCATCTCGGTGACAGATGTTACATAATAAATGGGTGCAGACATAACGTTATTACATATGTGCATTTTTGCCAGCAAGCTGGAGTTTTAAAGCTTTTGGATAACCTCAACTATCAGAAAAAACATTGGAAAAATGAGGAAGTGATTTTACAAAACGGGAATAAAAGGCTTATAAGGTGTTTTAGGGTTTCTGCTGGTTGCAGCAACTCAAATGTAATTGTTAGTGTTTTTCAAGGCTTTACTTTTTTTTTTACTTTTTAAGGCCTTGAGGAAACCCTATATTTAAAGCAGGGGAGATAAAACACAGTAATGGCCGTAGACGAGTGTTTCTGTAGTGCAGTATCTTAGAAACTGATAAAGGAGATATGAGTTAGAAGAAAACAAAACTGTAAATTCCACACCCTGGAGCAAAAACATGATCAAGGCTTGTTTTGGAACAAACTCAAACTAATGTATATGTTTAATGACAACATTTTTTGGTGAAAATCCTCTGAGCAACATTTGAAACCGCCTGGATGACACCTTTACTGAAGACAGCAGCTTGCTTTTTATTATTTAATAGGAAACACACACAGTCTGAGTTCACATCAAAGCGAAAATATCCTGGTACAAAAAAATAAATCAACGTTAGCGAGATGATGTTGTGTTTGATCAAGGGCTTATACAGTAGTGTTTCGGCCCCCCTTTTTTGTTCCGCTTTCATTTTACATCCAACAAACAGTATTACACCTTCAACATCAAACTAATAGAGTAGGATAAGATCACCTTGCCCTCTTCACCCCGTATCATCTCTGCTGTCATGGCACAAAGAAGGATTGAAATGTTGCGGATAAATAGGCAGCTTTACTCAAAAAAGAACTCTGACAATGCAAGCTAATCAAAGCATTTTCTGAGTCAGCGTGTCAGGGACAACAGGTCTCAGATGACAACCATGTTAGGAAGGCACTGTAGAGAACTAGGAGGGTTACAGGGCAGCGAAAGCTGCAGAGGTGGTGAGGAGAACAGAAAAGGAGAGAGGATGGGGGGGGCTTGTACGGCACGGAGAGCACAATAAAGACAGCAAGACAAATACAGACCAAGAAAGACGTAGGAGATCATGCCCCTGCTTCTGTGTACATACGGCGTAACGTGCTGGAGCAGAGAAAGACCAACCCATTGAGATAAGCCCCTTTGCTCAGGCTTCCTTTTAAGGGTTATTTGGCAGCAATCCCTCATGTTTGTTGGCAGACAGAAACATATGCCCCAAATCATCTGCTGATCGCTGAATTATCTCATGCCTTTTTAAAACAAATAGAAAATGAAAAAATCTCATTTAACACTACTGAATGATTTGCTCAGGTAATCGCAATCTATTTGACAGGAGAAAATAACTTCATGGCTGACATAGTGCCGTGCACAGATTGCTGGTTTTACAAGCGTGCATTAGGCTTTACAGCCATAAACATGAAGCTCAGCTTGTCTCTTATTGGAGATATATTATAAATTGTTTCCATGATTTGTCCCTAATCAAGTTTGTCTTGAGTTGTTACATTTGGGTCTGCTAGGCAGTGCTTCTTCTCAGCATATGCGGGAAGTGATGCATTTACCATATCAGGAATGTACGTCAATGAAATTACTTTACAGTCAGCAGGCTATATTTATAGCAGATGCACTGTATGGCAGAAGCTGCTCCACGGGAGTGTCTCCGCTGGTGTGCCAAAACAATAAAGCATGTTCTCTCGCAGCCAATTCTTTCTGTGTTCTTCGAGAGACAGCCGCTCCATTGATCCCATTTCAGCTCAAACACATTTTTTAATCAGATAGCCACACAAAATGTGTTAAACATATGTTCGGGCACACAGAAGTGGGTAATGCTTTCTGTCTCTGACATCCAAGTGCACCTCCCATTCTGAACAATATGTAGCTAACGAATCGGGACTCTATGGATGAGAATGAAGTGTGAATGTGACCAGACAGGAAAATAATCCACGCAATCCAGATCGAAGCCCTAAAGGCTTTTATAGATCTACAACATAGATTTTCTCCCTGTCTCCATTTCTACCTGGCTTAGGTTTAATTTAACTCAATTAAATCAACCTGTGCGCCCGCAAGTAAGCAGTGAAAGCAATCATTCATCTTTGTGGTGAGCCGCTTTAACTGGGTAAAAAAAAAATAATGCCCTTTTTTTCCATAGACATTCGACCACTCACTATAATTTCAGCCAGCTCTGCAATAATTTAAGCAGCTGACATCTAACAAACGGCCCTTTACGGATGTCCTGGCCTCAATAATACTTTTACAAATGTGATAGTTCAGCTGCAGTTTGCTGTATACATGACTTTTTATTGTATTTCCTGCAATCAATTAGAGGGTAAGCTGGTTGATTTAAAAAAAAAAAAAAGAAAAATGCTTATCTCTAAACAGCAATGTGGACAAAGTTATCACTTATACAGGAACACACCCTGGGGTAAATTCGTTATCAACCCTGCACACCGCAGCTTTCATGTATAAGACAATCGACACAACCAAAACATCTATGAGGGATTGTCCTTGAGTGACTGGCTGAGACGGCCACAGTAGCCTCTCCCTCATCATGACTATATCAGGCAGCTGCTTACACCCGTTCATCAGATACATATTTCATGAGCTACGGTAAACACGCAGCTCTCAGCAATGCCAATCTAGCATGGAATAATACATTCATAGTGGATCAGCTAATGAATTGAGAGCTTGCCCGGGTGAAAAGAAGAAAGCAAATACCCAATATTCAAAGTAGAAATAGAATTAATGAGCGGTTGTGAATACTCAAAAGCTGGATTGTTGAATGGTGCCCTAAAAGCGAGGCGTTTCTGTCCTCCACCTAACCTTTGTCTATGTTGAAAGTTCCACAATAATGAATGCAGAAGAGGTTTCATAGTTTTCTCTATGAATGTGGATCTCACAGAAGTGTAAATGATGCCACGTGCGACGCTGTGAGCTCAGCTTTGATCTGCTCCTCCATAAGACAGGTTCTACAACAAAAGATGAGGAAAATCCTCAGCTCAAGCCCCATGTAATCTAGTAGAACCTCTCTCCATGTCTGATCCTGCTTTGCTCCACTGGCTGTGGTGGCCATCAAACTGACAGCCCATGTTTATATCTGCCCCGGTGCTTCGAACACGGACAGATGCTAACGCATATGATCTGGACACCTGAGCCACTGGCTTCAAATCTCACACAGGCAGTTTTACAGCTCCGCATCAACTAACCAATTTATTCTCCCATTTAAGACAATTGCAGTTTTTTTCATTTTTGCATTTTTATTACTTATATACATAAGTATGAGAGTTTGTTTTTTGCTGTTGTTAAGTATTCTAATAAATTCTAGGGATAAAATGTCATAAAAAAAACTCCCCTTTGTATCTAATATTTCTCTTTCAGGGGTCACCGCAGTGAGTCATCTGTCTCCATTTAACCCAATCTTAACCCAATTTAATAATAATTAAACTTTATTATTCTTACGCTGGAGAAATTCCCCTCTGCGTTTAACAAATCCCCTTGGGGAAGCAGTGGGCTGCCACTTTGAGGCGCCCGGAGAGCATAGTGGGGTTAAGGATCATGGACCCAGAGTGTGGGCTGTGGGGGTCGAACCAGGCACTTGCAACCTTATCAGAGAGCAAGCGCACTGCTCTAACCAATAGGCCAACACTCCCCAGTAATTACATGAAACCCTCTTGGTCCCCTTTACCAGTGGAGGTCATTGTTGACCTGGGCCCCCACCAAGCCAGTAAAGACATCAATTGATTGACTTGCATTTTCCAATAATCTAATTGTATGTTATCTTCTAAATACTTCCTTACTTTCAGAAGAGTTTTCATGTAGCAGCAGACTGTTTAATTTTCCATCAAACCAGCTCCAACGCTACACCAATGCTACTGATTGTTAGATCAGTGTTTACTGCTTCCCTTGTTGCAACCTCTGGTTTATAAAATATGGAAACTGGAAAGGTGCACCAATCGAGAAGATTTAAACCACATGTTAAACAGTTGAAAGTTAGTTATGCTTTTGTCTGATTAAATGTAACAACCTGGAACCTCACCTTCACTGTTTACTCTAATATCAACCATCACAGAGTTTTAACAGAATATTGCTCTGCACAGAACTGTGTTTAAAGCCCATATTTTTTGTTAAATCCATAAACGGATTTTCTGACTCAGCTCTTAAAGCATATTGTTTTTTCTAATATCATCAGGTAGTGTTAATAAATCCCAGCAAGGTACTCTGTGTAACTCTATTTACAGCTTTGCTGTTGGCAATCATAAACAGGGCATGTTGTCCTAAATAATGGAATTTGGGTATTTAAACTTTCTCTCTTGGGTTGTGATCCTCCATAAACACTTAGTATTAAACACAAAGAGTATCAAACTTTTATTGGATGTAAGGGATTTAGAGTGGTGCAGGGATATCCAGCCTGGGTCTCTGGTTTATGTAAAAACAGATTAGTATAAAGCCTTTAAAGGTACACAAACAAGGAACTTAAATGACTATAGTACATTTCTATAACGTAGAACTAAAATTATTTCTATCAATCTATGAAGAAAATTCAGTCAGGCATTTTTTCCTCAAAGTACATGAAATATTTGTATCTTTCAAGAATGAAACCATCCCATATTACTACTATCTGGATGTGAAAAGTCGGAATAGTATCAAGGAATTACCCAGGAGTGGTAAGAACATACAGAACACTACAGCTAAGAAAACCAACCCTGTGTAGACGACGCCTTTAAAAGTGAGACTTTTTAATTTTAATTTATAACAAACCAATTACAGTTGCTAAAGGTTCATTAATGTTTTATGGATGTAAACTCATAATGCCTTATAATGTCCACCCCAAGTATTGCCATGCATCATTGTGTTTCTGAACACTTACAAATTGATGAACACTGACACTTTAATGGAGCATTATGAAAAGTTGTGTCAAAACAACTAGAAGGAACAATCAATGAAGCAAGCTCTGAGCTCCTGGTGTAAATTCATTATTTTTGTGACAAACTCAAAAATGTACCTGTAGGCTGTTTAATTAACACACAACACAGCAACGAAATGAACTGTATCCTGACGTAAAATAGATCTTTTTAAGGTAAAAGGAAAGTATCAAAAACATGCAACGTTGAAGATCTTTAGCTTGTAGAAGAAAAGACCGTTTACACTTAATAGCTCAAAAAATCTCCCACATTTTCTGATGTGTCCTTTTTTCTTCCGTGACACCTGTTTTAACATAATGCAATACTTTTTTATTGCATATCTGAAGTCTTATCAGCTTGAAGTCACACTTCTACCTTTTTTAGCAGATCTGCAGTAGAGATTTTATGTCAGTAAAGATATCACACAAAAAAACAGTCATGAATTGTGTTTTTTTTTTTTTTTTACTGCTGAGCAGTATCAAGAGTTTAATACATAACATCCTGAAATATATAAATATAAATATAATTGACTTCCAATACTGTAAATATGCCTGTAAAGCCATTTTGTGTGGGCTGGGAAAAAGATTGAAAAGGAAAAATCCCACCTTAAACATAGACAGATTTTAATCAATAGATAAAGACTGAAAAACCTCTAAAAAGCCCTTTAGAAAAGAAGACAGGAATGTGTTTGTAGCAATACTCTGCGATAGCTTGTGTGAATATGGCTCCTGTGTAACAAACAGAGATCAATGTTTTATTGTTTTATTTTAAACTTGTTCTTTGTCCAAACTGTTTTCACAGCAGAGCGTTTTTAACAAACCACCTCCTAAGCAGGCACTAATGAGCTTTTGTTGAGCAATTATTTGGTGCCCACATTATTCTGTTTGTGCTTTAGTTTAAGGATCTGCATAGAATAAAAAAATATAATTATGCATTATTTTTTGTCTTTTCACGTAGTTTGTTCCATATTTATGCTTGTCTAAGGTTACGTTCACACTGATGCCTGAAGTGACCCAAATCCGATTTTTTTGCCCACATGCGACCTGGATCTGATCTTTTAATGACAGTCTGAACAACACAGATCCGATTTTTTCCAATGCGACCCAGGCCACTTGGCCATATGGTCTGGAATCCGATACAAATCTGATCTTTTCAAATGCAACCTGTGTCTGAACGGCCAGGTCGGATTCATCCGACCTGAATGTCATTAATACCCGACAAAGGTCACTATTCTTCGTCTTGCTACGCAAAAGTGGCAAGATAAACAACAGCCATGGTGGACGATGATGCAGAGAAAAGTATTTATGTTTAACCATATTGAAAGGAAGAATTTATATGGTTGGAAAAGACCGCTAGATGCGCGCCGGCACTACCATCCACTTCCGTAAACACGGAGCACGCTGGCCCATGACGTCATTGCGTCATCTACTGCGCAGACGGGACACTTGCGTTGTATGACTCCAGTTCACACAGGAGATCACATACAAGTCGCATATATTTGGAATGTGAACAGCAACGCAAAAAAAAAAAAAATCGGATTTCACAAAAAATTCAGAATTGAGAATCAAGACCTGCAGTGTGAACGTAGCCTAAATGTAAAGAAATCAAGTGTAGTTTACGTAACCTCTAGTCTGGTGAAAAAGATACAGTACAGTCTGCTTGTCAGTCAGAGGTTGAGTTACATTTGCTTTTATTTGTACTGTACATCTATATTTTACAGGGCTATTACAATTTTATATGCATGGCTAATGACTGTCTTTAAGTGATCAGAAGTTATAAACTGAATATTAGTTTATTATTAGCTTTTATATTAGCTTTATTTATAAAGCGCTTTATAAATAAAGTTGAGTTGAGTTGAGTTGAGTTAAAGCACTCCAAGCACACCTCACTTCATAAACACAGACAGAGCATTTGCATAGCATTACAAAAATTTGAGTATAGTTATTACTGGGTCTTTGTCGTAAAACGGTATTAGTGTTTGTGTCCATTCCTGAGGAAGGGGTTCTTTGGTAGTCTCTCACTCGTTCTCCAATGTTTTGGCAAGTCCAAATCAGTCTTTCATGTAAATCAATGAGAGCTGTTCCACATCCACCGCTACTCCTCCGCACGTCTCCGTCCACGTACGTCTTCTCCGTCCGTCACCGACAAAATACGGAACCCAGCTATTTTTTGCTCCTCTCCGGTCCGGCCAGGTCAAGATCCGCAATTGCAATCGCACCAAACAGGAAAAAGAACATTTATACGATGCAAACTATTGGTTATTCACCAACCAGGAAGCAGATTTCTCATCTCGATCAAAATATTTATTTTATACAGAGGGACTAAAAGTTTAATCAAATCCATTCAAAAGAAACTTCTTATTACAGGATATATATATATGGGCAGAAACTGAACATATGCTGAAAGCTGATGGGGATTTTTTTAATATGTCATAATAAATTAAGCGCTCACAGGGTTTATACAGGAATGAGTGACTCTAATTCAATGCTATTTTAATGCTATTAGAAATTATTTTAATGCCATCAACAAGAACCATGAACACAAGTTATTAGTGTACATGAAATATGAAGGAGCTGTAAGCACAGTTCCATGACTCCTGTATGTATGTAAACACACACACACGTATATATATATTCTCTAGCTTTTTCTCCGCCTCGAGCTTCCTTTCCGAACATACGGCTTTATGATCAGTTTCACGCAAATTAATAGCGATATAATATATCTGACAAAATTGTTTTTATAAACATTTTTATTAAAAATCATAAATGCCACGATAAACATATTTAATTAATTGTAGTGCCAATTAAGGCCTTGATTTAAAAAAAAAAAATATGAATTGTAATTATTTTTAATGATCCGCGGAAACCCTGGTTCATCTCGAGCATACCCTCTACGATCTCTAAGGAACTCAGAGCGGAGCGGACGGGAGCCACAGCGGCGGCTGTAGGCTTTGCTTTGCGCAGGCGGTCTGGAGCTCAGCGGGGCGGAGCGGAGCGCTGACGGAGTATGAGGGATTTCGGGGTTCGGCTTCTTCACTGCGGCAGCGGCGAGCAGCAGTAACCCGCGAACAGCTGAAAACTCAGCGGTAACGCTGGCACCTGTTGAGGAGTATCCATCGTGTGGAGTTGAACAACTAGTGAGTATTAAGCTGTCAAAGGGGACATTCCCCCTATATTGATAAGTATTCATTTACCTTATTGAAGATGGGTCATTTTAAAGTAAGTTTCTAATTTAATTTGGATTTGCTACAAACAATGAAAAACCTATTATTTAGGTGTTTTTTTATGTTGAATTTCAGGAAAATCTCAGGCTTTTAAATGTTGTAAAATCACCCAAAAGTTTTAGGTGTTTTAGTCCTTAATAATTTAAGTTATACATTCAAAAAACATAAGGAAGTTATTACCAACATCTCACTCTGCTTTACAGCTTTGTATTAACATTGCTTTAATGTGTGTTATTGTGTACAGCTGGGGATGTTAGGGGTCACGTTAATTATAGATTAAATCATTTACTGTTCTGTAGTTTAAGCAATTGTCATATTTGTAACAACACTAGTCTTTCCTGTGACATGCACATACATACATACATAAATATATATATATATATGTATATGTATACATATATATACATATATATGTATATGTATACATATATATATATATATATATACATACATATATATACATATATATATATGTATACATATATATACATATATATATATACATACATATATATACATATATATATATGTATACATATATATACATATATATATATGTATACATATATATATATATATATATATATATATATACATATATATACATATATATATATATACATACATATACATATATATATATACATACATATACATATATATATATATATGTATACATATATATATATATATATATGTATACATATATATACATATATATATATATATGTATACATATATATACATATATATATATATGTATACATATATATACATATATATATATATGTATACATATATATACATATATATATATATGTATACATATATATACATATATATATATGTATATATACATATATATACATATATATATATGTATATATACATATATATACATATATATATATATATATATGTATACATATATATACATATATATATATATATGTATATATATGTATACATATATATACATATATATATATATGTATATATATGTATACATATATATACATATATATATATATATATATGTATACATATATATACATATATATATATATATATATGTATACATATATATACATATATATATATATATATGTATACATATATATACATATATATACTGTATGTATATATACATATATATACATATATATATATATATGTATATATACATATATATACATATATATATATATATATATGTATACATATATATACATATATATATATATATATATATATGTATACATATATATACATATATATATATATGTATATATATGTATACATATATATACATACACTATATTGCCAAAAGTATTTGCTCACCTGCCTTGACTCACATATGAGCTTAAGTGACATCCCGTTCCTAATCCATAGGGTTCAATATGACGTCGGTCCACCCTTTGCAGCTAGAACAGCTTCAACTCTTCTGGGAAGGCTGTCCACAAGGTTTAGGAGTGTGTTTATGGGAATTTTTGACCATTCTTCTAGAAGCGCATTTGTGAGGTCGCACACTGATGTTGGACGAGAAGGCCTGGCTCTCAGTCTCCGCTCTAATTCATCCCAAAGGTGTTCTATCGGGTTGAGGTCAGGACTCTGTGCAGGCCAGTCAAGTTCATCCACACCAGACTCTGTCATCCATGTCTTTATGGACCTTGCTTTGTGCACTGGTGCACAGTCATGTTGGAAGAGGAAGGGGCCAGCTCCAAACTGTTCCCACAAAGTTGGGAGCATGGAATTGTCCAAAATGTCTTGGTATGCTGAAGCATTCAGAGTTCCTTTCACTGGAACTAAGGGGCCAAGCCCAGCTCCTGAAAAACAACCCCACACCATAATCCCCCCTCCACCAAACTTTACACTTGGCACAATGCAGTCAGACAAGTACCGTTCTCCTGGCAACCGCCAAACCCAGACCCGTCCATCAGATTGCCATATGGAGAAGCGCGATTCGTCACTCCAGAGAACGCGTCTCCACTGCTCTAGAGTCCAGTGGCGGCGTGCTTTACACCACCGCATCCGACGCTTTGCATTGCACTTGGTTATGTATGGCTTGGATGCAGCTGCTCGACCATGGAAACCCATTCCATGAAGCTCTCTGCGCACTGTTCTTGAGCTAATCTGAAGGCCACATGAAGTTTGGAGGTCTGTAGTGATTGACTCTGCAGAAAGTTGGCGACCTCTTCGCACTATGCGCTTCAGCATCCGCTGACCCCGCTCCGTCAGTTTACGTGGCCTACCACTTCGTGGCTGAGTTGCTGTCGTTCCCAAACACTTCCATTTTCTTATAATACAGCTGACAGTTGACTGTGGAATATTTAGGAGCGAGGAAATTTCACGACTGGATTTGTTGCACAGGTGGCATCCTATCACAGTTCCACGCTGGAATTCACTGAGCTCCTGAGAGCGACCCATTCTTTCACAAATGTTTGTAAAAACAGTCTGCATGCCTAGGTGCTTGAATTTATACACCTGTGGCCATGGAAGTGATTGGAACACCTGATTCCAATAATTTGGATGGGTGAGCAAATACTTTTGGCAATATAGTGTATATATATATATATATATATATATATATGTATATATATGTATACATATATATACATATATATATATATATATATATATATACATATACACATATACATATATATATATATATATATATATATATATGTATATATATGTATACATATATATACATATACACATATACATATATATATATATATATATATATATGTATACATATATATACATATATATATATATATATATATATATATATATATATATATATATATATATATATATATATACATATACACATATACATATATATATATATATATATATATATATATATATATATATATATATATATATATATATATATATATTCATTCATCCTGTCCACTGAACTGCTGCTAGTCTACTCACATGCCTGGAAGATGTCTAGTGCTACTACCATAGATGATCTCGCTCTCCAAATGGAATTGAACGATTCAGAGTAGCTAGCCGAATTAAGAGAAGGGGTAGAGCGTAGCCGCCTGAAGCCCGGGCTGCCTGTCACAACTCCAGTCCGGCACACGGATGACGTCATACACACACCGCTTTGTTTTTAAAAGATATAAATATAAAAAAGACCGGTACCGGTCCGTCAGTCATTTGGTACCGGGCTGCAAAGAAAAAATATATGTATATATAATTTATAATTTATCGACGATCAGAGTCTAAGTGATGTTTTATTTTATAAGCTCAGGGCTCCCACTAATTCAATATAATGGTGAGTTTTATTTTTATGCTGTTTGTATTTGATTTTATGCCAGTGGTATCATTTTACTTGATCGTATTTACCCCCCCCCCCCCCACACACACACACACACACACACACACACTTTAAAGGTCGGTCCGTGAAAATATTGTCTGACACATAACCGATCCGTGGCGCAAAAAAGGTTGGGGACCGCTGACCTAATGGAATATCTTCAGAATTTCTCCAAATGACACAAAACTTAAATGGGTGAGTAGAACATTATGTAATAACGTAAAATCAAGGGCCCAATGTAAAAAAAAACGACGTTTCCCTTTAATATTGAAGAGTCTGCAAGTTTTCCCACAACCCCCCAATCCAGCAGTTACCTATTCGGGGCACATCTGCAACCAAACCTAACCTGACCTAACCTAACAAGTATGGCAGACTTTTCATTATCAGTCTGAGAAAGAGTTCACACAAGAATTATTAGAAATGTGAACAATTTCACAGGGCAGCACCCACCCTTATCAAAAACTACAGTAACCCTATGGAAAGGTCACATAGTGGAGGTGAAACGTGAAGGCCTCATGTCAATCAGCAGCACCAACATCTTCATTAAGGTGGGAGGAAATGAAAACCCTGAGGTCCTCTGCAGTGTGCCTCCTGGAAAAACTGGGGCATTACAGACAAAAGAGCCAGAGCTTTGGCCAGTGAGCAGACCAACAGCATGGCATGTCTCTGTGGGTGCCTGACGAAATTAATTAGGGGAGTGAAAGGAAAATGTCTGTCAGATCACAGATCATGTTGTGAAAAATACCTTCCCCCGCTGTGATCTATTGATTGCCATGAAATGCTCCAGCTGCCACCGCATAAAATATTAATATCCTAAATTTGACAGCTATATAGTAAATTTATTTTTTTTCTTCCACCTAAATAACATCCTTTTGAAAGACTATCATTTAGAAAAATTAATGCATTAATCATATATTTGTAAATGACACATTATGATAGTTGCACACCAGCTCCCTGCGTCGTTTTTTACTCATCATAGACTCCAATAAAGAGGAATGGGTCCTTCCTTTGTCAGTCAGCCAACAACAGTTGTGTTTAAGTAACTAAAGCATAATTTTAAAGCTGCATGCATGTTGGCGAATTTGCACCCAGGCTTAATGTGAGCAATCCTCTTGCACGTTCTGGTTGGGCTTGTGACATGACGGGACGGCACGCCATTAGCCTCAGTCAGACCGCAGGGCCCCGCTGTTAACATTACAATGTGCAGCGAAGCATAAAAAAAGAGACAGAGGGGATCTGCCTTTCCATATTTCTGTGGTTTTCCCAGCACGTTGCGGTCAATGTGATGATAACAAATACAAGGCAATCAGCACAAGCAAAAAAAAAAAAAAAGAAAGAAGGGCTTGCAGTTAGAGCTATGGGGTATTAGTGTTTTCATAACACTATTACAAATTCACATTCTCTATCAGGGTTGGTAATCACTTGTCTCAAACAGTTTAATTACAGCTTGGCAATGACTACTTAACGTGATTAGATGTTATACCTTATTGTTGCGTGTGGCATATTACATCAATTATATTAAGAGTTATTATTTTCAGGAGGGTGCAGTTGCTTGAATGTGATACAGGATGCAGTAGAGGCTGAGTGACAGCAACTTCTTAAAGGCTTAATTTTACAAATAAAGTAATCAATATAAGCTACTGCACATCACGTCTCACCACGCAGAGAGCTGTTAGGTCTTTTGCATAATTGCAATAAAAAAGTGTATTGGCCTGACTGATTGAATTCAGTCTTGGTAATTGCAGCATAAACAATGTAGTTGACTGTCACAGCTACTCCGCCACTATGCTGTCAACAATCCAGATATTTTTCCAGCCTCTACTAGCATATCATGCAGATCCACAGCCTGCCGTGTAATGAGTATAATTACATGGTGCGCCTGTGTTACCTGTGGGGGGAATGCACACACCCACACCCTCTTGCACACATGTTTTTTCCATCCGTATGACCTGCCACTCAAAATCAGTTGCCCGATGGGGATGATTTTAGATTATACGGCGCCTCCGTGTCCGTCGTTCAGGGAAAAGTCTTTTCTCAGCTTTTTAGCCAGGAATAAAAACCTAAATAAATAAAAAGCATGGTCCAAAAGGAGCCCTGCATCATCTATAATAGGCAGCTAAGTCCCTGCTGACGCCGCTGTCCATCAATATCACCGCCCTTTCTCTCGGCCCTGCCTTCACCATTTGATCGACATTAACTCAGCAGCTACCCCACCGTGCACCACCTCCCAACCACCCTCAGTCCTTCTTTCTCGCCCCAGTTCCTCTTCCTCTCTACCAGGGGAAGCTCTGCATGCTGCCAGGCAAAGTCAATGTCTATCTCTCGTCTCCCTGGTGCTACCCGCATCCAGTACACCGCTCTCATTCCTAGCTGCTGTGTCTTGTGCACATCTAAGGCACATCCGAGTTGTAAATAGAGTGGAGCTTAAATGACAACAGGCTTGCTATTGTGGGGATTTAGGGAGGGGAAGAAAGGAACTGATTCGTACAAAAGACTGCTGGCGAAGATAAAATGTTCAGGCTTTGGATCTAAATTCCACATGAATGCCTTTCCTTTTAGTGTGCATTATGATGGCAATGGACCATATCATAGTATTTGTTTTGCTTTAGAGCTGTCCCTTGTGATTTATGTTCCCTGAGTGCAAATATTTCAAGTCAGTATACAAGCAAAGCCTCTGTCATGGAGAAGGCAGGGGGTATTTTGGGGGCTGAGTATGAGAGATCTTTGGATACGTGTGCTCTGTATGTGTGGCGAGGCAGTTGTGGCAGTGCCAGTGTGTGACCGAAGCCCCCCTGGCTAGGGAGCAGCGTCTGGAAAGGTTACCCAGCAGAGTGGCTTTTGTATGGTAATGTGACCTCCAGCTCCCTAAGGAGCCTCAACACCTGCCCAGCACCCCCTGCCAGCCTCACATCGTCAACACGCTAACTGTTTTCCCTCCATAATAACACTCATCTGCTGCTGCTTTGTAATGTTTTCGTTGATCCAATATTAACAATGTTGTTAATTGATGTTCAATGGTTTGTTATTGTAGTTACTATCTCTCATGCTCTTACATTACCTAGAGACATCAGCTGTTTATCTAAATTGGACAATTATCAGATTCACAAACTTTTGACCAACAAGCAACTGGTTAAAAGAAACCTTCATAAATCACTTAATCTCAACCAGTGAACCAGTTAAATCTAATCTAAACTAGGCCACAGTAACACTTCTAGTAAGTTCTTCTTGTAAGTTTTTTTCTTTTTCCCTGGAAAGTGTCCACCACCGCATGTCATCTCTTACTAACCTTGGGGAGGCTCTAAAACTGGCGAAGCAGCACAATTATCCAAAACCGACTTAAAACACATGAAAGGAAAGAAGAACATATGGCAACATAATTAGTCTATTTTTCCACTTTGGATCTTCCAATGTTTTGTTTGTTATAGAAAATAATTTAAAATGCAGGTCAACCGTGGAGCATTTAAAAATACGACTTTTGATATAATATATAAACTCCAAATCAGTTTGTCTTTTTGGCCATTTATTGCAAGTATAACCTAACTGCAGCCCCTGTTAACTCAGCTCTGTTCATAGTAGGAATTATTGTAGAATATATTATTAATATATAGAGAAAGGAAATATTTCATTAGGAGTTTTGATTCACTTTGAAAACAATATAGTCTTGATGATTGTGATTAAAAGGCGCAAAAACTGATCAGGGATTTTTGTGCGGATTTAAATTGTGTTTCTACAGTTGGTTTCATTAGTTCAATAAACACATTTTTAATCATCATTTAATGGAGTTAGTACTGTATGTTCTGTTCAGCAGTGAATTTGAAATACTCAAAAGTTTTGAAAAGTATTTCTAGCTTAGTATTTGTGTCATCAACTAAAGGGCAAGTTTATCACCAAAAAGACTTTGAAATACTTATTGGTTTTTCTATTTTTAATTACTACATCACTCATTACATGTATTTATATTTAATTATAGTTTTTCAGAGATTTGTCAGATTTTATTACAAAGTTATTATAATAATTAAATAATAAAAAAAACTTTTACATTGTATATTAATAATTTTTATGTGTTTGTAAATGTAAAAATGAAGATATAAACTCTGTGTGTCGTACATCTAACATCCAAACCCAATCCAAGGTTGTCATAAAGTAGTAATCACTAACTTCAGTCTTCAAGCCTGAAAAAGCTGCAGCAATATGCATGCAGACAGGCTGACACCCCCATAGACCTACAGACAACCGGCTGAGCATAGAGAGAGGGGCTCTAAAGCAATTATAGCAAATTAAATGAATGCCCCCAAGTTAAATAGTGTTAATAGTGTTCAGGGAGACAAATTTGAGATGCAACTCACACTGTGATGGCAAGATCCACTTGGATTGCTGAGTAGCAAACACTAGCCTTAATTATATTCAAACCCTTTTAACAGAGCATCAATTCATAGCGTGCTGTGTCAGGTTGTTCACTTTAGAAAAGAGCTAATCAGCTTTATGCATTAAAAATATTTTTAGAGGAGAGCAAAGTTAGTTGTGTATTGAGGAAGTTGAAACTCTGAGAACAACAGGAGAGACATAAGGATTGCTTTGTCCAGGAAATGATAAGAAACAAAACTTAAAGCAGTCTGAAGCTACTGACGCCCGTCAGAGTTGCTGCCGTATGACTGAAGATGACAGTGATGAAAATGAGGAATAACATGCGCTGTCAGGCTTGAGAAGATAAAAAGATATCACTGTAAACGATGAAGCCCTGCACACAGGTTCAACGAGACATGTCTATATTTTGATATGCCTTCGCTGGAAATGTTTGTCATAACAGGGATCATTGCTCATCGAAGTAGTTTAAAGCGAACCCGGGCGGGCGATCGCTAATCTCCCTCCTCACCTCTAAAACCCGCAGCGGAAGGAGTAGGCTCTCACTAGGCTCTCTACCTACCATACAGGCTGGTACCTGCATCACTGGGAGATACCCAACCACCGTCCTCTGAGTGCAAGCCTCCCAACTTCCAAACTCACTACTTCATCATCTCATCTTTCATATATATTACCTTTGTACTTCCTTAAGTGCAAATTTAGTTATTAAACATGACTTGAAGCATTATATTTGTGACATGTCAAAGCCTATTCCCTTGCTATACTTTTGTCTATTTATTTATCCATTTAAAAAAAAACTTAATTATGAATGAATGTCGCATTGAATAATTCATGTGCACCCTGGTGTTTGGAATAAATAGCTAGAACACCTCAGCTGCCTCCCCCTGCGTGTTCCTTCAACCCTTTTAGCAGCACACCACAACTGTAGGTTATTGGTCTTTCTCTCTCCTCTCCAGGGTCTTTGCTCACTTAGTTGTTATTAAAATCCCTATGGCTTATAAATACACACGCCATGGCACTCACACACACAAAGAAACACCCCCCTCACCCCCCAGCCAAGGACCGTCTGCTGGTACAAACCATTTATTAAAGCTTCTGTGAAGGTCCTGGCAGTCAGCCAGAGGGAGACATGACTTTGGATCCCATTCATGTCCACATCAGCAGAGTAAAATGTTTCTAGGTGTTGATCCATGACAGCCATTATTGCTGCAATCCAGTTTTATCACTGTCAGATCCCACAAAAGGCAAAACAAGCCCTTTTCTGCGCTTTAACGGATTGTCAATATATTTCAACCAAACCAAACAGCTAACGAGCGAGTTCATTTGCTTTTGAAGACTTGTTTTGAATAGAGAGGACGTCCACCCCCTCCCTCCGACCTGCTCATGTTAAGAAGCAACGACCTCTTAGAAACGATAGGATGAAGAAATATAAACACACTTCACGCAGGAGTACGATGCAGCCAATGCAGCTAATTGGAGAAATAATTTGATGTTTTGCATGGCTCTCTCAGGCACAGGAGATGTTAACTCCTGCATCAGCGATACCTCGGGGTGTCAAATCGAAGCTGTCTGGAGAACTGAGGAGCTCGACCTGATTCGGCTCTCAGCAGAATTATAGAGTTTGATCAAAAGGAGGAAAAGACACAAGCAAGTGGGAATTGCAGGAAAATAGATCATCGTTAAATTCCTCATATTTTATTCTCTGTTGTCTTTATCGTAACACATTTCCCTTTTTATTAAATAGCAATTCTCTTTGTAAAGTCTAATTTTTACCAGATGCTGCTGTTAATTTCTGTATTTAGAACAGGTGGTTCTTTTTGGGGGGGTTAATTTCTGTTTTGTTGTATGCCTGCTGAAAGGGTCTGCCCATCTAAATGTAATCGAAAAGTGTTTGTTTTGCAGAACTAGAATGAAGGGGGTGGATCTTGACAATATATTGCATTTAGTTCAGAGAGTTTAGTTATTTCCTTCTGTCAGATTAGTTTCTTCTAAATGTTTGATCTGCACACTTGGCTTTCTGCAATCTTTAAATATGGCTACTCCTAGCTTTTTATTAAATGAAAAACTTCTTTGTGTCTTTTCCTATACTAAGTTCTGATGTGCGGAGTGCCGTGCGAATACTTGTGCTGTCAACGGATTCCCCCATGGGAAGCATTTTATTTATAAAAGATTTTTTTAAGAACCATCCATCATTTTCCTTCCATTTCCATATTTTCCCATAAAACCCACTGAAGTTTGAAGGTGGAATATAACAGAATATGAAAAAGGGTTTTAAGTGGATCAAGACTTGTTTAAACTCCCCAAGCGACCAAAATGTCCTGAATCATCTGGCCATTCGGCAGCGAGGATCACCGTTTTCGAACGGAAAAGATGTTACTGTAAAATGTGAATGCATAAAAATAGAAAGATGTTTAAACTGCAGAGGATGTGGGTATGACTCCTTTTCTCCTACACGCTCTGTGATAGGCCTGGAGGTTATACTGTATATGAGCAAAAATGTGTATGTCTAGATTTTCAGACACGATATGATGTTTTCCAATAGCAAAGCATGACAAATCCAAACGATTTTATGGGCTGGCGATTTTTAACAAAGATACAGAATACACTGGATGGAGGTACATCGGCCCTGAATCCCTGCACACAAATATTTTATTATTTTTCCTTCCCTTAAAGTAAAATTGCTCTGACGCACTGTACTGTAACAGAAAACGCTACATCAGCCTGATATTACACTAACCTGAGAAGCACCCCGTGAATCATTGCAATTTATCTTTCTTAAAAACACACTAAAAAGAAAACTAGGGATCCAAATCTTTAGTTTGTCTAGCTTAACACCATGTAAACATTTCATCTTGCTCCTAGCCTGCATGTCTTGCGGGTAAAATGCAGAGCGTTAGGTCTGCTGTGTCACCATCGCACATTATTACCAGGGGTGACATCAGGTAATACCATCAGATCATCCTTTATTCACAGACAGGCATATATCGTATTTAATCCAGAGCTACAGGGAGGGAGTGAATGTGCCGCCCAGAGGTGCAGTAATCATTAAGGAGCATGAAACTATACTATACTAATTTGCAGCTTCTTTACTGCTCCTGTTCAGTGCAGTAGGGAATGATCTACAACAGGGTGGTCTGTTTCAGCGGTCAGCAGAGGTCTAATACGTTTGGCTGAGGCTGATAACGGTGCTTCACTTTCACACGGAGCACTCAGAGAGAATTACGGGGATGCAGAGAGGAGAATGTCTGAGTGCTTTAGTTAAAACCGGGGCTAAATGCTATCTTGTGCTTACATACTCCCTGATCCACGTGCTCAAGGGTTACCTGATCGTCCATTTACCTTTAATCTCGACACGGTCGCTCATACTGTATATTCTGCTTTGCAGGAATCAATTGCGGAGCCAAAGGCCTCTGCTTCTCCAACAGAAGCTCTGGTCTCCAGCCAAGCCTTACCTGGATTGAGAGATAGGAGGATGAAAGGATTGTGTGCACTGAGACCATTGCCGTGAGGGAGAGATTTTAGCGCCGGGGTTGAACATGTGCACGTAATGCTTTACAGAAGATGGGAATGGCACCTCTCTGGGGAGCAGCAAGGCAGCAAATAATGAATGAGTATCTATTAGCTTTTGGTAACAGCTGCCTGCTATCAGAGAGGCTGTGCGAGCCTTCAATGACTAATCCATCAGTAGAACATAAGAGGCCGACTATATGGCTCTGACTGACTTCTCTCTTTTTATTGCCCCAGCTGAGACAACTCATTAGCAGAGCTGTTCTTTTCACACGCCTGCCCAGCATGTCCCACACTAGACCCATGAAGGACGACCTGACCAGTTGCCCTGTCACGTTCCTGCCCCGGATCCGCCTCGACGCGAGAAGACAAAAAGTGAGCCAGCGCTTCCTTCTGTCAGTGTGGCACAGCCTTAGCCAAGTTATTCATCACCCTCAGCGAAGGCTAAATATGAACACACATATGAATATATGAATAACTGAACAAGTGGTTATTGTTATTCACCTGTGAGCACTCTGCCGGCGAGTCTTTTGTTTGGAGCCTGTAGTTCTGCTGAGCAGGGGCTTTCTGACAGAACGTCTGAAGTGGGGCAGAGGGGAGTAGGAACACAGGTGGTAGTAAGTTGCCTTTAAAAAAAAGAAAGAATGACCCGTGTCTGCAAAGGCCCCCTCCACCCATCTTTGGAGCTTCCCGCCATGCCCCCGTGTCCTCTTTATGCAGTGGCTACCATCCCGGCATAAAGACCTGCCACTTGCCCAGATGGTGGACAGTAGGGGTCCACCCTGAGTCGCACTTCCTACGGCAGCAAAGTGTTGCCCTAAAGCTCGACAACTGCCTCCGAGGTGCAGCTTTAACCCATATGCCAGGATAATAAGGAGAAAAAAATATGACGCAAAAGAGATCTGCACCGACCAACACGACAGACGAAGGCCAACATCTGGGGGGCTGGTTTGTGTTTTTGTGTTGTTTTCGCCAGTTGTGCCCGTCCCAATGCTGGGAAGACTGTTGGGTTAGGTGCAAACAGGAAGAGCAGTCCTGTATATAACTTCTGTTCCATAATGTCAGATAAACATAATAAGTTATTCTTTTAGGAGAAAACTGTGTATTTAGAGTTGTATATGCAGTATGTATTTATTTCCACTACCACCGGTTGAACACAGACAGATCTCTGCAGTGAAAACATGTGAACTGCAGTTACTTTCTAAAGCCATGCTTAGAAAAGCAAAGCTGATTATCTTGGCAAAATGATTTTCCCTCATGTGTATCTGAATTTGTGTTAATGGTTTAAGTATGTAGCATAATCTGATAGCAGGAATTCCCTATTGTTACCTCTACTTTTTTTAAAAGCCTGCCTTTTCCAGATGGATTTCTTCCAATGATTATTTGAATTGCTAATGGTAAGTGATATAAAAAGTGTAGAATTCTCTTCAAATATTCACTAGATTCTTCATTTCTGTCAGACTCTGGTGCCTAAAATGATAGTAAGTAGAGTAATGTGTCCCAAATGAACAGCAGACATGAGGAGGTATCACAGCCTATACAGTAGATAAGAAAACTTTACATAAAAAAATATTTGAAAAAAAAAATCTAATTTTTAAAATGAAACGGAACAGGTTTTTACTTCAAACAGAAACTGAGCACTTATTCCACTTGATTCTTCATACAGAATCAACTCCTGCTACATTAAGTAGTAGTTCTCAGGTGTTCACTGCACCGGATAATATCCCTTTTTCTGATCTAACAACTATATAACGTTGATATCAGCTGGTCAATTAGTCAGGCTATCAGTGAGGGTAGAGAGCCTGCAGTCTGCCTAAAACAGAATAAACTTTATGGTACATATTGTGGACTCTCAGATAAACATTTTAAATACTTTTAAACCTTGGCAAACACATCAGACATACAATAATAATGCTTGCCTCACAACATCATCTCAGCTTGCAATAAATGAATCACAAACACCAGATCGTGTCTGCCTTAAGCAGTGTTGTTTAAGAAATGATAGAGAAGAAAACAAATGAGTTCTTAAGCTGGAAATGTTTGAAGTGGGGAACTTGATTTCATCTACCAGATCATAACATCCCACAAGTTTTTAAAAAGTGTCACCTTAATAGGAATGATGGATTGGAGTGCTTTTGCTTGCATGCCACAGCTGTCTGTGTCTTTTTGCAAAGGGAAATATTTCCAGGCAGCCAAACATGTCTTACTGGTATAAAACAAAATAGGCTTTCCACCAGCAGACTAATAACAGGTGGGGAAGTGGTGTGCTTTATTAACATAGATTCCCTACAACTGGAGAAAACTGGATAGTATGATGGGAAATGTTGATGGTGTCAGGATATAGATAACCTAAAGTCAAGCAAAGGACATAAGAAGGAAGCAGTAAATATAAAATCCAGCAAACATCTGAAATAAGACCTGAGAAAGGCTTCATAGCTGGCTTAGTTTGGAGTGAATGTATCTTTGGCTATAATCTTTTAACTGCTATATCCATTATAAAAGCCATTCTGTGTCAACATGTGTTAACTTTGACATTTTGTGTGAGATTCTAAAAAAAAATCTGCAGAAATTGTTTGGATTCAGGACAAAAAAAATTGTTAAACATTTACCAGAATCAGCCTAAAAAAAACACTAATTTTGGGTCTTCGTGAAGCTTTAAAAATACAGCTTAAGACATTTAGATAAATGCAGAAACTTATATCTACAAAGAAGCAAATTTTGAGAAGAGAAGAACTGCTCAGGCTAAAGAGCAGAACTTCTTTTCAAAATAAAAGTACCTGTTATTTAAAAAAAGACAAAAAGATTTTTAACAGACTTATTTTGGTAATCAATTCCAGTCCATCATGACCCAGAACTAAGCTTATACAAAACAAAAGTCTTTATACATGCATCCAATGGTTATTTTCACTTCCAGTAAGCGATCTTAGTGCTATAATATCCTATGTTATTGTTAAAATAAAACAATTCGGGTTAGAGATATTAGTGTGTATGAATAGAGCCTGCATATGTACCAGTCATTTTGCTTTATTTCTGTAGGCAGTAAAGTAATAATGGTGTCTATACAGCATCCAGTTCACCGTTTGGGATGAAAAGTGGCTTTTTGCCAACTGCTGCATATCAGGCTCCTAAAGCTCATAATGTCATACTGACAACAGAAGACAAGCAGTGCCAGGGGTGATGCCCAGGAGTGAAGGGAAGGTCAGCGAAGCTTCACAACCCAACTGGTGCTGAAGCCACAGCCTGTATGGCTCAAGTGCTTGGCATAGCATCTTAACAACAAAATGTGACATTTTAGAAGCTGTCAAATTGTGCTCTAGGAAAAAAAAAAATCACGGGCTTGACTGGGGACCAGGCCAGAGTACCGCTGCAGGGCTTTCAATCTGCCCGTAATGGGAAAGATGGAAGACGATAAGATTCCAATTCAGCCATTTCTGCGCGGCCCAATGTGATCACACTGCAATACGACAGAGTTGAGAGAATTCTTAAAAAGACTGACTATCTTCAAGTGTGGCTTGGTACTAACTTAAATCCCATCACTGCGCCTAATTGTTGGGCTCGCTGGAAGTAAGTGATATAATCCGGAAGCATTACCCTTCTATCCGCTGTCACAACTCATAGAGGAGAGACGAGGATGTGTCTGCAGGAGCAATATAATGCCATGGCAACAAAATGGAAACATGGGGTTTTTAAAAGAAAATAGGCTAATTTCAATGTGACTGCAAAAATCTAATTTTCCTCAAATGAATCCCTGTAATTGTTTCTTTGAGCAATCAATGTAATTTAGTGTTATCAAAGTTTTTCCAGTGCAAAAAAAAATCTGATATCTACACAAAAACAGGATTTGACTGCAAACAAAGTAAACTATTCAGAAAAAAAATGTTTTCATTTATATCCAGTTAAATGCATTTTATATATCATCTTTATTATCTGAATATTCAAATCCTTACATATCTTTGGAGAGTTTGTTGGACCAGGATTTATGCACATGGAAATCTTAGGAGTAACGTTTATTTCTGTAAATATTAATAACGAAATGAACTCAATCTGGCAACAGGAACACTCTGTAGACCAGCGGTTCCCAAATTATTTAGCTCCTGGCACAAAATCAGCTGTGGAAAGCACCCAGACTGTGGGTTGCATTTAAGCTATTTCAGTTTGGAAGCAGAGATAAAATAATCAACATAAATAAAATTGTTTTTAGTTATGCAGGAAAATTTAACAGTTTGACATTAGATGTTCGCTCTAATTTTCGCTCTAATACATTGCTTGCTTTGCAGCAATGTATGCAGGCAAAGTATTTCAACCATACTTCTTGGGCGTAGTCAAACATTTTAAGAACAATCTTAAAAAATATGAATTTAAACGTACAAAAATAGCTCCTAACTTCTGTAAGAAAAATTTATATTAATGTGTAAATTTATTGTTTTACTCAACTCTCATAAACTGTGCATTTATGATTGATTCAGACAGGAAGCGTTTTTATCTTGAGGAACTAAAGAAGTCTTTCTAATGACAGAGAGCTCAACTTTCATTAAAAGGAACGCTCTAACAGACACTTTCACAGGAGATTACTAAGAATAGAGTTCTGTGGTTTGCATACTGTAAACATGACCTTGATTGAAGCATTAAATAAACACAGACAAAGTCTTAAAGCTGTTGATACATTTCCTTGGAAAGTCCCCTGTAAGGTGCAGGAAGAAATCTATTTGTGCATATTAACCAGTGGCGGCCGGCCCATAGGGGGCGCTGGGGCACCGCCCTCCCTGATAAGAAGAGAGAAACGTAAAATATATTTTTAGAAATTAACTCATAAATGTCAGTTTTACTCTCTAGAGTGTGTATCTATAAGCAAAACAAATTATATAAACTACATTTCCCTATCTACTGTCATTAATTTGTGGATTTCCACAGACAGACTCCTACCGTCTCTGTTCTGGGGGCTGTGATCAGACAGCCCCACATTTGCAGAGAATCTGTCAATCATGTACTATTGCTAGGTGAATTTAATGGCCAATCAGCGTCTCAGAACTTTATGGTCTTGGGGCTCTGAAAATACTGCGCTTTAACAGGCTTCTGAACTCAAGCGCAGGTGCAGACAATTAGAGGGACGATGGCAAACGTAACGAACGAGATGCAGCTTCCACCAAATTCGGTGAGATCCTTATTTATCTACCCATTTGCCAGAAGAACATCCATGTTGTAGGGTAGGAAAATTGGTTATTGTGACTGTGACGAATCCACATCCTCTAACTTTGCATGCCACACACACATTCCTGTTATACTGTGTTTGTGAGGACCAATACGCTCGCGCTGAGCCCAGTAGCTCCATTAACTTAAAACACACAAGCTGTCCTGGTTACCTGCTGGCGTATTGAGGGTGCACACTTAATATGTCAGTGGGGTTAGCCATGTGTGTGTGTGTGGGGGGTGGGGGGGGGGGGGGGGGGGGGGTACGTGTTTATGCTACGGGGACTTGTCATCCTCAGTCTGGCGGCGTCTTTGCTGGGTTCAAACCCAGTTTGGTGTAATTGAATAAGTCAATGAATCTGTGTAAAATAATTAAGTTGTAAAAATTATTTGTTTTCTGTTTCTTTGTTACATTGCTGGTAACTGGAGGGAGGCTGAGGCCCAGAGGATCTTGTACATGTTTAGTTTCTTTTGCACCCTGTTTTGAGTTTTTGAGCACAATAAATCACCAACACTGGTAACCTGACTGAGCCTGGATTCTTGGAGGCCAAAGAACCCCGTCACAGTGACCCAAATCATCACTGTTACTGTTATTATATAGAAAATTAAATCATTACTGTTAAATTGTATGTATTGTCCAATTGTTTATTTGAATTCTTATTCCGGATTAGTTGGAGACATACACTAGGCTATATCAGCCCCACCAAAAATATTTTTCACCAGCCGCCACTGATATTAACGTCTCTCAAAGGTAATACACTGAACATATACTCTTTACATCATATAATATTCCCCTTTCCGTCAACTTTCAAGCCTGATAGTTAAATCAACAAACACTAACATTTAGAAGTGTTCAATATAATGTTGTTGGTTGGCTTAGAATTCGAGCAAAAATATTTAAACATTTCCATAACTTTTTAAAGATAAGGTTTAATCAAGATAAGGTTTTTCATTTTCAAACTGCTGCTTATATAAAAATAAATATATTTAAAGATAATAAGGGGTATTTTATCAGAGGGAGCTTTGCGTCTACTGTAACACAGACTACTACAGGAGGGTCAATTAGCAATAAAATTAAACCATTAACTGAGGTTACATTAACTTGCTTTACTGCCTGTTTTTATCTTTACTTGTTTTTATTCTGCATCATTCATTTGGCTTCAATTCTGTTTCATTCATGCAAAGCACTTTCAATAGGCTTTGTATTGAACTGTGCTATACAAATTTATACAATGTGTTACATATTTAAAATATATATACATTAGAGGTTTATGTTTTTGAATGAATTAACTGGAACAGAGCAAAACTCCAAGCACAAAATGACATAATATAAAAACTCTGACTGTTTGAAATAAGGGAAGAAATCAATTGCACAACTATTAATGAATATTGTAAGGATGATATTCCTGAGTCTTCTTTATCTTTTCCTTCATCGAAAAAACCCTAAATCTGATGCTTTCATAGAATGGCGTTAAATTCATCAAGCAGATGAAATATATCATGGGGGTTCTAAATATAACTTATTCATACTTACAATAAGAATAACATTTAATACTGATATGGTTTTCAACAACAACTACCAAAACTAGTGAGTCCGATTATTAGCTGATTGATTAAAAAAAAAGGAGCAAGGATCCTATATTTTAACTCAGCACACAGGGCCTAATGAAGCTCAGGGTATTTTCCTAACTTTTATAGGACCATCATGTATAGACATAAACATTCTCAGAGTGTTGTCCTCACAAATGGGAATAACTGTGAAGAAATCGACTCAATTAACCAAGAGTAATACTCCGTAGACCAAAGGAATCCACATTAAAAACCGAAAATTATTTATCCTGTAGGACCGCTGGGCATTATGGCTCTAATCCTGTGAACACAGGCAAAGCTCTTAGGGAGAAACGAGGCTTAAGAAGCAGCCCTGAAAACTTCAGCCTCTTTGTCGCATCATCACGTCCACCAGCGAAGGATGGAAATTTCTATTCCAGCTCCCCAAAAGAAAAGAAAAAAAACAGGTATAAATAAACATAACTAACATGTCAGTGCAGCTGGAGTGGGTGCACCGTAATAAGAAAATGTATAAAGGTAGCTTCCAGTTACATTATGCAAATACAGATGACAGCGCTTGGCACAACTTCAAGCACCACTCGTGAGCACAAAGAATGCAAAGATAGGAGAGCCATTTCATATTTTTAATTAGCCACTCGACGAATAAGCAATTACGTGCATTTGTTGCCTTTGTATATTCAGAATATTTAAAAAAAAGCCTTAGCCTATCAACTCTTCCTGTCTTTAAACACTCGATTTAAGACCCGATCCACTAGTTTTGATTAAACTTCAGAATTGACTTTGTCAATATGACTTGTCTTTAGAAACAGGAAAAAAGAATGAAGGATTATTTTTGAACTAATTCATTTTCTTTTTATTGGAACAAAGCGCTCATGAGCAGTAAAAACAATGCATTCTTATCTGCAGCAACAGGGTGACATTAGCCCTTTGTTTTTGTCATTATGCTATAATGAACGTGTGACAATGAAAAACGGCGGTTGTACTCCGTACCTCAAACACCAAAACAACACAAAGATTTGACAAAAATCTAAGTTGTGGTTTGGCAAAATAAGATATTAAATAAATTAAGAATAAGCGCAAAAGCTTTTTCTTTCTGATGTTCTCTTTTAGGTTTAATCATGTATTATTTAGACTGGAAAAGGACATCCAAAACAGGCACATGAAAAAGTTAATGATTATAGTCAATAGAACAAGACAATTACTGTAAATAAGATCTCTAAAAGCCATAATAAATCCCTCTACATGTTCTAAATGCAAAAAAAATATGCAAAAAAATATAGATATTTTTTTTAATAAAGTCTAAAAACTCTAAATACATAAATATCAAAACATGAGTAGGTAAGTCAAAACAGAAAACTTCAACAAATCTTTGTTATATCTTTCCTATATCTCCTTCAGCACACAGATCTGGAGGTACTGGCATTACTTTTAAACATCCAAATAAAAGCCTTTCTAATGTTTTTCATTCATTATTCCCTAAAGTTACTCTTATTTTTTAGAATTGCATACATGAGTTATGCTGACACAAATCCTATATGTCACACTTTGCTTATAAAGATAGAATAAATAAAATTTCACTTGATAAATAATTTGAAATGTTCTTAAATATACAAAATCCTGAATGTTTATAAGGTTTGATTTTGTTAGATTTCTGCAGAGGACTATATTCATAATCCTTTTGCTGTTTTGTAAGATTAATAAACAGTATTTGCTTTGGGTGGAGATTAGTTTCCCCCGCACTTTTAAATGGTAAGTTACAGATGTTAGATTAAAGAAAGGTGCAAGTCGTTTTTAATAAAGTTGTAGTTAACACATCTTTCCCTGTTGACTACATTCATTTAGGTTACAGGAGAGAAGGAAAAGAGAAATATCGGGAAACTCAAGTATTTGTCCGTCATTAATTTTTTTTCTTCCTCATCATCCAGACTCGGGGAAGGTTCAAATGAAGTCATTTAGTTTTGCAGACTGTTCTGAATTAACCTGCTCCTGGTTCACAAACAGCAACAAGCTGCGGTTTCATCACTCATTGTGGCATTCCTGCTGTTTTGTTAGACAGTGTTGGCTTTGCCTGCTATTTGCTGTTGCTTCAGCAGAGTGAGAAGGATGGGAAGAGAGAGACAGCTATTTGTCTGAGGGAGAAGCCTTTTGTTGACAGTCAGCATCAAAGGATTTGTTTCCGTGTCCTCTCAGCCCCTGTCAAATTGTCATCAAACCTTCCTGAAAATCAAAGAAGGCTTCCACTTCTGCTCCGACATCACCTCCTTCTCTGGCTCGCTCTTGGTAACGTAGACACACATGCGCATTTGATCTTGAAAGAACAAAATGTGCACCGCTGGGAGGCTCTCCAAAAGACGCACCACAAAGTTAAGTTCAATAAGCCTTTTTTACAGTACCTCTCAAACAGATGTTACACTCAGTGCAAGTGATATGGGAAAATGAAGCAAAGCAGAGTTGGAAAAAAAAAACTTTGAGAGGAAGACGATGGTTGAAAGAAATGATCCTGGACGTTCCATTTCAGAGCCATTTAGTAGCAAAGAGTTAATCTGTGACTTCGGAAGAAGCCATAATGTTCGAATAACCTGAAAATACTTAAGAGTGGAGCGACATCTTTCCCTTCATTCCACCAGCATAGTTAGGTAACCATGAAAAGGCAAAATTTAGAATATGAGCTCAAAGATGAAATGATATATGTCCCCTTTAATCTTTGCAGAAAGCATCATGCAGAAACCTGTACTTCTTCTTTTGGACAAACATCTAGGGAATGTTTTTGGGTGAAACCCTCTGAAAGAACCAATGTGAGGTTCCCTTAGACCTTGGATGTTTTGAGATAACAAGATAATGAGCCATCAAGGGTAAAATAGTCAATTCAGCAAATATTTACTCTCCTTCAGTCATCTAAAAAGACATTTTTCAGGTAGAGAGGATAAAACAAGCACTTCAACATAAAATCCCTCTACGGTTTGCCAGCTGTGTTATTAATTTGAAACACTAAGCATGCCTGGACACAGTATGACTTTTGGTACAGTCATGGTAATAGAAAATACAAGCTCTCTGAATATATATATCTGGATAAAATAAAATTACCTCACCTTTACCTAGATCTGGGGCGACAGTGGCGTTGGATGTAGCAGTTTGCCCTGAAATCGAAGGATTGACGGTTCAAGCCCCGGCTCCGACTTACATTGTCGTGGTGTCCTTGGGCAAGACACTTCACCTGCATTGTCTACTGATGGTGGTCAGAGGGCCCGGTGGCGCCAATGTACGGCAGCCCTGCTTCTGTCAGTGAGCCCCAGAACAGCTGTGGCTACAACGTAGCTTGCCACCAACAGTGAATGAATGTAGTGTAAAGCGCTTTGGTCAAGTCTCCTGACTTGAAAAAGGCGCTATATAAGTACATACCATTTACCATTTACCATCTATAATACAGAAGTTCAAAATTCAAGTGAGCAAAGACACCATTTTTATACTGCCAAGGGCAGTTAGAGTCTAGGTCAGGGGTGGGCAATTCCAGTTCCTGGGGGCCGGTATCCTGCAACTTTTAGATGTGCCTTGGGTTCAACGCACCTGAATCAAGTACTCAGATAATTGGGAGGACTCTGCAGGAACCGACTGCAAACTGAGGAGGTAACTCAGCCATTTAATTCAGGTGTGTTGGACCAAGGATGGATCTAAAAGTTGCAGGATACCGGCCCCCAGGAACTGGAATTGCCCACCCCTGGTCTAGGTCTTGACCAAGGTTTTTTGGTTTCAGGATGTTCTCAGCTCTAATCTTTTCAGGGGACTTTCGGTCTCCACCATATAAAGGGGATAACAGCCTTGCTCCAAGAGCTGGTATCTCTACTTGGATATAACCCATGAGAATCAGGAAGTACAAAGTGGGTATGAGGATTGTCTATGTATGTGTGTATGTGGGGGTGAATGTGTGGTTAAAATTGTATCAGTTTGGTTTTATTTTTTTAAATATGTCATGACAGCTGCAGCGTTTTTTTAGAACCTGATAATGACCAGGTAATCCTATATATCCTAACCTGTAAAAACCCAAGAAGACACCTGTAGATTACTCTTGCATTTAATGCATTTGACCGATTTGTAAAGACATGGCCAGAGAACCCAGGCTGAAATCCAATATTTTTACCCACTGGAAGACAGAGCTATTTCTGAGGTCATCAAATATGATACACTAGCTCAAGGCAACACAACCGAGTCTTTCAAGTGAAGATGGAAAGAAGACAACATACGGCGCCTGTCTTCCAGACAGGCAATATCTGACAGCCTCCTTTTAGTCTCCGTTTTCTCTTACACCCTCGTACGCACACACCCATATAAATAAACAATGAAAGTTGTTGCGATCCCACACAGACGCAAACATGAATGCACGCGCTCACTCTGTCAGTTGGTTTCAAAAGTGAAATTATTCCATCTCTCAGGGGTCCTGTTAAGCTCTTACAAAGCCTCGGTGCGTACAGCAGGTAGATTGATTGTGACTTATTAACTGTGAGTGAGCCTAACAGAGTGCATTAAAACAAAAGGAAATGTGATATCCCTAACCATCAAGTGCTTGTTAGAGCTTTAATCAAAGCCCTTCCAAATCTGCATATGGACTCCTGGTCTTGAATTCCAAATGGCATCTTTAAAAAAAAAAAATGGAGGAGACTACACCACTGAGTCTTTTTACTCAAGAGAGCCCTGAAACATTCTACAAAGAACTAACCCCCAAACAGTAGAATGAGAAATTATTCCAGATAATTGCAGCTCTGGCTTTTATTGTCATTGCTATTTATGTTCAATTTTCCAAGCCAAAAGATTGCTTCATTTATTCCCTCTTTCCTTAAATGAGGGTTATGGTTACACCTTTATCTGACTTAAACTGACAACAGTCCCTGACCTCATTGAATTCCAGTGTATACATTTTTCCCTTTTGACCAAATCCTGTTAAAAACCATCCTTTGCAATTGAGCGTCGAACTGCGTTATTGATGGTAGCGCTTCTATGTTCGCTCTGTGAATATGAGTGAGAAGTGTAAATCACAGCTATTATATCATCTGCTCTATTCAGGCACAAAAGAGTGTGGTGAGAGATGACCGTTCCACATGTTGGCCCCAGCAGGATGTGGGATGACGGAAGACAGAAGTGACAATGATCAAGGCAGGTCATTTCCGAAACACTGCGGTGCAAGAATTCGCCCAGGGCTGCACATTTTAAGCTGCAATATTTCTCAACCAGAATTAAACTGAGCTGAATTCTGTAACATGAATTGTGCTTTTCATGTATAGTGTTATACTTTTACAATTTAAATCGATGTCAAAGGTGCTGAATGTATCATTTTGTTTTCTAACATTTTGTTTTTTTATCAAGACCAAGTGGTCAGTTTAAATGCAGCCCAATGGGCCTACGTTTGAATGCACTATACAAAAACACCTTCATGCTGTTTGTGAAAGAATTAATCAAATCTTAATCATATTACATGCAAAACAGCATAAAGTGTGACAGATTACAGTGCATTACTTTATAAGCCAGAATGGCAGCATTAAAGTATAAAAAACTCCCATCCATTGGGCTTCACAAGTAACACGTTACTGTAATCAATTAATTAATTACGTTCAGCAGTAAAGGAGTAATACTGTAGCTTAACAAATTAAATTTCAGTAATATTATTACAGTAATTAAGGAAGGTAATGCTTTACAATCTAACCTGAGCAGAATATGGCCAACAGCTTAAAAAAGGAGGATAAGAAGACAGTTTATTGTGGGGTGTTGTTTTATTTCAAGAGAAGATGGTTTTAAAACAAGAAAAGAAGATGTTTTTAAAAGCTATCATAACACGATCTGTCCCAGAAGCATGATCCGTACCATTTACTTGTTTGCATATGCGCTACCAGATATACATCTGGGTTTCCATACATAATGTAATTATGGCACTAAAATTACTTATTTCTATCCTTAACTCACTAGAGAATGCTAATATACATATTTAAAATATGTTTTATGAATTTTCTGAGACAATTTTGGTTCTGTTACTACCAGATTCCAGTACGGGTCGGGTAGTGACAAAAGCAACATAAGAATACAGCGGCATCAATGTGGCTACAGTAGCAGCCATTCAAAATGGCCCTTACCAGTAAAACGCCAGCTGAATGGCAGCCCACTTCCCTCCAACTCCCAGTGAAATCCCCTCCAACTTCCAGCCACTGGAGTCCCCCTCACTTGCATATTTTTTTACTCTGACTCCACTCTTTCACTGAATTATAGGGTCTGACCATGAAATTACGCTTCAGTTTAGAGCTTAATGTCCACAAATCATGACAGAAAGAATATTTTAGGACAAATATTGATGTTTAAAAAAGGAACTGTACAGGACAAGCCAAGAATCAGCAAAGGACCCATCAAGCAAAGTGGGGAAATTTTGAAAGGCTATTACTGTACAATAAATTTAACATTTCTGAGTGGCTATACTCCCATTATTTTGATCATGTCACAGAAATGGATACACAACAGTAAGATACATTTTTATGCTGGTAGGTAGGAGAGAGAACTGTCTATGGCTAAAAATAGCACAATTAACCCTAAGGAACACCCAGAGAAAGTGCACAGCAACCTTAAGCTAGAGGCTAAAAAAGGTGAAAGATGATGGTGTGAGCAAATCTAAACAACGGAAGTTGGATTTCTCCACACCAGAGGTGAAGATGTTTGACCCAGGAGAAGCGAGAAGGCTGAGTATGTCTTGGAGGATGAAGGTGTTTCGAAAGCTCGTCAAAAAAAATAAATAAATAATTCCTGCTCAACCAAGTAAGAAGGTAAAAAACAATTACTAATGATGTAGTTCTGTAAAAGTATAAACAGGTTTCCATAGTACAATTAAAAACATTTTTTTTGCGTTTAAGTAGATGCCAAAAGAAAGTGTCCTGTCGTGCTACGGTTTTTCTTCAAATATTCTATATCATTATATTTTTGTGATTCAGTTATTTATGACAAAATATTGCACACCTTAATTTTTTAACCTTGTCCTTAATATTTACTTTGGAGAAAGTAACTAAAAAGTAATCACTAACTTTTTACTTTACAAAGATGTTAATATCATCACATTGTAAACATATTACTTTCTAACACATGTAACTTGTAATATGGAATATATTACATTTTGGAAGTAATTTTTCCCCGCACCGAAAAGCAGGCATTTGAATTAGAAAGAAGGGGGGTTTTGGTCTTAAGGTCGACCTTTATTATTGAGATGTTATAGATGTTATGTTAACCTGGTTAATCTGTGCTATAGCAGCATATCAAGGCTGTCCTGAAGAAAAAAGATGAGGTAAATATCTGTTGTCAGGAAACTTGGATGCCATAGAGAGCAATGACCTGGACATTATTGATGAGTAAGAGAGTCGATCCTGCTGTAATGTTGTGTCATTTTACTGAAATTTAAAATCTGCTGTTTGCATGGCATTGATTTTGTTTACTTTAGTGATATGTGGTATATATAAGAATAAAGAGTTTTTTTTATTATTTTTTATTAATTACTGCTTTTTGTTTATATTTTTAGCTAGTTTAAAGCTATAATGTTTTCACTATAAACACCATATAATAGATGATAGATCCAAGATGAATATATAATTTTAAACTAATTTTGAAAAATACAGAAAAATGAATGAAAGCAGATAATCTTCAGTATATTTCAGTGATAAGCAATTATGGGAACATTTACTCATGAAGGCTGTACTGCACAAAAACAGAACAAAAGAAAATTGTTGGTCCCATTTTAAAACAGGTATGATGGATTTATCACTATTTTGGTGTATTTGCTGATTATTTCTATAATTGCAACTAAAAGTTGCAAATTTGTTGTTAATAATGAAAAATTATTTCTCTGATTGCGTTGATTTGTTTTTTCTCTTGGATCAACAGTAATTATTTTTGCTGGCATATTTTTTATGTTGTTAATTGCAGTGGCTGCACACTATTAAAATAAGGCATGAACTCTTTGCACCTTTTATCATGTTTAAGGTGATAATCCAGTGAGAACAGTTTGTCATTTAACCACTGGGCTTCCTCTTTCAGTTAAAAAAAATGCCTGTTCAAATTTACTAAACTGATTGTCTGATATCTAAGCAAAGAAAATAACCTTAGTTTAAATTCCACAACAAAAAGAAGAAAACCCTTTTGAGCATACATGGATTTCATCCAAATTTTCATTTCACTTGATTTACGTAACCGGACAAAGGAAAGCCTTATTTCTTCAGCAAACACAAGCAGGAAGAAAAATAAAAAGAAGCACAGCTTTCCCCCAACAAAGCTAATCAGGCTTGCCCGAAAACAACCAAAGCTTCAGTGGATGTCTAATTGGATTAAATCAAAACAGAGGATGTGTCTCGTGTGCCTCTGTTGTGATGGCTTGACCTCTAACAGCAGTCCTTTTTTTCTTTTAATTTCTTCAGATCCCCCCCTCCAATCAGGCTAAGACTAATGATAACTGGCACATGTGACACCCGGTGGCCAGACAGTTTTTCTAGAGAGCGACTTTTAAGTTAAAAACCGAGGCAGAGCTGGTCAAGGTCATTTGTAAAGGAGAGATGAGGCAGCTCCAGCAGCGAAAAACTCACACAAATCACACACTGTCCTGATGGGGTCCTCGCTCCTCCGGGGGACATTTAACCCACTCCTACGACAACCTTTGCAGACAAGGAGTGCCGTCACTTCAGAGGTTTATGTGGCGACGAAGTGCCAAGACAGCTGATGACACATTTCAAACACGACGTGCAAGCACCTTGGTGTTTTGAGGAGACTAAAAAGCAGAGAAGAGGGAGTGAGGTTTACACCTCCCTAAGGCGGATACTAATCTCAATCCATACCGGTGCACAGCCTGTAGCTTTGCATCTGGCTCCAGGACCACTGAGCTGTGATCAACTGTAACTTGCTACAAGGCATAGCAAACATCGGAGAACCTGACGAGTTAATGGGCATTAAACACTAAACACAGTGCAGCTATAATGCCATGTCTTAAAAGTCGGAGAGAGAAATGTTAAAGATTTGACATTTTTTTTAGCCAATATGCACCATCCATATTTAGAGAAAAAAACATTGAAAAATTCAGGCAAGGTTAACCCTTAAATTAGCTGATCCAACGTCTAACCTCAGTTAGATATCAAAAGACCTACTTAAAATGATGTGGGACCCATTTCTCTTTATTTAAACAGCAGGTGGTGATGTCCTTTCTACGGTAGACAAAATATAGATTTATACATATCACCAATGTTGAGCCAGTTCATTGTTAAACAGAACTAGCTCAAAGTTCAGTTCACACGGATGAAAGCAAATTGGTTCACGTTCATAGTTCACGTTTTCAAAAATGAACTAAGTTCACAAACCTATAAAGTTGAATTTAGTTTGGTAAATTAAGCCACAATCCTACACAGTAGAACCTCATATTTCACCCTTTAAAGGAAAAGTCTGTTCAGCAAGGAATAATCAATGGATCATTATCTATTCCTAAAACTTATACGTTAGATTAGATTAGATGAGCTTTATTGATCTCACAGCGGAGAAATTCACTGGTCACATATTGGCATAGTAATTAAAGAAGAAGGTGCAAACAAGGAGGAAAAGGTGCATTAAGAATAAACAGTGATGGGACTAACGGCGTTGAAAGTAACGGCGTTACTAACGCCGTTACCTTGTTTTAGTAACGAGTAATCTAACTAATTACTTTGACTGTAACTATAACGCAGTTACCATTGCAGACACCCCGTTACTGCGCGTTACTCAGGTCGCACAATGAACCTTTTTTCATGATAGGACTCGTGCGCAGCTGCGTGAAGCTGACACCCCACCCACGTCAAAAAACTCTGCAAATAGACTGAATGGTGAGTGCAACGTTATTGCAGATTTGTGCAGAAAAAAAATATTGTTTGTGCTACTTTTGTTTAAGAGATATTAAAGATTATTTTTTAGGTCATCCAGAGGTGCGCGCCTTGTCATGAGAGATGGGAGGATGAGAATGGCTGATGTATAGTGAGATTCCGTTGGTAGGTGGGTGTTTCCGCTGGTGGGTGTTAACGTACAGCACACACAGAGAGATGGAGAGTGAGGATCACTCCAGCACCAAACACAGCGTTTTCCTGATGGAAATACCGGTGTTACGTCGAGCTGCGTTTCCCCACCACATAACGGTTTCCTCTGCATCTCCGCACAGCGCAGGCGGCACGATTCACCGCGCAAGCGACAGGAATCGCGCATGCTCGCTAAAGGCGCGCACCAGTCGCCCTGTGCTCGCGCCACAGGAGAACTATGGAGAGCGTGAACGATCAAATGAAAGGGAGATGGATGGATGGATGGATGGATGGATGGATGGATGGATGGATGGATGGATGGATGGATGGATGGATGGATGGATACTCTGCCTTTTCAAACTACTGTATTTTTTATTTTAAACATTATTTGATGGCCTTTGTGGCAGGGATGGAGATCCATATTTTATGTCACACACAGAGTATACATCTAGATAGATAGATGGATAGATAGATGTTGCAGTATCTATAACAACCCAAACACACAGGATTTCAGAATTAGACATCCCCAGTTATTAATTTCATATACTCACCAGATCTGAATGCCCTGTTAAAAAACTTCACATGGCGTTCCCCCCTGATGTCATTTACATTGAGTTGCAATAAATGCTAAACTCTCTCCAGGTTCTTGTCTTTGTCGTCCGCTCTATTCAGCTGGCTTTGGAAACACATGGCGAGAAGGTGGGGGCTGGGTGGTGAGGGTTACGGGGGCGAGAAACGCAAAAGTAACGCAATAGTTACTTTTACTAGTAACTAGTTACTTTTATTGTGGAGTAACTCAGTTAGTAACTCAGTTACTTTTTGGGAGAAGTAACTAGTAACTATAACTAATTACTTTTTCAAAGTAACGTGCCCAACACCGAGAATAAACAATATATATATACAGTATATCCAGGTGTATACAGTATATCAAGATAAATAAGGATTAAGGTGCAAGTGTACATGTGTCGCACACAATGAAAAACAAAATAAAAATAAGAAATAAAATAAATAAATACAAGGTAGTAGCATAGAGGTTTGAGGTGACATATGTACAATCCGGATGGCTTATATACAGGTGGATTTACTTTTACGTTAAAGTGTATTAGGTAAGGAACAACGGTGAGGTAGTGGTACATGTATGACTATTCTATTCACATATATTGCACAGCCAGCATATTGCACAGAATATTGCACAGTCAATAAATAAAAAACTATAATATAGCTGCACAGTGGTTTTTACAGGAGTTATTGTGGTTATAGTGCATTATTATAGAGTCTGGTGGCAGCAGGAATGAATGACCTGAGGTAGCGCTCCTTCTTACAGACAGGGTGTCTAAGTCTTTGACTAAAGGAGCTACTCAGCTCCTCTACAGTCTGGTGCAGAGTTAGCAGTGATTTGATGAACTGAGTGTTATCAATAAAAAAATGTAAATAATAATCTTCGTTGCGATCACTGAGTCCAGGACCGGCCAAATAGTCCGGTTTTGGCCGGTTTTGGCCAAATACAGTAACACCTCACTCCTGACATCTTCCGGCAGTGACGTCACAGTGCGGTAAACCGAGTGCCAATCTCCCCACTTTACAAGCAAAATCAATGGGAACTACTAGACACATCTGCAATCAATGAAAAATGATTTAAGATTTAAAGAGGACTTCACCATTGAAATTCGCAACAGCTATAGTTAAACTAACAATGCATGGCAGTTGGATGATGTAATAAATTGGGTAAAAGTGAAAAAAAAATATTATTTCACCTTTCCCATTACGCCATCGAACTTCTGGCCAGAGAAAAAACATATAATATATAGCCAACATTTCAAAGAAGAATGTTTTCAAGATGACTTGGATAATAGCGAGTAGTGACAAACACCAGATACAGCTCTGGGACTTGATCAACAGCCGATACCACACAGTTACAACACAAACCGGTAGGTGGCAGTAGTGTTCTTTGACAAACAGGGATGACTCCAGTAAAGCACATTAATATAAAATTGATCTTAATTAAAAACACTAATCATTTATTGAACAGTACGTAATAACTTTATATTTAAAGTACTTTCAGAAGTTTGAATTCTGAATATGACCGGACCTTTCCTTTAAATGTGTGATCATGATATTTAGAAAGAAATGGAAAATACTCCCCATGCAATCAAGGTATACTGTGTGTGCAGCAAAGCCTTTATTCAGCCAAATTGCACAGAACTTCAGGAACATACAGGTTCTGCTGAAAAGATCTTTATCAAAAATGATGTCTTATGTTCCTCATTTAATAGCAGATATTTTCTGAACATAGCTAGCATGCTTTAACTTGATGAGTGGCTTTAAATTTGAAGAAGACGTGGCTAATGTACAGACTTTTTTATTACGTTCCGGTGGGCTCAGTTTGCACAAAAACATGAGTTTTTTTCTGTCTAAGTAATCTTCATAAAACTCTTCATAAAAAGTGCTCTGCAAAACTGGTATCAGAAATACCAGTGTGTGAATCGAGTGTGAATCGTGCAGACTAGTACTAATAGTAAACATGGTGGCCTTTCATGCTGTTTGCTGTAATAAGTGCCGTAAAACCTGACGTTATCCAATGAAAAGAGTCGTTATTAAATGAAAGCAAATGTGAACTGTGTGTGTCGCTTATTACTCTCAGGGTGAATGTTGATCTTGTTCATGTTCATTACTTTGAAACTGATCCATTCAGTTCACCATTCACTAAAAATATTACCGTATTCATTGAACGCCGTTCATTGAACACAGACATGCACAACACTACAGACCATAGCAATGTCAGTGATTTGGAGGTATGGAGTTGCTTTCTTATTTCCTATTTATACCTCCTGAAAAACAAGTAGTTATATTTTACTGGATTATAGACACCAACGCTATATAGGGGTTTTTTTCCCCCAAAAAAAACTATTTATTACTAATTTAAAGAAGAACTCTGCTGAATTTACTGAAGGCAAAGGATAAGTAAGATAACTAAAAAAAAATAAATATTGATAGAGGAAGGAAGGCCCCCTGCTGGGCCTTTAAGGAAAAAATGAGCAGAGATGTGTTTTCTAAAATCTGCCAATATGTGCAAGGAGTCCATCTTTAAGTTAATAGATTCTATTTATTGTTCTATAAAATTGGTGCCATAACTGTAAAAGTATTCAACCTTAGATTTTAATTGTTTCAGAGCTGACTGTGTGGATGCCTGAAAATGCAATTTTGTGAGTAAGACAGAGTGTTTCAGGATGGATTTAGTGTCTGTTGGAGGATGTGTGTGTGTGTGTGTGTGTGTGTGTGTGTGTTTGTAGGTCAGATTTTTAAGTACTGCCTATCATCTGAGAGGCTGTGAGCCATCAATGACTAATGTGTCAGGCTGTCGCAGGCGAGGACCTACCATATGGTGCCATTGCCCTCACCCCCCCATTCATCCCCCCCCCACCCCCCTCTCTATTTAAACTAATGGGTGGGCTGTGAGAGGAGGCTCCCAGCTAACTTTATTAGCCACACATACTGACCAGAAATGAGGTGGGATGCAAACTTTAAACTGTGTTTTAATTAATTACTGGCAGCATTGGCAATTAATAATTAATAATCCAAGAAAGCTCATAAGATGCAAAATTAATGCTTTTCTTAAAGAAAAAGAAAAGTGACAAGAGCCACTTTTTAGAGCAAAACCTGAGTAAATACAGGTTTTTAGTCATTAACTGAAAGAACAGTGATAAAGTGACTTAACTGAGATAATAAGCTCAGTCTTACAATTGATTAAAAGTCTTAAGAATGATTAACAGGTCCTAAGTGAATCATTAGCTCAGTGTGTAGTCTAAGTAAGAGCATCATATAAGCAAAGCAATATGCTGGGCCAATTATAGCCGACTCCCACAGTTGAAGGAGGCCCAGAGGCGAAGCAGCGCCGTGGCCACCTCTCCCAGGAAGTCGTCCAATTACCACCCAGCAGTGCACTGTCTGGTCAACTCAGGAGAACACATGACAAACATGAAAGGACCCTGGAGATCTTGCTGTCTTTCATGCACAGTCGTTCTCTTCCCCTCTTTGACTTTAACCTGGATAAGCATCATGTAGACAATAGCAAAAAATACAAAGAGAAATTAAATTAAGGTGGATTTTAAAATATTGCCTTCCAGCTCAGCATCTTCTTTGTATGAGAGTCAGAAGCAGCCGATGTGACCTAACCTTGCCACCACATGGTGACTACTGTGCAGAACCCCACTAGCATTCCTGCTGATGAGACACCGGCCATGACAGTCCATCAGCGTCTCTCCCTGGTAGGAGGCACTCTACTGTTCTGTTGTTTTCCCCTCACTTAAATCTCCCCAAAGTCACTTTCAAAGTCTGTATTTAATAATCAGCAAGTAGGGAGACATGTCACAGGTCAAAGCTGGCTGATGCAAAAATGCAACCATCAGAGGATAATTGAACTTTCACCTTGAGACACGTCAGCATTGCGTGGAGTGGAGTCTGGACTGCGTGCTGTCACTTTGGCTGAAGTTAACCCAAAGATTTCAGATTCACAACAAAGATCTATGAACACTATAACAGAAAAATAAACTGGAATAGTCAATGTTAGCATTTGGGAATCAGCAGAAATGCAATATGAAATGTTTGATAGCATTATATCACACCTAAAAGAAAAATGTAACCATTTTTCTTTATGATTTACATTACACACACAAGGTAAAATCAACAGAAACCCTTAAACGGAACAGAGCTGTGGCTAATTACATTTAGATGAACCCTCTGAAGCAAGCATTAATTCTGCTTAATTCAGACTTTTTTGTGAAATTTGATTGTTCTGATGTTTTTATTCATACTTCCAAAGACGTGTCTTTTATGGGATCTCATACCACTTAAAGAGGCATTACAGTGTTTACTAATGATCAAGCTCCTCTGCAACCTCTGGCCAATACATAGAACCGCAGGGGGTCTTATGCTTGTTCTTTTAGCTCAAGCTCATACTTGACGACATTTTATTTATTTATTTTTTACTTTTTTCTCCTTACGTGAAGTTGCCATTGGTGTCTGAGTTGAGCTGAAGGTTAAGATGGATGGTAATGCAGGAGCACATCTAGCAATCTTTTACTTCTTCTCCAACTGGATCCAGAGGATTTCATGATGCAATCTTTCCAAGAAGGTTGAAAACAAAGACTGCTCTCAGAGTTATCATTCATAGCAACATTCAGAATGGTGATCTATGTTGAGTATTAATTACGCACAGGTTGGAAGAATGTGAACCAGGCAGGTGCGTTTCAAAAGATACGCACCAGATTGGTCATGTAAGGCAGCACTGTGAATGTAGCATAAGTCAGCTGAATCAAAGGAATATTAACTTCTCCTAAGATTATTAAGTGTTCTTTTACCAGGAAAGAGATCCCTTTTTTATTACAAAATGGCATTTAATCTATTATCTACGATATCTTTTTATTTTTTTCAATTTTTGATCAATGCTGACATTGAAAGAAAAACATTACAGATGGACAAATTGTATCAGTTATTGAGTATTTTACCTTCAGTCAGTACTGGGATAAGCCTGATCTAAAGGGCAGACTGATAGGAAATAGTTTACATATAAGTATAGCATGTTAAACAACATTGTTTTTATAATAAACTTAACTCAGTAAATTATAAGTCATATAACCTAGTCATGAAATATGTTATCAGCTTTAGATCACAATTTTATTAATAAGAAAATGATAGAAATGACAACTGTGTAATCCCTGCTATTTTTTTTATATTTGCTCACTAAAATAAAAAGACCAGTCAGTGGTCTATTCCCTTTTCTTGTACGTGGAGGAGTAGCAACCATAAATACGTACACAAAAGACAAAAGTTGCAAAAAAGCATTATGTAGATTATCAGAGATAAAACCTCCAAGGACAGTTTGCAAGTGGAAGATGCTGTAACTTCCAGTGACAGAGCCTTGGCCCTATTTGAGGATTGCAGATGCAAGTGTGTCAGCCATGCAAAATGGAGAACAGATGTGGTGTATGGGCAGAGTAATATAGTCTTACGCTGCCTCCACTGCACCTGATGATATGGAGCCAATAGGGGCATTTGTCAGATGCAATCAGGTGTGATGGAGGGAAGAGATAAAGGTGAAGGGGGGGCTGAAGATAGAGGATGGCGAGTGGGGGGGAGTGAACAGCTTGAGCCCTGTCAAACTCTCTGCAGAGCATCAGCTGGGGGAAGAAAGAGACCAAAACATGCTACATGGGGAGAGCTCTGCTTTCAAAGTGGGGTATCATTTACCAATAATGCAATTCACAGGAAAGAGGGTCAAACAAGTCCACTCACTACATCACTCTGAGATGGACAGTCCAACAATGCACAACGCTGATGCACGAAATTTCAAAAATGCCAGTAGGTCAGATTTTAATCAAAGGGAAGAGACACTTAACTCTCTGTTTCTGTGTGGGCCACCCCTTCCTGCCCACTCTGTTTTTAAGCCTAAAAAAAGGTCCATAAGGTCAGTATAAAGGCCAGCACAGTCTCGCCAGCAGGGCACTTGAATGGAAAATCTGAATCTGATTTACAGTTTGGCCACATGTGCAAGCTGCCAAGGCCTGGGAAGCCTGCCAGTCCGAGTGGGAAAGCAGAGAAGACTGTTAGTAAAGGTGCAGAGAGTGATGAAAGTCAAAACCTACTGCAGTAATCTGAATAAAATTAGTTGTAAATAAAATGGTACAATATCTAAGCACCCCAGAACTTATATGTGAATCACCAGATTTTACATCAGGAGTTTATACCAAAATGGGCCCCCATCCAGTAAATACTTGATTGACTTCGATAAGTTGAGGTGCATCTAAACCACCCAATGGGGAACTTCATTTTATTTTCTGCAAATGGAAAATCGTATCTTTAAATCTGTGTTTTATCCTCAAACCAGATGGTGATTTGGCAATTTAGTTAAATTAGCAGCCATTAAAAGAAGAACACCATCAGTGGGAAACTGGCAACAAAACAGATCCCTTTGTTTCACATTAAATCAACATGTGGCAATAACTCTGCTCTAATTTGTACTGATATTTCTACACACTGCTCTTACATTTGACTCTTAAAGCCACTCACATTCAAATAAACATTAACTACACAAAATGTTGATAAAGCTTTATGAATTTAGTGGCTAGAACTACAAAGACCTAAATATAACAGACGGGACACATGTGAAAAGATACAGTTTAAAAATAGGAAGAGGAAAGAAATGTCTACACTTTGTACAACAGACACCAGTTGCAGCTAAGAGCTTTTGAACTTGAATACTTCATAGGATATTAGGCCTTAACAACTTCTATACACTGCCTGACATTAATCCAAATAAATATTTGCTAAATCAGAACAAAAAACCTTTGGAAGTTTCAACCATTTTGACTATTCTAGAAGCAGACAGGTTCTATACCTGACAGATTAAGATATTCTTAATCGAAACGAAACTAGCTACTGCTTGTAAGGTTTTCAGAGGGGGAATGCCATTACACAAGATGGCAGATTGCAATTTGCAAAAAAAAAAAAAAAGATGCAGGGACAAAAACCTTAACTTTGGTGGCCATGTCAAGTAGTGGGATTTAACCAGAAGTGTTGGCATTTAACGGCGATTATTACCTTTGGGGAAACACCCATAAGAAAAAAGTCCAAACCTGTAATGTACCAAGTGGTAGCATCATGTTATGAGGGTTTTGCTATAGAAAACACTTTGCTGATGACATCATCAGCAAAGGAAAGTATACTCAAGTCACACCTCAAGATGCCACTAACAAACTTAGGTGAAGAGGTGAAAAGATGTGTGCGAGTAAGGTGAGGCAGCCAGAGGAAAGGGAAAAAATTCCAGTAAAACTTGTCAGAAGCTTTTGGAAGAACACCTAAGATAATACAAAAATGTCATAAGGCAAAAACCAAACTAAAATAAAAGGTCAAATAACTATCGTTAGGATATTGTATTATTGTAGTTGAAATCTGTTTTTTCTTTTTTCTTTTTCTTGCTTAAAGTGAAGCCCCTAATGTCATAAACAGTAGATCGGATTTCTAAAACTGAAGATGTTTTAAAAATGACAGAAGCTCACTAACAGCTCAAAAAAGCATTTTGCTTCAAATCTAGTTGATTTTTATTTTAATTAAACCAAAAATACTATGAGGCACACGCACCTAGACCATAAAAATATGCCCGTATTATTTTGTGTTAGCAAACTTGCTAGATGTATAAATAATAAATAATAATAATAATAAATAATCCCAGCTGATGTCAGGCGAGGTTTACTCCAGGACTTCTACTGCACATTGACTACTGTAATTGCGGTAGGTTGGACATTTTTAATAAATTTAAAGAGTTATAATTAAAGAAAAATGTATTGATAGTAATGCTGAAGGCTGGCATATAGGAAAATAAACAATTAAACTTAAAATACAATTTTTTATGTGGTAGTTCTTTGATTTAAAGCTAAAACTTAAAACTGTAGTTTATTTTGTTGCACTACATGATTTAATACAGTTGCCTTTTTTGGGGTTAAACCTGATGAAAAACAAGGGACCCATCAAGAAAATTTGGAAACTATTGTGTAACATGATAGTACTGTGTTCTTATGTGTTGATTTTTGCTGAATGATAAACTATTTCACAAGATTGTCCTCTGTGTGAGTCTATTAAGTAACAGGAAAATGGAAGTGTACTAAAAAGCATTCAAAAATAAAGAAAGTGACACTAATTTGGTGGGGCCAATTCAGTTTATTTAAATAAAAACCATTTCTGGGAGAAAAAATTCAGACCAGTTGGTCAGCCTGCGTGTGTCTCAGTAAGCAACGGGCATTAACATATTTCTGTTCAAACTAAAACACCAAATGGAAAAATAAGCAGCGATTTAGCACGAGAGCGTAACATGTTATTATCCAAAGAGGTTAATTTATCCCTGGAGAAACAAAGATGCACTGTATTTGGTTTTCTAACAAACCACTTCTCCGTCCAGATATTTCAGTTTTAGCAGCTTACTCATCTTTAAAAAAAAGGGGGGAGGCCTGCTCCTTGGTGGCTTTTACAATGTGTGTTCAGCTGGAAGAGAGTGGTGCTGGGCTGGCACCGGGCTTATCAAAAACAAGTAAAGGCAACACTCCAGGAGGCAAGACGAGAAGGATAAAATCTATGCTTCTGCTCAACTAACCATCAAACCTAATTACCTGTGGATAGGACTTATGGGCCACATGTTGGGTTCAAAGTTTCCTGATCAGGAAGTGGTGTGGAAGGCAGCTCTGGTGTGTGATTTGTAAGTGGACAAGTGTGTGTGTGTGTATATGCTTGTAAGATTGGTCAATGTGCCTGTGAGCGAAAGATTGGGCTAAAAGACAGGACTCTGTGCCATTAGTTCAATCAGGCAGAATTATTTACGATCCCGAAATGCTACCTGAGAGGGTGAGCTCAGGATTATTCATGGCATGGCAGCTACAAAGGGTGAAACACTGTGTGCATGTCTCCAGCTGCATACAACATTATGCATTTTAAATAGCACACTATTTAAAACATAAAAAACACATTTTCTTCAATGAAAATATCTTTCTATGTCAGCATCAATAAATAAAAAGTTGATGTTTCAGAAAAATTTAATTCCATTAATGCAAAAAGAGCGCACGGTGGTGGACTAGACCGGTGATTCCCAACCAGGGATATTCGTAATCCTAGTGGTCCACGAGTGCATTGCAATGGGTACATTAAAATATTTTATTTCTTAGGTAATAAGACAGGGCTGGGTTCTGTTTCGTTTTTTTGACCCAATTGAAATTTTAAACAAGCTTTTATAAACCAAAAAGCAAGTTTTTCTTATATGTTTGAGTTCACCTTCAGATTTGACACACATCCAAACCAAGCAGAGGAACAGACTGGATGTAGAGAACAGCCTGGTTTACACACTGAGCTATTGGAGCTCATCAAAGCAGCTCAGCTGTCTTGATGAAAATTAATTTAAACTAATTTAGTCAGTCTGACTATAGTTTTTGTTTTGTATTTTTTCCCCAATTCATCAATTTTAAATGTGATTAGAGCTGCAAATAATGATTATTTTGCAAATCGATTAATCTGTCGATTATTGTTTTCAACTAATCGGATAGCAAAAGGTTCCTTAAGGATTTTTTATTAAATTAAACCAGGTGAAACTAAAACTAAAACTTTTTTTTTAAATCTTAAATGCAAAGTGTTTAAATCTATATATTTTTTACAATCTTGATATAATTTCTGCTCTAAGTGGGTTTCTCTGTCAGCTAATGGCATTTATTTAGAGTCTCTCTGGTCTCTATACGTTATGCCAGTTAACGATTAATTGATTATTAAATTAGTTGACAATTAGAAAAATCATTAATTCATCAGGATTTATCCGATTAACTGTTTCGGCTCTAAAAGTGATTATAAAGGACTTACTCAGAGGAGCTCCCATTTTATAAAAACAGATTTTTAATATGATTTTATTTTGTATTTATTTTGATTCTTCACTAACTTCTAGGCAACATATAATTTTTTTTTTATTTGCGATAAAAAAAAAAAAAAAAAAAAATGCCTAAAATATTATGTAAAAAAATTTTTATTTTATAATCAGTTATTGTATGTTCCACTTTTGGACAATCATAAATACTTTTGACTGAGAGGGGAACTCATGATCAGACAAAATGCCCAAAGGGGTTCACAAGTCAAAAAAGATTGGGAACCATTGGACTAGACTGTCCAGGTAGTACCCTGCCCTCGGCCCATAGACCATAAGCTGCGGCTCCCAATGACCCTGATGGTTAAGTGATAGAGAACAGATGGATGTCTGGATGGTAAAAAGTGAGTCAAGAAATATGCTTCACCTAAATTAATTTTGAAGAAATTGTTACTTCAATTGTGCAGCAGTATTTTTTGTAACAAAATTAAATATATTTCTTATCACTGGATTTTTTTCCCTTCTAAGAAAATGTCTGAAAAATAACAGTTATATTTAAATAAATTAAAAAAGGTACTACTGCAGCCTAATCTTTACTCATATTAACATATATGATCAAAATAAGACTTAATAAAGAAAGGGAAAGGATTACCGTAATGTATCAAACTAGAACTAACCATAACTACAAGGTGCATAATTATAACCCCAACCTTAACCTCTTTTATTTAACCTCTTTAGAGTTATCTGTGATTAACTAATTATCTGCATTACCTCTGTTGTTTTTTTTTAAGGAGAAGGGTAGAAAAGGTTAAACATCCCTGTTCAGAGAAAATATTTGTTTCTTATTGATAAATCTCACTCCTAGCTCTTCCTCACAGTGCTGCTGTTTGTTATGGATGAAAATATCTAAAATGCAGAGATAAAAAAAATCTGAAGGCAAAGTTTTCATTTTAAAGGAGAGCTTTTATGCCCTCTCAAAGGGAGATTGATCCTAGGTGAACTTTTACAGCAGCTAAAAAGAGCAAGGCTAGTTGTTTCCCTCTGTTTATACTCTCAGTTCTTATCTAAGGTAAGATGTTGGCTGCAGCCTCATATTGAATGGACAGACATCAATTTTCTTATCTAGGCCTTAGCAAGAAAGCAAATGAGTGTGTTTTGCAAGAGCTGAATGATTCCTTCAAGGTGATTTGTACTCGTTTTAAATGTCAGTGAAAAGTTATGTCAGATTGCTGTGAGTTTTCTTTTGATACATGGCAGTGATTGTGTGTGTTGATTCCTGTCAAAATTACATTAAGTTAGATTGAGCTTCTTTTGAACAGGACATTCAAAGGCCATTTCCAGCTCAATATGTTTATCTTTGGACACAGCACAGCGGCTGTCTCAGTTAAAAATATTGCTATTTCTGTTAAGTTGCCTTTTATGCAGCCTCTCAGGTGAGGCAGAATATTACCTCTGGGCTTATTAATGCTTTCCTGCCAAATGTTCAGTTTAGACTGAATGGCTAAATCCCTGAAGCCTGCAAAGTGCCTGTCATCAACTTCCCAGAGAGGCTTTCCCATAAACAACCTCCAAACATGTTAAGCAAAATAATTTCTTGATTTTAATTAAATTTGCACACTTGATAAAGACAAATCTAATGTAGTAGTTTGTTTAATATTTTCATCAGAGACTTTAGAGGGTGTGAGGTGCTGTGATATTGAAATGTAACAATCTTTCTTAGGTGTAGTAGTTTGTCTCCCATCCATCAGTTTTAAGCACTTTACCACACACAGTCGCAGTTTTTAGCATAACCGTCAAATACACGTCGTCTGTGCTTCAGACACTTACTCTGAAAAAGAAAGGAACTGTTCATCAGTTGTAGTGCTGATTTTTTATAATTTGGTGAAATTAATTTCCCGTTTTGTGGGCTGACAGCACTCGAAAGAAAATACCTTAAAAAAAAGCCATTTTTAAATCCTTTGTGGGACCTAGCTTTGGGATCCGGGAGAAAAAAGAAAAACTTGATGGACTGAAAGATAAATTCTAAAAGATTCATCAATGAAAAACCATTACCATCACTACTGATGAGAACGTTATTATCTGCTTCAGAGCTTTGCGACTAACAAAATGGATGTCAAATGTTCTGAATAACCATCTCTACTTAGACTGACCGAACCTCACTTAGATAATTATACATATAACATATTCTTAAAAACACACTTTAATATTTATAGGTTGTTTACTATTTTATCCAACCTTGCTGTTTCCCTCTGAATTGTCCTTGGGCAACAACGCTAAGCTTGCGTTTTTTACTGATAGCGGTAAAAGGATCTGGTGGTTTCTGGTTATGGCAGCCATGCTTCTGTCAGGGTGCCCCAGGGCAGCTGTGGCTACAATATAGCTTTCCACCCTCAGTGGGAATGTTTGCACGCATGCGTGCATGAATGAATGAATGAAGTGTAAAATGCTCTGAAGGTCCCTGGCTTTAAAGGGGAACGCCGGCTTTTTTACATTGGGCCCTCGATTTAACGTTATTACATCATGTTCTACTCACTCATATGAGTTTTGTGTCATTTGGAGAAATTCTGAAGATATTCCGTTAGGTTATATCCAGGTAACGTCTTCCTATGGGCAATGACTTGAAGGCACAAACTAAACTGCTCATAATTTATTCTTTATGGTGCGCCAGCATTCATAACATGTAGGCGAATCACTGTCCCCCAGACATCCGCGGTTATATTTTTTTATATTTCTATGTTTTAAAAACAAAGCGCCGCATGTATGACGTCATCTGCGCGCCCCGGCTACCATTCATTCTTCCTGTCCGCTGAACTGCTGCTAGTTTTACTCACATGCCTGGAAGATGTCTAGTGCTACGACCACAGATGATCTCGCTCTGGAAATGGAATTGAACGATTCAGATTAGCTAGCCGATTGAATAGAAGTGGTAGAGCATAGCCGTCTGTGACCCGGGCTTCCTGTTACGACTCCAGGCCGCATGCGTGGATGACATCATACACGCGCTGCTTCATTTTTAAAACGTATAAATATAAAAAATATAACCGCGGATGCCTGGATGACAATGATTCGCCTACATGTTATGAATGCTGGCGTACCATAAAGAAAAAATTATGAACAGTTTAGTTTGTGCCTTCAAGTCGTTGCCCATAGGAAGACGTTACTTGGATATAACCTAACGGAATATCTTCAGAACAGCTCCAAATGACACAAAACTCATATGGATGAGTAAAACATGATATAATAACGTAAAATCAAGGGCCCAATGTAAAAAAAAAAACGGCGTTCCCCTTTAAATTAAGCTGTATACTGGAAGTAAAGGTCCTTTAATATTTTGGTAAAAGGGAGATAAAGTGAGCCTTTTGAAATTTTTAATGTTGTTATCAAACTTGGACCAGCCATAAAAATGATCATTGTGGATGTAATAAAGTAGTTATAATTTGACAAAGTTAAAAAAAAGATCCCCACTGTACCATATATACCTTTTAAAAGCTAAAACCATAAAGGTAAATTAAACTAAAGGGATTGGATTTCCAAAGAATCAGATCCATGTTCCAGTTATATGTCTATAACGAGCTAAGTTAACAAAGCCGTTTGTGTTTCCCGTTAGATGAAATCTAATGGCTTTTTCATGATCTTCTGACTATTAATCTAGTACCATTAAGTCATAACTTCATTTTGTCCCCAACAGGTAGTTAATATTGTCGCTGTGAAAAATATCAATGTTGACAAAAGCATTTTGTGTAAAGCGTGAAGTCAAGCCTCATCAAGCTGTCAGCAGGGTAGGAGGCTTGGTCCAGTGTTAACATCAACATATTAACTGCAAGCAAGAGCTGGCTGTGGAATAATAAATAACACCCGATCAACGAGGTTTCTGAGAGACATGCAATACACAAATGCATCTGTTGTAAAAAAATAAAAAATAAACATATAGAAAGAACTTTTCTGAAACTACATCTTTTATTGTAATTACTCCATTTTATTTTCTCTGCTTATTTTCTCTGCAGCTAAATATTACTGGATGTAATGGGTCTGTCACTACCAATGTTGGATTTTACTCCAATATCAAAATGAAACCTCACAAGCAATTTCTAATAGCTGGATTCTTGTTAGCGAACGACTTAAGGCTTTAAATCCAGACCACACATGAGAAGCACGGGCACAATGAGTGGGTGTTTTTTTTGATAAGTGAGGCCTTTAAGATGTCTTTAAACCTTTCACATCAAGTCGCAGCACAATGTGTGCATTTCCATGTAGGAACATTTTATCTGGTGATCTTAAGGAGCCGATGCGTAGGAGGAATGAGCTAGAGCTGCCTGTGGACCTGGTCAAACTGCAGTAGGTGGCTCTATAAAGCACAGGCAAAGAGCCACTTGAAGTCAGCACTTACATTGAATACACATAAGTGTTGTGGGTTGTCAGACAGAGCAAAAGCCTCCTGAAAATCAAGCTTTTCTTACTGTCCGTTAACCTCTTACACCCTAAGGGGGTATAAATAAATTTCTGCCTGACAAAAACACACAAAAGTAAATCACTTATAGCCTCACAGCTATCAGATTTAAGAAGAAACTTTTGGTACGTCTGTAAAGGTAAGATGTCATTGAATGGTTTTCTGGTGTCAGCACCATTGTAGCTTTGACCCTGCCTGAAATATTAGGGACAAAATACAAAATATTTTGCATTTTTTGTACCTCGCCAAAATTCTCTTTGAAATAAACATTGCAAAACACTACCAAAATATTATTTATAGCACAAAAAAGTAGTACAGACTTTTAAATCTAAATGTTGTGTAAAAATATACCAAATTTGGACTCAATCAGATGAATCATATTTATTTTAGAATGGTATTAGTGAGAAATTTCTTAGGCGGAGAGGCCATTTTGGCACATTTATCCAAAAATGTCACCAAACTGTGCCAAATGTGTTTTTTACATCAATACTGGGGGTTTGTTAAAATTACGAGGTCACGTAGCAGCTGGACCCACCGGTGGGTCCGTAGGGTTCTAGGGGTTAATGAGACACTTTGTTTTTAAAGTCTCATTTCTTTTCAATAAGGTGTTTAATCCCATTTCAGCCTTCTTCTGGAACATTTATTTGTTTTTCCTCGCCTGCTCGATAGGAAACCAGAAGTTAGGCCAGTTACAGATTATTAGGGGACAGGATTCTAGGCTCAAAACAACAAAGGTTGTGACAGAGTTCCATCTAATAACACATAAAGTTAAAAAAGATTCTTGCTGATTTGGTTTGCTATCTAAAATGTTCAATGATGCATCAGAGTGAAAGGTTAAACTCAAGCAGCTCTATTGACATTGCCTTCAGCTCAGGCATTTGAGCGAGGGAAAAAAAATCCATCTAGGGAGATGGCACAAATGCCGTTATCAAATGTCACAAGATCTATAAAGCTCTTTGTGTATCTGCTCAGATGTCGGCCGAGCATTGAGAATGGTCATCATTTGAATCGTAATTTGTCAGAAGCCCGTTTGTCCAGGTGATGCAGGTTCACGTTGATGGATTGATTTCACATTAGAATTATTAAAGCTACTGGCCAGACTTTTTCTGTTGCACAAACCAAACTCGCCTTAGATATAATTTGGTACCTGCTGAACGATATTTGCAGGTGATTTTTTTGTTTATCCTTTGCTATAAAAATCCACCCTCACAAAAACAAGCTTGACAAGGTTCCCACGACATCACACAAGGCATAAGGCAATTTTATTTCAAGATGCCCCTTTGTGTCGTTTTAATCAAATTCTTCCCTAACTTGCATCTTTTATAAAGAAAACAGTTGAGCAAAAAGGAAAACAATGAAATGCAGAATTTTCTTTAATCCTAAAGAGAAAAGGCATTACACTTCTGTCTATTTATTCAAAATTGACAGAACTGGATAGTATCATGCAGCAGTTCTGTGCTTTAAAAGTCTATCAGTAAAATTTGACAGTCTTTCTTCCCTAAATAAGCTGCAGGATGCAGAAGCATAAATCCTTCACTCAGAGGGGGAGACTGCAGCGTCTGTGGGTCGAAACTCAAATATGCCTATCGGCTCTTAAAACAATCTCTCTCCCAATCTTGAGAACAAACATACAGCATATTTCAAAACATATTTCATATCCATCTGAGAAATAAATACTTCTTGGAATCTCAGTGGCACTCTCCCACATCAGATTCCCCCAGGACTAGACTGCAATTTGCAGAGCCGAGGTGTCCACCTCCACACCAGTCTGATGGCAAGACTGCTGCAAATTACTCATGACACTTCCTCTGATGACATTTTTAAAACCGCTTCCCTGTTGAATGCCATCTCTACACCCCTCACCCCCACCGGTCTTTCTACCTTCCAACCAGCGCCATCAGACCCAACACACACATTAATTCCCCTCCGTCTGGTCGTGTCACAATGGCACGGCAAAGATTGCTGGCTCCTGCTTTCACCCGACTGACCCCTCTGAGCAGGTGCTGGATCTGATCCAATCACAGTCAATCTTCTTTAAACATTTCATTCTTTAAGCAGAACAGGAGCTCAAAATTCCATCATTCAATGACCCGATCAGTCGCCGATAACACAATCAAGCCAATCCCGGCTTATCCCGGGGGAGCCATTTCAACAGGGACAGCTGGGAGATGAGTCTTCAGACCTACAGAAAGGTGTCAATCTCCCTCAATCCAAGGGCCCTTTGTGAGCCACCTATGCTGCAGAGCACTACCTGAAAAGCAGCAGGAGCAAATTAGAAATCAATCTTTTTCTTTAGCAGATCTGACATTGCAGTAAAGATTCACTATATTTAAGGCAAATACTCAAAAAAGGCATGATTCAATAAAAAGCTAGCTGCAAAACTGCTAAGATTTTCTGTCATACTGTTTGTACTGTTCAAATTTGTTTCAATGTATGAAAAACTGGGGTTTCTGCTGACTAAATGGAGTACGACCTGTCGCTGTGCACTGCCAGTCAGCAGGCTGAAAGAACCCCTAATTACAATAAAGACAAATTCAATGTGGGTTTTTTTCTCAGTTACAGTTTACATACTTGTATTTCTGATGAAACAGCAGAATTGCAGAAACTCATAATTCAGAAAACTAGCAAAAGTTAATCTAAAATTAAAAAAAAAATTAATTCCAAAATTAAAATATCTCTTTGAGAAGGGAATGCCACAGAAAGCACCAGAGTGATTTAGTTTCCTCTTTATCAGGACAAGGATAACGTTGCTGCTTTTCTTTCACCTGTTGCTGCATGCTCTCTTTCTTTCTAGCTGAAAGCAATTAAAAGTTTTTCACACTGAAAAAGAAAGATTAATTTGATGGGTTAAGACACTTGTTATACTTTTGCTACTCTATGAGGAACTGCGTGGTAATGGTAGCACTGTAGAATACAAAGAAAGCAATCCTCAGCAATATTAACAAAGATTGGCTTAGATGCATCATTTGGTAGACTGAAATATTTAACAATAAACATCCGGCTAGCAAGAAGAACTTTAAGTGTTTTTTATCTAAATACTTCTAACATGTATTTAGAAGACTAAGATTTTAGGTAGCTTAAAACTAAAAAAGGGGAAGTATTATCATTACAATATTAAATAACATAAAAACATCCTGTTTTCCTAATATTCATAATCATGCATAATCATGTGCTTGATACTTCTACTAAATCAACCAGTCTGCTGCCTAAATTTGACTTAAGTCTATATAACAATCTAAAAATGAAGGGATGGCACAGATAAAATATGAATAACACTGCAATGTATTATTTTAGATGCAACACAAAACATTTCTTTTTAAAATAAAAGACACTATATCATGTATTACATTTTGTTTTCCTATTTATTTTTGTTAAAAGCATCTCTAGCAGCCACTGCCCAGCAGTGACACCTCCATGTGTACAAAGACAAACACCCTCAAATAAAACCGTTTGAAAGCTCTGAAATAGATCTCTAATTTTCAGCAGCCATTTAAAAGCCACTCAGATGGAAATGTTGCTGGGCCACTGGGCACATAAAGGTCAAGGGGGATACAAAACAGTTTGTCTAACAGGCCTGCCCCTCCTCCCCCCCTGGCCGTACGGCCCTGCAGCACAGCACTCATATCCCCATTCACAGCTCATTCATTTATATTGCACTGCCCTCCTCACCGCTAGTCTCAGCCACTAACTACAAGTGACTGCAATGAGATTGAAGCCTCTGGCTAAATCTCCACTACAGGGCCCATGCTCCATCATTGCTGCTCTGATCACTCCTTCTAATCACTGGAACCAGACTATATCCTCAGCTGATTGGGTGAGTCACGGCACAGAGGAAACAATCACCGAATGTCAGCTGATGATGGACACCGAGATGTTGGAGTCTCGCTGGTCACTGCGAGCGACCACGTAAATTGCATGCAAATGTGCACCTGCACCAGCCGAGAAAGTGGAATGAAGGAGTGCGGCCTTTTGATTAGGTTCCCTTTTCTTTTTGTCTGTATTTTTGTGCATTAATCATTCATGTTTGCTATTTTAGCCGATAAGCAGGGAGAACCTGTGAAGAAGTCTGAAGTGCAATTAATATTCTGCATCATGAGATCTATTTTAAGCCTGTCTAGGGGTTGTTGTAGAAGCCTAATGCAACCCAAGGTTAAATTTAGGTGTGCAATCAAACAGATAAGAGAAGAATGATGAGATCAATGATTAGAGGTGATTTGTAATCTCTGCACACTGATTCAAATGCACTCTCTAAGGACAACATTCCACAGTATATTTCACTGATGCTAATTGTCATCACGGACATTTTTCCCCCCACTTAAAATACCTGAGAACCCTCGCTAAGATTACAGGGCAGGTATGCAAAATTAATTCATGCGCTTCTTAAACACCAAGTTATTTTTTTTTTTTTGCCATTAACATAAAATAAGGGCTCCCAAAATGTCAGCCGTGGTATTAGATTACCAGAGACCCAGAACGAATTTGGTACGCTCTCTATCTAATGCGTTTATAATTTTGATTCCTTCCTTTATCGTCTTTATCTCAGTGAAGGCCCGGCCAGAGTAAAGAGCTAGTTCCCTCCTTAGAGGTGAAACACTGCAGGGAAATTGCACAGCAGCTGCGGGCTGAGATAGGACACACACTGGCCTGACGATAATCGCTCATCCTTCCAGTGTCCTCCAATAGAGGTCATCACTCCTTCACTCAAAGAGTGACTTTTTTTTTATTCTTCTACAAACCACTGCTTCATTGTATTCCTCAGCAATGACCTCTCTACCTTTATTTGTCCTGAGCACAGTGGCAGTGAACTGGTTAAGCTCCTCCTCCTCCTTCCCACTGTGCTCCGCCTCCAGGATCTGGCTCTAGACCAGTGGAGCGAGATAACCAGCACTGCCTGGACATAAAGGGATGATTGTAGCTACCCAGTGACATGGAAGCAAGTAGTTCTGATGAAACTAAAAAGTCAGTTTGGAGGCCTGCACAGGGAGAGAAAAGCCCAGCTGAGAGATAGGAGACAAGTCAGTGAGCTGGAGCTGCTTTAGCTCAAGTAAGTAAAGGCACTATGAGGAGGAGGACACAAAGCCGATTACAATAAACCAACGAGGAAGAATTAACCAAGCCAGCTAATTATGCCTTTAACTGTAGAGAGAAAGCTGTTTTCATCCCTGGGCAGGGCTTTTCTGGGACGTCATGTCCAAATATTTAAAGTAGTTATTTGGTCAAGTAAATAATTCAGAGGGAAATTTGCATTTTCAGATGCAATTTCATGAAATATAAGAACTAGCTCATGCTTTGCTTTACCTTTTAGGTATAGCACAGCTAGTGCACAAAAACAGGGCAGTTTCGACCTGGAGAATCCCTAATAATTAATATGACTAATGTAGATCTGTGACTTTTAACTGAGACATTTAAACCCAATCATCAGCTGTAGAGAAATGCCGTAAATAAGTTTAGTTTTTTTAACTGCTTGTGAACTTTTGACTACAATCCCTGCTCTACCAATAAATATAAATCTTATCAGGAATCTCACTCTCATGAGTCTGGCCAGCTGCCTATGCAAATTATGCAAATCTGATTCCTGTGGCCTACTGAGTCTGATTCCAATGACAAGCTATTACCAATAACTCATCTAATGGAATCCCACCATGTTCCAAACAACACCCTCCACATTTATCAGCATCCCTGGCAAAGCGTTGAAATAAACAGATGTTTTATTGCCATAGTGTCATTCCAGACTGAAAATCACCTTTTTGTGGCGGAATAACACACCCAATTAAGAGATGATAATATTGTTTTAAAGAGTTTCATTATTGAAAACACTTTAATTTGGGTACAAGAAAATACAAGAGAACTTGTCGTTCAGCTAAGAAAAATATCTGTTGGTCGTAATTGGTAAAATAATGGTTATTATGGATGGAACTTATTCTTATTTGCAATAATAAAAACATCTGGAACTGTCAAAACAGAGCTGGATGTTCACCCTAGTTTAAGACTGGTGCTAAGGGGGGTAAGTGGCATTTGGGAGCACTGAGACTCCAAAAGTATAATGAAAGGACTCCTGATTGCCAACAGGTTGTGTGGGATGCCAGCAAACAATAGAGATTTTCTTTACTACTGCTGTGAAGGTTTATAAAACCTACAGAGACTTTAATGGGGCTCTTGGGATTTAGCTTTGATGCAAATATTAAAGGATTATGGAGAAAAATTAGCTTATTTTCTTAACACTTTACAGCGTTATCTAATGATACTGTCACCTATGGCCAAAATACAGAACTGCAGCACCCTACTGGTCACTTTTGTAGCATGTGCTCGTACTCAACAAGGTTTTTTTTTTTCTACCTTACGTGACATTGCCGTTGGCGTCTGAGTTAAGCTGGATGCTAAGCACAATATCCATATTGAATATAACGTTTTGAATGTATGCAAAGTTGGACCCATTCAACATGGACACACTTGACATCACATGCAGTGTGGAAACGTCCAACCTCAAGTACATTCACAGAAAATAGGCTAAAGGCTTATCTTCTGCGGTGTCAGTCTGCACATGATGTTTTAGTTGTAAAAAGCCCCCAAAAAAGGCTATTTTAAATATATTTTCCACCTAAACCTTACAAAACGTCTCTTTTAAGTTTTAATTATAACCTTATTTTTTCTGCACTAACCACAAGCATATACCTGTTTGGCTCCAGGATGTTTTTTTGTATTCATGGCCTTCAATGATCTCTTGGTCTGTTGCTCAGGGAAAATACTGTTTCTTGAAAAGCTTTTACTTTTAGCTCTTACTTTTAGCATGCAACTTGCATGGACCTGCATGCAAGTTGTAACTCTTTTTTTCTTATCTCTGTGGTGACCCCACTTTATGCATATTACCACCAATTAAAGTGCGGGACTGTGAGAGCTAGAGTCTAACTCTATATATAATATCTAACAAGAGCAATGTTTTTTTTGTTTTTTTTAAAGTGCAATTTTATTTGAAATTCAGTCACTGACTGACAACATTCACTCCTTTTGGATACGCTGTAGACTTGGACTGTACAGAAAAGGACTGTAACTAAATTTCTCCCAAAAATAATTCCAAATCACAGAGGTACTTGATTTTAGGTAACTGAAAATCCAAAGAAAGGAGGACAGTGACTTTCTCACTCCAGACCTTTAGATGGCAGTAAATCATGTAATGTGGGATTGTGCTTCTATATGGAAAGAGCAAGTTGCATCAAGCGCAGATCAATACATAAGAGCTCGAGATAAGAAGTCCGAAGGCATTGCATTCATATTGTATACTAATAACTATTTAATACATTTTTTTCACTTGCTAGAAAATAGTACATTAAACACTAAAAACCCTTTAGTTAGACATGCATGATTGTAATTAGAGCAGAGGTAAACCAAAATAAAATTGAAATCCCAATTTGTATTTTTGGCAAAACTGTGCAGTCTATTTGATTTTGACTACCTTAAAAAGTTGTCTAAAATTGATGCAAATAAATATAAAAATTGAATTGAAATATTATAGGAACAGTTCAAGATATACAGTAAGCCTAAAAAATTAAAGCTTAAGTAGTGACCCCTGCCATATGGCCAAATAAGTTACAAAGAGGCTCAAGGAGAATAAAGCCAATCTTATGGAGTGGCCATCACAAAGCCTTGAACTCAAGCTTGACTTGGTTACACAAGCTGTGGCATAACATAAAGGCTGCAAAGTAAATGAATTAAAATGCAATGATAAGATTGTGAAGATCTTTTTGAAGATGTTTGACCCAAGCGATAGCTTTTAAAACAATTCAACAAAATAAGAATATTGTTAATATTTTTCTTGAGATTTAAGCATTATGAAATTAAAGGTTTTATTTTTCAAAATTTGTCCATCTAAGGACAGGATACTGTACTGCTACATCTTTACTATGGTCGCCAAAACTAAAACGTTTACAGTTCTTAAATCGCTTTTAAGCCAATAATACTTAAGTCACAAAAGCAAAGAGGGGGACAAAAAGCTCCCTGATTAATTTGGCTTTATAGCCAAGCAGAAATAGCAGCGGGCCTCAGTTAAGAGTCCTTGAATATAAAGGGAAGCCAGGCAGTACTGATAAGATTGTCTCATCTGGCTTGCAGGCCTAAAGTGACATGTGCTGCCTGAGAGAGAGAAAAAAAAATGGATGGCCGGATGTGGCTACTATTAAGCAGGTAATGGGATCCATCCAAGATGCATTAGAATCAGTCAAACAAAACCACACTTCAGGTCTGTTCAAATGACTTTCACAATCACTGCAGATGCACACCTTCAGTCGAAATAAAAATAAAAAAAAGGAAAAAAAAAACATGTCTGGCTGTGCAGGCAGTTACCAAGAAGCTGTGCCGGGCTCAGCTATGTGCTCTGTCCTAATCGTGACGGCTGTGAGAGTGGCAGCCAGAGTGAGAGCTGTCAGCCTCTCCTCACAACAAATGCACCACACCTCCATCCCCCCGAATGGAGACAGAGAGCAGCGAGTTGGGAGAGAGTGGAGGGGAGGTGCCGAGGTCACAGACAGAACCTGTGACCCAGTTGTGGCCACACCAGCTGTTTCTCCTCTACTTCCTCCGTACCACGGTTATCTCTGTAGACCACATCCTGCTAATTGGCCCGTGCTGCTGAGCACGCACACACACACATACCTGACAAATGTTGTCTATGGGACCTGCTAAACAATGACAGTGAAAAGGCTTGTTCCTGGTCAGAGACAGTTTGCTGGTACCCTAAGCTGGAGCTGTAATGACTGAGACAGTTCCTTGGAAATACAAATAAACCCTCTGAATGTCTTCTCATTTTGTCACATTAGAGCTATAGGGGGCACACTTTAATTGCATTTGCAATTATGGATGGGTACTCTTCAAATTTGAACAGGTAAAGCCCTGGACCTGGGAATGGGTTTAGATACTCAACAGTAATAATTTCAGCACCAAGCTAATGTCATCTTAAAGACCAATTAAACTATAAATAAATGTGTTCTCATTTTGTCACATCACTGAAACACATTTTATTAATCACTCAACTGAATTTGAATGATTAAAAACAAAACTACTCCATCAAATTAGATCTCAAAAATAATGAAAAAAGGTCAGAGTTCTTGGCCCCGAGGTTATGTGTTGTTCTTTTTCACGGCAACAGTTTTAAGGAACAAAATATGTAATATTTGTGTGCAGATTTTTAATTTATTTTCAATTCACAGGGGGATCAGTGGAATCTTCACGCATGTGTGACTCATGTTCTTTGAGGAAACAGAGGAAGGTTGCTCGGCTCTTTGACTGCAGACACAAGCTGCAGCTGCTGCGTCTGACTCCCTGTGTTTTAGAGGAGGTAGGGGCTCGCTCACTAACTGTTTGCTGAAGACGGTAAATTGGTGAAATTGGTGCATGTGTTGCCAAAAAAGACTCCAACAAGACAGAAAAAAGGCTTTTTGAATTATCCTGCGACACTCCTGCAAATGCAGAAGTTGCAGCCATAGATTTGAGGCTGAGCCTTCAGAAAAATCTACTGTTTGACCAGTTGGCTGCTAAGATTAAAAGTGCCCCTTCCTATTAACTTACACCTTTACAAATATAGCAGCAAGGGAAATCTGCATCATATTTTAAGAGTGAACCCATACTCTATAGTGTTTTCTATAAGCCATGCTTGCTATGTTTACTATACCAGGGGCTTCTGACATCATTATGCTCTTCTGCATGCAATTCTGTGTTTTTGTCATCACCTGCTCTTCTATTCCCTCTGTGTAACAGTAATGCTTTTAGGTACTGAAACATAGTACTGTTGGATAGATTTGGTCGCTACTCATCCCTACTGCAATTTAATTAAAATAAAAAAAAATAATAATGTTAAAATGCAGAGACTCGATTTTTAGTAATGTTACTTTAACCAAGGGTAAGATGCATCATTTCTCACTCCAGCCCTCTAGGTGGCGGTAAATAATTAAAATGGGTTTGCCGCTGCACCGAATGATAAAGGGCTGCAGCTAGCCTGCAGATCAATGTGTGCGAGTAGAAAGTAAGTCCCACATCAATGGACTCTGGACAAGAGAGCATTGAAAGTCATGAAAACAATGAATTCCTGTTTGGTGGCTGCAGTCTGTACTTTATGCTTAACAACAAGAGTTCAATTAAAAAAACTGTTCAATTTCTTCTTATTGTTATTAGGCCTTATCTGTAAACCTACTTATCTGGGCATATTTGCTGCTTGTGATTGGTTCATTTTTTTTTTTAATTTTCATGTCTTCTGTCAATAACGTCAAAGTGTTTTAATAATTGTTCTTAAAAAGAAATAAGCCATGCAAAAGAAACAACACACATCTAGAAATATGCATTCCAGTCTTAAACTTGTGAATTATGTTAATGGAAAACAGTCTAACTTTAGGAGAAAACTGAGACAGGATTTACTCCTGAACCCAGCAATGACCACCCTGATCATGTGGCCATAAAATGTCCTAGGGATCCTTTTCATCAGCACAGAGAAAGAAACACCATTAAAGCTGTAATGGATTTGCGTTATATCAAAGCATATTCACATGAGTTAACTTCAACCCTGAATCAAATGAAGTATATTGATATTAATTCAGATTGAGCTTTGGCCACTTTGAAATGAAAAAAACTGTTACAGTTATATCGTTCAATACTTGTAGAGACCCCCAAAAAGTGTTTCAACAAAGTTTGGAAACATTTGCAAATTATACTACAATAAAATAATGATAGAAATGTATACATTCAAGTTTTTGCACCTAAATTGATAAATGGGTAAAACAATTTCAAAGTGAAAAAATATTTTTGTGAGCCTCAGTAAAAGACTTCCCACCCAGATATATCAAAACCTAGGTCCTGCGCTGGCAACCCCCCCTAGACATGCATAAGTGGTAACAAACAGGAAAACACACAGGCTGACTGACTGACAGCCCAACATGCCGACCGCCACCAGGATTCTATGAAGGACGAGCACAATTAATTGGTGTCTCCATGTGTGGGTTAGTTCGCTGTGTAGTGTGTGTGTGTGGTGATAATGGTAGGTTGCACTGACAGCCAGGTTATCTAATAAATCCTGGAATGTGAAAGTCAGAAAGAAAGGACACACAAACATGAAGAGCTGTTCTTTATATATATATATATATATATATATATATATATATATATTTTTTTTTTTTTTTTCCTCTGTATCATGTCTTTCACAGCCCTCGAAACCCACTCTGCTCGTCTTTTAGCAGAAGACACTCAAATCCACTCACACGCACATACGCTTAGCCTTAATTGCGCGCCCACATAAATACAGTTAATCGCCGGCGTGCTCTAGAATGGCGGGAGCAGTGCAGCTAACTCATCCAAGGGTGCATGAGCAGGCTATGAAACATGCTCGAGATCTCGCTCAATCAGTCTGATTTGTTTGTTTCCTCCTAAGCATTTGACGATTCCTCAAGGAGGAATAAAACTTGGTATAATCAAGTCAATTATGTCATTCAATCAAGTCGAAAAATCATTTGGAGTCCTTTCTAACGTCAATTGATTGCAAAGTCATGCTGAATATTTGTTCGCTAAGTTCTATAGTGCAATAACCCCATCGTCACTTGAAGCCACGGACCCAGGATGCAGCGAGGTCCTGAACTCTCTTTTGCAGAAGAGGACAGAAAACAAAGTCCTTCACCTTGCTCTTTTCCAGTCAAGAAAATAACAGGGATTTATAGGAGGTGGGGAGCAAGCAGCGTACAGTGCCTGAACAAAAGGGGGAGAAAAAAAAACCTTTCTATTAATTTAGAAGAGCTCTTTTGTCTCCTTCAGGACATGGTACATTATGCGGCTGTGAAAAATCCATCCTTACTAAAACTCAAGGTCAAGTGTTGATGTTGCACATAGTGGATCAGCTGAAGGTGACCTTGACTGATGTGGAATATGACATGAGGGAAATGGATCCCTGCTCAGTGTGGGGAAATTATCTGTGAAATGCTGCCACTGTATCAAAGCCTGTTTGTGTCTGCACACAAGCAGCAGAGCCGCGCGAGCTGTGTACATCTGTCCTTGCATAAAGCGAGGCGCATGTGTGATGCCATCAGCATAGGGGGGAAACCAAGAGGAGAGGGTGTAGAAGCTGCAGCAGCAGCACACATGAACAAACAGCTACAGATCCCCCTTAAAACATGCCACAATGTCAGAACTTTAACTTGCATTCCACTATTAAGCTGTTTTTGATTCTGATGTCACACTTGCACAGTTACTGGGAGGGTTGGTCATGGCAGCTGGTTGTCACTGCTTGTTTGCTCTGTAAACAAAATGTATTTTGTTGACCAGGCTTGGCAGGCGTTGTGGAGCTGCTGCCACACTTTCAGCTGTTTGCATGTCACAATTTGTCTTTTTAGCCTTATTTTGGGAGAGCATTCAAACAAATTGGCTGCTATAAAGTATCTGATACAAAGCATTGTTCTGGATGACAAAAGGTGATGAATCTGGACTTTAAACAGAGAAATAACAAAGATACAGCACCCCCTGCAAAAAATACAAAAAAAACAATAATAATACATTATTGCATTTTATTAGCCTCCTTTTGATGACAATTTGTCCTTTTCCAGACCATATTTGTATTAGCAGAATAGGCATGGGATTCTCTCAGTGTGACATTTTAAAACACAGGTATATACCTTTATCTTAATGGTTGTATTTCAAAAACAAAAAAAAATCATATTGTCACTTTAGGTGTATATTGGGAATAAGGCTTGGAATCCTGAGGTCATGAGTTCGAAACCCACTCCCACTGACTGCCACTCTGGGTCTCTGAGCAAGACCCCGTAACCCCGATTGCTCCCCTGGTGCCACACAGTGGCTCACTGCTCCCCAAGGGGAAGGGTTTAATACAGAGAGTGAATTTGTGAGGTCAAAAATAAATCAATACATTTTTTTTTATTATGCTTATTGGGTGTAAAACACTAGCTAAAGTAAGTTTTTTTTCCGATTTGGAATTAAATTCTGAATAAAATGGGAAAACCAAATGAATTCCAGATAATATTTGACCTTTTTGTAGTGCTACATTTTTATTAATTTTTTTTAGCAAATGAAGCTTAAATTGACTGATTAATTAATTCATTTATGCACCTGCTGACGAAGAATCATTGCCCAAAAACATTCTAACTTTAGCTAGCTTGCTATAATTTAAACCAATATATATATATATATATATATATATATATATATATTTATATATATATATATATATAAAGCATTGGTACCTTTGTGACCACATTTATAGCAGTTGTAACAGAAACAAGAGAAACAAAAGGTTCCTAGGTCCATACTAAATGTGTTGGCTTGTTGCATATTGGCTACAATGGGCGTCAAGGGGTTAATGAATCACATCATGAAGGACAACTTTTTTTGCTTTGTTTTGGGTTTTGCAACATTACATATTAACAAAGATTCAAACTTGTCTTAACTGTTAAAACAAAGTTTCTAAGGGTAGGCTAAAAACTAACTTATTAAATCCTATCTCAACCTGGTTACCACATAGATGGCTCTAGATATTTGTTCAACTTTGTAATTTCATTTTTAATTCTATCCTCTAATATTCACAAATAGACATTTTTGGTACGTATTCTGCTTCTCCTTTAAAGGTAGAAAGTTTTAATTTGCCAATCCATAGGCTGGTCCTGCATTCATTTGTAGCTGGAAGAATTTAATTGTGAAACTGAAAAAAAATGCTCTTTAAGGGCAATTTTTCAAAATAAATTCTCTCTAACAAAACCAAAACTACTGTGGATACAGGTAGGCAGACAGAAAGCACAGACTTTCACTAAAATGATTGCTTTTCACACCAATTATTTTGGCTAGGTACACCCAAAGCTTTCAGTGTGCTGTAACAAATGCAGCTGTTGCTGATATTTTTAGTGTAGTCTCCAAACTTTGGTGCTGAAAAGATTTGCCAATGGCACATCAAAGCAACACCAGTAATCATTTTAAATATAAGCGTGATTTAAAGGATATCTAATGAATACTCATAAATAATCACACAGACATGCGTCAGACCCGCAGCAGCCAGAGCTTCTCAGCAGACAGCTGAATTCAGACACCCATTATCCATCAGCAAACAAAGAAGAAGAAACAGCAGAATGACACAGAGCTGTCGCCAAATTTATTCAGAGAGATTTGAAGCCATCCACGATGGTGGCGTCACATTCAACTGTGTTCTCCCAGCTGCTAATAACTGCTGCATCGCTAAAGGATAAATCAATTTTCTGTTGATAAAACCAAAAAAACTAATACGCTTAAGGCCTTAAGATCTCCATAGTTATCAATAAAAATATATTTCCTCTGGGTGATATTAACAATCAAATACATTTCAGTTTTTTTGCAGGTTAGAAACAAAAGCAGTCTTACCTTCCCAAACTGTTCAAAATACTGCTTCACATCTTCCACTACCGTGTTGGCCGACAAGCCACCCACAAATATTTTCTTTGTTCTTGTGACCATCTGGAAGGAAAAAGGGGTGAGAGGAGAAGATGAGTGACGGGACTTTAGATGCATTGCAGAACCTTTAATGAGGCGCCAAAACACACTGAGTGAGCAGCACCTTTGTGATGATGGATGGGGAGAATGCAGACATCCAAACAGTAAAGTTTTCAAAGACATTTCTGTGGTGTAGTGTCGTTAATCGAGCAAGTATGGGAACACTGAAGGTTAGAGCTCTTATTTATTTTATTTTTTATGTTTCAGGTTGCTTAAACCAAATACTCATTTGTAGTCATTTGTATTCAGCCCTGTTCAGTCCATATTTAACACAGCTAGCTTTTGCTGCAAACTGAAGCGTCACCATCGCCATGTTTCCCCACGGAAAAGTTGCGATTATGCATATGTACCAATTAAAACAACAGTTTTTTTTTCTTTCGTCTTACTAAATTTGCACTGCTTGGCGTTAGACTACCACATCCAAATGCTCTGAAGTGGTAAATCAGACATGAAGGCATTGTGTTAAAGTTATACAGAGTGACGTTATGCATGGTAGCTATTCACCAGGAATGTTAACTTCTTGGCCAAAACCAGGCCACAACAAAATTGTACCGAACCTGAGAGATAATTTCATGCATCAACGATTGATACCCATCAGGTGAACCACAAGGCGCTCACACCGATCTCACTACACACTGAAAACCTACCCATTATGCTGACACGCTTTTATGATGTTTATAAAAAGGCCTCCCATCTTAATTTCCTCCCACATTAGAATTGGAAATCCAGTCAGAGTCCAAAATATTACCGTTTTGCTTATAAAACTAGAAGACTGTGATTAATTCCATCTGAATAAAATCTGTGATATATGTGTGTGATGCCTGCAATGTTTTATAGATAATGTTTTACGTCTTGGCCAATTCTGTGGTTGAGTTTGACAAACCGTTTCAAACCAAAGTCCCGGCAGCATTAAATGTCTCCAGTTTTTTTTTATAAAGATTTCTCTTAGAATTTATACATAAGAAATTAATATAATAAGAAATTGATAAAATATGAAATTAATAAAAACAGAAATTATTTATGGACTTTCAAAAAACAGTTAATGAGTCCAAGTAGACGGAATCAGAGTGCATTAAAGGCTCATTTAGCTTCAAACGGGAAAAATATGAAGGATTATTACCCACAGTATCTGAAAGGGCACAAACATCTGCTGCAGAGCCCAGGCTACAATTGGGGGGGGGGGGGGGGGGGGGGTTGGGGGGGAGCTGCCTATCTAAAAAAAAAAAAAATAGCCAGAGAGCTGCTTGTAAAATTAGAATTATTTTGTGTTTGTTTGTTGTTTTAACAGCCATGATGTTGTCTAAACATCAGACCTCTACATCCCGGGTCGACACGAGCGTTGATTTTCTTTCCTGGGGCACAATTCTGAGCATTTCAATTAGACTCTGTTACCACAACATTTGATTTGGGACTAATTGAGCAGTGATGAGAACTTAGAAGTGTGTGTAATTTCTATGTATTACAATCTATCAGCACAGGAATGATACTCAGGATGTGTTTGGTGTCTGTGCGCCATTCATAACACTATCCATTATGTCGTTAAGGTTATTGCTTTTGTGTGAACAGAGAGTGATTGAACACCGTGGAGACCTAAAACTCAGCATGTTTCAGTTGGATACTGAAAACATGCTGGAGATCAGAATGCAAGTTTAGTTTAGACAGAGTGCTTCCTTTTACTTGCAGCGAAGTAAGTATTCATACTCCTTAAACCTTTGTACATTATAACAGGTTATGACTGTAAATCTCACTGTAATGCATTGGGATTTTATGGAATAGACTACCGGTAACACCATCTGACTTCTATTTCACTTCCAGTGGGGAAGTACGTTTTCTGGGTATATTTCAATGAGCTTGATTCACAGAACTAACATTTTTGCTCTTTCTATGTTGCACAATAGGTCTAAATTCGATTTAGGTCAGGTAAATAAAGCTCTAAAAAATTAAGAAACTTAAACTAGATGCCATTCTCTCCATGTATCAAAGTCCTAAACATTAGGGCAACGGTATCGTGATCACATCATAAAAGAAAATAAGAAAAAAAAGCAAAACTATAAACACATTGACTCCAGATCCACATCTTGGATGTGTGTCGGGATCCAGGGGAATGATGTAAACATGGGTTTTAATGCAACATGACTGCAGACACTGAAAGCTATCTATTATGTAGCTTATATTAAAACATACAGAAGTGGTGTAATCCGGATTTAGGACCGTTGGGACTTTAGTTAATGTAGACGACTCGGTGATTGATCCAATTGTGCAATATATACATATATAAACATGCATATATACAGAAATAATATAAATGTGGTAAAAATGCAGATCTTTCAGCAAAGTTTGTCCATCTTTAGTAAATTCTTCCGGAAATTAAGATGTGGTCTTTTTGGGATTTCTGTCTAAATCTGATAAAAAAAGAATAGACTGGAATTTGCTTGCTGAGTATTTGCTATGGACTTGGGGGCTAAGTGGAGAAGGTTTCAGTAAAAACTGTGGAAAGGAGCTAAATGCTGGACCTCCCCCTCAGGTATTCTTCAATGTCTGCTAGGTTTTCTTCTATGATTTTTTTGTATTTAGTTTCCTTTATATGCCAACCAACTCTGACCAGTTTCTCCGTCACTAATAGAACAAATGTCCCTGAACAGCATAATGCTGCCTCCACCTTCTTTGGTAGTGTTTTTCCACACATAGCCTTTTACATGGAGGACAAAAAGTGAAATGTTGTTTTTGTTTTGACCAGAGTCCCTGTTTGCACATGTTTTCTGTTTTCCCATAACGCCTGGAGCCAACTGCAAACTGGCAATTTTAAGGCTTTTTTTAGATTTTCTTTTTTCACACCTTTTTTTTTTTTTTTTTAAGTATCACTTCTTTCTGGCTTACAATTATGTACTTGTTTGTTTTTGCTTTTCTTATATCAAAGAAAATCCCCATAAAATCCATGAAAGTTTGACAGGCACTGTATTCCTTCTACAGCCTGCTAGTATAATCAGCAATAATCATAGGAGAGACTAAATGACAACTTCCAGAACAATAATTGTCAAAGCTGATGGTCTATCTGGCTAACTTGTGTTCTTTGCACCTGCTTGGCAAGTACAAAGAAAAGAATATATTACTGTTTATAACTTTGCCTCCGAATTACATTTAGCCTGACATAATATTTTCCTCATTTTCTGAAATACAAAACCTGTATTAGAGATTGAGCTTACTGATATGATCGAGCATTTGATATTAGTATACACTGCTCTGTAATCTTACCAACAAACAAATATAAAGGAGCAGAAAAGTCAAAGCTGTGATCTCTCTTGAATCAAACAGAAATAGATAGGAGGGGTGGGGATGAATAAACCTACTTAAGAGATGCCCCCGCAAACAATCAGGATGACTGAGGGAGCCTACCTTGATCAAAGTGCTGACCGTAACACTTTTGATATGAAAGAGGATTAACACGGAAAGAAAAGGAAGAAATGTTCAGCGAGAGCCGAAGTAACCATCTGTCAAGTGCTGTCCAGGTGCATGCAGCCTCACAGCACATAAGCCTGCTCATATGCACGCAGCCTCCCACACACACCGCTCTCATACACTTCTTTGCTTTTACTTTGGATTGCCAGACAAAAGACTTTTTCTTATAACAAATCAGTAAATGTAACAGATTAAGAAGACAAGAAACAGACACAAAAGCATTTCACTAAAAAGTGTTGTTTTATGCAGACATCCTGGGATGCATTAAAAAAAGATGCATGTACTCTGGAAAAAAGGTAAAAAGGGTTAAAGAGGGACAACACGGACCTTAGGGTTGGAGGTGCAGGAGATGGATTCTGATTGGGAACGGACCGATTCCTGGGATCAAAGGTTTCAGGATGTTTGACTCAATTCTAATTAACTTCAGTTCTTATGCAGTAATTCAGAAATAAAAAAAAAAATCAAAGAACATTACAGAAGAAAAGGGAAAATATAAAACAAAACTCTGATGTTAGAAACTATTTCTGTTCCCTGCCATCTAAGCATCCCTTAAAAGTCCTTTAAAAAGAGAACATACCTAAATAAAGGAGCCTGAGTGAGAGTATGCCAACACAGCACTTATCAAGAACAAGTCACCTCCACTTCTTTCTAACTTTAAAAACAAGACTTATATCATCTGGACTATTTCCTCTTTATTAAAAAAATGTATGCGACAAATATGACGGAGAGACCCACCCTCAGCGTTTTAAAACTACAGATGTTAGGCCCATGGAAGGAGAGCGAACAGACCAGATAGATTATTGATTACTCTATTTAGACATCCTCAGACACAAATAGAGGGCAGATATTTACTATCTGACCCAGACTGTTGAAACTGGCTAATGTAATAATCCTCTGTTCCACTGTCTGTCAAACTGTCCAAAAACAGGGTTTCTGATAAACAAGCTGTTTATGACAAAAACATATGATAACGGTCCTTAAAGTGAAGAAATGTTTACCAAAAGTTAAAATCTGTCAACAGAAGGGAACATGTCTATTCTCCCTCCGCTGAGAATAACTCAGCGCCTGTTTTCAGACCTCGAGTTAAACACCAGTTCCAGCTACTTATATCTAGGCATGCCTTGAAATCCTCTCCAAAGAAATGGGTTTAGAGAATAACTATTCTCTTTTGCCCTCGGAGTAACATTTCCAATAAATTCTCTGACTTCTGAGTGCAAAGCAGAGAGGAGTACAGACAGAGAGACTCCAATGGTGAAGCGACCAGCAGACACAAAGAACCAAGAACCTGGGTCAGACTAAGTCGACAAAAAAAAAATGAACCATGTTCTAATCTTCCAGTGAGACAGTTCTTTTATGTCATTGTTCATCATTTAGTTCTGGATACAGACGACCAGGGACATAGAACAAACAATAACCTTTCCTGCCCAAAGAGGCAATAGAACCTGCAGCAAAAGCCCATACTGGTTCTGAGGTACTCCTCACCCTCACCTTAACCACACACCTCTATTAAATTCATCTATCCACATGTTCCCTAAACTCCAGAGAGGAGCTTATAAAATCCAAACTAGGCACAAAATCCTGATTTTAAGTTCCCGATAGAGAAACCATTTCTATAGGAAAAATCTAACCTTTAATTCCCCAAATCTCTATTTATATTGATTCAGCTTAGACAACATTTCTTCTTTAATAAGCAACTGAGATTTATCGGTGTGATAACCAAAAGTTAATATGATTGATTTTCTAGAAATGGGAATACAGCAAACTACTATCCTATAAAAGGTTTCGACGCTATCAGTCTAAGAATAAATATATTTTCTTTCATATATTCCTTTTGAATCATTGAAGAAGTAAACAATTTCGGCTTGCTGATTTAAAAAATGATGAAATAGTTTATTCTACTGAAAGAAACTGATCACATCAACACAAATATTATAAGGTAGCCAAACAATGGCAGCAAAGCAATCATGAAGCTACCAAAGTGTTGTATTGTAGGTTTTAGTGAAGCTTTCCCTTCTTAAAATAACTATCTGCTTCGAGGGGCGTTCAATAACTAATGCCCCTGACCCACTTCCAGATCTTTGATCCAGCTGAAATTTTGCAAGTGAGGTTATTTACATCTCTATAGATTACTAAGCAAATTACAGCTCTGAACTGTTTGTGGTCTCTGACTTACAGGTGTTTGAACTGAGTAAAATCTAAAATGGAGTCCGCTGAGTGTCGAGCAGTGATCCAGTTTTTCTGTTTGAAAGGACTCGAACCACGGGAGACTTTTGATGAAATTAAAGTAACTTATGGTGATGATGCCCGTTATATGACCTTGCAAAATTTTTTACAATGTTATATTATGGGAAATCGACATCATAAGTTACTTTCATTTGATCAAAAGTCTCCCCTTCTGTGTCTCCTTTCAAATGCAAAAACTCAGACTTGACTCAGTTTGAACACCAGTAAATCAGAAACCACAATTAGTTCAGATCTGTAATTTGCAATTTAATATATAGAGATTGAAATAATTTCACATGAAAAATTTCAGGATGAGCAAACATCTGGAAGCAGGTCAGTGGCATTACTTATTGAACGCCCCTCGTATATTTAGTGCATATTATTTTACCCTTCAGCCAATAAATCAAACGATAATTAAAGAGTTAGGGTTAACATCTTTCTAAATGTTCAAGGGAAATCTTTATATGTAGTGTTACTGTGGCATTGTAAGAATTATTGTCGCCTTTCTATTTTAAATCAAAGCAATTAGATGGATTTTCTTGTAATCCATTTCTGGTTAATATAGAGATCCGGTGGTATTTTATCGAAGGGTCCACAGTGAGATTCTCTTCCCGACCGATGTGTAATTCAGATAAAGGTATCCATTAATAATGCAAGGAATTGCCTGTTATACTAGGGAATGCAAAATGTTACCCTGAGCTCTACATCGGTTTCGTCCCAAAGCGCAATGAGCAAAGGGCTAAAGCATGTAAACGCAGCTTGTGAAGTAATTAGAAATGGCGTATAGGAGTCGAAATATGCTTGACCTTCTCAGAAAATCAATATACAGTCAGGGCAAACAGACCACAGACCAAGTGTACAAATATTTCTGACACACATATTTATGATCACATCCAAATGACTTTTGCCATCACTTGACTTTTCCTCTGCCACAAGTCGACACTTGTAAATGTTTCCACGGAGCCGTATCAATTCCGCACATTTGCCTGGTAGAAAGGGAGCTCACATTCTAACAAGGTCATGTCAGCTACATGGTAAATGTTAGCCAGAGCATACAGGCCAGCATCCAGTGTTCTCCGCCGTTGCCATGGCACTGATAATCCCCAAACAAATCTGAGGCTGAGAGAGGGCAGTTCAGGTCGAGGAAAGCTGAGTCAAGACTGACGCTACGAGCCCTGAGCCTGACAGGCTGGGGTTGATATGTCACCAGATCAATGAACAGAAAAATACACTAAGTTGTTTCTGAAATCATTCCTACGCCGTAAGTAAAAAAAAAAAAAAAAAAAAAGATCTCCTGCTCTTCCGGTAATGTTTAATTTCCCTTTCACTGCAATGGCTGGCTTCAACAAGTGCAAAATTATCGACTGCTAAAGTCGACATTTTTTGCAGATTTACACTGGCCAGACCCGGCGGCTGCAGAATCCTCAGTGCCCATCCTTCTCCCAACATCATCCCTCAGGCCCTCAGGGGTTATCAGCACTGGATGCTGCCGCCGGCAACCCCACGCCAGACAGCTGCTGATAAACAGGCTGTGACTATTTATCAACATCACTCACTTTTATCACGGCCAATCTTTGGGAAATAAATAAATGAAAATGAACAAGTCAGTGTTCATCTGAGCTCCCTTCTCCAGATCCTGGTTCCCTTCCGGGGCCACCCATCCCTCTCTGGTCATATTTCAGATTCTCTCCATCAAGGTGCGACCAGTCAAGCTCCTAGCCTTGTCTTATTACTGTTTTGACATGTGAGCTCAACTGCTGATAGGATTCTTCGGCTCATGGGGCAACAAAATGACTTTATTTTTCTCTCACTGCTGGCTGCTAATATAGAGAAAAATCCGAACCTGTTGCATGAAATGAAAAAAAAAAATGTACCCAGTGAAATGTATAAATTGCTGTACAAACTGATCTAGTATTATACTATAACTAGGATTATAAGCCTGAAGGTTAGATTTAAGAAAAAATGAATTTACTTTTCAACAGTTCAGCATTTTTATAGTAGATCTGTTGACCAGATATAGACGATTTTAGGTGTGATTGATTAAAATATATAAAAAAAAAAAATGTTTAATGAATGTCACAGAAATGGTGCCAGATATTGCTAAAGACAACACTCTTTGGGTAGAGGCTAATTACTGACACTTCCTTCTCAGTCAGAAGAAAATGGTGATGAAATAAGATATTTAAAGTAAAATGACTTTCTACAATATATCCAGACGGGTCCATGATTCAATCAGGCTGCAAGACATTGAGAGAGAGCAAGACTTCCAGAAGATAACAGGAAGGCAGAATGTAGTACTGGAATAGCTCTATCTTGGCCTCTTAACTTTTGAAACATCCGTAATGAAACATGCAAGACTAACAAATGTTTGACAGCATTTAGAAAATATCAGCATATAGGCTGGAATCTACACTTTCCATCAAATGGAAACAGATGTGTTATTTTATATTTTATCATAAATCCTGATACCTGAGAACGATTTAATTTGTCAACTCTATTATCCTAACCTAGCATATGGAAGACAGATAGGCGTTATTCAGGGGTTCTACATGGTATCAAACTGGAACTCCTCCATTTGAATGTTTGCAAAAGGGAGGGACATTAAGTACAATTCTTCAAACCGTCTCCCATGTCAAGTTTTAGCGTACCACAGCACCATCAAACTCTTACAGAATTTCCGAATTCGCAAAAATCTTTCCCATCCACAAAGGTTAAAAAAAAAATCACATCCTTTTGCTTGTTTTTCAAAAGGAAAGGCTCAAACCAAAGCAGCCATAATTGTTTTGCGTGTTGATGTCATAGACTTCACTGCATTTCTACTGTCTGAACCATTTCTGTACCCAGCAAAATGTTTCTGCTGGCTCCTGGCAAGATGTATTTCTGGGAGTTTGAGAATTCACAAATCTCACGACAATTCATCTTGTTTGCAAAGGCAACTGTACTCTTTTTTTATTGCATAAAAATAGTAAAACCCTGTTTTGAACATGTGGTGTGATATTACCTCTGCTTCTTAGTAACATTAAACATGACATTGGGATGTTATGTTTAGATCTTCTAAAACATTACAGCTGTGCAATTTGGGTTTTTCCAAATTGCCTTAAAACAAAAGTGTAGTTTTCTTCTCAGTTTCAGGTCTCTCAACTGTTCTTTGAATATATGCAATATGACTCGTGTAAAGCCATAATAACTAGGCCTGCAACTAAAGATTGTTTTGCAAATTGATTAATCTGTTGAATATTTTTCCAATTAATAGACACCGAAAGGTTCCTTAAAGAACCTTTTTTTCGAAATTAAACTAGTGAAAGTAAAAGTTTTCCACTTGAAGAGTTTTGAATAGAGCATATTGACAGATGGAAATGTGTTTTTTTTTTTTTTTTATCTTAAATGCAAAATGAATACGTATTTTTTTTTTTTTTTTAACTGCTCTAAGTAGGTCGCTCTGTCAGCTAAGGGCATATTTTACAGTCCTTATACTCCAGTTATAAATTTGTACAAACCAAAGTCATACTAAAGCTACCAAGTTCAAATGATTTAGCTTAAAAACCACACAGGAAAAATAAATAAAATCAAACGACACAAAGAAATCCACAAGAATCAACACTTCAGAAATGCAAATCAGTTTCACAATATCAGCAAAAAATATTGAGGCTGCTGTTAGTAAATTTAACCCAAGAAAAAGTTGAGTGGTAGAATGAAAAATGATTATCACTGCATTAAATCAAGTTAAACTAAACAATATATTTTTAGCAATTGTTATTAACCTTAATGAGCAGAGGATCCTCCAGAAAGCGGCAGCTAGAAGGGGTCACCTCAAACCTTGGGATTAAAAACTGAGGACTGAAAACCATATAAGGATTATAATGTTTTATTATACTGTTCCTGGAGATTCTGGACTCAACCTTAACCTAACCTTTACTTTACTGAAGGTTAGGCAAAGTTGTTTTAACCTCCGTCTACCAAATATTGATGCATACGAGACAGACACTTTTAATGATGATAAATCTGTCCATTTGACATATTTAACATTTGGATCAAACATTCGTATGTAATTAATAAAATTAAATTAATAGCAAATGCAATAACATTAGGATTGGACAGAATTACTCTAATTTGATACAGATCATTATACATTTGAACATTTTCAGATTTCATCAAAGCCACTGGGGAATCCAGAGTTCCCCACAAAGTATTTACAGCAACATTAGTTCTGATCATTTGGCTTCATTCCTTTTAAAAATATGTCTCTACAACAATTCAAGCTGACAGCTTTAAAAATGGACCACTCTCAACCCAGTTTTTTCCCTTTAACCTAATTCAAGACATGGTTATTTTTGCACGCCCCTAAGAGACAACAGGGAGATATTTCAGTGCACATGAGGAAGTTTGTGAGTATTAAAACATGAATGTGTTTTTAATTCTCTGAGAGCGCAAACCAGGGCATTTCTGAAGGGCTACACAAATTAGTGCCCCTGTTCATCTATCATGGAAATAAAAGGCCTGCTGCAGGTTCTTGCAAAGAAAGAGAAAATAAATGTTGAAAGCTCCAAGTGCATTTTTATTAACACCTGATTTTACAAATGACACAAAGTTGCAGGTCATGTATGTCAAAAAACTGCGTCTAACAGGTTTCCTTTCATGTTTGATTTTTCTTTTTATCACACTTAACTTTTTCACATTAAACAAATATTTCAGACAAAGATAGGCTAAGTTAATGAAATGAGAGTTTTTGGAATAGTGAGGTTGAGTAAGATATTTCTAAGGCTTTAGAGTGTTTTGATTATTACATTGTAATACTATTTGATTATAAATATTATTTAAAAATATATATTTTTTAAATAAATAAACAAAATTAATCAACAGTGAAAAGATATTTGAGATAACTGTTATAAACAGATATAAGCTTTTAACTATTGATTATAATGATGATTATAAAAAATGACTAAAGATCATTAATTGCAAATATGTGGATTATTAAACCAATTTCAGACCTGGGTCTGGACCTGTGAATTATCCCCTAGTAAATGTTAATATTTTAATTTCATAATTGCAATTGGTAATTATTAATCAATAACCAAACCACGAGAAATGTTTTCATGTAAACAAGCTGTTTAACTCAGGCTAATAAGACTAATATGTGTTACTACAAGAGCAAACTAAAACTACCGACATAAGAAAAACTAAACAAAGCAAAATCAGCTAAACAAAAGGAGAAATCTGCTAAATTAATGAATCTGGATAGCAGCATTTCTTAGACAATTTAAACAATGAATTAAGCCTTGGTTTACTCTCAGCATCAAATAATCATTGACACACCTGCACAAAAGGTGAGTAGACAAGGCTGGGTTCCCTTTGTTTAATGAAAGAAAAACCCAAAAAGGTCACAGAATAGCATCAATCTGACAAAAGAAATACACAGAAATAAACAAATAAATGTCAGACATTTTCTTTTCATCAATGCTTCAACGGAATATTTTGGAACATTTATAACAAACAGAAAATAACAATGCTCAGCTGAGTTGCTCTGAGGAGAATTAGCAGCAGCATCATAGAGAGAGACTGTACTGGTTGATGTTTTTGCCATGAGAGCAGCAAGGCATGCTGGGAGCTTTGGTTACAGTTTGTCTTTGATTATCACAGGACATCTATCCTTAGGCAAAACAAGGGTGGCATCTATGAGTGAGTTTCAAGAGGATGTTAAATGATGTGTAAAAAAAAAAAAATAATGAAAAAAATAAGAAATAAAATGAACATAAATTCCAAGGTAATAACAAAAAAAGACAGATAACATGTATTTAGTACTTTTAACATCATTCTTTTGTGGAAATTCAATTCTAATTTTCTTTAAAGAACCTGCCAAATCTTCTAAGACTGGTATTTATTAATATACTCTTTATTTATTATTTATTTTTAGCAACTATTAAGACCCATGGTAGTGGGTCCAATGAGCCACATACGAATGCATTTTGCTCTACAAGAATATCATGAAGAACAAAGACTCTCCTCATATCAGTTGCTGATCTTAAGCTCGAGAGTTTATGCAGCAGTGAAATACTTCAAAACACCTCAGCAGGTCCGGCCCTGATTACTTTAGAAATCAGCAGATTTATTTATTCATTTGATGAGTATCCCCTTAAAATACATCATCATATTTTTGAGGGGGTCTTTAAAACGCAAGAAATTGATTAAATTCAAAGTTCGGAGGAGCCGAATCATGTCCAAAAATCCCTCGAAAATGATGTTGCATGACTTGAAACAGTCAATTCAGACCAAGAGATCCTCAGTGGTCACAAACGTCAGTCCTTGAGGAACACTGTCTTGTAGCTTTTAGATGTGTCTCTGCTTCAACACACCTGACTCCAATATGAGGATATTAGCAGAGCTTGACTGCACACCAGTGAGGTATTTTAGCCATTTGATTCAGGTCTGTAGAGCAATGGACGTATACAACATTTGCAGGACACTGGCGTATGATAGCACTGCTCTAGAGTGATTGAATTAAACTATTCTGGAAAGAAGAGTGGCTTAAAATCAACTGTCATTTATGTCAAAGACATATTACCTGTTACACCTAGTGGAGGTTACTGCTATTTAAAAAGCATATGGTACAATTAGGTTTTATTTAGAGCCAAGTTGGAGTTGACAACTAAATTATCAAAATGACATAATTATTGTCCTTTGAATGTAAATCATTCAACAAGTTCAAAATTTAAGCCTTAAATTGGCTGAAAAGTATGGATTTATATTTATTAACAAGCAAAATACGTGATATGAATGGTTAGAAATATGAACCTAAACATATTTTTTATCCAACTGATGTCTAGTTAGAACTGAAAGTAATTAGCTGGTATCAGAGAGGAGCTTGAAAGGAGGCAGAAGTTACAAGCAGCAAAGCCAAAAAGCCTCTGGCTAGCACTAAGCAATCATGCTGAGTGAATATGAAAATATACATACATATATATTACATGAATTGCCTGTAATTCTTTCAATTACCAGAGTGGAACAATATGCAAGAAATGAAAATGTTAACCCTGGGAATTGTGCCGTCCAATACTTGAGTCCAATTATCATCCTAAATAAATAATGTTTGAATTAGCATGGCTCTGTTTCAGCACAGCCTAAAGGAGCTAAAGGGACCTTAGACAGGGCCAACACCTAGTCCCTGATATAAAGAGATAAATCGTTAGGATGTTAATTCTTTATTGTTTATAACAGCTCAATATAGAAAGCTATTGTTATTTAAAAAGTAGTAGTATTGGGGGGGGAAAGTAGAGCCATAAACATGAACAACAGCACATGCAAAACTGCTAAGTAAATACATGCAAAACAAACAGCAGCAGTTTGACTACTTTCCACTCATTGGTCTGTGTCAAAGAGCAGGCAGCCAGCTTGGAACAAATGACTGGAAGTGACGCCTGACAAAGTCACCACAGCACAGTCCATTTACATTGCTACATCCACCTCCCTTTCCAAGGCCTTTTTAAGCTGTGCACAGTACTTCTCACACGTCTTTTCAAGTTTATTTTTTTGCAGTAAACATTTAAAAAGTAGGCAGTCGAGTTAGTTGAGCTATTTAAAGAAAAAACAAAAGCTTGTAGCTGATATTGCAACCTACAACAACATTATCTTTGATTTGAAATATCAATATGTGAAAGTAAACAAAATTCAGAGAGCCAATTTAGTGCGCCGACAAACAGCCATTAGTGTTTAAAGCATGCACAGAAAGCAAAGAATGCAACAGCATGGATGTTATTAACTCAGCGAGCAGGGTATAAGAGCAGATTAATATAGAGAGAAACAATATTTAAGTAGGAGGAAAGCAGCCAGAGTGGAGGAAAGAATGTTTAACATATTTATGCAAATCCTGACACTTCAGCTTTGGTGCTGTAAGTGTGCATGCTTTTTAAATTGTTTCCGAGGAGAGAAAAGCAGTGACAGATGGTGACAGAGACAGGTAAGGTGATATCACTTCTGACGAGTTCGGGAGAGGAAGAGAACCTTTATTCTTAGATCGTAGATCGTATCTTCTCTCCTAGTCCGGGTTGCTTATAACAGGAAAAAGTCTGAAATAAGTAAGCGACACAGTCAGCCTATGGACTAATTCTAATCTGCAGATTGAAGACTTTGCAGCTTTAAAAAAAAAAAAAACCAGACATGTTTTTTAAAGCAGAATATTATTTGACAAATTTCACATGAGGTGTCTCATCCCTGCTTGCGTCAGGTGGCCTGCAGTGAACTCAGTGTCCTGAGCTGCTTCTACTGGCTGCTCCACTCTGTGAATCACTCAACTGCTTCTGAAAGCAACCGCTGCTGGATTTAAAGCCACACTCAGAGAAATCCTTGAGGACAGACTTAAAGAATAATTAGAAAGCTATTGTTGAATTAACTTGTCTGCAGTTTGCAAAGACACAGGTGAGACCAAAATATAACCTTTTGGCGTACATTTGAAGTGTTAAAGTGCGGCTAAATTAAAAAAAGAAAAAGAAAACACACATCTCACACAGTTGTGGCAGCATCATGGTTTAGGCATGCGTGCTTCAGAAAAGATGATAGGCATGCGTGCTTCAGAAAAATAATATGTATAAATGAATGGATTAAAATAGAGAGCAAAATCCTGAAAGAAAACATTGACTTTAAAGTCATTACCCTCACTAGTTAAATACCAAATCCTTGCACTGATATTGTCTTTGTTTGCCAGCAGAAGTTCAAGTCAGGATGATCAAAATCAGAAGTGCCTCATTGCTGCCTGTGCCAGGTGCCCTGCAGTGAACTCCATGTCCTGAGCTGCTCCCGCCTGGCTGCTCCACTGGGTGAACTCTTCCTGGGAGCAGCTGCTATTAGCTTTAAAGTCGCAGAAACTCCTTGTGAGGACAAAAAAAAAAAAACTGATGACAGCCTGGACAACCTGCTAGGCTCTTTAAAGCCCAAACACGTTCTGGATACATGCAAGAGTTAGCATGCCTTTGAAAGGTGTTATAGTTTGGAAACTTTAAATAAAAAGAAAGATGACACTTTTGGAAGTTGGTGATAATGCCGTTTCAACAGAGAGGCTGGTGATTTATAACCTAAAGAGGAGACATTTTACAAAATCCAGCCTTAAAAGCTTTTCAAGAATAATGTATCAATCTGCTTAATAGATTGTTATTATCACTCACTTCAGTCTTCTCCCACTGGACTGAAGCTGCTGCAGTACAAGCCATTAAGTGTCAAGGAAAACACGTATTGTAATGGGAGGTCACAGAGGGGAACGGAGGAAGAAAACGTCGCCGTTGTTTTTTTTGAGCCGCTGAATTATTTCAGCAGAGTAACCTCATAATGCATCCTTTGCCCCTAACGCCTCTGTTCTTCTGTCTCCTACCCGTTTTAGCTCATGTGCAGACTATCGCCTCCCCTGCATGAGCGGCAGAATGGTGTCTCCGATTTTCTTTTCCCAGATGTGAAATTTCAGACACAATTTCCTCTACCGCAGTGGTCAGTCCGTGGCGATGAATCAAGGGCGGTAGCTATTTGCATACATTTCCATTCTGCCCTCCCATGAACGGGGACTCCTTACAACACAGATTACAGGAGAAACCAGTTTGTTCTCTATTTTACCCGCATGTTATTGCAGGGCTTCCTCAAATGACCTGATTCAAATACTCAGGAATTCTGGGGATTTTTATTTATTTACCCCGAAAGGCAGTAACTGACTGCTTATCTATGTTTTTTTTTTTTTTGTCTGTTGCTCTTTTTGAACTGTGGTTTGATTCTGCAGCTCAGATTTGCAGCTAGCCTATGCAAACTGTTCTTTTATTACTTGATTCAAACACAAGGTTGTGTTTTAATACCTGAATTAAGATTCATGCAATGATTCACCAGATCATGTTAGTTACATCTGTGCCTTGCAAATGAACTCATCTGTCAACTTTTAACCCCATACTCACTGTGCTGTTACAATGTTAAATGAATGATAGGACACTATTTGACCTGAATTTAAAATCTAACAGGAAAACCTATTTTAACTGACAGTGAGTTACGATTTAATCCATCTAGATTTTCTTTGATGTTTTGTTTTCCATTTCTGTTTGGACTGCTTTTAAATCTGGGATCAGTTTCAATATATTTTGATCACTGCATAATAACCTTGTGAATTGTCATTTATTGATATAAAAATAAACAAAAATGATTGGCAGGATTTTATAAGGTGCAGAAAACCCTGAGCACACCATTTATTAAGTAAAACATGGTGGCGACAGGAGGATGCTGAGGGGATCCTTTTCTTTGTGGATTTACCGCAGGAATGCTCGGATGTCAGATGGGAAATTAACTAAATGTCTAAAGATTAACTAAGAGTTCAGAGTAAATAAACATGGCAGAGAATATCTTAGGCTATGTCCACACTGCAGGCCTTGATGCACAATTCCAATTTTTTTGTAAAATCCGATTTTTTTTTGCGTTGCCGTTCACATTTCCACATATATGTGACTTGTATGCGATGCATTCATACAACCTAAGTGAATTTGCATGAGCAATAGAGGACGCAATGACGTCACAAGCAAGCGTTTTCTGTGTTTACGGTGGTAAACGTGGAAGGTAGTGCTGGAGAACATCTAGCGATCTTTCCCAACCTTAAAAACTCAATCTTTCCAAGATGGTTAAACATAAATACTGCTCTCCGCATTATCGTCCACCATTGTTGTGGTTTTTCTTGCCACTTCTGCATAGCAAGAAGCAGAATAGCACTGTCGGGTATTAATGACATTCAGGTTGGATGGAAGTGACCTGGCCGTACAGACACAGGTCGCATTTATAAAGATCAGATTCGTATCGGATTCAGAACCACAAAGCCAAGTGGCCTGGGTCGCATTGGAAAAAATCTAATCTGTGTTGTTCAGACTGTCATATGGGCAAAAAAAAAAATCAGATTTGGATCACTTCAGGCTGCGGTGTAAACGTAGCCTTAGACTGTGTCTGCATCCTCCCCTCCCTGTCTGAACATCCAGGCCCATGGTTCTCTGTGTGCAGTCATCTAGGGAAGAGGTCACTGAGGTCAAATTATCTTGCAACCAGGGAAGCCATGGCTCTACTTTGGGGACTAATGACACAAAGAATGGTAAATGTCATGTACTTATATAGCGCCTTTATTCAAGTTAGGAGACTTGACCAAGGCGCTTTACACTACATTCATTCACCCATTCACACACACTCACACACTGATGGTGGCAAGCCACATTGTAGCCACAGCTGACAGAAGCGAGGCTGCCGTACACTGGCGCCACCGGGCCCTCTGACCACCATCAGTAGACAATGCAGGTGAAGTGTCTTGCCCAAGGACACAACGACACTGAAAGTCGGAGACGGGGCTTGAACCATCAACCCTTCGATTTCAGGGCAAACTCCTACATCCAACGCCACTGTCGCCCCAAGAAAATCTACTGGTTGAAACAAAGCAACATTTTGCTATGGCTTCATAATGATTATACATTTGCTTGGTTTTATAAATGTGCCACCTTCAGTATTATCATGAGAATATATATTAACATATTTTCATAAGGATGCACTCACAGTTGCAAAGCTCTGTAGTACTACTGTTCACTGATTTCTTTCTGACTTCCAACTTCATAAAGTAAAAGTAATGAACAAAGCACTTAAAAGAAAAAGCTAACCATTCCATTCATTTAACAGGCAATGCCAAATATCACATGACACTGTAGTCAAAGATTTTATATTATGACATTTTTTAAAAGTACTCTGAGCTAAGATTGGCAGTAAGATTCTCATTTTGCACATCCTTTAAGCTATTTTTTATATCTTGTGAACAAATCTGTACTTTAAACAAAGTTCAGATCCAGAGTATTTTATCTCCTTTGTTTCCTGCTGTCATGCTTCTGATTAACTGACCGTTCTGCTGTGCAAATAAGCTGTCAGTGGGTTTTTCACATGTGAACGCCCTTTGCCAAGTCAATTCTCAGACAGGTCGCATGAGCTCACACATCCAGCTCTGATTATAAGGTGTGATTCTTTATCGTGGCCCTCTCCGCTCACGCATTCAGACTCACAAACCGCTGTAAACACAGAACCCCCAGCTGGAAGGAAGGAAGGAGACGAGGGACTTCAGAGTCATTTCTCACAGCTAAAAATAATGGGACAGATAGAAAAAACATCTCGCTCCTTGTTGTATGAGCCATGATTGTTTCTGTTCTAGCAAAGGGGATATAATTACAGGCATTCAGATCCCGACAGTGGTCTCGTTCATAAGCAACTAGAAAGCACCAGAGAGCATCTGTCAATGCACTGTAGTATGATCAAAGGCCTAGACGTCCACAGACACTCACGCAAACACGTGCAGGGAAAACATGGCCAGTCCAGGTAACACTGCCTTGGCTCATTTGCATCACTAGAGCTGACTCACAAAGAGAAAATATAGTCAATAAACAACAAACAACAGCGCAATCACTTTTGCTTTAGAGGGCACTCAGCACACGGTAGAAGACAGAGGATGAGCATGCAGAGGGAAAGCTGGATTAGACCATCACCAAAAAAAAATAGAAAAAGCTTAGTGATTAGTTGCAGCAAGGTCTGAGTCCAATACAAGGAGTGGTCCAGCTCCTGTCCCGTCTCAGATCAGCCTTTTAAAAAGTGGTCCAATCTCAGATCTAGTGCACATAAATAGATCTGTAATTGATTATTACAATACAATTACGGCAAAGGAGATGAGAGAAGGAAAGATGCTTAGTGCAAATGTGGAGTGACAGGCCCAAGCGCCCAGAACCAGGATTACAGTAGCCGTTTGCACACAGATGCAAAACTAGAGCAATAAGCGAAAGATAAAGTGGGAGACAGAAAAAAAGAGAGAGAGTTGGGGGTGGGGAAGGGCTGTCAAGCGCAGGGCAGAAGCTAATGACAACCCTGGCTTCAACTTCCACAGACGTCTTTGAAGGCCGGCTCTGATCGGAGCGTGATTGCCACCTCTGCAGGGCCACCACTCCTATATTAACCTACACTAACAGCTATTCAGTGAAAGTCACAGGCCCCTTTTTCACAAACGTGACTCCTGCCAGAGGCGGCCATCTGTGGAGTGGCCCCCGAGAGGCGGCCACCATGCATGTATGTAGGGGGGACACTGTTTGCATATGGCCTCGGTATTGCAGTGACAGTCGAGCTGAACACGGGGGCCGGTTAGAGCTGATTAGCTGCACTTCCCTCCTCAACGCACTACAGTTATGAAGATTGATAGAAGCAGCTTAGAGCTGATTATGGGGCCCTGGAGATGCACGGGCCTATACCCCGAACAGCGCATTCTCAATGAGAGAAACATGCACTCTTTCAGCCCAGAGCGTGCATTAAGCAAACGGTGTAGCAATGAGAGGCAAATAAGAGAAATGGACAATGCCAGGGGTGCTCTTAAGAGCTTTGAAAAAATATGAATATTATGCTAATGAGATGCTTGCCTGTGGCCAAATCTAGGACATTTGAGCAAGAACGTTGTGAGCATTTACCAAATATCTAAGGCAATATATAGTGAACGAACCTGGATATTTAAAACTCACTCCAGGGGTTATGAGACGTGGCGAGCCGGGGGTCTATTTGGCACGAACAACACTGAAATTAATCTTGTTCTCAAATGAACCAGCCTTGCTATGAGACACCCAACAAATAAATACAGAAAATCTGTAATATTCAATATTAATAAACAATCTGGGTCACTTCTCTTCTAATATTTAACAAGAGGAGAAAATACAAGCATATAAAATACGCAATGATAAATTGGATCTATTATTTCAAACGTTTTAAATAGTTTTATGTATTATTATTAAAACAACAATGACATACAACTCAAATAGTTCAATTAGTTTCAACATTACCAGCGAAAAAGAAAGAACAAAGACGGTTTTAGTTTAACAGAATAAGTTGATTGTACTGCTAACAGTGCGCCTCCTTTGAAATTGATCTTTATTATCATGTAACCTTTTCATCAAATATGCAATAATGTGAGCAGGACAGGGTAGGGAAAGTTGGCCTCACAAAGACTAATCCAGCTGACCTTTTAAACCCTCAGCAGAGGGATGAGCAGTTCTCAAGCCGCGGCTGACTCACTGACATAGTTTGGTACTCTGCTCCTGTCCTGCAGGGCACACAGAGGAGAAGGCAGGACCCTACTGCTTCCTTAGGAGAAAAAAAAACACATTAAAGACCAGGCTCTGTTTTTTTATTTTAACACCATGGTGCCTCCAAACCTATTTTGGGTCTCTGCTGCCCCCTCCCTGTCTGTGAACATGCACCGTGTTGATGGAGCTCATGCTTCACACTGTAAACTCACACAAGGCTGAATAAGTAGGTTGATTTTGATTTGAAGAGAAAACTGCAGCTACGTTTACTGGAGAGGTTGGATCAAAAAGGGTTCAATGAATGCATGAAAATGACGGAACACGGACTTATCCTGTAGATGAAAAGCTGGATCTCAAATGCAACAATTTACGTACTGTAAGAATAACTCAAACTCTTTCACCAGTATAGGATAAGATTAGATGGCTTTTAAGCTTCTTTTTCCTCCCCCAGTATTTCAATTTCTTAATTTTTATACTAGAAAACAGAGCTGTGCCACATGATTTAAAAACCTATCATGTCAGTCGATATCAATAATCGTTAACTTTTTTTTTTTCCTTATTTAGAATAAGGACGAAGGAAAGAAAGAAGAAATACATTTTAGCTGTAACCCTAAACTTAACTAAAAATAACCTTAAAAAGAGAACAACATTGCTTTTAGAGGTTGAGAGGCTAAAGCCTTTTCTCTGCCTACATCTCCCAGAATGCTGTGCAGTTCTGGATCAGAGCTCAGTAAAATCATCAACCATTATATTAAACCTAAAATCTATTCATATCGATCAGGTGTCTGTGGTGATATATATTGATATTGTTTTCATGCCCAGCCCGGGTAATAAATACCATGATTCTATTATTACTGTATTAAACTAAACGTTTACATTCATTAATGAAAGTCCTATTAATTTGCTTCAAAATGTAACAGCTCTTCAAATTAGAGCTAAAATAATAGAAAATTGTGATTATTACAGTTGTCATAGTTCATATATAATGGTTTTATTTTTTAATTATTAGATAGGGATCAGAATTAGATCTATCTAGATTACGATTTATCACAGGTGTGTACAACATTCAAAAATTGAAATGTTCCTTCATATTTGCAAAGACCTTTATAACTAAAGCCTCCCACTATGAAATTTGATCCAGTAAACTAACCCTTAGCAAAAAGTAGTATACTTGAAGTAAATTCTATTAAGAATACTTAAGTATAAGTTTAGAAAGTATACCGAACAATGTACTTTTAGTGTGCTTGAAGTATTACTAAAGTAATACTTCTTAGAACTAAATTCGGACATTTTTAAGTTTACTAAAGTATACTTAAAGCATACTTTAGTAAACAATAGTACAGTCAAGTACACTTGACTGTACTATTGTTAAGTATATGAAATATAGTTTAGAATAAGTAAACTCTAAGTGCACTGCCTGATTTTAAGTATGAAATTAGTGCACTTTTAGTATACTTGAATAAACAACTTTTTGCTAAGGGAAGTTTACACAACACAGCTTCTATTTGCTGTAGTTCCTAAAAAAAGGCCTAAAATCTGATCAGCATGTTGGACCTCAAAGCATATCCCAAATAAGCATCAGCTGAAAGATTAACTTCTTACATTCAGGCTCAGTGGGACATAAAGAAGCTGGGCAACGGAAAGATGATTACTTCCTAATGTCTCCTGTTTTGAGTGGCAGCCCTTTCAGTACGTTGATGTTCTCCTACCTGACCCCTGACAATGAAACCAAATGTTCATTTTTGAAATGGGAGCCCTGTTTTGATGCTGACGGTAAGCACTAGAGGGGTAAACAAATGGGATTTTAACTTTCAATTACAATAATGACTTTTGGTGATAGGCCCACACAAACCTTAACCTCACCCCCTGCACGTACACACAGATTTACACAGACCCAGCCGTCGCCTCTCTATCTCACTGTTTCACAATCACACACACATACTAAAGAACACACATTGTTGGAATACAATGAAGCCAATCATTGTGCAACCTTCATCTCTTGAAATGTGGTCACCTGAGCGACAAGATAACAAAACAAGGAGGTGATAAGCAGGGGATGGTATGGCCACATAAACACGGGGCTATCTTTGTTTTTGTCCTCTGCCTTCTCATTGTGTGAAAGCAGCAGTGGTCAGCCCTGAAAGGCATCATCTCTGCTGGTCAGCTCAATGTCTTCTTGAATTCTCCACTTATTCTATTGACATTTCCACACTAATCAAACCCTCCACCCCGGATTAAATTGACAAAACTTACAATGATGCAGTTTTGAAAACATAACTTTCTTGCAAACAGCTGAAATTCTGGATTTCTCTGAACGCTCCTGCATCCCACACAACAAAACCCTATCTTTGCACAACAAGCGGCTGCTTGCTGCTGAATAAATGATCAAAGGACTGTATAAGTAATCCTTTTAGCCACAAACAGTGGCCATCGGTGCTCAATGCCATGCAACTTAAAAATACATGCAAACGGATAAAAAGCATTTCTCCAAACTTAGAACAAAGTAAAAAAGAAAAAGAAAAAGGAGGCAATGCAATGGAGACACAGGAAAGGGGAGAAACACTTTTACATGAAAGATATTTCTTAAACTAATCATCAGGATCATAACATGTAAGGCTTAAGATTAATGAAAACCAGGTTAACTGGTGGGTGATAAAATGCTCTTAGGAGCATAGAAATACATCCTGCAAACAAAAGAGATGATCAGCAACATTTCAGAGTCACCCAGTTTCTGTTTTATATCTTGCTTTGTCTGTTGTCTACTGAAATTACAGTAAATTGTTAGCAGCTAACAGCTAGCCAGCCTCCAAAACTAATTCTAGTACTAGACTAGACTAGACAAGACAAGTCACTAGACTAGACTAGTCACTAAACTAGTCACTTGACTAGACTAGACAAGTCATAGACTAGTCACTAAACTAGTCAATAGACAAGACCAGGCAAGTCACTAGACTAGACTAGTCACTAGACTAGTCACTAGACTAGACTAGACAAGTCACTAGACTAGTCACTAGACAAGACTAGACAAGACAAGTCATTAGACTAGTCACTAAACTAGTCAATAGACAAGACCAGGCAAGTCACTAGACTAGTGACTAGACTAGACACTAGACTAGACCAGGCAAGTCACTAGACTAGTGACTAGACTAGACACTAGACTAGACCAGGCAAGTCACTAGACTAGTGACTAGACTAGACTAGTCACTAGACTAGACAAGACAAATCACTAGACTAGTCACTAAACTAGTCAATAGACAAGACCTGGCAAGTCACAAGACTAGTCACTAGATTAGACAAGACAAGACTAGAGTAGACTAGACTAGACAAGACAAGTCACTAGACTAGACTAGTCAGTAGACAAGACAAGTCACTAGACTAGTCATTAGACTAGACTAGACATTAGACTAGACAAGTCACTAGACTAGTCACTAAACTAGTCAATACACAAGACCAGGCAAGTCACTAGACTAGACTAGTCACTAGATTAGATTAGACAAGCCAAGACAAGACAAGACTAGAGTAGACTAGACAAGACAAGTCACTAGACTAGACTAGTCACTAGACTAGTCACTAGACTAGACAAGACAAGACTAGACTAGAGAAGACAAGACTAGAAAATAGAATAGAATAGAAAATCCCTTTATTGTCCTACAGTGGGGAAATTCTGGTGTTTACAGCAGCAGAAAGATTAAAGAAAAAATGGTCACACAAATGTGGACCTTAGAAAAATCTATAAGAGTTACATAATTGCGAAGAGCCAAAAGATAAAAAAAATAAAATACTGTACTGTGTTTTAACAATCTATTAGCACAATGCTGTTTTACTTTTTCTATAAACCACCACAGTCCCGCAAGATAAACACAAACATGGGGAAAGCTTCTTTAGTCCTTCTGTAATCAGGATTAATTGGAAATCTCATGATAAATATTTAATAGACTCAGTGACTTCAATGACAACTACAGAACTACTTCCTGTCTGACTCAAAACCAAGAGCCTCGCACAAAGATATAACACTGGGAAGCTGTCAAGGCTCATAATAACAGCTCACTTTTACTTCCCAAGACAAAGTCATAACCTGAAAGGTTTCCTCAAAAGACTCCCTTACTGTAGAAAAGGCTTTTTATCCTAACTACTAATGTTTTGTTTTTTTTCCAGATCCTATTCTAAATTTTAATTGAATTAAAAATTTGATAAACAGTCTGTTCCATTTTCAGACAACAGACCACATAGAACACATCTTGGTGGATCCATGCATAATGTTCAAACACTTCTACAGTTTCTTGTGCTATCTTCTAAGCATTTATCTGGGTCCTTCATTTCTATTTTTGTTTTTACACGCTCTGTTTTTAGTTTCATATATTTGTCAGCGTTGTTAACATTTTCTGCGCAGATGCTGTTAAATGTGTTTTATTTTTCTTTCTTCCTGCATTTCTTTGCTAGTCATAAAGGCAGGCACCCCTTTCTTCCAAAGCTCCTAAACCTATTGCTCAACTCTGTAGAGCATTCGATCTGTTATGCTCTAGAAAGCATACATTGTAAGCTTACTTTAAATCACAGCTTATCACCTTAAAACTACAGGGAAAAAAATTTTACAATTTCATAGATTTTCCTAAAACTCTTCAAAAGAATAAAGTCAGGTTCTGACCCAGTGCTAACACTGTTATATACTTTAAAAATTTGCTTGGCATTGTATGCAAACCAATAGAAAAGCAAAAAAATAAAACATTTTTAGTCCAAGAAAAGCCTCACCTGTCTAAATCCACCCGGGTTAGAAAATGCAGCTGCTTGCATTTTCCTACTGAAAGCAGCCAGACCCCAGTGCAGTCTATTCAAGGGGAAAAGTCATTCTTCTTTGATAAATACTTTATTCTAAAAGGTTAACAGGGTAATTTAGCAATTTCAGTAATTCTTCAAGAGCATTTTCCTAGAGTGTGTATTTAACACAGTTTTAGTGTTTTCTTTTTTTTCCTCCAGTATTAGCAATGAAGAGCTTCTCCTTCCACTGGTCTATACAAAAGCAAGCCGCAGATAAATAAATACATCCTTTGCATGTAAAAACAAAAAGCCTAGTAGAAAAGCAGGCCACTGAGCTACAGAGCATATGAAGTAGAACACTTTATTCTAAAAATAAGTACAATTATAATCTAGTATGGCTGCCAAGGTCATCAAGCATCTGTTATCGACAGGAATATAAAGTTAACTTGCTGTTATACATTTAGACCTTCGGCTGTTCGGCCTCCAGCATGAGAACGGCTGTTTGATGAACCAGCAGGTATTTTTCCTCATAAAAAGTCCCTCGCAGTAGAGAAGGCTGCTTTTTGGTCTGTTGTTGGGGGCACCTCCCTCTTATTTCCAGGCATTGTTGCTCCCTTCTGCACGCAATTTGTCTATGTTAACACATTTTATACTAAAAATAACCCCAATATTACCATCTATAAAGATGCAAACAAATATACAGATAAATTCTCACAGTAAACTGTTTCTGTCCGGCACTGTATTTCTAGCGTATTACAACAGGACATGATGTGTGTTTTAATAGGACGTTATGCCACAAACCTAAAAAAAAGTAGGTAATAATTGTGAGCAACGAAAACGGTGCAGTTTGTGGTTTTATTTTTTAATAAATCTTGAAAGTGTAGCCTGTATCCAAAAAACTATTCTTTCACTTTCCTTTCATGCGCAGCTTTGAGTTGGACAATCCGGTAAAATCCCAGTAAAAACTGGGCTTGTAACATAATAAGATGTTGAAAGGTCTAAGGGATATAAATAGTTTTGCAAGGGACTGCAAATTTAATGAAAATGTATAGAATAAAATTAGATTAAAAGAGGAAATGATCAATTTAGCCCCCCGGTCAGTTAATTTAGCATCATGTGATACCAAACCTCAGCATTGTTCTCCACTTTATCCCAAGGATGGAATCTGTCAATATGTCTTTGACGCATCGCTTTAGTCGCCTCAGACAACAGTTGTAGAGTCCACTTCATTGCAATAATTAACGTTTGTCATAGTGAGTGTTTGCTGAATAACTTCGACCCCCCCGTCCTCTCGACACTCTCTCAGGAAGGGAATTGGGCGAGCGTGAAGCACTCGTTTTTTTTGTCATGCTTCACAGGAACCCAGAAATGAGCGAAATAATTCTCCGCTCTTAAGCACGCTCAGAAGAGCTGAGCGCCACGGCTCAGCTAAGTCGTTCTCCGTGGTGCGTATAGCTCCCAGGCAATCCTGTCCGGCCAGCGTCAGGTTACGTGGCCACACATCCACTCAGCTCACAATGCGGTCATTTAGGAGCAGGTGATGCATGGCGGAGCAGGCACAATGATCCTGACTAGATGTCATAGAAAGGGGGACTCTGTGAAGCGATGCCGCAGTCCCTCGAACTGTCCTTGATGCACCTGGGTAGTGCTGTCTGGAGGTGAATGAAGGCAGCAGGAGGGAAAGAGATACGAAATATATAAAAGGAGAGGGAAGAAGGGGAGAAGATAGTTTGTTCTCTCATCTTTGGAAATTATATAAACTGCTGGTGGCTAGAGGAGGCCTCAGCTGTGGTGAAAATAGGCTCCGACTGCCTCACTCCCTAACAATCTCCTCCACATCTCTAAATCTCCAATCTCTGCCCCTGAGCAGTGGGAGAAGCAAACAAAAACCTCCTGCTCTCTGCTCTTTGTATGGATTTCATTTCCTCAGAGGAAGAGGACTCCCTTAAAATATTCAGCCACTTTAAAGCAGCACGTCAGACTGACCAGGCTATTTTCTTTGATGAGCTCCAACTCCTAATCCCTATCTGATACATCTTCACCAACACCATCAGTCAAGTCAGATACCCCACCGAATAGTTATTGGTTCAGAACTGTGAGGAGGAAAAAAGAGGAAACCCTGAGCTCCCTAACAGTGAACATCAGGCGTGTAAATGGAGCTGTGTGACACTTTGGTCAATTGTGTTTCAGCATGCAGTCCAGATATGCCCTTGAAACGGTGCTGGGCCACAATCCTCGGCCCCGAGCTACAGCTCCTCCAACAGAGTAATTCAAGTCTTCCAGTTAAGTCGGGCGGTGGGCCTGACCCTTTTGGCTCGGATGGTCAGTTACTGCTGACCTCCAGCGAGGTGCCAGTGAAACACGTCCATTGAGTGGGGAGCAGGACAAACTACCTCACCTGGCTCTTGCTGACAGCTCAGTGTTTTAAGCAGCAGTAAAGTTCAACACAGGTCCAGAGCGCGGCTGCTAGCCTCTGGCCTAAACAGTCCAGCTGCAGCAAAAATTAGTCAGACAGCAATCACTTTTAGAGCTGACTCTTTGCAAGGACTGATCAGAAAAACATAAAGATAGACTGGGAACTATAAGAGGGTTATGCTTTATCTACTGAGGCCTTAAGATTTATCTCATATTTCTTTCCTATTGCACTGATTTATTGATTCATTTTTCTTAATTCATGTTTGCAGGAACTAAAGCATTAAATACCAGTGACCACCATTCCTGAAAATGAAGGAAAATGATACATGGATTTTAGGACCATATAGCAACAATATGTTGCCTACAGCTTTCTCTGCCAGCTTTGCACATATAGAGAATGACATGATCCCAGTTGGGTCTTTCTGTAGGTCTGGACTAATGCCTTGACTCCAGCGGTGTGTTCAGGTAAGTGGACTAAAGGAAAGGGAGCTTCTGACCCCAGACTGAAGCCCTTTCAGTCGCTCATATCACCCTGTATTCATCATGCCAAATGCAGATTTATAAGGGATTCCCTAAACTCTTTCTCATAAGCTAAACTGGGTGGTTTTTACCTGTGTCATTAGCATCATAACACAGAGGCAGAAGGAATCAGAGTGTTGAAGAACTGTCTGAAATGTCATATTTAAATGTTCATTTGCTCAGAAAACAGGATTGTACTCTGACTTGTTTCTGCGTTACCAAAAACTCGGTAGTGCAAAGTTCCTGAAAGAAATTTCCTACAGAAATGAACAGTGCAATTTTTACCTCTTACAAAAACAGGAGACGTTTCCTTCCTAATAAGTATTATTTTTTAACGCTCAGTTACTCATGTAAAAGTTGCACCTATGATTTTAATGCGCCTAGCTTTTTTTTTTGTCCTTTTTGGGGAGAAATACATTTCTATTGTGCAGGTGCTTCAAGCTTATAGAATGAAACCAGTTCTCTACAGATTTACCAATTAACACATTTCTTTGTCACCTTTTCACTTCTTTTTTTTCTTTTTTTGCTCTCTCAGGCAGGCAGGGCAAGATTATTCACATCCTCAACAGCTTCTCATCATCAGGCGAACCAGGCTGCAGTGTAGCATCATGCTCAGCTTGCAGGAAGGCGCTGTGTGCTAACTCCAACGTCAACAACTCACAGCGTGAGAAAGAGGAGGCACGGGAAGACCATGTCAGATTAAAGTCCGTGGCATGAAGCTCATGCTCACAGGGAGAGATTTGGCCCGAAGCTGTTCTCCAGATTTTAGAGGTATTCCAGGTGTTACTCAGCACAGCATTCAGTTCCAATAGAAAGGCCTCACATTATGGGAAATAAGCAAAAATGCATCTCAAATCCAACCTGAAAATATCTAGATGGATCTTTGTTCTGTTACAGATGTTTCTTTGGTAAACCCATCTCAGACTTTCGCTCCAACCATCAATCTAAAGCTTAGTGCAGCACTACTAATGGGAGAAGTTATAAAGAAGCTATTTAAACACATCGCATGTCTCTAACTAAAGTCAAACCGCCTCTTCATTTCCAAAGGGGTCTGTTTAATGAATCTAATATCCTTGTGCATTAGAAATGTGATAAAAAAATTATCACGGATCATAACATCACTGTCAAGCAACTGGCAGGAAATATATAGTTTAGTTAACTCATTCATTGCTGAATGTCTGTGTGGAAAACGGGACCGAGTACACATCCAGAAAAAGACTCGTTAGAAAAGATTAGCTGAGATTAATTGATGAGGTTAATTAAAACTGCCTGAGCAACATTTTCAACTGAGAGACTAAGGCGAGGCAAATATCCATTACTGGGAAACCGTCCATAGCTGTACATGGGTTATTTATTCTCCAGGTGCATAGTTTTATATCATTAAAACACTTTACAGTATATTACTTTATTGTTTATCCTTTAACTATTCACTATCATGTTATTCTTATAAATTTTTTTTAAGGTCCACATTTGTGTGACCATTTTTTCTGTAATAATTTTGCTGCCGTAAACACAAGAATTTCCCCATTTTGGGACAATAAAGGGACTTTTTTCATTCTATTCTATTCTAAGAACTTCCACTCCAGACTCTAACATATTTCTTATTTCTTCCATGACTTCTTTGTAAACATTTAGCACCATCCATATTCTCAGGGATTCGGACACTGCTGATAAAAAGCTATCCCTGTTGCGACACAGTCACCACCTACAGGTTTGGCAGGACTTAGGGTGAGTTTTGGATATTTTAGGTGTTTACATGTGATATTTTGACAACAAATGCTTTACATGATCAACTTTTAGGAGGCTTGAGCACTGGTGAACCACCTCCTTTCTTTGGTATCCTCTGTTAACTTCAGATACAAGGACCAACTATCTGGGATTTATACCAGAATGAGCAAAGAGGTGATATTTCCAGCTTTAAACCTTAAGGTAGAACCTTGCTACAAAGTTTCTTTACGATTCCTTTAAAAGTTAAACAAATAAAACGATTAATTTAATCAATATCGTAAGTTTGCTTTAACATCTGAATTGTCGCCCTTTATTTACTATTTCAAACAGCATTAAAGCCTGTAATGCAACACCCGGTCCCCCAACTAAAACATGTTGTTCAAATCTAATTTAAACGTTGCTGAGCTTGAGCGCTTGCCATTTCTATTCACAGTGCCGAGTCTTGAGACTCGTACATAATAATTACAGGAGAGCTAAAAGCTTTACAAATTTGAGGTAGCATATGTGAAAGATCTGGTAAGCTTCCAGTGTATTCCCCCTTGTCGCAAGACATGTGCCAGCTCATCATGCTCTAATACAACACATCATGCGTGTGTACGCTACGAACACAAACAGTCCCACACAACAGTAGTCTCTTGTCTGTCTCCGCAGTAGCCAACCGTAGGCAGCACAGAGCTGCAGAAAACAGGCTTAGATACACAGTTCTACATGAAAACCCTTCTTTTCCGTGAGCTGATCCTTCTTTGTTCTGCATAAATGCCAATTACATAATTCTCTCTGGCATGCAAATCAGATTAGATGAGGCCATGGCAGATCACCTATACTGCTCGGTCTAGTCATGCCTTCAAATCCGAAAGAATGGAACACTTCAGGACATGTCATTTTCACCGAAGATAAAATCAATTAAATACAGCAGTTATTGTAAAAACTCTACTGCTATGCGCCTAATAAATTATAGTTAATCGATGGTATGAAAGGACGTGTTCAGCCCTGGCATATGGTATTCGGCTACAAAAATACCAATGTGAAATTCTGATGTGAAATATCAAGGGTATTGTCAAATGTTAGAGATGTCCAGGAGTATACATGACATACAGTACTGTATCAGCGGGATATTTGTATGCTGAGAGGAGACACTGACATTCAGCTTGTGGGCACTGATACACAGAATCACGCTGAGAAAGGGAACCAATGCAAATTAGCAAATCGAAGGAAAGTGACACTTTGCTGTTGGCTATAGGAAGTCATCAGTAAAATTCTGCGGCACAATACACTTGAGTCAAGAAATACACAAAAGGCACCTCATTCTTCTTCTTTTTTTTTTCCAAATCTCGGTGCATGCATAGGGAAAGGGCATATGTGTGTATTTCTCCCCGAGTGTGTGCAAGCTCAGGGAAGAAGAGTGCAGAACCAACCAGAAGTTGCCTACCCCTGATGTGAAGTTTTAGGGATGCACAGACAGCTGGTGGAGAAGAGAGGCAAATAAGCAGGAAGCAAAACGGGCAAAAAGGCAACATGAGACGCTAAAACGAGCTCGTGTCAAGATTCTTTACAGCGTGACACAAAAGCACATTATGTATGTATTCCTCCATGTATCTATTCATGCATTTTACATAAAAAAACTCACATGATTAAGTTTTGCAGCCTAGATTTAAATGAGGGAGTGAGTCTGTATCTAGTATCAGATGTTGAAGCAAACGGGCAGCGCTGCAATGTATGTAGGTTACACTGCTTTACATTTGCAATCCCAGTACTATTCCCCCTTCAGGCACTTTTTCTATAATGGTAATATGAGGTACACACAACACCAATGACATTAACTTGTTATTCCCTTTAGAGTGCTAAAAATATATGAAGGACAGAAATGACTAAAAAGATTCCAGTTGTATCTACAGAAAGGAATTTCTTTTTTTTTAAATAATGTAATCCATTATAATCTCAATCAATTTTCCATCTAGGGTCCAAAACCTATAATTGTGAGTTTTAAAACCTGGTGAATTAATTTGCTATTTGTCCCCATTAATTGAAAAATAATCATGGAACAAAAGCATCTTTCTTCAGCCATCATATGGTTCTTAAGCCCCCACTGTACTTTATTGGGATTCATGTGTCAGAATACACACTAAATTCAGAGTATATTTGTAAGTGAGAAGAAAAATTATCCATTTCCAATTATACGAATTAATACTTATATACAGCTAAAAGTCAGAAAACTGTATCATACATCTACTATAAGTAGCCCTCTACCATTGGTGCACATCTAGAAACACTTTGCTGCCCGTTATTTGCTAAAAAAAAAAGAGCATCTGTAAACTGCAAACAAAGTTCATCCACCTAAAGCTTTCCACTTAAGGACTTCTGGATAGAGCATATTGACGGACGAAAAAATGTTTTTACAATTTTGATAAAATTACTGCTCTAAGTGGGTCGCACTTTCAGCTAAAAGCATGTTTTTGAGTCTCTATACTCCATGTAACAATTAATCGATTACTAAATTAGTTGACAATTAATACGGTTAATTGTTTCAAGCCTAGGTATAACAATTCAATAAATTCCGTACGCCTTAAGAGATTTACGTCAGAATTTTATCCAGGGCTATCCAGATATAGGCAACATAAAAAGACACGTAACAATTCTTGAATATCATTTCTAAAACAGGAATATAACTACTTAACTGCTGTACATATATGCACTACTCCCTGTTAGTCTATTTTGAGCAATACCAATAGAATGTACTGAATATGTGAATATTTTGAAAAATACTTACTGCTAAAATGAATGCACATGCAAAGCTGTTAAAAGGAGCATTGTGTTCAGGATTCCATCCTGCCTGCTGGGTCACAAGGTCTGATACAAATATAGACAATTCCAGATCTATGGCCAACAGTATTCAGTTGATGCATCTCTGGCTTATAGGGAAGATGGACGTGACAGCCAGCAGCCACCTGTGACAAGCTATATCAGTCTGAGTGTGTCTTCAGGCGAGGAGGAGCGAACGCTGAAAGTGATGTCAGGAAATGTGAACGATGCACAGCTTATTTACAGCTTTTTTTTTCTTTTTTTTGAGTGGAGTGTAGTTCTTTCCTGTCTGTGAAGCCCCGAGGAAGGCGGAGCCTGCAGAAAATGACAGCACAGATTGTGGTACCAAATCCTGCATGAATAGCAAAGTCACAGCAGTGCGAATTAGAAATGTCTACTTGGAATACCCCCGCGGATCGGCAGAGAAATGTGTTAAAATTGGCAAGAAACATCTGAAACACAGATGTCTAACGGATGTTTCCCGTAACACTTCCTCCTCCTCTGACATGGTGAGCTGTCTCTCTTCTATTCATATGCTAATGCTCAATCACGCTGCCCAATCCGGAAGCTTTTCCAGACACTCGCTTTTTTTTTTTTTTTCAAGCAATCAATTTACCTTGGAGGGAGATAAAAGCTTAAGGAGTCACATAAGAGGCGAGCTGGAGCAAATGGTGATATGAACTGAAAAAAGAACAGTTAAAAAAAAAAATACCAAGACGGGAAAAGAGGCAGTTGGGGAATAGCTGGATAATGTAGGTATAAACACACAAGTCAGTGCAGAGGAAAGCTCGACTGAAGCTCATTCTCATCTAAGCTGAGTCCCCCCTACTGCAGGAGGGACTTCCAACACCTTCAGCTGCAATATAAATGTTAATAGAGTTCAGGGAAAGAAAACGAGGCGTAAACAAACAAATGTGGTATTCCATGCTTTGGGGCAGCAGGAGGGCCCTGCCATTGAGCAGTATGTGTTTGTGTATGCATGTGCTACAGGGTTGATGAGAGAAGAGAAAATGAAGATGGGGCCTCTTACATACCCAGTGTGAGCTGGGGCTATGGTGTCTCCAACAGTTGAGTCAGCCAAATCTACCCCTCTAAAAACCGCCTGGATTCTACCTTCTGACAAGCAGATCATTTTAAGAAAAACAGAGAAAAGAGGTTGCTCCGTTTGGGAGCATCAAAAGGTGAATAATCACAGCCTTCCTTGCTAAAGGTGTCAAACGGCAAACGAAACTGATCCATTCCAGAGCTGTTTACTAGTCATTTTTCCAGTTCAAATCTCATGTCAGATGGAGAAGTTGGAGTCAAGTGTAAACCGTTTTTCCCTCTAGACCGATTCAAATCACTGCTTATTTAAATTTTCTAATACAAACTGCTTGATTGTTGGAATAACATGTTCAAAATTTAACATTATAGCTTTGTTGTCAAACTGGAACTGTAACAATTTGATTAAATGGAAAAAGATAAAAGATAATAATTGAGCATTATTGATCTCAATTGGAGAAATGTACCTCTGCATTTAACACATCCCCTTGGGGACAATGGGCTTCCATCAAGGTGCGCCCGGGGAGCAGTGTGGGGTTAAGGGTCTTGCTCAGGGACCCAGATTGGCAGGCTATGAGAGTGGGGCTTGAACTCAGAACCTCAGGATTCCAAACTCTATGCCCTAACCACTAGACCGCCATTCACCAAAGCTTTTTAACACTAGAAGGCATCAAACGTACATAGAAGTTTCAGAGCCTGCTTTGGTTGGTATAGCCAAGCAACATCAAACATGACCAGGATGCAGTTGTCACTGTAGGAGCCCTCATAGCTAGCATCCCTGGTTTAGAAATCCAGAACATCTCTGTCTAATAGCACTTTCACACTGGCCGAAAAACCTATCTTAACCCAAGAATTTTCAGGTTTTAGTGGCAGTGTGAACAGCTCACTGGCGGGTCAGAAGGGGGTCAGACTCTGCTTTTCGGTCAAATAGGAAAAGAGCTTAAAGCCAATAGTTAGCGGGTTAACTCAGGTTTTAAGAAGGAAAGCGACTATAGATGGGTCTCCAAACACCTTACTGCCAATAGTTCCTTGAAATTAGAATAAAATACAAAAAGGTGAGGAAGTGGGAAGCAACTTTTTTACTGGAACATTACTTTTAAAAAATATATTTACTGTGTATAACGTTACCTTGACAACCAGTCATTTGTTTACACTGTGGTGATCAACAAGGCGAAATGGGACTTTTCATTCATCAAAAAAAAAAGCTTGTGAGCATGAGTTATCATTGGTCCCAATAATCTTTTACATTTGTTTGCCTTAACAGTTTAATTCCAGCAAAAAATTAAAGATGACAATGGTGTCATATTGAGATGGGATCAATCACTATGTTGATTGGAGATTGCTTCCCCAAAACCAATCTTTAGAAAGCTTGACATGCTGATTCTGGTTTTTACAGATTCCAATATTTTCTTTATAACAGTTGTTATAAGATCAGAACACGCCTTTAATGTTTTAATCTCATGTTATTTAAAAAAAAAGGAACAAGAGGTGAAACTATAAAAAACTACAGTTGCACAAGATAATACCCTCAAATATAAATTAATATTTCAGCGCATTGACAGTGGCTGACGCTAAGCTTTGCAGAAGTAGATAAAAATGGAGGCTAAGATCGTTTTCACTCCTCAGAACTGGCCGATCACCTCCTAGAATAAAAAATAAAATCAGGGCCAGTAAATCGGTACACCCCCACGTTTTATCTGAGGTCTCCAGAGATTCAACTGGCTTTGGTACATTATTGGTTCTACTTCTCACTCAGTATATTAAACAATGAAGTACTGCCTTGTGTTTTATTTCTGTAAAAAGCCTTGATAAACCTTGGTACATTTAGTCTAGAAGCACCACACTTTTTGAGACTCGAGTCCGAGACCACAAGTCCAAGCAAAGCCACAGGTGTGAGTCTAGGTCAAGACTGATGTTTTTTATTTTAAAATCTAAGTTCCCTCTCTACCTTTCCCTTACCTAGCCCACATCAACCTGAGCATCCATGTGTGTTGCAGCATTTCCAGTGGTTGAAAAGTCACTGTATAAAAAGCCAGATAGTTCAAAAAAAAGAGAGATGAAGTGATGAAGGGCAGGTGGGTGGTAAACACGCAAATCCTCATTCAAAGCACAGAGGCTCCCACAACTCTCCGTCCCGACTTGTTCAAAGAGTTGGCAACCTTCAGACCAATTAGACATCACAGGGCAGTCTGCACAGCACCCAGCTTTCATATAAACGGCTCCCCATGAATTTTTAATCAGCTATAATTTAAGTATTTAAATAAAGATCAAATTCTTTCCGGCTGCACTGGGAAGAGCTGCCTGCCTCTATATGCGTGTGTGTGTGGCTGTATTTTCGTGCACTCCAAAGGAAGTGAGTCTGCATGAATGTGTTCATCTGTTTTACTCGCAGCCCCTCCCCATCCTTAATGCTTCCTCTTCCTTTCCCCTCCGCAGTCCCACCTGCCAGCGTTATGAGTGAGAGCCCGGCAGGTTGTCTAACCCCCAGCAGAAAATTTCCTGACTGACTGGTTGACTGGCTGGCTTGCTGAGTGGCAGCATGTGAAGAGCAGGAGACAGATCTGCAGGGAATCACTGACAGATGTAATTAATGAGGTCATACTTGGAGTTGGCAGTCCCCTTCATATCCAATTGCTGACGACCACAACTGAACACACCTGCAGCTCCAAACGCAAGAGGAGAAAAAAAAAAAAAAAGACAAAACCCCTTTCTGCAGACAAAGAAGGAAACAAAAGTAGGACAGATATTTAGGTGGTAATTTGTGCCTTTACAACCACAGATAAAGGTGTTGTTTGTTTTTTTTAGCAGATAAAGAAGTAGTTCCTCAATCACTGTTGATTTGTTTTCTTTTGCTATTTGGAAAATTAAATAAAAGTTGTCAGGTTTAAAAAAAATTAAACCTGACAAGTTTTATAAAATAACATAAAAAGCAATAATATTTACATTTTATTCTTTATCACTTTGATCCCCTCGTAGCGTTAATGTTATTCGTTCTGTTTTTGCACCATATGAGTCCCACTCAGATAATCCATTCGCTGAAAAAAGGGATTTTGTAGCTAAATGTAGAACCAAAAAAAAATCCTCAACTAATAACAAATTTAATCCGACTTGCTGTTTAAAGGACACCTTTAGTAAACCTGGAAGTATGTTTACAACTCTGATCAACTACAATAAACTAATCCTACCTCGTCTAATTTACTAGTTCTATGATTTTACTACCATATATTCCCTGAGACAATTGACAAGGGGATTTAAGAAAGAACAATGACAGACTACAAATACTGCGTAGAAATTAGGGACTTATAATTGATTTTTTAATGCTTTCTGTTGTTAATCAGAAAAACAACAAAACGTTAAGTTATGATACCTTAGGTCTGGATATGATCCGTAATGAATCTATAGAGTTTAGATCTATGGAATTAAAAAAGATTCCTTTTTATTTTGTATGATTGTGCTTTAACACTAGGACTCCCAGATTTTTTTTTTTTTTTGTGCAGCACTGAAGTACCTCTTGGTGTTTTCTGTGCCTCGCCAGGGTGCTCTCCAGCGGGGCTGGAAACCTGCGGTTTGCCCGCAACTGTTTTACTAGTTCGAGGATAAAATCGCTTCGTAAAATAAGTGACATTCAAACAGCTCCAAAACAAAACCAATGGTTTTATAGCTGATATTTAGGCCACCTTCGCATCGGAGCTTTTACAGAATCCTTTCCAATCATCTGACCAGACACATCCACCCCGACCTGTGTGTGGTTATAGTAGACCACGGGCTCTGGTTTGGCTTTTGGGTGGATGTGGACCGGCAGAGGTGTTAGCAGTGCTTGAGCAAAAGTTTTACCATTGTCTGATGGGTCAATGATACGTCTGCATTGATCATCCTCAGACTCGTTCTCTGAGCCGCTTCCACCCCAGTCCTCCACATCGGTCTCTCCCCCTCCGCCCGAATCGCTATCATCAACATTTTGAAGCATTTCTAAAGCCTGTTTCTGTTTAGATTTCTTCTGAAAGCCATTTTTCCATGTTAGTCAAAGAGTTCTGGGTTGAATGTTGGTTGCTAGGCAACATTACCGAACGTCAATCAACAGCCGGAAGAATTTACAATGAAACTAATAGAGCCGTCAAAATGAGGCTAGAATTAACTATATATTTTTTTTACGTTTTTATTTTATTAAGAAAAACTACGTGAAAGTGAAGGAAATATAGAAATAGAAAAAGTCAATTAACATGAGCAACATAAGATTAATTTTCAATATAGTTCTTTCCCTTTAAAATCTCAGAACCATCAAAATGATGGCCTTGGGAGTTCCAGTGTTAATGATAAAGTAGATACAGTAAATAGTTGATCCAAAAAGTTGAGATCGAGGACAACCATCAACATATAGATCTGAATTCAGAAGAGCCACAGATTCTGGAACAAGGACCATAACTAGCTATTTAGTCTCAAGTGAAGAAAAGCATACCCACAGTATGATGCTGCCACTCTGAGGACAGGTCATATTGGGGGTTAAGTACTATATTTTTTGCCACCAAATGAGTTTGAGATGGGTTTAACAAAACTTTCTTACAACAAAGTTTTTCTGCTTGTCATCCCCCTATAAAAGCTACATTTATGCTGATAGCTCTGTTAAATGCATCTACCGCCAAAACTCTGGAAACTTTACTTTATATAATCAATTTTAATTTATGTCATTTGATTTATGTAATGAAATACGTCAAGAAACAATCAAAGAAGTTTAAAGTTGCAATTTGACAAAATGTCGAACAGTTTATGCTGTGAAAATATAATTATATATTTCATAAATATCGCAATTCTATAATGGTTAGTGGGTGTTATAGTTCAAAAAAAGGTTGTGTCTGATGAAGCTGCTTCTAATACCGAAGCACTAAGTCCTTAATTATGCTAAATGTCAAAGAGTATTCCATTTCCATCTAGACCATATTATATGATCTCCTGGCCTGGTTTCCCACTCTAGGGTGCAGAGTATTTATTACCTGCAAACAAGCAGGAAAACAGGCCTTGTCACGTCTCACTGGAGCTCCCTCACTCATCACTAATATGTGAAAATATGTATTCAGGTCAAAGATTTCAGACCTTCCCTTGAGATCCTGTCAGTCTTCAGCCCTCCTTAGTGCAAACATGCAAACAAACACATGTAAGCGAAAGCACACGTTGCTTTGCTAAAACTGTATGCTTCCAGTTAAGGACAAAATTACGCTTAGTGTGTCATTCTGACATACAGACATACGGCTGTGATGGGAACATGTTTGTGTTTGTGCTTTCATTTTTGTTGGAGTATGTGAGGCTGACCACCCAAAGCAGCTTCAATGGAGCACTTACCAACCCTGAAAACAAAGGACAGCCTTGGCAATGCTCTTGTTATCCATCACCTCTTCAGTCTTGCATAAATAACTCTTAATAAATAGCATCATCATGTCAGAGAGCTTTCAGCTGCATGGCCTCCCCTGCAGCCCCAACCTATTTTTTCTTCACTCTGCACTTTTATCCCTACTTGTTTTGCATTTTTGCCTCACTTAGCATGAAGGCGTACAAAATATTTTGAAACCGGGTTCCTAGCGACTGTTCAAGAATGGAAGATGCAATTTTCTGGCAAAGTCATCTTTTCGGGTGCAATGTTGAGCTATGGCGAATTTAAAACCCATTCCATTTGGCTGTGCCCGCTATTTAGTGAGGTATAATAAGAGTGAGTAGAATAGCCTATTATAAACTGAACACATCCTAATTTACAAAAGCACAGATAGTCAGCAGATGTTTGAGATAAAAAGGGAGAAGATTGCAGTTTATTTATGTTGAGTTGACCAGACATATTTCTAAAACATTTTACATTAACCCCTGTCACCCTGTGTTCAACTTCAAACTGAATACCCTGCTTTTAAAATAAATATTTTAGTCCAGGGAATCGGAGACTCATTTTCAAATGTTTTCTGCAACACATTTTTCTATAGCCTGCAGCTCCAGCTCTGTCGCTATGGCTGCTCTAACCTCTTCAGCTCTGTCAATCACTTTGAGCTAATGTACATATAACTATCGGTACCAGTGCAGGAGCGCTGTTGCAGACTCTGAGCACTAAACTGCTTATCACAGGTAAATTGTCCTGCCACTAAAAAGCTTAATCAGCATGTGTGAACTCATTATGTAGGGTTTAAATGTACCAGACTTGATTCTATATCTGATATACCTGGAATGTAGCCTACATTTTCTGCTAATATTCCTATGCATTTTGTTTTATACATATATTTTTAAAAGTTTTTACATTACTGTGAAGTTTTAACAGAAATAGCAATAGACGAGTAGCGGCTTATAATTACAATAAAAGTTATTAGCAATATGGCGGTTTAAATAAAAAGTATGTACACTGGAAAAACTATCTAGAAATAAGTAAACATTTCTTAAATTAGGTGTATCTACCCTTAATTTGAGTAGGTAAATGAGGTAGTTTGCCAATGGAATGAGTAGTTTTACACAGTAAATGTTGCAGTGTTAAAAGTAACACTTTGAGAGTAAATTTGGTCCCAGACTAAGAGTGGGACCAAACTCTTGAGTGTTACTTTAACACTGCAACATTTACTGTCTACTCTTAAAATAAGATAATCAGATAACATGCACTTGAAATAAGACAAACCGATTATTTTTTCTTATTTTGAATTTAAATTATCTTGTTCCATTGGTAAAATGTCTCTTTTACCTCCACAATCCAAGAACAAATGCACTTATTTTAAGAAAAAATTACTTGTCTAAATTTCGATTTTTTTTCCCAGTGTATAAACTCTGACTTAGTTATATTATAACTCAGCCTTTTTGGCTAGTATCAAACCAAATCTAACCAAAAACATCTCATAAATTGAATGTATGACCATTTGATGCAGTTGTTTCAATTAATTGTTGAAGAACAGCAAAATCTATCGTTAGCTAGCACTTTAGCTAAAACGTGCTAATACTACAGTTCAGCTATAGAATGCTAAATCAAACATAGCACTGTATTAGAACTATTTTTGTTTTTTTCAAATAACAATTACTATTTTTTTAATATATGAAAAAATGTATATTCATTTGAGTTCACAAAGCAGCAAAAATGATTTCCTGTTTCATTTATTAAGCTTAGCAACTTGGCTAGTAAGTTCATGCTAACACCAAAGTGGTCAAACCAAATTCTCATTTACAGGACAAGATTTTAGTATAGAATTAGAATTGTGTTTTTTTTATATTCTGTAAAATGTAAACAGAAGCTGATCAGCGAGTAAATAATTTAATCCTTTTATTCCTGTAAGAAGCCCGCATAAAAAAACCTGTTAGCTTTACCGCTAGGTTCAGATACCAAAGTAGCCATGCCACAGGCTTACTCACTATACTACTTTAACAGGATTTTTACTAAACTACATCTTAGGAAGGTGGCGACGCTTGACTTCCAACAACTCTTGAATCAATGATGAAAATTAATTTGCAAGCTTAAAATCTTATTGACTTTAATTAGAGCTAATACAGCTGTAACCACTAATGCTGCTAATGAGCATGTAAACCAAATTTAGTGTGAAGGGCAGTTCCAGAGTAAGGGTGATATCTTCAGAGAGTGTTGCTGAAAGTCTTTATAATGTCTTTAATTCCCTAAATAAGCTAAACTAGTGTTGCTGTTACAAATTTTGATTTAAATTTATGGTCATTCAATCAAGAAGTTTGTTTCTCAAACTTTATTTTGTATATTTATCACAAAAACTGGCAGGCTTCAAATTATGTTACCATTTACCATAAACAGTGGGGTAATCTGTAATGGCATTACAGTGACCAAACCCTAATTTGATAGTGTTTTATGTTTCCTTCTTCATATATTACATGACGTCTACATACCATCAACTTAATCTTCAGTTCAAACCACAGATTATCCGTCAGATTCAGGTGATTACTGTGGCTGGGTTGGTTAATTCTACAAAATATTCATGTAAAAAACACCTTTGAATTGAATTCACTTAAGTACAACATTTCTTAATTGTTACGTACTGATTTTATTTTGGAGCTGAAGCATATCTGGCCTGAATCTACCAAAAGTGTGACTGATTTTGGCTGATATAACTTGCATTTATTTTATTGAATGTATCATGTTTGTGCAAAGAGAAGTCCTCAGATGTTGTTTATCTGGATCTTTTTTGGGTTAAAGGTTTTATAAATACCAAAAGCAAAGAAAGGGTTCAATAGAGAGACTTAACTGCTATTTCTAATGGTTGATGAACTGAAATTACACAATAAAGGAACAAGGAATGATGAATTTTATCTTTCCAACTTCCCTTACACTGTTTTTTTTTCTATTTCTATCTGTTTGATGATGAAACACCTGACATAGAAACACACTTCAAGTGTTATCATTGTTTTAACAAAGCTTTGGCCTGGCATCCATGTTCTTTCTTTTTTTTTTTCCATTTTCTTTTTTCACACTCCACCTCAAAGAGCAGTGTCATGTTTTATCTGACCATCTCACACAGAGCCCAGAAAGCCCATCTCTTTTATCTGGCCACCTCTGTCTCCCTCTCTTTTTCTCTGTCCCCCTCCCCCCCCCCGTACCAAACACATATGCCTGAGGGGCAAACAAGTAAAAAAAAAAAAAAAAAAGTGATTTATCCTTAATAGCGAAAGGAAGACCCGCTTTGTTTTATGTTTTTTGGTTGGAAATAAGTCAAAGGTTAACATGGCCATCAGGAGAAAGAAAGGGTTGGCTTAAAGTGTAACACTAATACTTTGTAAGATGTGTGGGATCAATCAGCAGTTATAGTAGATGAGATCCAGTGACGCAGAAAAGACTGCAGAAAGAGTAATAATGACACTCGGCGCAACTTCATCTTCACCTGCACAAGCACTGAGCCCTTTTCCCTCGGGCTTCTCCGTTTTTTATTCTCTCCTTATATAGAGTTATGTCTTTCACTGTGAAAGACACCGCTTAAGCCCTTTTGACTATAGCCAAGTTATTTATAGACAGGAAGGTTCCACAACAGATCTCCATTTTCCAAAGTTGGAAGAGAGATGATAACAAGTCATTTAGAGCAAAAGTGGCTGTCAACCTACGCTGCAAAGGAACAGATTGACTAAACGCCTGGGCCCACAAGTTGCAGGACCTGTAAAGGCTCCAAAGTAGACAATGAGACAGTCTTAACTGCTGAACAATGAGGTTTTAAAAAGTACAACAAATTCCAGTGGGTCTACTAGACATATAGGCTGCTAAAAGATTGTGACCACTGGTAGGTGATGAATGATTTGGTACCGAGCATACTTTAGCAATGATAGCTTATAGCTCCATTAGTCTGTAACTACAGAGAAAGGGTCAAAGAAAACGGTGAACTCCCTGGCAACATAAAGAGCATGGGCTGGCTGCAGCGGCCAGAAAGATTCATTAATCTAAAAGGAAGAGACTTGGTAGGTATAATTAGGCCTCCTGACACAGAGAGCCTCACCAGAGCTGTGTTTAAACCATTTAAGGCAGAAACAGAAGCCTTCCCAGTATGTTAACAGTGTTTAGCTGTTGAACAGACGGATCAATGAGAGTCGCTGATTAAAAGAATTTCCTTGTCTATTCCATTGTTTATTTTTTGTGTTACTTCTGAGCTAGATCTATGAGAGTCGGCCATTCATAGGTAGTGAGGTGGCTTTAAGACACAAATGCACCTCTAGCTGGCACCAAGGCTACCAGCATCACCCACACTCTCTAAATATAACTCTTTTTCCATGGCTCCACCATTTGTGGGACAGAGTTCAGAAGGGCACTTGCCCGAGGAGGTGTCTACAATAACATTGTTAGGTAGACCCGAGGAACACGACAGTCAACACCTTCCTTCATAAAGAATAATAGCGTTATCAAGCCTATATACAATGTAGTGGACGAATAACCCGAGTCACAGAAATCTTTTATTAAAGACAAATAAAAAAAATGTCACCAGTTTGTGACTTGTAATCCTGTCAGATATACAGAAGGGGACACCTAGTTATCTGTTACACTCCTAGAGAAACTAATATATTAGAAGTTTACTTAATTGAAGGTGCAAAGAAATATTTGTGCCCAGGTGGAAAAAAAGAAGCAGATTATGAGTCCTAAACATTACAGACATAAATGCAGAAGATGAGTCCCCCGCCCCGCCCTGCTTAAGGCCTAATTTTATCCGAGCTGTCTCTGGACAAGTTGCCAGTGCATCACGCAGCAATGAGATAAACAGTCATGCAAACACACAAACCGTCTCCTAAGGTCAGTTCATAACCACCAATTAGCCTAACATCCGTGTTTCAGGGCTGTGGAAGGAGGATGCAGTACCTGGGAATCTCAGCTTGTTAGACATGAGGAGCAAAATGCAGACTTCTGCCAAAAAGGACTGCACATCTGATATTTCAGCTCGGGTCGTTTTTGCTGTGAGGCGACAGTGCTAACCAACGCACCATTATGCTGCCCTGAAGGAGCAACGGGAACGTCAAATTAACCCCCCCCCCACCCTTCTGTGCATCCATGTAATACAAAGCAGTCTGTAAGAGGTAGAGCTATTATCATAAGAACTATTTGTCTCTGTTTCTTCCAGGCATACATTCTGGCAATTATTTATAATACCGTTATAAATCCCACTGTTTTACATTAAGTGTTATAGAGTTAAAGAAAATATTGCCAAAAGCTTCCTGGGTACAAGAAAGATTCAGCTCTTATGAGATTTGTGCTAAGGCTATATTTGACTATTATTTCTAAGTGCAAAGAATGCTACGGGAGAGATGTGGAGGACTATAAGTCACAGCACCATACATAACTGGCTCGAGTTAAAAGCAAAAACACAATGCACACAGCCTTGTCATTTGGGAGAAACACAGCCAGTAATACATCCATTAGTTGTGGTGTGTTCAGAGATGGAAATTTAAGCCTTTTTCAAACGTGGCTCTGCTGGCATCATCAGTCCATTAAAGCAACATTCTGTCAATCACACACTGATCACTTTTATGTGATTTATCCCCATGAATCTGGGAAACATTTGTTTTATTTTCAATCCATGACCAATCCAAGTATTCATATCCTTCATAAATTGCTCATCTTGTCACATTACAATGACAAATGTATGTTACTTGTATTTTAGGAGGGAAACCAACTCAAAGTAGTATATACTGGTGAAGTAGCAACAAAGCAATGAAAAGTTTGATTTTCTGATTAGCCAATGCCATGCAAAAGACAGACGGCGTTATGGTCAGATAAAACCAGATTAGAGAAAAACTGCTGAACCTACCATCCCTGCAGTTAAATGGTGGCGGCAGCATCAGGCTGCACAGATATTTCTCACTGCAAAAGACAAGGAAACTAAATCTAACTGGAAATCTAAAGAGATTTGCTGCAAAACTTTACCAAGGTAGTTTTTTTTAAACATTTAATAACATTTTTTTTCCCCATTTCACACTCATTTATGGCATTAACGCCATATGAACACTTTTGTTAAGTCAGATATAATGCATTTTATTTTGTCTAACAAGCTGCTCATACTATCATTTATATACATTAGAATTTTAAATAATTGTAATTATGTGTAAGCTTGACTCTTGTTACTGATAGGCTGCCTTTTTAATAGCAAGGATGCAACTGTTGGTGTTTGACTCTGCAACATATACAGGTGCTGGTCATAAAATTAGAATATCATGAAAAAGTAGATTGATTTCAGTAATTCCATTTAAAAAGTGAAACTTGTATATTATATTCATACATTACATACAAACTCATATATTTCAGATGTTTATTTTGTTTAATTTTGATGATTACAAATGACAACAAATGAAAATCTCAAATTCATCATATCAGAAAATTAGAATATTGTGAAAAGGTTCAAAATTGATGGCCCCTGGTGCCACACTCTAATCAGCTAATTAACTCAAACCACCTGCAAAAGCCTTTAAATGGTCTTTCAGTCTAGTTCTATAGGCTACACAATCATGGGGAAGACTGCTGACTTGACAGTTGTCCAAAAGACGACCATCGACACCTTGCACAAGGAGGGCAAGACACAAAAGGTCATCGCTAAAGAGGCTGGCTGTTCACAGAGCTCAGTGTCCAAGCACATTAATAGAGAGGCGAAGGGAAGGAAAAGATGTGGTCGAAAAAAGTGTACAAGCAAGAGAGATAACCGCACCCTGGAGAGGATTGTGAAACAAAACCCATTCAAAAATGTGGGGGAGATTCACAAAGAGTGGACTGCAGCTGGAGTGAGTGCTTCAAGAACCACCACACACAGACGTATGAAAGACATGGGTTTCTGCTGTCGCATTCCTTGTGTCAAGCCACTCTTGAACCACAGAAGCGTCTTGCCTGGGCTAAAGAGAAACAGGACTGGACTGCTGGTGAGTGGTCCAAAGTCATGTTCTCTGATGAAAGTAAATTTTGCATTTCCTTTGGAAATCAAGGTCCCAGAGTCTGGAGGAAAAGAAGAGAGGCACTTCATCCACGTTGCTTGAAGTCCAGTGTAAAGTTTCCACAGTCAGTGATGGTTTGGGGTGCCATGTCATCTGCTGGTGTTGGTCCATTGTGTTTTCTGAGGTCCAGGGTCAACGCAGCCACATACCAGGAAGTTTTAGAGCACTTCATGCTTCCTGCAGCTGACCAACTTTTTGGAGATGCAGATTTCATTTTCCAACAGGACTTGGCACCTGCACACAGTGCCAAAGCTACCAGTACCTGGTTGAAGGACCATGGTATCCCTGTTCTTAATTGGCCAGCAAACTCTCCTGACCTTAACCCCATAGAAAATCTATGGGGTATTGTGAAGAAGAAGATGCAATACACCAGACCCAACAATTCAGAAGAGCTAAAAGCCACTATTAGAGCAACCTGGGCTATCATAACACCTGAGCAGTGCCACAGACTGATCGACTCCATGCCACGCCGCATTGCTGCAGTAATACAGGCCAAAGGAGGCCCAAATAAATACTGAGTGCTGTACATGCTCATACTTTTCATGTTCATACTTTTCAGTTGGCCAACATTTCTATAAATCCTTTGTTTTTATTGGTCTTCAGTAATATTCTAATTTTCTGATATGATGAATTTGAGATTTTCATTTGTTGTCATTTGTAATCATCAAAATTAAACAAAATAAACATCTGAAATATATGAGTTTGTATGTAATGTATGAATATAATATACAAGTTTCACTTTTTAAATGGAATTACTGAAATCAATCTACTTTTTCATGATATTCTAATTTTATGACCAGCACCTGTATTGCTGTTTGCTAGGCATTCAGGCTGAAAGAAGAGGCAAATGTATAAAATAAACTAAACCAAAGGAAAGTCTAAAATGTTCAGCAAGGCTTCAAAACATATACAGTGGGGCAAAAAAGTATTTAGTCAGCCACCAATAGTGCAAGTTCTCCCACTTAAAAAGATGAGAGAGGCCGGTAATTTTCATCATAGATATACCTCAACTATGAGAGACAAAATGAGAAAAAAAAATCCAGAAAATCACATTGTCTGATTTTTAAAGAATTTATTTGCAAAATATGGTGGAAAATAAGTATTTGGTCAATAACAAAAGTTCATCTCAATACTTTGTTTTATACCCTTTGTTGGCAATGACAGAGATCAAACGTTTTTACAAGGTTTTCACACACTGTTGCTGGTATTTTGGCCCATTCCTCCATGCAGATCTCCTCTAGAGCAGTGATGTTCTGGGGCTGTCACTGGGCAACACGGACTTTCAACTCCCTCCAAAGATTTTCTATGGGGTTGAGATCTGGAGACTGGCTAGGCCACTCCAGGACCTTGAAATGCTTCTTACGAAGCCACTCCTTCGTTACCCGGGCGGTGTGTTTGGGATCATTGTCATGCTGAAAGACCCAGCCACGTTTCATCTTCAATGCCCTTGCTGATGGAAGGAGGTTTTCACTCAAAATTTGACGATACATGGCCCATTCATTCTTTCCTTCACACGGATCAGTCATCCTGGTGCCTTAGCAGAAAAACAGCCCCAAAGCATGATGTTTCCACCCCCATGCTTCACTGTAGGTATGGTGTTCTTTAGATGCAACTCAGCATTCTCTCTCCTCCAAACACGACAAGTAGAGTTTTTACCAAAAAGTTCTATTGTGGTTTCATCTGACCATATGATATTCTCCCAGTCATCGTCTGGATCATCCAAATGCTCTCTAGCAAACTTGAGACGGGCCTTGACATGTACTGGCTTAAGCAGGGGGACACGTCTGGCACTGCAGGATTTGAGTCCCTGACGGCGTAGTGTGTTACTGATGGTAGCCTTTGTTACTTTGGTCCCAACTCTCTGCAGGTCATTCACTAGGTCCCCCCGTGTGGTTCTGGGATTTTTACTCACCGTTCTTGTGATCATTTTGACCCCACGGGGTGAGATCTTCCGTGGAGCCCCAGATCGAGGAAGATTATCAGTCGTCTTGTATGTTTTCCATTTTCTAATAGTTGATCCCACAGTTGATTTCTTCACACCAAGCTGTTTACCTATTGCAGATTCAGACTTCCCAGCCTGGTGCAGGTCTATAATTTTGTTTCGGGCATCTTTTGACAGCTCTCTAGTTTTGGCCATGGTGGAGTTTAGAGTGTGACTGTTTGAGGTTGTGGACAGGTGTCTTTTATACTGATAACAGGTTCAAACAGGTGCCATTAATGAAGGTAACGAGTGGAGGACAGAGGAGCCTCTTACAGAAGAAGTTACAGGTCTGTGAGAGCCAGAAATCTTGCTTGTTTGTAACTGACCAAATACTTATTTTCCACCATATTTTGCAAATAAATTCTTTAAAAATCAGACAATGTGATTTTCTGGATTTTTTTCTCTCATTTTGTCTCTCATAGTTGAGGTATATCTATGATGAAAATTACCGACCTCTCTCATCTTGTTAAGTGGGAGAACTTGCACTATTGGTGGCTGACTAAATACTTTTTTGCCCCACTGTACATTCCATTCAATCCAGTTTCATATGAGTGTAGAGAAAAATGAAAAGGTTGTTGAGTCAGTCATGAAACACATTCAGTTGCCATGAGATTAATGGAAAAAGGGGGGGACATTTCAGAAAGGTGCTTTAGCCAAACATTTTCACTCATCCAGTCACTGAGCCACAGTGTAATTGTATGTTATTGATAGAAGCAAAGCTTTCATGTTTCCACACACCAAAAAAAAAAAACCATAAAAGGAAAAAATAAACATTATCAGTGTGCATGCTCTATGGCTGGAATGACTGATTAAATTCAGCGCATCAATAAATACAGAACCTCGCTGATGACATTTACATGAAAGCTGCACTCATAGCCTGCTTAATAACCACTGCCAGCCGTGCCCTGGGTGGCACATCAAGCCATATCCGAATGCACTACTTGGGGACGCATTCCTTAAAGAATAATTAACAGGGCCATTTAAAAGGAGGGGGGGAAAACTCATGCAGCCCACACACTCAATTAACACAACCCCATTTTGCACTTTCCCCTCAATTGTGTCCTAAACTAACTCAGTTGAGTTGGCACTATTAAGTTATATTGGTGCTGCCTGCATGGAGATTTGCCCTCCTGCCTGTGATAGGGAACCAACTACCCTGTTCTTTTGGGCTCAAAAAAACAGTTTTCAAGAGCATAATGGCTTACTAATCGCTGTCTGCCTGGTCAATAAAGGCCAGCATCTGTTTTAAAAAGCGTCAGTGCAATCAGGTACACTTATTCAGTGTTAAGAAAACATTGTTTTTTTATTTCTGATTCACTGATTGTAAAAAAATTTTTTTGTCAGGAGGAAAGCATGTAGCGAGACCATTTCACAAAGTTAAATCAAAAGGACAGAGGGGTATTGATGAGCACTTTGTAGTGATTGTTGTCAATGCGCTCAAAGTCAGCCTCATCTGACCCAGCAGAGTTTAGCAAACTACAAATATTTACATTTGTAATCGTTGGACAAATAAAGCATTACTCCCAAACAGCAGATTTTTATGAATATCTGGTGATTTGTAGAAGCCCACCTTTGCTAAACGTACCTTCCTGGTTGTTGCAGATATATATGTACCATTATCAAGCCAGGTGTCCAGTGGTTATAATTCATGCCATATTTAGGCTCCTGAGAAACACAAGGTCATGGATTGCTAATCACTATGTTTTTGGAAAGTTATTATCTCCAAGTATAGAGACTTAATAAAACCAATGTTCCGGTTAGATTTATTCTAAAGGGATTTGCTAGGGGTAAAAATGTCACGGCCACCAGTGAGATTTCTGAAAGACAGGCTGGACTGGAGTAAAACTGCAGAAGGATTGATTCTTTCTCAGGGTTTTAAAGCATATTTAGCAGATGTGCAGATCAATTGATCCATGCCAGTACACATATTTATCAGCGAGCACAGCTATACATTGAAAAGGAATGTGGCTAGTATGACCTTACTTCAATATATTGGCCTTGTGCTCTGTAACACCCAAACACAATGTCCTAAAAATAACTCATCTTGCAGCAGTCATTATCATTGGGAACACTTCAGAAAACAGCAGCCTTAGTTGTGTGTAAACAATCAGTGGAAGGGGGAAGAAGAGGGAAAAAAGATAACATCCAGGCTGGAAAATTCATTAAGAGCCAGGGAGGGATGACTCATGAAAATAAGTGACTGAAATGATTTGGGGAAGGACAATAAGGAGCTTTGAAGCTCTAAGATTACAGTGCTGATGGGGCAAACCGGGGAGCCTGTGTTTTGCGACGGTAATGTAGCACACACTGTGCTGTGTGCCGGCTATGGTACTCACTCTTCTGGAAATACATGTAGGACACAGCTTCATCAACCCCCTGGAGGGATGCAGCCATTACATTCACCCCGCTCACCTGGTGAGGAGAGGGACAGGCCAGTTTCTTTGCTCCAGTGCAAGTTCATCTCTGTCTAAAATCTCTCCCCTCCATTCAATGGCCATCCGTCATTGTGAAATCACTGCCTATGTCCCTCTTTGGAATGTATTATCAGATAAAATAAAGTAATTGCCTTAGTTAAAAAGAAAAAAGTATGGGCTGTAATTAAGCATACTTCAAAGAACATATGCTTACATCTCAAACTGCTCATTAATGGTTTACTTTTAAGGATGATTAAAAGAAAAAAGAATAACGAGGACCACTGCATAATCTGATATGTAAGTGAGGATTTGTTAGACGCACCTCAGTAGATCCTGCTGCTAAAGCTAAATGTAGGGGAGCATCTGGTTTTAGGCTTTCTTGCCTAAACCCAGACAGCAAGCCATACAAGAATTAATATATAACTTCTTTAACATGAACTGCATTATGCCTTAAAATGTGTTTCAGAAAATATGTAGGCCTTTACATAATTACTTTGATGAAAACAGATTTCGGAATAATCCACGGACTTCTGTGCAAAAACAAACACAATGGTGTTTTTGAACATTGAGGGTTCAAAGAAAGCAGTAATCATGCTGCTTTTCTTCACCAAGTCAAGGTTCTGAAAGAGAAACTGAAAGAGGTTGATGACATGTTCAATCTGCTGAGCAAACTGCAGAGTTTTTCCAAATGTAGAGGTTGTTTGTAGGTATAAGCATTTGCTTACAGCAGATATGTCCTACTGTTGTTCTATTGAATAGCTTTCTGCATATTTTAGATGTTCCAGCTCTACGATAGATAAACAAACAGGGTTAGCATGTCCTAATGTTCTGCAGAAACGTGCCAATGACCCATGGCCAATGACGTGTTTGATTGAGGGACTCAGAAAACATGCAGGATACCAGGCCCTTGAGGATTGTCTCCGGCCCTCAACTGGTCCTTCACAGTTTTCTGTATCACTGATGAGTTCATTAAAGTCAGATGAAGAAAAAAATGAACTTTTTAAAGGAAAATCACTTGTTTTGACCAGAGATGGGAAGTAACGAAGTACAAATACTTCGTAACTGTACTCAAGTAGATTTTTCTGATATTTTTACTTTACTTTACTACTTATTTTTATGGCGACTTTTCACTTCTACTCCTTACATTTTTACACAAATATCTGTACTTTCTACTCCTTAAATTTAAAAAAATTGGATCGTTACTTTAGTTTTGAATCATTTCAATGGAGTTACCGTTATTATTTTTCACGTCATCAATACCAAATTCAATCTAATTGGATGGGAATCTACGTTGCATTTGACGCAACACTACATGATGAATCGACAGATTCAGCAGTATTCATTCACTGCAAATCATTGCAGCTTGGTGGCGGTGGCGTTAGCATAGTAGTATGGACGACGAGATGATTGAAAATAAACACAACGGAGATCTAGTCCTATTGGCAGACATCCATTTAAAATGTAGGCAACGGCATGAAAAAAGTGGTTTCTACTTTTACTTTTATACTTTAAGTAAATTTACAAGCCTGTACTTTGTTACTTTTACTTGAGTAAAGAAGTTTAATCAGTACTTCCACTTTTTAACACAAGTATCTGTACTTTTACTCAAGTACGGAAAGTGAGTACTTTTGCCATCTCTGGTTTTGACATACTGGAACGTGTCGCTCTATAATAGGGACTGAGAGAAGTAGTTAGAGAGAGCAAGGTTTAAAGAAGGTAACAGGAAGGCAGCAAAGCTGCTTTGTTCATTTGTTTTTCTTTCAAGAATCTAAAGGTATGCACAAAAAGACTACTAATTTTGTAAAGCCAACCACACTAACAGCATTAATTGCTAAAACAAGACGTAAACATCTCAAAATATTAGTAAAAGCTTGAGCTGTCTCTCACGCAAAAGCCCAAATTTATTTTTGCTCATAAATAATTAAGGCCATCTATGTCCAAAATGAATTGGCAGAAATCTGTATCCGATCGAAAGTAAATTAAAGCGGATACTAAAAAAAGGCAACTGAATTCTAATGTGGAAGTATCCAGAATATCATCCATTTAAATGTAAACAATAGAAACCACTGTACATGTAGCAAAAACTGTCAAAACAGTTGCTGGTGCAACATTTTCAAAAGGATTTCTGCTCATCTGTGCATAAAAAAAGGTTTAGCAGAAAACAAAAACAACAAACGTCCAAAATAAGGTAACATTAAACAAAAAGCATTTCTGCTTATAATTCTCACAAATCTACCAATTACTTACAGATAAACTGCAGTTATGGGAAAGTTTAAACCAGGTTGGGTATTAAAACTGTAGAAGAAGAATAGTTACCTGTGTGGCCTGTGTTGATGGCCAGAAGCCAAAAAAAATGCAAAATGCAATAACACATGGATGAGTTATAAACTTTATAAGCAAATGATGCCTGCCTGGGATCACAGAACAGGAAGGTTACAATATAAAACCATCATGCCACACATACTGTTCCTAGGTCACTTAGATGCTTTTTATAGCTCTGCTGGATTGGTTATTTTTACTGCTTGCTTGCACCAAGTGTAAGTGGCATATCTACTGTTCCTACTGCATATTAATGGTGCAGAAGCATTACTCAACAACACTTCTAGTCAGTGTTGGGAATTGGACTATTAGAAGCCAGAAAAATTGATGTCAGGTAATATTTCAGAGATCAGGGCTTGACTTAATGCCCATTCTCACAGCAAGCAATAGAAAGGCCATGATGCAAATGGTTTGCAGCACAAATCTAATTCTTTTTAATAAAGCATGATGCGAGCAGCGAATGAGATGTCCTTTTGCATCCCTAATGATGAATGTTCTGATGTCAACAATATGTCCGTCTGGACACATGCAATATCTACTACAGGCAGACCAGGAGAAAATAGTTCGAATCAGCAGCTGAAACCAGCGTGCAGACTTGATCCCAGTGATATCCCCAGAGGATTACCTGCTCAATTCACACATGGTCTCAGTCTCACTCTGTCATTTTCCATATTTCTTTCTGGCCAGATAGCTGGGTAAACTCCTTCATAAGTCAAGACTGAATGGTATGCGTACATTTGCATTCTCGAGTGCAGCCTCTCTGAAAAATGCCTCACACATTTCCTGGCTGCACTGCATGTAGGAAAAAAGGTAAAGACATCAAATTTTCAGAGTAAGCTGCAGCCACTTATTGGAGTGCTTCGGGTCTAGTTTGTATTGAGGATTTTGTAAGTTCTTTACAGTCTAAAACCATTTTTAAAATCATCATGCAGGCAGTTTATATGTTTGCAGCACAGAAAACCAGAATCAGTCTTATTTATATCACTTCTACATCAAGGAAGAGAAGCATAAAAATGATTGCTGCCTTTTCTTAACCCCAATCAGCAGTGAGGTGGTGTAACTTTGCATTGGCTTTTGACTATATTTACAAGCTAAAACTGACCCTGAGCTTTGGATTCATGCAGTGAGTCCTTTCAATTACAGCGACCAAATTTTCACAAAACAGTAGGTTTGTGTGGCTTCAAATGTGAAGCCTGTTGGGGGAATATGAGAGGATTTTTAAATTTAACTGCATTTAGCCTCTGCAAGAAGAAGAGACCAGTCAGGGTCAGCAGTGAGTGCTCTTGAGAAGGCCACAGAGGGAACTTTAGACCGTGGGTTCAAATAACAAACTCCCACTGCAGGTGGCGTTCAGCTGCAGAGCACCTCCAGGCTGCCCACAGCATGCACGCCAAAATCATCACATGGAAATCACGCAGCACAAAGAAAAAAAACCTCTAATACACTGCCCAGATTTCTTGCAAGAGTTTTGTAGAATATAACATATTATATTCAAAATTATTTAGAAGCAACAGATTTCAAACCTTTAAGAATTGTGATGGGAACGTCATAGGATCAGTTAAAGGTACTGAGACTTTACCTCAGTGGATATTAGGAAAGAGGTAAAGATTAGGCAGACATACATTTCTGTACTTCAAGTATGGACGACATACTCAATACAGTAAAAATGGGGCAAAATAAATACAGTAAACTACTTTATAAAGACGTGTGAAAAAATCTTTACTGTAGAAAAAACAAACATTTAATATTTTTGCATAATTTTTAAATCTCTAATGAAGAATATCTGTTGAAAAAAATGTTTAGCCTTTAAGACATATGAGTCTTAAAGGCTGAAGCCAAAGCCTATAATTGCTGATTCTCATAGAAGCAAAGCCCTTTTAAAGCATCACCTGTCAATAGTTTTATATTTCAGATTTTACAAATCCTCAGAGGCAACAGGTTCCCTTCAAATGAAGCTAAATCTTACAAAAGGCACCAAATTTGCGCTGAAAAAAAATGAAATTTTTGTCAAAGGTCATTTACAGTTAAGCCGATAATATTTTATAATGCTGGCTAGGACACGAATAATTAAGTTTGTCTTCCAAATATCAATTGGAAAGATAATTCCCAAAAGCATATAAAACAATATTAAAGCAGTATGTATTATCTAAAATTATATTTCTCTGTTTTTATTCACAGTGATCATAGTTCTTAGTCAACAATGGAAACATTTTTTGTCACTCATAAAAATAAAGCTTTTTTCATCATTACTAACCTGTTTTTTAGAAATTTTCAATGGGTTTTAGAAGAAATCCATTTGGTGGTGTTGTAAGGGCTCCTTGCCATAACCCTAATCTTTATCTCCCTCTTTTTCTTCCCAGTCAGATTTAAGCTGGTAATCTGGCCAGGCCATAAATCCCCATTAGTATTATTTTGAGGTGAAAGAGACGTGTTGCTAAAATCAAAAATGGCTTTAAACTTGAATCTCCCTGCTTTATGAGTAACTTTGTTCTCCATGTTCAACCGCTGTGACGGCAGCAACAATATATATCCAAACATATATTTGAATTTCACAGCAATATAAGTGAATTTCAAATAAAAACAGTCTTGCTATATCAACCAATCAAAGCTCTTTACACTAGTCACACTCAACTAATCGCATTCACTGACATTCATACATCCAGTAATCAATACAAAGATCAGTAAGCAACTAGGGCTTAAGGGCCAAGAACACATAGAGATGTAACAGGAAGAAGCTGAAATCGAACCCACAACTTTGCCAGTTTCAAAGACGGGGCAGCACACTATGTAGACTGATATTTAGTTTTATCCTATAACCTATATAAAAAAATAAGATGTTTACCAGATAAACAGGTCTGTTTCCTGTATTATTATTAAAAATCAAATTCAACACAAAGCATACGTTGCTTTCTGTTTTGTCTTTTAATGCTAATTCTTGGGTTGGCTGGTATAGTGGCATTAAACAGCAACACAAAGAGCATAGAAATGATACTACAATCACTGTGGTAAATGAACAAGCAGGGCTGATTTTTACAGTCCATCAAAGTGACACACTATTGTTCGCCAAACACCCAACCTGTAACAAATGCAGCTAATACGTAAAGCCAGGAGAGGTGGGTTTGGATCATGAATGTGCTCACAGAAGCACTTTACATGACAGACTCTATTAATGAGCTTCAGATTAAAAATTGGTAAAATGGCTTTTTAAGTACTGTTGAGCCATTCGCCTGCTTTTCTATTTGTCTTCCAAATTATGGCTTTAAACAGGGTTCGGACAAATATCAATATGGTGTTATATTACAATATTTCCCTCTGGCTTAATATTATTGATGCACTTGCACAGAGTATCAATATTTCTTATCAGACGTAGAGTCCTGTAAATGGATTTCCACACACTGAACTCTTTGCTGTTTGTTTCGACTCACAGCTTCCACACCTCATGACTCCTTTTGTGGTATTTAAGACAGTGATTAGTAAAGTGAGACAACAAAAAAGAAAAACTGAAATTATTTATATTTAATACCTAAATTGTAATATTTTTGCTTCGTAGTGAGTCCAAGTAACGACAAAGCTTTGCATTCAAACACAAACATACTCGTTCTGCTATATATAGTGAGGACCATGTGTTGACTCTCATTGACCTACATTCATTTTCAGTCATTTTCAACCCTTTCTATGCCCTAACCCTAAACCTAACCATTACCAATGCATACCCCACCCTAGCCCTAAACCTAACTATTAGCAAAATAGCTAGTGAGGACCAGCAAAATGTCCTCACTTTGCAACAACTGGTCCTGAATCTGATGGTGAAATTTGAAAAATGGTCCTTACTCCCACAAACACACACACACACACACACACACACTCACACACACACACTCACACACACACAAGCACAGAGTTTTTAAAAAAAAAAAAGCAGTCCAGCTACAACAAACTTTTAAGCCGGGAACTTAGGCCTTGTTGTGCCGTTCTGATTAAATTTTCAAGCTCAGATTTAGGATTGCTGACTTAGCAGATATGAGGGTCAGAGCCAAAAGCTGGCATTTCTTATCTTGTGGTCTTTAGCTGCAGAATAATGCTGCGAACCGGTCACAGGCTCCATATCTGGCGATCCAATTTTGACCATTATCTGCGGCTAATCTCCCATTCAGTACAAAAATAAAAGAGAGAGGAAAAAGAAATCAAGAAGAGTCAGTCACTCAGTAGAAAAAGGCTTTTCATTTCGAGAGTCTGTTAAATCTAATAACGCAATAAATAAATAATATATAAATAAAATAGCAATTTCCTGAAGAAACAGCTGTGCATTTATATTAAAAGAAAACCGATACAATCTTGACAGGCAAATTTCCTCTCCAATAAGTCAACTGCATTCAAAGTGAGGCATCTGCATGCAAAAATAAGACAAAATTATGAAGTCTTCAGAAGGCGGTGTCACACAGTTTTCTTGAAATGGCTGACTTATTTAAACTGTGCAGTCTGTCTGGTGGGAGCTGGCTAGGAATTAGCAGCTTTTTGCAAGACGACGCAATCATGGGGGAGAACAAATCAGTCATTAAAAGCTAGATGCTACATTTCCTGTGTTCATAACTATAAACAAGGTTTGGCAGTGCCTTTCAAGAATAATCTTACTCCTAAGCAGCTGAATTGTTTTGATAATTTGACAGAAAAATCTAGAAGTGTGGGAACACAATCATGGACAAATAGCAACCCTCAAACTGAAGGGCAACTTCTAAGACTACAAGCTTTATACGACAGAAAAAGTATACTTCAAACCCTAATGAGCACACCAGCCACATGGTGAAACTTGGTGATGGCAGCATTATGCTGTGGGGGCAAGCTGATACAGCTTCCCTGTACCACTGGAGGTTTTAGAAGAAAGTCTGTTATGCTACTATCACACCGCAAGCAGCAAGAGCAGCAAAAACGTGTGTGCCGCTTAATTTTAATGCTTGTACAAGTTTAGCTCCGACACGTGGCTGAAGCAGCTTTACTGCTCCAGCTGCGTGGTGGAAAAGTGGGTCTGATGCGCGTTGGGCAAAACTACCCTAGCTATATTTGCTGTGATCAGTCGGTAAAAAGTAGTTTTAATATGTTTTTAAGTGAGAAGGTCCACCTGAAAACTTCATCTGTGCAGTCAGTTCATCTAGATTACCATCCTATCTTCAAATATTACTTTGCTGTCGGAGCCACTCAGACCTCGACATACCGGCGGTCCGCTGTCAGTAGGAATCCCATTCAACAGCAGCCTATGGCCTGGTAATCTCTTCGCGGTTTGCCATGGCGGCTGGAAGATGGTTTTCATGTACGTAATCCAAACTGAAGACACCAGCATAATAAAAGCGAACATGTTTTCCCGGCAGATTTCAGTATTTTAAGTTAATTTAGGCATTAATAAACTGTTTCCTGGGAGTGATCATAGTGATCTGTATCATCAATGCCGTGTTTCTCTCCCTGCCAGCTCCCAGATCAACTTCTGATTGGTTGATGTGGCGCTTTGAGCAGTAAAAGTTTAATTTTTCCAACTCCGGTGCAGGACGTTTTGCTGCGCCTTGATGCACGTCAACCATTGACTTTGCATGTAAACTAGCTGCTCCTGCTGCCTTTGCTGCTTTAGGCCTGATCGTAGCATAAGAGAGCCTAAAGACATCATGGTGGGGCTGATGTTCAGCTCCTAGGAAGGTATTTACCCTAAACATACAGCTCTATATTCATCTGGTAGATTATCCACATCTAACACCCAATTCAGAATGATGCCCCCCTGGAAATACAATAAAAATAAAAAAATAAAAATAAGAAGGTAAATGACTTTGTTCTTTAAACGTGAGAAGCTGGCTGAGATTTATCCTGAGCGGCACATTATAAGAAATCATCATCACAATTTCCCAGCATCCAATATTGCAACCATAAAGAACTGCTAAGATGCTGGAAATCATAGGGTACGGTATTACAGATGGCGGATATATAAACTCCTCTTTCCAATGATAAGCTTTGTCAGATAGATGGATTTCCTCTGTTTTGTGCCTACAGCAGATATACTGTAGCAAAAAGCTTAAGCTAAAGGAGGGCAACGTGTCAAAAGAAAGTAAAAAAACAGAAGGGATTGTGTGTGAATTCCTGCCGACATCATCATTAGAATATTGAACAACGATATTGCAATGCCGCCTTTTGCTAATATCATGCATTCCCACAAGACTCGCAGCTGTAAATGCAGTGAAGGATTGCTCTGCACTGTATTGCCTCAGGACAGCTGAACACAAGTATACACCACACAGTTTCTTTATGTGAAAAAGTTTGGAAAAGCATGTATGCTTGCGTTTTTACTTCATCGCCCAATACTTTGTGTTTGTCTTGCACATCAAATTTGCAGTTTGTGGCCGCACGGGGAAAAAGTGTGGAGAAGTTCAGTGGCTAGTAACACTTTTACAAGTCACTGTATGTGCAGCTGGGTTTTACTGGCAGTGTCTCACCGCAGTAAATCAAACACTGAACATTTTACCATAGGGATCATAATAAAGATTACTTTAGTATGGTTACATGTTTTGCAATCAGCCTGTCTTGATTACAGCAATTAAGAGCTGCATACATTTTTTTTCCCCTAACAATCAAACACTGCATGGTGTTTGCTTTCCACTACATGTACATTGTTCACTGAATTCTGGGTCGCCCTAAAGTGTTGTGTGCTCATGTAACTTAGAGTAACACTCCAAGTGAGCTAATAATTTTGCTCCTGTTTATATTCAAACAATGTGAAGAGCCCCAGCCAGACAGACTGGCTCAGTAAACAAAGACAACAGCACATTTTCTCATTACCAGGATGCGTGAGGGAGGCCAAGGCATAGAAATTAGCAAGCAAAACTGCAAGGAAAGCAAAGCAACCAGGTCATCTGCAGTGTTTGGCACCCACTGATTTTAATTTCAATATTACCATGCAAACAGGGGGTGGGGGGGAGGATTATATGATAAACACATACTTCTCCCTCCCCGCCGGCAACAGATAGCGCTGTGTGCACTTGTGACAGGCACGGTTACCTGTGAATGCTGTGTTCTTGGTGAGACGTGCTGTTGTAAAATAAATCCATACGCTATTGTTTGCCGATTGTTGAAGGCAGGGCTGGCCACAATACGAGGGGGCAAGGCCTTGAGAGAAGGAAAACAGCAATCCTCATTGTTGCACCTGCTTATCCTCATGCACACCCCCTCCATGGAAAGCTCACAAACCTTTACTCAGATAGTTTCAATACCCAATTGAAACCACTGTGACACACTTACATCTCTTTCCCTCTAGTTTCCTTTTGTTGATTTCAATGATGTGCCAAAGGACACAGTCTGCTGATATGGAACCAAACAGCTAGCAAATCCTCAGCCTACAATATCAACACATCTTTTTCTTCAAAAAAGAGAAAGAGACAAACCCATTCTTTTGCCCTCAAAGTCTATTTTCACTTGATGTTGTTGTTAATATCCTGCCAAGCGTCTCTGCATAGCAATGCTGGAGATACGGCTAGGCTATACCTGACTGAGATTAACTGCTACGCGCTGCACGAGGAACGCAGGGATAATATGCACTAATCTAGGATGGTGCTCAGAGCAAGCAACGGGATTCTACTTCTCACCCCACGCTGATTCAATATTGCCCAAAAGACACAGCACCAAATACGCTCATCTGACTCCGCTACCATCGAGGTCGGGAGATTCGCTTTCAAAAACAGAATACAGCACCTCCCTGCACGGTAATTGCTATAACTATTGAACAACACAGCCTGTGAGGCCTCTGGCTGTAGCTGGAGTCATTTTTCAACCCAACTTTATAAGTTTAACTGCATGAATATCAAAGGAATAAATCTCTGTTTAGAGCTGTTGCTTATAATCGCGAGGTGAGTTCAAAGTAGGCCCATAATGAAGCCTTGCTGTGTTCCATGGGTCCCCATGAGTTTTGTCAAAGTGCCATTAACCATTCTTTGAATTCGGGGGGGGGGGGGGTTCTTTGAACACATGTCAAAGTGCTTGAGAGGAGTCAGTTTAAAGTCATATCATATCTTCTTAGATAAGCCAAGCTGACATTTATCCCCTTCACAGATCACGCTATAAACTACAGCTGAGTGAAAGTGTGCTGCGCGGAGCACAGCGCTATTACAGAGGTAGACACCCACAGCATCATTTATCCTGCACATAAATCAGCCCTCCATTCTACTGCACTACCTGCTCCCCTTGTCCCAGCAGATCTCACTGATGTATCATTAGATCTCATATACTTCCACTAAAACAACTTCCATGGTGCCCATAGGCCCAAGAGGACTAGAAAGAACAACTTGGCCCTTCCCTCTCTTAGCACTGGGATGTTTTAATATGAAAGCAGCAACTGAAAAGGTGTTTTTTGATTGTGGTATTATTCAAAAAGCAGAAGAGGCTCTTCATTCTAACTGTATAGACTCACCAAAGATTTCTACATTTCAAACGGTTCATACTTAGTTGTTATTATACCATAGTGGGCTTTGACTCGTACCATTTTATTGAACATCTGGCTTTACATTAGGGATCTTACTCCTGCTGGGGAGCAAACCAATGATCCTATATCAAACTTCTGCAGCCTTGAGGAACTTTCCTTCCAGGATCTCCCTTAATTTAGCTCTATCCATCTTCCCATCAACTCTGGCCAACTTTTTCTATCCCTGCAGAAAGAAATCATGCAGGCTTTTATAATAGGCATGGTCTTTTCAGGATGATGTTAGGTTTACACTGCTCATAGTATGTGGACATTGCCCTGATAATTTAGTGTGGATCTCATCTAAACAGAACCCCTTCTCTCATTTAATTGGTTCACTCCCTCCATGACTGCATTTGATCAGTCAATAAATACTCAATATGCAGAACCTGTCATTTAAGGTTGTTAACTGCAAGTTACTTTATCCTACACCTTTCAAATAAGCTCCTTTGTTGTGATGATGCTGTGTGCAAGTTTAAAGTACACACAGAAACAATCTATTCACTTTTTAAGTGAATTCTGGACCGTATACAAATGGGTTATGGGTAGGGTTAAAAAATACATGTTATTTTTTTGGGCTTTGTATTGGTCTATTAGACAAAATCTGAATAAAATACCATGAAGTTAGAGATTGCAATGGGACCAAATGTGAATAAGTTCAAGAAATCTGAATACTTGTGCAAGGCACCGTAACAGAGTCTCATCTTGTGCCAGTAATATGTTTATACTGTATTTCGCAGCAGGAGTATCTGCAAAATGAGGAGGAACTGTAATCGTTATGATAGCTGAAGTGTAAAGCTGATGGCTGGTTCCGCATCAGCCTCCAAAAGAAATACCTTATGAGTTTAAGTTTTCAAAATCTAAAACTGGAAACTGCAGCGCGAGGAAAATGAGATGTCATTAAGTTAGGCAAAAGTGTTTGAATGCGGCAGAGTTTTAAGGAACAGAGGCTCGGAGATGAACATACCCATACTGTTAGAGGAGCAGCTCATCGGGTGAGCACTGGTGCTAGGTAATGAGAGAGAGAGATGGAGATGGAGTGAGAAGTGCGGTGGAGAAGAGGCGATGGTAAGAGGCTGTCAGTGCTGCAGTGAAGGAGGCAAGCCAAACAGTTTTTAGAGGATATTTGCTTTCAAAACCGGGAATTCAAAAGTATTGAAATAGTCATAGAACAAACAGCTTCAGACATAAGAGAAAGACTGGAGACGAGTGCCCATTTTTTAAACACATATTCAGCCTAAAAAGAGTATTTGCTTTTTCTCCCATTGACTGCCCATACCTCGCCCATTATTTCTCCACTTTACCCTACTCTGTCTCCTCCTGTCTCTGCTTTGAAGCGCGGCGGTGTGTTTGTTTGAGAGACTCTTGCATCACACCTGTTTGTTTAAGCTGCAAATGACGCTTGAGACAAAGCGCGCCTCTCTCAGTAGACTGGCCGGATATAGCCAATGGTTGCCAACAACACAGTCTCTACCTCTCACCCTTTTCCTTAATTTGCTCGCACTCTCGGCTGCTTTCTCTCCTGCTCATTGGCAGGGGAAATACAGAATATTGAGCCTCTGTAATAATTCTTACAAGCTCGGCGCAGCGCTAAATACTCCCAGAGCACCTTGGTGTAGTCCCATGGACAATATGAGGTAAAAACATCCTGACTCGTTTAACTTCGACTTACCAGCCCAATAATACCAGAAAACCATCATGAGCACTTACTGAACAACCTGAAATCAACGGTAGACAGTGTGTTATTAGCGGTAAATAAAGTACAGGCAGGAGTCCAAGAAAAATGGATCTCCGTCCATTGCAATAATCCACCATAAAAAAATCTATACCCAAAGTCCTTTAAAATCACCGCCAGCCAAGCCTTAGCCAGCACCTTCAGAGCCGCACTTTTATACTGAACGATAAGCAGCCGAGATGTGGAATGTATTTAGCACAGCACTTTCAAACAAAATGCAAGGCACTTCTGATTTTACACTAACAATAGGCCACGGATCAAAGCCCTGCTATCAGCAGTCCACATTATCCTCCTCAATGGACCTGGGAAGAATCACTCCGTAACCTCTGCTGTGCAAATCTTGTTTTTTTCTCTCTCTGCCATGAATTATTCATGAGAAAAATTTCGGACTACGTTGATGGTTGCACACACACAAACACATAAACTCACAAACTTACAGAAAATAGCAAAAATAAATAAATAAAAAGGGCCATGTGTGACCACAGAGGGAGGTGGAAGGAGAGGGACATGAAGACAATGTCAAAAGAAAGTCAAGTGGCCGTTGAGATGAGTTACATAAAAAAAAAGAATATTTAACCACTGACAAGCACCTAATATATTATCTGCTCCAAAATAGGTCTAAAACGTGCCAAACAGATGTTACTAGATGAACTACAAAACATCACGTGTCAAACTAAGCCTAAATGAGGTGTTTTGTAAACACTAAGTGCGGCAGATGATTTAAAAGCTTAAAAAGCAACTTTAAGCAACCGTGACCTTGAAGCAGGCACTTTTAGCACGAGAGAGGTCACTCATATATGCTGAGGAGAGATTTTATGCTGTTCTTTCTAAAGCTGCTGGTCCTGTTTACATAAGCATACAGGTATTTGTTTATGCAAAAATTGAAATAGGATCATTGTAACATAGTGATTTTTCTACTTTTCCTTTAATCCTTTTGTTGTAGATTCGCTGTAAAGGTTTTATTGTGTTAAAATAAGATATGTCCCTATTGAATCACTCCAATTATTGTTGAAGTTATGAATCATTTTATTCTAGCTGCATTCAACATGCAACCACAATTTAAAGTATTTTTTTTTTTTTTTTTTTTATCATAGCCTCTTTTCATGTTCCTGGTTTCCACAGCTCTATGACAGACCTCTTATATCAAGCTCAAGTTTTCTCTAATGTGAAAAATATCCATCCTTTACACACATGTTTACCATTATGGAAAGACTGTAAAATGGACCAGAATCATTAACGAGTCGTATAGTAACTAGGGGTGTGGGAAAAAATCGTTTTGGCGATATATCGTGATATTCGGCTGCCCAATATAATATCGATCTTTCACTTCTTAGTATCGATTTAAAAGAAAAAATGGTTACATAAAACATTGATGGGTAAATGGGCTACCTCTGCACCACCACTCTGGCAGAAAGCGCTGTGGAGCCCTTTAACTGTGCGTGCAGCAACAAATCTGTATTTGAGGCAGTCACAGTGGAAGAAAACCCCAAACAACATGGATAATAATACCTAATCAATATCTTCTGATGAATATCCAGCACTTGCTGTTTTATCTCATCATTTGATTTTGATAGCTGGGGAAAATATGGCAATATATAGTGATACTGCAATATCGTGATAATATCGTATCGTGACCCAAGTATCGCGACATGTATCGAATCGCAACACTCATGCCAATACTCACCTCTAATAGTAACGGAGATGACCTCCTAGCATTAGACTAGCACTTTGTTGTGAGATTCTCAAAGACTGTAGTTGTTTTTACTGAGTCATGTTTCCACGTAAGAGTAATCAGCATCTGAACAAATCACTGAGAGGTAAATAGGAAGCAATCTTTTTACTGTAATGTAGGCTGTGTAGCACCTATGTATGTTCATTTGTTTGCACCTGAAGCCTAAATATCATACATTGCCTTGAGTTTAATCTAACTGAGTTTAACTCTTAGAAAATGCCTACTTTTAAGTGACTTAGCTCAATTTTGGATACAAAGCGCCTTGATGGAACAATATTTAGTTTATCAAGAGGCTTTTATTTTGATATATATAACACTATATGTCACTGAAAGTTTAGGTTCAAAGAAAAAGAAGAAACCTTTCCACTGAATGCTACAAAAATACCGGTTTCTCTATTTTTTTATTATTCTTTCCTCGCTTGTTCTTTCGGTTTGTTGTTTCTCTGCCTGTTTTTATAGCTTTCCCTTTCGGTTGCAGCACACAGCCCTCAGCTCTGTGTCTACCTGACAGGAGTGGAATTGAGGTAAGATGTGTACCCCGGAGGCCCTCTATTTCTTCATTGCGTTTGTGAAGTTTTATCTAAATATTTTGTTATTTGCCTCCACCGGCGGACAGACACACAACAACACTAAAGGGGTTCGTTTGGTGTCGGGGTAACCTGCACACAGAAAGACGTGGAAATGATTTGCCTTCAGGAGATGATGAAAGACTTGGCCCATTTTTGGAGAATGTGACAGCTGATCCCAAACATATTTGCTCTGTTCCCATCAATATTCATCTACAACATTTGCTCTCATACCGTTAGTCAGCACCAACGTAAATAACACTTGTAGCTTAAACATTTTAAATACCCAAGTGTCCCCATACTGCTTGACATTTAGTGAATAAATGAAACAAATGAATAATAAGTAATAAATTGCAAATATTCTTATTTTACTTATCCAGGCATGAAAAAAAAGAACTTTTCTTGTTTTCCAAACTGTGTAGGAGCCCAGTTCATTGGTTTTTATGTGAACGTTGCCTACTAATTATGTCAATTGGACTTTTAAGTCCATATCTTTGTAATCTGCCTGTGTGGTCGCCATTTGCCTTTATAAATCAGTCGAGAACTACCCCCAGGTACCTTCCCACACTCCCCTTAAGGAGATTTATTCTTTTTTTTCACACTATGTGCAGCTCAACTCTGACTCACAGGCTGGACTCCAATCTCAGAAACAAGGTTTTTAGAATTAAAAGAAACTTTAAGGCTGATAAAAACAATTTATATATTTTCAAAGGCACAATCGTGTATTTTATAGTCGGTCTACTTGATAGAAATATGACATTCAATCTCCCAACGGGATGTTTGTTCATGCAGGAAAAGGCCCTCGAGGGAGAGTTGTGCTTGGTTTCAGTTTCTCCAATCTCGTTATCCCTTCAGGCGCATAATGGAAAGACAGGTACACGACTGCAATTTTGACCACCACCTGCCGTCCACAGACCAGCCTATTCTCTACCTCGTTCACTCCTAGATAAAATGAAAAAAAAAAAGGAACGTTGCTTCTTTTGCTTTACGGTGCTTTCCTCCTCCTCATATCACAAGAATCCCTCCTCTATCTAAGAGTCTGAAGGGAAGGATACCTGCAACCAAAGGGTCAGTAACATGGCAACCGAGTCAAAAGGCCTTCATGGCTGTTACTCGGCAGGGTGCTGGCATTTACTTTTCTATTTGGCCCCCCCATTTTAACTCACAGGTTCCAAGACCTTAAAAGAAATGCCCTGCCCTTACTCTCTCTCAGCTGCGTTCCTCTTCCCCAGTTTTAAAAACAACATTTCGCAAACAAGAAAATACAAAACTTTGTCCATTTGTCTGTACTGCAAGCCACAGACTGCTCTATTCATTCCAAACCTGTTTTGTTTTTTTGATTCATTGACTTTTCAGACAAAAAAAATATTTCTTAATAAAACATTTTTGCCAATTTCTCAGAATGAGCTCCATTTGTAGGTATGAGGTTTAGATTCAGGTCATGGTTAGATTCAAAGTGAATTTCCATAATGCACTCTGCCTTCCACCTGCTGCTTCTATGTAGGTAAGTTATAATTGGGCCAAATTCTGTATAAAGATGTCAGATGTTGCACCTACAGAATCATATAATCCAGACCATTTACACTGCTGCTATTATCTTTTTATGTCATCTTCAGGAAATGCATCAGTTTTTGCACCTGTAAGTACTGCATTCATGGGTTTCATAGTCGTACAGACTACTTTAATACCATATCCAAGAACATGTTTCTGCATGTTGCTGTAAGCAATTTTTACTGAACAGAATTAGTAACCTAAAACATACATAAAACATTCTCTTTAAAAAAGAATTTTTAAAATGAGTGGTATAGTAATTGTATAACCTATTGTCAGTGAACCGTGTCTTTACTTTCGTTTTTTTGTTATTGTTTTTTGCAGTTGCATGCCCAGAGAAGCTTTTAAAAACAATGTTTTGCATAGTTTGCAAAACTGTTCTGTAGTCAGTTCACAGAACAACCTTTTTACAATGAGAGGAAGAAGAAGAGGACTACATTGGCTGGTACAGTTCCTGATATATTAGCGGCCGACTTTAAGCATACAAATTGCATTAATTTGAAGTACAAGGCACCACTATTAAATGAACAGTGTGCAACTATTTTAGCTTTTTATCAGCAAAAATCAGGTATTGCTTTAAAAAAAATATACTCTGCAAATGTCTAATAACAATTGTTTATGTTGTTTATTAATAAAGACGTCATGTTGCACCATAATCTTCAATTACGGCATCCAAAAGGGAACAATATTGTTAGCCCTTGCATTTTTCAAACAGACAAAGATTCTACTCGTCTCTTCCTTTTTAAATAGTCCATAGTCTTTGCACAGTAAGAGGACAGAGAAAGTAACCAGAAAAGGAAAAAGAAGTAATAGCCAGGTGAAAACAAGATTCAACATTGGGTAGCTTTTACCAGATAGAGACAATTCATGAGGGGGTGGGGCTTTAAAACAGACGTGGAGGTCAGAGGCTTTCTGCTGGACAGGTGAGCTAATTTAATAAAACAAAAAACTTTATTTTGTTGTTATGCTAGGAAAAGAACATTGTAGTCCAACATTGTAATCCAACCGTAGCTATTAGAGGTAACCTTTACCAAATACATATGGGACATATTTCTAATTAATTTGCATCAGTAAAAACTGAATTATGTATTGTTCTTTACCTCATCATCTAATGGGACACTTGAACTTTTGCAAGATGTTGACACTTTTATGAACCTCTTCGGCTTCCATAGTAGTTATTGCATGCTTAACAATTAGGCAATATTGTAATTCATTTAGCGCACTACTAGATGGGCATAAATCTTACACAATGGGGCTTTAATAAAACATTAAAATATTGTATCTCCACTAAATGATGTACTAACAGCAGGCAGATCTCTGATTCATACAGCTCCACTAACATTTGAAGGTGAAGAAATATATCTTCACTTTAGGGATAGAAATTAATTTCCTAAAATACATATGGATACAGTCGTGCACAATAAATTACAATATATTAACAAGATTACTTGTTTTACTACTTTCTTTTGTTAAACTTACATGGAATAATTAAGCAGACTGAAATTTTCAAAACTGTTTTGTAATTTTGATTTATAAAGCTAAATAAAACATTATATTAAAATCACATGTTAAAAACATAAATGTGGACTTGATGAAAACTATGTTTATTAGCAGTTTAAAGTAACCTAATCACATTATATGCCTATTCAGAAAATAAGAATCATTTGATTGCGATAAAATAAGGTAATACAAACCAAGCATTCAGCCTGTTTTAATACTCCTTTTTAAGTTTAATAGAATTCCAGCACCAGACATAAACAGACATGTACGCCATCTGACAGGAGTCCATGGAACTATCCCATCGAGCCAGACACTCCTGCAATGCCTTGCTGTAAAGTGGCAGCTCGGCGTGGTTAAAGACCAACCGTTATAAATCAAATAAACCAATCAAGAGAAAACACAAAGGTGTATAGAATCCTTCCTGTCTTCCTGAATTTAATCTGATCCTGACGTCTGATTAATCTACATAGAAATTTATGATGTTGTTTCTACATTTACTGTAGAGGCTAAGAATAGCATTCCTATCACTGCTATCGGTATTAATAAGGACACTTTCTCATGCAGGCATCAACTCCACAACATCTGAATTTTTCCAGAGCTTTAGCTCCCACTTCGATAAAGAGTACCTTTTATACTGTATACTCAGAGCTAAACTAGTCTTATAATAATAATAATAATTGAACTTTATTCATCTAAAATTGGAGAAATGTACCTCTTCATTTAACCCATCCTGCCATCATGGGGCACCCGGGAGCAGTGTGGGGGTTTAGGGTCGCCGCCACTCCCCCTTTTCCTTCTAGAATTCATATATTCCCTGGCCTTTTTTCCAACTGGATCTTGGACTTCTTTATATTATTTTAACATTCCTGCTTAGAGGTTCTAGCTAAAAGCCCAGGACTGCAATGTTTACCCTCTGCTCATATGCGCAGTATTGTGCACCTCTGTTGTTATGCTAAATATAAAAAAAGGATTTTTAATTAACAAACTTTCCAAAAAATATATGCAGCATGCGGTAACCTTTCAGACAATCAATGTATGCAACCATAGTGAGATACTGGTGTGTAAATGTAGAAAATGTAATATAATGTGACTATTTCACATTAAAGGTTAGTTGAAAAAAACGTGCTTTTAATCTCACAAACCAACATATTCAGTATTAATATTTTAGTTTATGGTTTTGATATTGCACTGCATGACAAATAACAGTAATGTGTACAGTTAGCTGTTTGATTGAAATGGATCTTATTTCAGTTGGGCTTTTTATTGCACTTCATTGTTACACACAGATCAAAACTGAAGGGTTTTCTATTTTTTCCCCAATCAATGTTAATATCCATCTACATTTAAAACCATGCTTATAAGCCAGCAGCTGTTTATTTTTTTATTTTTTTATCAAGGCTAGTTTAAGTGTCTTAGAAACATGCACCACTTTTTTACCTAACCTTCAGATTACAAACAGTTTCCTGTTTCAAAGTCTACATCAGCCTTAAAGGAAGATGTTGCTTTTAAATCAAGCAACAATACTTAGATACTGGTATTGTTGCATTGAATCTCTTTAGCAAATTCCAATCAATATAAGAACTTTACCATCATTCAGGCTCATATGCAAACAAGCCTACTAAAATAAAATGTTGCTAGCATTCTTATCTAATCTTAATAAGTCTTGGTCCTTTTTACTAATAATCATTTATCCAATACAAACCTTGAATATTCATTTTCTAGTAATCAGGGCAGCATTTGCTCATCATCCCTTTGATTGTAAACACAAATCTTTTGCCATATCACTTGCCTCA